>CM066035.1:396612290-398107053 GCA_033557465.1 Ichthyophis bannanicus
AGCTGTGGGGAAGTTTGAAAGTGAAACACCACATTTTTCGGTCTTTCTCTCTCTAGTGGTAGGCCAAGGCCAGGGCTGGCACCGGTCCTGCAGGCACAGTAAGCATTGAGCAGCTGATGATAAATCAGCTGCTCGGTGTTTAACCAGTCGTCATCAGCATTGGCAGTGGAGGGAAGAGGAAACTTTAGAAGGCAAAGCCAATCAATGGCTGGAAGATTTTCAGAAGAGATGACAGTGATACTCGCTCATGGCTTGCCCCAGCAGCATTAGTACTCCAGACTACAGTGCTGCCATGGCCCTGAAAAATCCCAAAATAAAACACCATCTTTGATCCCACCGAGCCGACAACAAACAGAGCGCACTGCACAGTCAACTATACACTACACACGCCTCAGCTACTGCATGTGCACTCATGTATGACGGTTGTTTCTTCATCAGTGTGGCTGCTCCTGTCCAGAGTCCTGATTGGCTGGCAGAGCTGCAAAGTCTAAAAGCCAGGCTTTCTGATCACATGCATTTGGCCATCCTACAATTTTAAACACCAAAAGGTTAACCACAATTGCCCCCTCAATCATTCCTAGAAACCCTAAGATCAAACAAGCACTTAACTGACAGTTATAGTAGACTTAAGGGTATGGTTGCTAAGCAGGGCTAAAAGGTATCACACACTGAATGTAACTTGGTCTTATGTTATTTAATGGGACCTATTTACAAATAGCATGCCTGAACCATTAGCCCAGCTTAGTAACCATACCCCTTAGAGCAGGTGTATAATTGTTGATGGGTACATTTTTTAAAGTTATGCATATATTTCCATTGCAAAATAAGAAATACATGCATATTTATCAGGCCTGTCCAAACCCCACCCCCTTCAACATTGTGCATGCCACAGGTATATGTGTATTAGCCATGGCCTTTCTGAAAGAGCTAGGGCCATCTATGCATGCAAGCCTCCTATTTACCCATGCAAATGTTATATAGGTGTGTATAGTTGTGAATGCACATGGGGTTGATTTGGGCTCTTTAAAAATTTAGCATGCACACAAATCACTTGCATATGCATATACCCATGAAATAGCAAGTGTACGATCAAGCTGCATGCATAAAAAAGTTCTAATGCCTACACAAACACAGAACCAAGCCCAAAAAACTGGGAACATTTCATTCAAAACAAGCACAACTGAACTTTTTTGGGGCCATGCCCGTCCTTAATGTCTAAAATGATCTCCTATGTCTCTCTGTTTTCTTCTTATTTGGGGATTTGTTTGATGTATGTATGAGTACTAGGCCTTTTTTAGTTTGGATATTATTTAGGATCGTGTCTAGTTTGACACTTTAAAATTACGAGACTTTCAGATTCTAAGAGAATTTTTGAACTGCTTTGCCAAAAAATAATTCTGGGTAGGTGATTACAATCTCACACAGCTATGGATTAAGAGAACACTACAACGTCTGATACTCTTTTGGATATTGGGCATGTATAATAAGCAACATTCTCGTCAGGCTATGCAGGAGCCCTCCACCTGCACTGCTACCAATGGAAGGAGGTGCTGCAGTATCACATTTTCATAGAACGTTGATTATAAGGAGAGTAGCTAAACAGGTAGAAAAGGCAACTGTGAGAGCCAGAAGGATGCTTGGGTGCATAGGGAGAGGAATGACCAGCAGAAAAACTGAGGTGATAATGCCTCTGTATAAGTCTCTGCTGTGACCTCATTTGGGGTATCGTGTGCAATTCTGGAGACCGCACCTTCAAAAGGATATAAGCAGGTTGGAGTCGGTGCAGAGGGTGGCTACTAAAATGCTCAGTGGTCTTCGTTATAAAGCATATGAGGACTGACTTAAAGTTCTTAATATGTATACTTTAGAGGAAAAACCAACAAACCCCCAAAAACTGAAATGATCTCAAAAGTATATCAGAAGTAAAAGATCATCCAATGTTTCAAAGTAGTGCACCAAACTTAATAACGTTATAACTTTTTGTTGGACCCAACAATCAGGAAGGGAGTTGAAAACACTCCGCTCGAATGATTGTAATGTCCTTTTGTTTTAAATTCTTGTTTATTTAAATTCATTTATCTGAAAAAACGGTCTAGTGCCAGGCAGTAATGCAGAAATAAGAACATAAGAACATAAGATATGCCATACTGGGTCAGACCAAGGTCCATCAAGCCCAGTATCCTGTTTCCAACAATGGCCAATCTAGATCATACGTACCTAGCAGTTTCCCCAAAAGACACAGGTTCCGCAATGCTTGTACTGGGTCAAGCATTGATATCCTGGGTCCCTTCTTAATAATGGTTTATGGACCTTTCCTCCAGGAACTTGTCCAAACCTTTTTTAAACCCAGCTAAATGATCCTTCAAAATCCTTCAATCCCATGCATGTATGTTTTGGGCCGACTTCAGGCCCTGCATCAAGTGTGACCAAAGCGTTCTATTCTAGGATCCATAACACAATAGCTGTGGCAGGAAAGGCAGGATAGAGATGATATGATTGAGATGTTTAAATACCTCCGTTGCATAAATGCACAGAAGGAGAGTCTCTTCCGATTGAAAGCAAGCTCTGCTATGAGGGGACATAGGATGAGGGTGAAAGGGAATAGGAGTAATATGCAGAAATATTTCTGTACGAAATAGTGGTAAATGAGTGAAATAGTCTCCCAGTGGAGGTGGTAGAGACGAGGACAGGATCTGAATTAAAAAAAACATGGGACAAATGAAAAGGTACTCTAAAGGAAAAAAAGGGTGCTATTGTAGTTGATGGAAGGGCAGACTAGATAGGGCATGTGGTCTTTTTGTGCCGTCGTGTTTCTATTTTCTAGATTTTTGATGTGGTTTTAGCCCTCAGAGGAAGCATTCTATTGTGGAAAAAGAATGGATGGAGCTGCTTGAACTTCTGATGGCTTGCATAGATTGATTTTGATGCAGGAGGCATATAAAAAAAACTTTTACAGATGAGTAGATGAACTAAAAAGAGCAGGCTACCCTAATATTGTAAAATGTCCACTGTGAAAGGTAGATTTTACCTGAATCTCTTAAGCCTTATTTCTTTTCTAGCTGTACAAGGAAATAAAAGACTGGTGGTTGTTCAGCTTTTACTTTTGTCTGCCATTGGTTGTTACTGGACTTTTCTATACTCTTATGACATGTGAGATGCTGAAGAAGAAAAGGGGAATGCAGATCGTCCTAACTGACCATCTCAAACAGGTACGAAAACAAGAAGGCTCTGCCCAGATCTAAAGCAGTCTGCTGTCTCTCCGTATACATGTATTCAAATTTTAACAAACGCCTCTGTTAGAGTCCTAATGTTTCCTTGCCATGTCCTGAAAATCTGTGGGGAGATTAATGAACAAAATAGGTTAAAAAAGGAATGGAACTAGAATCAACTGTGTCCATGATGAGGCCTAGGTCACAGGAGTCATTATTAATGGTCTACGGAGCACTTTGCTCGTTCACTCTGTGTGCCCAGGCATTATGGAAGAGTGAGTGTGTGATGATACCTTTGGGCGGTGCAACGTATCCAAATAAACTATGAGAATAGGGCTGCCTCTGATGAGGGTGGCACCTTGCAGGAATGTAGATGGTGCTTTCCCTTCCACCAGCTCCTGTGGAAATATCAGTAGCAAGGTCACCCCCCCTCCCCCCCCCCCCCACCACCACCTCTGGCCCCTTCCTCTGGAGGTAAGGGGTCTTCTGCAATCTAATTCCTCACATTTTTTTTCTTTTACAAAAGCAATATTGGTATAAGAATTAGAAGCAATTAAGGTAAAGCAGGAGAGGTCCCAGGCTATAGTATTTTGACATGAGCACTTGCCTCACAGTGATGGCAGACAAGAGATTTGCAGGGGGAATTTCTTCTTCTGATTCACATGCACTCTCACTCTCTTCCTTTCTTAGAGACCCTCTTACTAAAGTACATTAGGTTTTACACTTAATGCATGTTCATTTTAGTGCTAAACACACATTCAGTGCGAAGCCTCTGCGGTAACTGTTGTGGCCATGGCCAGCCTGATCCTGGCAGTTAATGAGATGGTGTTTGGTTGCTCCTGTGCTGATGGCACCATTGACAGTGCTCAGCATGTCTCCCAGTACTAACTGCAATGTGATCTCCATGCCCACTCTCCGCCCCTAACCACCCCAGTTAGCGTGCAAATCAGCATGCAGTAAGCATCATGGCCCCACAGTAATAGTTACTGAGGGTCCTTGCGCACAGTTACCATGCACGAAAATGGACCGACAATACCATTAAGCAAACTAGGCAGCTGCTGCTGTCGCCCCTCACTGGGACCTTCAGCGGCAACAATGGAGTGAAACAGCCCTGCCGAGCTTCCCTGGAAACTTCAGTGCCATGGGGCTGTCCGGCTCTGCCCCTACCAACGAAGGAGCACTTATCCACGTGCCACGACATGAGACCAAACCAAAACCATGGATGTTGTTGGAAGAACTTGTTTATTCGCGATCAGCAATTCATTTTCAATTACCTGGAACATCCATCAAGACATCAAAGATAGGTTCCTATAACAGCCAATTAGCCCCTGAAGAAGGTATTGCAAAACACAGCCTGTGTCGGGCCTGGCTGGTTTACTATTGAATAAACAAGTTCTTCCAACAACATCCACGGTTTTGGTTTGGTCTCTCGGCTCTGCCCCTATACAAACAGGGGCGAAAGCAGACACCCCGTGGCACTGAAGATTGCAGGTAAGTGCTGCAGGGATGTTTAAATCGATTGATGCTCCTGTAGGCCCTGGTGAGGGGCAACAGCAGCAGCAATGAGAGGTGGCTGGCTAGCCGGAGGGGGGCACAAGGGATAAAGTGCGTCTAGGGTGCCTCATCTCTGTGTGCTGGCCCTGACAAAAATGCATGTTAATTGCTTAGCGCACTTTAGAAAAGGGTCCCTTAGAGTCATATCCCAGTGGGGCTCTCAGAAACACCCTGGGAAACCACACTGCTCACCCCAATCTAAATCCAGCCCTGCTAATGATAGTTGCTGTCAGTGATATGATGCAGGGAAAAAGGGAGTCCCGAGAGCTCCTATTTATGAAAACGGATTATCTCAACAAGTAGAACAGAACTGGTGAGAGCCTTCTGAGGAATTCGTATTACTGGTTTCCATAATCTGGACATGGAGTTTGAACAGCTTCAGAAGCCGAATAGTTTTCTTACTTGGCAGAGGAAATGCCTTCCCAGTTTGATAGGCCTCCGATCTATTCTTCCAGAGACGAGAAGTGGCTAAGACTGTCTTCTGTCTTGTGCTGGTATTTGCTATCTGCTGGTTCCCACTTCATCTCACCAGGATTTTGAAACTCACTATTTATGATGAAAAAGACCCAAACAGATGTGAGCTTCTAAGGTAAGAATGACATTGAGTAACGCGCATGTTTGTTTGGAAAGCATTACATGTAAAGACTTAATTCCTGATCCGCTAAGCCAGTGATTTCAAACTTTTATCCCTTATGACTCCGTTTGAGCAACTGAAAATTTACGTAACCTCCAAGTGATGATGAAATCAAACTAGCTGGTCTCCAGCCTCCTTCCCCTCCCTCCGCTCAGCTAAAGCAGGAAGGTAGCAGCAACAGGAAGCTTACCCAGGTGGGGCAAGGGCCTATGAACGTTCACTGACTCACAGGCCACAGGCTGACTGATGACTGCCACTACTTGGCATAGGTCACAGTGAAAACCCAGAGAGAAGAGGAAATGGCCATTTTCTGTGACCACATCCACTGGTGATGTGACCCCCATTTATGGTCTTGACTCCATGTTTCGAAACCACTATGCTCTGTCTATGGAAACAGACTCTGATTAATCAGCCCCTTAGTAGTAAATATTGGTTTCTCAAAGAAACATTTGATTTTCCCCGAACATGGTATCCTGTTTTGAATGCTTTGGCGTATTTGGAAACGGTGAAGTGCTGAATAAGTGTGTTGACAGTTACTTATACTTTTTTTTCATACATAGCTTTTTTCTGATCATGGGTTACATTGGTATCAACATGGCTTCTCTGAATTCCTGCATTAATCCAATAGCATTGTACATGGTCAGCACAAGGTTCAAAAACTGTTTTAAGGTAAGAAATGATTCAAACTTATATCATATTTTAAGCCAGGGGCGACAGAAGCCTTTTTTTCTTTAGGGGGGCCCAAGTTCCGCCCCATGGGCAGAGGCTCTTCCTGTTCTACCCATAGGAATCCGATCTCCCACAGGCAGTCAGGAAGGTTTTTGCTGCGATCACAGCTTCTCTGCTATTGTTCTTTTGTTAGCAAGGAATGGGAGGTGTGGTCTAGTGGTTAGGACAAGGTACTTCAGGCCAGAGGGTCAGGGGTTCAAGTCCCACCTGGGGACAGCAATCTCAGGCCAGAGGGATTGGGATTTCTAGTCCTATAGGCACTCCTTGTGGTCTTGGGCAAGCCACTTAACCCTCCAATGCCCATGTTCCCTGTATGTATTAGTGTGTGTGTCTCATATCCCCTTGTGTTAAATGTATCCCCCAATTGACCACTTTGACCTGGTGAAAAGTGGGATATAAATACAGCTAAATAAATAAATAATACTAAATAATCCCCATGGGCAGCCTGCTGCCTTCCATGCCACAAATTCTGGGCCTGAGTGGCCACCCCTTCCTAACACCTATGCTTTAAGCAACTAGACGCTATGGGGAATAAACCATCTGAAATTCCCATGCCTCCGGACAGTTTTTTCAATAAGCTCAGCTATCTGATTTCCACTGCTGCCTTTTATTGTTCTGTTATCTACCAAAGAGACGCAGTCAAGGCCGTCGCTACCACTAGGTGAATTAGGCAGACACCTAGAGTGCCTGCCCTCAGAGCTACCCATTGCTGCCGCTCTCGTCCCTCTTAGGACAGGCATCGCCAGCAATGGCCGCAAACGGCCCGGCAGCGCTTATCTTTAAACATAGGCACTATGGGGCTGTTGGCATCGGGTATCAGAGGGGCAGAAGCAAACAGCCCCATGACACTGAAGTGTAAATGTAAGTGCCACGGGGCTGTTTGCAGCCATTGTAGCTGCCTCATGTCTTGGAGATGGATGGCAGTGGCAGCAATTGGCAAAGGAAGAGGGAAACAAGGGATGAGGTTTACCTAGGGCGCGTCCTCACCTTGCGCTGGCCCTGGACGCAGTGCACAGTTGTTACTTCAGAGACATTTTGCTTTGTAAATATGACTTAATTATTATAGAAAAATTAAATTTTAATTTGATTTATGTCTAAAAGTAAACTTGTCATCTCAGGAACTATTTAAGAGGCATGTTTACAAAACCCTGTGCTGGGCAGATGCATATGGGCCATGTTACAAGCACGGCGCTGCTCACTGCCTGCAGGGGGATAGGTACAGCCACCTTCCTGCATTTACTGCCTCTCACTGTGTTAAAAGGGCAGCAGGAGCTGCTAATGCCACTAATAAAAGTGGCATTAGTTGACCCCCAGTACCTGCACTGAGCACAGGTAGCACAGCTACAAACCTCTGTGCTAGATGTGCTACGGTGGGAACACCCCAATGTGCAGAGCAAAGGTAGTGTGGGGCTTTTAGTGCAGGACCCCCTACTACTTTCCATTAGTGTGCCAAAACTGTGCGCGAACCCCTCACTACCCATTAGTAAACATGCCCCAGGTATGCTTCTAGTCAAATATTGAGATGTCACTGGAAATATGTAAATGCTATCAATGAAATGTAAAGATCCGGTACATGGAGCTGGGTGCTAGTGGTGTAAGTCTGTCCATTTTCAAGCTGAGAAGCACCTCTCTTACTTTCTTTAAGAAAAGGATGCAAATTATTGGAAAGTTCTTAACGATGAGTGAGACCAGAGCCTGCAGTGTACATTTAGAAAATTATTTTTTAAAAAAATTAAAATCGGTAAGGAAATGAAAACAAATTCAAATTTTAAAAGGGGAAACACAGCTACCATCAATACTCGACAAAGACTAGCATACATAAAAGAAAGATGAAACAAATACGGAGGAAAATGCTAACCTACACAGCATCAGCTAAGAAAACAAAAAGAAGAAAAAAAGTAAAAACTCAATCAAAAAGCTCAGCTAGGCTGTCCATCTAGTAGACAAGGAATCAGCTGAAATTATAATAAAACAAACAGCAATGTTCTTCTCCAGCAGTAATCTGCAAAGGCTTGTCCAAACAAATAGTTTTTAGCGCCCTTTTAAATCTGAGGTGGTTACTATTGGTCCTCCTGACTTCAGGGTACTGGTGTGGAAGCAGAGGAAGGCCGAATACAGAAGGTGAATGGTATATAAATTTGAGTTCACTCTTCCAAATTAACATTTTCAGTAGATTCAAAAATGAGGGGCAATCCAGGGACAGTAATCATGATCATGAAAAGGAGGACCGTTTCAGTTTGGGGGCTAGATTTACTAACATATTACACATTAGCATGTGCTAATCCTGTTAATATGCATTTTTAGTATATAGGTCTTATTGCAAAAAATGAGATGTCCGGTAAATAATGCACATTACTGCATGTGAGCCTTTGCTAACACATTAACGTAAATAGTAAATTCAGAGAAAATGAAAAAAAAAGAAATTACAGTAAGTTTTCTGAATTGGAATTTGTTTCTCAAATCAGAAAATGTACTAAACGTCAGGGAAATGAGCACAAATATTACACTCAAATGTATATCTACCTTGAGAAGATGTAAGGCAAGAAATATTCTTAAGTAACAAAAGTTAAAATGTATAAATAGGAGCGGAAAAAATCTGGGTGCCTAAAAATGGCTGCTGGTCCTCGCAGCACCCCAAACCTAGAAGAAGCCACCGCCACTATGACTAGCCTGTTGTGTGAGAAGGGTTGCTGCTGCTGCCACAGTGGTTAGGAGAAGCCTTTGCTGCAGGAGCCCCAAGAAGAGCTTTCGCTGTTGCTGTTTCAGGAGGCCCAGGCCCAGAAAAGGCCACTATGGCCTGAGCTAAATTTGAGCCCAAATAAAGAATTTGAAGAAAGGGAAGGCTCCCATAAGAGGTTAGGAGGCATGGAAGGAGGAGGAAAAGCTGGAGGTGAGGAAAGGAGGAAAAAATAACAAACCCAATTTAAAAAATATCCAAAATAAAAAAAAATAGGAGGAAAAAAATGTGCTGTAATATTTTTTTGTAGTTGTATAGGTGTAATGCTAGGTATGTTATTGTAGCTCGCTGAGAATTTCAAGATTGACAGCTAGAAATGTTATAAAATAAACACATATTTTAAAAGGAAAATCAGCAATAGCAACACCGGTTGCAAGATAAACAATTTTTCTCTAGATCCTAAAACTTTTGGTCAGCCCAACTTTTTCAAAATACGTTGAAAAGGTTGGGGCTGTAAATAATACAGACAGCAAATGTTTTTATTTTATCCATATCAAGGTAAAAAAATTAAAACAATGCTGCATCCTTATATTAAAAATAAAATTCATCATCTTTAATTTCAGTTTTTCGATTAGCACAAAGTATTAAAAAACCTTTTTTACTTTGCTCTCAAATATATAGTTTGTAAAATATAAAACATTTACCTCAATGCAAATTGTTTTGGACATTTCCTTTCATGTAATCTGTAAAACATCTGTAGTTCAGACCAATGAAATGATTATTCTCTTTTTATATATTTATTTGAAATAGTCTTGCCTGTGCTGCTGGTGCCAGTCTAAAGATATGTTATCCTTGGAAGAAAAACATTCCTGCCTAAATTTTAAAGCTAATGATCCTGGATATGACAATTTCCATTCAAGCAACAAGGACAGCTCATCGTAGAAAAGAAAGAAGATGGTTCCTTTTCAAGTTATTTTCAACTTATTGTTTGTACTTTGAGCTACCCTAAACTGATTTTCTAAATCAAGGCAATGAGTCTTCTCCCAAGACATGTATGTTTGTACAGATGTCTTATTCAGAAAGACGTACTTAGGTCCTCCCACTAGAATATTTGTGCCTGTGAGTTTTGTCCTTTATCAATTTACAAAACGATGATAAGACATAAAAGTAATGTAATAGAATGAAAACATATTTTAAAGCACTTAAAGTTGGGGGGGGGGGGGGTACATTTCCAGATCATCTTGAGTTCCTTCACCTCAGACACATCCTACATTAAAGGGCAAGAGCTCTTGGAGGGCAAGAGCTCTTGGAGGGCAAGAGCTCTGCAGATTACTCTCTGTGAATGAGGAGCAATGACTTCACATTCTTGCAACATCATGGTTGTATATTAAGGGTTGTATTACCTCGGTAAACCAATTAACAAAATACCTGATATATATATATATTCAAAATCGCAGATCTTTCATAGCAAAGGCGAAAAGAAAAAATATCCTTGGTCCTTAAATTAGCATATTAGAGATTAATGGAAAAATTCAGTTTACCTTTTAACGAAGGAAAAATAGTAATAGGGTATGATTTGAATTATGCCTTGAAAAGCAAGAGACCTCAAACCTGATAGAAAATATAAAGTGTGACTGCTTTTGGAAGGATCAGCAACCCAAAGGACAAGACAACACAAGTCTGTTCTGCAGAAAGTCATGTACCATATCATCTTTTATCTTGGTCCTTTAATCTCCAGGGTCAATATGGCTACTAGAACTCCACTATTAGCTCTTGTATGAGTCTGGATTTAGGGATAGACAAGATGCCAGCTGTTGACGGCAGAAAGTACTGAAGCCAAAAAGGAGCCTTCTCGCACTTACTTTAGGGCAGTTCACCTTTGCCACTTGAAAGAGGCAACATTATGGCACTCAGGCCTAACACCCATAAGCCCTGCTTTCCAATCTCTAGGGGGCCCTCCTTGGTTCTCCTAACTTTGGACCTGCCTATAGAAGCCAAAATCTTAAATCCAACCCCGCTCTTGTAAACAGGTGATCAAATTCTATTGAAAAGATAAATAGCACACAATTGTTTCTCACCACAATTAGAAATGTCGTAATTTTTCTGTATGCTCACTTTATATAGTTTAATAGTTTCCTAAGCATGCTTGGCTACTTAAATGCATTATAAATGAATGACTAAACTAGATCTTAAAGATGAGGGCAGGGCCCCGTCTTAAGTATCTGGGACAAACAAAGTATTGCCTGGAGCAGTACAGACTTTATTGTAGACATAGGAACCGTTTTACTAAGTACCGCTAACCAGTTGATATGCATTATAGCCTGTGGTAACTGGTCACGGGTGAGCTCTAACACACGGGCATTCCAGCTACCAACCGCTAAAACACACATTAACTTGCACCAGTGCGCAAATGTGGAAAGTGGGCAAGTTAGAGGCAGAGGGTGGGCTTGGAGAGCACATTAGCACACAAATGTAGCTAACATGGTAATTAGTGGGCATGTACCTAACGATACCTCTATGGATGTCATTAGGTATACCAGCATTAAGTGCACTGCTCGTTGTGGTACCCAATCATGCATTAGTTGCGGGAACATGTTGGTCAGACCCTCAAGAGCTAACACGGAGGCTTTGCACTTAGTATATGTCGGTGATGCACATTAAGTGCAAAACCTTAGCGGACTTTAGTAAAGGGGCCCCATAGGAAATTAGAACTTCACATAGAACAAGTAAAACAAAAATTCTGCTGCTATGCTATTAAATTGAAAACTATTATTAGAATACCCTCTGTAACTCTGAAATCCTAAATAGGTTTGACACATCCTTGCCAATAATTTAAGAAACACCCATGATGTTTAAGAAGCTTTTCTTGTTAGTGGGACAGTTTTTTATCTTTACGTTTACCGAAAGTTTATACATAGGGTCTGGCTTAGACAAGCTATATTGTGATATAAGTTAACAGTATCACCCCATCACTCAATTGATGCCCACAGTTATAGTCCTTGTACTGTATTATGCTTCTATATTTAAATCTTTAATCTATGTCCTCAGCAGAGAAGCTTTATTTACCATACAATGGTTTTTCATAAAAGAGCATTTTTCTTTAATTTTATACTTAACTTGTTGCCTTTGTGAGGAGTTTTTAGTGTTTGGATCCTAACTAATATTTTCTTTTTCATTCAATCAAAATATTAGAAATCTCCATGGGACAGAAAAAAAAATGAAAGCAGTCCAACATTACTGCTAAGCAGCTTCGGACTTTGTTGGAGTCCTCCATCGCACTTTGAATCACTAGATACAGGCAGATCCCAAGAGTTAGGCAAGAGAGGGAGGAGTGGCTCAGTGGTTGGGACAGGTTACCTCAGGCCAGAAGGCCAGGGGTTCAATTCCCACATGGGGACAAGCAACTTCAGGCCAGAGGGACTGGGGTTTCTAGTCCCATGGCCACTCCTTGTGGCCTTGGGCAAGCCACTTAACCCTCCATTGTCTCAGGTATACTTAGATTGTGAGCCCTGTGGGGACAAGGGAATAAAAAGTATGTTAGTATACATGTAAACCACACTGATTCTAAAGAGCGTGGTATAAAAAATAAAAATAAATAAAAAAGTCTGGATCAGCCTGTTCCTCATGAAGTCTTCTGCACAGTTTGAAGCTGCTTAGGAGGAATGTTGGAGTAGTTTGTTACAAAAAATAAAAGAGTGGAGGGAAATTAAATTCAAGATTATTCAAGCCCTCCTTGAAGCCGGCAGAGGGCAGTCAAAAGAGGGCCATGTTGAGACTTTCAGGGAAGGTGGTTTGTTATTATTGTACATCAGTGGTTCTCAAGATACACCCAACCAGTTGGGATTTCAGAATGTCTACAATGAATATCCATAAGAGACAGTTGCATGGACGGTTTCTATTGTATGCCATTCTGTCTCATATGTGTTGTTGTTGTTAAGTGCTGACGAGTCAGAGTCGACTCATGGTGACCCTCTGGATAGCTATCCTAAATTGTGTTCGGTCTTGAGTCAGGCGGCTCATTGTTGACAGACTGGTACCCGTAGCTGCTGTTATTGTATCGATCCATCTCATTGCTGGCCTTCCTCTTTTGCGCTGACCTTCTATCTTGCCAATCATGATGTCTTTCTCTAATGATCTCTCTCTTTGCACGATGTGTCCAGAGTATGAAAGTCGAAGTCTTGTCATCTGAGCTTCTAAAGAAAGCTTAGGTTTGATCTCCTCTAGTACTGACTGGTTTGCTCTTCGGGCAGTCCATGTCTCATATGTATTCAATGTGAATATCCTGATTGGTTTAATAAAGTTTAACATGCTTCTTTAGTTCGATTTTTTTTCTCTTTTTGCACATTTCCATGGCCCCAGTTTTAACTTTCTCCTTTTTCTTTTAAGCAAACGGTTAAACATTTGGAGGCTGCTGTACCAACCCTCAAAATTTCCTTAAAGTCAGCGACCTGTTAATGCAAAGGTTTGCTATAAATTCTTTTGAGCTCTGCATCAAGCTTCCACAAAATGTTCTGCGAAAACTGACGTTCAAGTTTTCTTTGTACTCCACTTATCTACAAATCCATAAGTAGTGCAACACTTCATTCATTTTGGATTTAAATAAAATTCCATGCATAGTGAACTATTGGAGAAAAGATACTGTTTGTAAAGGGACTAATAGGAATTCTTCTGCAGATGGGGTTCAAACCAAAAAAATGCACAAAATCCCCAAATTTAGGAATGGTTTGTGAGTTGCAGGATATGGCTTGCGTTCTTTCCATGCAAAGCCATATTGGTGGAATAAATTTGTTCCTGGATGTCGTGTAAACCTTTATGCACATTTTTTCTGGATAGATTCTCAATACACCAGCCATTCCTTGATCTTGTGCATTGGTAACATTGTGGTTAGATTTTTTTCTCTTTAGATTTTCTTTGGAATAAAATATAAATCCAAGCACCTTCATTGGAGTGAATTATTTCTCTGGGCAAAAAAATCATGAAGGGTTGTTTCTATTTAACCAGGTTGATTATAGACAAACATTGGTAGCCGGGCTGGATAAACCCTATTATGCTTGCAAGAAAGTTTAGGTTGCAGTAGATGAGTTATAAACTGCAAGAAGCAAGGATCTTGTTTCAGGAGCCAAGCTGACCTATTATCCTAAGGTCATTTGTAAGCATAAGAGTGGATTAGCAGTAAAAACTATCAGTTGCTGCAAGTTCCTCTAGTGGAAATAATATCACAGACCCATGACTACACCCCACCCACCTTCCCAAAGAAATTACTGAAAGCCAGTAACAAGATTAGGAAGAGGTTTTAAAGATCTATGCTTTCAGTAGCAGCATCCCATCCTTGGGCTATGCCACTTCCAGTAGTAAAAGATGATCATAACAGTAGATTTTTATTTCTACAACTTAAAAGATGGGTATATAACTTGACTTATATCAGAGATGCACAAGTTCATTCCTTGAGGGCCACATTTGAATATCCCTAATGAATATGCACGAGAGAGATTTGCATGTAATGGAGGTAATATGCATGTAAATCTCTACATGTATATTCATTAGGGTTATCTTGAAAACTTGGCCTACTTGCAGCCCTCAAGACTGAATTGTGTACCCATGACCTATATGATGCTTGGACTGACTAATGCATTAAAATTGTTTTATTGATATGCACGCTTTTCTAAATTCTAATGATTCTGTTCTTGGGTTTTTAATGTACCTGAATAAACCTGTAATAGAAACTGCTACAGCAGATTCACTCCTAAATTTATATTGGTCCGTATTTTTTATCGTATAATACAACACTATTGTACATGTATTTTATTTGTATTTTTAATTTAAAGTTTAACTGTATTCAACAACTGTGTAATATAGTGTGAAGTTCTTATTCTGTCTGTACAAGATAATATGAAATCACTGGCAACAGAGCCAGTTATAACCATGTAAAATAGCAACATAGTTTGATCAGTATTTTATAAAAATGAATTACCAATAAAGATATCCTAATATTTTTCAGATTTTCCAAGTAACACAATTTTTTTAAGTGCATGCATTCCATTAAGAAGCTATTATAAAAAAGGGATGAAATCTTTCATTGGCATATAGCCATGTGACTAATGATGTACAGGGCTACATTAAATCTTCTGAAATTCCCCACGCCCCATCAGTGCAGCCAGAGATATGCATAGAGTGAAGCAATACAAGTTTTTTAATTTGCTATAAAGGGGTGAGGCCAGAAGAGGGGATCAGAGTTCAGAAGGGAAACTATTTACAAGACGTTCAATTTGAATTCCCAAACAGTACATTGCCATGCAGACTGATCTGCGGAAAGCTTGTAGAAATACGTGGTCCTGACTAACCCACATTTTCAAAAGAAAAATTCTCTGCAGAGATTTCCTTTGAAATTGAACTTGCAGGTCTGTTCTCACGAATTGTCAGCCTTGTTGGATGCTTTCAAAATTGGCTGTTTAAAACATGTGAAAAAGCTGAATGAGTTAAACTAACTGACCAATTTAGGGGCATGTTTATGATAGCGCACCAAACAGTTAGCATAAGATTTAATGTGCAGTAAATGTTACCATGGGTCCATGGAAACAGTTACTGTATACTAGCAAACTACCAGTGCATTCAAAACCCACCTGTAATTTAGCAGCTTGACCCTAGTGGTAGTGCATTGTATCTTAAACTTGGTAATGTACATTAAACAGGGATATTGATAACTTGGATTTTTCCTGAGGCAATGGAGGGTTATGTGACTTGCCCAAGGCCTCAAGGAGTGCTAGTGGAAACTGAACCCTGGTCACTTGGTTCCCAAGCCAGTGCCCTAACCATTAGGCTATTCCTCCTCAAATGTACAAACTAACCGTTAGCTCTTCTTAGTAAACATGCATTTTATCATGTGCTAAGTGTCTGTCCTATGTGCTAAGCGCAGGGCAGATGCTGGCTACTTCCCCAGCAGTTACCACATTACCACACAGGCTTTGCACTTATCATGTGTTAATTTTTACACCTAACGCAGGTAAGTGCAAAAAACGTACTGCTCTTTAGCAAACAGACTCTTTAATCTTTTAGCATGTAAATCTCCTCTGTGTAGGAGATAGGTATGAGAAGGCAAGGTTCGTAATGTATATGCCTAATTAGACATATGTAAATTGCGAATAAGGCTGCTAAAATAACCCCCATATTATTTTTATTCAAGATTCTGTATGAAGTTTAAGAAAAATTTTCTGAGTTTCATTAGATGACTATTGGATGGCCCGATAGTCGACAGTAGTTATCCAGAAGATGCTGTCGTTATCTAGAGATTTGCCCTAGCCAGCACTATCTATTTATTTTCAAAAGCACTATGAGGGTTATTCTGAGCCATGAATAGCGGAGATGGATGTCCCAATGGGAGTATCATCCCCACTATTTATGCCGGCTCCTGCCCCCAACTAACTTCCCTGGGGAAGTTAGAAGGGGGCGGCCTGGGAGTGGAGTCTGGGCAGTCGCCGGCTCTGAACGTACAGGGCCGATTCTAATGTCAGCCCTGTATGTCCGGGGATGGCGACATGTGCGGGAAGTTATTCCACATCTGAGGTGGAATAACTTCCCTGGACCTTTTTTTTTTGCTGCCGGAGCGCGGATGAGGCAGGGGGGTCTGGAAGGCATTCCCCGCAGCCCAACCCTGGCCTTAGGAGGCCAGATTGGGGGTCAGGCTGCCGGGAATTAACTTTATTCTCCGGTGACTGGCATCATGTCTCTTCAAAGGAAGCCATGGCAGGACTGTTCACAATTCTGGTCCTGTGGGGCTAGACATGCCCCGTGGGATCAGAATCGTGATCCCCTCTGTGTGTCCGGTTTAGACCGGACACACAGAGGGGATCTACTTCTGGAACAGAATCGGGCCCTATATGGAGAGTGCTGCTGAAAATCATTACAGAGCTCCCCAACACTATCTGGATAGTGCCAGGGCAGAACATGGGCATTCTGTTTTGTTAACAGGAGAGGACCGATATTCAGCTCACTAAGAGGCCAATTCAGATCGGGGGATGTCTAGGCTGCCAAACATTGGATGTGCCCCAAAGACACCTGATACATTCCCACAGTTGCAGAATCGGGGCACTTGGACGTGCCAGACATGCCCAGATTCTGCCGCTGGAGATGTCCTTCCACTTGTCAGGCCAGCTCACCCTGCGCTCCTGCTGGAGTGCCAATGCTGTAGCATCCCATTGTCATGGCACCAGGATGCCTAGCAGGAGCACTGGCAGCCCGACACCGGTCCTGTTCTTCCTTCCCCGCTGCCTGACCCTCAGCGGGGGCAGCCAGGGCCGGGAATAGGTGGCAGGGCCTTCCCTGCAGCTCTTCTGCCATTTCGGGGGTTCTGCATGCCTTGATCGCCTCAGCCCCTGGGACTTATTCCACCTCTGAGGTGAAATAAGTCCCCCATCCATCTTTGCCTCCCCTGCATAGGCCCTGTATGTCCGGGTTCGTGGGCCCATCCCTGCTCCACTCACTCTCTGCCTCCAGCACTCTCCCTCCCGCCATTGTCCAATGCTCCAGTCAAAGACCCTCTATACATGCAGGGAGGGCTGGATCCAGAATCGCATTCAGGATCTGTTAACACACCCCATTTAAGACTAATAAGAGAAAATATTTTTTCATTCAACGCGTAATCAAACTCTGGAATTCGTTACTGAAGAATGTAGTAAAGATGTTAGTGTAGTGGGGGTTTAAAAAAGGTTTGGATAAGTTCCTAAAGGAAAGATTCATAAACCATTATTAAAGAGGATCCGGGAAATCCACTGCTTGCCCAAAAATGAGCATTGTTAAATCTGTGTGCCTTTTTGGAAACGATACTGGGCTTGATGGGCCTTGGTCTGACTCAGTACGACATTTCTTAACTGTGTTCTGTCTTCAGTCAGGTGGCTCATTGTTGATAGAGTGGCATCCATAGCTGCTATTGATCCCCTCATTGCTGGAATTTCCTCTTTTTTGTTGTCTTTCTCTAATGATCTCTCTTTTCACATGATGAGTCCAAAGTATGAAAGTTGGAGTCTTGTCATCTGAGCTTTTAAAGAAAACTTTGGTTTGATCTCCTCTAGTACTGACTGGTTTGCTCTTCGGGTAGTCCAAGGTATACACAACATTCTTCACCAGCACCATAATTCAAAGGCATTGATTTTCTTCCTGTCTACATTTTTCACTGTCCAACTTTCTCATCCATAAGATTTTATTGAAAATACCATGGCTTGGACAAGTCGAATCTTTGCATGGGGAGAAACATTCTTGCTCTTGAGAATCTTGTCTAGGTCCTTCATAGCCATTCTGTCAAGCAATGCATCATCCACTTTCTTGACTGCTTGTCATTTCTTTATTGTTGATCCAAGCAGGTTAAAGTTGTCCACTATTCAATTTCTTCTCCTTCAACGATGAACTTCTTGATTTTGCTAGTTGTCAGGATCTTTGTCTTCTTTATGTTAAGATGCAGGCCCATTTTAAGACTATGTTACTTGATCCTGAGAAGCAAATGTCTTCACTTTTAGCCAGTATTTTAGAGTCATCAGCATAGTGAAGTTTGTTAATGAATCTTCCACCAATCTTCACACCTCAGTTGTCTTCATACATTTCTGCTTCTCTGATGATTTGTTTTACATATAAACTAAACAGATAGGAGGAAATTGTCATACACCTTTGCTGATTTTAAACCATGCTGTTTTTCTTCTTGTTTTGGTCGAACAGTTGCTTCTTGATCAATATAAAGATTGTGCAAGAGAACTATCAGGCGTTCTGGTATATCCATGCTACTTAATGTGGCCAAGAGTCAAAAAGCCTTGCAGTAGTCAATAAAACACATATGGATATCCTTTTGGTGTTCTTTTGTCTTTTCAAGAATCCATCTCACATCCGTTATGATGTATCTCATTCCTCGCCCTTTACTGAACCCTGCTTGCACTTCAGGCAGTTCTCGTTCCAGGTATGGTTGTAGTCTCTGTTGGATGATCTTGAGTAGAATCTTGCTGGCATGTGGGATCAGAGTGATCGTGCAAAAATTTACAGTCAGTCAGATCATCTTTCTTCAGTATTGGTATAAAACACAGATCTTTTCCAGCAGAGTGGCCATGATATTGTCTTCCAAATTTCCAGGCAGAGCCTTGTAGGTATGGCAACAGCCACATCTGATTGCTGTCATACTTCAATGGGAATGTCATAAATACCCAGTGCTTTGTTCTTTGATAATGTTTTCAAAGCTGCTTCAACTTTTTCTTTCATCACCAATAGTTTCTGATCATAAAGTACAGGTTGAAATGGCTGTTGGTCCACTTGATCTTTATGGTATAACGACTCTGTATATTCTTTCCACCTTTTCTTCTCAGCATCATTCAATATGGATCTTTGAGCATCTTGTAGCATTCCAATTCAAGGCTGGAATTTTCTCTTTAACTCTCATAGCTTTAGGAAAGCTGATCTTGTTCTTCCTCTAATCTTATTCTTCTTTAATCCTTAGCTGGCATTTGGGGAACAGGTTGTCCTCTCAACCAATACGCTGCTGTAGGTGCCACTGGATTCCATGAGGAGTGGCTCAGTGGTTGGGACAGGTTACCTCAGGCTGAAGGCAAGGGTTTCAATTCCCACGTAGGGACAAGTAACCTCAGGCCAGAGGGACTGGGGTTTCTAGTCTCATGGCCACTCCTTGTGGCCTTGGGTAAGACACTTAACCCTCCATTGACTCAGGTACACCTAGACTGTGAGCTCTTTGGGGACAAGGGAATAAACAGTGCCTGTTAGCAGATATCTGTAAAAACCCCTTTGACCCGGTGAAAAGCGGTTTATGAGCACAGCTAAATAAATAAATAATACGCTTCTAACCTTGGTGATCGGTGGTGATATTTCTGGCCTCATTGATAGTTAATTGCTGATTCCTTAAGTCTTCCTTGATGTGTTTGAGCCACGTTTTCTTCAGTGCTGTTCGTTGAACCCTCCAGTGGACAGGTTGCTTTCACCAGAGGAGTTTGTATGGCAACTGACTGGTATTCATTCTGCAAATGTGGCCAAACCATCATAGTCTGCGTTTTTGGATTTGTTTTTCAACTGAAAGCTGATGGTCGCACCTTGTCCGAATTGTCTCATTTTGATGGCGTTCATGAAGAGAGACACCCAAAATCTGTCTCAGACCTCACATTTGAAAGACCTTGAGCTTATTCATGTCAGATTTGGGCAGCATCCATGTTTCCGATCCGTACAGGAGAATTGGCAGGATTTTGGTCTTGGTAGAGATATTAGCCTTCTTCCAGAGGCACCATTTGAGCAAGATGAATGCTACTATTGTCTGGCCAATCCTTCTGTGGACATCAGTGGTGGACGCCACTTTCTTCTCCCACACCAGCGATCCCAGGTATTTGAATTCTGGGACCTGCTCGATTTGGATTCCATCAAGGTGAACATTGGCCTGTGATCCATCCCTGGTCATAACTTTAGTCTTGTCCACATTGATTTTTTGGGTGATGCGGGTGATGTGGTAAAGGATGTCGGTGGCCTCTCCATCCATGTCAGAAAATTTGGTACTGTCGTCTGCGAACATCAAGTCGGTCAGGAAGTTGTTCACCTCATACTGGATCCTGCATCTGTCCTTGAATGTTTTACTCATAATGGCTTCAATCATGATATTGAAAGGCAGGGATAAGGTGACATCTCCCTTGTGAGAGGAAACTCCTGGGCTAGTTCATTTCGGATCCGCACACTGCTGGTTGAGCCATTGTATAAATCTTGGAGAAGTTAGATGATCTTCAGCGGCACATGCTCGTTCTCCAATGCCCTCCACAGGACAGGCCACTGAACATAGTCAAATGTGAATTTGAAGTCACTGAAGATTTCCTCTAATAGTTTCTGATTCTAGTTCCTTACATGTGTCATTGTCTCATCTTGCTACACGCTGGAAATCTCTGTTGAGTTTTGTGATTGCCTCTCTTTCTCCTCTGGCTTTAGTTTCTCTGCATTTATGGGCAATTTTCAGAGTTTCTTTGGTCATTCATTTTGGCTGTTTTTGTTTTTCACTTTTTTTTAGAGACTTCTCACTTTCTTCATGCATAATTTTCTTGATGTCATCCTATAGCTCTTCTGTTGGTCTGTAATTTGTATCCAAAGCAGCAAATCAATTTTGCAGGCAGTCTTTAAATTAGGGTGGTATATTCTCAAGCTCATGTTTTGCTACATTCATGAGTGGCTTGCCCTCTTTCAGTTTTTGCTTGAGTTTGCATATTAGTAGTTGGTGTTTTGTACCACAGTTGGCTCCAGGGTTTTTCTTTGTTGATATTATAGAGCTTTTCCATCGTTGACTTCCATAGATGTAGTCAATTTGATTTTTGTACAATCCATTGGGTGAAGTCCATGTGTACCTTGTGTTGCTCGAAGAAGGTGATTGAAATGAATACATCGTTGGTCTTGCAGAATTCTATAAATCTTTCTCCAGCTTCATTTCTGTTGCCAAGTCCATATTTTTCAACCACTTTGCCTTCTTCCTTGTTGCCAACTTTTGCATTCCAGTCACCCATGACTATCAGGATATCCTGTCTGCATGTTCTGTCAGTTTCAGCTTGTACTTGTTCATAGAACTCATCAATTTCTTCCTCTTCTGCAGCTGTTGTTGGAACATATATCTGAATAATAGTGTGTTTATGGGCATTCCCCATAGACAACTAGAAATGAAGCATTCACTGATTACATTGTATTTCATTACAGTTCTTGCAAGTTTCTTCTTAATTATAAATGCAACACCATTTCTTCTTTGTCATTCATTTCCAGCATAGTATACCATGTAATCATCAGATGCAAAGTGCCTGATGCCAGTCCATTTCAATTTGTTGACACCCAACAGATCGAGTTGCACACATTTCATTTAATTCTTTACCACCTACAACTTCCCTTAGTTCATGCTTCATACATTCCATGTCCCAATATGTAAGACATCTTTGCAGGTTTTGACTCTCATTTCATGCGCAGCTACATCAGCAGTCAAACATCCCAAGGTCTTTGATCCAATCACATCATAAATGCTGACTTTACTCTGAAAAGTCTTCAGCTCATCCCCAGTAGTCTGTTGCGTGCCTTCTGACCTGGGGGTCTCATCTTCCAGCACTATAGTGCAATTTGTTCTGTTGTGACTATCCATTGGATTTTTGTAGCAAGATACAGACCTTTCTTCCTTGGAGGCAAGGCTAGTGTTGTTGTCATTGTCACAGAAATGTAATCCTGTCCTGCCAACACCATCCCAATTCTACTGCTGCCCAAATGGGTGGTTTGACTTAGCCTGGCACCTCAGCTGAGACCTGTCCATCTTGGGAGACCATGCCAGCAGTTATGCTACCGATAACGTAGCTCTTAGATAGTGGTATTTTATTTATACGCTGCAGCTGGCATTAAAAAAATGCAAATCGTGGAATTTAAATATTGATATGGGAGAAATTTGGGAACTCAGATTGCATCTCTTTGCTGAAATGTGACCATGATATCAGGGTTATATTGAATACCCAACCACAGAGGGCTGTAGGATCTTTAATCCTCAAAGACTGGGCAGATGAACATTAGGTTTAATGGTCCCTCATGAGGGATTCTTGAGGAAATTAAAAAGTCATGAGATAGGAAGCAATCTCCTATTGTGAACTGGAAACTGGTTAAAATATAGGAAATAGAGAATAGGGCTAAATGGTCAATTTTCTCAGTGGAGAAAGGTGGAGCACCCCAGGGATCTGTACTGGGCCAACTTCTTTTTAATATATTTATAAATGATCTGGAAATGGGAACAAATTTGTACATGACACAAAATTATTTAAAATTGTTAAATCACAAGAAGATTGTGAACCTAGAGAAATTGGGAGACTGGGCATCCAATGATATATGAAATTTAATGTGGACAGATGCAAAGTTAAGCACTTAGGAAAGAGTAGTGTTGGAT
Organism: Ichthyophis bannanicus; assembly: GCA_033557465.1. Classification (NCBI taxonomy): domain Eukaryota; kingdom Metazoa; phylum Chordata; class Amphibia; order Gymnophiona; family Ichthyophiidae; genus Ichthyophis; species Ichthyophis bannanicus. The sequence goes on from CM066035.1 coordinate 396,635,006, forward strand.
AAGTACAAAGACTAGAGGGCATGCAATGAAGCTACAAAGTAGTACATTGAAGACTAATTGGAGGAAATATTTTTACATTCAATGCATTATTAAGCTCTGGAATTCGTTGCTGAAGGACGTAGTAAAAGCTGTTAGTGTAGCTGAGCTTAAAAGAGGTTCCTGGAGGAAAAGTCCATAATCATTATTAAAGTGGAGTGGAGAAATCCACTGCTTTTCCCTGGGAGAAGCCGTATAGATTCTGTCTACCTTCTAGGATCTTGCCAGGTACTAGTGACCTGGACTGGCCATTGTTGGATATAGGATACTGGGCCTGATGGACCTTTGGTCTGATCCAGTCTTGCAAAACCTATGTTCTTATGTCTCAGCATCTTGAGAGACTCTTGGCGAAATTAGGGAGTCATGAGATAGGAGGCAGTGTGTTGTTGTGGATCAGGAACTGGTTAAAAGATAGAGGGAAGAGGGTAGGGCTAAGTGGCCAGTTTTCCCAATGGAGAAGGGTGAATAGTGGAGTACTGTGCTGGATCTGCTGCTTTTTAGCATATTTGTAAATGACCTGGAAATGGGAATAATGAGTGAGGTAATTAAATTTGCAGATGACAGAAAATTATTCAAAGTTGTTAAAACTCCAAAGGATTGTGAAAAATTGCAAGAGGACCTTGATAATTTGGAAGACTGGATGTTCAAATGGCAGGTGAAATTTAATGTAGACAAGTGCAAAGTTATACACCTAGAAAAGAACAACCCAAACTATGGTTACGCGATGCAAGCTTCCATATTAGGAACCACCACCCAGGAAAAAAAGATTTAGGCGTCATCGTGGATAACATGTTGAAACCTTCCACCCAGTGTGCAGCAGCGGCCAAGAAAGCAAATAGAATGCTAGGAATCATAAGGAAAGAAATGGAAAATAAAATAAAGGATATTATAATGCCTCTATCATTCCATGGTGTGACTGCACCTGAATATTTTGTGCAATTCTGGTCACCGTATCTTAAAAGGATATAGCATTATTAGAAAAGGTACAGAGAAGAGCCACCAAAATGGTTAAGGGAATGGAAGGATACCCCTATGAGGAGAGGCTAAAAAGGTTAGGGCTCTTCAACCAGGAAAAGAGATAGCTGAGGGGAGATATGATAGAGGTCTATAATGAATGGCGTGGAATGGGTAAATGTAGATCGATTGTTTATGCCATCAAAATATAGAAAGACTAGGGATCATGCAATGAAGCCTCATAAGAGAAAATATTTTTTCACTCAACGCGTAATCAAACTCTGGAATTCGTTACCGGAGGAAGTAGTAAAGCTGTTATTGTAGCTGGGTTTAAAAAGGGTTCGACAAGTTCCTGAAGGAAAGGTCCATAAACCATTATTAAAGGGGACCCGGGAAATCCATTGCTTGCCCCAACACAAGCATTGTGGAACCTGTGCCCTTTGGGGAAACTGCTAGGTACTTGTGACCTAGATTGGCCACTCTTGGAAACAGGATACTGGGCTTGATAGACCTTGATCTAACCCAGTATGGCATATCTTATGTTCTCATGTTCTTAAATGCCCTCCATTCTAGGAAATCAAGAGTTGCAGTAAAATCTTTTGTCACTTTCTGCATGGAAAATTGGTGAGCTTTTATATTTTAAAATAAAATTAAATAAATATGGATTTCTTGAGAGAGGAGCGATTCAAGATTGTGGCGTAACAGGACGCGGTGTTCGCTGCTCCGCTCACACTTACCTTTTTATATTGCGACTTTGTTTAAATTGATTTACCTGTGCCCTATGCTGAAGCGGAAGGCCATGGGCAAGGGGGGATTACCGGCAGGGAAGCGCAAAATGGAGAGCTACGCGGTGGCAAAGGCGGACGATCCCGTGGCCACGGCAGAGGTGAGCCTTGGTCTGGGCAGCGAAGTCTCGCTGAGTCCGATTGGCCCCTCTACTCCTCCTCTGCACACTGAGGTAGCTGCTGGGGCAGTGGCAGTTGCTGGAGATTATCATCTGGAGAGCTCGGCAGAGGCGGTGGATTCGACGTTCTCAGCAGGGGCTCTGCTTCCAGCACCTCAGATGGGTGTTTTAGAGTGCGGGAGTTTGGTTCCTGCTGCTTCCAGTCCTAACCTTCAGTTGGATTTCCCTCCGCTTCAACGTCCACAAGAAGTGACTCTGGCCTCAATTTGGACTGCTCTTCAGTCGGTTCATCAGCTGTGTGCTGTGGCGTTTCAGGCTCTGACCCCGCTTCCTCTTCGGATGGAAAGTGTGGAGAAGAGGCTTGATGACGAGCAGGTAAAACTGATCAAAGTGATCAAGTGCTTGATCAAAGTGTTCAACAGGTAAAAGAGCAGCAGGGAATCCTTTCACAGGATAAGATGCTATTTCTATGGAAGATTGAAAATTTAGAGAATGCTTCCTGCTCTTTAAACCTCAGGATTTTGAATTTCCCTCGTATTTCTGTCTCCCCGACTAGGAATCTTTTTCACAGATTTCTAAAGGACACTTTTGGTTACCCCGACGCTGGTTTTCCTCCTATACAGAAGATTTTCTATTTACCATCTGGGGTTGCTAGTGGTCCTACTGCTACGGTTCCTGCTCCTCAAGCTGACGTTTCCTTGGACTCTCTTGACCTGGGGGATTTATCTGCATTGTTGGAACAGTCATCTGAAACAGTAGGGTCCAGAGCGACATTATTAGTTTCCTTTGTTTTTCTTTAGGATAAGAATGCGTTGTTATTTTGTTTCTTAAGAAAATGGATATTTCCTTTTTAGGGGTCAAGATCCAGATTTTTCCAGATGTGTCCTATTGGACACAAGTCTGTAGGAAGAAATTTTTGGAACTACGCAATGAGGTGGTGCCATTAGGTGCAAAGTTTCAATTAAGATTTCCTTGTAAATGTATTGTTCATGATCAAAATTCTGTATATCATTTCTTTGAACCTTCTCAATTACACTTCTTTTTGGATGAAAAGAAGTTATAGAGCTGACTGGGGTTTGACTGGAGTGGGGGGCTTTTGTTGGGGCAGTTATGTATTATGGGCTTTGCTGCTTAGTTCTGTTCTATCCTTGTAATTTATTTTATTTTTATTTTTCCACTCCTCTGGATTTGTGACCTTGGATCTCTTCTCATTGTGGACTATTTAGTATTTGGTCTTTGCGGTTATTTTTTGCTGTGGGTTTATAATTTTCTTATGTATTGCTTTTGTTAGACCAGTACTTGTATTTCTGGTTTCCAAGTTTTGCTTGGTATATTTTGTAAAACTTGATAAATAGAAAAAAAATTAATAAATATAATTTTTAAAAAACCTAGAAAAATGGTCAAAGTAATGTACAACTGGGCTTTAATACAAAGGTCAAATATTTCCTTGTAGGTGAATAACCAGCAGACATGACAGGAAAAAGCCGTGGGGGCCATCATCTCTGAGACCTAACGGAAGTCAGTCAGCATGACAAAGCAGTTGGGAAAACAAATACTATATATATCTCAGTACAGAAAGACAGGTTTTACTAGCAGAAAGAGGGAAATCATGAGCTTCCTGTACTGCTCTCTGAAGATGTCACATCTATAAAGGACATTGCCAAGGTAGAAGCAGTTCAAAGGAGGGCTAGCAAAATGGCACATAAACAGCACTATAGGCTATACACAGAGAGACATGGTATGCATAAAATCAATTCAAGTCTTGATAAGTACCTTCACAGGGTGACCAAATTGTACAACGTTTATTCTAAATCTCAGCCAGGTGACACTACAATTGATGTATAGTAGGAAAGAAAAAGAAAAGTACATACTGGTCACACGTCACACAGTATAAAAAGGTGCCTACTAGCAGGGGCGGCCCAAGGGGGGTGCGGGGCCATGTGCGGAGACTCGATGCGGGGCCTCATTTGCATAAGTGGCCTTATTTGCATAAATATTTGCATAATGTTACCATACACTAACTTTTAGTAAACATGTCTCTTAATGAGTGTATGGATAAAGAAAGACTAAAAGATTTCTACATTACTATAATCCAGTGCCAACCGCCAGGCACATTAGGAACTACTACAAACGCTGCCCATTTAGAACCCATAGCAAACCCGCCGTATCCTGACAGCATTACCAGGACTCACAAAGCACCATACCCTACCTATCAAAAGGCAACACTGCAAATATTAAACCAATACATTTCAGAGAATACTGGGGAAAGAGAACAAGTGGCAACGTCAAATAGGAATTACATAAACAGAATACCTCAGCTCAGTTACACATGCAGAACATAGACCATCACCAAACAAGGAATCACAATTTAGAAACAGGAAGGCAATAATTAAACTGGGAACCCCAAAAGCCAAACTTGGAATGTACAACAACACTGTAGAAATAAAACTATAAATTAATTTCCTCTTGTACCAAACAAAGCGCAGACGTTAATGATGCACATTTCCCAGAGCTTTCATATTCCAGTTAATAAATTCAAAATAAAGAGATATCTTTCTACCTTTTGTGCATTTTTTTTCAGTTGCAATTGGTCCAGCCACTTTCTTCTGGTTTCTTCATGTTTTCTGCTAACTCTCCATCGTCTGCTGTCCATTTGTCCTTTCTTCTCTCTTCTAGTTTTTTTCCATTCTCTCTCTCTACATCTGCTTTAACATACTAATCTTTCTCCTTTTGCTCTTTCCTCATTCCTATTTCATCCACACAAATTTTACCCCTCCATCCTCAATCCCCAATTACTCTCCCAATACCCGGCCAATTGTAGATTTTTCATCCCTCCTACACAAATATTTTTCCCCTCTCCATTTTACTCTCCCAGCCCCATCCCATTCTAATCCTCCCCAACATCAGCTCCCTTCTAGTTCCAGTCTCACCCAGCATCCATTCCCTTCTAGTCCCTGCATCAGCCCATTTCCAGTCCTAGCGCCCCCATCAGCCCATTTCTAGTCCTAGCTCCCCATCCATTTCCAGTCCAAGTCCCTTCATCAGCTCATTTCCAATCCTAGCCCCCCATCAGCCCATTTCTAGTCATTTCCTAGCCCCACCATCAGCCCATGTCAAATCATAGCTCCCCTCCACTCAGCCCAATTCCAGTCCAAGCCCCCCCAGGAGCCTACTTCCAGTTCTAGCCCCTCCATGAGTCCATTTCAATTCAAGCCCCCACCACAGCCCATTTCCAATCTTAGCTCCCCCCAACAGCCCATTTCCAGTCCTATCCTAGCTGTTCCATCAGCCCATTTTCAGTCCTAGCTCCCTTCCCTCATAGCCCATTTCCATTACAAGCCCCCTCCCCATCAGCTATTTGCAGTTCAAGCCTCCCCTTCCACTCAGCCCATTTCCAGTCCTAGCAACCCCCCAACCCATTACCAGTCCTAGCCCTCCGTCAATCAACTTCCAGTCCTAACCCCCATCACCCCATTTTCAGTTTAAGCCCCCCCTATAACCCATTACCAGTCCTAACCCCCCATCAGCCCATTTCCAGTCAGCCCCCCATAGCCCATTGCCAGTCCTAAACCCCCATCAGCCCACAGCCCATTACCAGTCCTAACCACATCAGCCCACCTAAAGTCCTAACCCCTCCCCATCAGCCCATTTCCTGTCCTAGCCCCCCCATAGCCCATTATCAGTCCTAACCCCCCCCCATTAGCCCACTACCAGTCCTAACCCCCCATCAGCCCACTACCAGTCTTAACCCCCCCCCATAGCCCATTACCAGTCCTAACCCCCAATCACCCCATTTCCAGACAGCCCCCATCAGCCCATTACCAGTCCTAACCCCCAATCACCCCATTTCCAGACAGCCCCCATCAGCCCACAGCCCATTACCAGTCTTAACCCCCCATAGCCCATTACCAGTCCTAACCCCCCCAATCAGCCCACTACCAGTCCTAACCCCCCATCACACCATTTCCAGACAGCCCTCATCAGCTCACAGCCCATTGCCAGTCTTTACCCCCCATACCCCATTGCCTTTATTAACCCCTCCATTGCCCTTTGCCAGGCCTAACCCCCCCATCACCCCTTTTCCAGACAGCCCAAATCAGCCCACAGCCCAGGGCCAGTATTGACCCCCCCCCCATAGCCCATTGCCAGCCCCCATCAGCCCACAGCCCATTGCCAGTCTTAACCCCCCATAGCCCATTGCCAGTCTTAACCCCCCCAGCCCATTCCCAGTCTTAACCCCCCCATGCCCATTGCCAGTCTTAACCCCCCCCCCATAGCCCATTACCAGTCTTAACCCCCCTCCCCAGCCCACTGCCAGTCTTAACCCCCGCCCAGCCCATCGCCAGTCTTAAATCCCAGTCTTAACCCCCCCCAGCCCACTGCCAGTCTTAACCCCCATAGCCCATTGCCAGTCTTAACCCCCCCATCGCCCCTTGCCAGCCCACATCAGCCCACAGCCCATTGGCAGTCCTAACCACCCCATAGCCCATTGCCAGTCTTAACCCCCCCCCATAGCCCACTGCCAGTCTTAACCCCCCCATAGCCCATTGCCAGTCTTAACCCCCCTCCCCAGCCCACTGCCAGTCTTAACCCCCCATAGCCCATTGCCAGTCTTAACCCCCCTCCCTAGCCCATTGCCAGTCTTAACCGCTCCTCCGTCCCTCCCTTGCCCATTGCCAGTCTTAACCCCCCCCGTCCCTCCCTCCCTACCCCTTTGCCAGTCTTAACCCCCCCCCAGCCCATTGCCAGTCTTAACCCCCCCCCCCTCCCTAGCCCATTGCCAGTCTTAACCGCCCCCCCCCTCGGCTCATGGCAATTAAAAAAAAAAAAAAAAAGCTGGCCGCTGCCGCCGCATGGAGTGTCCCGCGGGGCTCCCTCTGCCCGGCGGAACTCTTCTGGCGCGGCTGAGCCCCTCTGTGCCGGCTTGCAGATACGCGAAGGAAGAGTGTCTCCCTCGCGTCTCTGTTAAGCCCGCAGGGGCAGATGGGAAATTTCCCATCAGCCCCTGCTTCCCATCAGCCCCTGCGGGCTTAACAGAGACGCGAGGGAGACACTCTCCCTTCGCGTATCTGCAAGCTGGCACAGAGGGGCTCAGCCGCGCCGGAAGAGTTCCGCCGGGCAGAGGGAGCCCCGCGGGACACTCCATGCCGCCGCCGCGGCAGCGGCCAGCTTTTTTGTTTTAAAATTTAATTAAGAAAAAAAAGCAGAATGTTCTTTGCGCGGGGCCCCCTGAAACGCGGGGCCCTGTGCAAAAAACATTCTTGCTCTATGGACGGGCCGGCCCTGCCTACTAGTAGCCTCCGCACTAGGGTTAGTGCAGCTAATATTCCATCAGCCCTGATACACCAATATAACCCCTCTTCTAAGTTCAAATTTCTTTATTGGGACAAGTATTATACGTATTCCACATAACATACTGAACTCTGCTCATCAAATACACTGTAACAGACAAAAACAAGCATAAAAAACAGCATTTTGAACAAAACAATATATAAGGCATCAGAGATATGAGAGCGATTGGTCTCAATGTGGGGTGTGGGAAAGAAGGTTGTCACTTGATTCAAATAATGGAAAGAAGGTAGAAAACAGTATTGATCCCTCTCATTATAGTGAAAGCTTCCCATGGCCGTGGTGTCTCTTACACAGCCAAAGTGAGCAAGAACCCCCTATGCATCCATGACACTTGCTCTCCCAATTCTCACCACACCCCCCCTTGATGTCCTAGTTGGCTGTGTATAGTAAGAGCCCTGTACATAGTAGAATGGGGTCGATCTGGTTCATTTTAAGTCAATGATTTCCTTGGTCAGGATTGCGGGCAATATAGCCCCCAACAGTGTCCTCTGGGCCATTCTCAACTTACAACTAATAGTGTAGTGATTCAGTACTCGACTATGCAGTCTAGGGTGCAGCGTTTGCATGTATGGTTCCCATATAATCAGAAAAGTCCCCCAGTATTGTCCGTGCCCCCTTAAATATTCTTGTTCAAATATTATGAGGTGGTACAGAGTCAATTTCCAGGGTCTCAAGGAGGGTTCTTGTAGGTTCAGCCATGAGCAAAGAATGCTCTTTCACACTAATAATAAAGAGAGGCAGATCCAGTGAGACTCCACTCCCCACCAATCTCTATCCCTTCCATCCATATGTCCCACATCCAAAACCACCTTCTGTGGGATAAGAGAAATTGTTTTTTGTAATACCCTGCTAAGATAGCAGCAGACCCATTTCCAAAACTGAATTATCACCAGGCATGCCCAAAACATATGACCTAACATCGTTTGAGTTGCTGGGCACCACGGACATTTCAGGGATTCCATAAGGCCCACCCAATGTGCTCTATCTGATGCAAAATGAAGCCATCTAATAATTCAAAATTGGGTCTCTCGGAGATCAGCATTTAGAACAAGCTCTGGTGTCCGAGTTAATGCTTGAAGGAGTGCAGCTCCCTTGAGAGGCACATCTAATTCCTCCCCCAAGGAATGTGTCAGCCTCTTCAAATCTGGTGGAGGGTTTAAGTCTGTCAGAGCCCCACAGATGGCCAAGATCTGGGCTCACCCTTCTGAGCCAGTCATCAATACAACCTGCGAGATAATACTACTGCTTAAGGCTGCTCTCGGCAGAGACTGTACCAAATTCTGCACTTGTAGAGAGGGGAATATATCAGCAGATCAAATCTTTCCCTCAGAGTGGAGAAGGGTAGTATCACTCCCTCTTCTGACACCACATGTTTCACTCCCTCCAACACCTTGACTGCCCATTGACTATAGGCCCTTCCCATTAAATCGGGCAAGAAATTCAAGTTGCCCCACTAGGAGAGATAGGGTGTAGCACCTGGAGGCCACTGGAGTTTCCCACATAGGACATGCCATCCCTGACAGATCAAAGTTATCATGGCATTATTGGGGAAGAAGGTGTTAAGGCTTGTGGGGGTCACATGTAAAACATATCAGAGGGAGAGTGGAGCCATCAGCGCCTCTTCCACCCTCCACTGGGGTTTATTCCTCCGTTCCATACAGCCAGTCGTGCAAGTGCCTGCCCACACAAGTAAGGTGATAGCTAAGGAGATCAGGGAGGCCTAATACTCCCTGCGCCCATGATTTTTTCAGTGCGGCCAGCTGGAGCCGCGCTCATTTCCCCTTCCAGAGAAAGGAGCCCAACAGGCAATCTAGCCGTTTCTGCTTGCTGGTTCTCAGGAACAGTGAGAGCACAGGCAGGATGTACAACCATTGGGGGAACACCCTTATTTTATACAAATTGATCGATCACTTAATGACAGCAGCAGGTCCTTCCATCGTCCAAACCTCACCTCTAGGTCTTTAAAGAGGATTTTAATATTAAGATCATAAAGTTGACCAGCATCTGCAGGAAATCATGTCCCTCAATATTTAAACTGGCCCTTAGTCCATTTCAGTGGGAACCAGCTGGGCCACTTCTGGAAAACAAAGGGAAGAACTGGGAGGGCCTCAGATTTGTCCATATTAAGCTTTAGCCCACAAAGGTGCCATACAGACGAAATTTCTGGAGTAGCCACTGGGTCCCCTAGACACACCAGCATATCATCAGCAAAGACGGATATCTGAAAATTTTCCTTCCCTATACGGCGCTATAGGGAGCTGCAAGGATGTGTATACAGGAGGCAAACCACATTCACAAAGTAGCCTACAATACCAAACCTCTCCAGCACCAGGTACATATAATCCCATTGGACCCTACCAAACATTTTCTCTGTGTCAAAACTAATCAGTAAGGTCAGTAATTGTCTCCGGATGGATTCACATTGAGCCACCATTATTTTACACTCTGAGCAATGTTGTGGCCTTCTACAAAGCCCACCTGCGACTCCCCAATCAATTGAAGCAGCAAGGGGGCCAGACGGTCTGCCATGATCTTAGCTAATATTTAAATGTCAACATTCAGCAATGATATGGGCCTATAAGATCCAAGCAAGGAAGGATCCTTCCCGGATTTCGGGAGCATGGTTATAAGGGTCCTATTGGGTTCGTATGGAGAATTTTTATGTCTAACTAAATCAGAAAAGTGTTCTGCCATTGATAAGGCCACTTTATCTGTAAGCAGCTGGAAAAATTCAGTATGATACCCATCTGGCCTGGTGCGTGTCCTTTCTGCAATTTATGTATACATTGTTTAACCTCCTGGGCTTTCATGGGGGCGTTTAGCTTTGTCACCTCCTCCACTGCTAAGTGTGGCAGATCCAATTCCTTGAGATAATCGGCAGCTGCCTCAGCATCGCATAATTCGGTCCGGTATAGGCCTGTATAGACCTCTCTAAGAATGTGTTCCATTTTGGGCTGAGTGGCCTGTAGGCATTGGTCCCCCATATCACTTTACCAAAGTCGCCAATAACATTCCTGCCTTATTACCATGTTTATAGAGTCGGTACCAGTAATAGAACAGCGACTTATGCATCCTCTGCTTTAAGAGAGTGTCAAGCTCGGCCTGAAGAGCTAAAGGAACTGAGCACTGCTCCCTTATGGGGTTCATAGCATTGCGATGCCAGGCCTCCCATAGGTCTCTCTCTAACTGGACCATGCGCAAGCTTTGTTCTTCTTCTTAGCTTGACAATAGCCAATGACTTGTCCCCATATGACAGGCTTGGCCGCCTCCCAAAATAAGGCCGGGTTAGCTTTATGCTGCAAGTTGTATTCTTCATAGTTGGCCCAGCAGGCCCGTAAAAAGACCCGGAAGGCTTTATCTTTGGTTACGTGTAGTGGGAAGTGCCAAGGGCTAGTACCAGGGCTCCTCCCCCATTCCAAGTCGATCCAATCCAATGCATGCTCCGAAATTACTATAGAACCTATTTCCACCTTTTGGATTCGATCCAATAAGTCCCACCAGAAATAATCAAGGTGGGAACCCGTACCACGGGATCTGGAAATATGGGTATAGTCACATTCAAAAGAGTGTGTGACCCTCCAGGCATCGAGTAGATCATATCCCTCACAAAGCCGCAAAATTCTCCGGGCTCACCAAAGGTCTCCACCTCCTCTCCGGGATGTACGATCCAGGGTTTCATCTAGGACACAATTAAAGTTCCTCCCCCCCTTATGAGTCAAGTGGAGTCTCCCACCGTAATCCTCTGCCTCACTTCCTGGTAGAAACGGGTTTCATACACATGAATATGAAGCGTACCACACCTATTTTCAAATCTACTTTTTTACTGACAAGAATAGTTACCCCTGCTTTACGGTCTCCTGAGGTTTCCCCTTAGACCTCTCCTACCCACCACCATTTCAATTTATTATGTTCAGTCTCAGTTAAGTGGGTCTCTTGGAGGAAAGCTCTATCAGCAGATTTATCTCTGAGCATCTTCAAAACCTTTGGGCATTTAATGGGGGTGCCCTATTCCACAAACTTTCCAAGATAGTATACATAGTGCATTACCAAATACCCACTGCGTAGTCAAGATTTGGTTCCTTAAAGAAGTCTGCATGCAGAGCTCTGACTGGTGACCCCCCCCCCCAGTCCAGGGTCCCCAAAATATTTCATAATCCACTGTCTCTTATATATGGGTCATACACAGTCATAGAACACGTGTACCTATCCCCTTCTCTCCCTTCTTCCCTCCAACCACTGTCCCAGTTCCTTTTCCCTGCCATATCTTCCTCCTTCCCCAGCTTCAACCTCTCCTCCCCCCTTGTATGCATTACCCTCTTAAAACCACCGACTAGTCCTATTTCTAGGGTCAGGAAATCTCTCGGTATGCATCGCGGAGGGCTCCCCGACTATTCCCCCCCTCCCTTGCCGCCGTCCCTTCTGCCTACTACCCCTTCTGTGACCAGCTTTCCCAATTCCAAGATTTCCGTATGTCTGCCCCACCAGTCTGTGCAAGAAGAAATAAGTTCCTCTGCGGTACTCTGTATTTGAATGCCTCCCTCTTCCCACCCAGTCAACCGTCTCATGCACCTCTCCCGTCCCAATTCTCTCATCCACCACCCTCTTTCTCCCCAAACACTTCCTTCCCTTCTTTCTTCCTGCCCTCTCCTCCACCCTTTCCCTCTTCTCTGGCCTGCCCCCCAGTGCACAGATCATTTATATGGTCTTCCTCTTCTATTCTGACGATCCCCCCTCCTCAACCTGCAGTGAGGACACTGTGTCAGCCCTGAGAGAACTAAGAGAGAGCCAGAGACTAACCACAAATAGAGATCGAGCACTACAAATGAACACCAGCAGCGCCCGGGCCTCAATCCCTCCGCTCATCCCTGCCATCCCACGTGGGAGCACAGCGGCAGGAATGCACCGGGGGCAGAGGCATGCACCGTTCCTTCCCCCCCCCCAGGGTGGGGACCAAGAATAGAACAAAAGAGGCAAAAGGAATGAACACACGAGAGGCAGTGCTATGCAGTCTCCAGCCCTCTCCCTAGAACAGGAGCATTTGAAAAATTAACAAGTTAAACCAAAATGAAACACAAATATAAAGTACAAAGGTCCTGCATCAGATCTGCACGAAGTCCCTTTCTTAGTTATCCTTTGCTTTTTCCTGATGTGCGGCCCGGGCTGGTCCAGGCCGGGATGTCATTGACATGATCACCTTGGGTTTCAACCCTTCTTTTCAACAGCACATTCAGTCCGGGTCTCTCAGATGCGTAGCACAAAATGTTTGGACCTCTTCTGGATTGTTGAAAACTTGTTGCTGTCCATTAATGATGAGCCGAAGCTTCACCAGATAGAGTAATGCAAAGCAGATCCCTTTGCTGAATAGGGAGCTACAGACCATGGAGAACGCCCTTCGCTTCTGGGTTGCTGCAGCAGAAAAGCCCGGAAAAAATAGCACCTTAGTGCCTTCATATTCTATGTTACCTCACCAGCACTGCTCTCCATCTCGTATATCCCTTTCTTTGCAAGTCAATTCGGTGTGCGCACTCCACCTGCATTTTTCCTGCCAAGTCTGTTAAGTGTAGGGTTAGCGCTAGCCATGTTTCTAAAAATCCACAGAGCTCTGCCTCTAAGATAGTCTCGGGCAGACCGACCAGCCTTACGTTTTTCCTTCTTCCACAGTACTCTAGGTCATCTATTTTACTCTCTTGCCTGAGAACCTACTCTTCTAAGTGCCATATGCGTTGGCCTGTCTCTAGGTCCCCATCCTCCAACACAGATATTCGCTGCTCCGCTTGCTGTAGTCTGCCGGTAAAGTCAACCACCGAGCCAGCCAGTTGTTCTAGTTTTGCCATGATCCCTTCAAAGTGTTCACTCAGTGCATATACCACTGCCGCCGAGACCTCCTCAACCAGTGCTACTGTAGCCGCTTCTGAGCTTGGAGGTGGAGAGGCGTCAGACATTTTGGCATCTCCCCCACGGATCTTCTCCCTTCGCTGGGGCTTGGATTCCATTTGTTGCTGGACTCATGACTCCCTGAAGCTGAAGGTGTGTGAAACCTCAGTCAAGACTGCAGTTCCGAATTAGGTGGGGTTTTCTTTAGCCATTTTGAAGGGGGGTCATAGACAGAAAGCCCTGGAGCTGAGACACACACGTCTGCCTCAGTTCATCACCATACCAGAAGTCCTAAGCCCTCTTCTAAAATCACTTCACTTGCTCCCTTTCCATTTACATATCCAATTCAAACTTCTCCTTCTAACATATAAACGCATTCACTCTACTGCCGCTCGTTAACTTTCCTCTCTTCTCCCTCCCTACACCCCTCCTCGTGAACTCCGCTCCTCCTCTGGCTTTCTTCTCTCTCTGCCCCTTTTCTTCTTCTGCAAACTCCAGACTTCGATCTTTTCACCTTGCTGCTCCTTATGCATGGAACAAACTTCCTCTATCTTTACGCCAAGTCTCTTCTCTCCTCTTCTTAAAATCCATGCTAAAGGCGTATCTCTTTGAGGTCGCATTTGGATCCTAATCCCTTGTTCTCCTTCTCTCCTTCCCTATTTGAACCCCTTTGCTTCTCTTGTATTGCTCTGTCTATCTTGATTAGATTATAAACTTTACAAGCAGGGACTGTCTTCTTTATATGTTTGTACAGCGCCGTGTACACCTTATAACGCTATATAAATGGTTAATAGTGGTAGTAATATCACCTGGATGTCCTTTCTAAAATGCCCCTTAAACTTGCTAGCCATTCCTAAGCAGATTGCCTGACCATGATGCTTCAGAGCTATGTATCTGACCACCCGCCAAGATTATGTGTGGAACATGCTTATATTCTTCCTTCACTAGCGCAACGTAAGAGTCAGATGGCATAGTGTAGGGCATTTTCTTATTTTTGCACCTTCTTTATTGAACTCTCATATATGAGCTCCATCTGGAATTGGACATGAGAGTGGAGCTCACATATATAGGAAGAAACTAGACTCACTTATTTAAATCTTCTTCTGACTTGTGAGTATGAGGATTTACAGGCCAAGTGATGTGATTGCTCTGTAAATGTTACTGTGTTAATTGTCAATGTACCAATGATATGTTGATGTGATTTTATGTTTATTTGAATTATGAATGTTTATTGCACCTCACTCTGGACCATAGTGAGAGGCTGAATAACAAATGTATACATAAATAAATACATAAATACAATGCCACCCTTTCTATAACCATATTCAACCCAAACTATGGTTACACGATGCAAGGTTCCACTTTAGGAACCACCACCCAGGAAAAAGATTTAGGCGTCATTGTGGATAACATGTTAAAACCCTCGGCCCAGTGTGCAGCGGCAGCCAAGAGAGCAAATAGAATGCTAGGTATCATAAGGAAAGGAATGGAAAATAAAACAAAGATATTATAATGCCTCTGTATTGTTCCATGGTGCGACAGCACCTTGAATATTGTATGCAATTCTGGTTGCCGTATCTTAAAAAGGATATAGCATTATTAGAAAAGGTTCAGAGAAGAGCCACCAAAATGGTAAAGGGGATGGAAGGATACCCCTATGAAGAAAGGCTATAAAGGTTAGAGCTCTTTAACCTGGAAAAGAAACGGCTGAGGGGAGATATGATAGAAGTCTATAAATTAATGGAGTGGAATGGGTAAACGTAGATCGATTGTTTACGTTATCAGAATATAGAAAGACTAGGGGACATGCAATGAAGCTACAGAGTAAACTATTTAAGACAAATAAGAGAAAATATTTTTTCACTCAATGTGTAATCAAACTCTGGAATTTGTTACCGGAGGATGTAGTAAAGGCTGTAGTGCAGCTGGTTTAAAAAAGGTTTGGACAAGTTCCTGGAGGAAAGGTCCATAAACCATTATTAAAAAGGGACCCAGGATATCAATGCTTGACCCAATACAAGCATTGTGAACCTGTGTCTTTTGGGGAAACTGCTAGGTATGTATGACCTAGATTGGCCACTGTTGGAAACAGGATACTGGGCTTGATGGACCTTGGTTTGACCCAGTATGGCATATCTTATGTTCTTATGTTCTGTGCTTACAAGAGGGGTAGCATGCAATTACAATAAATTATAAAGTAATAGAAACAGTAAGCTTGCTTCATGCTTTAAATTACATAAGAACGTACAAATTGCCCTACTGGGTCAGACCAAAGATCCATCAAGCCCAGAATCGTGTTTCTAGCAATGGCCAATCCAGGTCACAAGAACCTGGCAGGATTCCAGATTAGATTAAATACATGCTGATTACATACAGGTATAAGTAGTAGATTTCCTCAAGTCTGTATAATTGCATTTCTCCCCGCTTCTGAATCCCATTTGCTTGCACACATGTACTGAACTGCATACACTCCCAAGAGCTACCCAATATTCCTTTTAGGGCTGAACAAGCTTATTTGGCACAATCTACCTAATCTCATTTGATCTTGCTATCTCAGTATTATCTGGAAATATCAATATGATAGTCTGAACCTCTTTTGTATTTTCTTAGTACAAAATTTCTGCAGTTGATGGTACCTTCTGTAAACGCTGGTTTCCAAAATAAAAAGCAGATTTTTGGCAGCAGATCCCCCTCATAAATGTTTAAGAACCCTTCATCCCCATGGAGTCATAAATTTTCCTGAACTACACAGCTGCTGAAAATGAGCATAGCCACTAAGAGATAAGGAAATGAAATGAACCACTTATTGTTCATTCATGCAATGCAGCTAAGAACTCACTGGACAGCCAGTTTTCAGAGAAGTGAAAGAAGTAAACAGTCTCATTGCCACAGAAATGGAACACAATGCAGATAGAGGAGAAGTGCTCTGAATATTTTTTAAAGGATTTATACCACCCCCTCTAGAAAGTCCTTTTCTCACACTATGGTCCCCTTTTGCTAACACTTAGCTTGAGCTATCTGCTGCATGGCCTATTTTGTTCCTATGAACTGTGTGACAAATAGCTTCAGCTAAGCGGTAGGAAAAAGGGCTCTATTTGAATATAAAAATAAAAGTGTTAATGGTGGGCGCACAAAGATAAATCTTATCCGTGAATTCATGAATAGAATTAAGGTTTTCAATACCAACGCCATTGATTTTATGACTCATTTACACCAGAGTCAAATGTTACACCTGCTCAGTCATCCAGAGGCAATAGAAACTCATGCATTACAAGACTGGATGCCTGACCTTTCTTGTCCATGCAAACAAACTTTATGCACATCAATTTACTTCTTATAAAACTGGTGCGAGAGGCTAAAGACCACAAACAAAAAATCGATCCCAACTTCAGACCCAAAAATCAAAGTACAAGGTGGCTCATAATCATCCCTACCATCAGGGCCGAAATCTGTGACACAAAAGAGCTAATTGGAAGTGAAGCTGGATCTCAGCCAGTTCTCCAATCCAACTGATTAAAATGTACCACTAGCAAGTCTGTGAGCAGAACAGACGCTTGTTTTCACTGAATACTTGAAAATCATTAATTATAAGATCAGTTTTAACTAGATGTGCCTGAATAGGGCCTCAACCATCTAACAATCAAATCCACTCGATAGGAGCTTTGTTTGAGTTTATTCAGGCACCAAATGTTCGCTATATGCTATGTAGACAAATACGTTTTCTGACAAACTGCTAAAGCATTGGTCTGCAGGACAATGGGTTTTGAGAAAGCATAGCATAAAGTACAGTATGTATGAGGTACTTTTCAAGGCCAGTTAATCAGTGCGGTACCTTCATGTGATAATCTGAAATCCTTCAAGCAGATAATTCTCTATTTTCAGTACTGACACTATTGAGCCTCATCAAGGTAAGGTGAACAGAGCTGCAGGATATGGCTTCCCTGTAAGAAATACATTTCTGTCTGGATAAACAAAGTCTGTTTTGTGATTATACAAATAGAAGCCATTTCCTTTTCCTGCAACATTGGCTGGAATAAACTGGAATGATGTCATCACATTTCAATTGGTGAGAAATAAAGATTTGAAGATTAAAAAATAATAAGATATTCACAATAGGTTTGACTTTTAATTTCTTGGCCGATCTCTGGATATTAGCCAGTCAGCCTTCTTAATGAACTGACAAGTTCTACCAAGCATGTATGAACAATTGCTAATAAAAATCCACATTGTCACTGATTATTTCTTTGGAGAACTGAATTCTATTCCAAATCCAACACCCACGTCCACTGGCTAATTTATTATATCCTATGGCATAATATCCTGTGATAACTGCAATAAAATTAAACTGGGTGTGTACCATTTTCTACATGATTGTTGACCGGCTATACAGTTCTTTGAGAAAACTCCAAGTCGACTGGGACATTGGGAAAGAGCCGAGCATTGCTATAGACAGAAAGAATGCTTCCAAATACTCTTCCCCTACTGCAGTGTTCTTCTTTTCATTTTGGACTTTATTCACATGAAATTTAATTTCTGGAAGGCGTACAGAGGAAAGTGACTAAATAGAAAGTCACAAAGGCAGATATAAGGTAGAAAAACAGACAATAGCAATGACTCAAATACTGATTTAATTTAAATTTAATATGCCATTTATAAGTTGTTTAATCTTCATGAGTTCAAGGTGGGGAACAATCAAATAAAACAAAGCTATACTAAATAATACATATCAATATTGAATTTAAAAAAAGTTTAAATAATAATTAGGAATGCAATTCATAAAATAAACTCATCATACAACTCATAAAATAAATAAAATTAAAAAGTACTGAATCATAAATGGTTTGCAAACTTTGAGCCAAGTATTATTTTACCAAGAATGCACCATGTACCTCTGATTTCAATTCAAATATTAATAAAGTTCCAAAAATGTAAAATGGGGCCGCGGCTCCAATTTCGCACGGAAGCCGCTAGCGCCATTTAGTAAACAGATCTCTTAGACATAGTAATTTCTGAGAAAAAAAACAAATATGACTTGGACAGGATTAATGGCACCCTTCACTAATATTGTACAACCCTTGGCAGTAATGACAGCCTCCAAACATTTCTTGTAGCCATCTATACATCTGTCTGCTGGTAGTTTCTCCCACTCTTCAACCGTGATTTGTTCCAGCTCATGAATGTTTCCAGGATTTCTTTTACCATGGCAGATTTCAGCTCTTTCCAAAGGTTCTCCATTGGACTGACATAGGACTCATTCCTGGCCAATTTAAAACTGTTCCTTTTTAATCATTCTTTTGTACATTTGGATGTATATTTTGGGTCATTGTCCGGCTGGAGGAACCATGGCCTTTGACCCAGAACTAGCTTTCCGACACTGGGTAGCAACTTTCACTCAAAAATACCTTGGTAGTTCTCTGACTTTATGATTCCTTTAATACATTCCAGGCCTCCAGTTCCTGAGACAGCAAAACAGTTCCACAACATATGGAACCTCCACCATATTTAACTGTCAGCAGAGTGTTTTTTTTCATTATAAGCTTCAGTTCTTTGCCTGTAAATGTATCACTGGTCTGCATTGCCAAAGTGCTCAAGTTTGGTTTCATCTGTCCACAGAACATTTTCCCAGAAGGATTATGGTTTCTCAAGGTATGTTTTGGCCAAGATCAGGTGTGCCTTTTTATGTCTGTCTTTGAGCAGTGGGATCCTCCTTGGCCTTTGCCCATGAAGTCCTTCCTTTTTTTAGTGTGCGGCGTATGCTTCAGATTGAAACCACCACTCCAGATTGCTCCAGGTCAGCCTTAAGTTCTTTGGATGTTGTATGTGGTGTTTTTCCAGCAGTTCACACTAACCTTCGAAGACTTTTTTGATTACTTTTCCTCTTCCTACCATGTCCTGGAAGGTTCTTGACAGTTCCATGAGCAGAAAACTTCTTAATAACATTGCAAACTGTAGACACAGGAATCTCAAGGTCTTTGGAGATGGCCTTGTACCCCTTTGAAGTTTGATGTTTGGTGATAATGGCTTTTCTGATGGTCTCAGGCAACTCTTGTCTTTACCAGTGTGAAAATGGAACAGGAAGTGAATGTGACCATTTTAAACAATAGAGCCATCACTCATTGGCTAATTCAAAGTCATGTGAGTACTGATAATTAATCACAGGTGCGTCTAATTTTATTGCAATGGGAATGTGGTTCTTCTGTTCAAACTAATTTGAATGGTTCATAAGGGTGCTAATAATCATTTCCTATACTAATCTGGACAATTTTGAGTATTGTTGGCAGTAACAGAGGACATTCTAGTCACTGAGAACATTGTTTCTTTAAACGGCTCTATTTTTGGAGCAATAGCAAAACCAACAACTGATACCATAGCAGGGTATCACTAAGACTCAGGTTTTGCACCCCCTGAGGAAGGCCCCTGGGCCGAAACACATTGGAGTTTGTTTTTTATAATAAAGAGCCTGTTTCCTGTCATATGAACCTGCTGCTTCGTTTGTCCTGTTCCCTGTGTGGATTCTCTGTTCTCTGTAGTTCCCCTATATTAATTTGGACCAGTATAGGATATTATAATTCCCACTTTCTGTGATACCCACAGTCCTATACTTCCATATTATGCTCCACAATACTGATTAAATAGTTTTTGTCGGACTATTAAGCTGAGGGTGCTATTAAACAGTGTTCTCCTTGTAAGTCCTTTTATTTTACGTGATCACGCATCTAAAAACTGCCAACATTCAGCCAAACAAGCCAACGCGTTTTGAACCATAATAAACAATAATGGTTCTATTCCACTTATGCTCCACAGATAGCCTCCCTTGTTTACATACATTGGTAAGTGTTACAGCTGTATGAATATTTCAGAGAATGCCCTATAGTAGCTTTTTATAGAGGCAAGAATATAGTGAATTATGTCAGGTCTTCAATGACTTGGTCTTCTGATAGTGATGATTTGGATTGATCAGGACATTTTATCTGTGCCCGTTGTGAATTTTGTGCTTCTACGATCGAGGATAACACCTGGATTCCTCCAGGATTTCAGAAGGTAATTACATCCCGTGCTTATACCACTTGTAAAACTACATATGTAGTTTATTTACTACTATGCCCTTGTAAAAAAACTGTATGTGGGATGCACACAGAGAAATATGGTAGCACGTCTTCGTGAACATAGATCCCACATCGACACAGCTACTCGGTCGGTTATGAATAGTGAGCATTGTCTACTGATGCATCATACTTTTGACCAC
This sequence comes from Ichthyophis bannanicus, assembly GCA_033557465.1. Classification (NCBI taxonomy): domain Eukaryota; kingdom Metazoa; phylum Chordata; class Amphibia; order Gymnophiona; family Ichthyophiidae; genus Ichthyophis; species Ichthyophis bannanicus. Next base: position 396,655,372 of record CM066035.1, read on the forward strand.
TTGAAGTGGCATTTTCTTCAGCATATACCTCATTCTTGACAAGGAGGGGATTGTGATGTCTTATTGAATAAAAGGGAACAGTTCTTGATTTTTCTTTGGACACTGTGCAACTAAAAGGTCTTAATTTACAGCTTGATTGGCATAAGGTATTATGACTTCTCTGTCCCTTTAAAGGCAGTTTTGGGGCGGAGTTACAAGAAGGTAAAAAGATGCAGTGGCCATCTTTTATTTGAATGAACTGATTGAGCTCCTGCCAGATGAATGAAAGTAAACTCCTATGGTTATCAGAGTGAGGGAAGAAGAGTTCAGGTAAGTACTGCCTTGCTCTGAAGCAGAACTTTTATAGTTTATTATGGTTTGAAAGGTGTTGGCTAATCAGTATTGTGGAGCATAATACTGAAATATAGGCCAGCGGGTATCACAAATAATAATGTCCTGGCAACGTCTCAGTTTTTATACTATTTCCTTTTTTAATTGGTCTTGTTTTATTTTATTCTTTTATGTGTCAAATATGTATGCATATATTGTTCAAAGCCATTTCACTGGCCACTTTTTTTTAGGAGACATTGGACATTAAGGGGTTGAACTGCAAGGGTGCTAATAATGTTGCCCATAACTGTATATAAATTTCTTTTGTGCAGCGCCTCTGAGGCTACTCACACCCCCTAGATAGAGACTGCCTATACACACATTTGAGAAAAAATTCTAGGAATAAAGAACCCTTTTTAACTCTATCCAACAACCTCTCTCCCCCCTTCTCCCCCAAGTTTTTTTATAAGCGTCCCTTATTTTTAAAAGCCATCTAAAATTTTGCAAGCAAAAGATATTTATCTCACCTTGTAAAAGTTGTTTTGGTGGCCCTCTCTATCTACAGACCCCTAAATAACTTGCATATCATCCTTTTAGGAGCATTTTGCATAAGCAATTGCATCTATTGGGAAGGCTGTGTCCATACACATCTGGTTTTTAGAATATGCACAAAAAAACACGTCATTCCCCATATACACACACACTGACTGGCAGGGTAAAGAGTTGGCGGACGTTTCAATCCAACCAGCAAAAAGAGGGAGGGAGGTTATACTCAGAAAACACCAGCAAGAGTTCCCTGGTCCCATCTGTATGAAGAGTGGTGCTGTAGCCTGAAAATACCAGTGGGAGTCCCTGGATCCTGCTGGCAGCTGCTGCTAGAACATGCCGGCAGGAGTCCCAGGGTCAGGCCACCATGAAGAGCAGAGCTGTGATCTGGCTGTCTGAGAGCAAGGAAGGGGTGGGCAAGGGGGCAGAGCACAAATAGAAGGGGCAGGGTTAGAGGAGGAAAGCAGGGAAAAATATGGGAATGGGTAGGGCTAGAGAGAAGGGAGTGGAAAGATGAGCAGAGCACTGGGAAGAGGCGAAGTTAGAGGAGGGACTAAAACTTGAGAGTGAGGGAGTAAAAGGCAGGAAAAGGAGAGAGGGTGCGGGGAAGGAGTGAGTGCAGAGCAGGGTAAAGGGAAGGGGAGAGTGAGCAGGAGGGAAGGCATGGAAGGATAGGCATGGGAAACCCACATCACACACACACACCACAATGCCCCCATAACACATTCATGCAGCCTCCCCCAACATCCCCATGACACACACACACATGCACCCCCAATACTCCTCATGACACACACATAGATGAATCCCCTGACACTCCCCGTGACATAACACACACGTACACTTTTCAACTTGTTCGAAATGAAAGTCCATTTTTCCTTGCATTTATACTTCATGCTTTCACATTATGGATTTTGTATTTGGATACAAATTCTTTAATAAAGATCTACCCTTCCATTACTCAGCCACAGTATACATCCCTAGTACTGTATGCGCGCATTTTTGTTGCTGCTCCTCAGTTGTGATTTTTTTATTTACTGAGTTAAGAATGATTTTTTTTATTAAGCTTTTGCGATATACAAACCAATTAATATTTCAAAAAATGCTTACAACATCAAAAGGAATCACCAATAGGTAGATCTCCTCAAATAATTACTATCAAATACATATAATCATAAAACATCATAAGCAATAGTCCTCATCAAGGAAGGAGCGAAAGTATACAACCCCCCCCCCCCCCCAAAAAAAGAAACAAAGGAAAACATGACAAAAGGGAAGAGAAAAGATCCCCTCCCCAAATCCGATACTAAGGGCAAAAATCACACCGGACTCCTATACTCCCTTACCCCTCTTTATCAACCAAAAATTTCTCTGAGATATATTATAGAAATAATATATGTTTCCATGCAAGTTAACAAAGCACCTGCATGGAAAATGCAAGAAAAAAGTCGCACCGATCCCCAAAACCCTAGATTTCAATGCAAGAAACTGCTGGTGGCGAAGCTGCGTGTTCCTAGAAACATTAGAAAACATATTAAGCTTTATACCACAAAATAAAACCTCTTTATACTTAAAGAATAATTTTAGCACCTTAATCTTGTACCCCGATGGTTATGTTATCTGTGGAATCTTCAAGGAACTTTATCAGGTTCTAACTCATACTGGACAGAATATCCAACCCTTTCCCCTCCAGCATCAACCTGCCGAGACTTAGCAGGCAAATAAAAACATTTCTGAACTTGGACAGCTTCCTTCAACAGGAGTACCTCTTTGAAATATTTACTTAACAAAATTTCAGCAGATATCAGGTCTGTCAAAGGAAAATTCTAAAACCTCAAATTGTTAACGCTAGAGACATTCTCAAGGGTTTCTAACTTGAAGTGTAAAGAAACTGAATTCTTTATAAACAAACCATTAGCTTGTTGCACTGAAGCTATTTGCTCCTCTATTCTAGAAACATTTTTATCAACATTCATCAACCTATTGTCCAATTCTGTGAACTTCTGAACCAACTCCCTAGAAAAGGTACAGAGAGAGGATACTGCACCAGACAATTTAACGTCAATATTTGTAATAGCAACCCACAAGTCTTTTAAAGAAATATTTTGAGGCACAACCATTGGTGACTGTCCCAAATCAGCTATCAATACTGGCTTCGGAAGAGAACCGGGGGCCTGGGGAGATACCAATTGTCCAGTAGAGACTTCCAACATCGTAGAGGACAACTGCGTTTCAGGGAATGGTGAAGGAGTCCTTTCAGCAGGGCTAAGAGATGCTCCCTCCATACAGAGCTGTGAAGATACTGTATGAAGAGCAGGGTGGACATTACCATTAGGTGAATTAGCTGATCACCTATAGTGCCGGCCCTTTGGGGGTGCCCATTGTCACCGCTGTCGCCCCTCTCCGGGGTCAGCAGCAACAGAAATCGCAGCACTTATCATAGGCTCCAGTGCTGCACCACAGTTCCTGCTTGCTGTCTTTGACCGCTTCCACCCTCTACCCAATGTAGGCTTCTGGTTTATGCCAACCAGATGCCCACATCGGAGTGGGGCAGAAGCAGGCAATGATAGCAAGCAGGAACCATGATGCAGCACCGGAACCTTTGGTAAGTGCTGCATTGCAGTTCACTGGTGATCGTCACCGCTGCTGGTCCTGGAGAGGGGCGGCAGCAATGGCAATGGAGGCTGGGGCATGGCAGAGGGGTGGCAGGATGGAGGCGCCCACCTAGGGTGCCTCCAATCCTTGCATCGGCCCTGATGAAAAGAAGAGCAAGGAAGTAAATAAAAATAAACTAGACAGAACCCAAAACACTTCTATAGAGAAATGGAAAAGAGCATTAGTATGGTGAAAATAACACTAACCAAAGCTGAAACAGAAATCTGGAGAAAATTATATGAAGACCCTGTAGAGCACAATCAAGAAGCAAAATAATTTCCCCACATATGGGAGAATTTAGAAAAGGCAAACATCAAACCTATGGAATGGCATGAAGTAATGAAAAATGAGCTGGAAAGCAGGTTAAAAAGATCATCATACTGGAGAGCGAGAGTGCGAGGAGGATGCAGGTGACTTGAGGCGATAGGAGAGAGAAAGGAGAAAAGGGCGCTCCTTTAGTCCACAAATGGTGCAGGGAGGAATTTTGAACTGAGCTGGGGGATAGATGCTGCTGGGCAAGGGGAGACAGGAATGCAGAGCAGAGGGAAAGAGGAGGAGGGAGCGTGAGAGAGACAAGGGAGCAAGAATTTTTCATCCTTAGTTTAAATTGTTAGATATTATTAGTTGTGTTCGCTATCTACAAATGTTTGATGTTACGTGCGTGGCATTTTCAACTGCTTTACATGAGATTCTAGGTGGTTGTTTTATTTGTCAATTGCTTAAAACTATTTTGGATCAATATATTGTAAATAGTTCTGAATATACTTACATTCAATGTTTATAGTTCTGATTACCGTTCATTGTACCAGTTTTATTATTGAGCTGTTCTATGTATTTCTTATTGTTTGATGTAAACCGCCACTGATCTTGGGAAGTGGCGGTATATAAAAGACTTACAAATAAATAAATAAATAAATAAATAAATATCAGCAGCTGCCATGATTAAATAAAATCCGGATTTTCAGCACAGGTAGTGGTTGGCGCTGAATATCTGGATTCCCTCAGTCAACACCGGCACTATCCGTACAGTGGCAATTTTTGATACTGCTTTATGTGTAGCTATGCAGATAACCATTTCTACAGCTTTTTCGCAAGAACATAAATCAGTAATAACCCCCCTCCCAAAAAAAAGTGGATGTTTGAGAGTGTGCTGAATAATGTAGAATCAAAGGGTAAATGGTCCCTGTTTGTTTCTAAAGAGGTCAGATAAGGGGCAATATTAAAGGAGCAGCCTGCAATAATAGTCACTGTGCTAGCAGGGCTGAAAAGCAAACATTTAAGGGGGATATGCAAATCACTGCCTTTGCTGAAGGAGCAAGGGTAATATTTGCTCAAATTTATTTCTATTATTAAGTTTTAACTTTAAATCTATAGGGAATAATGTAAGGGAATAAAATGCATACATCAGAGGATGAAGAAGCAAATACTGGGGCCAGTGGAAATTGCTCACTCTTAAAGAAATGGCATCAGATAAACAGGTGCTGATACTAAAAAAATCCCTGGAAAGAAAAAAAAGAAAACGCTGGAGGAGAGATTTAGTTTAGGATTTAAAGGCTGTTAAGCTTCATAAGCTGAAAGAACTTTCCCTCCTGAAGAAAGCACTGGAAAAAACTCCTGAGATTCTAGACAGGCTTAGGAGTGAAGATGCCTCCTACAGACCCAGTCAGGGGTAGGAGTGAAGATGGGGGTGAACAAACTCTTCCCAACCCAGGGAGTGGAGATGGCAGTGGAGAGACTCCGGAGAGCCTAATCCTAGGCTTGGGATCAGCTCAAGAATAGAGCAGCCAAGATTCAGCTCCAAATGGAGCTCAAATGGAGCTGCAATGGAGAATCAGCTCCAGAAGGAGCTACAGTGGCAGAATCAGCTCCTGAGAGAACTGCAGTGGCAGAGATCCCATTCTGGGCTAGGAGCCACAAAACCCAGTGAGGTCCAGCGGCAGATAAGCTCAAGGGAGAATTGCAACAGTTGTTCCTGATCGGACAGAAGTGCAAGACCCTCTCCGGATTGGAGGAGGCAGAGCCAAGGCTTAGCCTCAGCAATTGGGCAGATCTGCAAAACCCTCTCCAGATTGGAGGAGGCGGAGTCAAGGCTACCGCCTCAGCGATTGTGCGGATCTACAAAACCTCTCCTTTCACAAGGAGCCACCAGTCCAGAGCTCCAGCAGTGGTTGAGAATTGGGGCTGGTAGGCAAAGGGAAAGGGAGGGGAGTTAGGAAACAGGTTAATAAGGTTAAATCCATAAGCTTTAAAGGTAAACTTAAGTCACTACATATTGGTTGTTTGAACTACCTTATCTCGTATCCTGTATTGCTATTTCACCTTACCTGTTTGAATCACTTAACATAATATGGATTGTACATACTGCATTATTTTATTACAATATTTGATGTATCTATTTTGTAAATAAATTGTAAATTTTACTTAAGCCAGCCTTGTTCACAGCAGTGTTTTTTGGAGAGGTTTTCTGGGGTGAAAGGAGGGAAATCCTACCTGCTAACTTCTTTTTTCCCCAGGTGGAGGCATCAGGCGCCAAATGGACAAGGACCGATGGAGCCCGTCCTCAAGGGGACTCCAGCCAGGCTGGTCCCAGACCCAGAAGCTTACCCAAGGAGGCGCTACAAGTATAATCTCCTTTTCAAGTAAAATAGATTTGCTATTATGAGTACTTTTTAATTTATAGAAATGCTCAGTTAATTTTCAAAAGTTCATTTTTTGTGTGTATATGAGGCGGGAGAGTCATGGCTGAAAGTTTTGTGCCTGCCCCAACTGCCTTTGTTGGTTAATTTTATAAAGCAGTTGCAGTGATATCACGTCGGAATGAAACACCAGGAATGAAATATGAGTCTCTTGGGCGAGTGGTAACCTCTCGCAGAGATTGAAGATACATTAATTCTTTTTCATGATTTATGGGACAGTCTGTTTTAAAATTTTGATTATTCATTGAAGTATATACAGTATGAAGTTCCATTTTTTGATGTCTCACTAAAAGGGACAACAGCACAATCTCTTATTTTACATAGATTCTGGTGTGAAAGGGACCAGCAGCCCAGACAACCATTTTTTTAATAAGGATAGAAGAAAGGAAAGTAGGTATTGGACCAATGGTCACTTTTTTTATATCAGCGCTGGGAGGGTGGCCCAGTTAACCCTTGGTGTGTTTTTGGGATGCCCAGAATTAACTAGGTAGTTTTGATCAGTCAGTGCCAAATATAAATACTAGGTAGCAGAATTTTAACCCCAGTCCAGAAGTGACCTAAAGGCCTCCTCTATTTGTCCAGTTCAGTTTTACCCTCTGAATATTGTCTGACAGTATTCAGAGCCTAGGAGTAAGGATCCCCCAGCCAAATGTGATTATGAATAAGTTTCAAGAATGAAAACTTAAACAAAAAAATATATATATATTTAAATAGTAATTTGCCTCGTCACATATGGGGACATGTTTATTAAGTGTGCATGTTAAGAGGCAAAAATTAGTATTGGAAGGGAAACAGGCCAGTGCGTTGGGAGTGTACCCAGTATATTCCCCAACAGTTAGTGTGCTGAGAAATACCCCATCTTAAATGGGCAATCACTGATGTGGTGATAAGTGCATCCAAACCAACTGCAGCATTGACAATTAGGGGCACATTTACTAAGCTCAGCTAACCATTAGCACGGGCTATTTCTAACTAGTCCCCATGTTAATCAATGAGATCTAGTTACAAATAGTACCTGCTAACCATTAGCACAGCTTAGTAAACATGACCCTTAGCATGTGTTAATTACCCTCACGCTAAATGCAATGTGCAATCAATATCCACCCTTTGCCCTTAATCCTCCTAGTCTCCGCCCCCTTATACACTAAACAGTATGGAATTTTTACTGTGCTGGCTGTTTCAGCTTGTGATAACAGTAACCGTGGCAGGCTGCATCCGGTGCCCAACACCCATCCTTAATCACCCCACCTCCTCCTTCTTCTCACCCCATCCCCCACCCCTTCCCCCACCTTACAAAATTTCACAGACACAATTTTTCTTATTGGAAGTACCAACCGGTCGCAGCTTTATTATAATTCAAACAATTAACTTTACAATATCAACAGTTCTGTAAACAATCTCCCACCAGCGGAATGATACCCCCCCAGCCATAATTAGCAAAGTGGGGTCGCATCCGCTCCGGCCGTGTCTGACCACCGGCCCATTTCCTACCGCCCTTTCCCCGACCTCGCCATATGACTAGCAAAGGCCAGCAGGGCTTATCCGGGTCGGGGGCACCCCACCCCCGCCCAAGTATGACCAAACGGCTCCGGGCCCCGGAAACCACCGGGATCCCGCCGTGGCACCACCACCCAGCGGCGACACCCCCCAAAACACCCCCACCCCACAGACCAACAAAGAAGGGAGGGAGGGCGGGAAGCCGGACCGTCTCCCAACCGCCGCCGGACAAACAGGGGGAGCATAAACGGCTCCTTCCTTAAAAACCCCCTTAGCGCCGGCAGCTCTGATTGGCTCCGCTCTCTCCCTCTGCGGAGCCAATCCATTCAAACTTGCTGCCGGCGTCATCCGCCCCCCGCCTGCTCCTTCACCCTTCTCTCCCCCCCCCCCCTCCTTCTTCTTCCGAAGCTGTAAGGACGGGCCGGGACCGAGCAAGCCGCCCGGTTACCACCGTCCTTCGCGACTCCGCGCTCGGACACCCATTAACCGTGGCAGGCTGCATCCGGTGCCCAACACCCATCCTTAATCACCCCACCTCCTCCTTCTTCTCACCCCATCCCCCACCCCTTCCCCCACCTTACAAAATTTCACAGACACAATTTTTCTTATTGGAAGTACCAACCGGTCGCAGCTTTATTATAATTCAAACAATTAACTTTACAATATCAACAGTTCTGTAAAAAATCTCCCACCAGCGGAATGATACCCCCCCAGCCATAATTAGCAAAGTGGGGTCGCATCCGCTCCGGCCGTGTCTGACCACCGGCCCATTTCCTACCGCCCTTTCCCCGACCTCGCCATATGACTAGCAAAGGCCAGCAGGGCTTATCCGGGTCGGGGGCACCCCACCCCCGCCCAAGTATGACCAAACGGCTCCGGGCCCCGGAAACCTCCGGGATCCCGCCACCGGCACTGGCATATTAATGCCCTTGTGCCGCCCCCCCAATGCCCTGCTGCGACCAGTTGGTAACCCCGTGTAACACACCTTCCAATGCTTCTTGCCAATCATTCAACAGTAGATCAATACCCACAGGGGACAAATGAACACCATCAACCCTGTACAACCCCGCACAAGTCACCTCCACCCACGGGTGAAGAACTTGAATCCCACCTTGTCCAGTTAACCACCGTCCTATTTGACGATTTATTTTTGTAAGACCCCGCGACCAACGCCGCTGAGCCGCACAAACAGGCCTTGGAATAATGTCTGACCAAATTAACTGAATACCCGGGAACATATGTAATAACCAAGTTAACTCTTTTATAACAATTCGGATGAGTTGCTTACAAGTCCAAGACACTAGGTCGTTGCCACCTAAATGCAACAGCAGCAGCCGTGGCCGGCCCCTCACTCGCTCATGGTGCCGCATCAAAGGCAGGAGCTGAGACCACCTCAACCCTCTCTCGCCCAACCATAGCAACGACACTTGAGCTGGATCGAGCCCCAGGTTAGACCCCAGTGGCCGCTCAGCCGCTCGCCGGCCGGCCCAGTACATGAAAGAGTGCCCGATCATCCAACAGCTCCGAACACTCCCTCCTGTAACTGCAAAAGAAAAGAAGAGTTAATCCATATCCAGCCCCCCCCCCTTTTTTTTTTTTTTTTTTATAAACGAACATAACCCCGGAAAGCCTGCGAACGCCACCTCCCAATACTCTGAATGTCCTGCTGCGACAGGCCTGCTGCAGCAGCACTGGTGGCCGCGCCAATACGAAAAGAATGAGTTGCATAATGTTCGGAGGGCTCGCCTACCGCTATCAATGCCAACCGCATAACCGCTGCCACCTGAAAACGTGTCAGCAGCTGCCCGTCAGCATGCAGAAACAACCCCCCCACTCGCAATGGGCGCACCAGTAAGAAAGCACGCATTGCGCTCACTGGACAAGTGTGAAACCCAGGAATCCCACTCAGCCATACCCACAAACCCTTGCCGTGGGGATCAGTCTTAGATCTTTCCAACAAAATTCTCAACCGCCCTTTTTCGAAACAAACATGCTTACGTTGCAGAATCCCCTCAACTCCTGCCCCGGATGATCGCGCTACCAGTTCTCCCATACGAAAAGCCCCAAAAAATGCCAAAGTAAAAACTGCTCGAAAAAGCGTCACCTCATACTGCGACGAGGCCACCACTGCCAAGGACTTGCATATTTTTTCTAGCAAATCATGCGTGATGGGACGCCTAGCATCCAGATGAGCAGGCACAGTCCGACCCCATCCTTGCAAGAGCCGACGGGCTAAGGCACCCCCTGACGGTACATCCCAGCCCACCGCCTTCACGAAGTACTCAAAACCCGCCAAATGACTGCGTACTGCAGAGCGAGCCACTCCATTCTCCTTTGCCCATACTACATATTGACCTAGCAACTGAGGTGACACCGGCCCAGACCGCCAACCCGAACGTTCCAAGAATTCCACCACCTTCTGACATCCTCGTCGATACGCTGCCCAGGTACCAGCCGCTACAGAACACCGCAACAAGTCTTTCATTCCGGCTGGCCAAGACTCCATAACTTCCAAGGGACCGCACTTCCTTCTGTATCCGCTTGCGGTGCCAATCGTCGGAATTGCTCGAACTTGAAACGGGAAAGAGAATCAGCGATGGAATTAGCATACCCTGGTATATGTTGAGCCTTCAAGTACACATTTAACCGCAAACAAGCCAAAATCACTTCCCTCATCAAGTTAGCCACCAGAAGACAGTGCGGTGAATAATGATTCACCACCTGGACTACCGCCTCATTAGCACACCACCACAAAACCTTTTTGTTAGAAAGTCTCTCCGGCCACAATTCCAATGCAACTAAAATGGGAAACAGTTCCAAAAAAGTTATGTTACTGGTAATCCGCGACTCGTACCAGGATTGCGGCCAACGCTCCGCACACCAAGCCCCCGCGAAGTAAATGCCCAAACCTATGCCCCCCGCCGCGTCAGTATACAATTGCAGATCCGCACTAGTGATCTCCGGTTCCAATAACACTGTGGTCCCATTAAAATCTTCCAAAAAGACTTGCCAAATCCGCAAATCCGCCTTAATTGACTTTGAGACTCTCAGATGATGATGAGGCCGAAGCACCCCCGCTGTAGCTGCCGCCAAACGCCTCAAAAATACCCGGCCCATCGGTATCACCCGACAAGCAAAATTCAACGAGCCTATCAAAGCTTGCATCTCCCTCAGTGTCAAGGACGATGATGCCAACACCTGGGCCACTAACACCCGCAAGCCGCAAATTTTTTCCTGAGGGAGACGTGCCACCATAAAGTCTGAATCCAGCTCCACCCCCAAAAAAGTAATCTGCGTAGTAGGCCCTTCCGTCTTTTCTTTTGCCAACGGTACTCCCAATTCCTTGGACAATTCCAGAAAACCATCCAGCAATAGACGGCGTTCCTCCGAGTGTTCCGACCCCACAAATAAAAAATCATCCAAATAATGCACTACCTGCGCTATACCCACCTTACTTTCAATCGCCCACTGCAGAAAAGTACTAAACTTCTCGAAGTAAGAACAAGAGATGGCACAGCCCATGGGCATGCATTTATCAAAATAAATACCATCTTCAAAGCAAAAACCCAACAAGTAAAACGACGCAGGGTGTACTGGAAGCAACCGGAACGCGGACTCAATATCCACCTTTGCCATCTGCGCCCCACGCCCAGCAGATCGTACTAATTTCACCGCCTTGTCGAAGGACGCATATCGCACGGAACATAACTCCCGCGGAATATAGTCATTGACCGAAGCTCCTATGGGGCTGGACAAGTTATGTATCAGGCGGAATTTCCCCGGCTCCTTCTTCGGTATGATACCCAATGGGGAAATCACCATCCTTTCGAATGGCTGACTGACAAACGGGCCCGCTACTCTACCCAGCGACAATTCCGCTGCCAACTTTTCCTGTACCACCGACGCAAATCGCTTCACTGACACTGAATTCCGCCCCACCGACTCCCCCACTTGCCCACATACTGGGATTACAAAACCATAATTAAAACCCGAATATAAAACCTCTCTATCGTGTTGTCTAGGGTACCGGCCCAACCACGCATTCAATACTGGCACTCTAACAGGAGTGGGGGCGAGGCCCAACAACCTTGCATTACTTTGCGCCAGAAGTCGGGGGCAGAGGGCTCCCTTTTTTGACACATTTAACGGCTGAATGTGCTCCCCCGCAAAGGGAACAGACGTGCCGGAATTTGCAATCTGGGAAAGGGCACGAGGTCTTGTTGAACCTCCAGCAAATGTCACCTGCCCCAGTGACCCCGGCACGCTGCTGCACGAAACTTGCCCCCCCACGAAAGGACCGACCAGGCCCCCCCCCCACTGACGACTGCCCCTTTTGCCCCTCCCCCGCCACTACCCCTGGCCGACATCTGGGTCAGCCACAAATTAATGTCCTGCATACCCCATGACACCAGTCTATTCTCTTCCATCTTATCCCTAAATTTCTCGTCATAGTTTAACCATGACCACCCTTCATGCGTCTGCGAAGCTTCCAATATTGAATCTGCGTAAGATAACATCCGCTCGTATTGCCCCGGGTAATGTTGCCCCCAAACACTAATCAAACGCAAAAACGCCCGTGTCCAATTGACCACATTTCTTGACACTTTCTTAATACGCCCCGCCTTTTCATCCTCCTTACGTTTCTTCCGACTTTCACACCCGATCGTTTGCGACCTTCCAGCAAACGGAAAATATCAATATAACGCCGCTTTTTAATTTTATGCCGCAACTTCCGTGGCACTCCCTCCCATAACTCTGAAATTACCACTGCTGAAGGGAAACCACCCTCAGTCCCTCTTCCTGAGACCTTTCCATCACCTTCCCTCTGCCGACAGATGCTATCATCCGACGACGTCAATGAAGCAGACGAAGCCGAGGACGAAGCCGACGAAGAACTGTACCTACGACGCCTTCTACATGAATGTTTCCTTTTGGCTGTCCGTTTTGCTTTCTTTTTACTACTCTCCCTACGCTTCTCCCCCGAATCGGCTTGTAACTCACCTGCAACACCAGTCGCAGACGTCACCACCTCCTCCGGACCAACATCAACGGTACTGAGCCCCGCATCCTGCTCTCGTCCCCCAGCTTCTTGAACCGCACTTTCGCTGGACATCTCTCGCTGCCGTAACGGAGTCGAATCCAAGCGTTCTACTTGCTGCCGTCCACTGTCGGCTCTTCCTGATACTGACGTTGTACCCTGTGGAGACATAATAGGAAAAAGAGGGGGAGGGGGAACAGGAGAAGACCACCCAGGCTGCCATGCATCCAACCACTCAGCCCGCGAGGAACCTTGTCCACCCCCCAACCAGTGCCCCCATGGAGATGGACCCCCCCAAGCCCCATAGGCACCAGGGCCCCTTTGCCCACTCTCCCAGAACGACCCGTCGCTAGGATTTCTGGCCTGTGCACCAGGAGGCACCACCCTAGTACCAACACCCATATGCCCATAACCCCATCCCCTCCGAGTTATACACCCATGCTCCTGCACAGGCCCATCCTCCACTAATTCATCAACATCCCTAGCGGATCCAAGTTCCTGTACCACCGCAGGCAAAGGCTCAGAATCAGCCACCCCACCGCCCCTTCGAGCCTGTCCCCTCCGAGCTTGCCCCCTTGTACTGTATCCTGCAGCCCCTTTTCCCCGTACTGCTGACAACCTTACTCCCCGACCTCGCGGAGGCACCGGTGCTCGAGGCAGCCTCTGACTGTCCGTGCCGCGCTGACCCCGACCCCCCCCCGCTAGGCCCCCTCCCAGCAACCCTAGCCCTATTAACCGCTTGAGAACCCCTTGTCCGCGCAGCCCTACCAAGGCCCGATGTCCCGGCTTTCACTCCACGTGCCATGCCACCAATGCGAACAGGCCCCCAGCAACACGCCTGAGTATTAAATTGAACCGGCGCTCCTTTGCACCCCTCCAAATTGAATCCTCAACTGGCACAACCTCCGCCGCGCGCCGCCGAATAACGCACCCCCAACTGCTCAGGCAACGCCGCACCGGCCCCGAAAAAACGCACCCGGCGGCCCCAAACCACCTTACCCCCGCCTCCCGCGTTGTCCCCAATTTCTTTCAGTCCCGCTGAACAAAAAGAAGCCTTACCGTCTCCCAACCGCCGCCGGACAAACAGGGGGGAGCATAAACGGCTCCTTCCTTAAAAACCCCCTTAGCGCCGGCAGCTCTGATTGGCTCCGCTCTCTCCCTCTGCGGAGCCAATCCATTCAAACTTGCTGCCGGCGTCATCCGCCCCCCGCCTGCTCCTTCACCCTTCTCTCCCCCCCCCCCCCTCCTTCTTCTTCCGAAGCTGTAAGGACGGGCCGGGACCGAGCAAGCCGCCCGGTTACCACCGTCCTTCGCGACTCCGCGCTCGGACTCCCATTTACCGCAGTCGGCTTAGCATGTGATAAACCCTCGCTAGCCAATACTCACTTTAGTAAACATGCCCTATGTCCATTTTTTCCCCACAAGGATAGGGACAATGTAAAGTAATGTTACATTGCAGCTTATATTTTAGGGTATGCAGCTCTCAACTCCAACATACTGGAATGCAAAGTGCAATGTGGGCCTTCCAGTCAGTGTTGACTCCTGGCAACGCAGCAGCTCCTGGGTTTTCTTGGCAGTGTGACCAGAAGTAGATTGCCAGGCCTTTCTTCCGAGGCAATGGAGGATTAAATGACTTGCCCAAGGCCACAAGAAGTGCTAGTGGGAACTGAACGCTGGTCTCTTGGTTACTAGGCCAGTGCTCTAACTATTAGGCTACTCCTCCACTCTGTACTGGGATAGCTAGTGTGTATTTTTTGTACTTTCTGTTTATTATAATATCAAAAATGGAAGTTGCAAACATAGTGAAGGGCTATACAAATATAATCAACTTAAGAAAAAGGAAGTAATACTACACATCCAAATCTATTGTACCCAAAAAGGGAGAAGACAAGAAAATGAATCTAACAATTTAAAACATGTGTATACCATTCTTCAAATGATAATCAAATCAAGGCACAGTACAGCCATAAATATCTCACTATATCATAGGCGGTCTCATTCATACTGCTAGTCTCTATTTACTGAATTTCCAGCTGTCCTCAAAGATGTTAACAGAAAGGAAAAGATAATTTAAATCTTAAAGGCAAAGCAGCTGCTAAATTCACAAACCATCATTGAAAGAAGCTCATAACAATACAAACATCATACAGTATGTAGTTTAACTATTCACAGGAGACAGAAGTAAGCTCCTTTAGAGAGTGAACTTTGAATATAATGAACTGCTTTCCAATATTCCCATAACATATGACTAGCATTCTTATATAATGTAATTCATTTAACAGGCTATTTCATAGAAATCCTTTCTTTTCATCTGCGTCATATGAAAAACTGCAGACACAAATCTAACAGTTAAAAACCCATAAAGTATTTAGAGGCATTTTAGAAGAAAAGAGGAATTACTCAATTTGTATTCAGTTCTCAAACAAAGACCAGTATGTTCTGCTGTACAGAATGATCTCCGATGCTTCAGTCTTTAGTTTCTGGTGAAGAAATAGCGTTCTGCTGGGGGAGGACCAGCTTCAGCCTTTGAGATAATGTTTCTCTAGTAAACTGCAAACACTTCAAATAATTTGTAAGTAACATTACTTCACAAAAGGGGGTCAATATTCAAAAGATTTCTCCAGTTAAATTCAAGAGGTAACCCAATAAAACTTCAATTTTGAAATTTCAGGGCTGCTAGTTAGTTATATTTTGTTCAGACAAATTGATGTTTGACCAAAAGATAATTAGTTAAAGGCAGTAGGAGCATAGTGGCATGGACTAAACTTTGACCGGATAACACTGCCACGTTAAATGGCTAACATGTAAAGTGCCCATTTAAGTGGATTTTAGAAACGTCTCTGTCTTCAGCAGAGCTGTTTCTAAAATACCAGCACAGATCTAAACATAGCGACCTGGACGTTTTCAATTCTGATCTCCATGCCCTATCTAAAATGTACCTTTACAGCAAGGGAGGAGTAGCCTAGTGGTTGGGGCAAGGTACTTCAGGCCGGAAGGTCGGGGGTTCAAATCCCACTAGAGGACAGCAACCTTGGGCCGGAAGGACTGGGGTTTCTAGTCCCACAGATGCTCCTTGTGGTCTTGGGCAAGCCACTTAACCCTCCATTGTCCATGTTCCCTGTAAGTATTAGTGTATGTGTCTCATTGCCCCGCATGTTAAATGTATCCCCCAATTGTGTTGTGACCGCTTTGATTGAAGGATAAGGCGGTATACAAAACTGTCTAAATAAATAAATAAGGGAAACAACTTATTACTATAAGAAAAAATTTTTGGATGTTTACATATTTTTATATATTAATATATTTCATTGATATATAATTTTTTATGTATTTCATTGATAGTTCTAATTTTATTAGCATGAAATGATTATTCACCTGAAGTGGGTGATGTTACAATCTTTTTATCCTCTTTTTCCTCTGCCGTCCCTCCCACCTCCCCAACCAGTACAATATATATGAAAAATGACATGTTGTTTGATTATTAATTTTAGGGCATGTGCCACTGTGCCCACAGAAATAAATGTGCATGGCTGCATTAAGCATGCATTAATATTCATTAATACGTATTAACTTTTAGTAAACATGTCCGTTTCTTTTTCTCTTTTTGTCTTCCCTTCTATTTGTACAATTTTTTAAGTTTGTACTTTTGGGGTTTTTTGTTAAATGTATATTTTCTGTATATTTTTTAGATTTAATGAAGTCTATTTATACTCCTGATACAGGTTTTTGTATGCTGAAACATAGCTGTGTCAGATCAATTTTCATTATTATTTGATGTCATTTTTGTTATAATAAACATTTTTTTATTTTTCTAACAGCTAGTCTTTGGCTTTCTTGGTGCCCTGCACCTTCATTTTCCTATTATTGAGAGAATACAGCTACCTGTTCCTACTCTATGCACATATTCAGGGTCATTCTGAGCCGCAAATAGCAGGGATGGACATCCCCCTCTGCCGACCCCAATTAATTTCTCTCTACATTGTACAGAGAGATTAGACGGGGTGGAAAAGGAGCATTGTGGGGGTAGAGTTAGGATGGGCAGTGGGATACCCGGACATACAGGACTGATTCCAATGTAATGTAAATAAATAAATGTTGTCTCTGTATGTCCGAGGCCGGCAGACTGAACAGGAAACTTATTCCACCTCTGAGGTGGAATAGGTTTCCCTAGTTGGTGGCAGAGGAGGTAGGAAGGGGTCAGGTCGGGGGTCAGGGAGGCCAGATCAGAGGTTGGGCTGCGGAGAATGCAAGATCTGTTCAGCGGCTGGGGATCTCAGCTCCTGAATGGAGCCGCGGTGCCATGGCAACCGGACGCCATGGTGCCACGGCTCCATTCAGGAGCCTTGACTGAGTTAGCCAGGCTAGGCATGTACATGCAGGCAACTGGGATCGGTGTCCCAGCCTGCATGTACACGCCTGGATGCGATTCTGATCCCGCAGGGCTAGACGTGCCCCGCGGGATCAGAATCCCATCTAACTCTGTGCGTCCATTTCCGACCGGGTGCACAGAGGGCCAGGACATCCAGGATAGAATCGGGCCCATTGTAGTCAAGGGACATCCAGTTTTCCTTCATTTGTGATTTTAGCTGCTGAGATGGTCAATACCATAAGAATATGGGCAGGGTTGGTGCAACCATTAGGTGATTAGGGTGGCCCCTATTGCCAATGTTGCCACCCCTCTCTGGGACCTGCAGCAGTGGCAATGGCCTCAAATAGCCCCACGGCGCTTACCTTAAAGCTTCTGTCCCCATTCAAACAAAAGTCGGCATCAGACATCAAATGGGATGGAAGCAAGCAGCCCCATGGTGCTGAAGTTTTAAAGTAAGTGACAAGGGGGCCGTTTGAGACCATTGCCACCATCGCAGGTCTCGGAGAAAGGCAGCAGTGGCGGCAATGGAAACCAGAGAAGAGGAGGGGGCACAAGGGATGAGGTTCATCTACGGCACCTCATCTCCTTGCACCAGCCCTAAACATGGGCCCAATTTTCATGTACAAGGCCATCCCCATAAGCTTCAAAATATCCCACAGATTATCTTCCAACCACCTGCAAGAACTAATAGAGAAACCTCCTAGCAACAGACACGAAGAGCCAACTCCCTCAACATGCTCCATATACCATCTTCAAGCAGAAAAATCAACTCCACAGCTCTTATGAGAGCATTCTTACTTTTCACACCAGCATTATGGAACTCAACACCAGACCATCCCTGCACCACAAATGATCACTCTGACTCCAGGAAAAACCTAAAAGCTTACTTGTTCCTTGAATACTTCCCTATTGAGACAACATAACCAACTTTCCGTCAATGTACCATCCCACCACAGATCCTCCTCCATCCCCTCCTCTCATTAATAACATCTAGCACTTCAATGTGCTCGTGACTGATATCTCACCTATATCTTAACTAATTCATTTGTTTAATGTTCATTGTTCATAGTTCTATGTATTCGCTAAGTTATCTTTGTTACCAGTAAATCCTATCGACCAAGTTTTTATATGTAAACCGCTTAGACTTGTAAATCAGTGGTATAAATAAATACATAAATAAATAAAAAGGCTGATATGCAAACACCACGACTGACAGTCATGGCTCTTAAACAGTAGTGGGATTTTCAGCCAGCACTTACCCAGATAGCAACTTATGCTTGCTTTTCATGCAGCTTAAGTTGTCCAGATTAAGTGCCAACTCAAAATCGCCCTAACTGGGTAAGGGCCAACACGAATACCACCTGTGCTCCGCACCGAGGTCGCCCCTACACCAACAAAATAGTGCCAGAGCGGTCTATGAAGATATTCAGGACAGTGTCACCCAATATCTCAGTCAGCACCTTTATTCCGATGACCTCCTGTTGGCTGCCCAAATAAGGCTTTTGAATAAGTCCACATGTGCTTTACAGGCTTGGACATCAGTAATCATATAACTTTGAAAACCAACATGGCTCCCTGTTAACTACTCATTAAATGCAAAATTGTAGTTCTTATAGTGTTCTTCCTTTAGAAAACCCTAGATAACATGTCTTGCAGATTGCCTAATCCCTTATGTGTCAGCAAGATCTCCACACTCCTCCCAGAACAATCTCCTTGTAACACCCCCCTCCCCCAAGGATCCACCTTGATTTTGGATATCATATGACTTTTGCCTCACTGACCCCATTGCTATGGAACTCCCTCCCGTCTCACTATTTGCCAAGCTTAAATGAGACTTGGGGGTCTGTTTGCTAAGCGGTGCTAGCGGTTTCCGTGCGAAATCGGAGCTGCAGCCCCGTTTTATTCAATGGGGCCGTGACTCTGATTTTTCATGGAAGCCACTAGCTCCACTCAGTGTTTGCTTCTTACAGCAAGTCTTTAACCTATAAATGAAGGGTGAGGTGATCCTGAACTGGATGGTGTCTCTATGTCTACTCTGTCTCCTACTTACCTTTAACATTTTCTTTCAGTGTAAATTCAAACAACTTCCGGCCTTCCTTGTAAATCCTCAGTTCTTTGTATAGCTGGAGAGAAGGAATTGTTGCTAAACACAAAGAAAACACAGACGCTTGGAATTAGTTATATAAAATCAAAGAGGAAACAGCCAGGAAGACTACTAAGTACGCAGCTTCTCCCCATCTGCTTCAAACTTGATATTTCCATTGGCCCCTTTATTGAAGTTTTTGCATAAATCAATGCAAACAGAAATCCTGGCCCAGAACTTGGCAGCACGCATCTTACATAAGGCACGCTGCACTGATCACATCACCACAATCCTCTACAATCTTCATTGGTTACCAGTTGGAGCAAGGATAAAATACAAATATTTGATGATCATATTCAAGCACTATAACAAAATAGCCTTAACCACTCTATCATCCCTCCTCATATCCCCTACAGAATCCAGACTTCGAAGAAATTGTTCACAAAACACCTATATTATACCAAATCATATCTATAATACCAACCACTCTATCATCTCCAAAGCCTTTTCTTATATTGCCCCAGCATTATGGAATGCCCTCCCTGATAACCTAAGAGCAGTAAAAGATCTCCTTCAGTTCAGAAAATACCTAAAGACATACTTGTTCACTGAGAATTATAGAAGCTGCCATAATACGGCCCAATCTCCAGATATATAGACACACTTGGCTTCTCTGGTTCATTAAGAATGCTAACCCTTATGGCAAGATTGTATATATAGTTACTCCAACATTGTACATAGTTGTCTGTAAGATAATTCCCATAAGTTAACTATACATAGGTTATCATGTTCAATGTAAACTGCCCCTGATCTCTGGAAGGGGCGGTATATAGAAACATGTTAAATACATAAAAGAAATAAATAAGAAACAACCACTGGTAACAAGATACAACATCGTTTTGTCCTGTATCAGTCTGATCTCTCTCAGACTAGTAATTCAATTGGTTAAATTCCAGAGTGACACCTGAAATAATTTATAATAATCTGCATCTGGACTCATCCTCTTCTTCTAGGGCTCACTCTTTTGTCTCGTTTCTTCAGGATTTGTCCCTTTTTCAGCATGTCTTCTTTCCCACTCACTCAGCGGGCCACACTCTTGACCTGCTCCTTTCCCCAACTTCCTCTACTTTCCTCATACAATGTCTTTGTGCTACACCTCTACCCTGGACCGACCACTATTGTCTGACCTTTCAATGCCTCCCCTCTCCATCTAACTCTGCGTCCCTCTCTCAGGTAACCCATCCCCCTCTCTCTACTCCTCGGCACTACTCTTGTCTCCCCTCTTACTCTTCAACATTTTCCAGTTGCAGGAGACCTCTTACCTCCAGAGTTCCGCTCCCTCTCACCCGGTTCACAAGCCTCTCGCTGGTCCTTCTGTCTTTCTGCTGCTTTGGATCAATTAGCTCCTCTACAACCCCGCCCTTCACGTCATCGCCCCTCACAACACTGGTTTCATAGCAGCCTTCATCTTCTTCGCACCCACCTCAGTTGTGCTGAGCAGCTATGGCGGAAAGCACCCTCCGTAGCCACATCATCATGTTTCAAAGCACATCATGCCCACTATCGGTCCCAAGTTCATAAAACCAAACAAGTCTACTTCTCCACAGCCATGTCCTCTGCCCTGAACCAAACCAGTCACCTTTACACTGTTCTCAAGTCTTTCATGTCTCTTCGGCAGACTTTAACTCTGTACCCTTCCCGTCATCTCCTTCCCCTTCCCAACTTGCATCTTTCTTCAATAACAAGATTCTTGATCTTAGGGCATCTCTGCCTCACTGCTCCTCCCCCCCTATTTCCTCTCCTCCTCCTTCTTCCCCCCCCCCTCCTGTCTCCCAACTCTCACATGCCTAGGCCTCTTTCCACCCACTTACTACTTCCGAACTCATTCAAATAATTTCCTCTTCTAATAAGACCTTCTGTTCGCTAGATCCTATCCCCTCTTCTTAGCTACTCACTCCCTCTCTTGCTCTTATTCCCTCAGTTCTTACCATGATTAATACTAGTCTTTCCACAGGTATCTTTCCCCCCACTCCTGGAAGCATGCCCTCATCCGTCCTATCCTTAAGAAACCCTCACTTGACCCCCACATTCCAGCCCACTATCATCCTGTCTACAATCTCCCTTTTCTTTCTAAAATATTGGAAAAAACAGTCTTCGTACAGCTATCCCGTCACCTGGATTCCATTCACTTTCTTCATCCTCTTTTCCTAAGAGGAGACACTGCAATACCAGAGTACAATTCCTTTTTTTAACCAAACTACCAGTAGTTTGTTAAAATTAAAACTTTTTTTCCCCCAAGTTCCAGCCACACTTCGAATATTGTCTTTTACAATGGAAAAATATTATACATAGTGACATGACGGCAGATAAAGACCAGTATGATCCATCTAGTCTGCCTAGCAAGGCGGCAAGAGTAGGTGCACTTGCTGCTCCATGCAGGCTATTTCATTAAGGAAAGCAAACAACAGATCTCTCTTATCTTCCTGTTCAAGAGACAGGTTTTTCTTTTCTCTGCCCTCCTTAAAAAGCACTATTAAACAAAACCTTTCAGACAACTACAAATTGGCATGTCATTTATCTAAATATCTGCAGCTTAATCAGAGAGTGAAATCTTAACTACGTTCCCCCCTTTTTTTTAGTTATATACATCTAATCAATATTTATGCTTTCTATGAACTGCCTGCCACAATGCATAAAATGTATTTATTTCAACTTTCCTATATACCTTTTTTCAAATTATCAAAGCAGTTTACAGGGAACATAAAGGTTTGACAAGATACATACACAGCAGTTAGTTTTAGTCAAAGACGAATATATCTGGTAAAAATGAAATTCAAACAGGATTACTTTTTTCTTCTTATCTGCCCAGTAATTATCCCAGCCAATAAATACTATGGCAATGCCTGCTCAAGCATTCTATTTTTCTTTTGTTTTTATTGCCGATATTGAGAGAAAAACAGACAGTGAATTCTTCCTCTAAGAGGGAATCTGAGGTTCTGTGATGACATGGAATGACAGCCAGGGGTGCGGGGCCATGTGCGAAGACCGTGCTATTCCATACTGATGCAGAATAGCGCGGTATATAAACGAATGTAAATAAATAAATAAAATAAATTGCAGGGCCTCATTTGCATAAGGGGTCTCATTTGCATAAATATTTGCATAACGTTAACGTGCACTAACTTTTAGTAAACATGCCTTTTAATGAGCATCTGGATAAAGAAAGACTACCAGATTTCTACATTACTATGCTCCAGTGCCAACCCCCAAGCACGTCATGAAGTACTATAAACACTGCCAATTTAGAACCCATAGCAAACCCGCCGTATTATAACAGCACTACTAGAACTCACAAAGCACCAAACCGAACCTATCAAAAAGGCAACACTGCAAATATTAAACCAATACATCTCAGAGAATACCATTACTTCTCCTACTGGGGAAAGAGAACAAGTGGCACTGTCAAATAGAAACTATATGAAGAGAATACCTCAGCTCAGTTACGCATGCAAAACATAGATCATCACCAAACAAAGATCAAGGGATCACAATTTAGAAATAGGAAGACAATAATTAAACTGGGAATCCCAAAGGCCAAAGTTGGAACATACAACAACACTGGAGAAATAAAACTATAAATTAATTTCCTCTTGTACTAAACAAAAACGCTAAGATGTTAGCAATGCACATTTCCCACAGCTGACATATTCCGGTTAATGAATTCAAAATAAAAAAAAGTATTTTTCTACCTTTTGTTGTTTGGGCATTTTATTTTTCAGTTGCAATTGCTCCAGTCACTTCCTTCTGTTTTTTTTTCATGTCTTCGGCTAACTCTCTATTGTCTGCTGTCCATTTGTCCTCTTTTCTAGTTTTTTGCATTCTCTCTCTACATCTGCTTTAACATACTGATCTTTCCCCTTTTGCTCTTTCCTCCATTTCTTTCTTTATTTCTTTTTCATCCACTCAAATTTTACCCTTCCATCCTCAATCCCCACTTACTCTCCCAATACCCGGCCAATTGTAGATTTTTCTTCCCTCCCACACAAAATATATTTTCCCCTCTCCATCCTCACCCTCCAGTCCCATTCCCTTCTAGTCCTCCCCCAACATCAGCTCCCTTCTAGTTCCAGCTCCACCCAGCATCCGCTCCCTTATAGTCCCATTCTCCCATCCTCTTGCATCACCTCATTTCCAGTCCTAACATCCCCCATCAGTCCATTTCCAGTAGTACCACCCCCATAAGCCCATTTCCATTCCAAGCTCCCCCCCATCAGCCCATTTCCAATCATAGCCCCCTATCAGCCATTTCCAGCCTTATTCCAGCCCAAATCTGTCCATTTCCAGTCCAAGCTCTCCCCATCAGCCCATTTCCAATCCTATTCCAGCCCCCATCAGCCCATTTCTAGTCCTATTCCAGCCCCCATCAGCCCATTTCCAGTCCAAGCTCCCCACCCCATCAGCCCATTCCCAGTCCTAGCCCACATCAGCCATTTCCAGTCCCATCCCAGCCCCCCATCAGCCATTTCCAATCCTAGATCCCCATAAGCCATTTCCAGCCCTATTCCAGCCCCCATCAGCCCATTTCCAGTCCTAGCCCCCATCAGCCATTTCCAGTCCCATCCTAGCCCCCCATCAGCCCATTTCCATTGGCGCCTGATGTCATGACCAGCCCGAAGGCCAGCACTAGCCTATCAATGCATCCCCTTCACTTGCCCCCTTTTCAATAGGGGATTTTCCTTTCCTATTGGTTGGCAAGTGAAGGGGCTGCATTGATTGGCTGGTGTCGGCCTTTGGGCCGGTCATGATGTCAGATGCCATTTCTTATAAGCACTGGACAGTTGCTCGTTGGATTTTCAGCCCGTGCTCACGAGACTGCTGGATTAAATTCTTCTTCAACCTGACTCAGGATTGAGAGTGGAGACCGGAAAACGTGGCATGCTTTTGTTTGTTGTCTTCTGGTGCAGTGTGGAGCACAAATCGGAGTTAAAAGTTTCAGATAAGTGATTTAAATGTTTTTTTTCACTTTCAAAACCTGTTTAAAAGGGAGCAGCCACAGTGAGGAGGCAGCCTTTTCTGCCTTCCTTTGGTTTAGCAGCTCCGACAAAAAAAGAATTATTGTTCAGCTGTCTTTTATCAGGACCTTCTTTGATGGGGAAAGGTTAAAGGGCATTTTCCAGCACTTGCGTGCTTCACAGTAACAGCCACCTGCGTGAGGGAAAATGGCACTTTTCACGCTGGCGGTTGTGCAGAGGTGAGCCGGAGCCTCATGCAGCTTCCCTGGCTCACCTCTGAAGCCGTCCATTGTGCAAGAATGAAGCTCACGCGGGGCCCCCTGAAGTGTGGGGTCCTGTGTGAACAACATTCTCATACAATAGACGGGCCAGCCCTGATGCCAGCATCCCATAAACTGCAGAGCCCCAGTACCACACCTTTTTCTAAATTTCATTAGCTGGACATCCTCTTTGGGTATCTGCTAATCATTCATCAGTTCCCTGCCAAACATTTAAATTGTTATCATCATTTTTATGCTTTTTACAACTTATATTACCCATTTCAACAGTGCGCATAAATTTCTTATTTGAGTTACCACACAGGTACTTACGAGCGCTCTAATTTCCACACAGTATTTTTAACAATGCCATACATGTGTTTATAATATCCACACAGGATCTAACAATGCCACACAGGAAGTTATGATATCCACACAGGATTTAACAATGCCACACGGGCGTGCCACACAGGCAATTATTATATTCACGTGTCTGCCAATGATTCGTTCTGTACACCGTCCGAGTCACAGCAACATGTTGTTGATTTTAGAACTTACAGAATAACTTCAAACAACTTCCAACCCTTCTGGTAAATCCTTGGTTCCTCGTATGGCTGAATAGAAGGAATTGTTGTTAAACAAAGAAAACACAGATGCTTGGAATTAGTTATATAAAATCTTAGGCTGAAGAAGAAACAGCCAGAGAGAGAGAAGCTGTGTACTTAGCAGCTTCTCCCCATCTGCTTCAAACTTGGTATTTCCACTGGCCCTTTTATTGAAGTTTTTGCAGAAATCAACACAAATAGAAATCTTTGAAAAGAAACAGCCACTGGTCACAAAATACAATATCCTTTTGTCCTGTATCAGTTTAGTCTCTCAGACTAGTAATTCAATTGGATAAATTCCAGAGTGACACCTAACCAGACTCTCTGGTACCTATTCAGAGCAAATGAACAACAAATAACCTCACATTCCTGGTTAAGATAACCTACTTTCTCCTTAAAGGGTACTGCAAACATAATTTATAATATTACTAATGCAAGCTTATACTATCCATCTATAACTACAGATGAAATTCGGGGGGCTTTATGCTTTTATCTCTTCAATTACTCAGAGATAGAGCAAGCTGCAGAGGTGCAGCAGATTATAAAACTTTAGAAACCTAACAACAAAACTTAAATAAATGCTGGGTTAATAAGCAGCCAGTGAAGAATGCACAAGTTCGCTGTGACATGATCATGTCCTGAGCAATCAGTAATAATAAATCTTGCTGCAGCACTTTTCCCAGACAGCAGAGACCATATCAAAATGGCTGGTAAACCAAAAATAGATAGCACAAGCATAATCAAGAGCAAGGAATACCACTGCTTGTAAGACAGGACTTTAGATAGGCTTTAGCCTACACAGTAAGTGCAACTTGAAAAAAGGATGCATCTACAACCCTCTTAATCTGAAATTTCATACTAAAGCTGGGAAAATAACATAACATAATATAACTCCCAGATACACCATTTCAGAATGCAGAGAAATCATATCATCATCTGCAAAGAGCCAATAGCCAACTCCCAAACCATTTACTATGTAGATAAATATCAAACATAAGAGCAGAAACAGCTGAGCCCTGAAGTCCTCCCTGAAAATGAACAGGCTGTACAATTTAACTTGCTGGGTACAATTGGAAACAAAACAAAATTGCATGTCTTCAACAGGTGTTCTATGGACAGCAGCATCCCACAGCCACACTGATAATGATGTCATACGTGACGGAACTGAATGGTCCTTGCTTCCTATAGCTTTGAAAAGTTCTGTAAAAGTTAGGGAGCAATCCTGCGCACTGCTGCTGATCCCTTTCTATTAGTCCATTTTGTAGAGGGCCAGAGGGTGGGCAAGTGTGGCTGTAGGATTCTGCTGTCTGCAGACATCACCCGTTACAGGTACACAACTTTGCCTTCTCTATGGAGAACAAGGATCGCCACAGCCATAGTGATGGTGACTTCCAAGCAAAGGGTAGCAGAAAAATCTCTTGATAGACTATCAGCTGCTACCTGCAGTCATGGAGTAGGTGGCAACGTGTTGAAGCATGATGTGGCCACTTGAAGGGTTGCTTAATTTCCAACTGTTTCCAATGATCAAAATTCCATTGTAAATAAGTTATCAATCAAGTTTAACCAGTTAAAGTTAGTTCATCTCAATAGCTGTCCTAACTTTAACAGTTCTTGCTATCCAGTTAGCAGCTGCATATTGCCACTAACCAGATAGTGATACTGCAGACCTGGATATTTAGCACTGGACACGTTCTGACGCTAAGTATCCAAGTTTAATTACAGAAAAGGAAGCTAGGCACTTTAAATAGTCTAGCCTCTGCTGCTGAATATTGGGCCTTGTGTTTTTGGGTATATCTGCTGTCTAGCAGCCTCTGTTTTCTAAACCTTACACACTTTTAACTAGAAAGCTATCCTGCACTCATTGCCCACCCCTTGTGCCCTGAGGCCATGCCCAGGATCATCTTTGCAGCAATGGACTCTTAATGGGAGCCCATCTGTATGAGTATGTATGGCATCAGTGACTTTCTAATTGCAGTGTGACTAAGATGTTATACCTATATCTAGACCTCATCCTAGACATGAGGCTAAAATCATGAGCCACTTGTACCATCATCACAATAGGGATGTGTGACCCGCAGCACTGGAGAGACTCCACACATTACACTGGTGGCCATTTGATTCCCAAGATGCTTCTGGAGGAACCTGCATTCTCTGTTACCAGTTGTTAACATTGGCAATACTCCTATCAGTACAAAGATGGTGATGAGAAAGATAAAGCAGAATTGCTTAACAAATATTTCTGTTGTGTTCACAAATGAAGGGCCAGGAGCAGGACCTCAGAAAACACCCACAAACAAGAACAGAAGCAACATGGATCTTAAACCATTTTCAGAAAACTGGGTTCATGAGGAACTAACATAAGAACATAAGAAATGCCATACTGGATCAGACCAAGGTCCATCAAGCCCAGTATCCTGTTTCCAACAGTGACCAATTAAGGTCACAAGTACCTAGCAGTTTCCCAAAAAGGCACACAGGTTCCATAATGCTTGTATTGGGGCAAGCAGTGGATTATCTGGGTCCTCTAATCGTTTATGGACCTTTCCTCCAGGAACTTGTCCAAACTATTTTTTAAACCGAGCTACACTAACAGCTTTTACTACATCCTCCGGTAACGAATTCCAGAGTTTTATTATGTATTGCTAATCTAAAAGTAGACAAAGCCATGGGTCTGGTTGGGATATGTCCAAGAATGCTGAGGGAACTTGGGGACGTTCCAGCGGCTCCACTGTCTGACCTTTTCAATGTCTCTTTAGAGTTGGGACTGATGCCAGAGGACTGGAGAAAGGCACATGTGGTCCCCTTACACAAAAGCGGATCTAAGGATGACATTGAGAGCTACAAGCCAGTTAGTCTAACCTCTGTGGTTGGTAAATTATTGGAAAGGCTACTAAAAGAGAGAATAGTGAGGTTCCTGGAGTCCAGTGGATTGTAGGATCAGAGGAAGCATGGATTCACCAGAGGCAGGTCTTGTCAGACAAATCTGATTGATTTCTTTGACTGGGTGACCAGGGAGTTGGACCAAGGGAGAGCCCTAGATGTGGTGTATTTAGAGTTCAGTAAAGCCTTTGACACCGTTATGCACCTGAGCACCTTAGGGATGAACCCTAAAGTTACTGATTGGGTTAGAAAATGGTTGAGTGGGAGGCGACAAAGGGTACGGGTAAATGGAGTTCACTCTGAGGAAAAAGAAGTTACCAGTAGTGTGCCACAGGGATTTGTCCTTGGTCTGATTCTTTTTAACATCTTTGTTAGTGATATTGCAGAAGGGTTGTCAGGTAAGGTTTGCTTGTTTGTGAAAGATACCAAAATCTGCAACAGAGTAGACATCCAGGAAGAGTAGATAACATGAGGAGGGATCTAGCTACGCTTGAAGAATGGTCTAGAATTTGGCAGCTAAAATTTAATGCTAAAAATGCAGGGGCATGCATTTGGGCTGCAAAAAACCAAAGGAGCGAAACAGTATAGGGGGTGAGGTACTTCTGTCCACAAAAGGAGAGCAGAAACTGGGCGTAATTGTGTCTGATGATCTTAAAATAGCTAAACAGGTAGAAAAGGTGATGGCGAAAGCCAGAAAGATGCTTGGGTGTATAGTGAGGGGAATGGTCAGCAGAAAAAAGGAGGTGATAGTGCTTCTGAGTAAGTCTCTGGTGAGATCTCATTTGGAGTACTGTGCAATTCTGGAGACCGCACCTTCAAAAGGATATAAGCAGGGTGGAGTCAGTGCAGAGGGTGGCTACTAAAATGGCTAATGGTCTTTGTTATGAAGCATATGAGGACAGACTTAAAGATCTTAATATGTATACTTTAGAGGAAAGGCAGGATAGGAGCGATATGATAAGAGACATTTAAATACCTCCATGGTATAAATACACAGGAAGGTCTCTTTCAGTTGAAGGCAAGCTCTGCTAGGAGGTAGGAGGAGATATAGCATGAGAGTGAAAGGGGATAGACTCAGGAGTAATATGTGGAAATATTTCTTTACAGAAAGAGTGGTAGATGTGTGGAATAGCCTCCCAATGGAGGTGGTGGACAGGAGGACAGTATCTGAATTCAAAAAAGCATGGAAAAAACACAGAGGATCTCTAAAGGTAAAAAGAGGACTATTGTAGTTAATATGGAAGGGCAGACTAGATAGGCCATGTGGCCTTTTTCTGTCATCATGTTTCTATGGCAACACTTTTACACCCAGCCAAAAGCAATTGTCCCTACAGAGTGTACAGTATGGACTCCTACTACAATAGCTCTTGAACACATTCAGCAATCTGGATACCAACATCTGTCAGGATAATCCAGCTATGTATACTGTCCTTTTCATATGTCCTCTGTCCTTGAAACAGCTGTCTCCATTCACTGGAGGGTGCAAAGGATATATTACCTATGGCCCCTGGTACTTGTCAGCAGCCATGGGCTGTATAGGTGTGCCAATCAGAGGTATACCTATACATACAGCAGCATGTACAAAGTGTCTCATCATGTTTTCAGAACATAGGCATGTAGAAACACTAGAAAGCCATCCATTTATTTATTTTTTAACAGGGTTTCTTTTTAATACTGTTCTATCATTTCAGTCTTAGCTGTTTATATTCTAACTTAAACTTGGTAATGCACATTAAACAGGGACATTGATAACTTGGATTCTTCTGAGGCAATGGAGAGTGAGGTGACTTGCCCAAGGCCACAAGGAGTGCTAGTGGGAATCAAACCCTGATCTCGAGTGTGAGATATATGCCATGCCTAAACATGGCTGATTGGCATGATTTTAGTCTCCCCCATCTGTAAATAGGTTCCACTACATGGCCATGCAGCCTTTGCGCTCTGCTCCCTTGGCCCTAAAGTGGACTAAGGAGTATACTGCCACCTCTGGCAGGCCATGTTAACACATAAGGCACAAAAGGCATCACCATCACATAACAACATAAGATATTCCATACTAGGTCAGACCAAGGTTCATCAAGCCCAGTATCCTGTTTCCAACAGTGGCCAGTCTAGGTCATAAGTACCTAGCAGTTTCCCCAACAGACACAGATTCCACAGTGCTTGTATTGGGTCAAGCAGTGATATCCCGGATCCTTTTAATAATGGTTTATGGACCTTTCCTCTAGGAACTTGTCCAAACCTTTTTTAAACCCAGCTACACTAACAGCTTTTACTACATCTTCCAGAGTTTGATTACACGTTGAGTGAAAAAATATTTTCTCTTATTAGTTTTAAATAGTTTACCCTGTAGGTTCATTGCATTTCCCCTAGTCTTTCTATATTCTGATGACGTAAACAATCAATCTACGTTTACCCGTTCCACTCCATTCATTAATTTATAGACCTCTATCATATCTCCCCTCAGTCATCTCTTTTCCAGGTTGAAGAGACCTAACCTTTTTAGCCTCTCTTCGTAGGAGTATCCTTCCATCCCATTTACCATTTTGGTGGCTCTTCTCTGTACCTTTTCTAATAACGCTATATCCTTTTTAAGATACGGTGACCAGAATTGCACACAATATTCAAGGTGCGGTCACACCATGGAACGATACAGAGGCATTATAATATATTTTGTTTTATTTTCCATTCCTTTCCTTATGATACCTAGCATTCTATTTGCTCTCTTGGCCGCTGCTGCACACTGGGCCGAGGGTTTTAACATATTATCCACAATGACGCCTAAATCTTTTTCCTGGGTGGTGGTTCCTAATGTGGAACCTTGCATCGTGTAACCATAGTTTGGGTTGTTCTTTCCTAGGTGCATAACTTTGCACTTGTCCACATTAAATTTCATCTGCCATTTTGATGCCCAGTCTTCCAATTTACCAAGATCCTCTTGCAATTTTCCACAATCCTCTTGGGTTTTAACAACTTTAAATAGCTTTGTGTCATCTGCAAATTTGATAACCTCACTCGTTATTCCCTTTTCCATTTATGAATATGTCAAAAAGCAGCGGACCCAGCACAGATCACTGGAGTACACCACTATTCACCTTTCTCCATTGAGAAAATTGGCCATTTAGCCCTACCCTCTGCCTTCTATCTTTTAACCTGTTTCTGATCTACAATAGTACACTGCCTCCTATCCCATGACTCTTTAGTTTTGGCAAAAGTCTCTGATGAGGGACCTTGTCAAAGGCTTTCTGAAAGTCCAGATACACTATAACATGCAATGAAGCTACAGGGTAAACTATTTAAGACTAATAAAAGAAAATATTTTTTCACTCAACGTGTAATCAAACTCTGGAATTTGTTACCGGAGGATGTAGTAATAGCTGTTAGTGTAGCTGGGTTTAAAAAAGGTTTGGACAAGTTCCTGGAGGAAAGGTCCATAAACCATTATTAAGAAGGGACCCAGGATATCAATGCTTGACCCAGTACAAGCATTGTGGAACCTGTGTCTTTTGGGGAAACTGCTAGGTACATATGACCTGGATTGGCCACTGTTGGAAACAGGATACTGGGCTTGATGGACCTTGGTCTGACCCAGTATGGCATATCTTATGTTCTTATCCTCTCTAACGTGTGCCGAGCTGCAGGTCATTTCAGAAAGAACCATCTGCAATGGTACGTGGAGGAGTAGCCTAATGGTTAGAGCACTGGTTTGGGGACCAAGACACTAGTTTTTGATTTTCTTCTAGCACTCCTTGTGGCCTTGGGCAAGTCACTTAACCTTCCATTGCCTCTGAAAAAAATCCAAGTTATCAATGTCCCTGTTTAATGTACATTGTCAAGTTTAAGTTACAATGTACTGTAAACTGCTTTGATTGAAATGATAAAGCAGTATAAATAACCTGTTAAATAAATAAACCAGAACATACATGTGTTGCAGCCCATTCAAGAAAAGCTGTGATTTCTTTTATATGTGAGCATGGTACCAAAGTAAAGAAAGCTCACCCACAAAGATAATTTCTGCAAGGGGAGGTGGAAATACTGTTGTGGGAGGTAATGAAACATCAGTGTATCCTTCAGGGCCATGTCAGTGTCTACATCAGTGCCTATCAGAAGCAAAAATTCTGGCTTGGGATATACCGACAAGTGAATGCCATTTATCATAGAAATAGAGATGCAGAGGATCTGACAAGGAAATTGAGTAAGTTCATGAAAAAGGTCGGTCCTGATGACCAGCTGAAGATCCTGATTGATCTTGTTTAGCAAGAGCTAGACACTGTTGACAAAACTCCGTGAGGGGAGTGGACAAGTTAGACTCCTCCAGAACACCACAAGACCACAGTAGGTATTTCTAACATATCTTGCACTCCTTTCCTACATTTTCCTACATTTTCCTACATGCTCTCCCATCTATTTTTGAGACTTCCTCTGCATCATGGTCTGCTGTAGGAGCGTGCTGTCACCAAGCATCCTATTTTCACTGCCTTCAACCATGCTGTAAGTGAATGGGCCCTGCCTTTCTAATTGTGCATTCACTGAGAAAGAAGTGGGTGATCATGCTATACTGTGATGTGGTCTCACCTCCTAGTACCTGTAATGCTGTGATGGTGTGGCTGTTGCCATGCCAACATCTCCTCCATGCGGCACTGTGTGTAGATGTACTGAACCACACTGATGTTCCCCAGAGGTCAGGTTAATCACTAGACAGATCCTTACAACCAAAAGGGAAGGTGTATTTGGAAAGGGGGTTCAGTGGGACACATAGGGCACTCTCCAGGCCTGCTGCTATGGGTGTTGGAAAGCACTGTTCATGTCTGAAAGATTTATTTGCCCATTGTTCCTGAGCTCTATGCAAAGCTCACCACCACCACCATCTTGTCCAACAATAGTTTCATCAA
The DNA here is from genome assembly GCA_033557465.1 of Ichthyophis bannanicus. Taxonomy (NCBI): domain Eukaryota; kingdom Metazoa; phylum Chordata; class Amphibia; order Gymnophiona; family Ichthyophiidae; genus Ichthyophis; species Ichthyophis bannanicus. Next base: position 396,688,208 of record CM066035.1, read on the forward strand.
TTGACTGTTCTTCTCCAGAGTGCATCATTAGCCCTGAGGTGTGGCCAACACGTATGTCTAACCTGACCAGCTTTCACTGTATGAACCTAGATGCATGAATGGTAATTAGATTTGTGCAGAGGCCATTTCTCCATCCTCTGCCCTGATTCCAATCACTCCAAATGTGCACTAGGGAACACTTTGTTTGCTATCGACATGCAGAGTATGTGGCATGGGAGGGCATAACTTTCTGCTCCTTCCCATGATAGGTCTTAGAATTCCCTTGGGTGTATCACTTGTATAGCATGAGTAGGCATAGATAGCACTGATTCCATAGGAGGCATGAGTAGCATTGACAATGTGATCCTCAGTTATACCCTGTAGACAACTGGCCAAGAAGGGATATCTTTTATGTAGAATAAGCATAAAAGGTTTATTTCAATGGCTAATTTTATGACTTGCATATAGTGAATAAGTGCATTTGATTTCCTACATATTGAGGCCATGAGCAATGATCTGCAGAAAAGCAGCAGTGTTGAGGCAGGGGGCCAGACCACTGGAGAGGAATCCCCTCACAGACTGTGGCAGCCAAGGTTTAGGGTAGTGCACACAGCAAGATGAAGGACCAAGTGGCCAGACAGAAGGGACATCAGGATGTGGAGGCGGAGGGGCATGCTGGTATCCAAAAGGAGAAGAAGAGGAGGAAATGGTAGCAGACATCCAACTTCCATTGCCATCTCCCTTCCATGATGGCCAAGAGAATTGGCACCATGAGAACTGGCACCAGAAGATCCTCACACCATTCAGAGAAGTCTTCAGATGCTGCAGTGTGGGGAGCACCTGCTGCAGCAGCATCGGCAGCTCCTAGCTCAGGGGACAGAGAATATTGAGCTGCAGAAGAAATTGGTAACCATCAGTGAGTGCCATATGCGCATGGAGGAAGAACGAATGGCTTTGTAAGAGTGAAAGTTGAAGGAGTCAGAGGCTTACTTAGCAACCATCCACCAGTGATTTGTCTGTTCTCAAATCTCTCAGAAATGACAGAGTGGGTCAGGATGTAGAAGTCATGGCAAGAGCCTGGGAACCTCAGAAACACATCGGTTATCTCCCCCATGCACTGCAGACAACCTGTATGTCGAGTGAATGGCATGCCTTTCTGCTGCAGTAGGTAGCCTCCCTCCTTCATGGAGAACTGATGGCCACATGTATGCAATCAATGGACCCCCCTCCCCCCAGTATGGATGGAAATCTGGTCACCTCAAAGAATTGGGTAATGGTTAGCTCTGCTGTTCTGTCCGAGGGAAAGCTACACATTCTGCCATATGGGTGAGAAAGGCCCTCGATAACCATGAGAAGACTGTGGTTGAGCCCATTGTGATGACCAAAAGAGACTGGCAACTGCCAATGACAAGAAAACAGAGCTGTGGTGATCTTGAGGTAGACAGGCATGATCTGCTCTCTGTGTGGTGGAGTGAAGGAGTGGTTTCAGCTCATGGCAGAGATAGTGGATGGCTGCCTTGTCATAGCAGAGCCTAGGCCTGAAGACCCTCTGATGTGGATGCCTCCTGGTGGTACTCCAGTGTTTCCCTGTGGGCCTCATGCTCCATGGCCTGCACAAACCATCTGTTCAGGTCACTCATGGCTCCTGTCTTCCTGCACATGCACCATGTGACTCCCTCCACCCACACCAACAGCAACAGCAATGACTATGCACATACATTCACACAAAGACATACACACAAAGGCAACAGGGAACCATATCAAGACACAAATACAGAAAGGAACATTCAGACATGTTTAGACATACAGCACCAAGCAGCAGACCCACAGGATGACTGAGACACTCTGGGCCAGGAAGAGAGACACAGGAATGAGCACAGTTGAGGGGGACGGAGAGAGGTTCAGAAATTTAGAGAGGTCCTTGAAAAGCGATGGAAGATAGATTTGAAAATGGAATGGGAAAGAGAGCAGGAATACAAAGGTAGCACAAAAGACACCTATGTGCAAGCAAAGCTCCTCCAGTCACCAAAGCCATGAGCAATCCCAAAAAACAAAATCCAGTGTTTATTCATGAGTTACAGTAGTATAGTATAAATTGACACATTCAAAAATTCTGCCCTGCACATAGCCGGTCTCTGTGAAATACATCACAGAGTTGCAAACGCTGGTGCCACCTAAGTCACACACTGAAACACCCCCAGAAGGTCACCTGGAAAAACATGCAAAATTGACATGCCCAGTGCAAAGATGTGGAAACCGCAGCCTTTCCAAAACTATCTGATCCACGTGGATGTGACTTCCATGTTTTTCTTCTGTCGCATGCATGCTTAAAACACCAAAAGGGCTTCTAAAATAACCCCTAAAATATAAAGGCTTTCACTTTAAGGGGATATGAGGTATATGTGGACCTTCAAAATAAACTTAAAGATTCCTTGACTCAGGACCAAAATCACTTGCCCCAAAAGGGCAGTGCTTACCAACTACTCTCCAGCTCTAAAACTTAAAAAAAAACAGAGTGAACTAATCCGTGCCCAAAATAACTAAATTGTCAACCAAAGTACAATAAATGTAGTGAAATTTTTAATAGTATGTAGTAACTACCAACCAGCTTTACACCTACTTCAATGAGAATAACATGAATGGGACACACCAATCAGTCTATAAGTTCAAGTATAGGGGGTTTCCACCCAATACCGCTCAGGAAACTAAAACAAGGGGGTAAAAAGGAGGACTTTTAAGTTAGCATAAAGGTGGGAAAGATCATGGTATAAAGCCCAGCACAGATGTTTTTGAGAGCTCCTTTACTGCAACAGACCTTGCTCTGCTTGTGAGACCTTGACAAGAGACATGACTTTTTGTGCAAGATTTTGTAATTCTTTCTGAGTTTTCTTCATCGGAGCAACACAGGGAACACATGGATGTGCACCCCCTGAAGTGTTTGATAGAACAATATAACGTCTGCCTTTGTATCAGGTATACTTTTTTTTTTGCTATGGATTCTCCTCTTATGCTTCTAGCAATAATAACAACAAAAGCTTTTAATAGTGTGTAATCTGAAAAATGGGGACTGTCTAGTTTTGGGCTTTTTGCAATGCTTTTTGGTGATTTACACTTAGGTTCTGTGTCTACACATGAGCTTTCAGTTGAAAATCACCAATATCCAGAAAAATCATGGCTCCATCTCCAGCTCTATTTGGATAGTACCGAGGCAGTCTGTAATGATATTCTGTGGCACTATCTAGACAGTGTCACTGAATATTTGTTATAGTAGCATTTATCTGGATAGCAGGTGCTTTTGAATATATCGGCCCCTATATAAACAATGATATTGAGCCTGATGGACTAAAATTTAGAATCTCTTTCTCTCTTCCCTCCCTCACTTCTCTCCCCATGGCTCCAGCATCCCTCCTTTTCTCTTCTTTCCATCTGTGTGTTCTGCATTTGGCCTCTCACCCCCCTGCCCCCACCCCACCCATGGCCTAGCACCTCTTTCTTCCTTCCCTCCCCCCTGTGGCCCTCCCATATGCCTTCATATCAAGGAACTTCACCAGTAGAGGCAGCAATTTGTAATCGCCTCTTCTCTGCCACACCCCAATCATTCTAACTTAACAGGATGTTTACAAGGGGGATTAGACGTGGCAAAGGAAAAGGTCCCGGCTGGCGAGAAACGGCATTTACAAATCGCTGCCTCTACCGGTGATGTTTCTAGATATGAAGGCAAGTGGAGGGACCAGAGGGGAAGGCAGGAAGAGAGAGATATGTTCGACTGCACTTGGGTTAAGAGTCCAAACGCAGATCAAACAGATGGAAATGAGACAGGGAGAGTTGCTGGACCCATGGGGAAGGAAGGGAGAGATGCAGGACCCACAGGGGGAGGGAGGTAGAAAGAGTGAGAGAGATGCTGCATCATGGGGAGGAGACAGGAAGATGCCAGTGATCCCCAAACTAGCCTTGGAAGGGCTGGGGGGTTTTGGCCTCTCAAGCAATCAGAAAAGTTCAATGTGGACCTCAGCCCAAAACGTTTGGGGACCACTGTACTCAAGGGTTTTTCTCATTTTATGTCTGTAAAGGAATTCCTTATGTCTGACTCTTTGCATAATTAAAGCAATGTAAATAGTGGCTTTTCTTCTGCTTCCCTGTTTCAAATAATCATCCAGGCACATCCTATTTAGCTAACTTTAAACATCATGTCTCAACTCATCCCTAGCAAAGCTGGTATAAAAGTAAGCAGTAAGCCTTATATGGTAGCTCCATCCATTGTGAGGTCACAATAATTATTATTCTTCAGCACTAATCCAGATGTCAAGGACCAAAAGATCAACTTCTCCAAATGCATCAGTAATTAATTCTTTATATGTAATCAGCTTACAAAATGCTTTCATGTGAGCTGTATTTTCATTCCTCATGACATCCTCTCCAAGCTACAGCTGCGACAGATCCCGCTGAAAGATTTTTACAGCTGAACTCCCCTTAAAGGAATCTTGGGAATATCAAAAAATAAACAGATGATATACAGTAATGTATGTCTCAGAAGGTTTCTGTTAGAAGGAAGAGTCAGATTAAATCTTTCTTACATATCAAAGGAAGATACATTATCAACTAATTTGTGATAGAACAGGTCTGAATGGAAACCAGATGTAATTCATTTGCATTCTTATTTAGAAAAACAGAAGAACAAAGGCATGTCCATCTTTGGCAGCATAGGAAGAATTCATTAGAGGTCCCTGCCATCCTGTGTGTCAGCTCCAAATTGAAGAGAGTTATAGAAACTCATATATGTCTATTTAAATAGCTGAAGTGCCCAGGCTAGTCTTTTTAGACTACAATCTGATGGCACACATCAGACACACTTCACCCTGAAAAAAAGCCACAGTGTGATGGCTGAAACGTCATTCCACTTACAAAGATGTCTATAAAATAATGAGTAGAGTGGAATGGGCAATCGTAGATTGGTTGTTTACTCCTTCAAAAAGTAAAAAGATAGGGGATAGGCAATGAAGTTACAATGTAGCACATTTAAGACTCAGAGAAAATATTTTTTTTCATTCAACGAGAAATCAAACTCTGGAATTTATTGCTAAAGGATGTAGTAAAAGGTGTTATTGTAGCTGGGTTTAAAAGAGGTTTGGACAAGCTCCTGGAGGAAAAGCCAAATAAATCATTATTAATATGAACTTGGGAAATCCACTGCTTACCCCTGGGATAAGCAGCATGGAATTTGCACACCTTTTTGGGAACCTGATAGCTATTTATGTCCTGAATTAGCCCACTGTAGGAAATAGGATACTGGGCTTGATGGACTCTTGCCCTGACCCAGTATGGAAAATCTCATGTTCTTATGATCTGGAAAACTGCAAAGAACACATCAGCTATTCAATCCAAGCCCAGCTCTCATGTTTGACAACCCGTTCTTTCCAAAAAGGCATAAAACATGTCCCAGAACTTCTTGTATGATATCATTTTGATTTATTGATGGATGGCTATGACATGGCCTATATCATTATAGATTACCACTGCATTTATTTATTTATTTAACAGGTTTTACCACTTTATCATTTCAATCAAAGCAGTTTACATTGTAACTTAAACTTAGTAATGTACATTAAACAGGGATATTGATAACTTGGATTTTTCTGAGGCAATGGAGGGTTAAGTATAGAAATGTTTCCTCTACAGCTCATTGTTCACATCAATATCCCCACATCTGGGAATACTATTGTCAAACTTCCTACAAATATCCAGAACATGCTCAGGTCAGTTTTCAAAAGGATATATACTGTATTGATACCAGCCGCCAGTATCCACATAAATCCCCTATCCATAAATTTTTTAAATTTATGTTCATAATATGGGGCTGAAAATGTGATCAACTTGTCCCATACTATCCATATAAAAGGGGACCAGGTCTGGGATTGGAAAAGAACGGGACTAAACATTATCTAGATGGTGGCTGATGATTGCCGCTGTCTGGATAATGGTCAGCAGTTAGCAGGAAATGCATACCCTCCATAGAGAGGGTAATTTTATCAGGGACATCTAAATTGCTGTGCTGCATTTATATATGTAAATTATGGCATTCCATGATTTTCTCACGTAAAGAGCCACTTATGTGCATAATGCAGTCAATCACTGTTCTGGACGTGCGCACATTGGACCAATGACACATTCTTTCATTGTGGGCATGCACAGGGGTGGAGATTGGGTGGGCAGTGTGTAGGCAGAATGCAGATTTATGCACATAAGTTATAAAATGCATAACTTACATGTGTTCCTACAAAATCTAGGAATGGGCACTTGTACCAGCCCTACAGCTGGAGTCAGAGCTCACGTCTAGCTTAATGTGCATTTTTGACCACTTACATCCCTATTTTATAAAGCAGAGTTCATGCTTACTTCACTCTATAAACTAGGTGCAATATGCATGCATTAAAACATTTAAATCGAGCTGACCCCTATAAATTTAGCCTCATAGTTCCTATCTCCACACCTAGAATCTTTGGAGCCAATATTCAAGAAGATTCATCAGTTTAACACCCAAAGTTGGACAGATGAAACCTTTCCTTTTGCTTTTTAGAACTTCTTAATGGAAAATGTTTATGCAGACATCTTGGTGTCCAGCTAAACGTTATCCAGATAACTGATGGAGACCTGGCAGGTGTTCCGGGAGCATCCCTACATAAGAACATAAACTATGTCATATTAGGTTGGACCAAGGGTCCATTAAGCCAGTATCCTGTTTTAAACAGTGGCCAATCCAGGACACAAGTACCGGTCAGGTTGCCAAAAAGGAACTAACTAGTTAGCACTGATATTTAGTGCTATCTGGTTAATATTAGCAAGTTAAGTTGTATGGCATAAAAGGCTGTCTTAAAGTTAGATAACTTTAGCATTGCATACTAAGTGCTCCGACTTAATCAGATATTTTCCTGTTGACTATTGACTTCTTAATGTGTGACCACCAGTACTTGGCAGCAAAGGACACTGGGAAGCTCCAAGTGTTCTAGTGTTGGAGTAGACTTAATACCATATTGCATTAGGGGTATACAGGGAAGGAGTTATTTCAATTTTTATTGTTAATTTCTTTTCTTTGTGAAGTGTCTTTTTATATCATTTCTTTTTTCTTATTTTACTGTCTTGGGTATGCATTAAATTATTTTAATGCACTGTGATGGGGTCTATAGAATGTTACCAGTCCCTCTCCGAAGGGATTATCAACACTCCCCTTTAAGAGAGTCTGCAGCCCAGAGTTCAGGGCTGGGAGAGCGTGGCTCAACAGGGAGAGGTTAAGAACCCAGCAGGCTGCAGGAGGTAGAGAGGCCCCATGGAGCCAGAAGTCCTTCTAAGGCAAGCCGTGCAGAGGATTTCTGAGATGGGGCTTTAACTAGGTTGGAGGAAGGGCCGGGAGGACCAGTTTGTGGAGGTTTAACAAGCTGGGACAGAGATAAAGCTGCTTTTGTTTGCTTTGTGGAGGTTGAACAAGCAGAGAAGTAAAGCTGCTTTTGTTTTCCCTGAATTGCTGTGTGGCCAGTGTTGTAAAGAAAACCCCTTCCCACCACACGTCATATTATTTATTTATTTATTTGTGAGTTTTATATATCACTATTTCAGGTAATCATAGTGGTTTACATTTGAAACAACAGGTACATTAAAACATGTTAACAGTGTAACAGGTGCTCAACAAGAATCAGTTAATTTACAAGATTCAACAAAACAGTAACTTATTTATATTTTAGTTAATTAGTAGGAGGGGCAGGGGTAAAGAGTTGGGCGTGACAAAGAATGCTGTCAGTGTTTGAGGATGGGTAGTCAGGAGAGGTAAGGTGCAAGGTGGGATTCTAATTGTTTGGGTAGATGACTATTAGTCAAGAACCATATGTGATGGAGGGAAGAAATTTATGGGGGGTGATCACCATGACCGAAGTGTTCGATAAATAGATAAGGTTTGAGGTGAGACCGGAACAAGGTAAGGTCAGTGATTTTTCGGAGCGCTTCAGCTAGCAAATTCCAGAGCAATGGTGAGACATATTCAAATGCCCTGTTGCTGGTATTTTGTTTAGTTCTGTGGCATATGGTGGCAGCTTGGGGGATTTCCTCTAACCATGTGACTGAGGACAAATCCACATCCCTCCAGGGTTAGGCTTCTACTGCAGGAATTTCCTTTGTATGGGCTAAGAGGGTTAGCCTCACCCTAGTTAGGGAGCTTGAAGAAGGTAGTCAGTGGTGGATAGGCAAGCTCTGTTTTGCCCACTAGAGGCCGCTAAAGGTTTGTTGGAGCTGGAATACTGCAGGGTTAACTTAGCTGCAGAAGACAAAGCTGTGGTGGTGTTGCAAGAGAACAGTGACAAGCAAGGATGGAACAGCTCTTCCAGATTCTGGCAGAAGGTCAGCAGCAATAGCAATAGTATCAACAGCAACAATGTCAGGAGTATTAACATACCCTGCTGGAAGGGCAGCAACAGCAGTAGCAGATACAGGATCTTATTTGAGCACAGAGGGAGCTACAGAAGAGTCCCCTAGCTCAGCTGACCCAGGCTCTGCAGAAAGCACAACCCCACCCTCCAGTGCAAGTGCTTATTAAAATGATGGCAGAAGATGAACCAGATCACTTTTTTGGTGAACAAACCACCTGCATGGCTGGGTGGCCGAAGGTGATATGAACTACCTATTTAGGGAATCTGCTGAGGGGCAGCAGTCAGGTTGCATTCCAGGAAACCAACCCAGTCTGGCGAGTTGTATATACAGCTGTCAAAGCTGTCATACTGGAACAGGCCGACTGTACCCCAGAGGCCTATTGCCAGCAATTCAGAAAGGGGAGGGCTCCAGATAAAAGAAAGTCCTCTGAGATTTCTCTATCATTTCAAGGATCTCGCATAGAAGTGACTATAACCAGAGGGAAAGACTGGGCTTGAGATAGCCAAGATTGTGCTATTGGAGCAGTTTTTAGAAGGCTTGACCACTCCGATGAAACAGTAGGTACTTCAGCACCCCAAGCTTACACTAGAGAGTGCACTGGAAATAGCTGAGTGGTATCATGAAACCTAGCTGGCGACTGAAGTGGACAGTGAGAAGGGGAAAAAGTCATCCATCAGCCCAGGAGAACAGAAGAGGAAGACAGAACGGATGTTGGCTCTCATGTTCTGACCCCTAAAGTCACCTCTTAGGTGAGGGCATGGCCCCAGCCATGATCCCTTCACCTGTTTTAGGTATGGAACCTGGGGACATTTTGCTTGGGAATGTCCCCTGGTATGGAAGAACCCATGGATGTCAGCCTAACCACCCCTCACATCTGCACTTTTGTGGACAGTCCCCACCCAGGGGCACAGAACTTTGCGATTCCAGTGGAGCTTGGGGGAAACCACCTTCAGGCCTTGATAGACTCAGAGTATGAGGACCCTCATTTGCCAGGAAACCATAACCTGATTTCAAATTGACTATGCAAACACGATAACACTGGCCTATGTACATGGAGACCAGAGGCACTATCCAACTGCACAGGTTTCACTTAAGACTCCAGCAAGACCAGCCACGTTCGTGGTTGTGGTACTGCCCTGGCTCCAATATACAGTGGTGATTGGCTGAGACTACTCAAACTTCGAAGCGATATGGGCTTGTCTAACAGCCACCACCACTAAGTCGGACCATGAGGATTTCCCAGAGATTTTCCCACTGGAAGACCCGGATCTATAAGTTGAGAATCCCAAGCCTGCTACGTCCCGGAGTTGGCATTGCCAGGAAAAGCTATGCTACCAAAGGAATCTGTGGGCGGCTATGGGGGAGGGATCCGGGAAGGGAGAACCTAGGGCAGAAAACCCTGGGGATAGCTCAGGGCTCAAAGGTAGTGACCCAAATGCAATTGTCTCCCTTCCCAGAATGGGGGCTGGGGGAAGACCCAGGGAGCTTCAGGAGGGCCCAGCAAGAGGATGAGTCCCTTAAACATGCCTGAGAGTAGGTTTTGGAGGTGGATGGGGTTCCAGTAGGTAACAGAGAGTCCCCTGAAAGAACCTTTCCCTATTTTGTGCTAAAGGTAGATTTATTATACAGAGTGGCCGAGGGAGCCCTAGACGGAGAAGAAGTAGAACAACTGATAGGGTCAGGGAACTATCATCAGCAGATGTTATTGTTGGCCCATAGCCATTTATTAGGCAGACACCTGGGGGTGGAGGAAACAGAGTGTTTTTATCCCGATTTTTCTGCTCCGGGGTCCATAAACAGGTGCAGTTATATTACCAGTCATTCCCCACCTGCCAATTTCATAACCTCGCCAGAGTCCAACTGGCCCCTCAAGTGCCTATGCCCATCACTGAAACCCCAATTTAAAGAGTGGCCATGGATCTGGTAGGACTCGTGGAGCGAACCACCCAAGGCAATAAGTATATTTTAGTCATACTGGACTATGCTACCCGATACCCAGAGGCCCTTGCTCTAAGGAATATGAAGACTACTATGGTCGCAAATGCCCTCTGGGACATTCTCGCAGGTGGGAATACCCAATGAGATCTTCACGAATCAAGGAACACCTATTGTATCCAAGGTCATGAAGCAAGTGTGTGCTTTGGTGAAGGTCAAGATGCTACAAATATCAGTATATCATCCACAGATAGATGGCCTCATTGAGCAAGTCAATAAAACTCTGAAACAGATGTTAAAAATGTCTGTGCAGGAGGATAGGAAGAACTGGGACATTCTCCTACCCTATTTGATATTTGCAATCTGTGAGGTACCTCAGAGTTCCATGGAGTTTTTGCCTTTTGAGTTGTTCTTCCAAAGACAGCCAAGAGGCATATTAGATGTGGTAAGGGAAACCTGGGAAGAAAAACCACATGCCGGGCATAATTTGGTAGAGTACATCATACAAATGCAAGACTGGCTGAGGAAAGCCAGAGAGGTAGCCAAACTTAGTCTGGAAAAAGCCCAAGCAGAACAGACCAGGGGCTATAATTGGGTAGCTGTGCACCACACCTTCCAACCGGGAGACAGAGTTTTAGTCTTACTGCCCTCATCTGAGAACAAGTTACTTTGTAAATGGCAGGGGCCCTATGAGGTGGAAGAGAAAGTGGGGCTGTTAACTACAAGATTACCCAGGCAGATAAATGGAAGAAAGCTAAAAATTTACCAAATTAACTTACTGAAAAAATGGACTCCAGTGATGGCTATTGTGGTATAGGAAGATGATTTTGGGCTAGAAATTTCAGCCCCATTGGATCCAGCTCAAGTCCTAAATGGAGATCAGCTGCTGCCCAGAAGATTTGATCCACCGGAGCCTAAAGGTATTCTCTGCCCACCCAGGACGAATCCAACTCATTTGTCATGATATCATTACTGATCCTTGGGGTAGTTATCTGGCAATGACCTATTGGATTCTGGAGGCCCGGCGACAGGCTATCACCAAGGAGCTGGAAGAGATGCTTAATCTGGGCGTTATAGAAGAGTCTATGAGTGACTAGACCCATCGTCTTGGTTCCTAAACCCGATGGAAACATCAGGTTCTGTACTGACTTCTGGAAGGTTAATGCAGCTTCTAAACTGGAAGTGTATCCCATGTTCACAGGAGATGAACTAATGGAGCAACTCAGTGGAGCATGCTTTATATCAACCTTGGATTTGACCAAGGGATTCTGGCAGGTGCCCTTGATTCTGGCTGCCAAGGAGAAGACAGTTTTTTCAACACCAGTTTACAGTGCTGCCCTTTGGAATACATGGGGCTCCTGCCATGTTTCAACGCCTAATTGACTGCCTGCTGAGACCACACAAGGAGTATGTGGCTGCATATCTTGATGACATCATCATCTACAGCAGAGACTGGACCACCCATCTAACCCAAGTAGAGGCTGTGTTGACCAGCCTGCAGAAGGCTGGGTTGATGACCAACACCAAGAAATGTTTTCTGTGAGATCGGGCTGTTCAAACCTGGGATATTTAATTGGAAATGGGCAGATATGACCTCAGCTAAGGAAGGTGGATGCCATTGCCCAGGTCCCCACCCCAAAGTCAAAGAAAGAGGTTCATGCCTTCCTTGGATTGATTGGCTGTTCATCCCTCATTTTGCAGAGGTGGCAGAGCCATTAACCATCTTCCTCTGGTAGAGAGCTCCTGAATGGATTCATGGTCACCAGACCTGAACCCGGCCTTCCAGTGCCTCAAGAAGGCCATGTGTTCTGAACCCATCCTGATTAGCCCTGATTTCTCTCTACCATTTATTGTGCAAACTGATGCCTCAGAGGTGGGCCTAGGAGCCATTCTGGCCCAGGAAGTCAGGGGTAAAGAACAATCCATAACATTCATCAGCAGAAAGCTGCTTCCTCAGGAACAGCATTATGCAGTGATCAAGAAGGAAGCCCTGGCTGTCAAGTGGGTGCTTGAGACCTTTAAATACTACCTGCTCGGCCATCCATTTATGCTGGTTATGGACCACCAACCCCTCAAGTTTCTGGCGCAACATAAGGAGTCCAACAGCTGTATTATACAGTGGTTTTTGAATCTCCAACCCTACCAGTTTTGTGTCTGCCAAAGGGCTAATCAAACTCATCTGAATGCTTTCCTCGGTTGGGGGTCCTAAATGAGGCAGGCACTCAACAGGGCATGGTTGAGCCGAGGGGGAGTGTGTGTGATGGGGTCTATAGAATATTACCCATCCCTCTTCAAAGGGATTATCAACAGTCCCCTTTAAGAAAGTCTGCAGCCCAGGGCTGGGAGGGCATTGCTCACAGGGAGAGTTTAAGAACCCCACAGGCTGCAGGAGGGAGAGAGGCTCCGTGGAGCCAGACGTCCTTCCAAAGCAAGCCATGCAGAGGAGTTCTGAGGTAGGAACTTTAACTGGAGCTGGAGGAAGGCCAGGAGAACCAGCTTTCTTGCATATTCATAGACATTTAATAATGCATATCACCTCAGTCACAAATTATGCAGTTCTTGATTTTTTTTAAATTTCCTACTATTAGGATGTACAAAAGTGTTCCACACAATCATATTGCTAGTACATTGAAAATGCAGCTAGAAAACAATTAACACTACTGCTTGCAATCTAAGCAATAATGTTTCAGCAGCTGGAAAAACATATAACCCCCAGTATCCATAAATATGCAAAGCCATATGGATAGTTCCAGGGTGAATATACATCTAATTGCCCCAGCACTATCTATATAGTGAAGGGGCAAAGCAAGAACGACCACCACAAACTAACAGGCCGACATTCAAAAGCATTTATCTGGAAACCAGCTTCTATCATCTCGATAAGTGCATTAGCTGGTCTATATTCATCACTATACAGGTGAAGTGGTATTTTAGAAGGAGCGTCTAGTTAGAATCAGGAATGTCCAGAGCAGAATGTCCAAAAATCTAAGGGAGTGGCAGCAGTGAAGGGAAATAGCTCCATTCCTGCAACCGGTTCTGGAGGTGGGCTCTGTGCAGGTTGCAAGACTAGGTATGTGCATGAGTGTAGATCACTTCACAAATATGGGCGTCCCTGTATTGCATGGCCTCAGAACTGAGTACTAGGATGTGCCAGCAGGGGTATTTCAGAAGGATGACTATGCTATGGGAATCGCAGGTCCTGGCCTGCCATTTCAGATACTGAGACATGCAGTGTCAGGCCATTTATATGTTGGGAATTTGTAGTTACACTCAGGTTTCTTAGGGCAGGAAATAATAACTGTGGTGATGTAAGCACATTATGCTCACAGGGAAACTGCAGGCCCTCTGCCCCTCCCCCAGTCTCCTGGATCTTTCCTGCCCTTGATTCTATGCAGAGGATTTTCCCTGCCTATAATACATAGGGATTTAAGAGGATATAAAAGAAAATCACATAGCAGCCTTACGTCTTTGTAGCCTTCTAGAATTCTTCAGTATCCTCATAATGCCCTTGCAATAGATCCCGAGACACAGCTGACATTAGACTTTGTGAAAGATAGATTAAGAAAGGAAATAGGAAGAGAGCTCCCTGGTTCTCTTCTGAACTGCGGACTTCCCTACTTCTCTTGAGAAGACTTGAGAGAAAATGGCGACGCACCCATAACACAAGGGACCAAGCTACATACTTAGCTCACCTGAAAGCTCATCGTGAATCAATATGGGACAAAAGGAAAGAATTCCACTCCAAGATCCTCAGCCGTTCACTAAACAAGCCCCGTGACCTCTTTGACTTAGTAAAATCCTTAATCAAGGAACCATCACCACAACAAGAACCAGTACAACCACAGTTATATGCCAACTACCTTCAATCCAAATCTGTCAAAACATCCTCAGCCGCGAATCCCAAACCATCCCATATTCCCCACCATCAGCCTCCACTCATGAAACTCATACCTCCATCTGCAAGAAGCATCGAAGACATTATTGCCACCATCAACACCACCACTGCACCAAATGACCCATGCCCAGCCTACTGGATCAGATCAATGCGAGCGGATCTCAGCCCAATCATAGCCGAGATCACAAGACTTCCTTCTCAACAGGAACATTCCCAACTGCTCTTAAACAGACATCCATACGACCACTGCTAAAGAACAACCAGCTGGACCCGCAGAAGGTAGAATCTTACCATCCAATCGAGCATTCCACTTCTAGCTAAAATACTTGAGAAGGTTGCTCAGAGACAGATCCAGCAACATATTGACACCTCAGCCCCCCCTAGATCCCTGCCAGCATGGATTTAGGGAAGCTCACAGAGTGGAGACACTACTGACATCCCTAACCAACACCCTAATCAGCAGTATACATAACATCAAAAAGGGCTTTGCACTAATCTTCCTTGACATCGCCGCCACATTTGATTCAGTAGACCACGATCAACTCCTAACTCAACTCCATGAGAAGGGAATCCAGGGCATTGCATGGGATTGGTGTAAATCCTACTTAGAAGACCGATGGCAACAAGTTCAGATGGGCTCCAACACATCCGAAACATTTCAGCAAAACGAAGGGGTACCCCAAGGATCCTCCTTATCCGCGCTGCTCTTTAACATTTACATGCAGCCGATATGTGAAATCATTCACTCCTTCGGAATCTCATGCCTTATCTACGCAGACGACATGCTGTTGTTTACACCTATTAATGTTACGCTTCCCGACTATACAGCCTTAGTGGACTGTTTCAACGCAATCACAGACTGGCTTCACGATCAGAACCTTCGAATAAACTTCAAAAAAACCGAGGTCCTATTCATCACGAAGAACAAAAGCTTCTCACCCCCCTCGGCCCTAAAAGTAAGAGACGCAGAGCTTCCAAGCAAGCCCACCATACGCTACCTGGATCAACAGCTAGACTGTACAGCGCACATAAGCAGCACTGTCAAGGCTATATACTACAAGATCAAGACATTATGACACCTAAGACCCATGTTGGCTCCAGAGAACTTCCGTACAATATTCCAAGTGCTAGTAACACCCCATTTTGATTACACAAACATTATACTCCACGGCCTACCCAAGAGTACCCTAAACCCGCTACAATTAGTGATGAATGCTGCTGCCTGCATCCTCTGCGGAGCATCCAGACGAGACCACATAACCCCCATCCTAAGGGACCTACACTGGCTGCCAATAAACTGCAGGATCTTATACAAGGCCCTCCTCATTACTTTCAAATCCATTAACAAAATATCCCCCCCTCCATCTTGGACCTCCTCACTCACACTCCCAATAACAGATCAAGGAGGACATTAGCCTCCAATACACTTATTATCCCGAGGGAAACTACAAAATGTGCACAATCAACTGATAATAGAGCCTTCGCTCTCTACGCCCCTAGATGTAGGAATAACCTTCCTCCCAGCATCAGATCGATCAGAGACCTCAAACAATTCAGGAAAGCCCTTAAGCACCATCTGTTCCTTCTACACTTCTCACTACCCAACAGCACCTCCCTCTTCCCACCCACAATCCAACCCATTAATGCCACACACATCACAAACTAGACTGGCCCTAACCGTAAAGCCAACCTCGGTATACAATAACTGGTCTAGTAAAGCTTTAGATTTCAAACCACGACAGTCATACTATGAATTCTAGTAGCTCTAGAATATGCATTAACAGAAATAGCTGAATATATTTTCTGAGTTGTACTGTAGACGAACAATTAGATGGAAATCTAGAATGCTGATGTGCCTTATTGTAAATAGCCTACCTATCCTCATTTTTCATCGCTTAAAATGTACATAGTTCTCCCAGTTGCAATTCCATCTTACCTTCCCTGTTATATGCAAACACAGGACAGATCTGTTGTTGCTCTGGAGTCAATTTGTTAATTGTAAACCGCATTGATAATAAAGAGCGCGGTATAGAAAAGCTTTAAATAAATAAATATGCAGGATATCATCAGGGACCTGGGTAGGAAGCACCACTGAAAAATATAGACATGAAAGCAAGCATGAAAGAAACAAGAAAATGTATCCATTGCAAGAAGGAGAGAAACTTTAAAGAAATTCTGCTTACATATAGAACCGTCTAATGAAATTGAACTCCACAGTCATCCAGGAAAGGGGCTAAAATCTGAGTGACTCAGTAGAGGATCCTAAGCTAGGCCCCTGTCTTTTCACATTAGGAACCCATATTCAAGAAATATAAGAATTTAAAATATGTTTTCTGTGTATAGACATCTAACTTTAAGTTTTAAGTTAATGTTTAGCTACCTCAAACTGAGGTTCATAAAGTTAGGCTGTTGTGGGCTTGCCTAAGTTAGGCACCTAATATGTATACAGGGTGGCCCAAAAAAAGTGAGAACATCTCGTAAATTAAAAGCTTAAATAGTTTATTTATTTACCCTCTTTAGCTATATAACGTCTTTATTTTGACAATTTCCGGTTGCCATCGTTTACAACTGTCTTTTTGAATTTTTAAATAACGTATATGCTACGAGATGTTCTCACCTTTTTTTGGCCACCCTGTATACAGTGGTGATGAATATACATATTCGCTGCTAACTCCCATTGCTCAGTTTAGTTCATGTCTGCTATTCAGCAGGACTAAACTATGGGAGCTGGAGAATTTTAGAAGCCCTATTCATGAGTTGGATGCCTGAAAGATGTGCAGATCATGGAGATGTGTCTGGAGCCTTTTTAGAAGCTGTGTATAGAGATGTTACCAGTGTGAGAATGTCCATGAAGCATGGGGGTGAGGTGAAAGCATGACCTGGTGGGACCAAGAGAGATTCATATCATAGTGTGATTTGAGAACAGCACAAGTATGTCTGGCCCTAGTTGGTGAGACGCCCATTCCTACACCTGCTCCCAACCATGAATAAGGTGAAAAAAAATGGTGCTTGTTTCATGGATGTACCTGTTCCAGGAGAAAGCACATAATCAGTATATGCTCCCTCCCAGGAGCCGATCATTGCCGAGAGGGAGTTAACTGTAACCCAGGGAACCGGGGGGAGGGGTTAAAGACAGGGAGTTTCGCTGGGATATGGAGGTACAAGGCTTGCAGACTAACCAGGAGGGATTGAAATGTCCAGAAGGGCCCCTTGCAGCCAGCCAGCCAATCTTTCTCTGAGGGGGTCCTTGGAAGAGATAGCAATGGAGGAGGAAGTGGAGATAAAGTTCACAGCCTACTGGCTCATTCTATTTTTGCTGATTTTCTTTTTTTTTTTATTTCATAAGGGCTGGTACAGGAGGGAGTCATGATAGAAGTTAGTCACAGTGGTGTGGGTGCCTCCCTTCCTTTCTCACCCTACTGTTCGGGCTGTAGTGACTATTTTGTAAGAGGTTGAAAAAAAGGATCAAGTTTTTGTTTTGTGTTTTTTTTGCCTGGTGGATTTGAATGGAATGAAACTTGTGTTTGCTGAAGATGGTAAGGGGGGGGGGGGGGGGGGAGGGGAGGAGGAGGGGAAGTATGAGCCACCGAACTGACTATTTTTCTTTTTAGATAGACTGATCTGTGAGATAGGAAGCTTAGGCAACAAAACAATGCCTTCAAAAGACTGCAGGCTGAGGGGGAAGAGACTACCGTTGTGGCCGGGACTGTGCCTATCCAAGAGAACCACAGAAGTGAGGATTTGTTTAAAGGGTTAAGGCTCTTCGAGACCAGGACTAGGTAAATGCCTAGGCCCAGCCTGCACTGCAACCGATTTTGGGTTTTTTTCGTTTGTTTTTCTCTTGACCTGCCTGGAGATTTGTTTCCTGAGTTTTGGTTGGAAGTTTGTCAGACTGAACCAGCAGGATAACAAGGAAATGGCAGCCGGAATGGAAATGGGCTGAGTGGAAGGGGGGGGGGGGGCGTTAACTGCAAATAGCTGATGGGGAAGGAGGCTTGGAATGGAAATGGGCTGAGTAGAAGGGGGGGCTTGAACTGCAAATAGCTGATGGGGAGGGGGGCTTGGAATGGAAATAGGCTGTGAGGGAAGGGATCTAGGACTGGAAATGTGCTGAGTGGGGGGGGGAGAGCTAGGACAGGAAATGGGCTGATGGAGGGGCTAGGATAGGACTGGAAATGGGCTGTTGGGGGGAGCTAAAATTGGAAATAGGCTGTGGTGGGGGCTTGGATTGAAATGGACTCATGGAGGGGCTACAACTTATTTATTTATTATTTATTTTATTTATTACAGTTTCTTATATACCGCGCTATTTAGTATCAGCGCGGTTTACATCATAACATAACGACCATAACGACAAGCTGTCAGATTTTACATCGAACAGGAGTACAAACTTGGATAACAGGGTTAACTATATACATAAGCTATTTACACTGCAATGATAGGTAGGAAGTAGGCTCATGGGGGGCTTGGATTGGAAATGGGCTGAGTGGAGGGGAGCTAGGATTTGACATGGCTGATGGTGGGGCTAGGAAAGGACTAGAAATGGGCTGATGGGGGGGCTGGGATTGGAAATGAGCTGATGCAGGGGCTAGGATAGGACTGGAAATGGTCTGTTGGGGGAGCTAAGATTGGAAACGGGCTGTGGTGGGGGCTTGGACTGGAAATGAGCTGATGGAGGGATTGGAGAGCCCGGTTTAATGGCGAAACTCACCCGTATTAAAAAAGTGCTACTTAGTGCAGATGGAATGCAGGAGAGGTTGGCATGCTGAGAGGTGAATGAGGAGCTCTTGCTGCTGAGTGCAGATGGAATGCAGGAGAGGCTGGCATGTTGAGAGGTGAATGAGGAGCTCTTGCTGCTGAGTGCAGATGGAATGCAGGAGAGGTTGGCATGCTGAGAGGTGAATGAGGAGCTCTTGCTGCTGAGTGCAGATGGAATGCAGGAGGGGCTGGCATGCTGAGAGGTGAATGAGGAGCTCTTGCAGCTGAGTGCAGATGGAATGCAGGAGGGGCTGGCATGCTGAGAGGTGAATGAGGAGCTCTTGCTGCTGAGTGCAGATGGAATGCAGGAGAGGCTGGCATGTTGAGGGGTGAATGAGGAGCTCTTGCTGCTGAGTGCAGATGGAATGCAGGAGGGGCTGGCATGCTGAGAGGTGAATGAGGAGCTCTTGCTGCTGAGTGCAGATGGAATGCAGGAGACGCGGCATGTTGAGGGGTGAATGAGGAGCTCTTGCTGCTGAGTGCAGATGAATGCAGGAGAGACGGCATGCTGAGGGGTGAATGAGGAGCTCTTGCTGCTGAGTGCAGATGGAATGCAGGAGAGGCGGCATGTTGAGGGATGAATGAGGAGCTCTTGCTGCTGAGTGCAGATGAATGCAGGAGAGGCGGCATGTTGAGGGGTGAATGAGGAGCTCTTGCTGCTGAGTGCAGATGAATGCAGGAGAGACGGTATGTTGAGAGGTGAATGAGGAGCTCTTGCTGTTGTTCCGGCCCTGAGATTTGGCTGCCTGAGGGTGATTTTCGTTCCCTGGATGGCTGCGGCCATTATCACGAGGAGATGGAACGCAAGAGGGGTCCTGCATTCCACATGGCCCGAGCGGGAAGCTGATCCATCCGGCGGAGACGTGAGACACCCGGTGGGTGACTCTGAAGAGAACACAAGGTAAACTCCCCCTTTGGGCACTATGAGTCAGCACTATGTTCTTATTATGTTGACTTTTTTCCATTGTAAAAAAAAGTTCAGACGATGCGGCCCGCGGGTTACTTTACAGGTCCTCATTTGGCCCTCAAAGCAATTTGAGTTTGAGACCTCTGTATTAGAGTAAGTCCTACTATAATAGAATAAAAGGTAATCTACCCCTATTTGTGTCTTGTCCTCTCTTGTTTTCTTTTCACCAGATATCACAGCAGCTGGACCAGGACCCCACTATGCAAGCCATCCCATTTAAATAGCACTATCCCTGCATTCCATATGTCCTTTGCTGTAGTCTAATCCTCTATAGACAACAGGGGCTCTCAACCCAGTCCTCGGGACACACCTAACTAATCAGGTTTTCAGGATAGCTATAATGAATATGCATGACAGAGAGTTGCATTAAATGGAGGAAGTTTTATGCACAGTCACTATGGCTGTCCTAAAAACCTGACTAGCTAGGTATGTCCTCAGGGCTGTGTTGAGAACTTATGGTTGTATATCTCAAACGATTAACATTTTGACAGCATTTCAGATACCATTCATATATTTGATTAACCTATTCCATTTGGCCAATAGTCTGATGGTGATAAGCTGAATACCAAGAATTCTGGTAATCTCTTTTCAAAATTGTGACGTGAACTGGATGTCTGAACTTGACACAGTGTGTGAGGGTATACTGTGAAGCCTGCTGATTTTCTTTACAGATAACTGAACAGTTTTTGCCGCTTCCGGGGAATAAAATTGGAATCACTGATTCTACTAACACTAGAATCACAGAACAGTCCTATGGTGATGGTAATACTATTATGAATGAAGTCAATGATACAGACTCCCAAGGCCGTGACAGAACTGGTGGGACAACTAGTAGGCCCTGGAGCCTGCTTCATGGTGGTTTTGTTGTGGCGCATATGTCACATGATTTAAAAAAGTCTTTCACTTTTTTATGTCTCTCTGGCCAGCAAAACTCTCAATTGATTGGCCTGAGCACCTTTTGTACACCTAGGATTCCTGTAGTCTTTGAATACTGGCATCTTTTAATCATGACAACTTTGCAGTGCTTCTAGATACAGATCTTATTAAATATACAGTAAAGTCTGTCCTTCCAGCATACACATTCTTCTTACCAAGATATACTTTCTTTCTTTCCTTATTTAAAATATTTATAAAACCACCCATCCACTACAGTTTGTTGAGGTGTTCAGTGTAACATATGCCATCATTGCAGGACAAATCCAACAGATAAAACAAGACCAATAAAAGCCTCCCCTGTCCCCATCCATAAACCCCAAAACTAAAACCTAATACCCCTTCGTCACATCTGTTCTCCATTAAGCCCACTATCAAATCTCATCAATGTCCGAAAAGCATATTTGAAAGAAAACTAATCTTTCAACTCTTTTTGGATACTCTGGATGGTCTCTACTGTGGAACATCTCAAGTGGTAACTCGTTTCCACAGCATTATTCCAGTAAATGTCATTACTCTGTACTGAGTTGCTGTCAAACAGTATTTGCTGCCTCCTAGGTCTCTCAGGAGGCAAGATGGAACATAGGGTTTAAACACTAATTGCAAAAACTGAGACGCTTTCCCCTTTAGTGACTTATAGACCCACAAGGAGCAGTGAGTTAAGAGGTAACAGGACAGCTCAGGTCTCTACATTTTCAAACACTAATATACTGGTTAACTGAGCCAGCACACCTCTGCTCTAAAGGAGCAAAGGAGTATTCAGAAGAGGAGCCTTTGGATACTAAAAGAGCAGCAAGGAGTCACTCATCCTGGAAAAAGGAAAGGATACAGAGAACAACCCATGGGTCTGTGGCAAGCAGGGCAAGGAGCTATCAAGGTGCTGCACCTACAACCACATCTGAATCGACTGCAGCTCACAAGGTATTATGGGGAAGGAGTTAGTGAAGAAGGGTTCTCCACCTGGAAGAGAGAATTCAAGTTTAATGAGCGACAGCAGCTATTTGATTTTTAGGCGTGCACATTTTGTGCTCATTTGGCCATTTGTTTGGGCACCTGTAATAAATAAATGTTTCTAACTGAATTTGATATACCGTTATTCTACAAGGCATAATGGTTTACATAGAACAAGTCAATAACAGTACAGATAACTTTATAAAACAGTGCAGTCAACTATGTACAAAGCCAATTCTGGCAAATTATATACAGACAGCTATGAGGAGATAGTTGGTGTTAGGTTGATGGAGTTAATAGAGTGGATGGAAGTAGTGTGGAGTGTGTCGATAATGGAACTCAGGGGCTCAAATTGTGTTATACTGTATGTGAGGGGGCGTGGGAAGGGGAAATTGCTTGTGCTCACGTATATAAATAGTGTACACATAAATTTGGAAGTATATACTCACAGAAGGAATTTGCGCATACAGTAGACACTGTCACCAGTAACCCTCCCCAGAGGCAAAAGCATGGGGGTAGGTCAGCCTGGGCGTGTCCAAACCTAGCAAGTAGGGAGTGCAGTTGGCCCTGCACTGCCTTCTGGGTGTCATAGTCCCTCTTACTAAGCAAGGAATGAGTTGTAGTCGAGTGGAGTTAGGCAAAAGACAGGATTTTATTTCCCCTTCCGGGTGGATTCATTTGCAAGAAAAAAACCCAAAAATGACCATACTTCTGGTACAAAAATGAAATGAAACAGGAACAGAAACAGCTTCTATATCTTCAGCTCTTATAAACAATTAGTAGAACAAAAACGTAACAGCAGCAGTCCCTTTTAACAAAGGACAACTCTCTTACTTTCAATGCTGTTTTACCAAAACTCTTAACAGCTATTCTAG
The DNA here is from genome assembly GCA_033557465.1 of Ichthyophis bannanicus. NCBI lineage: Eukaryota > Metazoa > Chordata > Amphibia > Gymnophiona > Ichthyophiidae > Ichthyophis > Ichthyophis bannanicus. Next base: position 396,710,913 of record CM066035.1, read on the forward strand.
CATAGAGACGTGACATGGTCTGCTACAGACAACGTACAATCCATTTGTTCTTCTGGGGTTTGTTCCATAAGAAATTCTGTTTGCATTTCTTCACTCACCCCCAGCTAAGTATTCTTGTGAGTTATTATACGTCCCTCCAAAGAGCAGTCTCTCTTCACTGCCTCGAGACTTCCCTTCCCCCTTTGCTACAGAGCAGGGTGGAAGATTACCATATATACTGGAGTTTGCTATAGAAAGGCCCCACAAAATCTGGCAGTCACAGGGAAAACTTTTACATTCAGTTTCTCTTCTATCAGGTTTATACAGCCTACCTTCCGGCTTTCTCACACAGGAACCTCTCAGCACAGCTGGGTCAATAAGGCTTTCACAGCATGGCTGCGTTCTCCTGCCTTTTACCCTTTGCTTTCTCTCTGACATATAAATGTCCTCGGGCCAGGACGTCTCTGCTTCTCTGGACCTGCAGCTTTCAACTTGGACACTTTCCTCTGGTCCCTTTCTCCAACTGGTTCCCCAACCAGTCCTACGACCAAGGCTTCTTTCAGTCCTGCAGCTGGGTCTCTCATCAACTCTCCTGCTGAGACTCCTGATTCTCCTTCCTGTGCTTCTCGTTCCCTCTGTTCTCCCACTATCTTCAGGTGAGTAATTTTTATGTGCGTGTGTCCTAGGGCTTAACTGCACCCCGCCCCCATCCAGCTGCCTCTCATTACACCCTGAGCTCGGGGCTTGTTTGCAGTTTGGGCGTGTTCTCTCCCCTCGTGACACTCCTTGTTTACGTTGCTCATGGCAACCCTAGGCCATGTGCTTTTCTATGCTGTCAGTTTCAGCCACACTTTCTTCAGCTTCACCCAGATCCATAGCTTCTGGAAGATCCACTACATTACAACACACAATAACAACGTAAACCAAAACATTTTTGGTTAGTAGGTGACAAATGTAATGAAAATCTTGGTCATGCACAAGTCTATTAATTTTTACTCTGCCAGCATTATTTTTAATCATTGTCTATGTCTCCCTGATGATTTTTTTCAGTAAACCTTTGTTCAGAACAACCAATTCTGGCCTGGACTGATTCCTTGAGAGTGGGTGAAGAGTGGATTGAGAGAATCTAAGGAGTCAATGGCCACCAGTGTTTCTTACCTGGGCAGTGGGCACTCTATATAAAATGGGGCTTCACATGTGCTTAGTTAGTAAACAAGCTCTATTAAGAATGAAGTGCTTTGAATTAAATAATGATTGTTAACTCATATTAATGGGTGTCAGTACATTAATACAGGTTAGTGAATGAGGCTGTAAGTTTGCATCTGAGGCAATAGAGGATGAAGTGATTTGTCCAAGATCACAAGGAACATTGGCAGGCTTTGAGCCCTGGCTTCCTTGGCCCTCAGTCTACTGCTGTAATCACTAAGGCGGCTTGTGGGGCTGCATGTTCCGGCGGGACGTGCAGCCCCACAAGCTGTCCTGCTCGTATTTCCCCACAGGATCTCCCCGCATGGCCAGAGCAGCAGTACGGGGAGAGTCAGCGGGGATGGGAAGAGGCAGGCCAAGGTGACAGGATGTACAGGGCCAATTCAGGTCACAACCCTGTATGTTCTGTGGGTCAGGGAGAATGTGCTGCTTATTCCACCTCGGAGGTAGAATAAGCTGCTGGAATCGGGGCGATCAGGACCAGAACAGCCTCCCACGGCCCAATCTGGACCCTGGCTGCCCAGCCTGGGGGCCGGGCGATGGGGTTGGTGCTGCAGGGGACAGGTTGCATACGGGGAGGATATCTCCACTTGTATGCAAGGGCATGCTAGGCCGTTGCAGGGCCCGATCTTGCACCCGCGAGAATGTCTGGCTCTCACGGTACAGAATCGGGTCCTAATAGACCTGTCCTGCTTGGGGACCATCCAGATGGCCCAGACATGTCCCTAGGGGAATGAGGCTCTAAGCTTCTCTTCCACTCCTATGTGGTCTCATCTTCCCCTTTCTGGACCCAGTGCTATGAAGAGGATGTACCTCAGGTTTAAAATAGTAAAAGAAGCAAGCCTTTTTTTGCTGCAAGGGGAAAGCCAGAGAAAAGCAATAAAATTAGTGAAGATATTCGACCTATAGCAGGATTACATACATTTGACTTAAGCATCCAGGAGCCAAACAAAAGCCATATAAGTGAATAATCCTTTGTGACCAGTCTGTGAGCAGAGTAGTCAGGGTTAATGAATTCTCTCTGATGACTGCTTTCTGCCCATCATAAATATTTTTTGACTACCCCCTGTATTGCCCTAAATAGCCCAAGATAGTCACCCTCTAGAGCTCCAAAACAACTGGGAAAAATCAACTCTATAATGAATAAAACAAATTCTTTTTTTTGAAATTAAGGTTGCATTTGTAATGCATCTCAAGGGCAAATATAACAGGTCCGAACAGAAACCAGATTACTTCAAATGCATTGGGACTGTGCTAGACTTGTGACCAGTTTAGAAATCTCAGAAACTATGTACATTATTAAAATATCACAACTAGCTTTCAGCCCATCCTGAGAAGCTTATTTGAGGTTTTCAAGCACAAGTACTCTCTATTTGATATCAGGCCGAGTTCTAAATGAAAATTTGCCAAAAAGAACCAGGTTTAAAACTTGTTGAATATATATGAATAAGACTGAATTTATGACATGTTTCTCAACATTTGTCGGAACACAACCTGACACACTGCACTGCCATATTAAGAAAAAAGTCTTTTCAGAATCACAGCATGCTTTTTCCTCTGTAAGTTAATCCTGTTGAGAGAACATCTGTATCCGAGTCAAAACAGGATTTTAACTGAGAAATGGTGACACCATCCTTCATATAAACTCATCAACATTTCAAGCACTGCTGCAAATATTTAAAATAGAGAAATGTTTAAATTACCATGCCAAAAAGTTAAACAATTATCCACGGAGGTCTGCTAGTGTAGGGTTTTAGACTCTTCTACCATACTACAGTTCCTCCGTGTGCGTAATGCTTTCTGATAATTTATAGTACTGCATAGAAATACTCGGGCCAGTAGTCCAGTGCTTTATGTTTTCTCTCGATAAGAAAGCAATCCAGAGCAGTGGCTTCCCTCTAGTCTAACTGATGTATCTTCAGGTTGGGCATGACAAAGATCAGAATTAGCTCTGAAGAAAGACAAATTGTAAGAGACAAATAAAAACCGTTCTGCTCTCCTTACAACCTCTATTAATAACGTGTGAAAGAGTAATGACAAAGAAAGTCTGTGCTCATTTTAAAAGAGCCCCAAGGGCAGGCCAAGCTTCTAAGAAGCCATTCTTTTGCTAATACAGACTAAATTATTGAGAAAGGCCAGGGCTAGGAGTGTATTCTAGGGATCTAAACTAGGAAAAGGAAGTACTTTATGAATGACTTGATAATGACTGTCAAACATTTTCGGCATCTAATAAAAAGGGAGTATTGTAAAGACAGGACTATTATTGATGTGGTCACCTTCGGTGGGAGGGTGATGGACAGTAAGAACCTCCATAGATTTAAAAACAAATGAAGGCTTTGTTTCGAGGCACACTTGATCACCAGATATGCAATTACTAAAGCATTTAATTGTTGTAATTACTCTTTTGAGACTGCCTCGCCAGACCTAATTATTTTTAACAGAATTTATATTGTCATGCATCACAGTCTTTCAGAACATAAAAATTAACTATTTTTTATGTTTTTATATTTGTTTTAAAGAAAGGATCCCCAGCCAATTGGGCTTTCAAGATACTTGTGCTGAAAATGTATGTGTAAAGGGAGTCTATTGATCCCTTAGTGCAAGGTATGTGTCTCCACAGAGGTCATAGGAGGAGGAGGTGTTGCTCAGACACACCCAGTTCTCTCTAGTGAAGGAGTTTTAGGGCTCAAGGTCATAGGTCTCCAGCGATGAAGGGTTTGAAGCCACCACAGCGGATTTCAAATGGTAATCTAGATAGGATTCCTGCTGAGAAGGAATAAGCATCTGGATTCTGTCTCTAATAGGAAATCATTAGTTCCAATGAATTACAGAATTTGGAGACCCAGTGAGGAACAGTACTACTACTAAACATTTGTATAGTGCTACAAGATGTACGTAGAGCTGCACAGACACATGTAAAAGATGGTCCCTGCTCATCAGAGCTTACAATTTAGTCAAGACAGATGACACAGTGGCTGTTGACAGCTAGGGGGAATGCTAACGGAACATAAAGGAGATCAGGTGAGTCAAGATCTGAAAGCGGCAGCGAAGAGGTGAGTTTTCAGCCTGGATTTTCAAAGGGTCAGAGAAGGCACTGTGGCAAGGAGGCCTATCCGGAGTCCGTGGGAGGGCAAAGAGACAGGGAATTCACCCTAGTAAAGGGCCCCCTTTTACCGAGACAGGGTAGGAAAGCCATAAACACCTCCAGGAATCAGAAAACTTCCACTTGGACCACATTTCATGCTCCCCCTAGTGGAATGAAGGGGAGATGATACAGGGCTCAGAACCCCTTAGGCAGTGAATGCTCCAAGCACTCAGGTGCCTGGAGTCAGGCTGATTGCCGTCACCTGAGTAGGGAGGGTTTGGAGCTAGAGCCCTGGAAGTATAAACCCAGGCCAGAGTATGATTTAGAGGGAGAGAGGAGAGGAGAAGCAGGAAGCCAGGCTGAGCAGAGCAGAGGAACGGAGCTTCTAGCTGGAGAGAGTGCTATTTGGCATGTAGCACGTCTGCAGGAGAGTTTGGAGCCAGGAATAAGAGACTCCAAGATCCCCCGGGAGGCTGTTAGCTGAGCACAGCGAGCAAGATGGGGAGTCAGAGCCTATGCAGCTGGGAGAGCCCGAGGTGAAGCTGATTGAGGAAGATTCTCCCATGGACTGTTCCTTGTGCCAAGCTATAAACCGGGGAACGTAGAAAGCAATCCAGTCCTGAAAGAATGTCTTCCAGGAAAAAGGTACCCTTATTCCAAGTAGGGTGGCTGAAATCCCATGTGTTTATAGAGGGGAAGTTTACCACAGACTTTAAATGTGATTTTTGTTTTGTGCTTTAGCCAGCAAGGCTAAGGAGGGAATACAATAGGCTTGCTGGTAAAGACTGTGTATCCTGCAATAGAGAAAACCTTTAAAACTGCATTTTGTGGTTGGATATGTTTTGGACAACGCTCTGCTTTCAAGAGTCCTGAACCAACAATCCTATGCGTGGTATGATCAAACCATTGTGTATATAAAGATAATAAATTTCTGTCATTTGCCTTACCTACTTGAGCCTGACTACAGCTTTATGCATGATGCACCCATACAGCTGAATAAGGACTACATTTCCCAGAGGGCACTGCAGGGAAATAGTTTATCAAAAGCTGAAAAAGCATACAGCAGAAAGTTCCTCTAAAAATCCACGCCCCTCTAAGCTAGAGGCGAGTGGTGGTGGCATGACAGTGGCGTAGTTGTGAGGATTTTCTACCATTCAGGATTTTTTACCATCCAGGATATACACTTACAAGAGTGATAGCACAGAAGGTTGGCGGAAAAGACAAATTTTTTGCTTCGAGAGTCAACACAGGAGCGAGGTATCGCCGGAGATTGATCCAAAAGAGCTGGTACAATGGATGGCCACTCAATTTCAAAGCAAGCAGGAGTTGGCCCAGCTAGCGCAGGAGAATGCAGCGGCGGCTATGAGGGAGCAGCAAAAGCCTGTCCTGGACTTAGTGGAAGCCCTTATTACTTCCCAGAGGCAAGGAAGTGGAGGAACCCTAACCCCAGAAGGACCAGAGATGCTGCGAATGGACAATCTAGCAGGCCCACATACCAGAGGGGCATTTAATTTTGGAAAACTTTCTCCTGATGATGACATAGATGACTTCTTGGAGTCATTTGAGAGGGTGTCTCAAGCTGTGGATTGGCCAGCTAGCCAGTGGGCGGTGAGATTGGCAACCTCCTTAACAGGAGAAGCACTAGCCGCATATAGGGCTATGCCAGCTGCCCAGGCCATGGATTATGATGCAGTAAAAAATGCAATTAGAGACCGATTAGGGTTAACGAAAATGTTGTATCACCGTATGTTTAGAGCCACGGCTTTAAAGGCCAGAGAAACACCTAAGGCCTTAAGCCAGAGAATTTGAGGCTTAGCTTTAAAGTGGCTAGCCCCGGAAGGGAAAACTATGATGCGGTGGTGGATATGGTGATATTGGAGCAATTTATGGCTGCAGTACCTAAAAGGGTACAATCTTTTCTGATTCAGCAAAACTGCCAGAGCACAGGAGAGACAACCCTTTTGGCGGAGCGCTACATGGAAGCTGAATGGGCGTTTCCCCCAAAGGCGGGCCCTCCAAAAGTAGGGGCAGAGACCAGTTTTGATTTCTCAGAAAAGAAACAGGGAAATAATGTAAAATGTCTTAAAACTTGTGTGTCTGCTCATGAGGGTAAGTGGGCTGAAAAAAAATGCTATCATTGTGGGGAGATGGGACACCTGCAGAGGGGATGCAAAGCCCGCATTGGATTAACTGGTACCAATGTGAAACATCTAGGAGAGGGATTTCTCTTAAATGTTAACATACAGGGGGTCACTACCCATGTTCTGCTCGACTCTGGGGCCGACCAAAGCATGGTGTCACAAAAGCTTTGGCAGGCAATTGAGGCCCAGGATGAGTCTCGCCAGAGGAAGCCAGAAGGGCGGGTCCAAATTAGGTGCATACATGGAGCTGCTTCTTTCTACCCTGTGTACAGAGTGGTGATAAAAGGGTTGGGGGTGCAGAAAGAAGTTCTCGTGGCAGTGGTTCCAAAACTACCCTATGATTTAGTATTGGGAAGGGATTGGCCCCAATTTAGGGAAGGATTAGAGAAAGGCCTTGGGAGAAAAGGGGATGGGATGGTAACGGTGGTCCCTGGCCCTCTTTTTGAGAACCCCCGAAAGCCAAGCAAGAACCCAGGGAAAGAACCCCTGGGAAGTGTTGCTCCCCTTAAACAGAAGTTTATATTAAGATTTTGTAAGATGTCTGAGAAGGCCCAGGCTCCCAGGAGGGCATCCCCGCAAGCCGCGGGATATGATTTATGCAGCGCCGAAGATCGGGTAATGCCCAGCCGTGGAAAGGCTCTCATTGATACTGGCCTTCAGATGGAGATACCCGTAGGATGTTATGGTCGGATAGCACCGCGATCGGGTCTGGCTCTGAAATATTTCCTGGACGTCGGGGCTGGGGTGATCAACCCCGATTATAGAGGCAGTGTAAAGGTATTACTGTTTAATTTTGGCAGCGAAGACTACCATGTGAAGGTGGGGGACCGGATATCCCAGCTGCTCTGCGAGAGAGTAGGGTTTCCCCCCACTGGAAGAAGTCCCCATGTTGTCTCCTACGGAACGAGGAGCCTCTGGATTTGGCTCCACCGGAGGGGCCGAGATGAAAAGCCTGACAGCCACCTGTGGAGAGAGAATGGAGGAGACTGAGAAGGACGACCTGGGACCTCAGGTGACAGACTGCAGGAAGAACCTGGAGCCCCAAGTAGGGGAAGAACTATCGTTGGTCCAGAGACGGGATCTGACTCGACTATTGGAGAGGTTCCCAGATGTACTGACCCCGATCCCTGGTGAAACCCGACTGGTGGCGCATGAGATCCTGACGCCACCGGGGAAGGTGGTCAGACAACGACCCTATTGCCTACCAGAAGCTAAAAAGCAGGAGGTCGTGGCACAGGTGTGCGAGATGTTGGAGATGGGTGTCATTGAAGAATCAAGGAGCCCGTGGTGCAGTCCCATTGTTCTGGTTCCAAAACTGGATGGTACATTACGCTTCTGTATAGATTTCAGATAGGTGAATGCCATCTCGGTATTCGACGCTTACCCGATGCCCCATATCGAGGAACTTTTGGATCGCTTGGGGCAGGCTCAGTTTTTGACCACCCTAGACATCACGAAGGGGTACTGGCAGATTCCGTTGACTAGGAAATCTCGGCCAAAGACTGTCTTCAGCACCCCGATTGGACTATTCTAGTTTAAGAGGATGCCCTTTGGCCTTCATAGCGCCACGGCCACCTGCCAGAGACTCGTGGATCAAGTCCTGCATCCTCATCAAGAATATGCTTTCGCATATATGGACGATATTATTATCCACAGTTGCAGTTGAGTAGAACATATCCCGAGGGTTGAAGCCATCCTGCGATCTATGAGGCAGGCGGGCCTCACCCTGAACCCGAGCAAGTGTGCCTTCGCCAAGCGAGAAGTGAAATACCTGGGGCATATGGTAGGACGGGGAAGGATGAAGCCCTTGATCGACAAAGTGGACAGCATCAAGAACTTTCCTCGTCCCACAACAAAGAAGCAATTAAGAAGCTTTCTAGGCCTGATTGGCTATTACAGGAGGTTCCTGTCACGCTTTGCGGAAGAAAGCTCCATCTTTACAGACATGTTAAAAAAGAATTGCCCAAATCACCTCCGTTGGACCCCGGAGGTGGAGAGGTTTTTCAACCAATTGAAACAGCGGTTATGCACGGCCCCGGTGTTACACGGGGTGGATTTCACGCAGCCCTTCATTGTACAGACGGATGCCTCAGAGGTAGGCTTAGGGGCCATCTTGTCCCAGAAGCATGAAGGAAATGAGCATCCTGTGATGTTCCTTAGTAGGAAGTTGTCCCCGGCAGAGCAACACTACTCTATGATTGAGAAAGAGTGCCTCGCCATCAAATGGGCAATAGAGACCCTCCGGTTCTACCTCACCAGACGAAAATTCCTGCTAGTTACCGATCACGCACCCTTGAAGTGGCTCCAACAGATGAAGAACCACAATGCACGATTAACCAGATGGTACATGGCCCTGCAAGCTTTTGATTTTAAGATAGAGCATCGGGCAGGGAAGCTACACCACAATGCAGATGCCTTATCCAGGATTACGGACTGTTCGGAGGAGCTTCAACAACCTCCGCCAGCCTGTAATATCTTAAGTAGGGGGGTATGTGGCAAGGAGGCCTATCCAGAGTCCGGGGGAGGGCAAAGAGACAGGGAAATAGTTTATCAAAAGCTGAAAAAGCATACAGCAGAAAGTTTCTCTAAAAATCCACGCCCCTCTAAGCTAGAGGCAAGTGGTGGTGGCGTGACAGCACCTGACGTATAGACTCAAGCAGTTTGTTTCAGGCATAAGGAGCAGCAAGGTGAAAGGAGTGAAGTCTAGAGTTAGCAATAGAAGAGAAGGGCACAGATAGAAGCAATTTGCCAGAAAAGTGGAGTTTCCAAGGAGAGAGATAAGAGAGGAAAGGTAGCGAGGAGCTGCAGAGTGATTGCACTTATAAGTCAGTAGGTCAAGTTTGAACTGGATGTGGAAATGGATAGGGTGCCAATGAAGTGACTTGAGAAGATGAGTAATATTAGCATGACAAGGCTGGCAGAAGATTAGCCGCGCAGCAGAGTGTTGAACAGATTGAAGGGGAGAGAGATGATTCAGAGGGAGACCAGCAAGGAATAGGTTACAATAGTCTAGACGGGAGGTGAATAAGAAGTGGCTAAGTGTCTTAATAGTGTGTTGAGAAAGGAATGGGCAGATTATGTTGATGTAAAGAAAGCTAAAACCTGCCATTTCTATCAGTTGGATGTGTGTGAAGAAGGAGAGAGAGGAGTCAAAGATGACCCCAAGGTTGCAAGTTGAGGAGACAGGCGGGAGTAGAGCATTATCTATAGAGACTGAGAAAGGAGGAAGGGGAGAGGAGGGTTTAGGGGGAAAAAATGAGAAGCTCAGTTTTGGCCATATTCAATTTCAAATTGCAGTGAGACATCCAATCAGCAATGTCAGAAAGATAGGCAGAATTCCAGGCCTGGATTGCTGGAGAGATTTCAGTTGTAGAGAGATAGATCTGGGAGTCAGCAATGTAAAGATGGTACTGAAAACCATGGGAAGAGATGAGTGCACCAAGGGACTGGATATATATAGAGAAAAGGAGTGGACCCAGGATAGATCCTTGGACTACACCAACTATGAGTGGATAGCAGTAGAGGAGGGTCCACCAGTACAAACACTGAAAGAGCAATGGGAGAGATAAGAAGAGAACCAGGATAGCACAGAGCCCTTAAAACCAAGTGAGGACAAGTTATCAAGGAGAAGATTGTGATCAACAGTGTCAAAAGCAGCAGAAAGGTCAAGAAGGATGAGAATCAAGTAAAGGCCCATGGATTTTGCCAGGAACAGGTCACTGGAGACTTTGGCAAGAGCCATTTCAGTAGAATATAAAGGACCAAAGCCAGGTTGTAGAGAATCCAGAAGGACTTGAGAGGAGAGAAAGTCAAGGCAACAGTGGTGAACCTCATGTTCAAGTAGTTTAGAAATGGGGGAGTATGTAGATTGGTTGATAGTAAGAAGGACAGGTAGTGTCTAGTGAATGACCACAGCATGCTTGAAGGCTGCAGGAAAGTTGCAGTGGAGAGTGATAAGTTGAGAATATGAGAATTGGAAGGGAATATAGTGGAGGAGATGGAGCTAAGGAGACGGGTGGGAATAGGATCAGAGGAGCAGGTAGTAAGCTTGTATGAGGAAAGAAGGAGAGTAGTTCCCTCCTCAGAGATCATAGAAAAGGAAGAAAGGATAGCAGAGGTAGGGGGGGGGGGAAGTTGAGAGTGAAGAGGGGAAGTAGCTGACCTCGTGGGGAATTGGAGTGTGATCTTGTGGATTTTGTCATGGAAGTAGTCAGCCAGAGTTTGGGCAGAAAGGGAGGAAGGGGGTGGAGGTGGAGGCACCTTGAGGAGAGAGTTTAGAGTTGAAAAGAGACAGCGAGGGTCAAAGGCAAGAGAGTTAGTCAGATGGACATAATAGTCTTGTTTGGCGAGTGCTATGGCTGACTGAAAAGAGAGAAGCATGAATTTGAAATGTAGAAAGTCCACAAGGGTGCAGGATGTCAGCCAAGCACACTCAGCTGAGCAGATGCAGGAACACAGATAGTAGGTAGTGGAAGACAGCTAGGGTTGAGGTACAGTACGCCTCACAGGGCATGGCATGGGCAGAGCAAGAGAATTCAGAGCAGAGGAGAGTGCAGCATTATTGGAAGCTCATCAACAGATGACATAGTGGAGGAAAGAGGTGATGAGACAGTGGAGGAGAGAGCCAACGGGTCAAAAGTATGAAGATTTCTAAAGAGGTTGGAGGAGACAGGGCGAGGTTGAGACGGTGAATGATGGAGTTTAGCAGGTGATGATCTGATAAGGGAAGAAGTGAGATACAGAAGTTTGAGGGTAAGAAATTAGAGAAGAATATAAGATCAAGGCAGTGGCCTTGCTGTTTAGTAGGGGCAGTAGAGCAAAGCTGGAGGTTGAATGATGAGGTAAGGGAGAGGAGCTTTACAGCATAAGGGTCAGGGGGTTATCAACATGACCCTTATGAATGTTAAAATCACAGAGAATAAGGGAGGTTGAAGATGAATCCATAAGAAGGAAAGCCATGAGTCAAAGTCAGAGACAAAAGGTAGAGGTGGACTTGTCGGGGGGGGGGGGGGGGGTCAATAAATAACAGCTAATCAGAGAGGTAGTAGAGTAAGAAGCCAGATGAAATGGACTTCAAAGAAGGGAAAGTAGTGAGACTGAGGCAGAAAGAGGGACTGAAATTGAACAGGAAAGGTTCTAGGGTGTCTGGATCTGGAAAGTCTGCTTTGATGAAGGAAGTACAGCAGGAGCTACAACTGAGGTTTTCATGGGCAAGAAAAACAAAGAGAATTATCATGTACTGAAAAGAGGGACTCCTCAGGGTAAGAAAGGCCCTTAAAATGTGTCTGAGGAAGTCATGGGATTCAAGTAATAGCTTGGATTTATTTATTTAACGTCATTCAACGGATTTGATATGTGACTGGATGGATTTCTTTTATGGATGCCAACCAGAGAAAATTACATTTTAGAGCTCAATTACTAACAGGCAAAAATATTCACAGGTTAGTATCTCTTTCTATGAAAGTTTGCTATGGGATACAAATGAGTTTCTGGTCCATCTGCATTATAATAGCCAGAAATGTCATTCATTTTTGATCATAGCAAGATATGAAAGGTTTTTTAACTCTTTCCACTTGGCCCTCCCAACCCATGGGATATTTAAAATTCCCCATTCCGATCATCTGTCACATCCTCTGGGACATATAAATAACATGCTAGTTTATGGCTCGTAATACAACATGACTGGTTACTGTAGAATGTGTATGTCATATTCGTTATAATTTAGCCAGTTTCTTGTTAAAATTTATTCTGATTTGACATGGGCAACATAGAAAATTTATCCTCATGGAAAGGGTTAAACAAAGGCCTCATTTTGTGTGATGGTATCAGGACTTAAAAGGCCCTAATGGATCAAATTGGAGGCTCTGTGACCTCCTCAAGGGAATTTCCAATCACTGGTAGTCTAGTAGCACTCTACCTCACTGTCAGGAATCCCAGCCAGGCCATAGGCAGTCACTTGAATTGAGTTCCCTTAGGAGGTAAACAAATAAGTGCAAAACCTAAAGTGCAGATTAAGGATAAGTTTTCATAATCTTGCTGAAATAGGAAGGCATAAACACGCTTGGACTTTGTTCAAAGCAGTGACATCCAAGAGGTCTCTACAATAGCTCCTCCTGGAGGAGCAGGGGTCTGTGTCCAACCCTCTATAATGCCCCCACACCGCCCAATCCCAAGTCAGAGCATAAATGTTTAGAAAAAGGTGCTTCACGACCTTATCCTGGAGAAACCTGAAGCCCCTGGTAGTCCAGTGCCCTATCCCCCACCCTCACCCCAAGCTCTGACTCAGGACATAAATGTTATAAGAATTCCACCAATTGAAGACCCATCCCTTAAGATACCCAAATTCTGAAGGATGTTCCTGCCCCTGATTTGCTACAACCCTTTCTGGAACCCCAGCCTACTGAAGGGATTCAGAAGACATAAGAGATAGGAGCTGTTGTTGTCAAAATCTGACACCCAGCAATAGCATCACAGGGCTACTTCTAGGGATCAGGCTGCCAAATAAGGTAGCACTCCCTTATTTGGCAGCCTAACTCCTAGTGGTATAGCCCTGAGAATGAGAATGGAGAGAGAAGACGACCCAGGACAGAGACATAAGAACATATACATAAGAACATAAGAAATGTCATAATGGGACAGACCAAGGTTCAACAAGCCCAGTATCCTGTTTCTAACAATGGCCAATCCAAGTCACAAGTATCTTACAGGTTCCCACAAAAGATACATAGGTTCCACAATGCTTGTCCTAAGGTAAGCAGTGGATTTCCTTGAGCCATGCAGATGACGTTCCAAATAACCCCAAACAGCAAAAAGTGGTGATAAAACAGCAGAAAAAAGAACAAAACAAATAAATACAATTTTAATAACTTTTGTACATTAAAAACATAAAACCATAAATACAGTAATACATAAATCAAACAAAATTAAAAGGAGCCCAACATGTTTTGGCTCAGATCCTGCTTCAGGGGCATATTACAAAAGAAGCAAAAGCAAAGGTATGAGGTACAACCTGCAACAAGAATAAAAACAGAAAAAGAACTGTAAACCATTAATAGCATATAAAAGAATAAATGCAATGAAATAAAATGAAATAAAATGAAATAAAATGAAACAAAAGACAAATACAAACATGCCAACCTCCTGGAGGCGACACACCGCTCCTCTGAGAGCAGGACACAAACTACAATCACCTTCCTATAAAATAAGGTAAAACTTTTAAAAATGCCCCAAAACAACATATACAAACTCAAACCAATAGATAAAATAATAAAAAAATCAAACCAGGGGGGGCGGAGCCTGATGTCCAGCGGGATAGACGCTTTGCGTTGAAGCTCCCGAGAGGCCTACTCAGAATCCTGAATTAATACCTGTATAAATTTCATTTTTTTGCTCTGAACTTACCGGGGTGCATCGGGGGGAACGGCGGGCCACAAACCAGTGCGACTGGACCTCGGGTCTCCCTCTTCTTCACACGAAAACGCTTCAAAACAGAGTTCTTCCCCACAAAAGATGGCCCCATTTTGTGAAAACTCCGCAACGCCACAGGGGATCTTGGAGGAGATACGTGGTGTGAAGGAGCTGGTACAATCCAACGGAGCGGCGCTCCGAACCATGCGTGAAGACTTTGGCACACTTCAGAACCGGTTGAAAGTCTCCCACTACGACAGGACAACATGGCGGAGGTCCTTGACTCGCACGCGGTGCACTTGGTGAAATTGGGCAAGGCTGAGCGTATGATACAGAATTTTCAAAAAGAGCTGGAGGATAGCAATGATCGAGCTGGTTGCAACCATATGGGGCTCATTGGAGTACCGGAGGATGTGAGAGCAGGAGACATGCGAGAATTCTTGGTCAAAACTCTCCCCCCCTTGCTAAAGATTATTATTTACAGAGATCTGGAGACTGACCGAGCGCATCGTGTTCGTGTTCCTGCTAATATGGTGCTCAATCGGACGACCCCTCGGGCTCTTAATTTTCGATTATTGCGACATCAGTGAGTAGAGCAAATTCGTATTGCTGCCCGGGCGAACTATCATCTTGAATTTGAAAGTCCTAAAGTTTCTTTTCCCCTGACGTGGCAAAGTCCACAGTTGACCGACGGAGGAGACTCCTTGCTTTTCGCCCTGGACTTCAATAACTGCAGGCTCACTTTGGCCTAATATATCCAGTGAAGCTCAGAGTGACTCTCCATAACCCAGCCATAACACTCGAAGATTCCGATCTACTAGCAAGGTTTTTGGACTCCAAATAACGCAGATCAGATGCGCTAATCCAACCACTATGATTCAACAATTTGGATCTGTAATTCGCCGGATTTGCCCGCCATCTTGAACGGCCCGACGCGGTGATCCCAGCCTGGAATAGAGACTGCCTGGACTTTTCTTTCTATCTATAATTTACTTGGCCTTCTCTCCCTCCATGATGTGCACCTCGGTGGGATTCGAAACATGCATAGTTTTACAGGTTATATGTTTTAGCTTGGGCCCTCTCTGGAGTTTCTCCCCGCAGACATTAGGTCGCCAGTAATTTCTGGGGTTTTGCTTCTTCTCTAGTGCACCTCGGTGCTTATTTGTTTATATGGGGCGTTTCCATGATTTTCATTAACCCATTGATTATTAGGTTATGTGCACAGTCATACTTAGTTAAGATGAGGGACATTGGGAAACTGTGTGCCTTATTGTGTTCTTTCTCAGAATTTATAATCTTTCTTGATGGCCTTGTGTCAGTTCTTCTCATAAAACGTAAATGGCATTAATAGTCCAATCAAAAGAAAGAAAATCCTTAGCTATCTTAATCATGAGCATGTAAATATAATGTTTCTTCAGGAAATGCATTTAAATTCCGCTGCGGCATTGAAACTTAATACTACGCCTAATATGGCGATTGCCTTCTCTTCCGCTGTTTCCAAGCGGTGTGGGGTAGCCATTTTGGTTAAGAAGTCTCTGCAAACTATTGTACTGAATGTTAGCTTTGATAAGGAGGGTGGATGGGCCCGTGCACATCTTCAGGTTGAGACTGTACTTTACGTGTAATGGTATTTATGCTCCGAATGTGGATAATCCTGTTTCTTATGCAAGTATTATGCAGTTAGCACAGTCATTTGCCAGCCCTCCATTAATGCTCGGCGGCGCTTTCAACCAAGTACTTGAGCCCTTGACAGCTTGGCTGCCGCCCAGAACGAGTGGTCCACCCAAGAGTCTTGATTCTTTTACTGCTTTGATAACAGCTTTTGCGTTAGAAGATATATGGAGGCTGCTTCTCCCCTCGCTCCCATTATTCACCAATGCGCTCAGACAGCACAGAAATTCTGGGAGCGGGAGTTGCATGTAGCTTTGACCCCGGAACATGGGAGCCCAGCCTGGAGCTGGTTGACCTGGATCTCTCGATCTCCCTCACTTACTCAGACACTTTTTTCTTTTAATCCATCGAAGTTTCTATACTCCTGATAGGTTAGTCAAATGACCGCTACCCAGAGCAACAGATTTTGGTTATGCCACACGGCCATTCACATCCTAACTTATATTATGTTTGAATGCCCGGTACTACAATATTACTGGAAACTACTGGGGGAAAATAGGTCCCCTCTTAATTTCAATGAATGGTGGCATCCTGTCAGTCTATACAGTAAATGTGAACAAATACCTCATCTGTTCGTTTCTCCGTTCAGACTCTCTATCATTTATCTGAATGGAGGATACTCCACGATTATGTTTGAAATGCTAAAATGCTAAATGCTCCCATCTGACTGTTTAAATCTATTTCACCTGATCAGTCTATATTGCTGATACTCTTTTGTTTGTTTGGATGTACATATGTATACGCCTCTTTGATGATACTCCTCAGTTCCAGAGAAGAAGCTTAGGGGTGGGGGGTAATTGGGGTTGCTTTCCTTATGTGTATATTTGTATTTGTCTCCTTTGGTCTGTTGTTTCGTTTGCTTGTTGTAAAATGAAAATAAAAGTTTCAAAAAAAAAAAAATCAAACCAGTAGAGAAAATAATAAAAAGCAAATTTACTGGTATCCAGCCCAAGGCACTCACGCCAGATGAATAACAAACCTCGGTTATGAAGGAAATTGCAACTGCTCACACCTCGGCCTGTCCCCCGCAGCCCCCTCTGGTGGCGGCGTAGTGTTTCCACCGAAGAGCTGGGGAGCGCACAAGATTAGGGGTATTGGGGTTGGCCAGGTGCGAGGGTCAAAGGTAGCGGTCCTTTGTGCCGACCTCGTTACCAACTTCCCAAAAGAGTAACTTCACACCAAAGTGGAGGGAAAAAGAAAAAGGCTTTATTTCTCCTTTACGCAAAAATGGTTCAAAACATACGGCTTTGGAAAGCAACAGGATTGTATCAGTCCTTACATCAGGTTCAACACATACAAAAACGGTCAAAGTAACAACTGTTAACTTCACAGTAACTTAAAGTAAGATGAATCCTGCATTCACTTTATGCATTCATTGAACTCCCAAACAGGCTATAGCTTCACTGCTGTACAATATGTACATTCCATTGGTTCCTCAGCCTCCTCACCCCCAGATTCCACTGGCATCCATTCCATATCAGATAGCTCTGAGTCTGAAGCTTCGGTAGGGCTGAGTTCTGGCTTTTTAAAAACATGCCATACAGTTTTCCAGTGTTTGTTTGTTAGCTTAGGGTGTCGGCCTCTGGCTACAGGATAGAACAATGGCTGTTCATCCGCTATAGTTTTAAAAGCACTCCTGTCACAACATTTAATACTGGCAGTTTTCTTCTTAGGGAATTTATCTGTTAATCTCTGCTTATAAGTATCATTGTTATACAGATAAACTTCTTTCCTCTGGCTTTCTTCTGTGCTAGGCCTAAGCAAACAATCACAAGAAATGGCTGCTTTACCTTTGAGCTTTCTTCTGTCTTTTCCAGGGAAGGCTTGAGGCCTAGTCTGGTTATCCTCCACCTCTTGCTGGCCCAAGTATTCCCACAGTGTCTCTTTATCCTTAGTGTGTGGAGAAACCCCTCTGAGGCAAGGCTGCAGCTGTTGCCATCGGCCTTTGCTTCCACTCCTGTGGCTGTTGTCTGGTGGCCGCGCCCTTTCAGCTTCTCCCTGTTCACCAGGCCTCTGAGTTCTCCACTTTTCTCTCCAGTTACTTCTATAGATATCTCTCTGAGTACCTTTCTCTCCTTGGATATCTTCTCCAGCTGGATATCTTTTCACTGGAGGCCTTTCCTCCACGTCATTCCTCGCATGGCTTTCTCTCAGGCAGTGTCTTAGCCCTTCTCCCTGGATAGGGCTCTCTCTCAAGCTGGATGTTGGAACATCTCTCTCCTTGAGTGCTCTCTGGGCTTGTCTTTCCTTGACTGCTCCCACTTCAACTGCTCTCTGGGCTGGTCTTTCCTTGACTGCCCCTTCCTTGACTGCTCTTTCCTTGACTGCCCTGCTTGATTCAGGACTGCCTCTCCTTAAATCGGAACTGACTGGGCCTAAGACCTGCCCATAGAGGCGTGGTTCTTCTGAACCTATGCTGGCTCTCCTGCTCCCTCTATGTGGATCTTCAGGATATTGCATCTGAAACTTGTTTTTTTCTAAATTTAAAACTTTTTTTCCTTCTGCAAGAGGGTCCGCTGCATCACAGGCCACAACAAACTATAACTAGAAGAACGTAGCAAACAGCAAAACTGATTCCACTCAGGGGACAAAATAAAAAAGTTCCACAAACAAAAAACAGCTATGTGTGCACACCCTATAAACATTAATATGTAATCCATAGGAGCTAAAGAAGCAATGGAAAATTACCCAAAGTCAAAAGTCATCAATACCCAATGAGAAAGTCATCAATACCACAAAATATCCTGGTTAAGAAATCTTCCTAGTCATAAAATCTTAAAACACATTGTGCTAACAGTGGTAAGCCCCACCATGGGAATTAAGTCAGGTCCCCAGTGATGAAGGGTAGACAGCCCTAATGCACAAGTGAAAAAGATTCAAACTGGAGAAAAGATACACAAGACATATAGGTTCCAATATTGGACAAGGTGGTGATGCAGGCCCTCCCAGCCAAATATACCCAGTCAGCAAAAGAGCAGGAATCGTAATTCAGGCAGTGCCCACACTGGCAATCTTTGGAAATGTGATCCAAAAAATTCACGGTAGTAGGCGCATAGCACGCCAAAGACGGCAAAGCGAAGAGAGATGATTTTGGACTACATGTTTAAGAAACCCTGGAACTACCTGCATAAGAGTCCTGGAAGCCAGTGGCCAACAGAATCCCCAGGCAGATGAGCAGGGATGGCACATGGGGACAAAATCGTGTAGCGACATTTCAGAGTACCTGTGAAGTGGCGACAATACCATCAGGTAGATCTGGCCAGCTGCCTGTGCATGAGCCCCCTGTGGCTGGGCTGAGAGATAGCAGGATTATGGCATCAAGGAGAACGGCAAAATTTAGCCCAGATGAGGAAGAGGCCCTTGCACTGTCCGTACTGAAGTATGAAGATGTGCTGTACCCAAAGGGGAGGGCCAGAGACTGAACCTGAGGCTGTCTATGGCCATCTGGAGGGGCACACTGCTCCACATACACAGGTGAGGAGACATGAAGGGGCAGGGAGCACAGGGGGAGGGGCTGAGCATCAGGCCATGGCAGACACACTTGCAAATGCATACATGTGTGTCAGCACATGCAGACAGTGATGTGGGGACCAGGCAAAGGGCTGAGCCACAACCAATGTGAGATGAACAGGAGCCAGTGAGGTGCCATACCACACAAAGTAAAACCCTGTCAGCCCCAGTGGACCATAGCAGTAGCCATGCCCAGACACAGAATATGTGGAAGCTACAGCTCCCCTGGTGGGGGATGGCAGCAACACCATATGGCAGATATAGTAGAGCCATGGACTAGTGTATGAGGAGCTAGGTGGGGGGGGGGGGGCAAGGGTGCCAGCCGAGGCAGCTGGCCCAGGCATGCGGACCCCCACCCCAGCAGATGTGACACCGGCACTGGAGGAGGCCAGTGGCAGCATGCACAGATGTGGCGGCTGTGTGATGCATCTGATAGTTAAAGCTCCACTGCCCCTCCCCACCATGTACCATGGTGCCATGGCCAGACAATGAGCAGCATAGAAGAACAAGGGAAGGGGGGAGGATGAAGGCCATGCAAATTAGGGACCGGGGGGGGAGGGGTATAGAGGTAGATGCAGGACTGAGATGCTGATGGAGGCAGTGGCACAGGGCACATGGCATGGGCCCAGAGGTGGCATTGGGCAGGAGGCCAGTACCTGCAGTTGGTGATGTACCAGCACATGCACCTCTCACAGGATACCATGGAAAAGTCCCATCTGCCCAGATATGCAAGCCCTTGGGCACCAATGGGATACAGAAATGTGCAATAGGTGTGCTTGGAATGTATAGCTGACCCCATATGTACCCCCATCTCTTATTCACAGTGACTACAGTGTGCAGCGCACCCTAGAGGCCCTAAAGTGCCACTTCAGAACAATGCGGTGCAAGCAGCCCAGTCTTCACCAGCACCTCTGAAAGCAGTTTGCAACTGAAGCAGGTCAGCGAGGCACACAGGGGAATGCGGTGGTCACAGTGAGTGCCATGCATGGCTATGTATATAGCGCATACAGAACAGGTGTGTGAGACTATCTACAGTCCAAGGTAGGGATGCACTGGATGTGGACTGGTTGCACCACTGTGCTGCAAGGTATGTTGCACACCTGACTGCCCTCAAAAACCAAGACATGGTTGTACCAGACTGTGGCACTGTATGGGATGGCATCACAGGGGCACAAGCCACCAGCAGTGTACACAGATGCACACCGCATAGCCACCCACACATCCCCCTGTGGTAGGACCCCCTGCATGACACAGGGCCCACCAACTACAGCAGGGCATGTCTGAGGGAATACTGTGCCAGCTGCAGGAGGCACAGGGGTGGGTGCACAGGTAGCACAGGTGGGTGGTATGCCCCCGCGTGCTGCATGTGGTGTGTGCCATGCATGCGAGTCATCCCCAGTGCCGTCCCTGTCCCCCACACACCTGTAACCCCCCTCCCACACACAAACACCTCTCTCCTCACAGCCAGTGCTGCAGATTCCCCACGCACAGCTGGTCCTCCACGAGCACCACCACTGAGAATGGTGTGTCCATTGGAACAGCAGGCCCAACATCCATCCCCCAGCAGCACATCCTCCAGTGAGGAGGAGGAGGGGACCAGCAGAACTGAATGAGAGGACAGCACCACAGAAGGGGAGGCCACCGACAAGCCTGAGATAGTGGTGGAGGCAGTAGTGGCAGTGGATGGGTCCACAGTGGATGTTGCTATATACCAGGGGAAGCTGAGGTGAAATGTGATGAGGGGGAAAGGGAGCTAGCACCTGAGGTAATGGAGGTGTGTGGAGTGGGGCCTGCAGTTATTGAGGGGGCAGCCATAGGGCCAGCAGTAGAGGCAAGGGAGGGTCCGGGGGCCTGGGTGGATAAGAACTGTCCTGGGACTACGAGGGGGAGGAGGGGCCTGAGAGTCCTGATCTGGCAGGTGAGACAGAGTCAGAGGAGGGGTCTGAGGTCCTGATCATTCAGGGGAGTCAGAGGAGGAGGAGGGGTCTGAGTAGCCTGATCCCTAAGGGGGGTCAGAGGAGGAGTTTGGGTCAGAGGGACTGGAATGATTAGAGGAGTCAGAGGTGGAGGAGGGGCCTGATGGGGAGGCAGTGGAAGCAGAGGCACCACCCACTAAATGTCATAGGGATGGGTGTACAGTTACATGGCAGGCACTCATGCATGTGAAGGAGCCAGTGGATAAGCAGTGGGCCACTGATGTGCCCAGCACCCTTAGCAATGCATGTCCATGCCCATCTCATGATGCCATGCCCCCACCACAAGGGTTGGCACAGCTGAGGCTCATGGCACCAAAGACCTGGGGGCCATGGACCTCTACCACTACTACTGCACCCATGGGCCCAGAAGGGACTGCTCACACAGGAACACCCCATACCTCTGCCATCACAGTGAGGCAGAGAGGGGATACTGTCCCCCCTAGCTGCAGAGGTGTGCCTACTCAGGAAGGATGTCTGAGCAGCAGCATAGGCCATCTGCAGGTGCATCGATAACCTGACAGCTGTGGTTGCATACCAATGCCAGGGACCCTTAGCATCATAGGACAACCACAAAGGTAGAACATGGACAGCTGTTGACCACCAACCGGCAGACTGTTCACCCTGGCACACAGGGGTGTGCAGCCCCTGTAGAGGTGTAAGCCAATGTCAGAATAGATGGCCACACAGATACCACCACGGGTGGCTTACTATTATAGGTGATGGCTCTGTCCTGTATTATGCAAGTGATGATTGCATTGTTCTATTTGAGTCTTTTACAAATAAAATTACCCCTGTTTCGTATCCCATTGTATCGTCCTTGTAGACAGTGATTGGGCTGCGTGTCTGCCATGATGGTGCAGGCATGTCATGGGTATAATAGGGCTAGACTGTCAATTTGCATCAGGGTGCATGGGTAGCATGCCACGGCACTTTACCCATGCACAATGGCGGTGCTACCCATGGTGCTATACCCATCCACAGTGGTGGTGTGCCCACGGTGTTATGCCCAAGCACATGCAGCACTGTATGTGCTTAGGTAAAGTGCCTTGGCATGCTACTCATTCACCTGTTGCACTGCCAACACAACAGGCTGTGCACAGTTTTGTGGTCTTACCTGGGTAGTGTGCAATGCCAGCCATACATGGATAGCACTTGTCAGATCGCTGTACAGCTATTGCAGCATATAACAGTGTGCCCTGACACAGAAAACGGATGCCACAATGCACAGGATCTTACAAGGGTTCCAGATATGGGGTTGGACAGGGCATGGTGTGCTTGGGTGGCATAGCCGCTTATGTGTGAAATGGCTAATATGGGTAACTTTGCACCACTCAAACTCATGAGCAGCACAATGGCACAGACAGCTCCCAAAGGGACAAAGCACACCAGGAAGGCCAATGTTATAGCCGTTGAGACCTCCATGGCCCTCGGGCTCATCATTCAGTGCCACGTCACCCTCTTTGCCGCAGAGGATGCTGGTTCACAGCTGCTGCATGACATGACATTGTGAGGAGAGTGAATGCAGCCCACCACCACAACAGGGACAAGGAGAACATAAAGAAGAAGTGGCAGGTGGTATGGCAGGCAGTAAAGGAGAAACGGGCCAACAACAGGCTGCCACCTGGGCAACAGTGCAGACTCAAACCCCTGGAGGAACAGGTTCTCCAGTTCGTGGATGAGGTCTTTGTATCTAAGGTTGCTGGATCCGGGGTTGCTGGTTTTGACAGCTCTGCCACAGACCCACAGGAGGGTGCGTAACAGCTGCTCCACGTCCTGTGTGGCACCATGATGGGCCTGTGTGTGACCCCAACATGCCTCTGTCCACTCACGTCCTGTCTGTCTGTCCATATTGGGGGATGGGGTAAAGTGGGGATAGAGCGCAACAGGTGTTCTCCCTACCTGTTCCATGGTGGGGCTGGCGGCATACCCAAGTTCCACATTTCACAACTGGGCAGTACCCACTAACACTTTTACTTTCCCACAGACCAGCCTGTGACTGAACCCTGGGACAGAAGGGCAGGGACAGACGGGCGAGGAGTGCATCGCCAAACACTTCTGATGACCCCACTGCATGGCCATGGAAACTGGTGTGGCTGCCAGAGTAGAGGAGCAGGAGCAGGAGCAGGTAGAGACACCACTGGCTGAGTAGCCTAGTGGTTGGGGCAAGGTACTTCAGGCCGGAAGGTCAGTGGTTCAAATCCCACTAGAGGACAGCAACCTTGGGCCGGAAGGACTGAGGTTTCTAGTCCCACAGATGCTCCTTGTGGTCTTGGGCAAGCCACTTAACCCTCCACTGCCCATGTTCCCTGTAAGTATTAGTGTATGTGTCTCATATCCCCGCGTGTTAAATGTATCCCCCAATTGTGCTGTGACCGCTTTGATTGAAGGATAAGGCGGTATACAAAACTGTCTAAATAAATAAATAAATAAATAAACATGCTGGATGAGCCTGGGGATGTGGGTCATGATGATGTGGACCAGGAGCTACTGCAGGAGGGAGCATGTCTGCTGGCCTGCACTGAGAGCATCCAGTTACAGCTCCATGGCGTCCAGCAAAACCTGCAGGTGGCAACACAAGCATGGGAAGCTGAGCTCGAGGAGCTACGGGAACACCGCATGAACACCGCATTACCAGGTGTCCCAGCTGCATCTGCTGAGGGAGATGGTAGCCTACCAGGCTACTGTTGCAGGTGCCTGTGCATATTGGTGGGCCTCATGCAGGCCCAGGGAGTGGGGGTAAGGGTGGGCCATGCACCTCCGGTGCCACTGGGTAACCCTGACCCATAGGCAGCTGCCTGCCTCACAGGGGAGGGCAATGATGCTGCAGGCACCACTTCTGACCCTGCTCCACCATGTCACAGTGCCTGCATGCCAAAACACCCATGCTGGGGATGCATAGACATTGGGTGGAGGCATTCATGGGGGAACCTTTACACTGTGCACACTATTGTTTATCACTAGCACATTATGGTGTTTTGCATGCATTACTGCTCTTATCAGAACATATCATGGATGAGGTGGGCACAGGTGGCCAGTGCCTGGCCCTGCTCTTGGCTCCATGCCTGTCAATGTCCTTCTCAGCTGCATCTGCTGCCTCCCCATTCCCCACTACCTCTGGCTTGGGGTATGGTATGCCATGGCATCTCGCAAGATTCTGCAGGATGCAGCACACTGCAAAGATCATGCAGACATGCTCTGGCCTGTATAGGAGCTCCCCACCACTCTGGTTGAAGCATCTGAAGCAGCTCTTCAGTACCCCAATGGCTCTCTTCACGACTGCCCTGGTCCTCCTGTGGGCCACATTGTAACGCTCCTCCTGTGGGGTCTGGGAGTGCCTCAGTGATGTCAGCAGCCAAGTCCAGAGGGGATATCCTTGGTCACCTGTGGGGGCAATGAGAGATGCACACATAAGCATGGCACATGCACTACATGTGGTGGGGTTTGCATGCTGAGATGGTGATGGACATGGACATGGCCACATGGGCTGCTACCATGTGGCTGTACAACATGGATCCAGCTCCTGCTCTGCCTCTTGCTCCATATTGGTGCATACTGTCTGTTCAGGGCCATGGGCTGTCCCATGATTATCTTCCTGTTGTGCATGATTGCAAGCTGCCTGTATGTATCTGTGCCCACACTGGTCATTGTGAAGCACTGTACAGATCTCCTAAACACATCACTACATGTTTGCATACCACATTGCATTATAATACCTCTATTGTGAGTTGTGTGCGTGTCTGCGGGCTCACATATGTCTATATTCACCTAGCATCCAGCCATCACCAAGGTCTCCAGCAGCTGCTGCCTGCCCAGGCTTGATTGTCCAAGTACAAAGGCAACATGACAGGATTCTGGGTACTGTTCATACACAGTGATGGTCCTGTTGGCATCCACTACCACCTACATATTCATTGAGGTGTAGTTGTGTCTGTCCAAATAGGCCCTCTGGTTCAGCCTGGTTGCTCTCAGAGCAATGTGTGTACAGTCAATGCTGCCAATGTCATAGAATGAAAGCATGATCTCATGCCAATCCAGTGGTGTCCTGGGGAAGGAAATGAGGTGACTCATTCATTGCAGAAGGGCGTTGGTGACAGCACTTATGCAATGGCTGGCTGTTGGATATGTGATGCCAATAGTTGCTCCTATGATGTGCTGGAAGCTGCAAGTATCCTAGAGGGGTAGTGCCTGACTTCTGGAGATGAATGGCTCCAGCTCCCCAGCGAGGGCGATGCACAGCTCTGTGATTGTGGCACTCTCGAGCCGGTACCGCTGGTAGATCTCCTCTTCTGTCATTTGCAGGTAGCTGTGCACACGGGGGGGGGGGGGGGGGGCAAGGTGCCACTGGGTAACCCTGACCCATCGGCAGCTGCCTGCCTCACAGGGGAGGGCAATGATGCTGCAGGCACCACTTCTGACCCTGCTCCACCATGTCACAGTGCCTGCATGCCAAAACACCCATGCTGGGGATGCATAGACATTGGGTGGAGGCATTCATGGGGGAACCTTTAAACTGTGCACACTATTGTTTATCACTAGCACATTATGGTGTTTTGCATGCATTACTGCTCTTATCAGAACATATCATGGATGAGGTGGGCACAGGTGGCCAGTGCCTGGCCCTGCTCTTGGCTCCATGCCTGTCAATGTCCTTCTCAGCTGCATCTGCTGCCTCCCCATCCCCCACTACCTCTGGCTTGGGGTATGGTATGCCATGGCATCTCGCAAGATTCTGCAGGATGCAGCACACTGCAAAGATCATGCAGACATGCTCTGGCCTGTATAGGAGCTCCCCACCACTCTGGTTGAAGCATCTGAAGCAGCTCTTCAGTACCCCAATGGCTCTCTTCACGACTGCCCTGGTCCTCCTGTGGGCCACATTGTAATGCTCCTCCTGTGGGGTCTGGGAGTGCCTCAGTGATGTCAGCAGCCAAGTCCAGAGGGGATATCCTTGGTCACCTGTGGGGGCAATGAGAGATGCACACATAAGCATGGCACATGCACTACATGTGGTGGGGTTTGCATGCTGAGATGGCGATGGACATGGACATGGCCCATGGGCTGCTACCATGTGGCTGTACAACATGGATCCAGCTCCTGCTCTGCCTCATGCTCCATATTGGTGCATACTGTCTGTTCAGGGCCATGGGCTGTCCCATGATTATCTTCCTGTTGTGCATGATTGCAAGCTGCCTGTATGTATCTGTGCCCACACTGGTCATCGTGAAGCACTGTACAGATCTCCTAAACACATCACTACATGTTTGCATACCACATTGCATTATAATACCTCTATTGTGAGTTGTGTGCGTGTCTGCGGGCTCACATATGTCTATATTCACCTAGCATCCAGCCATCACCAAGGTCTCCAGCAGCTGCTGCCTGCCCAGGCTTGATTGTCCAAGTACAAAGGCAACATGATAGGATTCTGGGTACTGTTCATACACAGTGATGGTCCTGTTGGCATCCACTACCACCTACATATTCATTGAGGTGTAGTTGTGTCTGTCCAAATAGGCCCTCTGGTTCAGCCTGGTTGCTCTCAGAGCAATGTGTGTACAGTCAATGCTGCCAATGTCATAGAATGAAAGCATGATCTCATGCCACTCCTGTGGTGTCCTGGGGAAGGAAATGAGGTGACTCATTCATTGCAGAAGGGCGTTGGTGACAGCACTTATGCAATGGCTGGCTGTTGGATATGTGATGCCAACAGTTGCTCCTATGATGTGCTGGAAGCTGCAAGTATCCTAGAGGGGTAGTGCCTGACTTCTGGAGATGAATGGCTCCAGCTCCCCAGCGAGGGCGATGCACAGCTCTGTGATTGTGGCACTCTCGAGCCGGTACCACTGGTAGATCTCCTCTTCTGTCATTTGCAGGTAGCTGTGCACACGGGGGGGGGGGGGGGGCAAGGTACCTTCGGCTGTGGTGCTAGCCCACCCCCTGCTGCTGTATCCCAACTGCTCTCTGCATACTCCTCTGTGTCCATGCATGTCAGGTACTTCTGCACCTCAGAAGATGCCTGTGCAGTGCCCAAATGGCATCTATGGCAGTCCTGCAGAGTTTGCGCCTCATCTCTCTGTAATATCCAGTTGTGCCGGTACATGCAGTTTGTGGCATCTCCCGGTGCTGCACAGTGCATTAGGAAATCTGTGTTACACGGATATTACAGGGACATGCCCCGTTTTGCCCTCATGGGTCTCTGGTTAACAGTGCACGGTTAGGGTAGATTTCCAATTTAAGCCACTTTGTTGAAAATATGGTATACATGGTTATGGCGTCCTTACACGGGTTGCTCCATCTTAGCTGCATCCAGCACGCACCTAACACTTTGAAAATTGGATCCATAAATAATAGAAGCAATGTTGTCAAAGAGCTGCAGATACTGCCAGAAAACTTACCCGATTGCACTCAGACCATCAGATCGCTGAAAAGAACTGCTGTCGGGCAGCGAGTTGCTTTTAAACAGCCTTTCCGCTGGAGAACAGTTTGAGCGACAGCGTGCCGAGATTGAGGCTTGCATAACTCAGAATGCTGATAAAAACTGAAAAGCATCCAAACCACCTAAAAAAGCCACTATTTAAAAAAAAGGACCCAAATTACTTTTTGCTGTTTGGTTTTATTATTGTAGTGTATAGCACCTCTGTGGTTTTGTGGTTCTCCAAATAACCCACCATCCTGACCCAATGCATGTCACCCTTAAGAATTGCCATACTAGGTCAGACCAAAGCTCCATCAAACTCAGCATCTTTATTTATTTACTTTATTTGGGTGGATTTTTATACCGCTTTTCATTGGGGCAAAGCAGTGTATATTGAGAACAGTAGGAACTTTACATTACCATTTCAATGAATACAACAGTAACTTATTACAAAGAACAAAGGAATTTATTTACATTGAGATATGTGATTATCTCTACAGGATTGTATATATGAGCAAGAATTGTTGAAGGCGTTCTGGGTGCTTTAGATTTTCCACTGTGGTATATTTAGCATGTTTATTATATATTGTCTTCTTGTCTTGTTTGAGTTGGAGGAGTTAAGAAGTGATTGGAGGTACTGTGATGACTGGTTATTGATGATTTTGAAAGTCAGGAGTAGGACTTTATAGTGTATGTGGCTGAGTAATGGAAGCCAGTGGCGTTGTTTCAGAATAGGTGTAATATGATCATACTTTGATGCTCCTTGAATCATACATGCTGCAGTATGCAGGGCTGTTTGAAGTGGAAGTAGGGTGGTTTTAGGCAAACCTTGATAAATGGAGTTGATAAATGGAGTCTAAGAAACAGAAATGCTCATTACCACCTTTAGAAGCCGCGGTTTAGCAGTTTATAAGATAGCAGAACCGTGGTAAGAGAAGTGTTCCCGCAGTGCTCTCAAACAGCGAAGCAACAGATAGAGGAGGGAAGGAGGGGGCTGGAAGGGAGCTAACATGAGGAAGGCTGGAATGGAACTGGAAAGAGGGAGCTGGAAGGGAGCTGAAAAGAGGGGAAGGAGGGGGCTGGAAGGCAGCTGATACAGGGGAAGGTGGAAGTTGGAAGGGAGCTGACACATGGGGAAGGTAGAGGTTGGAAGAGAGCTGACGGGGGGAAGGAAGGGCTGGAAGGAAGCTCAAACCTAGAGATGGGACTGGAGGGTGGCTGGGTAATGGGAGGGGGCTGGAAGGGAGCTGATACTGCGGGATGACCCTGGAAGGGGGATGGACAGAGGGGAAGGTGACTGAAAGAGAACTGACATGGAGAGGGGGCACTGGGACTGGAAGTGAGCGGATACCTGGGATGGTATTTGGACTAGAAGGGGCTGGACAGTGGGGAAGGAGTGGGACTGGAAGGGAATGGACACCAATGGCGGTGCTGGGAATGCAAGGAAGTTGACATTGGAAGGTACTGGGAGAAGAGGACTGGAAATTGGGCCGATACTGAGGGAGATACTGGAATTGGAAGAGGGCTGATGCTGAGGCTGGACAGGAAATGGGTTTATGCTGGGGGGAACTGGAAAGAAGCTGGAACTGGAAGGGAACTGATGCTGGCATATGCTGGGTCAGGTGGGGAAAAGATGCAGAAACTGGGGGAGTGAAAAGAGAGAGGGGGCATATATTGTGTCTGTTGAGGGGGAGGGGGAAGAAACACCAC
This sequence comes from Ichthyophis bannanicus, assembly GCA_033557465.1. Classification (NCBI taxonomy): domain Eukaryota; kingdom Metazoa; phylum Chordata; class Amphibia; order Gymnophiona; family Ichthyophiidae; genus Ichthyophis; species Ichthyophis bannanicus. Next base: position 396,740,013 of record CM066035.1, read on the forward strand.
TGCTGAGTGTTGACTGACTCACTGGAGCAGAGGCAGGGATGCCATGCTGCCGCAGGCCTGGGACTGTGAATCAGGCAGGCCCAGACAGTTTGCCTCTGCCTCAGCCTAATGGATGGAGGGGAAGATAGAGAAACTAGATGAGTGTGAGAGGTGAGAGATGAGAGATGATAGACATAGAGGGGGGAGAGAGAATGAGCAAAAGCCTGGGGAATAATGGACCAGGGAAGAAGAGCTGGGGAATAGGACTGGAGTGAACGTTGAAAAGTGGTAGGTAGATGGCTAAAAAAGAACTAGATAGTAAAGAATACTGAATTCAAGGTGGACAGAGAGAGAGAGAAATAAATGGAAGAAAGCTGAAAGGAAAAAAAAAATCAATATCCAAGATGGAAGGAAGTGAAGAAAACAAAAGGAGAGACAAGAAATGGCAGATGGACTATAGACCATAAAAAACAGGCTAAGAGAAGACAGAGGAAAACAGAAGCCTCAGATCAGCACCAGCATGATCAGAGAATAAAATGGTCAGACAACAAAACTAGAAAAAATAATTTGCGCTATTATATTTTACACAGTATAGGGAACTGCATCTCTTATTTATCTGTTGTTGCACCGCATGTGGAGTCTGGCTTCTTGGGGTTTCAGTTTAATTTTAAGAACATAAGATATGCCATACTGGGTCAGACCAAGGTCCATCAAGCCCAGTATCCTGTTTCCAACAGTGGCCAATCTAGGTCATACGTACCTAGCAGTTTCCCCAAAAGACACAGGTTCTGCAATGCTTGTACTAGGTCAAGCATTGATACCCTGGGTCCCTTCTTAATAATGGTTTTTGTCTACATAGTTTTATTTTTACTTTAGGGTGTAGTCACTTATTCTATATTTGGTGAGGGTCTGTGTTCTGAGTGTGTGACTGAGGCCAGGAATACTGTTAACATGGAGTTTGTTTGTAGGGATTCATAATGTAGTAATTTGACTTGTTCAGCTTTTCAAATAGGTGTATGGATATTCTAGGGCCCGTTGCCGTATTTATAGTGCTTCTTTTTTCTGTATAAGCCCCTTGTTATATGAGTTTTGGAAGTTTATGCTGGTATGGTATGGTAGATTTGGCCTTGTAGATCTTCGGTGACTTTTGTAGGGTTTTATATTAGTTCACAATATGCCTAGTACTGGAGAATGTTTATGATGTTGTTAGCAAGATGACCAGAATCAGATTTTTTTTTGACCATCGCAGCCTGTTTGTATGATGTTAAGTATTTACTGCTAAGTAGCTATTTTTATTCTGGCTAAGCCTTTGCCCTTTCACTACAATTTTCTTACGATGTTGGATCTGAAGGAGAAATACTAGCATCATGTGAAAAGAATTCACAAAGGAGTTTTGGGAAAAAGGAGCAAACATTAATAATGAGGGAGGGGGTGCTGATTTATAGGTTGCAGGAGGGCACCAGAAACCCTAGCACTAGCCCTGGCCTCCTGCTACCTACTGGGTGCCACAGATAAGTTTGGCTCGAGCTTCAAGGCCAGGTCTTGAAAGATTATAATCATCATGATCCAGTATAAGTTCCTTGAAGGGGGAGGAAATGAGAAATTGTTACAGTACTTCCTTTCTTGCCATTTGACTTGGGGGAAAACTGTTCTCTGACCCTGAAACGATGGGAATCCCCCTGATCATTCACACCAATTGATAGTGGAGGAAGATCCACCAGAGGACTTACTAAGAGTGTGACAGGATAGGTAAGAGAAGAACCAAGACAGAAAAGAATCTCAAAATCCTAAGGAGAATAGAATATCAAGGAGTAGGTAGTAATTAAAAGTGTGAGGAGCAGATAGGCCAATAAAGATAAGGACAGAGTGAAGGCCTTTGGCTTGAGCCATGAACTAGTCATTAGAGACTTTTGCAAGGGCTGTCACTGCGGCATATAGAGGAAGAAAAACAGATTGACATGGATATAGAATGGCTTGAGCAAAAAAAAAGTCAGAAAGGCAGAGGTGAACAACATGCTTGAGTATTTTGGCTGTGCAAAGGAAGAGGGAGATAGAACAATAATTAGCAGGGCAGGTAGGATCTAGTGATGGGTCTCAGAGTAGTGTGGCCACTGTATGTTTGAAGGCAGCAGGACCAGTTGTAGTAGAAATGGATAAATTATGTGATAGATGGAAATGACTTTGGGAAATGTATAGTACAGTAGGAAATACTTTCAATTTCTCTTTTTCCAAGATTGTTGTGTTCATAGAATCTAGGATTTGGGGGGGAAAGGGTCCATTGCAGTTTGGATATTTGTTTCTAATTTGTGATCCCTTACTCTATTATTAGCCGAGTGTCCAGGGATATTGTCCAGACTGGAGAGAGCCCCAAGCCTACCTGAAAATGAAGTAGCCTACTAGTAGGCTAATTTCTGCCCTGGACCCCAGCCATGTCTAACTCTGGCATTGTGAGTGGCTGTTCATGTCCTCTCTATGTGTGTGTTTGTGACTGAGGTGAACGATTCTGCTAGTATGTAGCTCCTGTGTAAGTATCTATTAGGGTATTTACAGCCAATAAAACAGTTTGTCTCGTGCTCATTTTAAAAGATTGTTTTCTGGTTTTTGGGCTTTTTTCTGTGTTTGTTTTACATTCATTTTGTTAGGCATGTATTGTATGCATGCAAAAACTTTAAAATGGGTGCAGTTGATTGTATGCACATTAAGTTTTAGATGCATACTGTCGCACCCCCAGGTGCCCTACCGGTGAGGCCTTGGTACTGCCTGAGGGTGGTAGTTGTACCTTCTCTATAAACCACAAAAGACACTTGTGTTCCAAACTCAGGGTTTTATTCCCCGTCCGTGAGGTATTTTCTCCTTGGCAAAACAAAGCAAACAACCCACTTCGGGCATATAACAGAAATCAAAAGGTTAAACAAAAATAGCTTACTTCAGCTTAAATGCAAAAAGAAAATAATTAAACATTCTCAATGTTTTTCACAGGCTTTCCTTTTTGCTGCCAGAGCACAGCTCATTCACATGGTTTTTTTGTGAGACACGTTTTCCAGCCCACAACTTGTGACTCTTACTCAGGTTATCTTCAACCCTTTTCACCTTAAGGAAAACTCTGGGTCAATTACCGAGACTGAGCATTCCATGGGCTCAGGAACTGTTGCTAACTCTGCATTCTCATATTCCATAGATTCTGGTTCATTAACACTCACGTTTTTAAGGTCAGCTGTTTCAAAAGGATAATGTAGGTTTTCCTCGTCAAGCAGGAAGTTATGCTGTCCTTCTGACTCAAAGCCTCCCTGGGAACTACCATATACTTTTGCATGAGGCTTATGAGAACTCAGCCCCTGCTGGTAAGCATAAGGACATTCGGGAACTTCCCTGGCTCTGCTGTTAGAGTGATTACGGTAGACTCTGAGCGTGCTCGGGTCTAGCTTTTTCCTCACAGCTGCCCTGGATTGCACTGCTCTATACGGAGGTTGCTCAAACTCTGGGAGTTTAAAGTGGATACTAGAATCTCTAGCTTCTCCAAGTAAGTGAGCTTCTTTTCTCCTGGGTTTTCTAGCACAAGGGAAGGGATGATTTCCAAAGCTTATTTCTGGGTGGCTTTTTCTATTGCTGCAGGGTTTTACCCACTCGGGTAGAAAACAGCCACTGTCAACACTTCTGGCTTTGTTACCTTGTACTGCAACTCTCCCACGTCTCTCGTGCTCTTCACACATGCATTCAATATCTGGCTTCTGCCTTCCAAATGTTTCACTCTGGGTTTGAGACTCACTCAGACCTTCGTGTGGGCTTGCATGCTGTCCCAGTAATTCAGACTCTCTTTCATTCCACTTCCATACTTTTCCCAGCTTCTGCTGCGCTGACCGTTGTCTCCCCTGCTGTGAGACTTGCTGATTCACCTCCTCTCCCTCTCTATTTGGGAGCGTATTATATCTCTGTGTTTCTGGGCTCCACCTCTACCCAGCTGATTCCTATCAGGCAAAGCAAATTCCCTTTGCTTGCTATCTGGGTGTGTCTTCTCAGCCCTTACCCACGTGTGCCTAGGTTGTCTGTAGCAACCATCTGACAGTTTTTTGTTTATCCTGTCATCTCTTCTCTGATCACTGCTGCTGATTTCCATATTCTCAGGCTCCGATAAGTCTACCTTGTGACAATACATACACAAGTGCCCTCACTTGGTTTGCAGCTTGTCGTGCTGTAAGGGCTTCTGTGCATCAGTGATGCTGAGGGTTAAGCTATCGGTAGTTTAACTACTGGCAGGGTTTCCCAAGATGGACAGATCTCAGTTGAGGTGCCAGACCAAGACAAACCACCCATCTGGGCAGCAGCAGAATTGAACTGTTGGCAGTGGAGGATCAGATTTCTGTGACAACGGCAACAACACTAAACTTAAACTGCACGGAGGAAAGGCCTGGCAAGCTACTTCTGTATCTTGCCATGAAAGCCCAATGGATAGTCAGAACAAAAAAGCTTGCACTATAGTGCTGGAAGATGAGACTCCCAGGTCAGAAGGCACTCAACTAGCTACTGGGGAGGAGCTGAAAACATTTCAGAGTAAAGCCAACATTTATGATGTGGTTGGATCAAAGCTCTCGGGACATCTGACTGCTGATGTAGCTGCACATGAAATGAGAGTCAGAAGCTGTAAAGATGTCTTACATATTGGGACATGGAACATACAAAGCATGAACCAAGGGAAGTTCGAGGTGGTCAAGAATGAAATGGAACGTGTACAACTTGATCTGTTGGCTGTCAGCGAACTGAAATGGACTGGCATCAGGCACTTTGCATCAGATGATCACATGATCTACTATGCTTGAAATGAAAGACAAAGAAGAAATGGTGTTGCATTTATAATAAAGAAGAAACTTGCAAGAACTGTAATGAAATACAATGCAGTAAGTGAACGCTTAATCTCTATTCGTCTACGAGGAATGCCTATCAACACAACTATAATTCAAGTATATGCCCCAATAACAGCTGGGGCATATACTTGAACAGGATGAAATTGATGAGTTCTATGAACAAGTACAAGCTGAAATTGACAGAACATGGAAACAGGATATCCTGATAATCATGGGTGACTAGAACACAAAAGCTGGCAACAAAGAAGAAGGCAAAGTGGTTGGAAAATATGGACTTGGCAACAGAAATGAAGCTGGAGAAAGACTGATAGAATTCTGCAAGACTAACGATCTATTCATCTCAAGAACCTTCTTCCAGCAACACAAGCGGCGAATGTGCAGATGGACTTCACCCAATGGATTGTACAAAAATCAAATTGACTACATCTGTGGAAGTTAACGATGGAAAAGCTCTACAACATCAACAAAGACAAACCCTGGAGCTGACTGTTGTACAGATCACCAACTACTAGTATACAAACTCAAGCTAAAGTTGAAAAAGAGCAAGTCACTCATGAATGTAGCAAACTATGACCTTGAGAATATACCACTGGAATTTAAAGACTACTTGCAAAATTGATTTCCTGCTTTAGATACAAATGACAGAGCTCCAGAAGAGTTATGGAATGACATCAAGAAAGTTGTTTTGGAAGAAAGTGAGAAGTCTCTACAAAAGGTGAAAAAGCAAAAATGGCCAAAATAGATGACGGAGGAAACTCTGAAAATTGCCCAGAAACACAGAGAAGCTAAAGCCAGAGGAGAAACAAAAACAATCTCAGAACTCAGAGATTTCCAATGTGCAGCAAGACAGGACAAGGAAAAGTACTACCTTGACACATGCAAGGAAGTAGAAGCAGAAACTATTAGAGGAAGAAAAAGATCGGCTTTTCTAAAGCTACAAGAGTTAAAGAAAAAATTCCAGCCTCGAATTGGAATGTTACAAGATGCTCAAGGTTCTATGTTGAATTACTACTACTAAGCATTTATAAAGTGCTACCAGGCGCACGCAGCGCTGTACAATGAAAACACAAAAAGACAGTCCCTGCTCAAAAGAGCTTACAATCTAAAAATGAATGATGCTAAGAAGATCAAGAAAAGGTAGAAAGAATATACAGAGTTTTTATATGATAAAGATCAAGTGGACCAACAGCCATTTCAACCTGTACCTTATGATCCGGAACCATTGGTGATGAAAGAAGAAGTCAAAGCAGCATTGGAAGCCTTATCAAGGAACAAAGTACCAGGCATTGATGGCATTCCCATAGACGTATTACAGCAATCTGATGCAACAGTTACCATACTTACAAGGCTCTGCCAAGAAATTTGAAAGACAACTTCATGGCCAACTGACTGGAAAAGATCTGTGTTTATACCAATACTAAAGAAAAGTGATCCAACTGAATGTGGAAATTATCGCACAATCACTCTGATCTCACATACCAGCAAGATTCTACTGAAGATTATTCAACAGAGACTACAACCATACCTGGAACAAGAACGACCTGAAGTGCAAGCAGGGTTCAGGAAAGGGCGAGACATGAGAGACATCATTGCGGATGTGAGATGGATCCTTGAAAAGACTAAAGAATATCAAAAGGATATCTATTTGTGCTTTATTGACTACAGCAAGGCTTTTCATTGTGTAAACCATGAGAAACACTGGGCCACATTAAGAAGCATGGGTATACCAGAACACCTGATCATTCTCTTGCACAATCTGTACATTGATCAAGAAGCAACAGTTCCAATGAAACAAGGAGAAACAGAATGGTTTAAAATAAGCAACAATGTAGGAAAAGGCTGCATACGTTCCCCCTATCTGTTTAATTTATATGCAGAACAAATCATCAGAGAAACAGTATTGTATGAAGACAACAGAGGTGTGAAGATTGGTGGAAGACTCATCAACAACCTTCACTATGCTAATGATACCCAGGGCCGGCCCGTCCATTGAGCAAGAATGTTTTTTGCACAGGGCCCCGCATTTCGGGGGGCCCCGCGCAAAGAACATTCTGCTTTTTCTTAATTGAATTAAAAAAAAAAAAAAAAGCTGGCCGCTGGCACCACGGCGGCATGGAGTGTCCCGCGGGGCTCCCTCTGCCCGGCGGAACTCTCCCGGCGCGGCTGAGCCCCTCTCTGCCGGCTTGCAGATACGCGAAGGGAGAGAGTCTCCCTCGCGTCTCTGTTAAGCCCGCAGGGGCTGATGGGAAGCAGGGGCTGATGGGAAATTTCCCATCTGCCCCTTCGGGCTTAACAGAGACGCGAGGGAGACTCTCTCCCTTCTCGTATCTGCAAGCCGGCAGAGAGGGGCTAAGCTGAGCCGGGAGAGTTCCGCCGGGCAGAGGGAGCCCCGCGGGACACTCCATACCGCCGCAGCGGCAGCGGCCAGCTTTTTTTTTTTTTTTTAATTGCCATGAGCCGAGGGGGGGGGCGGGTAGGACTGTCAATGGGCTAGGGAGGGAGGGAGGGGGGTTAAGACTGGCAATGGGCTAGGGAGGGAGGGGGTTTAAAACTGGCAATGGGCTAGGGAGGGAGGGAGGGGGGGTTTAAGACTGGCAATGGGCTAGGGAGGGGGGGGTGTTAAGACTGGCAATGGGCTAGGGAGGGAGGGAGGGGGGTTAAGACTGGCAATGGGCTAGGGAGGGAGGGAGGGGGGTTTAAGAACTGGCAATGGGCTAGGGAGGGAGGGAGGGAGGGGGGTTAAGACTGGCAATGGGCTAGGGAGGGAGGGGGGTTAAGACTGGCAATGGGCTAGGGAGGGAGGGAGGGGGGGTTTAAGACTGGCAATGGGCTAGGGAGGGAGGGGGGTTAAGCCTGGCAATGGGCTAGGGAGGGAGGGGGTGTTAAGACTGGCAATGGGCTAGGGAGGGGGGGGTTAAGACTGGAAATGGGCTAGGGAGGGAGGGAGGGTGTTAAGACTGGCAATGGGCTAGGGAGGGGGGGTTAAGACTGGCAATGGGTTAGGGAGGGAGGGGGGGTTAAGACTGTCAATGGGCTAGGGGGGGGTTAATACTGGCAATGGGCTAGGGAGGGAGGGAGGGGGGTTAAGACTGGCAATGGGCTAGGGAGGGAGGGAGGGGGGTTAAGACTGGCAATGGGCTAGGGAGGGAGGGGGGTTAAGACTGGCAATGGGCTAGGGAGGGAGTGAGGGAGGGAGGGGGGTTAAGACTGGCAATGGGCTAGGGAGGGAGGGAGGGGGGTTAAGACTGGCAATGGGCTAGGGAGGGAGGGGGGTTAAGACTGGCAATGGGCTAGGGAGGGAGGGGGGTTAAGACTGGCAATGGGCTAGGGAGGGAGGGAGGGGGGTTAAGACTGGCAATGGGCTAGGGAGGGAGGGGGGTTAAGACTGGCAATGGGCTAGGGAGGGAGGGGGGTTAAGACTGGCAATGGGCTAGGGAGGGGGTTTAAGACTGGCAATGGGCTCGGGCGGGAGGGGGGTTAAGACTGGCAATGGGCTAGGGATGGAGGGAGGGAGGGGGGGGGTTAAGACTGGCAATGGGCTAGGGAGGGAGGGAGGGGGGTTAAGACTGGCAATGGGCTAGGGAGGGAGGGAGGGGGTTAAGACTGGCAATGGGCTAGGGAGGGGGGTTAAGACTGGCAATGGGCTAGGGAGGGAGGGGGGTTAAGACTGGCAATGGGCTAGGGAGGGGGGGTTAGGATTGGCAATGGGCTAGGGAGGGAGGGGGGTTAAGACTGGCAATGGGCTAGGGAGGGAGGGGGTTAAGACTGGCAATGGGCTAGGGAGGGAGGGAGGGGGTTAGGGAGGGAGGGAGGGGGGTTAAGACTGGCAATGGGCTAGGGAGGGAGGGAGGGGGTTAAGACTGGCAATGGGCTAGAGAGGGGGGGGGTGTTAAGACTGGCAATGGGCTAGGGAGGGGGGGGGTTAAGACTGGCAATGGGCTGGGGGGGGGTTAAGACTGGCAATGGGCTAGGGAGGGAGGGGGGGTTAAGACTGGCAATGGGCTAGGGAGGGAGGGAGGGGTGTTAAGACTGGCAATGGGCTAGGGAGGGAGGGAGGGAGGGGGGTTAAGACTGGCAATGGGCTAGGGAGGGGGGTTAAGACTGGCAATGGGCTAGGGAGGGGGGGTTAAGACTGGCAATGGGCTAGGGAGGGGGGGGTAAGACTGGCAATGGGCTATGGGGGGGTTACGACTGGCAGTGGGCTATGGGGGGGTTAAGACTGGCAATGGGCTGTGGGCTGATGAGGGCTGGCAATGGGCTATGGGGGGGGTTAAGACTGGTAGTGGGCGATGGGGGGGTTAGGACTGGTAATGGGCTATGGGGGGAGTTAAGACTGGTAGTGGGCTGATGGGGGGGGAAGTACTGATAATGGGTTATGGGGGGGCTAGTAAAGGAAATGGGCTGATGGGGAGGGGTTAGAACTTGAGGTGGGCTGATGTGGTTAGGACTGGTAATGGGCTGTGGGCTGATGGGGGGGGTTTAGGACTGGCAATGGGCTATGGGGGGCTGACTGGAAATGGGCTGATGGGGGGTTAGGACTAGGTAATGGGTTATAGGGGGGCTTAACCTGAAACTGGGGTGATGGGGGTTAGGACTGGAAGTTGATTGACGGAGGGCTAGGACTGGTAATGGGTTGGGGGGTTGCTAGGACTGGAAATGGGCTGAGTGGAAGGGGAGGCTTGAACTGCAAATAGCTGATGGGGAGGGGGCTTGGAATGGAAATGGGCTGTGAGGGAAGGGAGCTAGGACTGAAAATGGGCTGATGGAACAGCTAGGATAGGACTGGAAATGGGCTGTTGGGGGGAGCTAAGATTGGAAATGGGCTGTGGTGGGGGCTTGAATTGAAATGGACTCATGGAGGGGCTAGAACTGGAAGTAGGCTCATGGGGGGGCTTGGACTGGAATTGGGCTGAGTGGAGGGGAGCTATGATTTGACATGGGCTGATGGTGGGGCTAGGAAATGACTAGAAATGGGCTGATGGGGCTAGGATTGGAAATGAGCTGATGAAGGGACTTGGACTGGAAATGGATGGGGGAGCTAGGACTGGAAATGGGCTGATGGGGGGCTAGGACTGGAAATGGATGGGGGAGCTAGGACTGGAAATGGGCTGATGGGGGGCTAGGACTGGAAATGGGCTGATGCAGGGACTAGAAGGGAATGGATGCTGGGTGAGACTGGAACTAGAAGGGAGCTGATGTTGGGGGAGGATTAGAATGGGATGGGGCTGGGAGATTAAAATGGAGAGGGGAAAAATATTTTGTGTAGGAGGGATGAAAAATCTACAATTGGCCAGGTATTGGGAGAGTAATTGGGGATTGAGGATGGAGGGGTAAAATTTGTGTGGATGAAATAGGAATGAGGAAAGAGCAAAAGGAGAAAGATTAGTATGTTAAAGCAGATGTAGAGAGAGAGAATGGAAAAAAAACTAGAAGAGAGAAGAAAGGACAAATGGACAGCAGACGATGGAGAGTTAGCAGAAAGCATGAAGAAACCAGAAGAAAGTGGCTGGACCAATTGCAACTGAAAAAAAAATGCACAAAAGGTAGAAAGATATCTCTTTATTTTGAATTTATTAACTGGAATATGTCAGCTCTGGGAAATGTGCATCATTAACATCTGCGCTTTGTTTGGTACAAGAGGAAATTAATTTATAGTTTTATTTCTACAGTGTTGTTGTACATTCCAAGTTTGGCTTTTGGGGTTCCCAGTTTAATTATTGCCTTCCTGTTTCTAAATTGTGATTCCTTGTTTAGTGATGGTCTATGTTCTGCATGTGTAACTGAGCTGAGGTATTCTGTTTATGTAATTCCTATTTGACGTTGCCTCTTGTTCTCTTTCCCCAGTATTCTCTGAAATGTATTGGTTTAATATTTGCAGTGTTGCCTTTTGATAGGTAGGGTATGGTGCTTTGTGAGTCCTGGTAATGCTGTCAGGATACGGCGGGTTTGCTATGGGTTCTAAATGTATACCAAATCAATATGATCTCCCTATAACTTATCACCAACCCTCTATAACTAAAAATAGCCTTTGGATTCCAAACCTACCCACAACCCCTAAAACATGCAACTTTTTTTGTCGGATCATTCACCGTGAGAGGAAAACAATTCCACTCCTGAAGTGAACCCTCCTTTTTGCTCAATAATTCAATGGCTGCTCATCAGCCCAGCTAACAAAAACAGCACCTGCTGCCGTCAGCAAAATCAATCCGTTTTCTTTAAAAAGGTAATAGAGGCAATTAGGTCTCCCCCGATCCACAGGCTCCCAAAACAAACACCGCAGCTCATTTAATCCCCCACTAGAATTAGTATTATGAAAGAGGACTTAGCTGCTTAAAAGAAGAAGCTGTTCCACACTGTTCATATGTTCTTTGAAGGCTTTGTCCACTCTACATGAAAGAGATAGAGAATCCACTATTCATCGACAGGCGGTCCGCTTCACTCCACAACAAACGAGGTTCAGGCGACACCAAAGGTGTTTCAAGCCCACTGCTCCTCTCCAGTTCTTCCTCAGGCAAGTTCATCGTTGAAGGAGAAGAAATTGAAATCGTGGAAAACTTTAACCTACTTGGATCAACTACACTGGTCAACATTGAAATCGTTACTGACTTTAAAAGGCCCTAATCTGTAGTATCTTGGTGAGCTGAACACGAATATAACATAAAAAAAATGTTATTGGCTCTCGTGTTGAAGATATTGCATGTAGTTCATTTTTGATGTTTTACCGTGTAAATTTATCCAGTAGGACATCAACAACATCCCAAATAAGCCTTGAATGATGTAATATTGCATCAGATTGCATAATACCAGCATGCACACATCATCCAGAGTTGACTGCATCATTTTCTGATGCAATGCAATACTACTGCCAGACGGCTGCTGAAGCCATCTGATGTCAGCAGTGTATCATACGCAGTCAGAAAGGTTGAGCATTTAAAATATTTCAGACTGTGTGTGAGACAGTTTAAGCTACTGTTACATGTAACTTTTATTAATCATATAATTTTAGCCATTTAGGTCCAATACAGAACAGTAATGCCGCGAAAGTGCGTTAATACTGTTGACAATTTCTGCTACATTTGTGGGGAAGTGACATTTGCCAACCAGAAGAAAAGTATCACTTCTCAACTGAAGAAGGCATATCTTCTTTACTTTGGATGCAAGTTTGCTGACCAAGACAAGCCTTGGGCCCCGCATATATGCTGAGCTACATGTACAACACAGCTTTCACTGTGGTTGAATTGCAAAAGACCGTCAATGCCATTTACAGTCCCCATGGTGTGGAGAGAGCCAAGCAACCACATAAATGATTGTTACTTCTGCTTGGTTCCTCCTCTTTCCAGCGGAATAACGAAGCAAAAGAAGTTGAGCATAGTCTACCCAAACATTCTTTCTGCATTGAGACTAGTTCCATATGATGAGGGACTTCCTATTCCAGAACCTCCATCAGAATATTCTCTTGATTCATCTGATGAGGACAAGGGTGAGCCGACCTGTTCTTCTCTTGGTCCGTCAGCATGCAGTGACCCAGATTTTCACTGGGATGCATTATCAACTACACACAAAATAACACAGGAAGAACTAAATGACCTGGTTCATGATTTGGACTTATCCAAGAACAAGGCAGAATTGCTAGGATCAAGACTCAAACAATGGAATCTTCTAGAAGAAGATTTCAACATTACTCCATATCGAAAGCACCACCAGCAGTTGGAGCCTTTCTTCAGAAAGGAAAGTAATCTGGTATTCTGTTACAATACTGAAATCCTCATGAATGCCTTAAAAATCACTCATGACCCACAAGACTGGAGACTATTTATAGACTCTTCGAAACTGAGTCTGAAGGCTGTGCTTTTGAACAATGGAAACTGTCTTCCATCTATTCCAGTAGCGCATGCTGTCCACATGAAAGACATACGATAACGTAAAGCATTTACTGACTTCCATTAACTATAACAAGTACAGCTGGCACCTCTGTGGTGACTTGAAGGTAGTTGCCCTATTAATGGGACTGCAGCATGGATATATAAAATAGATGTGTTTCTTATGTGAGTGGGATAGCCGAGCAAGGGATTGGCACTACTTGCGGAAGGAATGGAATCGCAGACAAAATGCAACAGTTGGAGAGAAGAATATCCAGCACCCAGCTCTGGTTGAGGCTCACAAAATCCTGCTACCACCCCTTCACATCAAACTAGTTTTGATGAATAACTTCCTGAAAGCCATGTACCGCACTACGCCAGCTTTCTGATACCTGCATGAAAAATTCCCTCGACTCAGCGAAGCAAAGATTAAAGAGGGAGTTTTTGTGGGTCCTCAGACTTGAGGGCTCTTCAAAGATGACCGGTTCAACAACTTGCTGCAGGGTGATGCGAAAGAAGCATGGAATGCTTTTCGCCTAGTGTCAACAAACTTTCTCGGGAATGTTAGGGCAGAAAACTGCAAGGAACTAGTAGAAGACATGTTGATGCAGTATCAGAAATTTGGCTGCAATATGTCTCTAAAGATCCATTTCCTTGATTCCCATTTCGATTTCTTTTCTGACAACTGTGGTATGGTTAGTGATGAACAGGGCGAACATTTTCACCAGGATATCGCAACAATGGAGCAAAGATACCAGGGAAAATGGTCCACTACAATGCTGGCTGACTACTGCTGGACACTCCGCAGAGAAGCTCCCGAACAGTTGTACAAAAGACAGGCAAACAAATCTAAGAAGTAGTCTATGACTTGGTTTTTTACAGGTATTAACTGAAGGCCTATTATATTTACTATTGATATGCATTTCGTGATGTAAACATTAATTCTTGTAGATTACAAAAAAACTAGAGCCAACTTTGCAATTTCACTGTCATATTCGTGTTCAGCATATAAAAATTGATAAGAAATGACTATTTTTATTTCAGTAACATGACTTTTGCTAAAATTTATTGACCAGTGCTATCAATAAAGAAGCAACAAGCAGTCAAGAAATCCAACAACACATTGCTCTTGGCAGAATAGCTATGAAAGTTCTAGACAAGATTCTCAAGAGAAGAGATGTCTCTCTCCATACAAAGATTTGACTTGTTCAAGCCATGGTATTTTCAATAACATCATATGGATGTGAAAGCTGGACAGTGAAAAAGATAAACAGGAAGAAAATTGATGCCTTTGAATTATGGGGCTAGCGGCGAATAGTGCATATACCATGGACTGGCAGAAGAACAAACCAGTCAGTACTAGAGGAGATCAAACCTAAGCTTTCTTTAGAAGCTCAGAAGGCAAGACTTCGACTTTCATACTTTGGACACATCTTGCGAGAAACATACTTTAGAGAAAGACATCATGTTTGGCAAGATAGAAGGTCAACGCAAAAGAGGAAGGCCAGCAATGAGATGGATCGATAAAATAACTGCAGCTACAGGTACCAGTCTTCAACAATAAGTCACCTGACTGAGGACCGAACACAATTTAGGACAACTATCCAGAGGGTCACCATGAGTCGACACCGACTCGACGGCCCTTAGCAACATACTCAAGTGATCAGTGCACGCTTTCAGTTTTCAGGCACCCAAACAAACCAAATGAGCGCCCACCAACATGCACCTCTAGAAGTTCTGCTTGCTCTATTTTCCCAATAGTAAATGTATTGGTGCTCTAGGACAGACCTGGTATAATATATACACTGTCTTTTAATAGCTAGGTTTGTGCAATTTGCATCCTGGGAGTTAGTGCTATTATGATAAGTCTGTTGTATAGGTTCTGAATATCTTTATACAGGGTTATGTACTATCTTGCAAAACGTCTGGCAGTTGAAGGAAAACTTTACTGTTTCTGAGGTGACACCACAATTTGAATTTATTTTTGTATGGTGAGTTGTAAGAAGAAATATCCTGGCATCATTGTTGGGGAAATGGAGTGTGTTACAGAAATGAAGATGCAAGTTTATATATTGAGATTCTGTTTAATCCTGTATATAATCCAGATTTTATTCATATATAGAATAATTAGTTGAACTGCAGTGTCAATTATAATAGTGGTTTTGCTGGATTTCTTATATGGGCTAGGGGTTTTTAATACATAGAAGGCAAATGGGACTTTTTCTTATATTGTCTTTTAAAGGCATGCGGAGGAAGAGGAGCTGTGATGTGATGGTGGGCATGATATGTAGAAATTTCACATTGGTTTCCCCTCCCCCCTCCATTGAATTCCCAATTGCTTCTGTCCAGACGCCACTGGCCTGCTGGCCTCCTTGCCTCCATGTACCCACCTTGGATTACAGATCATTTGGCCCCAACAGGTGCTTAGAACCAGTACATCTGCTCCATGCAATTCTCAAAACCCCCAACGCCCCCACTTCCTCACAATTAAAGAAAGCTCAAATAAAAATAGCAGAGGAGGTGTAATTCTGAGTATCTTCCCTGGGTGCAGAAAAAGCTGGTCCTGCTCTGATTAGATTAATATAGATTGCTAATTCCTAATCTATTTTCCAGTGTTTCAAACTACTTGGAAAAGGTGGAAAGCAAAAGGGCTTGCGTTGTTTCATTGCAGGGTGCAGTTAGTTATGACAGTGCAGGGTGCAGTTAGTTATGACAGTGGTTTGCATTATATTAAATTAGTACTTTACTGTTTACTTAGACTCATTTTGTCAACTAAATGAACTCTTACAACCTTAAATAGCCCCGTTGTAAACCCTGCAAACCATCTGCAGGATGTTTTTCAGCCGGTTTCTGTAAGAAGATAGTTTATTTTCCTAAAGCCTTTCTGTACAAATTTTATATGCAATTTTTTTCCATAAACACCTTTAGATACTGTGTAAATGACAAAGAACTCGTAAGTCTGTAATTGATGGTCTGGCCAGTTACCCCTCGGGCATCTTGATGTTCAACAGACTGTTGCTGCACATTGAAATGGTTTTTGCTGCCTTTCCTTGCTCCTGGAACAGAAAGCAAAAGCTTACAACAAGCTTACTTTTCCTGATGCTCATTTTTCCTTGGAGCAACTTGACGTAACCCTTTTTTGTACCTAAACATTGGAGCTATTTTCTAATAAAGAAAACTATGTTACCCGTTATCAATTGGTGTACAGTACTTTAAAGGTCTCCCTTGTTTTAAACAAGCATTTGACCAGTTGGAAAGCAGTTAATATGCGGTCAGCACTGCTCTCTTAGGGACATGTTTACTGAGCTGGGCTAATGGTTAGCACGGGTTATTTGTAACTAGGTGCCTTGTCCTTCACTGGACCTCAGTTACAAATAGTCCATGCTAACCTTTAGCCCAGCTTAGTAAACATGCCTCTTAGAATAACACATCTGCTACAGTGGAAATATAGCTTTTCTAACCTTCATGATCACAACTGATGCTCAGGGCATGGAAGAGTGTACATCAAGGGCATCTATGTACAGATGCTGCTTCCATCAGTATACATTACAAATTCACAACAATATAAAAGCATTACATCTTAACCCTAAAGCCTAGCACAACACTGGAACTTATTGGAGTTGGACCATGGCTGCAGATCTTGAATTTGTGTCAGCAAGCAGGTCACATAACTAGAGCAGGAACTACTAGCCAGGCCGAACTGGAGGGTTACAGCAGAGAAATTTGGCAATAAATCCATTTGATATTCAGCTACGATGGTCTGCATGGTTTTAAAATGCCAGCTGTGATGGTTAATTGAAATCCGGATATTCAGAGCAATATCTAGACAGCGGCTGGGGCTGTATTCGGTGCCTGCACTATCTGATATTCAGCTGCTATCAAGATAGAGTATAGCATACTACTTAGCAGCTCTACCCCAGCTCCACCTCATACTGCCCTGGCACTATCCAGATAGTGCTGAGGGAATATTCAGCAGCACTTCTAGATAGTGCTTCTGAATATCCCTCTCAGCGGGACGTTTCCAGCTAGCAGTGCTGCTAGCCAAGTCCTTTTAAATACAGGGCCAGAAGATTATCCATGAAAGAAGTTCAAGAGCAAAAGGACAGGCTTTTGCTATTTATTTTATTTATTTCTTTTTTATACCACGCTCTTTAGAATCAGTGTGGTTTACATGTATACTAACAGGTACTTTTTATTCCCTTGTCCCCGAAGGGCTCACAATCTAAGTGTACCTGAGGCAATGGAGGGTTAAGTGGCTTGCCCAAGGCCACAAGGAGTAGCATGGGACTAGAGACCCCAGCCCCTCCGGCCTGAAGTTGCTTGTCCCCATGTGGGAATTGAACCACATGGGGACAATTGCATTAAGCATGGGTGTACTTGGCGTGCATGCTCCCTGGTAATGTTGAACTTAGCATGGACGCATTCACCTATGCTAATCGGGACACACAGTAGGAGAACGTTTCAGATCATCTTCACTTTCAGCCACCAATGTGGTATTAGCAATGTAGTGAAGGTTGTTGATGAGTCTTCCAACAATCTTCATACCTCAGCTTTCTTCATGGAGTTCAGCTTCTCAGATGATTTCTTCTGCATATAAATTAAACAGGTAGGGGAAAGTACTTTTTGCAGTACGAATTGATTATAAATATTGCCAAAATAGTCACAAAGGGGTAAGTGGATCATACTGGGTGACTTTAATCTACCCGATGTGGCTTGGATTACTCCTTCTGCAAATTTGGAAAGGAGCAAAACAATTGTGGATGCTTTCCAAGATCCGTTACTTAGACAAATGGTGATGGAACCAACCAGGGAAAGCTCAATGCTGGATTTAGTGCTCACCAATGGTGATAGCATGTTGAATGTCTGGGTGAGTGCCCCTGTGAGCAGCAACGATCATCACACGGTATGGTTTGAGATAAAAGCCAAGGTGTAGTCCAATCATAGCAAGCTCAAAGTCCTAAACTTTAAAAACACTGACTTCAGTAAAATGGCCAAGTACCTGAAAGAGGAGTTGGCAGGTTGGGAGGGGATAAGGGAAGTGGAATTGCAATGGGCTAAACGAAAGGTGGCAATAAAAGGGGCAACAGAAAAATATGTAAGGAAAGTAAATAAAAACAAGAGCAGAAGGAAACCTATTTGGTTTTCCAAAGAAGTGGCTGCTCAAATAAAGGCAAAAACCACAGCTTTCGCAAAATTCAAAAGATTGCAAACAGAGAAACGCAGAAAGGAATACAGGATCAAACTAACAGAGACAAAAAGAGAAATAAGGAAAGCAAAATCAAAGGCAGAGGAAATGATGGCTAAAGATGTGAAGTGTGGCGACAAAACCTTCTTCAGGTATATTTGGAGAGGAGGAAAATCAGAGGTGTAATTGCAGGACACAGAAGTGCTGGGAACGGACTCGTGGAAAGTGACATTGAAAAAGCGAAATTGCTGAACAAATACTTCTGCTCTGTTTTTACTAAAGAAAATCCTGGAGAAGGGCCACCTGTGACTCCCAAATATAAAAATGGGAATGAAGTAGATACCACACCATTCACAGAAGATGATGTTTTAGAACAACTTGCAAAACTGAAAGTGGACAAGGCCATGGGACTGGATGGGATACATCCCAGGAAACTGAAAGAGCTCAGAGAGGTTCTTGCAGGGCCGTTAAAGGATGCTTTGAACAGATCCTTGGAAACAGGAGAAGTTCCTCAGGATTGGAGAATGGCTGATCTGATACCTCTTAACAAAAGTGGTGACAGGGAAGAAGTGACAAACTACAGGCCCGTGAGCCTTACCTTGGTGGCGAGAAAAGTAATGGAGGCGCTCCTGAAAGAGCAAATAGTGGACTTTCTCAAAACCAATAGGTTGCATGATCCGTGGCAATATGGTTTTACCGAAGGACGATCTTGCCAAACAAATCTGATTGAGTTCTTTGACTGGGTGTCCAGAGAACTAGATCAGGGGCATGCGATGGATGTCATCTACCTGGATTTCAGCAAAGCCTTTGATTCTTTTCCTCATAGGAGGCTTATCAATAAGCTCAGTAGTTTGGGGATGGGTCCCAAGGTAGTGAACCATATCCGAAATTGCTTGACTGACAGACGACAGAAGGTGATGGTAAATGGAGCTCACTTGGATGAAAGGAGGGTGATTAACGGGGTGTCCCAGGGTTCGGTCCTGGGCCCGGCACTGTTCAATGTATTTATGAGTGATATTGCTGAAGGACTGAATGGAAAAGTCTGTCTTTTTGCAGATGACACGAATATTTGCAACAGAGTGGATTCCCCTGAGGGAGCGGATAACATGAGGAAAGATCTACAAAAGCTGGAAGAATGGTCTAATACTTGGTAGTTAAGATTTAATGCAAAGAAGTGCAATGTCATGCACTTGGGAAGCAGAAATCCAAAAGAAACATATGCAATAGGGTGCGAGAGTTTGGTGTGCATGGATCAGGAGAAGGACCTTGGTGTGATTATTTCTGAGGATCTCAAGGTGGCAAAACAATGCGACAAGGCAGTGGCAAAAGCCATGAGGATGTTGGGTTGCATACAGAGGAATTACCAGCAGAAAGGAAGAGGTACTAATGCCACTGTTTAAGTCACTGGTGAGGCCTCACATGGAATACTGTGTTCAGTTTTGGAGACCGTATCTTGCAAAGGATATAAAAAGACTGGAAACTGTTCAGAAGAAGGCGACCAAAATGATTTGGAGCCTGCGTCGGAAGCCTTATGAGAAGAGACTTGAAGACCTAAATATGTACACTCTGAAGGAGAGGAGGGACAGGGGAAATTTATTTATTTTATTTATTTAGCTGTATTTATATCCCGCTTTTCACTGGGTCAAAGCGGTCAATTGGGAGATACATTTAACACGAGGGGATATGACACACAGACGCTAATACTTGATTGATATGATTCAGACCTTTAAATACTTAAAGAGAAATAATGAACAAACCTCTTCCAAATACGGGGAAGCTGTAAAACTAGAGGGCATAACATGAAACTGCAAGGGGGTAATTTGAAAGGCAATGTCAGTAAATACTTTTTTACTGAAAAGGTGGTGGATGAATGGACTGCCCTCCCGATGGAAGTGGTGGGGGCAAATACAGTGACATGGGGAGGGGTGGCCTGCACTGAGCGGCAGGTGCACCTACTCTTGCCATCTTACTGGGCAGACTAGATGGATCATACGGGTCTTTATCTGCCATCATTTACTATGTTACCATGTTAAACCATTCTGTTTCTCCTTGTTATGTTTGAACTTTGCTTGTAGATCAATGTACAGGTTGTGCTGAGAGCTATCTGGTGTTCTGGTATACTCATGATTCTTAAGGTGGCCAAGTTTCTCATGATTCACACAAAGAGCTTGCTCTAAGTTAATTTATTTTATTTATTTATTTATTTGTGTGCTTTTCTATACCACCTCTTCCAGAGATCAGGGGCGGTTTACAGAGAACGTTTAAAACAATATAACAAAAACATTGGAATATTGCATTACATAGAACATTAATGGCACATAGTAACTATATTACAGAGAAAGAAATACTTTATTTACATGGTTGGGTAAGATACTGCTTATTAGACCGAGCCATAAAATTTACAAGGATTTATAAAAAAAAAACCATTGTAGTAAAAACTAGAAGTGTGGAGTTCTAATGTGGTAGAGGGACTACTTGTAATAGGACTGATTAGGGTTCAGTCTATACTAACAGGGAGTGAGTCTTGAGTTAGGTTGGGTAGACTTGTGTTAGTTTAGTTGTGTATTCTTGCGTAGTATGTTTGATTGTGGTTTGTAGGTTGCAGTAATGTTGACTAAACAGATAAGTTTTAAGTTCCTTCCTGAAAGAGGTAAGGTCCTTAATCTCTCTAAGGTTTAGTGGTAGCTTGTTCTATTGGCTGGGTGCATAATATGAGAAGGCAGTGTTAGTGGTTATTTGCTTTTAATAAAACACAGATAGATATCCTTTTAGTATTTTTTTTCTTTTCAAGCATACATCTCTCATTCACACAGGGACGGCCCAAGGGGGGTGCGGGGCCATATGCGGAGACTCAGTGCGGGGACTCATTTACATAAGGGGCCTCATTTGCATTATTATTTGCATAATGTTACCATGCACTAACCTTTAGTAAACATGCCTCTTAATGAGTGCATGGATAAAGAAAGACTAAAAGATTTCTACATTACTATAATCCAGTGCCAACCGCCAGGCACTATGGAACTACTACAAACACTGCCCATTTAGAACCCATAGCAAACCCGCCGTATCATAACAGCACTACCAGGACTCACAAAGCACCATACTCTACCTATCAAAAGGCAACACTGCAAATATTAAACCAATACATTTCAGAGAATAACAATACATGACCTATTGGGGAAAGAGAACAAGTGGCAATGTCAAATAGGAATGACAAACAGAATACCTCAGCTCAGTTACACATGCAGAACATAGACCATCACCAAACAAGGAATCACAATTTAGAAACAGGACGACAATAATTAAACTGGGAACCCAAAAAGCCA
The DNA here is from genome assembly GCA_033557465.1 of Ichthyophis bannanicus. NCBI lineage: Eukaryota > Metazoa > Chordata > Amphibia > Gymnophiona > Ichthyophiidae > Ichthyophis > Ichthyophis bannanicus. The sequence goes on from CM066035.1 coordinate 396,761,221, forward strand.
AACTTGAAATGTACAACACTGTAGAAATAAAACTATAAATTAATTTCCTCTTGTACTAAACAATGCGCAGACGTTAATGATGCACATTTCCCAGAGGTGACATATTCCAGTTAATAAATTCAAAATAACGAGATATTTTTCTACCTTTTGTGCATTTTTTCAGTTGCAATTGCTCCAGCCACATTCTTCTGGTTTCTTCGTGTCTTCTGCTAACTCTCCATCGTCTGCTGTCCATTTGTCCTTTCTTCTCTCTCCTAGTTTTTTTTTCCATTCTCTCTCTACATCTGCTTTAACATACTAATCTTTCTCCTTTTGCTTTTTCCTCATTCCTATTTCATCCACTCAAATTTTACCCCTCCATCCTCAATCCTCACTTACTCTCCAAATATCCGGCCAATTGTAGATTTATCTTCCCTCCAAACAAAATATTTTTCCCTCTCCATTTCACTCTCCCAGCTCCATCCCATTCTAGCCCTTCCCAACATCAGCTCCGTTCTAGTTCCAGCCCCACCCAACATCCGCTCCCTTCTAGTCCCCGGATCAACCCATTTCCAGTCCTATCCGAGTCCCTCCATAAGCTCATTTCCAATCCCAGCCCCCCCCCCACCATCAGCCCATTTTTAGTCCTTTCCTAGCCCCACCATCAGCCCATGTCGAATCCTAGCTCCCCTCCACTCAGCCCATTTCCAATCCAAGCCCCCCATGAGCCTACTTCCAGTTCTAGCCCCTCCATGAGTCCATTTCAATCCAAGCCCCCACCACAGCCCATTTCCAATCTTAGCACCCCCCAGCAGCCCATTTCCAGTCCTATCCTAGGCCCTCCATCAGCCCATTTCCTGTCCTAGCCCTCCCACTCAGCCCATTTCCGGTCCTAGCTCCCTCCCCTCACAGCCCATTTCCATTCCAAGCACCCCTCCCCATCAGCTATTTGCAGGTCAAGCCCCCCTTCCTCTCAGCCCATTTCCAGTCCTAGCAACCCCCCCCCCCACAGCCCATTACCAGTCCTAGCCTCCCATAGCCCATTACCAGTCCTAAGCCCCCCATAACCCATTATCAGTCCTAAGCCCCCCATCATCCCACTTCCAGTCCTAACCCCCCATCACTCCATTTTCAGTCTTAGCCACCCCATCAGCCCATTACCAGTCCTAACCCCCCCATCAGCCCATTTCCAGTCCTAGCTCCCTCCTATCAAGCTCATTTCCATTCCAAGCCCCCCTCCCCATCAGCTATTTGCAGTTCAAACCCCCCTTCCACTCAGCCCATTTCCATTCCAAGCCCCCATCCCCATCAGCTATTTGCAGTTCAAGCCCCCTTCCACTCAGCCCATTTCCAGTTCTAGCAACCCCCAGCCCATTACCAGTCCTAGCCCCCCATCAGCCCACTGCCAGTCCTAACCCCCAACAGCCCACATCCAGTCTTAGCCCCCCATAGCCCATTACCAGTCCTAACCCCCCATCTGCCCTTTTGCAGTCTTAGCCCCCCATAGCCCATTACCAGTCCTAACCCCCCATCAACCCAGTCCTAAACCCCCCCATAGCCCATTACCAGTCCTAACCCTCCATCAGCCCACTTCCAGTCCTAACCCACCCCATAGCCCATTAGCAGTCCTAACACACCCCCATCAGCCGATGTCCAGCCCTAGCCCCACCTAGCCCAGAACCCGTCCTACCCCCCCCATCAACCCTTTTCCAGTCTTAGCACCCCATAGCCCATTATCAGTCCTAACCCCCCATCAGCCCCATTTCCAGTCCTAACCCCCCCATCAGCCCATTTCCAGTCCTAGCCCCCCCATAACCCATTACTAACCCCCCAGATCAGCCCATTTCCAGTTTTATCCCCCCATAGCCCATTACCAGTCCTAACCCCCCATAGCCCATTACCAGTCCTACCCCCCATCAGCCCATTTCCAGTCTTAGCCCTCCATAGCCCATTGCTAGTCCTAACCCCCATCATCCCATTTCCAGTCCTAGTCCATCCGTAGCCCATTACCAGTCCTAACCCCCATCAGCCCATTTCCAGTTCTAGCCCCCCCATAGCCCATTACCAGTCCTAACCCCCCCCCATCAGCCCATTTCCAGTCTTAGCACCCCATAGCTCATTACCAGTCATAACCCACCCCCCTATCAGCCCATTTCCAGTCTTAGCACCCCCATAGCTCATTACCAGTCCTAACCCCTCCATCAGCCCATTTCCAGTCCTAACCCCCCATCAGCCCATTTCCAGTTTTAGCCCCCCCCTAGCCCATTACCAGTCCTAACCCCCCCATCAGCTCATTTCAAGTCCTAGTCCCCCCATAGCCCATTACCAGTCCTAATCCCCCCATCAGCCCATTTCCAGTCTTAGTCCCCCATCAGCCCATTTCCAGTCCTAACCCCTCCATCAGTCCATTTCCAGTCCTAACCCCCCCATCAGCCCATTTCCAGTCTTAGCCCCCCCCCCATAGCCCATTACCAGTCCTAAACCCCATCAGCCCATTTCCAGTTCTAGCCCCCCATAGCCCATTACCAGTCCTAACCCCCCCATCAGCCCATTTCCAGTCTTAGCACCCCCATAGCTCATTACCAGTCCTAACCCCTCCATCAGCCCATTTCCAGTCCTAACCCCATCAGCCCATTTCCAGTTTTAGCCCCCCCATAGCCCATTATCAGTCCTATCCCCACCCCCTTCAGCACTTTTCTAGTCCTAATCCCCCCATCATCCCATTTCCAGTCTTTGCCCCCCCCATCAGCCCATTTCCAGTCCTAACCCCCCCCCCCCATCAGCCCACTTCCAGTCTTAGGCCCCCCCATAGCCCATTACCAGTCCTAACCCCCCTCCCCCCCATCAGCCCAGGTAGATTAAAAACAAACAAACTGGCTGCTGCTGCTGCTGCTGCTGCTGCCACCTTGGCAGCGGCAGATTCAAGCATCAAGCATCCATGCTGCCTCGGATCCTGTAATCCGCTGGACTCCAGAAACCTCACTATTTTCTCTTTCAGCAGCGTTTCCAAAAATTTACTCACCACTGAAGTTAAACTAACTGGTCTGTAGTTTTCAATCACATCCTTACTTCCGCTTTTGTGTAAAGGCACCACCTGAGCCTCTCTCTAGTCCTTTGGCACCACTCCCGACTCCAACGAGGCATTTAAAAGGTCAGTCAGTGGAGCTGCTAGAACGTCCCCAAGTTCCCTCAGTATTCTAGGGTGTATCCCATCCGGTTCCATCGCTTTGTCTACTTTAAGTTTAGCTAGTTTCTCACGAACACAGTCTTCTGAAAATTGTTCAAGATGCCCCTTGCTTCAGTAGCCTACCTTTGTATTGTACACCGCCCTGATGCTTCGGCCTGGGCAGTCTATCAAATTGTGCAAATAAAGATAAAGTTCCTGTTTGTGGGTGTTTTCTGAGGTCCTGTTCCTGCTTCTTCATCTGTGAACACAGAACAGAAATATTTGTTAAGCAATTCCGCTTTATCCTCATCAGCTTCTACATATTCCTCCCCTGCACCCTTGAGTCTCACAATACCACCTTTGCACTTCCTCTTCTCACTAACTTAGCTGAAAAATGTCTTATTCCCCCCCCCCCCCCCATTTTATTGCATTGGCTATTTCCTCCTCTTTTTGAATCTTTGCATTCCTGACTACTTTGCTTGCTTCTCTAAGTTTTTTCCAAATATAGATTCCTGTCTTCTTCTCTCTGTGATCTCTTGTATTTCATGAAAGCCTCCCACTTTTTCTTCACCTTTTCAGCTACTTCTTTCGAATGCATAGTGGTCTCCTTTTCCTTTTACCTTTATTTACCATTTTAACAAAAAGGTTGGTTGCCCTTAAAATATCCCCTTTCAGTTTTGCCCACTGTTTTTCTACATCCCCCAGCTGTTCCCATCCCGCTAACGACTCCCTGAGGTATTGGCCCATCTTGGTAAAGTTGGTTTTCCTAAAGTCTAAAATCCTCACTTTTGAATGGATTCTAACTAACAGCCCTAGTCCTAATACTGAACCACACCATCTGATGATCACTGGATGCAAAATGATCTCCCACTATATTCAAAGTGATTAACGTGGCTAACAGACCCGCTAACCCCATTAATCGTGGTCACTGGCATATTCAGGGGCACTAACGTGGTTAGTGCCGCTGAATATCAAGGCATGCTGCTGCTGCTGCACACCCCAGTGCTAGTCGGCTAGCATCAGGGCTTTTCTGGGACAGAGCGGGGTAGAACCCAGGAATAACTGGGCAGAGCTGATATGTAGCCACTGCCCGGTTAACCTTCAGTGGTGACATTTAAGCATATGAAAGGTTGGTGTAACTTTTGCTACCAAAGCTAGCTGGGCAGTGGTTGAATATCACCACTGCCCGGTTAGCTTCAACGCTATCTGGCTGACCTGGATAGTCAATGCCAGAGGCCGGATATGGCCCCAGTATTGAATATCCAGGTTGAAAGTTCAGCAGTGATGGTTAACCACTTTACAATGGCTAGCCACCATTACTGAATATCGGGCCCCCGATTTTTATCCTTTCTTGAACTTATATGAACTTTCTAGATGGAGTCGACATCTTGTTTTGGATGACATCACCAAATAATTGGCTAGTGATGACCATTATGTCCTTTGAAAACTATAAGGAATCAAAATAGAGTTAAGATACATGGGAAAGCCAGTGTAATAGGCACGGTGGGCTATCAGAAGTATCTTGAATTTGATATGTGTTGCCACAAGAAGCCAATGTTGTTACAGCTACTGGTATTTTGTACCATATTGTAACTTTACAGCAGTATTCTGGGCTAGCTGGAGCCTTTTCAACTGGAACTGTGCAACTCCTCCAAGAAGTGAACTGCAGTAGTACATCCTGATCATAGGAAGGGCATGCAATATGTTAAGAGTCCTGGAGTCCAACAAATGTTTTAAGGATCTAATTCTCTGAAGAGCAATGAGCCTCTAACCATCTGAGAAATCTGAGAGACAAAAAATGTCCCAGGTCATTCAAATAATTTCATAGTGTTCTTAATTTTTATTAGGGTTATTTTAATAACAGAATACAGGGAACTGATTTTTCCTGACAAGTGATTCAAATAGCTTCAGTTTTCTTTTGATTCAAAACAAATTTATTTTTCTCAATCACGTGTAATTTTTTTTTTTTTTTTACAGATGATCATGTAATTTATTTTTAAATTGAATATCCCAGGTATCTGAAGTTATCAATAGCATCATAAATGTAAAACTAAATCCCAGGTCTTGAATTTAGGTAGTCAACGAGGCTCTGAAAATATTGAATAAGTTGAGGGCCAATATTGATTTTTGTGGAACACCTTGAGACAGGGGTAAGATTTATTTTCTTTATCTATTGAATTGTTTTCTATACTGCTTTATCCATGTAATCAAGGTGGTTTACAGAGAACATAATAAACTTATACTGCTTTAGGCAGTTTACAAGGAACGGGAAACATACTGAATAAGAACAATAAACATTATAACAGTATTTTAAATCACATGCAGGCCTTTGGGATGCAATGATGTTAAGCCAACTATTTACAGTTAGCTATTTACATCAAGATGGTATAAGTTATTTATAGATAATTTTTACATTTAGGTGATATTGCTGTATAATGAGGTGAGGTATTGCTGTGTGATGAGGTGAGCCTCAGTTATATGAGTGGTTATTTTCTTATTTATATGGGGTTTAGGTTTTCCATTCTGGATTGGTAATATTCTGCAAATAGGAACGTCTTGCGTTTTTTTCTGAACATAGTCAGATCTTTTATTTCTCATAGGTCGTTGGGTAGTGCGTTCCATAGGACTGGGGAGTAGAAAGTGAATGCCGTATTAGTTGTTGATTGGTTTGTGTTTTTGAAATCCTTAGGGAGAGTTAGTAGGTTCTGCATATTTTTCCCTTCATCGTCTTGTTCCTTGCTGTATCTGTATTAATGAAGTAAGATAAGTTGGTGTGATATTGTTTACTGTTTTGAATGTTGTCATTAGAGCCTTATATTTGATTCTCGGTGTCACTGGCAATCAATGTAGGTGGTACAGGATGGGAGTTGTGTGTTCTGATCTGGCTACTTTCATTATGATACGTGCAACCATGTTCAGTGCTATATGTAGGGTTTTCAAAATTTGTTTGGGGGGGCCTTGGAGGATAATGTTGCTAAAATCAAAGTGTGGGCAGATCAGTGCTTGAGCTATTGTGCTGAAGTCATCCACCGATAGGAGGGGTCTTAGATTTTGTATCATTCTAGTTTTCTTGTAGATTGTTTGCGTGGTCATGTTAATGTGTTTGATCATTTTGAGGTTCTGGTCTAATAGTATGCCCAAGTATTTTATTTCTTTTTTGATTTCTAGAGAGGCATCATTTACTTGGAGCTGCTGAGGTGGAGAGAATGTTTTGTTTCTGGAAATCATCAGGACTTCGGTCTTTTTTAGATTTTTTGTTTGGTTAACGGAATTAAGTCAGTGTGAGACATCACTGAAGCAGTTGACAATTCTCTCGTAGATGGTAGATGATTTGCTACCTGTTGAAAAGTAAAAGAACCTGAGAGTGAAAATAGTTGAAAATGTTCCTGTGAAGCTAACTTGCTGTAAATGTTCCAGCAAAAGTATGTGATCAATGGCATCAAAGGCTGCAGAGAGGTCCAGTTGTGTAAGTAGAATATCTCGGAAATTATCTTGATGTGTGACTACTTCATTGAGGAGCGCTAATAACACAGTTTTTGCACTGTGCACGCTTTTATTTTAATTCAAAAAGGAATTTATTTGTTCTGAAACTGTTTTTTCAAGGAGTTTAGCTATAAAAGGAATGTTAGAAATTGGATGGAAGTTTACAGGAGAAAATGGGTCTAAGTCATGTTTCTTTAATGAAGGACAGATTACTGAGTAATTCCAGTCATTTGAAATATTACCTATAGAAAGGCTGGAATTTATTAAGCTTAGAAATATAGGGGCAAAGTCTGACCAACAATCTCTAAGCAGGAATGGGGGAATCTAATTTATTTATTTATTTTTATATACATTATAAAGTTTGTGATAATATACATCAAACCAAATAAGAAAGCCAGGAAAATACTCAGCAAATTCTTAATATAAAATTGCAATAAACAAAGAATACAAAAATGCAAACATGGCTTTTAGCCCACTAAATAAAGAGGGGGGCACTATTACAGGAAATAAAGAAAATCACAAACCAAACTCAGCAACAATAGCTGTCCTTTAGAACATAAATCCAAATTGTATCAATCACCTGGGGTATTTCCAGAGTTGAGGGATTTAAGAAAATCTTAAAGTTGCAAAGGATCAAAAAAACTATGACGACGACCCTGATGTATTACCTGGTATTTACATGGAAATTTAAGAAAGAAGGATGCTCCTAGAACCACGGTTCGAGACCATAGTTCCAGGAACATCTTCTGACGTAATTGTGTTGGCCGGGATACATCAGGGAAAAGCAATACATACTAACCACAGAACATACAATCCCTTTTCAAAAAATAAGCATTCAAAATTGAGCCTTTAGTTTTGTTACTTCCTATTCAGAAGGAATTAGGATTGCTAATTTATATTATCTATCTCATGGGAGGAAGATGTTTGCAGTGGCAGAGGGTGAATTGGACCAGGTGGAGGCGCCGGAGAGTAGAATGAGAAGTTATAACATCTGATGAAGACTCTAAAAATTCAGAAATATCTAAACTCTCCGGCACAACCACCTGGTCCAATTCGCCCTCTGCCGCTGCAACAATCTTCCTCCCACGAGGTAGATAATATAAAATTAGCAATCCTAATTCCTTCTGAATAGGAAGTAACAAAATTCCCTTCAAATATTTATAAAACAATATTGAAGGTGACAAATAGTGGGTAATAGGAAAATTTAAACAACGCAAGTTCCTTGAATGAACAACATTTTCAAGCAGCTCAAGCTGCTGATGAATAGAATGGCTCTCTTTGATAAACGTGGTAGAGGCGGATTGTACCGAGGCGAGCTGAGCCTCAGCATTATCTAACTGGGACAGCATGTTTCCAATTTTTAAATCATGTTCCCTTAATTTTGCCACAGAATCTCTGGTAAAATCTTGTAACTGACTCAAGGTGCCATTCAGGGCATCCTCAGTTCTCATAACTACAATCCAGATGTCCTTAAGTGAAATCTCCCGATCCAGGGAGCTCTCTTGCAAGTCACCCGAAGTAGTGGGCAACTGCAAAACTTTAGGCATCAGAGCAATTGTATCCATCGGTATTTGCGATGATACCGCCAGCTACCTGGTTACCAGTTGCAGCCCGGAGAAGTAACCAGCCCCTGGGAACTCTCCTCTCTTGCAAATACAACTGCCCCAGGAGAAGGGGATTGGGTTAACTCCCCCAGTACTGGAGACAAATCCAGTGGAGAGTCAGTACTTACAGAAGCAGAGAGAGAAGATGCAACATCTCCATTTCTTCCTGGACAAGAAATTTATCCAGGGGACCCTCTCCCTTGGAAACTTTAGCCATAGCCTCTACTGGGAAGACCTTATTCTTTCTCTTGCCCATCGCAAACACTGATTCACTCAGACTCGCACTAACGTGCACCAAAGGGGCACCAAAGGGGCGTATCCTGCCCTTTTGGACACACCCCTTCGGACCTGCACCCGAAGGACATGCCCGTGGCTGCATCCCGTGGCAAGGGCCGCGATTTTATCAGGCTCCAAAAGACATCACCTCTGTGCGCTGAGCACACGCAGGCAGGAACAGCTGCGCTGAAGATCACACTCCGAGTATCCATTGTAGAGGGACGCGGTTTTATCAGGCCCCAAAAGATGTCACCTCTGTGCACTGAGCACTCGCAGACAGGAAACAACTGCACTGAAAATCACATTCTCCTGGGGGAATCTTAGTTAATGAACTGACTAATTTTCCCAAGTGAAAAGCGGTGAAAGGGATAAATTCTGATAATACACTTTGATGAATACGTAGGCATTGAATGGAAAGATTGTAGTTAGGTACTGGCAAAGGAAGTGGAACAAAGTTGTTGATCCTTAAGTCAGGTTGGTTATGCAAACTTGAATCTTTTTAATTAAAAAGTTTGCAAAAATTTGGGATGTATTAGAGGGGGCATCAAAAAATTTGTTGTTCTCAGGAGGAAATTTCCTGAGGACAGAGAATAAATGTCTTGGTAATTCTCATGTGAGGGAATCTATTTAGAAATTTAATTAGAGGGTTTTTTTAATCTTTTTCATATTTTTATACTCTTTCTGTAGCTATATGTTAGCCACTTTAGGCCCGCTATTGATCTGGGATGGCTATGCGCTAAAAGCCTGCTTTTATTAAAAGGAGTGGGGAAGAAAAAATACCAGCTGAAGTAACATAAGATACCATTCAGAAAATATTGCAGAGCACTGACTCATCCTAAAAAAGTGTTTTGAATAAATTTGGGGATAAGAATGATTGATTGTTTCTACTATCTTGGATGGTCAGAAAACAAAGATAGACCTACGAGGACTTAGAAAGAATTGGAATTTCAATTACAAGAAGATAAGAATTTTTATCTACTGTATGTAAGCTGGAATATCTGGAGAACTGAAGTGGAAGAAATAATGAAGATTTTTAAATTTTTGAAATCCCCATAGATATGGTACAGAGGCATATGCAGGCTATTTTGAAAATTTCAGCAAAGTCTGCCACCCTGCCTTGTATATCTCTACTGTTGCTTTAGGAAGTGATGGGGCTGAATGGAATCAAGATTAGGTCCATCCAAAGAGTATGAATTTAAGTGAGTTTTTGAAGACCTCTTTAGAGGTGGATACTAGAAGATCAACTTTGTTATTTCTATTTGCATTGGAACTTGAATCTAACCTAGTGCTTCAAACACATAAGACTTTCTTGGGTTCTAATTCATATATTCCCTGATTTCTCTTCAACTACACAAGCCAGATACCTGTGGCCTTAAATCTAGAGTTCTGATACTGGAAGCTAGTTGTAAATTATTGTTTACATGTCAGTATTTATTTAATTTTGCAGATAAAAGTTGTGTGGGGGACTATTCAGCGGCAGCGGCTAGCTCCTCTAATGTGGCTAGCATTAGACCTAAATATTCAATGCCGGGGTCTTATCTGGCCACTGACAATGAATATCCGGGTCAACTAGTCAGCAAAGAATTTAACCAGCCACTGTCAGTATTGAGCTGCTGCCTGATTAGCTTCGGCAGCGAAAGTTAGGCTGCCCTTTCAGGTGCCTAACTTTCACCACTTTGCGATAACCAGGCAGCTGCTCTATATGGTCATTGCCTGGTTATCGCCAGGTGCTGCCCCTGGATCACCCCGATGCTAGCCAGCTATTATTGGGGCATGCAGCAGCTGCAGCACCCATGGATATTCAGTGATACTAACTATGTTAGTGCCACTGAATATCCCAGTCAACTTAATTAATGGGGTTAGCAGGTCTGCTAACCCTGTTAATTGCTTTGAATATCCACCCCTTTGTGTTTATGGACCCAAAACAGTTTGACTTTTTTCCTTGCTAAAGAAGGAATAAGAGTCTCAGATGGTAACCATCCTACATGACCTCAAGAACCCACTGGTCCTGCGTGATGCGAGTCCAGGCAGAGGCAAACAACTGGAGCCTCCCTCCGATCTCAACCATCTCCCGGACCCATCTTGCTTCATTGTGGCTTCCTAGCGGAGCCCGAGATCGCAGCAAGAAAACCTCTGCCCAAGCCTCAGTCCCGAAAGGAGGGACCGCCTCGAGAAGTGAAACACCCACTTTGGAAGAGCGCAAAGCGGGTCACTCTAAACCTCCGGAAATCCCTAGGCTGACCCCTGGGAGCCACAGAGGACTTGGCTCCTCTTGCTCTATCCTCTGGAAGACGAGAGCCTTTGGTGTTCCTCAGGTCCTTGATATACTTTTCCAAGGTCTTCCAAAATAGGAGTTTGCCCCAAAATGGCAAGCAGGAAAGACGGATCTTTGAGGATATGTCTGCTGACCAATTCCACAGCCAAAGCAAGCGGCACGCTGCCAAGGTTGAAGTCACTGCCTTGGAAACCGTTCGGACTTGATCATAGAGGACATCTGCCAGGTAGGTCATGCTAGACTCCAACATCACTGCCTCCGCCCTGGCCCCTTCTACTGGAAGATCTGTGCCCATCGCAAACAGGCTCTTGCCACATAAGCCCCACAGATGGAGGTCTGAATTGCCATAGCATTGGCCTCAAAGGCCTGCTTCAGCATTGTCTCCCATCTCTGGTCCCTGAGAGCTGCTCCACCTTCCACCGGGATGGTGTCTTCTTGGTCACTGCTGTGACCAAGGCGTTCACCTTTGGAAGTTTTAATAAGTCCATTTCCTCCAGAGCCAAGGGGTACAGGTGAGACAACATCCTCCTGCCCCTCAAGTTGGCCTTTAGGCGCTCCCATTTGGTATAAGTCGTCTGCTTGATGGCCTTATGAACAGGGAAAAATTCTTGCAGAGTTCTGATCCCCTGTAACAAGGAATCTTCCAGTGCTAACTCTGCTGAAGTCAGATCCCTCTTAAGATTCAAAGCCCCCAGAGAGCTGGCATTGAGCTCAGGGAACTCCTCCCTGCGAAACAATCTAATCACCGTGGATTCATCAGACGTTGGATGGTCCTCTGCTTCTGCCTTGGGCCCCCAGGACTCCTCCCAGTCCTCTGGATCCTCCTCTGCCACGTCCACAGAGGCTATGGAAGCTGGGGAATGGGGCTGAGCAGAGAGCTCCCCCGCAGAGCACAGTCTCTTAGCCTGCGAAGGTCCCCGCTGCTCCTCCGGAGCCGGGAGTTCAGATCCTGAGCTCCTGAGGAGGTCGCCACAAAAGCAAGTCATTTGAGGTACCCCCCAGTGCTCTGCTTCAAGCTAAATGCTTGAAGCAGCAGCACGAATTCCAGAAAAAAGGACAGACCTGAGCCCACAAGGGCCGGCTCTGGAGCTGCCCTGCATGTCTTAGCCACATCCATGGCTGAGGGCTTAGCTCCCTGTACTTTTTCTGCTTCTCTGCGTCAGAGCTGGTAGACGCTCCTACTGCTGCTTGGGAGGTTGAAGCCTCAGGAAATTCATCTGATCCTGCCACCTGAGATGTGTGCAGGGCCTGCTCTGCCGCCCTGCTCTCCTCAGAGCAGAGACCAACCAGGGAGACAGAGCCCTTGTGTGTGCCACAGGCCGTGCACTTGGGCTTGCTTGCAGACATGTGGAAATGTTTCCGGGAACGGTGCAAGTCAACAGCCGCGAAGCGGACATCCCCCCGCACTACTAGTGGCTCGCATATCCCCGTAAGGGCGGGAAATGTGCTCCACAATGGAGGGAGGGAATTGGGGTCCCTGAGTTTACACTTCACTGCTCCCAAGGCCATCACTGATCCGGGATGGTTCACGACACTCAGGGCACTTGGGGCGCGAATCTGTGCCCACTTACTCCAAGAAGGAAATCAACTCCCCAAGTCCGCTTTTTTTTTTTTTTTTACAAGGTTCAAACTTCCAACCTCTTTTCCTCACAAGGAAGGGCTAGCCATCAAGGAGCAGTTCCAGTGGACTTCACCAGGTTACACTAAAACTCGGATCCCCCCCCCCCCCCCAAACCAGGGCCTCTGCCATTGCCAGCCAGAAGGACTCTTCAGGGAGTACAGATCCAGAGCTGTGTCCCCCACCTGCTGAGCAAATACTGATCAGTCTGCTGATGCACAGCACCCTATATATGTAATATCTGCAAGCTTTGTGTTGCTCTGTCTCCACCTGCTGGTTGGGGGGCACAACCCATTGTCTGGCCTGGACTGGAAAGATGATATGGAAAGGTCTTTTCCTCAGTTTTTAAATCTATATAGTAGTGTTTCTGGCTATAAATTTAGGGCCTGATATTCTGTGGCGATGGCTAGCACTGGTAAAGCAGCTAGCCATCGCTGCTGAACTTTAGACCCAGATATTCAATGTCAGGGCAATATCCGGGTCCCAGCATTTAATATCCGGGTTGCCTGCATTGCAATGAAGCTAACTGGGAAGAGGTGATATTCAGGCACTGCCCAGTTTGCTTCAGTGGTGAAACTTAGGCCACCCTTTACTATGCCTGACTTTTATCGTGTTGTGATAAATGGGCAGTAGCTCAATATCATCACTGCCTGGTTATCACTGTGTGCGGCCCCCAGAACAACTCAATGCTAACAGGCTAGCAAGAGAGTGTGTAGTGGCCACACTCATGGATATTCAATGGTACTAACAGAGTTAGTGCCGCTGAATATCCCGGCCAAGGGGATTAATGCGGTTAGCAAGTCTGATAACTGCAGTAATCCCTTTCAATATGGGGGCCCATAGTATTTTTGTTATACGTGGGGGTGGTTTTTGACTTTGCCTGGTGCAGCTGCAACTCCTACCTCTTGTTTATAGTTTTAAAATTTTATTCTTTATTAAATTCAATATCACAAATTGAAGAAAAATACCTGTACAAAGAAAAATGATTATAACAAAGGAAATATTCTTTTAAAAAACAAATTTAAAAAAACCACTACACCAATTTAGATCCCAGATCATGAGAGACCAAGAAAAGAAAGGAAAGTAACCATGAAAATAATTATTACATATTCAAAAAGGCCAATGGACAATCTAAGAGAGTTGGATTGCCGAAACATTTGGGACATAAGGAGCTGAGACTATTATTCCTTCTTTAGTAAGCAAAAACGTCGAACTGCTTTGAATCCATACACAAAGGGGTGGATATTCAAAGCAATTAACCGTGCGGGACCCTCTATATGCTCTTTCTGTTCAGCGGTATGCTGTTTGTAGTTAATGTAAGGTAATGTAATGTAAGTTATGTACTGTGTTCCCTGTTTGTACTCCTAGTGTTTTGTTGTGATGTAATTATAATGCAATGTATGTTTCCCTCACCTTTGTTTAACTCTGTGCTGTATTAACCGCTTTGATTGAAGGAAAAGGCGGGATACAAAACATGTTAAATAAATAAATTAACATGGTTAGCAGACCTGTTAACTGCATTAATCGCATTGACTGGGATATTCAGCGGCACTAACATAGTTAGAACCACTGAAGATCCGTGGGTGCAGCTGCTGCATGCCCCAATAATAGCCAGTTAGCATCAGGGTGATCCAGGGGCAGCATTGACGATAACCAGGCAACAACTGTATAGAGCCGCTGCCTGGCTATCACAATGTGGGGACAGGCACCTGAAAGAGTGGCCTAACTTTCACTGCCAAAGCTATGGGCAGCAGCTCAATATCGCCATGCCTGGTTAACTCCTTTGCCATCAAGCTGACCCGGATATTCATTGGCAGTGGCTGCATAAGACCCCAGCATTGAATAACCAGGTCTAATGCTCAGTGGCGATGGCTAGCCACGTTAGAGGAGCTAGCCACTGCCGCTGAATATTCCCCCAAACAACTTTTATCTGCAAAATTAACTAAATACTGACATGGAAACAATAATTTACAATTAGCTTCCAGTATCAGAACTCCAGATTTTAAGGCCACAAATTATTGGTGTCTGGCTTGTGTAACTCGAGAGAAATTTGGGCTCAAGAAATTATTTAAATTCCAGAGCATCACAAACACAGATTTTGCTTGTTATTCAAGATTCTATTTATGAAATTAGCTATAAATAAAACTAAACCACCTGCTGTATTTTTGTTTTCCTCATTCCACTAATTTTCAATAAAGTTATTCAAGAACACCAAGACAGGTTTAATGTGACTTTAAACGCCCTAGCACCTGGGCACTGAATATATCTTCACCCCAACAGATACTGTGATAGTAGGAAGAATAAGATGGGAGACTCAGCCCTGACAGTGGGTGTCAACCTTTACTAGATTTTGACTATTCTCAAGAAGGGGTTACACACATTATTATACTTTAGATTTAGATTAAATCTACTTGCATTAGTGTTAATGCAAAATTTATGATAAGAAGGTAATGAGATGCAAAAGTATGAAAAGTAGCTCATTGCCTATTAGAGCAGCAAAAAGATAAATGTGTTAAGACTTGTACAATGTAATGCACACTCCTTAACACATCCTTTCAAGCATGCACCATATTGGAAAAATGTACCTCAATTAATTTCATTAATATAATCTATTAATGTGTGTGTTGAATCCTGCATTTGTGCACATTAATGACTAATGTTAAGACAGCCCTATAGGGATGAAACTATTGCAATTTTGCTTGACTACATTGCAAAAAGCAGGCCTATTTTCACAAGGATAAGTTTGTTTTGACTCAGAAAATGTGATCAAATGTTGATGATTTACTGAAACTGAGGAAAAATAAGGCCTTTAATCATAAATTGCTTCAATACTGAGTAGTCCCTTCAGAGGAAAATTTACATCATTGAAACTCTAGCACTGGTGCACCATTAACAATGCTGGAAACCAAAGTCCTCCCTTTATCTAGAGCTTGAACCCTGCAACAGCCACTTGCAAAGGTGAAAGGGCAATTCAGAATTCCTGCCTCTGCAATCTACTGTTTGTTTAATTATTTATTGTTTGTCTTAGTGGTGTGCTAGTTCAGCCTTCTCAGCTGTACTTACCTTGCCTCTCTCAACTAACTGGGCTTTGTGTGGTAGCCATTTTGAATTAAATCTCTCTCCCCAGAACCTGCTGTTTGTTAAGCTTTTTTCCTGTCCTTGCCTGCCTGAGTGAATCCTCCCCCTCCCCCCCTCCCCCTGAGGTATTGTGTAGCCTTCTTCCTGTTTTCTCCACGTGTGCATAGTCTGGTTTAGTTTGCTTTTCTCTGATCAGAGAAGGGCTGTACTTTTACAGAGCTCTGCTAGTGAGTGGATATTTGCCTACTGGGACATCTTACTGTGAGTTCTAGCTGTTTATTTAATTATTTACTGTTTGTCTAACTGTTTGTTTAATTATTTATTGTTTGTCTTAGTGGTGTGCTAGTTCAGCCTTCTCAGCTGTACTTACCTTGCCTCTCTCAACTAACTGGGCTTTGTGTGGTAGCCATTTTGAATTAAATCTCTCTCCCCAGAACCTGCTGTTTGTTAAGCTTTTTTCCTGTCCTTGCCTGCCTGAGTGAATCCTCCCCCTCCCCCCCCCCTCCCCCTGAGGTATTGTGTAGCCTTCTTCCTGTTTTCTCCACATGTGCATAGTCTGTTTTAGTTTGCTTTTCTCTGATCAGAGAAGGGCTGTACTTTTACAGAGCTCTGCTAGTGAGTGGATATTTGCCTACTGGGATATCTTACTGTGAGTTCTAGCTGTTTATTTAATTATTTACTGTTTGTCTAACTGTTTGTTTAATTATTTATTGTTTGTCTTAGTGGTGTGCTAGTTCAGACTTCTCAGCTGTACTTACCTTGCCTCTCTCAACTAACTGGGCTTTGTGTGGTACCCCCATCCCCCTGCTGAGGGTTCAGGACAGGGTACCTTGTAACTGCCCTCTTTAATAGGACTTATCTCCCTCCCTCCCTCCCCAGCACCCACCCACCCCTGGGGTAATTGTAGTTTTATAGGTACTTGCACATCTTAGAGGAAAGGGGCTGCTCTCAGGTGCAGCTCTTAATCCAAATCAGTCATACACAGAGGACCTGAGATTAATTAAGCTTCAGGTACACAGGGTGTATTAGGGGTATTAGATACACTTTTATTAGTATAAGCATCTACACCAATCCTTATTATATACCGAATTTAAAAGACCTAAACACAAGCTTTAAACTAAGATGCAGACAGAGGTCCAGCAACGAGATGGGGGTTCTCCAGTCTTTTGCATTGAGTGTCACATGTATGATTTTCTCCCAGTTGGTGAGAGGTCCTACATATGCACTAAGTGCAGGGAGCTCTTTGCTCTCAGGGAACGAGTCCGTTCTCTAGAGGCTAGAGTAGCAGACCTGGAAGACATAAGAAAGACAGAGAAGTACATGGACGAGACCTACAGGGATATAGTCCTGAAGTCCCACCTCCAGTCTGGCAGCATCCCTGTTGCCATGGAGGAGAGAGGTCACGTGACAGGAGAGCATCACCCTGGTGTGGCAGGAAGTGATCCTGTAACTAGGACCTGTCCTCCAGGTGATGTAAAACCCTCTCGCACTGAGGACGTTTCTCCAGGGCCATGTCCCCATGAGGGGAGGGTCAGGACAGCTGTTATAGTTAGTGATTCAATCATTAGGAATGTAGATAGCTGGGTGGCTGGTGGACGTGAGGATCGCCTGGTAACATGCCTGCCTGGTGCGAAGGTAGCAGATCTCACGCACCGCCTAGATAGGATCATAGATAGTGCTGGGGGGGGAGTCTGCTGTCTTGGTACATGTTGGTACCAATGACATAGGAAAATGTGGTAGGGAAGTTCTGGAGGCTAAATTTAAGCTTTTAGGTAGGAAGTTGAAATCCAGAACTTCCAGGATAGCGTTCTCCGAAATGCTTCCTGTTCCACGTGCAGGACCCAAAAGACAGGCAGAGCTCCGGAGTCTCAATGCGTGGATGAGACAATGGTGCAAGGATGAGGGTTTTGGATTTGTTAGGAACTAGGGAACATTCTGGGGAAAGGGGGGGCTCTTCTGAAGGGATGGGCTTCACCTTAATCAGGATGGGACCAGACTGCTGGCATTAACCTTTAAAAAAGAGATAGAGAAGCTTTTAAACTAGAAAATAGGGGAAAGCCGACAGTCACCCAGGAGCGCATGGTTCGGACAAAGGTATCCTTGAAGGATACTACCAAAAGCAGTGAGGTTCCAAAAGGGAGTATAGTAGCCCAAATGCCCTTGAGTAAGGAGCAGACAGAGCATAAAGATTCCCAATTACCCATGCCTACCAATAGCCAGATTAATATTAATAAAATACAGTCTCTAAAATGCTTGTATGCCAATGCTAGAAGTCTAAACAATAAGATGGGAGAATTAGAATATATAGCACTAAATGAGAGGTTAGATATGATTGCACTCTCAGAGACATGGTGGAAGGAGGATAACCAGTGGGACACTGTGATACCTGGATACAAACTATATCGTAATGATAGAGCTGAACAAATTGGTGGAGGGTTTGCGCTCTATGTTAGAGAGGGCATTGAGTCAGAAAGGATTAAAGTTTTGCAGGGAACAAAATTTGCTGTAGAATCTCTATGGATTGAAATTCCATTTATGAAGGGGAAGGTGATGGCAGTGGGAGTATACTATCGACCACCTGGCCAGAATGAACAAATGGATGATGAAATGCTCAAAGAAATCAAGGAAGCTAACAAAAGCCACAACAGAGTAGTAATAATGGGTGATTTCAATTACCCCGGTATCGACTGGGACAGTGTCACAGCAGGACAAGCTAAAGAGATAAAGTTTCTAGATGAAATAAATGACTGCTTCTTGGAGTAGCTGATTCATGAACCAACCAGAGGGAAAGCCATACTGGACCTAGTCCTTAGTGGAACGCCAGATCTGGTGCAAGAAATAAGGGTGTTGGAACCACTTGGCAATAGTGATCATAGTATGATCATGTTTGATTTAATCAGTGGAGGACAGATAGTAAAGGAATCCACAGTACTACCTTTTAACTTTCAAAAGGGAGACTATGATAGAATGAGGAATATAGTTCGGAAAAAAACTAAAAGGAGCGGTTCCAAAGGTTAAAGACTTACAGCAAGCTTGGGTGTTATTTAAAAATACTATCCTCGAAGCCCAGACCAGCTGTATTCCACGCATTAAGAAAAGTGGAAGAAAGTCCAAAAAACTGCCAGCATGGTTTAAAGGTGAGGTCAGAGAGGCTGTTGCTGCCAAAAGAGCAACCTTCAGGAAATGGAAAAAAGAGCCAAATGATGAAAACTGGAAACAGCACAAGCACTGGCAAGTTAAATGCAAAGCATTGATAAGGCAGGCAAAGCGGGAATTTGAGAAGAAACTTGCTACAGAAGCAAAAACACGAAATAAAGACTTTTTCAAGTACATTCGTAGCAAAAGGCCTGTGAGAGAGTCAATTGGACCGTTAGATGATAGAGGGGTAAAAGGGGCAGTAAGGGGAGACAAGGCTATAGCAGAGAGACTGAATGAATTCTTTGCTTCAGTCTTTACTGAGGAATATGTAGGGATGTTACCCAAGACTGAAGTGGTATTTAAAGGTGATACTGCAGAGGAATTGAGAGAAATATCGCTACACCGGGAAGATATATTACAACTATTTGATAAACTGAATAGTAGCAAATCACCTGGACCGGATGGTATACATCCCAGAGTGTTGAAAGAACTGAAATATGAGATTGCAGACCTGTTATTGGTAATCTGTGAACTTTCATTAAAATCATCTGTAATACCTGAAGATTGGAGGGTCGCCAACGTAACACCAATTTTTAAAAAGGGTTCCAGGGGTGACCCGGGAAATTACAGACCGGTGAGCCTGACGTCAGTACCAGGGAAAATGGTAGAAACCATCATAAAGAACAAAATTACACAGCATGTAGATAGTCATGGCCTAATGGGAGACAGCCAACATGGCTTTAGACAAGGAAGATCTTGTCTTACTAATCTGATCTGTTTTTTTGAAGGTGTGCATAAACAGGTAGACAAAGGTGAGTCGGTTGATATAGTGTATCTGGACTTTCAGAAAGCTTTTGACAAGGTCCCCCATCAGAGACTTTTGGCAAAGCTAAAAAGTCATGGGATAGGAGGCAGTGTACTATTGTGGATCGGGAACTGGTTAAAAGATAGAAAGCAGAGGGTAGGGCTAAATGGCCAATATTCCCAATGGAAAAAGGTGAATAGTGGAGTACCCCAGGGATCTGTACTGGGTCCGCTACTTTTTGACATATTCATAAATGACCTGGAAAAGGGAATAACTAGTGAGGTTATCAAATTTGCAGATGACACAAAACTGTTTAAAACCCAAGAGGATTGTGGAAAACTGCAGGAGGATCTGGATAAATTGGAAGACTGGGCATCCAAATGGCAGATGAAATTTAATGTGGACAAGTGCAAAGTTATGCACCTAGGAAAGAACAACCCACACTATAGTTACACGATGCAAGGCTCCACATTAGAAACCACCACCCAGGAAAAAGATTTAGGAGTCATCGTGGATAACATGTTAAAACCCTCCACCCAGTGTGCAGCGGCGGCCAAGAAAGCAAATAGAATGCTAGGTATCATAAGGAAAGGGATGGAGAATAAAACAAAGGATATTATAATGCCTCTGTATCGCTCCATGGTACGACCGCACCTTGAATATTGTGTGCAATTCTGGTCACCGTATCTTAAAAAGGACATAGAGTTATTAGAAAAAGTACAGAGAAGAGCCACCAAATTGGTGAAGGGGATGGAAGGCTACTCCTATGAAGAGAGGCTAAAAAGGTTAGGGCTCTTTAACCTGGAAAAGAGACGGCTGAGGGGAGATATGATAGAGGTGTATAAATTAATGAATGGAGTGGAACGGATAAACGTGGATCAATTGTTTACGCTATCAGAATATAGAAGGACTAGGGGACATGTAATGAAGCTACAGGGTAAACTATTTAAGACAAATAAGAGAAAATATTTCTTCACTCAACGTGTAATCAAACTCTGGAATCTGTTACCGGAGGATGTAGTAAGGGCTGTTAGTATAGCTGGGTTTAAAAAAGGTTTGGACAAGTTCCTGGAGGAAAGGTCCATAAACCACTATTAAAAAGGGACCCAGGATATCAATGCTTGACCTAGTACAAGCACTGCAGAACCTGTGTCTTTTGGGGAAACTGCTAGGTACGTATGACCTAGATTGGCCACTGTTGGAAACAGGATACTGGGCTTGATGGACCTCGGTCTGACCCAGTATGGCATTTCTTATGTTCTTATGTTCTTATGTTCTTACTGACACTTCCAATAATGACATCAATTAATGTCAAATTCTGATAATGGAATTTGAGTGAACACCTGCCTACAGGAAGCTGGGCTGAGACTAACAACTATTTCATAGAGGTCACTAAAAGCTTTCAGATGATAATGACTTTCAGTCACTACTGACCCCAGCTGGAATGGAACTGGTGATTCTCGGGTGAAAGGTCTTGTAACACTAGACCAAGTCTCTGAACTTTTCAGTCCCTTGCTAAGAACTGTTGTTCAAAAGCTCATCTATATCATAGTAACATAGTAAATGACAACAGATAAAGACCAGTATGGTCCATCTAGTCTGCCCAGTAAGATGGCAAGAGTAGGTGCACCTGCCACTCCATGCAGGTCACCCCTCCCCATGTCTTTGTTTAGGGTTGAATCCACCACTCCGTGTAGGACACCCCTGTTTGTTGACAAATTGGATATTTAAATTTATTTTGATTTTATCCTGTTGCTGTAAAGAGATCCACTGTGTCGGTCCCATGCCATTTTGAATTCTGTCACTGTATTTGCCCCCACCACTTCCATTGGGAGGGCATTCCAAGCATCCACCACCCTTTCAGTGAAAAAGTATTTCCTGACATTGCCTTTCAATTTACCCCCTTGCAGCTTCATGTTATGCCTCTAGTTTTACAGCTTGCCCCCGTCTTTGGAAGAGCTTTGTTTGTTCATCATTTCTCTTTAAGTATTTAATCATATCTCCCCTGTCCCTCCTCTCCTCCAAAGTGTACATATTTAGGTCTTCAAGTCTCTTCTCATAAGGCTTCTGACGCAGGCTCCAAATCATTTTGGTCGCCTTTCTCAGAACAGTTTCCAGTCTTTTTATATCTTTTGCAAGATATGGTCTCCAAAACTGAACACAGTATTCCAAGTGAGGCCTCACCAGTGACTTGTACAGTGGCATAAGTACCTCTTCCTTTCTGCTGGTAATCCCTCTTTGTATGCAGCCCAACATCCTCCTGGCTTTTGCCACCGCCTTGTCGCACTGTTTTGCCACCTTGAGATCCTCAGAAATAATCACACCAAGGTCCTTCTCCTGGTCCGTGCACACCAACCTCTCGCCCCCTATCGCATACATTTCGCTTGGATTTCTGCTTCCCAAGTGCATGACACTGCATTTCTTCGCATTAAATCTTAACTGCCAAGTATTAGATCATTCTTCCAGCTTTTGTAGATCTTTTCTCAGGTTATCCGCTCCCTCAGGGGAGTCCACTCGATTGCAAATGTTTGTGTAATCTGAAAAAAGACCAACTTTTCCATTCAGTCCTTCAGCAATATCACTCACAAATACATTGAACAGTGCCGGGCCAGGACCAAACCCTGGGGCACCCCGCTAATCACCCTCCTTTCATCCGAGTAAGCTCCATTTACCATCACCTTCTGTGGTCTTGTCAGTTAACCAATTTCTGATCCGGTTCACCACCTTGTGACCCATCCCCAAACTACTGAGTTTATTGATAAGCCTCCTATGAGGAACAGTATCAAAGGCTTTGCTGAAATCCAGGTAGATGACTTCCATCGCATGCCCCTGATCTAGTTCTCTGATCACCCAGTCAAAGAACTCAAATCAGATTTGTTTGGCAAGATCGTCCTTTGGTAAAACCATTGTGCCTCAGATCATGCAACCTGTTGGTTTTGAGAAAGTCCACTATTCGCTCTTTCAGGAGCGCCTCCATTACTTTTCCCGCCACCGAGGTAAGGCTCACCGGCCTGTAGTTTGTCACTTCTTCCCTGTCACCACTTTTGTGAAGAGGTATCAGATCAGCCATTCTCCAGTCCTGAGGAACTTCTCCTGTTTCCAAGGATCTGTTGAGAACATCCTTTAATGGTCCTGCAAGAACCTCTCTGAGCTCTTTCAGTATCCTGGGATGTATCCCATACAGTCCCATGGCCTTGTCCACTTTCAGTTTTGCAAGTTGTTCTAACACATCATCTTCTGTGAATGGTGTGGCATCTACTTCATTCCCATTTTTATATTTGGGAGTCACAGGTGGTCCTTTCTCCAGGATTTTCTTTAGTAAAAACAGAGCCAAAGTATTTAGCAATTTTGCTTTTTCAATCTCACTTTCCACGAGTCCGTTCCCAGCACTTCTGAGTCCTGAAATTCCACCTCTGATTTTCCTCCTCTGCCAAATATACCTGAAGAAAGTTTTGTCGCCACATAAGAACATAAGATATGACATACTGGGTCAGACCAAGGTCCATCAAGCCCAGTATCCTGTTTCCAACAGTGGCCAATCTAGGTCATACGTACCTAGCAGTTTCCCCAAAAGACACAGGTTCCGCAATGCTTATACTGGGTCAAGCATTGATATCCTGGGTCCCTTCTTAATAATGGTTTATGGACCTTTCCTCCAGGAACTTGTCCAAACCTTTTTTAAACCCAGCTATACTAACAGCCTTTACTACATCCTCCGGTAACAAATTCCAGAGTTTGATTACACGTTGTGTGAAAAAATATTTTCTTTTATTAGTCTTAAATAGTTTACCCTGTAGCTTTATTGCATGTCCCCTAGTCTTTCTATATTCTGATAATGTAAACAATCGATCTACGTTTACCCGTTCCACTCTGTTCATTAATTTATAGACTTCTATCATATCTCCCCTCAGCCGTCTCTTTTCCAGGTTAAAGAGCCCTAACCTTTTTAGCCTTTCTTCATAGGAGTATCATTCCATCCCCTTTACCATTTTGGTGGCTCTTCTCTGAACCTTTTCTAATAATGCTATATCCTTTTTAAGATACGGTGACCAGAATTGCACACAATATTCAAGGTGCGATCTCACCATGGAACAATATAGAGGCATTATAATATCTTTTGTTTTATTTTCCATTCCTTTCCATATGATACCTAGCATTCTATTTGCTCTCTTGGCTGCCGCTGCACACTGGGCGGAGGGTTTTAACATGTTATCCACAATGACGCCTAAATCTTTTTCCTGGGTGGTGGTTCCTAATGTGGAACCTTGTATTGTGTAACCATAGTTTGGGTTGTTCTTCCCTAGGTGCATAACTTTGCACTTGTCCACATTAAATTTCATCTGCCATTTTGATGCCCAGTCTTCCAATTTATGAAGACCCTCTTGCAATTTTCCACAATCCTCATGGGTTTTAACAACTTTAAATAGTTTTGTGCCACACTTCACATCTTTAGCCATCTTTTCCTCTGCCTTTGATTTTGCTTTCCTTATTTCTCTTTTTGTCTCTTTTAGTTTGATCCTGGATTTTTGTGTTCCTCTGTTTGCAAGCTTTTGAATTTTGTGAAAGCTGTGTTTTTTGCCTTTATTTGAGCAGCCCCTTCTTTGGAGAACCAAATAGGTTTCCTTCTCCTCTTGTTTTTATTTACTTTCCTTACATATTTATCTGTTGCCCCTTTTATTGCCACCTTTAGTTTAGCCCATTGCAATTCCACTTCCCTTATCCCCCTCCCACCCTGCCAACTCCTCCTTCAGGTACTTGGCCATTTTACTGAAGTCGGTGTTTTTGAAGTCTAGGACATTGAGCTTGCTATGATTGGACTGCACCTTGGCTTTTATCTCAAACCACACCGTGTGATGATCTCTGCTGCTCAAGGGGCACCCACCCAGACATTCAACACGCTATCACCGTTGGTGAGCACTAGATCCAGCATTGAGCTTTCCCTGGTTGGTTCCATCACCATTTGTCTAAGTAACGCATCTTGGAAAGCATCCACAATTTTTTTGCTTCTTTCCAGATTTGCAGAAGTAGCAATGCAATCCACATTGGGTAGATGATAGTAACCCAATATGATCACTCCCCCCTTTGTGGCTATCTTGGCAATTTCTATAATCAATTTGTTATCTATTTCTTCGATTTGAGTTGGAGGTCTGTAGACTATACCAGTCTGTAGACTACCTCTTTCTAACACAATCCAGAGCACTTCTTCTTTTCCCCATGCCCCCTGCATTTCAGTAGCCTTAATATTGCTTTTGATATACAAGGCTACTCTTCCTCCTTTTCCACTTTCTCTGTCTCTTCTGAATAGATTATAGCCAGCTATGGCTATATCCCATTCATGTGATTCATTAAACCACTATTTCTGTAATGGCCACAATGTCCAAGTCCATTTCCACCATTAGGGCTTCCAGGTCAGGAACTTTGTTGGCTAAGCTTCGAGCATTTGTGCTCATTGCTTTCCAGCGTTTAACTGCCTCGCATGCATTTTGCATTGATTTTGTTCTGCCCTCTTCTTCCCACTTGTTGTTGATGTGTGGTTTAAATGTGTGGCTGTTTCTGATGTTATTCTGCTTTTGCTGGGAGTGACATCCTGAATTTGTCCTTCCCCATCCGTCACCCCCTTTTTCTAGTTTAAATGCATATCCACATACTGCCTGAATTTTTCACTTAGGATTCTTTTGCCTGCGACAGAGAGATGTAGTCCATCAGCACAGTAGAGACTCTTGTTGGTCCATCTGTTTCCCCAGTCGCCTATAAATCTGAATCCTTCTTGTCTGCATCAGGTCTGGAGCCATGTATTAAAGCTGTTTATGCGATGCAGCCTTTCTGCCCCTTTATCAAGAACAGGTAGAACTTCTGAGAATGCTACAGTGTTAACAATGGGCTTGAGTTTCTTTCCAAGAGTTTGGAAGTCCCTTTGAACTGCAGAGGCACTGTTTCTAGCCAGGTCATTTGTACCCAAGTGGATGACAACATCAATTTTGGAGTGCTCACTTTCCGCGCTAAGTACATCAACAATTTGGTTTGTATTCCTGCTGGCTGAAGAGCCTGGGAGGCATTTGACTATCTTCTCTCCTTTGAGCTGTGTTCCCATGTTGGTGCCTCTGATGATGGAATCTCCAAGTAGTAGTAGTTTTCCGTTTGGTCAGTTTTTCTTCATATTTGGTGGTTTATCACTAGATTGGCTAAGCTTCTGTGCTACAGGTTATTTAAAACCTGATTCTTGCACTCACAAGCTGTAACCCTTCCTTTCTCAAAAATCTATGCATTTATGTACAGTATTAGTCAGAAAGTACAATGAAAGAGGACTGGTCTGCTCATTTGCTCAATGGGAGCTGACTAGTATTGCCACAAAAGATAATTGGGGCACAAAGATGTTACAGAGCAAGGAAACGGGGGAAAAGCAAATAAGAAATGGAAGGGCCAGAGTGAATGCTATGGGCTCTCTGCATAACAGGGCGGTGGACCCATCACGAGCCACTGCATCTTGGGCCATGCTCCCACCGAGTTCCCCATGATCCAGAAACAGCAGGTCAGGAAGTTTCCCATCGTGGCCTCCCTTCGCGACATCAGTCATGATGGGATGAAATGGGGGCTTGGCGGGTGTGAGGCCCAGTAAAAGGGAGCAGAAGCAGTGCAGTCCCCTTTTTGATAGGCTGCAAAGCTCCTGCTCACGATGGCAAAGCTCCTGCTCACAACGCCATGGGCACAACTGCTGTTCGTGCCACCGGACGCCACGAACCTTGCTGCTGATCACTTCCTTCATTGATACTGCTGTTTGTGCTGCTGGCCACTGCGAACCTTGCCATGGATCACCATCGCAAGCCAGCACGGGATCCATAGCTTCACCACATGACTTCACTCACAGTCCCGATTGTGGCCACCTCGACTGGATTGGTTTGATTCTGCCACAACTGGAGGGGCCCTTTCTTCATCAGGAAAGCTCAAATAGGTGTCATAAGACCAGCCGGAAGCCCTGACCTTTTGAAAGAAGAAAAAAGAGGAAAAGGACAAAGGCCCCACAGCTCGGCAGGAGCAGGGTTGTTGCTGGCTGGGAAGGCCTTTCTCGGGCCAGCAGCTGTGAGCCCCTCCCCCTCCGGAGTGAGTCATTTCAGGGCCCCCCTGCACTTAGAGGCAGGCCCACCCAACACCTCCCAGTGGCTAACTCCTTGCTGACGAATGCAAGCTATGACACATCTGAGCCCCTGATGCCTCCCAAGAAGGTAACATCGTGATCTGCCACATCAAGCGTGCCCTCACCAATGGTTGTGGAGGGACAGGGGCTGAGTGAGGAGGGCCTAGGGATGCCTGCAGCCACTCCCCCTTCCATGCACCATAGCTGCCCGGGTTCAAGGGGCTCCTCTAATGGCAACCATGTGGCCGAGCTCTATGACTCTTTTGCTTTGGTCCCACCAGTGCCCAATACCTGCCACCAGGAGGCCCCACCAAACGTGAAGCCACTGGAGAAGTTACCACCAGACCCAGTATGCAATGATTTAACACAGCAGGAGCACTCAGCAACCCCAGGGCAGGTGGAGCAGGTGTATAGTTGCCCACCAGGATCCACAGGTTACAGGTGCATTATCAAGACCAATCGGTCAGCCCAGTGTGATGATTCATGAGACTTGCAAACAAGCGCATGGCTGGTGATCAGGTCCAACTGGAACCACTGGACTCTTCAACTGAACTCTCTATTGCTCAGCAAAATGACCCATCTGGCCAGACACTGGCAGTGATTGCTTTGGATCCTGGACTTGATCCGCATCCTCATCCCCTCGACCTTGAATCATCCCACTAGAAGGTAGCTCATCACAGCAGCACACATTCCTGGTCATCGAGCAGCAAACGCATTATTGCCCAGTGCATACCAAGTAAGTTCAGGAAGTACCGTTGCAGCAGATATGAACAACAGACCCCCTGCAAGTGCTGGAGGTACCTCTCCTGCTCATCCAGCAGAAGTAGTGGCAGGCAATCCACGAGCACCAAGAGGAGCCACCATCGTTGCCACCACAGATCATCACAGGGATATCAGTATCATTGACATTGCTGATGTTGCAGAGGATGCAGATACTCCATGTCGTGCAGCTCTTCCAGTGGATCTCTTCCAGTCGTTCACTTTGTCACACACATCACCCCCAAAAAAAGAAGACCATCACAGCGCCAGGCATCACCTGCTATCCAATAGGGTGACTCACAAGGATGTCAGTGCATAAGCAACCCTTGCATAAAATTCTACATCGGAGGGACATCAACCAGCTTGACAACATGACATATCACCACTAGCGAGTACTGTAGGGCTGGTGCCTGCTCAGAAACTGAAGCCTGAAGAAAACAGCATGGCTTCCTGTTATAAGATGGGGACTGTTCTGAATTGTTCTGAATCCAACAAGATGGAATTTTTTTCTGCTGTGCCAGCATTAAACCCTGCAGATTAAGCAATTCAGCAGAATCATTGTTCATGTCTACGTGCTAGAGAAAGTGCTCTCATCCAGAGACTGTGCCACTGGGCCTAGGATTTGCAACAATGCATGCACCTGCATACCAGCATCTTTCCTGCACCTGGACCTTTGTTAGGAGAAAGACCACCTGACCACTGTTACAGGATTCGCTGAAGGTGACATACAGAATCCGAGATCAGCCAATCACCAAGCCATGAAGAGGGGATCAGGATAAGGAATTATACGCTGGACTCAGAGGGTGACAGGCACTTCTACACAGAATTCTTCTGCTACACACTTCTACACATAGACCTCTTCTGCAGCACTTCTGGGCACTTCTAGACTTGCAGAACATTTGATATACTGCTTGGAAACTGTAACTTAGCCTGTCTCTGGCATTTTCTTTTCTGCAGTTCTTAGCCCTTCTGCCTGCCTGCCTCAAGGACGAAGACTAACCTTGGGATGGAGTGAATCTCTCCCACAGACTGGCAGCTCAGTGTTATCACATGGCTTGGCTCTACTGCCCGTAACACACGTTGGACCTCTGCCATTGACTTTGTGCCATTACTGAGACGATTTCTCAGACCCAGCCACAAGTGTTCTGGCAAGAGCTAAGATACTGGTCCTTAATTTCCCCCTGAAATTGGGTCTAGCTTAGACAGACAGATAATGTACTGCATGTCTGAGTGCAGAGTGAATCAATGACATTGGCTGATACAAGGGGGATTAATCATCTTGGTAACGGTAATCATAGGGCTACTTTTAAACTGCTACCTCAGGAAACTAATTTATTCTATATCTGCTATTTCTCCATCAGCAATAAAGTCTAATTTATATTTAAACACAGGGTTGGTTTGTTTTATCACGTGGTTTGTTTGCTAGGTAGACCTATGGAATCCTGGGAAAGTGAGAAGTAGCAGTTTTCCCTAGATATATCGAGTATACTTGTGTATTTATCTGCTGCTGACAATATCTCCTACAGCACCACAACACCACCAACAGTTGGGACAAGGACAACCAGATCCCAGGAATCTACAGCATCAGGTGAGAATCTTCCTCTTATTCCTACTCCTGCCCAGGACAGGAGCAGTGCAGATTCACCTGCCATCCCACAAGTTCTGGTGGCATCTCACACCCAAAGGTCTAGTGTGCAGAAACAAAAGAGGAGGCACAGGCGATCCTGGTTGTCTTCGTCCAGCTCCCCCTCATCCTCATCCTCTTTGTCCTCCATTGAGGCTGAACATGCTAGGGGCATGAACCTGCAAGTTTCCTCAACCTTGGTTCTCATGCAGTCATGGGACACTGTCCCCGGTCACTCATGAAGGAGGTGATATGACGTAAATACTTTGACATTTTCAAACTGCTGGAGGGTCGGTGCAGGCACATTGCCAAAAAGAGGGCCAAATCAGCAACTTATTGTACCCGTTATGGCGCCACATACCCCAGAACATCACCAATTGGACCTTGGCGTATGCCCAGATGACCAGCATTACATGTTGGAAAGACTCCATGCAACTCGGGCACATGTTAGCCTACCCTCGACACAAGCATCAATGTTTCAAAGAAATACGAGGAACAAGCTTGGCTGTCATATGACAAGCACTTCTGCAATAAGATGGTGATGAGATGGGATATGGCAGCGCAAGATGCATGCAATGTATGGTCAGAATTTCCAGAAGAGGCTGACATCTACCGCAGCTAACAAGGCCATGGCCAGCAATGACATATGCAAGTGATTCAACAGAGGTGTGGGTTACTCTCGAGATTGCAAGTACTGCCACATCTGCTTCCACTGTGCCATGCCACAATCACAATGCAGTGTCCTAAGAAAATCCAGCCCAAAATAGCACCACAACCAAAACCATGACAAAACCTAATCCCATCTGTATCGAGGCCATGGACCCATGGTTGAACATGTTTCATAAACTGAAATATGCTGAGATGTCCATCAATGGTTTCAGATATGGATTCATCATACCATTTTGGGGGTCGCTCCAGGGTCCCAGCATTTGCCTCTTGCAACCCCCACAGCACCTGTGTCACATTATACAAAATAAACTAGACCTAAAGATCAGGTTGCAGTGAGTGACAGGCCTATTAATATGAATAAAATACATCCTCTAAAATTCCTGTATGTAAATGCTAGAAGTCTAAAATATAAGATGGGAGAGCTAGAGTATATAGCACTAAATAAAAGGCTAGATATGATTGTTATCTCAGAGACCTGGTAGGAGGAGGAGGATAACCAATGGGACACTGTGATACCTGGGAACAAACTATATTACAATGATAGGGTAGATCAAATTGGTGGAGGGGTTGCACTCTTTTGGAGTGGGCATTGATTCACATAAGATTAAAGTTTTGCATGAAACAAAATACACTGTACAATCTCTATGGATAGAAATCCCATGTAAAAAGGGGAAGGCAATGGCAGTGGGGGTGTACTACTGACTGCCTGGCCAGAATGAACAGATGGATGATGAAATGCTAAGAGAAATCAGGGAAGCTAACAAAAGTTACAACATGGTAATAATGGATGATTTCAATTACCCCAATATCGATTGGGTGTCAGTGTCAGTGCTAGGCAGATAAAGTTTCTAGATAAATTAAATGACTGTTTCTTGGAGCAGCTGGTTCTAGAACCAACAAGAGGGGAAGCTATTTTGGACCTAGTCCTCAGGGGAACACAGGATCTGGTGCAAGAGATAAGGGCATTGGGGCCACTTGGCAAAAGTGCTCATAGCGTTTGATTTAGTAAATGGAGGGAGGATGGCAAGGAAATCCACAGTATAACCTTTTTGAAAATTTTTTGATATTTATTAAACTTTTAAGAATAAACAGCGAACCGCCCTTCAAACATCAAGGCGGTGTATATTTTACAAAACAAGAAAAGTAAGGCCAAGGACTAGGAAAAGAGGAAAGGAACTACAAATATAAGACAGGAAAGAAGTATAGCTCAATCAATCAGGACAGAGAAACAGACAACAGAAATGTTAGTGAGATCAGGAGATAGAAGTTGGGAGATCAAAAGCGGTAAAGAAAAGATGAGTTTTTAGAAAGGATCTAAATTTTAAGTAAGACTGTTCTAGTTGGAGAACAGTGGGGAGTGAGTTCCATAGGGATGGACCAAGAAAGAAAAAAGCCAAACTTACGTATTACTCAGAGGCTATCTCCTCCGCTAATACAACCAGCCAACTCTACTCCATGCTCAGGTCTCATCCTCCTTCTCCGCGTGTTGTACAAGAAGTTAGATGGGGGGCAGGAAGGGACGGATCAGGGGTGGCATTAGGGCAGGCAGTGGGCGGTCGCCAGCCCCGGACATACAGGGCCGATTCTAATGTCAGCCCTGTATGTCTGGGGCCGGCAACTTGAAGGGGAAGTTATTCATAGAAATAGAAACATAGAAACATAGAAATATGACGACAGAAAAAGACCACATGGCCTATCTAGTCTGTCCTTCCATATCAACTACAACAGTCCCCTTTTTACCTTTAGAGATCCTCTGTGTTTGTCCCATGCTTTTTTGAATTCAGTTACTGTCCTCATCTCTACCACCTCCACTGGGAGACTATTCCACGGATCCACTACTCTTTCCGTAAAGAAATATTTCCGCATATCACTCCTGAATCTTCACCCTCATCCCATGTCCCCTCGTAGCAGAACTTGCTTTCAATTGAAAGAGGCTCTCTCCCTGAACATTTATGCCACGGAGGTATCTAAACATCTCAATCATATCACCTCTATCCCGCCTTTCCTCTAAGGTGTACATATTAAGATCCTTCAGTCTGTCCTCATATGCTTTATAATGAAGAACACTAATAATTTTAGTAGCCATCCTCTGCACCGACTCCATCCTGTTCACATCCTTTTGAAGGTGCGGTCTCCAGAATTGCACACTATACTCCAAATGAGGTCGCACCAAAGACTTATACAGAGGCATTATCACCTCCTTTTTTTTCTGCTAGCCATTCCTCTCCGTATGCACCCAAGCATCCTTCTAGCTTTTGCCGTCGCCTTTTCTACCTGTTTAGCTACTTTAAGATCATCAGACACAACCATGCCTAGGTCCCACTCTTCTTTAGTGGACAAAAGTACTATACTATACTATACTATATTGCTCCCTTGGATTGCTGCAGCCCAAATGCATGACCTTACATTTTTTAACATTAAATCCCAGCTGCCAAATTCTAGACCATTCTTCAAGCTTAGCTAGATCCCTCCTCATGTTATCTACCCCTTCCTGGGTGTCTACTGCAGATTTTGGTATCATCCGCAAAGAAGCAAACCTTACCCGACAGCCCTTCCGCTATATCACTAACAAAGAGGTGGAATAACTTCCCCAATGCAGCAGGAATGGCAGGACCGAGGCTGGGATGGGGCAGCAGGGGGCAGAGGGAATTCCCTGCAGCTTGACCCTGGCCCTGGGATGCCAGATCGGGGGTCGAACTACAAGGAAAGCACTTTGGAAGCCGGCAGCCGGGGATCGCGGCTTTTAAATGGAGCCATGGCAACTGGACGCCATGGCACCGCAGCTCCATTTAAAAGCCCTGACTGAGATAGCTGGGCAAGGCCTGTATATTATTTAACATTTTCTTCTATACCGCGCTATTAAAATCAGCGCGGTGTACATCGAACAAGAATACTGCAATGTATACAAATAACATTGAGTTTACAAATAACAGGGAATTGAACATGGGGGAGAAAACGTGGAAACTAAATACATATTAACTCAAACTATGTACAATGCTCTAATGTAACTGGGTGTTGCATTAGTTTTGTGAAGGTTGGTAGGGTTTGGGGGACTACCTATTATTTGTGGTGTTGACGTGCAGGGGCGACTGGTGTGTGGGGGAAGTTTGCAGGTTGTTGGTTGTGCTTCTATCGCTGGAGATTTCTGAGTAGCATTTTGTGAACAGGTGGAGCTTTATGGCTTTTCTAAATAGGATGAGGCTTTTTATTCCACGGATTTCGTGGGGGAGTGCATTCCAGTTTGAAGGGGCAAATAATGAGAAGGCTCTGTTGGAGGTAGCTTTTGTGCACTTAGTCATTAACTTAGGGACTGCTAATGTGTTCCGTGCAGTAGATCTTCTGTTTCTGTTTTCTGGGGTGCCATGAATTAGTTTGCTGATTGGTGTAGGGGGTAGTTATTTAGGGCTTTGAAAGTGAGGACCAATGATTTGTATTGGAGCCTGGCATGTAGAGGTAGCCAATGCAATTCTTTCATGATGGGTGTTATGTGGTCGGATCTTGACGATCCGGAGAGGACTCTTGCGGCTGCATTCAAGGCTAAGCGGAGGGGGTTTAAAGTTGATTGTGGGAGGCCGTGCAGGATGATGTTTGCAAAATCGACATGTGGAAGGACTAGTGCCTGGAAGGTTGTCCGATAGTCTGTGAAGTCCAGTAGGTGTCGGAGGTGGCGTAGAGTTCTGATTTTATGGTATATTGCCTTTGTGATGTTTTTGATATGCGTTGTCATGTTCAGGTGCTGGTCCAGGGTGATGCCGAGGTAACGGATTGTGGATTTGGACTTCAACTCTACATTGTTGACACGTAGTGATGAAGGAGGTATGAATTTGAGGTTCTTTGTGACAAATAGGACATCTGTTTTAGTGTGATTGATCCGTAAGTTTTGTGATAATAGCCAATTGGCTACTGCTTCGAAGCAGTTAATGATTGGGGAGAGCACTGGTTGGTCTATCAAGAACGGCATGTAAAGGAGGATGTCATCAGCGTATGCCAGGCACTTTACGTTGAAGGATCGAATCAAGTCACATATCGGCTGCATATAAATGTTGAACATCAGGGATGATAAGGACGATCCTTGGGGAACTCCCTGTGTTTGCAGAAATGGTTTGGAAGATGCTTGGCCAACCTTGACTTGTTGCCACCTATTAGATAAGTAGGATTCACACCATTTTAGGGCTGTGCTTTGGATCCCCTTTTCTTTTAGGCGTTGTATAAGTATGTCATGGCTCACCGAGTCGAAGGCGGCAGATATGTCCAGGAAGATGAGGACAAAGCCTTGTTGTATGTTGTTGATTCCTGTGATCAGATCGTTGAACAGGGTTGTGAGGACAGTGTCTACTCCGTGTGCTTCCCTGAATCCGTGTTGGACAGGATCCAACGGTGCTTGGGTGTCGATATGTTGCTGGATTTGTTGTTGAGCGGCTTTTTCGATGAACTTAGCAAGCTGTGGGATGCTCGATATTAGTCTGAAGGATTCTACTTTCGAAGGGTCTAGTTTGTTGTTTTTTAGTAGGGGCTTGATAGAGGTGCTTTTGAGACTCTGCGGGAATGATCCAGTGATAAAGGACTGGTTCAGTATGTTAGCCAGGATGTTGCTTATGTCATGGCGAAGCTCTTTGATCCAGCTGGCTGGACAGGGGTCATTAGGTGCAGTGCTGGGGTTAACAGAGGCAACAATGTTTTCAACCTCTTTAGTGGATACTGCGGTGAAGTTGCATAGAGGAGTTGTTTGAGATGTTTTAGATGGTGTGGAGGGGTTATTGGTGCCTATGTTTGTGTTGGTCTTGATCATCTTCGATTGTAAATAATCTGCATAGTCCTGAGGTTGAGGCATTGGAGGGTGGGCTGAGACAGGCTCTCCTGTTATGGACTTTACTATATTGAACAAGGCATGTGGTTTGTTGATGGAGCGTTTTAATATATCAGTGTGATAGAGTTTCCTTTTTTGCGTTATCTTCGCATGGTGAGTTAGCAAGTATGAGTTATAGGCGGTGTGTGCTTCAGCGGATTGGGTTCGGCGCCATTGTCTCTCAAGTTGGCGTAGGTGGTGTAGAGATGTTCGTAGGTCCATGGAGAACCAGGGTGCATGTTCTCGTCGTATTGTTGTCTTCATGGCGTGAGATGGACAGGATGCATCTCTGAGGTTTTCATCCCATTTAGATATGAGGTCATCCAGGCTGAGGGATGTGTTGGTCATGAGAGGTTGGAGGTTCTCTAGGACTTTGCTCTTGTTGAGAGGGTGGAAGCGGGTTGCTAGATTCTTGGGAGTATTTGTAGTTATATGACTGTTGCTGGGAGTGCTTATGGGTATGTGGAAGTTAAGGAGATGGTGGTCAGACCACGGGACTGGTGTTACGGATAGTGCGAGGTCCTGGGATGACGAGGCGTCAGAAAGAGGTGCGAATATGAGGTCCAGCTTGCCCCCCTTAGTGTGGGTGGCAGAGTCGACACATTGATTGTATCCTAGATCCTGTAAGGCCTCAAGGAATGCTGTGGAGTGGCTACTTTGAAGGGATGGGAGGTTAAAGTCGCCGATTAACCAATTTGGAGAGTGCGGGGTGGAAGTGGTACATGCTAGTTCAATTATTGTAGATAGGTCATCTGGTGATGGAGTGGGTGCCCGGTATATGAGGTTGATGGCACAAAGTTCATTTGATATGGTGAGAATGTCAAGGTGAGTTGAGCTGGAGGTGGTATGCAACTTGAATTGAAGGTCTGTTTTGGCAAGGATGAGTGTTCCGCCACCTTTCTGAGTGGACCTGTGGCATGTATATAGGGAAAATCCTGGGGGTAGCATCTGATTCAAGAGGACAATGTCGCAATCGGACAGCCATGTCTCAGTGATCATCAGGATGTCGAGATTGTGTAGAGGTATTAGGTCCATGGCTGCAGGCCATTTTGAGCGTACTGATCTGGCGTTTATCAATGCACATTTCAGTATGCGTTGCTGACGTTGTTTCTTGGCTTGTGTCTTTTTGAAGAGTTGGAGGGGGATGTTAAGTAGGTGGGAGTGGGGTGAGTGGTTGGTCTTTGGTGTGGCGTGGTGTGGGAGTTCTGGCCATCTCCTTCCATGGTGTAGGATTGGAATGGGGTTAGTGTCTTGGTTGAAAGCAATTGAGAGGTTGGGGAGCGCAAGGATAAGGAGTGAGATGAGTATTATCAAAGGTTTGTACATTCTAGATTGGTAGCAGTAGTACTAGGCAGCAGGGCAATGGTAGTGAGGTAACACAGTTGGATGAGGGTAAAGTTATTGACAGCAGTAGAGGGTGTCGCGGTGAATGGGTATAAATACTGGCAACAGTAGAAGATATCACAGTGAGACAGTGGGTGGGTATATATACTGGCAACAGTAGAAGATATCACAGTGGGTGGGTATAAATACTGGCAACAGTAGAAGATATCACAGTGAGACAGTGGGTGGGTATATATACTGGCAACAGTAGAAGATATCACAGTGAGACAGTGGGTGGGTATATATACTGGCAACAGTAGAAGATATCACAGTGGGTGGGTATAAATACTGGCTACAGTAGAAGATATCACATTGAGACAGTGAATGGGTATATATACTGGCAACAGTAGAAGATATCACAGTGGGTGGGTATAAATACTGGCAACAGTAGAAGATATTACATTGGATGGGTATAAATACTGGCAACAGTAAAAGGTATTACAGTGGATATAAGTACTGGCAACATTAACAGGTAGCACAGTAAGTAGGAATACTTTAAGGTAACAGTAGAAGGTAACAGTGCATGGGAATAAATAATGGCAGCATTAGTATTAGAAGGTGGTACAGTGAATGGTAACAGATACACTGGTACAGTTGACTGAGGCTAGCTTACTAGCGCAGTAAAGTGAACCTTAGCACAGTGAAAATAGATGTCTAACAGTAAGTGGTGATACTTGCAGTTCAGGATACAGGTCCGATTAGGATGGTTACTTGTCGTTTTCGGTGATTTTTTCGATGTGCCACCACCGGGGGGCCAGCAGTTGCGATCTCGGAGAGGTGGAATTTGGCTGTGTCTTGTATTTTGACGGTCCCCGCCTAAGGGCCACGCCAAAGGGCCCTCTGGCGAGGCCCTCAGGCGCGGGCCCGCCAGGCACGGGCGCGCCCGACTGGCGCTAGTTTTTAAAGGGGGCCTCGTGTCCCGATTGGGTGGCCGGTCAGGGGGAGGTCTCTGGAGCGTCGCTCCGGCCCGCTCAATCCCCAACTGGGAGAGCTCTTGCAGAGGGCCGGAGGAAGGACGAGGAGGCCGCGCGCCCGACAGGCTGAATTGTTGTCCTTGCACATACAGGCCTGTTTGCAATTCTGATCTTGCAGGACTAGACGTGCCCAGCAGGATCAGAATTGTGACTCCCTCTGTGCGTCTGGTTCAAACAGGGCATACATAAATAAATACATTTTCCAAAATTGAAAGGCAATGCTTATCTTCAAAACATTTTGAAGAGGGGAAGTTTTCAACATTTTGAAGATAAGCATTGCCTTTCAATTTCAGAAAATTTTCAGCATTTTGAAGATGAGCATTGCTTTTCAATCTTTAATGATTCGAGTATTTAAGTTCAGCATAGGTGAAGCTGGCAATGACAACCTGATCACTAGCTCATAGTTCAAACAGCAACACAATGGGTCGTTGATGCATTTTAAGGCACTGAATCCACATTTTGATGGTGGCACAGTAAAAAGCCTAGTTTCAGTCTGAGACTCAGTTGCTATTTGCAGAGCTCCTTAACAGGGATACAGGTTTGATTCAAACAGTTATAATTTCCAAGGTGAAGAATAGAGCTGATTTAATAACATAACTGTAGATATTGTGAACTAAAACAAAACCCTACAACAAAGTCACTGAGTATCTATAGAGCAAATCTACTATACCATACCAGCACCAACTTCCAAAACTCACATAAGGAGCCCATACAAACAGAGCATAACTGTAAATACAACAGTGGGCCCTGGAACATCCAAACACTTATTTGAAAAGCTGAACAATTCAGATTACTACAGTACAGATCCCTACATACAAACTCCATGTTAACAGAACACCTGGTCTTGGTCACACACTCATAACGCAGACCCTCACCAAGTAAAGAATATGTGATGATAACCTAAAAATAAACACATGTAGATAAAAATTAAACTGCAACCCCAAGAAGTCAGATTCTGCATGCAGTGTAATACCAGAGAAATAGAAAGAGATGCAATTCCATGTACTGTATAAAATATGAAGATAGCACCAAGTCAGATAATTACATTGAAAATAAAATTCTATTTGAACTTTGTTGCCTGACCATTTTATTCCCTGATCAAGTAGGTCTCAGTCTGAGATTTCTGCTTTCCTCTGTCTCCCAGTGATGCAGGGCTTCTAAACATACACATGTAATTTAGTATAACAGATGTTACAATAAAACAAACATAATAATAAAACATTAAATTTGATTAATGAAAAACCACTTACATAGCCCCCCCCAATCGAACCATTATAAGTATCTGCACATCAGATTTTTTTTGCTGTGACCAGATTATTGATAAGGAGGAAAGAGATAAAATGAGAACCTAATCCTGGTAGACATGAATTCAAATGCTGGATTGGATTATGCTAGAGCTGGAGCAGTCCAGAATTCAGCAGCAGTCAATATATCAGGCTACTAAACAAAATTAAACTGAGACATTCCCTTAAAATTTGAAATTTCCTTGTATCTGAACTGACAAAATATTTAAAATTTCAGTCTGGCAGCATAAAGAATGCAAAACAGCAAATCTAAAAAACAATACATATTCCAGTAACATCCCCCCCCCCCCCAAACCAACACCCTACAGTTGACCTCACCAAGAACCCAGAGTGCAGGACCCATAGAGCAAATCTACTATTCCATAACAGCACTAACTAAAAACTCACACAACATGGAGTGTACCCAGAAAAAGGTAGCGCCATAAATATTGCAGTGGGCCCTAGAACATCCATATTCCTATTCAGAAAACTGAACAAGTCAGATTACTACAGATTCCTACAGAGAAACTCCATGCTAACAGAACATATAGCCTCAGTCACACATATGCAAAACAGAAATAGATCTTCACCAAGTAGGGAATATATTAGTAAACTAAAAACAGACATAGGTAGTCAAAAAATGCTTTTACCCATTCGACTGTTAGGCTTACAGGATTTCTTTCCCAAAATTATACTTTACTGCAGAGTGAGGTGAGAGAAAGAACTCTCCCACACAGGCACCTGCATTGTCAGCAGAAACTAACATAATGGCTCAGCACAAGTAGCATGAGTGCAACTAATACCACCTCTGTGGGTGGCTATATTTGCACTGGCAGCTGTTTTGCCACACTGAAATGTGGTAACTGCAAGGGGATGTGACTGCCTCCCTGCAGTTAGCCTATGGCTCTGCATAATCAAACTCTGGAATTAGTTATCAGAGGATGAAGTAAAAGCTGTTAGTGTAGCTGGGTTTAAAAAAGGTTTGGACAAGTTCCTGGAGGAAAGGTCCATAAACTATTATTAAAGAGGACCTGGGAAATCTGCTGTTTGCCCTGGGACAAGCATTGTGAAACCTGTGTATCTTTTTGGGGCCTGGATTGGCCACTGTTGGAAACCGGATACTGGGCTTGACGGACCTTAGTCTGACCCAGTATGGCATTTCTTTTATTCACGTTGCCAGTGCAGAGCCTAGGAAGCATGCTGCTAAATAAGCCAAACAAGAGGGGCTCAACAGCACCCATGCAGCATCTCCCACGTCCACAAAAACAAGAGTGACTTTGTGACCCCAATACATCTCCCATTCCAACATAAACACCAAAAAGGGC
Organism: Ichthyophis bannanicus; assembly: GCA_033557465.1. Classification (NCBI taxonomy): domain Eukaryota; kingdom Metazoa; phylum Chordata; class Amphibia; order Gymnophiona; family Ichthyophiidae; genus Ichthyophis; species Ichthyophis bannanicus. Next base: position 396,800,638 of record CM066035.1, read on the forward strand.
TTAGCAACCCCACCATAACTCCCAAAACTGCGCACTGGACCAGCAGAGTGTTCATGTAAATATATATTCTGTAAAAAAGAAAGGAAATGCAAGATGCTCACAACACGAAGGAACTAAAAAAAAATCGAGAACCACAGCACAGTTTATAAGACCAAATTATAACTCATTTTATTCTGTTACAAACTGTGTTATGGTTTTCACTTTTTCTTTCTGAATTTAAATTCTGCTGCCACAGAAACCTCTCCCTCAACAATTTGTGCAGAGCAGAAGTAGGACATTCACCAACAGAACTAAATATTTTTTAAAAAAAATATGATCCTGGTCATCTCACTAACAAACATTCTCCAGTACCAGGCATACTGGGAACTAATATAAGTCACTAAGTTCTTCAAGGCCAAATCTACCATACCATACCAGCATAAACGTCCAAAACTCATACAAGAGACCTACCCAGAAAAAAGCAGCACTATACATATTGCAGCAAGCCCTAGAACATCCATAAACCTATTTGAAAAGCTCAACAAGTCAAATTACTACAGTACAGTATAGATCCCTATCTACAAACTCTATGTTAACAGAACACCTGGTCTCAGTCATACACTCAGAACCCAAACCTTCACCAAGTACAGAATAAGTAACTACAACCTAAAATAAAAATATGTAGACAAAAATTAAACTGAAACACCAAGAAGCTAGATCCGCATACAGTTCTCCATACCGTGTAAAATATAAAGATAGCACAAAGTCCAGTCACTAAAATGAAAATAAAATTATTTTTTAATACCTTTGTTGTCTGACCATTTTACTCTCTGATCATGCTGGTCCTGATCCGAGGCTCCTGCTTTCCTGTCTTCTCTTAGCTCTCTTTCTATGGTCTATGGTCCATCTGCCATTTCACATCTCTTCTTTTGTTTTCTTCATTTCCTTCCATCAGCCTATTTCCATCCCAGTAACCCTCCCCAGTATCAGCCCCCTTTCCAGTCCTCCCCTCCCAGTACTTTCCAATGTCAACTGCCTTGCATTCCCAGGACTGGCTCTAGTGTCCATTCCCTTCCAGTCCCCCTCCTTCCCCACTGTCCAGGCCCTTCTAGTCCAAATATCATTGTAGGTATCAGCTCTCGTCCACTCAGTGCCACCTCCCCCCTGTCAGCTCCCTTCCAGTCCCCGTTCAGTACGATCCCCAGGAAGTCAGCTGCCTTCCAGCCCCCTCCTCCCCCCCATGTCAGCTCCCTTCCTGCCCCCACCTCCCCCCCCCCCCGCATCAGCTCCATTCCTGCCCCCTCCTTCCACTGGCAGACCCTCTCAGTATCCGCTCCCGACAGTCCTATTCCATCCCCTCGCATCAGCCCATTTGTAGCCCTAGCCCCTAGTTTTCTTCCAGGACCAGCAGCACTCTCCTCCCCTCCCCCATTGGCCCATTTCCAGTCCCAGTCTATTTCCAGTCCTAGCCCCCTTATCAGCCCACTCCAGTCCTAGCCCCCCCAATCAGACCATTACCAGTCCTAGCTCATTTTCATTGCTAGCCCCCGATCAGCCCATTACCAGTCCTAATCCCCCATGATAAGCCTATTTCCAGACCTAACCTCCCCAATCATCCCATTTCTAACCCCCCCCCCCCGATCAGCCTATTACCAGTCCTATCTCCTCCCATCAGCCTATTTCCAGTCTTAACCCCCCATCAGCCTATTTCCAGACCTAACCTCCCCAATCATCCCATTTCTAACCCCCCCCCCCCCCCCCGATCAGCCTATTACCAGTCCTATCTCCTCCCATCAGCCTATTTCCAGTCTTAACCCCCATCAGCCCATTTCTAGTCCTAGATCCCCCATCAGCCCATTACAAGTCCTAACTCCCTTAGATTATTTCCAGTGCTACACCCCCCCCCCTGCCTTCCAGCCCAGCTCCAGACTTCCTCAGCCGATTTCCAGTCTAAGACACTGCCGTTGTTTACCAGCACCCCGCTCAGCTTTGCAGAGCTGAGAAGGAAGAGCGTTTTCCTTCTTTCCCATGGCTCTGTTAAAGTTGAGCCCGCCAGTGCACTGAGGGTCGGGAGCATAAACTCTCAAATAATAGAGGCTGCTTTCGATAGTGATCCAGTCCGCACAAAAAATATTAAGAAACAATTGCAATTTACTATGAAATGTCACTCAACCAAAGTTGAATATTTGCATATTTTGATATAAATTGTTGATGGTAAATTACATACTACTCTTTTAAAGAAGTCCGTGGACAGGAATACGCAATTACAATTTGGTAGTTTTCATCCACTGCCTTTGAAAATGAATTTACCTACCAGGCAATTTCTGAGGTTGCGCAGAATTTGTTCTACATTGGAGGAGTTTAAAATACAGTCACAACAACTGAAAGCACATTTAATGGAGAGAGAGTATCCAGCCAGAGCTATTTTGAAAGCTTATAAGAGAACACGATTTGCTGATTGTGAGCTATTATTACAATATAAGCAGACCCCAAAAGAGGATTGCCTTACATGCATGCTACCATTTTCAAGAGAAGCCAGGAAATTTGTGAAAGCGATTCATCAATATTGGCATGTTTTGAGTATCCATCCAACACTTACTTTTCGACCAATTGTCATGTTTAAGCGAAGTGGCAATATTGGAGAAAACAATAGACTATTCAAGATGTATGCACGGGAAGTGTAGACATTGCAATTGGTGTGAATGCACCACTGAAGGGTGTCTACTGACTAGTGGCTTTGTGCATAAATCCCGTCAACTAACTGACTGTAACTCATGTTGGGTAATTTATGTCATTATATGCCCATGTGCAAAACTGTTTATTGGGCGAACAAAGCGGCTAGTAAGAACACATTTAAATGAACATGCCAGTGGTATTAAAAATAAAATTGTGTCGGCTCCTCTAATATAACATTTTTTGAGCTTTAATGATGCTATTGAACAGATTCGCTGGAGAATTTTAAAACAAGTTCACATTGATTGGCGTGGTGGTGGCAAAGGATACCTACTCAATTATAAAGAATAGAGTTGGACTTTTAGGTTCAATACGGTAGTTCCGAATGGCATGAATAATGAGATAAAATGGTCTTCTCTATCTGATAGGAGATAGAGATCATATGACGGCTATATAAATGTGCTGACGTCAAGTATTCTGTTAACAGTGTTTATGAAGCAATCGCTGTGGACAAACGATTTTCTGAAGCAGAGGAGTGAAATGTTTTACCTCCTCAAAACATGAATTCATGTCGAATGTTGGACAAATCTACCTATCACACTCAGATAAGGGTTTTTTTCATACTTTTGGAATATTGGTTTTTTTTAAAGTTTTGGGCACTTACGATGAGAACCCATGGGAGAGAAAATAGTGTCTATCAATATAGACCAATCCCTATATTGATAGTTCCCAATTTTTCTTAATTTTTTTGTGCGGATTGGATCACTATTAAAAGCAGCCTCCATTACTTAATAGCTTATTGGCTCCACAAATATTCAGCACCGTCACCTATTCAGATACTACTGCAGAATGCATACCTTGTTTAAATAATGCAGTGTTTAAAATATGCTTGCCGCTGCAGCTGAATATTAGCCCAGCACAGTTTTCTAGCCTCTTGTGTATGTATGATTTCTTTTGTTCTACTTTCATTCTTGTTTTCCTTTCTCCATTTCAGTTTTCCTTCTTGTTTACTTTCATTCTTGTTGCTGCTACTGTATCTCCTTTCTTCTATCTCCTTCCTTCTCTTGTAGCCTATCTTCTCTCACTAGAGTCTCGCTTTATCGATTTTTGCCCCAATAGTGGTTCTTTTCACTCCTGCTTCCATAATTCCAATCTGTCCTTGTCACACTTTCTCTAAGTGTAGCTCTTTTCCACTCTCATCTCTGTTTGACTCCTCCTGTAGTCTTTCCTCCTTCCAAGCTGTAAACCAGTTTCTAATTTCTTCCTAGTCTCATCCTTCCCTTCATCCTCTCCTACACCTGCTTCTCTGAAACTGCTGTCGTGATTAACATGCAGACTATAAATGTATGGAATTAAATTAAATCAAAGGCACATTTTAGAAAGGCCATTCAGGTGGCGCCGGGGATATGCAAGTCAAAATATGTGGAAAGCCATAGTTGTGGTAGTGTGGCGTGTGGTGGGAAGAGGTTTTATTTAAAACACAGGACAGGCAGCAGTTTGGGGAAAAGAAAATCAGCTTTACTTCTGTTCCAGCTTGTTAGACCTCTACAAAGCAAAATCTAGAACAGACAGCAGTTCAGGGAAAATAAAAGCTGCTTTACTTTTGTCCCAGCTTGTTAAACCTCCACAAGCTGGCTCTCCCGGCCCTTCCTCCAGCCCCAAAGTTCCTACCTCAGAACTCCTTTGCATGGCTTGCCTTCGAAGGACTTCTGGATGCACAGACCTCTCTCCCTCCTGCAGCCTGCTGGGTTTTTAAGCGCTTCCTGTGAGCCATGCACTCCCAGTCCTGAACTCTGGGCTGCAGACTTCCTTAAAGGGGACTGTTGATACTCCCTTTGGAGAGGGATGGGTATCATTCTATAGACGCCATCACAATGGTGTTTTCAGAAAAGGCACTGTACATGTGCATGGACCTTCTAAAATCACCACTTCCCCGCATGTGGTGACATATGCACCCCCCCCCCTCCCATTGGCAGGGTTTGCATATGTGTGCAATGGGGAATATAGAGCCTCACACTTGCAGAACTCCCATAAAGTACAGTGGGAATGCAGATGTGCAAGTGGGGCATTAAATACAGATGCATGTGTGGTGCTGAGAAAGTGCATGTGTGTGAGGGACCCATATGTGGTAATGTGCATGCCTCCCCCTGCCAAACCTCTGCATGTGTCTATGTCTTGTGCACAAAGCTACCAACTTCAATAGGGCTGAAACCCTAATGTACCACATGTTCCTGCAGTAGGAGGAGGAGGTGCAATATATCCCCCACAATGGTCAGGTCTCCCCATGCTGCAGCAAGAAGGATCTGGGAGAGGATCCACATGGCCCTGGCACAGTGAATCACCCAAAGCCATAGCACACCAGAGAACATGCAAGTGCTGGCAGATAACCAGTGTGCAGACAAGGAAGTAAGGTAGTCAGGACTGGGTGAAATGGTAACCAAGACAGGCTGGTTCCCTGGGAGGCACCCTCTGAGAGGCGTGAAAGAGCCACACCAATCAGATCAAATACAGAGATCGGTGCTGCAACAAATACACAGACAACCGGATACACAATTTGAACTTGGTAGGGAGATTAGTTACACACACAGAAAAAGAACAGTGGCAAGAGACGAAGAAGCAGGAGACGGGCAGGATACGGCAGATGCATGTCCAGGGCACGCCTTATTCTCCTGTCTATATCCATATGTATTTTAATCATTTCTCTTAAGAATCCCCTAGTCCCAGTTTGTTCAGTGCGTTGGTATTGGCAGATTGTAAGTGCTGTGGAGCAGGGACTCTCTTTTATGTCTCTGTGTACAGTCCTGAATATGCTTAGTAGCACTTTAGAAATGCTAAGTGGTAGCAGTAGTGGTGTTATTCAGCACAGAGCCCTGCAGATTAGCTGGTACATGTTGTAGTAAGGGTCCAAGGTGTGTTCAGCAGAACATGGTAACCACAAAAACATGGATGGGGGGCAGAAGCAAGGACTTGAGACCTGCAGGAGGGGCCACAAGGACAAGGGGCTGAATAGGGGACCTGTCGTTCTCCTATATACTGGAAGGTGGTGGCATTAGAAGGTGGTATACAGAAGCAGTGTGTAGGTGACTCTGTCAGCACTCAGATACATGAGTAAGCCACAACTCTGTGAGTGATAGATATGTCAGCCATTGAAGTGCATCAATGAGCATGATGGGTACTGGCCTTTCTGACACACAAATACCAGAGGTTAAGAGGGTCACAAGTGCAGCTCCTACCCCCAGCACACAGTGGCATGATTCCGAGGGTGTACAACACCCAGTGAATGATGACAGAGCCATGTGGTCAGGATGTGAATGGGCCTTGCATGGTAGGAAAACACAACAGCAACCAGGTAGCAATGCTGCATATATGGGGACAGCAGATCACCATGTAGCACACAACAGGACCCTAGAAGGACAATGTGGAGTCCCCGGCACTTCGGCTCCTCCCTATTCCAAAATGTGACATAGCAGAGGAATGGCACCTCTGCAAAATGCCACATCTATATTGGTTAACTCCTTAACAGGCCAGGCTGAGAAGGCACATATAGCAGGTAGCACAGAGTGAGTGAGGACAGAGCCGTAATGGGCCAGTGCCAATCACACACCTGCGTTCATTCATGTACTAAGCATGGCCTCTCTGTTTCACAGCCACAGCAGCAGCTGGGGAAGTGGCACGACTACCTCAGCAGCATCCACCAGCAGTGCTTTCAGGATCCCTGTCACCAGCACCACCGCTGTCCTTTACTCTTCCTGCCTGCATTACCTCGCTGACTTCATCTCTCTTTACAGACCTTCCAGGACCCTATGCTCTTCCCAGGCATCACTCCTGTTTTTTCCTCTCCTGGCCCTCTACCTTGTTATCGTCAGGAATTTTCTTTTGCCTACCGTGGCCTCTCCATTTGAAACTCCTTCCTTCTCTTCCTCCGCCAAGAACCCTCATTCCCCAGATTTACGAAGGGCTTCAAGACATGACTTTCCAGTGCACCCTCCCTCAAGTCTCTTATCCCTGACCTTTTTCCCCCCAGGGATCATGGCTGCATTTCTTTTTCTACTTCACCTTCTTATCTATTCCAAATAGCATTTTACATCCCTCCTCTCTCCCCTTCTATTGCTTTCTTTCTTCCCACCCTCCCTTTTTAATTTTTCTCTTATTTTATGTAAACCACCTTGACAACCTTCCACCATTTGGCATATAGCAAGTACTCAGAATAAATAAAATACATAAACATTAAAAGTTCTAACAATAAAGCTGCAAAGACCTTGGAAATGCAAATCTCCAGCTTCATGACCTCCATCGAGAAATGTGAGCCAGTGAGAACAAAAGCTGGAATTAATTTCTTTCAGCAGCATTTATTGTATGGAATGCAAACTCAAGCAAGACTGGCCTGTCCATTAGGCAGGCTAGGTGGCCACCTAGGGATCAGAAGTGGCAGGCCATGTGTGCCAAAGCACATGCCTGCCAACGGCCACTGCCACACCAAGCTGAGCCTTTTCCTCTCTGCCAATGGAATCAGTGGCAGAGGGAGGGGCAGCAGTTTTATTTATTTATTTATTTATTTATTTAGCTGTATTTATATCCCGCTTTTCACCGGGTCAAAGTGGTCAATTGGGGGATACATTTAACACGAGGGGATATGAGACACATACGCTAATACTTACAGGGAACATGGGCAATGGAGGGTTAAGTGGCTTGCCCAAGACCACAAGGAGTGCCTACAGGACTAGAAATCCCAGTCCCTCCAGCCTGAGATTGCTGTGCCCAGGTGGAACTTGAACCCCCGGCCCTCCGGCCTGAGGTACCTTGTCCTAACCACTAGACCGCTCCTCCCAGTGCAGCTTGACTTGGAAGGGTGGGGTGGCACAATTCAGCTTGGAAGGGAGAGGCGGCAGAAATCCTTCAGCTGGCCCTGAACTCTGTAGGGGTGTGTGAAAGAATGGTTCATACCTAAAATCTGAGGCATAACATAGCTACACCATTGGTAGCCTAGCTTCAACACATGTCTCTTCCACTCATGTGTATCTATTTTGCTCTTCTTTTTTCTTGCATTAAATTTATCTCTATCTCCTTTTTTTATCTTCATTTCTCAGAAAAGAGAAGGAGGTGGGTATCTTTATCAGTAGTTTCTAGTATATGATAGGGGATGGAGAGGCACTGCAAATACCAAGGGGTTTCAAGATAACAAAGACTATCAAGCTTGCATTGACAGAGGAACTCATCTTCCTGTTTTTATCACACCTGGTGCCCTCATTTGCTTTGCAGCTTCTCATATTGTGAGGGCTTGTGTGCATCAGCGATGCTGAGGGCTAAGCTATTGGTAGCTTAACTACTGGCAGAGTCTCCCAAGATGGACAGGCCTCAGCTAAAGTGCCAGACCAAGACAAACCAACCATCTGGGCAGCAGCAGAATGGGACAGTGTTGGCAATGGAGGATCACATTTCTGTGACAACCGGCAATGACACTAGAATTACCTATGCAGAAGAAAGGCCTGACAATGTACTTCCATATCTTGCCATGAAAACCCAATGGATAGTCACAACAAAACAAATTGCACTTTAGTGCTGGAAGATGAGACCCCCAGGTCAGAAGACATTCAACTGACTACTGAGGAGGAGCTGAAGACTTTTTAGAGTAAAGCCAGCATTTATGATGTGGTTGGATCAAAGCCCTTGGGACATCTGACTGCTGATGTAGCTGCGAATGAAATGAGAGTCAGAAGATGCAAAGATTTCTTACGTACTGGGACATGGAACATACAAAGCATGAACCAAGGGAAGATGGAGGTGGTCAAGAATGAAATGGAACATGTACAGCTCGATCTGTTGGGTATCAGTATACTGAAATGGACTGGCATTGGGGACTTTGCATCTGATGATCACATGGTCTACTATGCTGGAAATGAAAGACAAAGAAATGGTGTTGCATTTATAATTAAGAAGAAACTTGCAAGAACTGTAATGAAATATAATGCAATTAGTGAATGCTTAATTTCTGTTCGTCTATGATGGGCGTTCATCAACACAAATATAATTCAAGTATATACCACAACAGCAGCAGAAGAGGATGAAGTTGATGAGTTCTATGAAGGAGTATAAGCTGAAATTGACAGAACATGCAAACAGGATATCCTGATAGTCATGGGTGACTGGAATGCAAAAGTTGGCAACAAAGGTTGCGGCAAAGTGGTTGAAAAATATGGAGATGACAACAAAAATGAAGTTGGAGAAAGACTGATAGAATTCTGCAAGACCAACGATCTATTCATTTCAAACACCTTCCAGCAATGCAAGCGTCAACTATACTCATGGACTAAACCCAATAGATTGTACAAAAATAAAATTGATGGAAAAGCCCTATAACATCAACAAAGACAAAACCTGGAGCTTACAGATCAACTACTAGTATGCAAACTCAAGCTAAAGTTGAAAACGAGCAAGCCACTCATGAATGTAGCAAAATATGACCTTGAGAATATGCCACTAGAATTTAAAGACTGCCTGCAAAATTTATTTACTGCTTTGGATACAAATGACAGAGCTCCAGAAGAGTTATGGAATGACATCAAGAAGGTTGTGTTGGAAGAAAGTGAGAAGTCTCTACAAAAGGTGAAAAAAGCAAAAATGGCCAACATGGTTGACCAAAGAAACTCTGAAAATTGTCATTAAATGCAGAGAAGCTAAAGCCAGAGGAGAAAGAGAGGCAACTGAAAAATTCAACAGGGATTTCCAATGGGCACCAAGAAAAGACAAGGAGAAGTACTGCAAGGAAATAAAAACAGAAATTTTAATAAATAAATAAAAATGCCAGTTTGGAGTTCAAGCAACGGCAATGGACAATATGAATTAAGACTAAAATTCTAAACTGCGATTTTCTTTATTCACTGATTACACAGGTACACTACCAAAAAACTGCCTCCAGTTTTGCAACTGATTCCTATAGATTTTGGGGTGCTGAATCCAGGAAAAATAGCCAAAATGTTCCATCACGTCACGTTTTCTTGCAAAATTAGATTTCTTACCCATATAAGGAATGTTCACATAATTTCTTTTTAGCCGACTGCAGTTTATTTTCTTGGCCCAAAATAGAGGTTGTAATGGTTAACTAACTAGAAACACTCCCTCATGATATATTTAGAGTGTTTTGTATTCATTTTATACATTAACAGGACAATTGGGAGGCGGGGGGCTAAATCCAGTACTCGCGCTGGCGCATGTTCTTTCCTGTTCGCCTCGCCTCGTTCGCTCGCTCAAACACGGTGGTTGCGACATGAACGTTCCTGTCAAATTTCAGTTTCTTGCAAGTTCATTATTACCTTTTGTTTGCTCAGTCGTAATCCAGCTTTATTCCGAAGTGGTTCACTACAGTTGTAGTTTGCAGTGCTGTGTATTTGTGATGGCTCACAGAGCCAGAGGTTGCGTCAACTCTCCGGACAGTTTTTGTTTTATTTGTGGGGAATATACCGTGAAAAAGCGGCAGAGGAACATTTCTGCATTTATTAAAAAAGTATATTTCGCCTATTTCGGTTTGAAGTTAGGCGATCAAGACAAACCGTGGGCTCCTCACAAAGTGTGCAAGACATGTGAGGAAGATCTACGCTTATGGATGAAAGGTAAAAAACAAGCATTTCGTTTCGGAATACCTATGATGTGGCGTGAACAAAGAGACCACAGCAGTGACTGCTATTTTTGCTCTTGCATTGTGAAGGGATACAACTTAAAAAATAAGAACGTAATAAGTTACCCCAACCTTCCCTCAGCAATTAGGCCTATGCCTCATAGCAACGAAGTACCTGTGCCTGAACCACCAAAATCTTTGGATCATATTTGTGTGGACGGTTCTGATCATGATGAGACTCATCAGATGGCTTTTCCCGATGAATCCAGTACTTCCGAGTTTGAAACTGAACCAGATCCGAAACCTGAACTTTTCTCTCAAGCTGAATTGAATGATTTAGTCCGGGATTTAGGACTCCCAAAAGATGCTGCCCAACTGCTAGGTTCTCGGCTTAAACAGAAAAATCTATTGTCACCAGGAACAACTTTTTATTGGTACCGCAACCGCGAGACACAATTTTTGAAGTATTTCAGCAAAGAGGAAGATTTGGTATTTTGCAACGATATATACGGAGTGATGGAAAAGTTTAAACTCAAGTATGATCCTGCTGAATGGCGGCTGTTCATTGATTCGTCAAAAGACAGCATAAAAGGTGTTCTTCTTCATAATGGCAACACATTCGCTTCAGTTCCTATTGCTCACTCTGTTATTCTCCAAGAAAAATACGAGAATTTGGCCCTGATTCTTCAGAAGATTCGTTATGATGAGCATAAGTGGATGATTTGTGGAGACTTTAAAATTCTATCCATGCTATTAGGGCAGCAATCCGGTTTCACCAAATATCCCTGCTTCCTTTGCTTGTGGGATAGCCGGGCCCGCGACCTACACTGGGGAAAAAAAGACTGGCCAATTCGGGAGTATTTGAGACCCGGTGAGAAAAATGTTCTTCATGAGAGCTTGGTACCTCGTGATAAAATTCTTTTACCACCTCTCCACATTAAGTTGGGTCTCATTAAGCAATTCATCAAGTCCCTTCCAAAAGATGGTGAGTGCTTTCGGTACCTTTGCTCAAAGTTCCCCCGACTTTCTGAAGCAAAGCTAAAGGAAGGAGTGTTTGTTGGCCCTGATATAAGGAAACTCATTTCAGATGGAGCATTCGCTGAAACGATGTCTGAGAAGGAAAAAGAAGCCTGGGATTCCTTCAAGGATGTTGTTCTCAAATTCTTGGGGAACAGGCGGGATGAGAACTATAAGGATATTGTTGCCAGGATGCTCAATGCCTTCAAAGAACAAGGCTGTAACATGAGCCTGAAAGTCCATTTCTTGCACTCCCATGTGAACTACTTTCCCGAAAACTTGGGGGCGTACAGTGAAGAACAAGGTGAAAGGTTTCACCAGGACATCAAGAACGCAGAGAGAAGGTACCAAGGAAGATGGAACACCACTATGGTGGCTGATTTCTGCTGGTTGCTGCTGCGGGAAACCCCAGATGAAAAATACGCCAAGCAGCGCACCAAGAGAAGCATTCGGGGGAAGAAGAAACGGGCCCACCAGGAGATTGATTGACCCAAGAATGACTTTAAAATCTAAACTGTGTTGACAAATATCGTGTTTTTACTAAACTTTGAAATAAAAATTTGCTAGTTATTACCACAGTGTCGGATCTCATTTATTAGAATTTTATTTTCACACCATCGGGTGTTTGTCTTCATGTATTGCAATGGTGCGGTTTGCGTTTTCTATTCTTACATACATACCTGTACAACATTTTTTGCACATTTCTTTGCTTTGCTTTGTGTCTAACCTCGCTCTTATATGCTCAATGTTTGTGCACATGTATGTGGCTGTTTTAAGTGCAGACAATTTTGCTACCATCACAGTGTGTTTTGTTGACATTATTCTTATGTGCTGCCTTGTTACAATTTTCTTTATTCTTATTTGAATAACTACTAAACAATTAGTATAAAGAATTCATCCAAGAAACTTTTATCTCGATCGCACTCAATCTGAAACGTTCACCTCAAACTGCTAACCCAATGTAGCAAAAAATCTGTACGTGATGGAGCAAATTGGTTACCAGATTTGGATTCAGCGCACCAAAAAACGTAAAAATCAATCGAAACATTAGAGGCAGTTTAAAAAAAATTTTTTTTAGTGTACCTGCTATTAGAGGAAGAACAAGACTGACTTTCCTAAAGCTACAGGAGTTAAAGAAAAAATGCCAGCCTCTAATTGGAATGTTACAAGATGCTCAAGGATCCATGCTGAATAATGCTGAGATCAAGAAAAGGTGGAAAGAATATACAGTCATTATACTATAAAGATCAAGTGGACCAACAGCCGTTTCAACCTGTATCTTATGATCAGGAACCAATGGTGATGAAAGAAAAAGTTGAAGCAGCATCGAAACCCTTATCAAAGTAAAAAGCACCAGGCATCAATGGCATTCCCATTAAAGTATTACAGCAATCTGATGCAGCTGTTACCATACTTACAAGGCTCTGCCAGGAAATTTGGAAGATAACATCATGGCCAACTGACTGGAAAAGATCTGTGTTTATACCAATACTAAAGAAAGATGATCCAACTGACTATGGAAATTATCGCACAATCGCTCTGATCCCACATGCCAGCAAGATTCTACTCAAGATTATTCAGCAGAGACAACAACCATACCTAGAACGAGAACTGCCTGAAGTGCAAGCAGGGTTCAGGAAAGGGTGAGGAACAAAAGACATTTCAGATGCGAGATGGATCCTTGAAAAGACAAAAGAATATGAAAGGGATATCTATATGTGTTTTATCGACTACAGCAAGGCTTTTGACTGTGTAAACCATGAGAAACTCTGGGCCACAAATCATCAAAGAAGCATACCTGCATGAAGACAACCTAGATGTGAAGATTGGTGGAAGACTTAACAACATTTGCTGTACTCATAATACCACATTACTGGCTGAATGTGAAGATGATCTGCAACATTTGCTTCGCAAGATCAAGGAACATAGTCCTAAAATGGGCCTGCACCTTAATGTAAAGACGACAAAGATCCTGACAACTAGCAAAATCAATAAGTTCATCATTGATGGAGAAGAAATTGAAATAGTGGACAACTTTAACCTACTTGGATCAACAACAAACAGTCAAGAAATCCAATGACGCATTGCTCTTGGCAGAATGGCTATGAAGGACAGACAAGATTCTCAAGAGCAGAGTTGTCTCTCTCCATACAAAGATTTGACTTGTTCAAGCTATGGTATTTTTTAATAACATATGGATGCGAAAGTTGGACAATGGAAAAAGATGGACAGGAAGAAAATTGATGCCTTTGAATTATGGCGCTGGCAACGATTACTGTGCATACCATGGACTGCCTGAAGAACAAACCAGTCAGTACTAGAGGAAATCAAACCTAAGCTTTCTTTAGAAGCTCAGATGTCAAGACTTTGACTTTCATACTTTGGACACCATGCAAAGAGAGAGATCATTAGAGAAAGACATCATGTTTGTCAAAGTTCCTGTTCATGTTCTGAGTTTAATGTAAACCGCTTTGATTTAAGGATAAGGCGGTATAAAAAAACAGGTTAAATAAATAAAATAAATAAAGTAGAAGATCAACTCAAAAAAGGAAGGCCAGCAATGAGATGAATCGATACAGTAACAGCAGCTATGGGTGCCACTCTGTCAATAATGAGTCACCTGACTGAAGACCGAACACAGTTGAGGACAACTATACAGAAGGTCACCATGAGTCGACACCGACTCCACAGCACTTAACAATAACTAACAACTGATGTTTCTTATGTAAAAGTGTCTGAAAATAGCACAGGTAATAGTGTCAGAAACATAGCTGTTTCTGACACTATTACCTGTGCCAGAAATAAACTAAATGACACTACACTTCTCTTTTCTAGATATTTACAAACCACTTCCTACTTTCTTTTCTCCTTCCTTTCTCCACCACCTCCTTGCCTTATCCATTCTTACATAGTAAATGAAGGTAGTTAAAGAATGATTGACCTATGTTCAGTTGTCATCTTCTCCAATTTTCTTCCAGTTTGGGTAGATCAGTGTGTATATATTTCCATTCTTAAAGCAGCACCTGCATCTATCTTTGTCTTTTACTCATTCTCTCAACCCTGGTTCCAAGTATACTTACTTATACTTATTCATGTTAGGGCTATAACTATTGCCTTCTCATCTTGAAAGCCTAATGCAGTTAACGTTGTAACCATGGATGCTCCATGAAAACTCATGCAGGTGTCCACAATGCTCTGTCTATGTGAGAACACCCGGAACTTGCTGGAGATCCACAGGTGGGAAACTGCAGATCAAAGCTGGCAGGTCCGCATAGTCTGAATCAATGTTTCTTTTTTAAACAAGACCGGATTTGAATTCCTAACCTCCTAGAAACAGCAGTAATTTTAAAAGCTGGACTAAGAGTTCAGCCCCAGCCTGAGGCAGGAATTTTATTGATATTTAACCAAAACCAGGTGTCTGTGCAAGAGACAGCTTCTGTTTTTTATTTTTAATAAAGAGTGATCATGATGATGCCGCAGCAGTAGATCTTTTGAAAGTCACTTGTAGCCTGGGGTGACTTGGACTCGGGCTCAGCAATAGAGTGAAGGAGCATAACTGGTGAGGGGCCTGCAGATGCACGAAGGGACAACTCCAGAAGGCATGGAACTCTATCAGTATTTACGCGTATGAGTCCGAGATTATGCCGCTGTGCATAAAAGGGTGAATCTCAGCATAGTAAATCCTAGTACAAACAAAATGGCTCTTAGTTAAAATCTGGAGTTAAACAATTATTTTCATGGGTTGGCCACCCTGTGGGGAGTCCTTGGTCCACCATAAAGATTTCAGGGAAGGGAGGGTCACAAAACCTAACTGCAGTTAGTTTCTGGGAGTGTGTTTGACATTGACCAATACACCAACAAAGAAATGCACACACAGATGGGCAGACTTGACACGGGAATGTTTAAGGAGAGAATGAGAGTGATAACTGCAGTACAAGATAGGATTTAAGACTAGATGGTTCACAGTAAGCGTGGTAAAATGGTAAAACAGACAAGTGCAGATTGTGTAAAACAGAACTGAAGCATCTTTTTGCTGGCTGTGATGAAGGGCACAATAAGGTAGCATGGCTCCTCCACTGGAATATGTGTAAACGCTATAACATATTCCAATATTCAAAAGGTTTAGGCTCCTAACTGAGAATTAGGCTCCTGAGTTCCTAAATGTATGCTGTTTCACAATGCTCCTAAATTTGGAAGCCCATAAGGTGGGTAACAGCAGAGATGAATTTAGGGCAGGGAAAAAAATAGCAGCTGATTTTCAGCCTGAGGCCACAACGTTAAGACCCTAAATCTAGGCAAATGAATGGCAAGCCTAAATTTAGGTGCATAGCTTTTAGGATTTTAAATGTAAGTGAATTTTCAACTGAAAATCTGAAGTTCTATTTTGCATAGGATATCTAAGTAGTTATGTTTATGTTTATTCTGACATTTGATATACCACTCTTTTGCGACATATACCGCTCTTTTGCAACATATACCATTCCTTTGGGACATTAGGCTTTCTAAAAGTAAATACTGCTATTATACATGAAAAAAGCTGTACAGGCCTTTTAACATGACATCTATAGTACTGTATGAGAAAACACAAAAATGGCATTACTAACAGAACTGTCGGTGCCAAGCAACTACTCTGTCCAATGTATGGAGAAACAGAAGATTTTCAAGTAAGAGGAAATGCAATCAGAGACTAGGAATATGTCACCAAAAGAATCAGTAATATTTACAGGGCACCACTGGTCTAAATCAAAAGAATTTCCAAGTGCACCTTGAGAAGTCACTTATCCATATCAGATCCGATGAACTCCAGAAGAAACTCTTTTTAGCATAATGGGCCTGATATTTGAAAGGTATTTACAGCTCAGTAAACTGTGTAAATGCCTTAAATGGGGATATTCAATGGCACTTACATGGTTAGTGCCATTGAATATCCCCATCTAAGTCCCCTACGTGCCCCAATGCTGTCCAGTTATTATCTGAGCGTGTTGAGGGCGTTCTGGGGTGGAGCAGAGGCAGAAAATGGCGTTAACCGGGCAGCAGTGATATTGGATGCTGCCCTGTTAGCGATCTGCACCTTAAAGATAGGTGAGGAAAACCCTCGCCTATTTTAAGGCACCGGAGCTAACCAAGCAGCATCCAATTTTTCTGCTGCCTGGTTAACTTTGGCAGCTTCCAGCTTTGGCGGCGATCACCAGATATTCAATACCGTCATCGTGGCATTGCATATCCGATTTAGAGGTTGGCGAGGAGGGCTATGCACAGTAATTAGCAGTAATTTTGAAAGGCTGAAATCATAACAGACATACTCTTGCAGAGGCATGAGATTCATTCCTGTTGTGGTATGAAAGAAACTAACCTTCTGGGACAACATTCTAAGAGAACAGTTCTCAATGAAAGTTCTTAATCAGAATTCAGGGTAGAAAGTAGGCTCATTTGACCTCTTCAATTTGTCTGATCTAATCACAGGATTTGTGTATATATATAAAAGCTTAGGCTATGCAATTAATAAAACAAAAGCATAGACATGTCCAGGCACAAGCCTACACATACTAAAAGTCTCCAGTTTGGCAAGAGCCCACGGCCATAGAAATTGTCATGGAATTTACCACTGACCATCATATTGAAAAGGGCATGAACTGTATATCACTGGACAAGAACTGGACTATTGTATTAGCCAATTTAAGATTTCAGCTTAATCAACAATACAAATCATATAGTTAATCCATAGGAAATTGAGATTCTATAGGTCAGAAAAGCATCTGCTCATTGTTAACCAAATTTTTTATATTGGATGTAAGCTTATTGATTTGGGAGGCTATTTTAGAAGTCTTATTTAAAATTTCTGCCTTATTTACAAATCTGGCTTTGACACATGGAAGTGGCATTCAGGTGTAAATAGTGATTTTATAAAGGGCTAAATTTACACATGGATGTCTGAATGGAGGAGTAGCCTAATGATTAGAGCACTGGGTTGGTAACGAAGAGACCAGGGTTTCATTCCCACTAGCTCTCTTTGTGGCTTTGGGCAAGTCACTTTACCCTCCATTGCCTCAGAAGAAAGGCCTGGCAATCTACTTCCAGTCACACTGCCAAGAAAACCCAGGAGTTGCTGGGTTGCCAGGTGTCGGCACTGACTTGAAGGCACACAATGCATTGCATTTTGTCCATAATGCAGAGAAATTGCAAGGGGGCATGTTGGGGGGCGTGGTTAAGGTGTGGCCCGGGTGGGTCAAATCAAAATGGGTATTCCTCATTTTATATAGGGAATATATGTGTGTGTATTTCTGTGTTGGTTTATACATGTACGCAGGTCAATGCCAAACTGAGTCTCAGAGACTAACTGCAGTAGTGGTGTGACCCTTCCTTCCCGCTGCCTTCCTAGGTTTTTAAAAAGTGTTATTTTCAGCCAGTCCTTTATAGAAATAATTAAGGGGATTATTCTCTTATCCTCCATTAGTACATAAGATATGCCATACTGGGTCAAACCAAGGTCCATCAAGCCCAATATCCTGTTTCCAGCAGTGGCCAATCTAGGTCATACGTACCTAGCAGTTTCCCCAAAAGACACAGGTTCCACAATGCTTGTACTGGGTCAAGCATTGATATCCTGGGTCCCTTCTTTAATGGTTTATGGTTCTCCTCCAGGAACTTGTCCAAACCTTTTTTAAACCCAGCTACACTAACAGCCTTTACTACATCCTCCAGTAACAAATACCAGAGTTTGATTACACATTGAGTGAAAAAATATTTTCTTTTATTAGTCTTAAATAGTTTACCCTGTAGCTTCTTTGCATGTCCCCTAGTCTTTCTATATTCTGATAACATAAACAATTGATCGACATTTACCCATTCCACTCCATTCATTAATTTATAGACTTCTATCATATCTCCCCTCAACCGTCTCTTTTCTTCATAGGAGTATCCTTCCATCCCCTTTACCATTTTGGTGGCTCGTCTCGGAACCTTTTCTAATAACGCTATATCCTTCTTAAGATTGCACACAATATTCAAGGTTTGGTCTCACCATGGAATAATATAGAGGCATTATAATATCTTTTGTTTTATTTTCCATTCCTTTCCTTATGATACCTAGCATTCTATTTGCTCTCTTGGCCGCCGCTGCACACTGGGCCGAGGGTTTTAACATGTTATCCACAATGACGCCTAAATCATTTTCCTAGGTGGTGGTTCCTAATGTGCAACCTTGCATCTTGTAACCATAGTTTGGGTTGTTCTTCCCTAGGGGCATAACTTTGCACTTGTCCACATTAAATTTCATCTGCCATTTTGATGCCCAGTCTTCCAATTTATCAAGATCCTCTTGCAATTTTCCACAATCCTCTTGGGTTTTAACAACTCTAGTTTTGTGTCATCTGCAAATTTGATAACCTCACTCATTATTCCCTTTTCTAGGTCATTTATGAATATGTCAAAAGGCAGCAGACCCAGCACAGATCTCTGGGGTACACCACTATTCACCTTTCTCCATTGGGTAAATTGGCCATTTAGCCCTACCCTCTGCTTTCTATCTTTTAACCAGTTCCTGATCCACAATAGTACACTGCCTCCTATCCCATGACTATTTAGTTTTGCCAAAAGTCTCTGATGAGGGACCTTGTCAAAGGCTTTCTGAAAGTCCAGATACACTATATCAACCGACTCACCTTTGTCCACCTGTTTATTCACACCTTCAAAAAACATAACATATTAGTAAGACAAGATCTTCCTTGCCTAAGCCATGTTGGCTGTCTCCCATTAGACCATGACTATCTACTTGCTGAGTAATTTTATTCTTTATGATGGTTTCTACCATTTTTCCCGGTACTGACGTGAGGCTCACCGGTCTGTAGTTTCCCGGATCACCCCTGAACCCTTTTTAAAAATTGATGTTACATTGGCGATCCTCCAATCTTCAGGTATTAGAGATGATTTTAATGATAGTTCACAGATTACTAATAGCAGGTCTGCAATCTCATATTTCAGTTCTTTCAACACCCTTGGATGTATACCATCTGGCCCGGGTGATTTGCTACTCTTCAGTTTATCTAATAGTTGTAATACATCTTCCTGATGTATCGATATTTCCTTCAATTCTTCCGTACCTTTAAATACCACTTCAGTCATGGGTAACATCCCTATATCTTCCTCAGTAAAGACCGAAGCAAAGAATTCATTCAGCCTCTCCGCTATCGCCTTGTCGCCTCTTAGTGCCCCTCTATCATCTAATGGATTAACTGACTCTCTCACAGGTTCTTTGCTACGAATGTTCTTGAGTCTTTATTTCACGTTTTTGCTATGAATGTACTTGAAAAAGGTCTTTACTTTGTGTTTTTGCTTCCACAGCAAGCTTCTTCTCAAATTCTCCCTTTGCCTGCCTTATCAATGCATTGCATTTGACTTGCCAGTGCTTGTGCTGTTTCCAGGTTTTGTCATTTGGCTCTTTTTTCCATTTCCTGAAAGATGCTTTTTTGGCAACAACAGCCTCTCTGACCTCACCTTTAAACCATGCTGGCAGTTTTTTTGACTTCCTTCCACTTTTCTTAAAGCGTGGAATACAGCTGGTCTGTGCTTCCAAGATAGTAGTTTTCAACAACACCCAAGCTTGATGTAAGTCTTTAACCTTTGCAACTGCTCCTTTTAGTTTTTCCTTAACTATTTTCCTCATTTTATCATAGTCACCCTTTCGAAAGTTAAAAGGTAGTACTGTGGATTTCCTTACTATCCCTCCTCCACTAATTAAATCAAACGCATTCATGCTATGATCACTATTGCCAAGTTGTCCCAACACCCTTATCTCTTGCAGAAGATCTGGTGTTCCACTAAGGACTAGGTCCAATATTTGCTTCCCTTCTGGTCGGTTCATGAACCAGCTGCTCCAAGAAGCAGTCATTTATTTCATCTAGGAACTTTATATCCCTAGCATGTCCTGCCGTGACACTGACCCAGTTGATACCAGGATAATTGAAATCACCCATTATTATTACTGCGCTGTAACTTTTGTTAACTTCCTTGATTTCTTTGAGGATTTCATCATCCATTTGTTCATTCTGGCCAGGTGGTCGATAGCAATTTATTTTCCCTTCTAACTGAAATGAATTTAAGATTGTGTCTTCTCTAATTAATTGGCAAGTTTTAAAACTAGGTTGGCGAAATACGAGCTTACACATGGAATTTCCAAAATATGGACTTCCATGTCCGTATTTTTGTATTTACACTGCCCAGATGCCTCAGTGTTATGCGGTATATCAAACACTACAATAAAGATAAAGATAAGTTACACACGCAGATTGTAAATTACAAATTTCCATGTGTTACTTACTGAATTGCATCCATTTGATTTTTCCATGTGTAGATTTGTAAAATGCTTTCTTTGGCTCTGTGTGTTGACTAATATCTGCACATCCTTACATGTACTTTAGAAAAGGTCCCACATTCGACAGACAATTCTGATCTCTACTTGCTATCTAAAATTGGCCTTACCAAGCAGATGACTGAGGAGCCTGAAAATGATTCCAGATGAAATAGTAAGTGTAGTCTCAAAAACGCTCATTTCAGTTCTGGTATATTCACCAGGTACTGCCATATTGAACATCACACAGTCTAACTACCTTGATAAAGGGCTTTGGTGATGACTTGCCTTGACTTCTGTAACTCTTCATACATTTA
The DNA here is from genome assembly GCA_033557465.1 of Ichthyophis bannanicus. Lineage (NCBI taxonomy): Eukaryota > Metazoa > Chordata > Amphibia > Gymnophiona > Ichthyophiidae > Ichthyophis > Ichthyophis bannanicus. The sequence continues at coordinate 396,821,582 of CM066035.1, forward strand.
CCTCTAAACTAGCTCCTCTAAACCTCCCAGAGGAAATCAGATCAATAAATGAGATCAAAGAGATCCGTAAGAGTCTAAAAACACATCTGTTTAAGGCACACTACGGGCTATCAACAAACTCCCTCTCCCAACAAGAAAACGGATAATAACACTGTTTGACTGAGTGACACAAAATTGACATGATCCAACACCTTCCACTCCTAAGATTTTACACTAGTTTAGAAATTTATAATATATTTTTACGTCTTATGTAATGCACTCATACCCCAATTGTATATAGTTACCAAAATGTTATTTGTTTTTGCACAATTTTCCTTTGTTTTAAGATGTTCCTTGTAATTGATTACTGACTGTTTTGTTGTATAATAGTTACACTGTTTCAGACGTTCATTGTAAAACAGACATCAGCCTGTTATATTGATCTCTGGAAGGTGCGGTATATAAGCGACTGTTAATTAAATTAAATTAAATAAAGTTGCAAATGCTTCAGATATATAATGTATACAATCCACACACCACACTAGTGATCTAATACAAGAGGTATGAAAGCTAATATGCTAACTATAGTCCTCCTGTAATTTTTAATGGTGGCTACATTCTTTCCAATGCAGTTGTAAACTATTCTTTATAGTAAAAGACCATCAGACAGGGGATATATATGTATGGCAATGAACTACCATTAAAACTTTTCTCTAGAAGGCATACGATGAAGTTGCAAGGTGGTAAACTTCAAAGTAACATCAGGAAATACTTTTTCACTGAAAGGGTGGTGGATGCTTGGAATGTCCTTCCGGTGGAGGTGGTGGGGGCAAATACAGTGATGGAATTCAAAATGGTATGGGACAGAGACAGTGGATCCCTTTATAGCTAGAGGATGAAATCAAAGCACACTCAATACTCAATTTATACTCAATAAATAGAGGGGGCTGACCTGCATGGAGCAGGAGGTACAACCCTAAACACAGGCATAGATGCGGGTGACCTGCACGGAACTGCAGTTACAACTACTCTAGCCACCTTACAGGGCAGACTAGATGGACCATACTGGTCTTTTTCTGCCATCATATACTATGGTACTATTCATCAGTCTCTCTATTTATTTATACAGTATGTACTTTTTTGATTTGCTATTAAAAGTCACTTATCTTCTTGACTTTGGAATAACAAGAAATTGATTTTTATTAGATGGAACCTGCTATTACAGCACTGTAAATGTTTATATTTATGTATTTATTGTTTGCTGCGTCATTATTATGTTTTGTATTTTTTTATTCTTCAGGAACAAGCAGGAAGTCAGTCCTCACATATGGGCGACATCGGCGCAGACAGAGCCCGCACGGAAGCATGTCCCCAGCTTTCAAAGAAAGCCTTTGGGATATGCTGCCATGCATGCGAGGTCCCCTTCCCACCCAAGGGTGCCATCTTGCTCAGCCTCCTTTTTTCCATGGAGCCCAATAGACTTGAGTCCTGTTCCCCCGGAAAAATTCCAGTTATCTCCCTTAAAAGTTGAGTTTTCTTGGTTAGCAACCGGTTCCTCTTCCTGCCTTGAGCCGGCGCTGTCCCTGATGCCATTCTTGGCTCCTTTTTTCGTTGAGGTTCCTCTCGACCAGCGTTCATGTCTTTTCTCACCTGGGAGGTCATCGACCCCATCTGAGTTGCCACCCCCCATGTCTCCCAGTGGGTTCAAAAAATGTGACTGCTGCAATCAAACCATGTCAGTAACCGACAACCATGACTGCTGCTTACGCTGCCTGGGCCCGGACCATGACAGCATCTCCTGCGACCTCTGCCAGGCCATGACGATTAAAACTAACAGAAAAAGGTCAGAGTTGTAGGAGAAATTGTTCCCCGGGTCAGATTTGGCCCCAGCCTTCCCGGCACCGAGCTTTAAGCCCAGCACATGCCATGAGGCCCGAGCATTCTCAGAGACCCGCGGCGGCGGCTCCTCCAAGAAGACCTCAGACCAGTGAAAAAGAAGAAGGCGGCTTTGAAGTCCACTGAGATTGCACCAGAGAAACCCGATAAAACCGCCCGGAGGGACTCGGGTGACTCAAGAAGGATTCCTCAGCAGGCGGAGACCATGCAAGGTTCCCTCGAGGCCATAGTCCTCATCGAGGACACACTCGCAAGAGTGCCAGTGCTGGGCCTAAGATCCTCGGTGCTCACACCAAAGGCTGCAGAGCCTTTTGGCCTAGAAACCAGAATGGCGGCCTTCGAGCAGAACATCACTGCTATCCTGACCCTGCAGCAGGCAATGATGGCTGGTTCGTCCACCTCATCTGCCCTGATGACCAGACCCTCAACTGCGAGGGAGTCCCCAGTCGTCGAGCCGAGCTCCGAGCGCCACTAACCTCAGTTAAGTCTTCGGCGCCGGTCGAGATCTTGGTCCCGTTCTTTGGGCATCCGGTCCTCACCAGCCAGAGTCCGTGACTCGGACCCCAGGTCCTCAAAGGCTGTTGACCCTTCAACGCCGGCCTCAAGGCAAGGAGCTGCAGGGCCTCAGACTTATCGTCACTGCTTGACTCTGAGTGGGAGACATAAGATGAGGCCTCTCCGGACACCAAGTGGCCCAGTACCACTCTCCTCCCAAGAACATGGCCTTCCATGACTTTGTCAGGGATATGGCCAGAGCCCTCTCGGTGCAAGCCGAAGTGGAGGAAGACTTGCGCACTGAGGAGTTGCAGGTTCTCCAATATGAGTCTCCATCCAAGGAGACCCTCTCGGTGCCCGTACAGCTGATCCTTGAGAGGCTAATCCTTCAGATGTGTGAAACGCCGGTGTCTGTGCCGTTGGTGAGCTGGCACCTCGACACCATGTACCACATTCAGAAGGGCCTATGGTTCCACAAACCCCAGCTCCCACATAACTCCATGGACGTCAAGCTGACCATGCAGAAACTCAAGAGTCAGAAGACCTACTCCTCGGTTCCCCCGGGAGGAAGGCCAGAGCCCTTGACACCCTCGGGAGCAAGTGCTACCAAGGCTCGATGCTTGGGTGCCAGATCCAGGCCTAGGAACTTTGCATAGGCATGTACATGAAGGCTCTGGCCCAAGAGCTGTCAGGGTTTGTGGCAGGCCTCTTCGGGGAACCCATCCAACGGTTCCAGGCCCTAACCTCGGGGATCAAGGATTGTTCTAAGTTCCTCTCCCGGACAGCCTATGACAACTTCAAGTCAGCAGCTTAGGTAGCTGTGGCCGGCATCAGGGTTGGCCTTAAACAGATGACGCTTGTATCAGAGGCGGTCTTATTCCAGGAAGAGCAATTCTGTCTTCTTGCTGCATGCCTGACAGTTCCATAATGTATGGCTTCAAATCTCCCTTTGGAACTGGGTAACTTGGCAGGACTGCCTGCATGAAATTCCCAGTTACTTTTATATTAACAGATATATTTAGCTTATAAAGCCTATTCAGATCCTGGGGAAATTCTGTGAAACCATGTCTTAAAAACTTGAATATGGTTTCACAGAATTTCTGGTACAAGAAGTCTTTGGAGTAAGTCTCTTGAGCAGGACTCAATAGATTTACAAGGCAACATATCAAGAGAGAGTTTTTCCTATAGCCCAAGGTCAGAAAAGCTTTGGGCCGGTCAGAAAATGGGAACCGTACCAGAACTCCAAAACACAGTTCAGTATAGGCTAGCTAAACCCAGCCTCCCTAGGAAGTATAGCAGCTTCTCCTGAAAGTCCACTGCCAAGGAATACTGTCAAAGAATATAGGCATGAGGCCAGGTAAAGTAACGCCAATACCAGGTGGCAGAGGGAAAAAAATCTTCAGGTGTTTTTTCATGCAACAAGCTAGGGATTAAATGAATCCCTTAAAGGCTCAGACTGCATGTCACTACGCCACACACTCCCCCATCCCTGACAATCATCATGCATCCCTCCATTCTCTTAAAGATATGATCCAGCCCCTAGATCCTCACCAGACAAATCCCAAGAGCCCCTCCAACACATGACCCACGAACACTCAGAAAAAAGGAGAATTTTGCTGAAAACAAGTGGTTGCTCAAGAAACATGGGGTAGTCATTATACTTTTCACCCTGCATAGTTTCAGATTGCTTATATAGGGAAAATGTCTATATTTGTTTCAGCAATGATTGCATTTCACAGAAGAAATAAACATAGCTAGTGGAGCAGCTTTAAATGAGAACTTGGACTCGCTCAGGGTGTTTAGCCCCCCCCCCCCCCCGAAAACCTGAATCTTGTCACAATTTTGTGCAGCTCTAGCTGGTTCATGCTGAAGGGGAAAGGAATAATGCAGTAGCATCAAGGCTTTTAAGGAACAGGATTTACAGTCACACAAAAGATGCAGATGATGTTCAAACAAATAAACTTTATTTAAACTTCAACTTCTTCAATGGATATAATTTGACCTAAAACATTCCTTAGGAAATGAATATATATTTTAACAAAGATATAATCTCCAACACATTGTCTAAAGGTTTTTTGCTCTCCTTAGCAAATCCTTTGGGAAGAGGTTCTAGGAATCCCTGTTCACCATGGGTCACCCTTTATGCCTGTAGTCCCATATTTGTATGCTTGCTTGGATCACCATGTCTGTTTTTCCTCACATCTCATTGGAATGATCTGATGGACATTCCTGCCGCATATCTCTTTGATTTAAGTACCAAGGGGGGTACCAGTACACCAGCTGGGCTAGCTGACTTAGAACTCCTTCTCCCCCAAAAAAAGGGAATGCAGAGCAGAGTGCTATGGGATCCTATAAATACTTCTACGAACCAATGGGTAGGAGAAAGACGGCCTATGAGTTTCTCATCAGTGTTGAGACAAATTCAGAGAGTAAAACCGAAAAAGGGAAACAACCTACAAGCCTTGTGCTCAAGGGATGTGCACAATCAACAAAAAGTTTGGTTCGTGAGTTTCCCAAATTTTTCATGATTTTCGTGTTTTTTTTCACACATTCATTTTAAATGCATGCTTTGTATGCAAACCAGGATTTTGTATGCCCAAATTGATTGCATGCACATTAATTCATATGTACCCACAACATTTTTTGACTTCCAAATGAACTGAATGCACACAAAGGAATGCATTCCCAGGTAAAATCTTTCTCAAACCAACATAGGTAGCATACTGTCTCAGCCACTGCTACAGGCTCCCTGCAGGGAAAATAAAAGAGGAGAGAGGTGAAACTTCTACCTCTGAATTCCGCTTTTTCACTAATCCCAACCCCCTCACAGTGCTTCTAAAAGCTCTCTAGAAGTCACTAAATTAAACCTAGGGATGAACCTATATGGGACCTCCCATTAGGAATGCTTAACAAATAGTTCGGTCTACATTTGGAGTGGAGGAGTGGCCTAGTGGTTGGAGCAAGGTACTTCAGGCCAGAAGGTCAGGGGTTCAAATCCCACTAGAGGACAGCAACCTTGGGCTGGAAGGACTGGGGTTTCTAGTCCCACAGGTGCTCCTTGTGGTCTTGGGCAAGCCACTTAACCCTCCATAGACCCATGTTCCCTATAAAATAGTTATCTCCAAGTTATAATGTAATTTCAGTTTGTTCAATGTAAACCACACTGATGCAGAATAGCACGGTATATAAGAGAATGTAAATAAATACATTTACCTCCTCTCTCCAACCACAATTTCATGAACATACCTTCAAGCCCCTTTTCAAGTAGACCAAAGGATGTGTGGTACTTGCCCAAGGATACACAAAAACATTTATTTTTTCCTTGGTCTTCTCTTCACTTTCATTCTTGCCTCCAGGGATGGGTTTCTCCGATGAGCGAAAGGATATTTTCACTCTGTGCAAGAACACACAGGGTCTCTTGTGGGGTCTTCTCACAAAACGTTACTGAAGATTTGTGCAAAATATAGGTTACTTTGAGGCAACCTTTCATTCCAGACGTTTACAGTATTAGTTTAACAATGCTACTGCAGTATATTACTATGGCATACTACTCCTTCATCTGTGTCTCTGATCCCTTTATACTTTTCCTCAATTCTTTTGGGTCAGTGGATCCTCAAATACTGGATAAATCTAGTTGCTTTGACTGAGCTTTACAAGCTCTTTCCCTTCTACTATGGTATCCTCTTCCCCACATAAACTCCTTCCTCATATGACTTTCCCATGCAATACCTTTTCTCCTTTAGTTCAGCTCTGGTTTGTTGGTTTCTCCCTCTCACCTCTCATCAGTTTGTAGTCCAAGCTCCCAAGTTCGCTCCTTCAGTTGTAGTCAAGCATTGGGGTGAGTAAAACCTCTCATTTCTCCTATGTGTAACCCTATGTCTGTATGGTCCTAGCAACCACCACACAAGCTGCTTGGCAGACAAGGGAGAACACCATCCCAAGAGTTTTTTTATAGTCTTTCAGTCGTTATTCTTAGCGTTTATCAGGGGGGTTTTTTGGTGGGGACTGGCATACACTGGGAGGCTCTTGGCACTTAACAGCTCTTTCTTTAGACAAATAAATGAGTTCAGTCCAGAGTTTGATATCTGAACCAATTTAGGGTCAATCAGTAAACAATAACTGGCAACATTGAACAAAAAAACTATATTATAGGTAGTAAGCTTATCCTCTTGAGTCAAAGATATACAGGTTACTCTTTCTCCTCCCAATTAAGTACTGTAAGTTAGAACACTCTTTTAAATTACTCTTAGATCATATTGACCAGTTACACCATTCTTCACCATTATTGCACCTTTGTTGCTTTTGTTTTTTGTTTCACTGATTGGGAACCCCTCTCTCTGGATATTTAGCACCTCTACCCAGAGTGCCTGAAGCTGTGAGGTAGACACAGGTCCCCATTGCTGTGCTGGATTCACACATAAATCTGATGTCACCAGCATATGATAAATTCTTGGGTTCTTTCCTTTCATAGAAACAGCTCCCCGAAACTGATCCTCTTGTCTCCTAGCTCAGATGGATTTCAGCAGCTTAGTTGATACAATTCTTGGAACTTCTCTTCAGTTTCTATAGACAGAGCTTCTCTCTCTGAAAACAGGGGGGGCATAGGCAGGTTTTGCACATCAACCCTCTGTTCTCCTCTCCCAAATTTCTGCTGTAATCCATTCTGCTCATTCCCGATGGTATGAGTGGCGGTAAGCTAACAGTATCTTCCCAAAGGGCAGATGACCTTACTCCCCTGCAGGTGCAGTATTTGTGTGCCAAAGTCAAAAAATTGTCTTTGGGAGTGGCTTTTATACAAACCTGACTTTTCCCTCTCAGAGGAGTCTTCTCCCCACCAGAAATGACTGGCAGAAAGAATCTTCCCATTCTGGAAAATGTGAGGCTCTTCTCTGACTTTTACTGTAATTTTCTAGTAGAGAGACCTCACAGCATGGATACACCCTGCTTTTGGGTGAAGCCGTTTATGCTTTTTGACTAATCTGCTGTGCTTGTGGCATGGATCTTGTCTTGACAGATGTGCTTCATATTATCACAAGCAGCTATTGAGTTTTGATATGCATTGCATTTTGTTACTAGGTGGGTGAAACTTCTTTTTTTTTAATGGTAATGATCACTACAGGAATTTCTGCATGAGGCAAGAAAGACCAGCTAGGACCACATACGGGAATGCTGGAAGGAAACTGTGCATTTTTAAAGCAATGTACTGCTGGAGTGTCTGAAGAGACTTGGATGGGGGGGGGGGGGGGAGAAGAGAGGTTGCAGTCTAGCAATTGGGAGGCATGTGATTTTTTTCTCCGTGTTTGGGATCTAGAAAAATGACTTGGTTTTCCTTTCTTCTTCCTAATCCTCACTTTCCAAGCATGGCTATGGGATTGGGATAGGGTTTATGGGCACCCCACATCAAAGTTTTTCTAGGTCCAGACTGATGTCCCACCAGGGGGAATGTTTTACATCAATGTTATTGTCAGTGAATGCAGAAGGAGAGATGAGAAGTCAGCCATGGGGGGATATAACATCAAAGAATCTTTCATCTCTCAGCTCTGATTCTATTGGATTCTTATGAATGTTTGCTATAGGTCTGATAGTAAAAACAAATCACCGAACACACACAATGGGAACAGCAAAGGAGGTGACAATTTAACTTGTCCCTACTGGTTAGGGGGAATACACAAACCGAAATGTAATTGCACAGATTGCTGGATGAGCAATTATCCTTTTCATCGTTTACACAGGACAGGATGGCGGCTTGATCTTCACCATATGTTATTCTGAATATCAGGGGTATATCATCAATATGGTGCTGCCAAGAGCTCAGCAGAAATGTCAAACACACCAGAACAACTCAACTGAGAATAGGACTCGCTTTATCACAGAAATAGGAGAAAAAAACCTCAGTTTACTGTCACTGTCACATTTGCTATTCGTGTCTTGTGTGGCACGACATCGCAATCATTGGCCATGAAAACCTCCTGGATTAATCCATTGGGCTGCAGTAAACAAAAAAATTACTGCGCTTTTTGCATCTTAATACTTTTAACTTTCATTCATTTGTAGATATAAACTGATTTTAAAGACATCAGCTGTCAGCTTAAAAAAACACATATCTTAATTCAGACCTCTTCTTTTTGGGAGACCGACAGGTACTTGCGACCTGAATTAGCCACTTTTTGAAACAGGAGACTGGGCTTGATGGACTTTTGTTCTTACCAAGTATGGCGTATCTTATGTTCTTATATGTCTTTCATTACAGTCGTCCATCTGGAAAACATATTTTTGTCTCCAGGAAACCTCTAGGAGGTTTTCATGACCAATGATTGAGAAGATGTGCCCCATAGATCAGGAATAATAAATGTGACAGACACTAAGCTCTGAGGTCTTTTTCAACATTTTGGCAGTAAAGTGTGGATTCTGTTTCTTCTAACTTGAGTTCTTTTAGGGGTATAACACCACCCATAAAAAAAATACATGTTTAACTTTTCTCAAAAAGCATGATGTCGTCATTGCAATGTTACAGGATACACACCCCACAGACAAAGAGCATGATACATTAAAGCAGAAATGGGTGGGCCAGCATTTTTTGTATTATGTGATGGCTAGATTGTACTGACTTAATATATACTGCCTTTCCACTAAGTATAAAAGCGGTTTACAAAAAAACATTAAGTCAAACAAGAACAAATTGATATAATCAGCTTTTCTTATGATCCGTCTCAAGGCAGAGCTAACACATCAGGAGAAATCATAGTAACACAGTAAATGACGGCAGATAAAGACCAGTATGGACCATCAAGTCTGCCCAGTAAGATGGCAAGAGTAGGTGCACCTGCCGATCCGTGCAGGCCACCCCTCCCCACGTCCCTGTTTAGGGGTGAACCCACCACTCCATACAGGACTCCCCTATTTGTTGAGAAATTAGATGGTTCAGTTTATTTTGATTTTATCCTCTTGCTGTAAAGGGATCCACTGTGTCTATTCCATGCCATTTTGAATTCCGTCACCATGTTTGCCCTCACCACTTCCATCGGGAGGGCATTCCAAGCATCCACCACCCTTTCCGTGAAAAAGTATTTCCTGACATTGCCTCCAAAACTGAACACAGTATTCCAAGTGAGGCTTCACCAGTGATTTGTACAGTGGCATAAGTACCTCTTCCTTTCTGCTGGTGATTCCTCTTTGTATGCAGCCCAACATCCTCCTGGCTTTTGCCACCACCTTGTCGCACTGTTTTGCCACCTTGAGATCTTCAGAAATAATCACACCAAGGTCTTTCTCCTGATCCGTGCACACCAACCTCTCGCCCCCTATTGCGTACATTTCCCTTGGATTTCTGCTACCCAAGTGTATGACTCTGCACTTCCACGCATTAAATCTTAATTGCCAAGCATTTGACCATTCTTCCAGCTTTTGTAGATCTTTCCTCATGTTAACCACTTCCTCAGGGGAGTCTACTCTGTTGCAAATTTTCGTGTCATCTGCAAAAAGACAGACTTTTCCATTCAGTCCTTCAGCAATATCACTCACAAATACATTGAACAGTGCCGGGCCCAGGACCGACCCCTGTGGCACTCCGCTAATCACCTTCCTTTCATCCGATTGAGCTCCATTTACCATCACCCTCTGTCGTCTGTCAGTCAACCAATTTCTGATCCAATTTACCATCTTAGGATCCATCCCCAAGGTACCGAGTTTATTGATAAGCCTCCTATGAGGAACAGTATCAAAGGCTTTGCTGAAATCCAGGTAGAAGACATCCATCACATGCCCCTGATCTAGGTCCCTGGTCACCCAGTCAAAGAACTCAATTAGATTTGTTTGGCAAGATTGTCCTTTGGTAAAACCATGTTGCCTCGGGTCTTGCAACCTGTTGGTTTTGAGAAAGTTCACTATTCGCTCTTTCAGGAGCGCCTCCATGACTTTTCTCGCCACCGAGGTAAGGCTCACAGGCCTGTAGTTTGACACTTCTTCCCTGTCACCACTTTGGTGTAGAGGTACGACATCAGCCATTCTGCAGTCCTGAGGAACCTCTCCTGTTTCCAAGGATCTGTTGAAAACATCCTTTAATGGCCCTGCAAGAACCTCTCTGAACTCTTTCAGTATCCTGGGATGTATCCCATCCGATCCCATGGCCTTGTCCACTTTCAGTTTTGCAAGTTGTTCTAACACCTCATCTTCTGTGAATGGTGTGGTAACTACTTCATTCCCATTTTTATATTTGGGAGTCACAGGTGGTCCTTCTCAGGACTTTCTATAGTAAAAACAGACCAGAAGTATCCGTTTAGCAATTTCGCTTTTTCAATGTCACTTTCCACGAGTCTGTTCGCAGCACTTCTGAGTCCTGCAATTCCACCTCTGATCTTCTTCCTTTCCCGAATATACCTGAAGAAGGTTTTGTCACCACACTTCACATCTTTAGCCATCTTTTCCTCTGCCTTTGATTTTGCTATCCTTATTTCTCTCTTTGTCTCTTTGAGTTTGATCCTGTATTCATTTCTGTGTTCCTCTGTTTACAAGCTTTTGAATTTTGCGAAAGCTGTGGTTTTTGCCTTTATTTGAGCAGCCACTTCTTTGGAAAACCAAATAGGCTTTCTTCTCCTCTTGTTTTTGTTTGCTTTTGTTACATATTTATCTGTTGCCCCTTTTATTGCCACCTTTAGTTAATCCATTGCAATTCCATTTCCCTTATCTCCTTCCACCCTGTCAGCTCCTCCTTTAGGCACTCGGCCATTTTATTGAAGTTGGTGTTTTTGAAGTTTAGGACTTTGAGCCTGCTAAGATTGGCCTGTACCAAGGCTTTTATCTCAAACCACACCGTGTTTACCACTAAGTAAAATTCTGGAAGACACTTCATTAATTCCAGAAGTGCACCAGCCCCTTTTTATATGTATAAAATAAGAACATTGGTGGGTTAAATGGCCTGATTTTCAACTGTATACAGTACGTTTCAAAAATGGAGGGTTGAGCAAATAATACATTTTCCACCTGCCAATGAAGAAATAACTAGCTTAGAAATATCAGGTCCATGATCTTTAAATCTCAGTTTTGCATCATATCAGACTCTTGTATCTCAAACTACAAAAATCTTATCAGGATTTTGAAGCTTACCAAAATGTAACACCTTATCAATTTGCCTGTCCTCTCAAACCACAAAACCTCCATCTTTACAAAGTTTAACTTTGATTCTAGGAGAATAAACTAATTCTGAATAAGATCCAAAGCAAATGTAATACTGTCCATCAAAGACGTGTTATCATTAGAATTCGTAAATAGGATCTGGACATCATCTGCAAAGGACCAGATCTTAATCCAGCGACTTACATTGCACTGCAGAACGAAACCATAAAAATATTTAAAAGAGAGGGATAGAAGACTGACTCATGGGGCAGCCACATCTGTCTCCAAAATCTGGAGCTCAAATCTCCTATTACATGCTGGTCTCGCTCAGACAAGAATGAACCAAACCACCTTAAAACCATTTCCTGCTGTCGAGAATGCCCTGATCAGCAGTTCATGGCTCATAGTGCCAAAGAAAATAGATTCTTCTAGAAACAACACCACCCTATTTTGATACAGACCATCCAGTTCTGAATTCAGTGCTCTTTTGATGCTATGTTGTCACTGAAAACCTGATTGAAAGAAATGAAGTATCTTATCATCAGCCAAAAAGACCACTAACTGAACAGAAGCGACACTTTTAACCAGTTATTATTTATGTAACATTTGCTAACTGATCCGGATTCAGAGTTTCATAAGAATTGATCTAACAACTATCTGTTTTAATAAAGGGGAAAAGGATCCTTTCAAGGAAGAGGCTTTTAGCAATGCACAAAGGCTTTCTTTCAGACCTTTCTGAGCAACAGAAGTCAATATTTCTACATGTATATTAGATCCATGCCCATTAATATTCACCCTCTATGTCTCCAAAATCCCTTTTGTCACTATTGGTGCAAACTCTGTCCGTAAGGTCTCCCTAATGCCTTGAGCTAAAGAAGACCTTTTCTTCCAGCCTGCACTAAACTTAGTGTCCTAGAATTCATTCATTGTTTGCAATCAAGCTTTGATTCCAAATAATTTGTGAACACTGGAGCCTTAATCAGTCTTAAGTGACTTACATCAGGACTTTTAACAAAGCATGTCATGGTTGAAAACAGTTTTGTTAGCCTATTTCTTGACATATTAACTGTGCTAAATAATTTCTCTCCACCTGCTTAGTCTCTTTGCATTAGTTCTTTGCATGACCTTCCAATGACTTTTAGCAATCAGCTACCTACACTTGTGTATCTCTTTTCTAGGCGTCTTCCATCTTCAACTTTGAAGTGAACAATGGAGATGAGGTTATTTCCCCCTTCTTTCTCCCCTTAGTCCCTCTTCCTTCTGCTCCTCTCTTTCCTATCTCCTCTTTCCTGTTGACTATGGCGTTCTTTTCCTTTTCTGGCAGTTATTTTAGTCTATCGTGAACCACTTTGGTGTCTTTTCGTAAAGCGGTATACCAAGTATTAAATAAAGATAAAGATTACTCTAAAACACTTTTCACTACCAGTTTTCTATGGTGCGAGTTTATCATATACATCCTGCATAGACAAATTCCAGTTCTCAAACATTTCATCCACTCCTGTCAATATCGCTCTGGGGCAAGTTTTCCAAAAATTCTTCACCAACAATTGTAACATTATTTCATACTTTATGATAAAAAAAATGCTTTCCTACCTTGTCCCTTATAGCCTTCCACAAAGATGAAATTACACGGTGGTCAGACCAAGAGGCAAAACAGATGTCACATGAGATAAATTAAATGCTGCACCATGGTAAAGCAAGATGTTAGCCAGTTGCCACATTTTCTCATGAACATACTGAATCTTGTGCATCACCATCACTGCTCCATTCTTCAAAGAGGATAAAACCTTCTATTCATCCCAAGACAACTTCATCTTGTAATTCATGTATCATAAGTTATATGTATCTGTACCATCTGCATTCATGTAGAAATGATAAGGTCTACTGGCCCTGGTGGCAGCCATGTAGAGGGTCGTTATCCCAAGTAATTCATCAGATCCCTCCTGAGTTAGGTCAGCATGGAATGAGCATACTTTCTATGTTATAATGGCAAGGAAAAAAATTGTAGCACTTTATGATGATTGAAGCACCTATGAAAAATATACATAAGGAGGGTGATTTCACTCAATGGTTTTTGCAATAAGAACAGAAGCAGATTTTTAAATTGAAATCCTTCTCTCCCTCACGTTCACTCAGGATATTAACTAGACTGTTTCTTTTTGTTAGCTACAACTTGATTTTTAATTCACATATAAGCTTAACTTTAAAAAAGGAGTTACCTTTTGGAAGTTTAGGGTCTTGCTTTGAGTGTATGCAGCATGTGACATTGTTACTTATCTGAGTGAGAATCGCTCTTTAAATGGACAGAGGGTCTAGAGATTGGCGATTCCCTTGATACACATCTTTACATCACTTCTGAGGAGAGGGCAAACACCGATTCATGCACCAGTGGTTTATTTAATGACTATTAAGTCAGAATTTTTATAGCTTGTGAAACCCTATGCCCATAGTGCAGATTGTAAGTTTCTCCTCATAGTCATTGTGGTTATCCTGAAAACCTGCCTGGCTAGGTATGTTCCAAGGACTGAGTTGAGAACCCCTGCTTTAAATAAAGGATATCCACAATGAACATGCTTGAGGCATATTTCTGTGTGCTGCCTCCCATATATGGAAATATATCTACAATGAATATGCATGAGGCATACTTAAAATCTGACTGGTTTAAGTGTGTTCCAAGACTGAGAAGAAAAGGACTGCTTTGTTGTTGTATTAAGCACTGTTGAGTCAGATTTGACTCATGACGACCCTCTGAATAGCTGTCCTAAATGGTGTTTGGTCTTCAGTCAGGCAGCTCATGGAAGATATAGTGGCATCCATAGCTGCTATTATTGTATCAGTCCATCTCATTGCTGGCCTTCCTCTTTTGCATTGACCTTCAACCTTGCCAAGCATGATATCTTTCTCTAATGATCTCTCTCTTCACATGATGTGTCCAAAGTATGAAAGGGAAAGTCTTGTCATCTGAACTTCTAAAGAAAGCTTTGGTTTGATCTCCTCTAGTACTGATTAGGTTTATTCTTCAGGCAGTGCATAATATATACTGTACAGTATTCTTCGCCAGACCATAATTCAAATGCATCAATCTTTGCAAGCACCATAATTCAAAGACATTGATTATCTTCCTGTCTATCTTTTTGAATGTCCAACTTTCGCATCCAGATGTTATTGAAAATACCATAGCTTGGACAAGTCAAATTTTTGTATGGAGAGAGACATGTGCTCTTGAGAATCTTGTCTAGGTCCTTTATAGCCATTCTGCCAAGAGCAATGCGTCATCTGATTTCTTGACTGCTTGTTGCTTCTTTATTGATAGTTGATCCAAGTAGGTTAAAGTTGTCCACGATTTCAATTTCTTCTCCATCAGTAATGAACTTATTGATTTTGCTAGTTGTCAGGATGTTTGTCCTCTTTACATTAAGGTGCAGGCCCATTTTAAGACTACATTCCTTGATCTTGAGAAGCAAATGTTTCAGATCAACTTCACTTTCAATGCAATTGTACAACGGCAAACAGGGCCTTCAGTCTTTACGTCCCCAAATGCTGGAATGCATTACCATCTGACATTCGAGCTATTGCAGACCTAACTAAATTCAGGAAGGCAATCAAGTTTCACCTATTCCGCCAATTCTACCCAGCCAGCAATGGAACCTAAAATACCCACCTAATAACACCCATTCTAAGCCTTTATCACAGTCCCAAGCTCCTTCCTGCAGATCAGACAAATTCCGTCTTAAAGTAAGCATTGTGTTGCATATAACTCAGTGCAACTAATATTTCATGTATATAATCCAACCCTGTTATTTAATTGACCCCTCATGTATATAGTTCAACCCTATTATCCAAGTTAATATTCCTGTTCTATGTAAAACCAAACAGTTTGTGTTTAGGTTGTTTTTGTTATACTGTAAACCGCGCTGATACCGAATAGTGCGGTATATAAGCAACTGTAATAAATAAAATAAATAAACTTTCAGCCACAATTGTGGTATCATCAGCATAGTGAAGGTTATTGATGAATCTTTCACCAGTCTTCACACTTCAGTTGTCTTCATACAGTCCTGCTGCTCTGATGATTTGCTCTGCATATAAATTAACCCTGGGAGTACCGATGGGGTCAAAAGTGACCCCATTGCAAGTTTCACAACACGTATCTCGGAAACTAGTTGTTCAAGAATGCAATCTTTTTATGACTTTTCACATGTCAATATTCTCTTTATATTGCACCATGAGAGGAATAATTTTCATCCGCTAGGTGACACTAGTGATGAATTGCAGCACAGAGTACCAGTGGGGTCATTTTTGACCCTAGTTGCTTACGATCATGATACAATTTGCAGTTTTGTGAATTTTTTGATCTGACAAAGGTATTTATCATTAATTATCATTTATTTTTTGTACTCCTTTTTATGAAAATTACACATTTTCTGTAATTGATATCATACGTTCTCTCATTATTTCCGATGAAATTTAAAGGCTTTCAGCTCATTCATCCCGATTATTGTACACCTATAGTAAAACATCATTGCGTTTTATTCAACTTTATCTTTGTTTATTTATTTTAGGTTATTGTTTATGATGTCAAAACGAAAGTATTCAGTTCCCCAAGTAAGAGAAATATTGCAACGAGATGCTGACAGTGACGGCTCTGAGTCGTCTGATGATGCAGCATATTCAGCAAGCGAAGAAGCATATCAGCCAAGTTCGGGTGATAAATCTGATGATGACAGTCATGATTCAGATGGCGACAGCAGTTGGTCGCCAAGTGAATGCGAGACTGATTTTGAGCCGGTAACATCGCCTGCAGCAGAGTCAAGTTACAGGTCGAGGCAAAGGTCGAGGCTGTGCTGGACGGGGAAGAAGGCAGGAGTCCTCGGTGTCAGTATCATCTGTGAGGAATCTTAGTTGTGGTCGTAGAGGAGCTAAGAGGTCATCAACTATAAGCACAAATGTTGCCATTGAAGCCTATGTATCTAAGGATGCCACATCATGGAACAGGAAACCTATAAAGCAAGCTGCTGGAAGATATGCCAGAGCTAATGCCATGCCCGTACAACAAGGTCCTACAAGGTATGCTGTACGAAATGTTGATGGCCCTCTCACAGCATTCCACTTGTTCATGAGGAAGAACTTATTGAATGAAATCATGATGTGGAGGAGCAAACAAGGAAGACACATTTATGACGACACCTGAAAAGATTTGACAGGGAGAATTTCAACATTTTCTTGGACTTCTGATCCTCTCAGGCGTGTTCAAGTCACGAAATGAATCCATAGTTCAATTGTGGAACCTTGAAGATGGTCATTCTGTTTTCGGCAAAAATATGGCCCGTAACCATTTTCAGCAAATTTCTTGTGCTCTCAGATTTGATGATGCAACCAACAGACGTGAACAACAAGACGTGGATAAGCTTGCTCCAATCAGACATGTTTTTGATACCTGGGAAGCAACTCTAAGTGACGTCTTTTGTTCCTGGTGAAAATGTTACCGTGGATGAGCAACTGCTTACATTTCGTGGCCGTGTTCCGTTCAGACAATATATTCCCAGCAAACCTGGGAAATATGGCATAAAGCTATGGATGTTGTGTGACAGTGCAATGTCATATGTTCTGTGTCTTCAAGTATATACAGGAAGGGAACTCGGACAAAACAGGGAACAGAATCAGGGTGAAAGGGTTGTGCTGCAACTCACTGAAGGATTGACGCGATCTGGCAGAAATGTTACTGTTGACAATTTCTTCTGCAGTTTATCCCTGTCACGGAAATTGCTAGAAAAACAAATTACACTTTTGGGGACAATTCGAACAAACAAAAGAATTACCTCCAGAATTTGTAACACCAAAGGGCCAAGAGGTATTCACTTCACTGTTTGCCTTTTGCGATGATGCCACTCTGGTTTCCTATTACCCGAAGAAAGGAAAAGTGGTTGTTCTTCTGAGCAGTTTGCATGATCAAGAAGAAGTAGATAACACACGTCCAGATAAAAAACCACGCATGATCTTGAACTATAATTCTAGTAAAGGTGGAGTAGATACGGCAGATCAAATGTTGCGCACGTATACCACAAAACGAATGACAAGACGCTGGCCAGTGACAATCTTCTACAACATGTTGGACATCAGTGCTTTGAACGCCTTCATTGTTTGGATGTCACTAAATCCAGACTGGCAGTCCAAGTCAAAGCACAGACGATGTCTATTCCTCTTGGAATTAGGAAAGCAGCTGCTTCAGAGTAATTGCAGCGGGACTTCTTCCAGCATTGAAGAAGCCACTGATGCTGTTTACAATGCCGGGATCCCAAAGAAAAGGGCAAGGTGTCACTGCTGTTCCAGAGAAAAAGACAAGAAAAGCAACATAGTTTGCACCTCCTGCAAGTGCAATGTTTGCAAAGAACATTCAAAAATTGTCTGTGTCTCATGCAAATGACTGTAGTACTTTACTGTGTTCATCAAGTGCATGCAAAAACTGCTTTCATGGCAACTCTTCATGTAATTTTATGATAAAGCATTAAATTTCAAAACATTTAACCTTCATATAATAAATAATCTGGAATAATATTTTGTCTGTTTAGTTTAAATTTTTCATGGTTAACAATTAAAATTTGTCGTGGGGTCATTTATGACGCCAACGGTATTCAGTGTGTGCAAAAAATCTCAGTAATTCCAGGGTTAAACAGGTAGAAGAAAAGTATGCAGCCTTGTTATACACCATTACCGATTTTAAACCATTCTGTTTCTCCTTGTTCCGTTCCAACTGTTGTGTCTTGATCAATGTAAATGTTGTGCAAGAGAACTATCAGGTGTTCTGGTATACTTATGCTTCTTAATGTGGCCCAGAGTTTCTCATGGTTTACATATTCAAAAGCCTTGCTGTAGTCCATGAAACACATATAGACAGGGGCGGCCCAAGGGGGGTGCGTGGCCATGTGCGGAGACTCAGTGCGGGGCCTCATTTGCATAAGGGGCCTCATTTGCATAAATATTTGCATAATGTTACCATACACTAACTTTTAGTAAACATGCCTCTTAATGAGTATATGGATAAAGAAAGACTAAAAGATTTCTACATTACTATAATCCAGTACCAACCGCCAGGCACATTAGGAACTACTACAAACTGCCCATTTAGAACCCATAGCAAACCCACCGTATCCTAACAGCACTACCAGGACTCACAAAGCACCATACCCTAACTATCAAAAGGCAATACTGCAAATATTAAACCAATACATTTCAGAGAATAACAATACATGACCTACTGGGGAAAGAGAACAAGTGGCAATGTCAAATAGGAATTATATAAACAGAATACCTCAGCTCAGTTACACATGTAGAACATAGACCATCACCAAACAAGGAATCACAATTTAGAAACAGGAAGACAATAATTAAACTGGGAACCCCAAAAGCCAAACTTGGAATGCACAACACTGTAGAAATAAAACTATAAATTAATTTCCTCTTGTACTAAACAAAGCGCAGACATTAATGATGCACATTTCCCAGAGCTGACATATTCCAGTTAATAAATTCAAAATAAAGAGATATTTTTCTACCTTTTGTGCATTTTTTTCAGTTACAATTGTTCCAGCCACTTTCTTCTAGTTTCTTTGTGTCTTCTGCTAACTCTCCATCTGCTGTCCATTTGTCCTTTCTTCTCTCTTCAAGTTTTTTTTCCATTCTCTCTCTACATCTGCTTTAACATACTAATCTTTCTCCTTTTGCTCTTTCCTCATTCCTATTTCATCCACTCAAATTTTACCCCTCCATCCTCAATCCCCACTTACTCTCCCAATATCCGGCCAATTGTAGATTTGTCTTCCCTCCCACACAAAATATTTTTCCCTCTCCCAGCTCCATCCCATTCTAATCCTCCCCCAACATCAGCTCCCTTCTAGTTCCAGCCCCACCCAGCATCTCCTCCCTTCTAGTCCCTGCATCAGCCCATTTCCAGTCCTAGCCCCCCCATCAGCCCATTTCCAATCCTATCCTAGCCCCACCATCAGCCCATTTCCAGTCCTAGCTCCCCCATCTATTTCCAGTCCTATCCGAGTCCCTCCATTAGCTCATTTCTAGTCCTTTCCTAGCCCCACCATAAGCCCATGTCAAATCCTAGCTCCCCTCCACTCAGCCCATTTCCAATCCAAACCCCCCATGAGCCTACCTCCAGTTCTAGCCCCTCCAGGAGTCCATTTCAATTCAAGCCCCCACCACAGCCCATTTCCAACCTTAGCACCCCCCAACAGCCCATTTCCAGTCCTATCCTAGCCCCTCCATCAGCCCATTTCCTGTCCTAGCCCCCCCACCACTCAGCCCATTTCCAGTTCTAGCTCCCTCCCCTCACAGCCCATTTCCATTCCAAGCCCCACCTCCCCATCTACTATTTGCAGTTCAAGCCCCCCTTCCACTCAGCCCATTTCCATTCCAAGTCTCTGTCCCCATCAGCTATTTGCAGTTCAAGCCCCCCTTCCACTCAGCCCATTTCCAATCCTAGCAACCCCCCATCCCATTACCAGTCCTAGCCCCGCAAAAGCCCATTACCAGTCCTAACCCCCCCATCAGCCCATTTTCAGTCTTAACCCCCCACAGTCCATTACCAGTCCTAACTCCCCCATCAGCCCATTACCAGTCCTATCTCCCCCCTCAGCCCATTACCAGTCAGCCCCCTGCCCCCATAGCCCATTACCAGTCCTATCCCATCAGCCCACTACCAGTCCTAGCCCCCCCAATAGCCCATTACCAGTCCTAAGCCCCCCATCAGCCCACTTGTAGTCTTAGCCCCCCACAGCCCATTACCTGTCATAACCCCCATCAGCCCACTTCCAGTCTTAGCCCCCCATCAGCCCATTTCCAGTCCTAGCCCCCCCATAGCCCACTTGTAGTCTTAGCGCCCCCAGAGCGGATTACCTGTCGTAACCCCCATCAGCCCACTTGTAGTCTTAGCCCCCCCACAGCCCATTACCAGTCCTAACCCCCCATCAGCCCATTTCCAGTCTTAGCCCCCCATAGCCTATTACCTGTCCTAACCCCCCCATAGCCCATTACCAGTCCTAACCCCCTCCCCCCATCAGCCCAGCTAGTTAAAAAAAAACCACAAACCGTCTGCTGCTGCTGCCGTGGCAGCGGCAGAATCGAGCATCCCGCGGGGCCCCCTCCTGCCCTGCAGAGTCTTCCATGTGGCCTCAGCGCGGGCTTTTCAGAGCCGCACGAAGGGAGAGTTTCCCTTTCTCGTGGCTCTGATAATCCCGCCACGGGGTTGATTGGAAATCCCATCAGCCCCGCGGCAGGATTAACAGAGCCACGAGAGGAGAAGCTCTCTCTCTTTGCACGGCTCTGACAGTCGACGCTGAGGCCACATGGAGGTTCATTATTGAAGGAGAAGAAATTGAAATCGTGAACAACTTTAACCTACTTGGATCAACTATCAATAAAGAAGCAACAAGCAGTCAAGAAATCCGATGATGCATTGCTCTTGGCAGAATGGCTATGAAAGACCTAGATAAGATTCTCAAGAGCAGTGATGTCTCTCTCCATACAAAGATTCAACTTGTTCAAGCCATGGTATTATCAATAACATCATATGGATGAGAAAGCTGGACAGTGAAAAAGATAGGAAGAAAATTGATGCTTTTGAATTATGGTGCTGGCGGTGAATACTGTATATACCATGGACTGCCCGAAGAACAAACCAGTCGGTACTAGAGGAAATCAAACCTAAGCTTTCTTTAGAAGCTCAGATGACAAGACTTCAACTTTCATACTTTGGACACATCATGCGAAGAGAGAGATCATTAGAGAAAGACATCATGCTTGGCAATGAGATGGATCAATACAATAACAGCTGCTACGGGTACCAATCCGTCAACAATGAGCCGCCTGACTGAAGACCGAACACAATTTAGGACAACTATCCAGAGGGTCGCCATGAGTCGACACTGGCTCGATGGCACTTAACTATACCATGTGATCATCAGATGGAAAGTGCCTAATGCCAGCCCATTTCAGTTTGCTGACATTCAACAGATCAAGTTGTACCCATTCCATTTCATTCTTGACCACCTCCAACTTCCTTTGGTTCATGCTTCATACGATCCATGTTGCAATAAGACAGACATCTTGCCAGCTTCTGACTCATTTTATACACCACTGCATCAACAGACATCCCGAGGGCTTTGATCTAAGCACATTATAAATGATGGCTTTACTCTGAAAAGTCTTTAGCTACTCCCCAGTAGACAGTTGATTGCCTTCCCACCTAGGGGTCTCATCTTCCAGCACTATAGTGCAATTTGTTTTGCTGTGACTATCCACTGGATTTTTGTGGCAAGATACAGCCAGGCCTTTCTTCCATGCAGGTAATTCTAGTGTTGTTGCCATTGTCAAAGAAATGTGATCCTCCACCACAAACACCGTCCCATTCTGCTACTGTCCAGATGGGTGGTTTGCCTTAGTCTGGCACCTCAGCTGAGATCTGTCCATCTTGGGAGACACTGCCAGTAGTTACGCTACCAATAGCTTAGCCCTCAGCATCACTGATGCACACAAGCCCTCACGGCACAACAAGCTGCAAACCAAGTGATGGATGACTGCTTTAGGCACTGATAAACAACTTGACAGGATTTCTAGGCCATTTCTATTCATGACAACAGCTAAATTTGGGCATCTAATTTAATTCAAAATGGATTGGTGCATGATGGGTTCAGTTTGCAATTGAAATCTCTACTGGGTAAAAGAGTTTATCCATGAGGAAAAGAAACTGGTCGGTAAACATTAAGTGTGGGGATTTCACTCTAAAATCTACCCACCGGCTATTTGACTGTTTTACCCTGCATCTTTTGTATGTTCAAAGTATACAGAGTAATAGAGTCCTGCCAGCCATCTGATTTTTAAAGGGAAACTCTGCAGGGAGTTTTCCTTTAAAAATTGGTTTGCAGGCCGCTGGATACTAAGTATTCATAGATTTGTAGTCTCCATCTTAAGTGAAAATTACCCTCCCTGGTCTAGACCTTTGACTAGTGGTCTTGTATCTCCTTTGTTTTGTATAGTGAATAATACAAGACAGGAATGTTCTCTTGTCTTTATCATTTGTCTTAGTATTTGAAGTCTTGACCCAAAAGATATAATAACAGGGTTTTAACTTTAAAGGGAGAAGCACAAAATCTTGCTTCACATTTTCTGTGCCCCGTTGTTCTTGACTAACATTCAAAAATCTGTTTCAAATATGCTTAAAGCAATAACAGCTTCAAGCAGGGTGCCTGGATAGGAGATATATTATCAAAAATCTGTATTATATTCAGTAGGTCAGAAGTCCAGCATCACCATCTTTATGTCTCAGTTCGAACTAACCTTAGATTTAAATATTTGGGAATCACTTCCACTAATGAGATTCAGGTCTAAACAAAAATCTATGTTTTGGTGAGTCAGCAACTTTCTGTATATTTAAAGGAACGGGACTGTAAATTCATGGGCAGGAAGGATCAATGTTTTAAAGATGACTATTTTACACCAGTGTTTCTCAAGCTGCTCCTGGTCTACCCCCTAGCCAGTCTGCCTTCAGGATATCCACAATGAGCATGCACAAGAGAGATTTGCATACCCTTCCTCCATCACATGCAAATCTCATGCAAATCCCAGATTGTAACACAGATCAGCTATATGCTCTTCGTATTCTCTCATCTCCTTGATCTCTCTAATCCAGTTATATCTTAACCCGTCCCTCTGTTTCACACCCCACTTTTGTCTCTTAAACCTGTTCCTTTCCTTCCATAAACCACAATACTATCTCAGCCTATGTTCTCCTGTTGGTATAGTTATGCCACTATTAGCTACTGTTCAAATGTTATTACAAATTATACCTTTGTTCAAGTTCGTATTTATTTATTTATTTAGCTGCATTTATATCCCGCTTTTTACTGGGTCAAAGCAGTTGGGGGATACATTTAACACGAGGGGATATGAGACACACACACTAATACTTACAGGGAACATGGGTAATGGAGGGTTAAGTGGATTGCCCAAGACCACGAGGAGCACCAGCTATAGCTATGTTACCTGTACACTGCTGTGTCTTGCAGATACAGCGGTATAGAAAAATTGCAAAATAAATAAATAAAAAATAAATCTGTTTAATGCATATTCTCAGTGGATATCCTGAAAACCAGTAAGGTTACCAGATGTCCCCGATTTTAGAGCTGTCTCCTCAGCTGCCATTTGTTTGGCAGCCTTCTGTCCCTGATTCTAGCAATGGGACCGTGGAGGAGTATGGTGTCCCAGACTCCCCAATTTTGATACAGAGCACTAATGTTGAAAAAAGTGAGCCCATAAATCTCTGCCTAGTAGGCCAGTGCTCCCAACCTTCTCACCACTGAGGCTTAAAGCTTCCAAAACTCTCTTTGCTGAAGATGCAGCCCCAATAGGCCCCTTCTCCTATTTAAAATAAACTCTCAAGCTCCAAGACACCCTATGCAGCCCCAATTCACCCCCTTCCTTCCTAGTCCCCCCCCCCCCCCCAGTGTTTCTATGAGTTAGGAGCAAGAGAGATCTCCACTTACTTTTACCCCATCTTCTGACTCCTAGCAGTTGCACGACAATGCTTCTGTGCTATGAGGGCAGAAGTGAGTGGGGATTCCTACTGCCTTAGACATGGGAGGAATGAGTCAGGAGTTTGGTGCAGCTGCCGGGGTTGGGGGCAGGACTCAGGGATTTTTGTTTTATGAAAAGGGAATTGAGCCTAAAGAGGAAGCGCTTTGGTAGGGGATATTTATGCAGTTTTAAGTCCCAGGTCAGGGTTAGGAAGAGGACTGTGTGCGGCCCATTTTTGTGTATCCTATAAAAAATGCAGGTGGTAAGAGGACCACTAGCCTATCAGAGATCTAAGACCCCCTCTTTAAGGGGAGAAACTTCATTATTCCTGTTTTTGTGTGCCCTACATCAGGGCTGAGAGGATGCTTACCCATGAGGAATATGAAGAGCTTCAAAGTCATAAGAACTTAAGATATGCCATACTGGGTCAGACCAAGGTCTGTCAAGCTCAGTATCCTGTTTCCAACAGTGGACAATCCAGGTCACAAGTACCTAGCAGTTTCCCCAAAAGACACAGATTCCACAATGTTTGTATTGGAGCAAGAGTGGATATCATGGGTCCCCTTTAATAATGGCTTATGGACCTTTCTTCCAGGACCTTATCCAAACCTTTTTTAAGTCCAGCTACACTAACAGCTTTTACTACATCCTCCGGTAACGAATTCCAGAGTTTGATTACACATTGAGTGAAAATATATTTACTCTTATTAGTCTTAAGTAGATTACCCTGTAGCTTCATTGCATGTCCCCTAGTCTTTCTATATTTTGATGACGTAAACAATCAATCTACGTTTACCTGTTCCACTCCATTCATTAATTTATAGACCTCTATCATATCTCCCCTCAGCTGTCTCTTTTCCAGGTTGAAGAGCCCTAAACCTTTTAGCCTCTCCTTTTAAGATACGGCAACCAGAATTGCACACAATATTCAAGGTGTGGGCGCACCATGGAACAATACAGAGGCATTATAATATCCTTTGTTTTATTTTCCATTCCTTTCCTTATGATACCTAGCATTCTATTTGCTCTGTTGGCTGCCGCTGCACACTGGGTGGAGGGTTTCGACATGTTATCCACGATGATGCCTAAATCTTTTTCCTGGGTGTTGATTCCTAATGTGGAACCCTTGCATCATGTAACCATAGTTTGGGTTGTTCTTTCCTAGGTGCATAACTTTGCACTTGTCCACATTAAATTTCATCTACCATTTTGATACTCAGTCTTCCAGTTTATCGAGGGCCTCTTGCAATTTTTCACAATCTTTGTGGCTTTTAACAACTTTGAATAATTTTCCATCATTCCCATTTCCAAGTCATTTGCCTTTCTCCATTGGGAAAATTGGCCATTTAGCCCTACCCTCTGCTTTCTATCTTTTAACCAGTTCCAGATCCACAATAGTACACTGCCTCTTATCCCATGACGTTTTAATTTTGCCAAGAGACTCTCATGAAAGACCTTTTCAAAGGCTTTCTGAAAATCCAGATACACTACATCAACTGACTCACCTTTGTCTACCTGTTTTTTCACACCTTCATAAAAAAACATAACAGATTAGTATGACAATACCTTCCTTGGCTAAAGCCATGTTGGCTGTCTCCCATTAAGCCATGACTATCTACATGTTTAGTAATTTTGTTCTTTATAATGGTTTCTACCATTTTTCTCAGTACCGACATCAGGCTCACCGGTATATAGTTTCCTGGATCACCCTTGGAACCCTTTTTAAAAATTGGCGTTACATTGGACATCCTCCAATCTTCAGGTATTACAGATGATTTTAATGATAGTTCACAGATTACTAATAGTAGGTCTGTAATCTCATATTTCAGTTCTTTCAACATCCTTGGATGTATACCATCTGGTCCAGGTGATTTGCTACTCTTCAGTTTATTAAATAGTTGTAATACATTTTCCCAGTATATCGATATTTCTTTCAATTCTTCTGCGGCATCCCCTTTAAATACCATTTCAGTCATGGGTAACATCCCTACATTTTCCTCAGTAAAGACCAAAGCAAATATTCATTCAGTCTCTCCGCTATGGCCTTGTCCCCTCTTAGTGCCCCTTTTACCCTTCTATCATCTAATGGTCCAACTGACCCCATCACAATTTTTTTTGTTATGAATGTACTTGAAAAAGTCTTTATTATGTGTTTTTGCTTCCAAAGCAAGCTTCTTCTCACATTATCTCTTTGCCTGCCTTATCAGTGCCTTGCTACTAACTTACCAGTGCTTATGTTGTTTCCAGTTTTCATCATTTGGCTTCTTTTTCCATTTCCTGAAAGATTCTGACCTCACCTTTAAATGATGCTGGCAGTTTTTTGGACTTCCTTCCACTTTTCTTAAAGCATGGAATACTATCTTGGAAGCCCAGACCAACTGTATTTTTAAACAATTCCCATGTTTGATGTAAATCTTTAACCTTTGCAACTGCTTCTTTTAGTTTTTTCTTAACTATTTTCCTCATTTCATCATAGTCTCCCTTTTGAAAGTTAAAAGGTATTACTGTAGATTTCCTTCCTGTCCTTCATCCATTTATTAAATCAAACGTGATCACGCTATGATCACTATTACCAAGTAGCCCCAACACCCTTATCTCTTGCACTAGCTCTTGTGTTCCACTAAGGACTAGGTCCAAAATGACATTCCTTCTGGTCGTTTCATGAACCAGCTGCTCCAAGCAGCAGTCATTTATTTCATCTAGAAACTATCTCACTAGCATGTCCTGCTGTGACACTGACCCAGTCGATACCGGGGTAATTGAAATCATCCATTATTATTACTGTCCTGTAACTTTTGTTAGCTTCCCTGATTTCTTTGAGCATTTTATCATCCATTTGTTCATCCTGGCCAGGCGATCTATAGTACACCCCAACTGCCATCGCCTTCCTCTTCCCCTTTCTTCATGGAATTTCAATCTATAGAGATTCTACAGTGAATTTTGTTTCCTGCAAAACTTTAATCCTTTGTGACTCAATGCCCTCTCTAACATAGAGTGCCAATTTGATCTGCTCTATCATTACAATATAGTTTGTACCCAGGTATCACAGTGTCCCACTGGTTGTCCTCCTTCTACCATGTCTCTGAGATACCAATCATATCTAACCTCTCATTTGGTGCTATATATTCTAACTCTCCCATCTTAATTTTTAGACTTCTAGCATTTGCATAAAGCATTTTAGAGGCTGTATTTTATTCATATTAATCTGGCTATCAGTAGGCAGGGGTAATTTGCAATCTTTAAGCTCTATCAGCTGTGTACACAAGGGCATTTGGGTTACTTTGGTCTTTATTGGAACCTCTCTGTTGATATGCCCTAACTTCTAGGATACATTGTTCCGAACCATGCACTCTTGGGTGACTGTCGACTTTCCCCTATTATCTAGTTTAAAAGCTGCTCTATCTCCTTTTTAAAGGTTAATGCGAGCAGCCTGGTTCCATCCCACTTAAGGTGGAGCCCATCCCTTTGGAAAAGCCCCTCCTTTCCCCAGAATGCTCTCCAGTTACTAACAAATCCAAAACCCTCTTCCTTGCACTATCATCTCATCTATGCAGTGAGACTCCAGAGCTCTGCCTGCCTTTTGGGTCCTGCGCGTGGAATGGGAAGCATTTCAGAGAATGCTACCCTGGAAGTTCTGGATTTCAACTTTTTACCTAAAATCCTAAATTTAGCCTCCAGAACCTCTCTATCACTCTTTCCTATGTCATTGGTACCGACATGTACCAAGACAGCAGACTCCTCCCCAGTACTAACTAAGACCTTTTCTAGATGGCACGTGAGGTCTGCTACCTTTGCACCAGGCAGGCATGTTACCAGGTGATCCTTGCGTCCACCAGCCATCCAGCTATCTACATGACTGCTGATTGAATCACCACCTATAACAGCTGTCCTAACCCTTCCCTCATGGGCACATGGCCCTGAAGAAACCTCCTTGGTGTGAGAAGGTCTTACATCACCTGGAGGATAGATCCTAGCTTCCGGATCATTTTCTGCAACACCAGGGTGATGCTCTCCTGTCACATGACCTCTCTTCTCCATAGCAACAGGGAAGCGTCCCAACTTGAGGTGGGACTTCAGTACTACTTCTCTGTAGGTCTTGTCTATGTACCGTTCCATCTTTGTTATGTCCTCCAGGTCTGCTACTCTATCCTCCAGAGATCGGATTGGTTCCCTGAGAGCAAAGAGCTCCTTGCATCTAGTGCACATGTAAGACCCCTCACCAACTGAGAGAAAATCATACATGTGACACTCAATGCAAAATACTGGAAAGCCCCCATCTCACTGCTGGACTGTTGTCTGCATCTCAGTTTTAAGGCTGTGTTAAGGTATTTAAGTCATTTACTTATGAAGGTTTGCTGAGGATACTTATACTAATAAAACTATACCTAATATGTTTAATGGACTTTGTTCATATCAATCTTAATTAATCTAAGGTCCTTAATATATGCCTGATGAGGATAAACAGCTGCACCTGAGAGTGAATATGGCATCTCCTTTCCTTTAAGAGTTTTTGGCACCTATAAAGCTACGATTATCCCAGGGGGAAAGAAGACTTATTAAAAGCTGTCTGCTACACAGTACCTTGTCCTGTGCTTCTAAGGTAATCTGTGACCAATTTCCTGGGTGATTCACACAGACCTTGCTTGGATAGAGGGAGTTTTTCAAAATGCCCCTTTGATCTGTCACTTGGCTTTAGCACCTATTTAAAAACAATTTCACAAGTCTCTTGCCCCCTATCTAGAAGGCCTCTTGATAAAGGTCTCTAGAAACAATTTATTGCTCAAAGAATACTGACCCTGTTTTTCCTTTATGCTAAGTTATACTCTGATTTGATTTAAATTAAAGCTCTTTGCTGATACTAGGCTCAGACCGAGTATTACATTTAAACAAAGCTCTCTGCTGGGTTTTAAATTTAACCAGAAAGCTCTCTGCTGGGATCTAAATTTAAACTGAAAGCCCTCTGCTGGGTTCTAAACTTAAACTGAAAGCTACCTGTTGAGTTTTTAATTCAACTAAAAGCTCTTTGCTGATATTAGGCCCTAACTGATTTAACAAATACACTGGATTCTAATTTACACAGATTAATCAGATTTAATCTAAAGAATTTCTTTACCACCCAATATTTAGAAAAATTCCCAGAACCTCTCCAAAAGTAGCAGTCCCTTTTTGTAGTCCTTCGAGACAGGTTAAAAACCTGACAGCCCCTGTAACCCCACAACCGGTAATCTGTGATGTAATTTTGATATCATTGTGTATATGAATTGTAATCTTCTTATTTTTTGAGATTATTCAAGATATACATTTTTATATAAAGATGTTCTCAACCCTGGGTGCGTAAATAAAATGGCAATATGAGATTGTATTGGGATTTGGCTTATACCTTTTCCAGTAGTAGCTCAAGGCGAGTTACCTTCAGGTCACTAGATATTCTCCTGTCTTTAGAGGGCTTACAAGCTAAGGCCTCAAAGCAATAAGTGCTGCATTGAGACGCTTTGCTAAACTCCAGCACATAGTGCTCTAACACATTCTCTAAAACACATTTTCACTCCTGATGCAGTAAATTAATAGCTTGCAAATGACTGCTGTGTTAAAAACTGTGTCAGAAAAAACTATGCACACCTCTGTGGTAAAATGCAGCCATAACAAATAATTATCTCCACTGCTGTCAGAGTGTGAGTAGGGATGGGCTCATGAACTGACAAGAAGGGAGTTAAGAAAAAACACAGACTGAACTTCCCAACTCTCGTCCTCTACCCCCACCTCAAAAAAAAAATGCTTTAGTGGCCCATTAGGCCCCAGACCTTCTGATCCCCTAACTTTCCAATCCTCTCCCCCAACTCTCCAGACACCCCTCCCCCTTCCAAGGCTACCTGAGCTAGGGTACCACTGAGTCCATAATATTTACTGGTCCGAGGAGATGTCCAGTGGTGCTGTCCCTCTTTGCTGTCATCTTAGAAATTGGCAGCCCCTGACCCAGAACAGAACAGAACATACTGCACCGGGTCTGTCTTGTCTGCTAAGGGAATCGTTGCCTTATTTGGAAAACTGACTTGATGCACTGCATAGGGTCAGCCTGCCAAATAAGACCATGATGTCCTTACTTGGCAGACTGATCCCATGCAGTGAGTCCTGACACATGATGCAGGGGCAGACATCAGCATATTTTAAAATGCCAGCATGGAGACAGGAGCGCATTGGTATCACTCTAGTTTCCCAAATCTGGAAGTCGGCTTGGGGAGTTATGGTGGGTTCATGAGTTCTAAGTGAGCATCATGAGGTCCACTTGAGTATCCAGGGTATTTTTTGTGATTTAGGGGAGGGCAGAGGTGCCATAAAGCTGTTCCTGTTGTGGGGTCAAACTCTACTCCTTGGTCAGCCAAACTCAGTGAGGCTACAATCCCCAGCCTTCCCTTCCCGTGGGCAGACAGGAGGGGTCTTGGCCTTGATCACCACCTCGTATACCATGAGGATTCCATTTCCCACTGGCAGAAGAGCCCCACTATCACAGGAAAAATCTCTCCTGTCTGCCCACCGAAGATCACGAGCAGACAGGAGGGGAAGACCAGAAATCACAGCAGTGAGGCTTTGGTGGGGGCAGGGCTCGTATGGCCCACCCCTTTAGATGCCTCTGTGGAAGGGGCTGGAAAATACAAAGGAGCCACCAGGGAGATCTTTGGGAAGGTGGAGGAGGGGGCAGAATGGGGACATGGGGATAAGGCACCACTTGGGCTACCAAAGAAATTAGGGGCCACTTGGGTTGCCAAGGATTTTTTGTGAAGGGGGAGAAGGATCTGGAACCCACTTGGACTACCAGAGATCTTAGGTTAACTAAGATGACTTGCCATACTGGATCTCAGATGAGTCCTTTGCTCCTGTTCTGCATCTCTGTTCCAGCCCTGAGCTGGCCTAAAGGTTCAGTGTTGAGGGACGAGTGAAATACTGCACCAAATTTCAGCGTAGTTTTTTTACATCAGGAGTAATTCACTATTGAGCTGTTTTGATGCGATTTGCGTGCCCACTGCACTATTTAGCACAGTGGCTGGGCTGCACATTTTCCCATGCATTGGGAATTAGACTAGCATGGGAAAATCAAATAGCACAGTTTACGGCATCCGCCCCTAAATTTGTATCTGTGGCAGTGGAAGGTTAAGTGAGATGAATGGGAGCTAAATTATTCTTAGTTCCTTGGAACCCATGTCCATTTCTTTCATCTGAAATTAACCTAATCAAAAACGGACTGATTCATTGTGTTTTACCATCATTTCCAAACAAATGTATGTTCCTTTCAAATGGTGCATTATTAGGTCCATATTCAAAAATCAACTGAGGGGGTAAGGTTACAAACCAATTGTTGTTGTTCATCTTCTGGTAAATGTTCAGCTGAACCAAACTTCCTAGGTTTCAGCTTAACATTCTCTTAAGCCTAAGCATAGCTGAGTTCCCTAAGTTCTTTGCATAGGGCAGTGAATAAATTAATATTAGGTGCTAGTAGTTGTCAGTACTACCTCCTCTTAGTATTCAGTTGAGGCAGGAGGAGGTAAGATAGTCTCCTCTTTGCACCTCTATGGGGAAGTTTGGAAAGAAATAGGGGGCCACTGAGGGATTTTTTAAACTGAAAAGGGAAATGGGAGGAGGAGATATGGGCACCACTGAGAAATA
Source organism: Ichthyophis bannanicus (assembly GCA_033557465.1). Taxonomy (NCBI): domain Eukaryota; kingdom Metazoa; phylum Chordata; class Amphibia; order Gymnophiona; family Ichthyophiidae; genus Ichthyophis; species Ichthyophis bannanicus. The sequence goes on from CM066035.1 coordinate 396,853,301, forward strand.
CTGTAGTTATGGGTAGATGTGGGCAATGCTGTGAGTCAGTGTTCAAAGAACGAGAAGTAGAGGGAAATTGTGTGATAGAAAGGAGGTTTATTTTGGCCTGAGGATAGCTAGCTGTCAAAATTTAGACCTACTAATGCAGCACCCATATTTGGCTGGCCAAGTGAAGCATCCAGTACTGAAAATGAATACTAGCCACCTAACTTTCTTTCTCCAACTTAACCCTGCCATGGATCCAGTCCAGAAGGCCGACTTTAACTATCTAGTGAAATTTGACCAACAAAATGCAGCTTCTTTATCCTCTATCCCCGAAAACCCACAACCTCCATAAAGCGTAAAGCTCCCTTGGTGCATCCTCAACACCTACCAGGGTTTTCCCTGATATCTAGTGGGTGGGGGGCAGGAGTGCTACTTAGTCACTCTTGACCCATCCTGCACCTGGGTTCAAAATGGCACTGTTGATCCCTAGCAGTAGTCGCATGGACCACTGGGACTCATCTGCCAAATAAGGGAACACAGTTTGCCCCCTAGGGTAGTATTCTGAGATTACTGCTAGGAGTTGACGTGCCATTTTGAACCTAAATGCTGATGAGACAGGAACATCCTAGAATCATTCCTCCTCCCCCCCCCCCCCCCACTAGTCACCAGGGAAACCCCTTGTGGGTGCTGGAGGGTTCAGGCTTCATGCAGGGTGTGAGCTAGAGGGGTGGGGGGGTAGGGGAATCAGGAGATGCAGGGCTTGAGGCTTGATATTGGGGGGAGGGGAGAATCAAGGGTGAAAGGGTTATGCATTTTACAGTATTGGTGGGAATTAGGGGTGGGGATGAGTTCATTTATTCCACTACTGGCCCCTTTAAGAGATAGCCAGTTTGATATGGGACCTGCTATCTACATTACTGCAGTCAGGAATGCTCAATATCCCTAGTTACAGCAGCACAAATTTAGATTTACAGAACTAGCACAGGTTAATGACTCCTGCAATAAATACCGCTATGGCAAAATGCTTTATTTTATCACCACTTAGTAATTACTCCTCTAGATCTCTTTGAATACTGACCTATGTGCTTTATTGGACAACATATATCTCCTTGTACCAAACCTGGAAAATTCTGAGGCGCTTTTAACCCACACAAAAGTTAGCAGGCGAGTGTCCATTTTTTGGAAATTTAGCTATGGATGCAGATAGGCACCTTGCTTACCTGCCTGCATACTGTAGCTACATTTGCAAAAATTGTTTTGTGCATGATTGGGAATTGTGTGTGGCCTTCGCTCTGGCAACATGAGAAAAATCTCACTAAATATGACCCCCCTTCATACAGTATTAATTTATGCTTAAAGGCCCAATAGACCTATCTCAGCGGCGTCGGATCCTTGGTGAGCTAGTGGCCTTCTAACCCCCCCTTCCTGCAGTCCTGGTCCATGGCTTGATGTTTAAAAAAATTTAAAAAAAAAGAAAGAAAAAGTGATAATGCAACTCAGACTAACCTACAAAATTAGACAAGGAATAATGTCAAATACCTTTGCTATTGTGATGGAGAGTATAATGGTTAGAGCAGTGGCCTGGTGACCAAGAGACCAGGGCACTCCTTGTGGCCTTAGGCAAGTCACTTTATCCTCCATTGACTTGGAAGAAAGGCCTGGCAAGCTACTTCTGGTCAAGAGTCAGCACTGACTCAACAGCATGCACTGCATTTTGCAATCATCTCTTAAGGCCTTCCTGTGTTGTCATAGGAAAGAGCTGAGAATTAAATTACAAAATTTAAGAGATGAGTGTTTTGTGCTTTCTTCAGAAGTTACCGTTAACTCTTCTGTGTTGAAGAGTATCTGAGAGGGATGAGTCCCTACATCCATCTGTGCTAGACCTATGCTTTATGCAGTGTGTCAATTTTGGAAAAATGTCGAGCTTGAAATCTCTGGAAAAAAGATAACCTAGTCACTAATTGGTATGTCTGTTTGCATACCAGAGGGAGATCCCTTTGCCCTTTCATTAGCTAAAATTTGGCACACCAGTTAATACTTGCCACAAGCAGCAGATAACCATCTATAGAACATTGATGCAAGCAGATGTTCAATATTACACTGAAAAAAGGCCTTGAGAAATAGAAAAAGAAATTAAAAAGAAGCAGAGAACAAATTGATAGCCTGAGTTTCTTTGCTTTCTCGCTGGAACAGAATTACAGACAAAACCAGTGATTCAGAATAGTAATTGTACATTTATACATCATTAAATGGAAAAACGTTACAAATAATGACATACAGTATCTTGCGAAAGTATTCATCCCCTTGGTTTTTGTCCTGTTTTGTCACATTACGTACAACCTGGAATGAAAATGGAGGTTCATTTGGATGTTAGGTAATGGACCTAACAATATAGTCCAAATTGATGAAATGAAATGACAATAAAATACCTTGTATGTACAAAAAAAACCAAGTAAAAACTGAAAAGTTGTGAGTGCTTATGTATTCATCCCTTTTGCTATGAAACCCCTAAATACAATCTGGTCCAAACAATTAACCTCAGAAGTCACATAATTAGTTGATTAGGGTCCACCTGTGTGCAATCAGCATCACATGATCTGTCACACAATGCCTGTTCTGAAAGGCGCCTGATTCTGCAACATCACTAAGCAAGCAACATGAAGACCAAGGAGCACTCCAACAGGTCAGAGACAAAGTGGTGGCGAAGTATAGATCAGGGTTATGTTATTAAAATATATCCCAAATTCTGAATATCGTACAGAGCACCATTAAATCCATTATAACAAAATAGAAAGAATATGGCACCACTACAAACCTGACAAGAGAAGGCTGCCTACCAAAACTCACAGACCGGACAAGGAGGGCATTAATCAGAGATTCTCCAAAGACACCAAGGATAACACTGAAGGAGCTGCAAAGACCCACAGCAGAGATGGGATTATTTGTCCATAGGACCACTTTAAGCCATACACTCCACGGAGCGGGGCTTTATAGAAAAGTGGCCAGAAAAAAGTCATTGCTTAAAGAAAAAAAAATAAGAAAACACGTTTGGAGATTGCACATCAGTATGTGGTGGACCCCCCAAACACATGGAAGAAGGTTCTCTGGTCAGATGAGACGAAAATTTAACTTTTTGGCCATCAATGGAAATGACATGTGTGGCGCAAACCCAACACTTCCATCACCCGGAGAACACAATTCCCACAGTGAAACATGGTGGTGGCAATATCATGCTGTGGGGATGTTTTTCATTGGCAGGGACAGGAAAACTAGTCAGGATTGAAGGAATGATGGATGGCAATAAATATAGGGCAAACCTTTTTTAAACCGAGCTACACTAACAGCTTTTTCTACATCCTCCGGTAATGAATTCCAGAGTTTGCGCATTGACTGAAAAAATATTTTCTTTTATTAGTCTTAAATGGGTTACACTAGAGTTTCATTGCAGGTCCCCAAGTCTTTCTACTATTTGATGGCATAAAGAATCGATCTACGTTTACCTGTTCAGTCCGTTCATTAATTTATAGGGGTATCCTTCCATCTCCTTTACCATTTTGGTGGCTCTTCTCTGTACCATTTCTAATTCTGCTATATCCTTTTTAAGATACGGCGACCAGAATTACACACAGTATTCAAGGTGCAGTCGCACCATGGAACGATACAGATGCATTATAATATCCTTTGTTTTTTTCTCCATTCCTTTCCTTATGATTCCTAGCATTTTATTTGCCTTCTTGGCCACTGCTGAACAGTGGACGGAAGGTTTCAACGTGTTATCCATGATGACGCCTAAATCTTTTTCCTGGGTGGTGCTTTCTAATGTGAAACCTTGCATCATGTAACCATAGTTTGGGTTGTTCTTTCCTAGGTGCATAACTTTGCACTTGTCCACATTAAATTTCATCTGCCATTTGAACATCCAGTCTTCCAATTTATCAAGGTCATGTGTGTGGGTCATGGGGAATGTCAGGGTTGTTCGTGTGTGTCATGGGGGTGGTGCGCCCACGTGCATGCATTGGGAGTATGGGGGAAGTATGTGCATGCCTATCATGAGAAGTGTCGTGGGGTATGTGTATGTATCGTGGGGAGTGTCATGGGGTGTGTGTATGTGTGTGCGCATCATGGGGAGTGTTGTGGGATGCATGCTTGTGTGTTTGTATAAATTTGTGCTTGTGTTTCTCGGCAGTTTGGCGCATATTCATGTGTGGGGGGGGGGGGGTCTGCACTTTCCCTGTCACATCTAATCCTTGTCCCTCCCACCCTTTTATTTATTTATTTATTTAGACAGATTTGTAGCCCACCTTATCCTTCAATCAAAGTGGTCACAATACAAGTGGAAGGTTACAAATAACATAGGGTAGATAAGACATTAACAGATAAAACTAAGATGAATTAATGCAATAAAATGGGCCTATAGGTAAAAACTATTAATTATATATCAAATTATAAAAGTTTCAGCAAATATCAAAGACTTTTGCAAGGCCTTTGAAGACCCTGCTATCAGTCATAATTCTGAGGTCCATCGGGAGAGAGTTCCAAAGTTTGGAAGCCAGTAAAGAAGGAGCTCTTTTTGAAGTTGCTTGTTTAGTCCTACAGTATTCAGCAGGGGTACTAATTATGTTGTCATTATTGGTGCTACTAATTATGTTGTCATTATTGGTGCTGCTTCTTCTTGGTCTATTGATAATGTCTCTAGTTATAATATTTTGTAAAGCATCTGCTGACAGGTGATTGTAAATCCTAAAGATAATTAAAAGTGTCTTGAATTTTGATCTGACACTTACTGGAAGCCAGTGCAACTGTTGTAGGACAGGGGAGATATGATCCGTTTTTGCTGTACCAGTAATAATACGTGCAGCAGTATTCTGAACCATCTGGAGAGGGTGTAGAGTTAGCTGAGGGAGGCCTTGATAAAGCAGGTTTCCATAGTCTAGGAGGGGGGTGATGAGAGCCTGACAAACGGTACGGAAATGGTCTTGATGGAGTAATGGCTTTAGTTTTCTCACAAACTTTAGATGATGATAGGCCTTGTTAGCAATTTTAGCAATGTGAGATTTAAGGTTCAATGCCTTATCCAAAATTATGCCAAGGTATTTGATTTTGTTTTTAACTAGTCAAGAGATTGTAAAACAATTGGGGTATATACCATTATGTCATCAGCATAAAGGTGATAATGGAATTTGTGTAGTTTAATAATATTGCATAAAGGTTGGATATAAATATTGAACAGAATAGAAGATAAAGCTGAACCCTGAGGCACTCCTTGAATGATTGCACTATTCTCGAATCCTAGCCTTCAGGGCTCTCTTGTACTCTTCCTCTTTTCCCACCACCCACTCATGCACGCTCTCTTCCCTGCTACCTCGGCTTGCACGCTCTAAGGCCTTTCACTCCCTCCTTTCCCTTCTCTCTTTTTCTCTTCTCTAACCCTTCCCCTTCCCTTATGCTCCACCTCTCTCTTTCCTTCTAACCCTCTCTTTTCCCTTAGGCTCTGCCCCTTCTTTCAGCACCACCATCCTTCTCTTCAGGGCATAGTAGCCCCTCTCTTCCGGCCAATCAGGCCGCCTAGTACAGCCCCACTTTTCTAGCCAGTGGAACCTGTAGCCTCCTACCAGCCTTTTCAGCCTGCAGCCCCATATCAATGGGTGGTGTTAAGTGCATCCACATACCGGCTTGCTTGACGCCACTTCCTGGGTCTGTGCTAATTACAGAGAAACACAGGCACATTTCCCCTGATGTTAGTAACATGGCCACATGTATGTTACCATTGAGTGCCTCAGTAAACATGCCCCTAATTGCACTAGCACACACCAACACAACATATTTTAGGAAATGTAGTCAAAAGTGTCCTATTGTGAAACGTGAGTTTCTGTTGCTCCTGAGATATCATCACAATTTGAATACCTTGTATATTTTCACGAGTTGGAAGAATAAACATTCTGCCTTCAGTGTTGCGGAATGGAGAATGTGCGTCACAGAACGGAAAGAGCAGGTTTAATATACTAACATTCTGTCCAGTTCTGCATAGATTTCAGACTTTACATCCGCATGGAAAACTGTTGAATGATACTGTCAATTACCATGGACGTTTTACAGGGTTTGGTTTGCAGCTTGTCGTGCTGTGAGGGCTTGTGTGCATCAGTGATGCTGAGAGCTAAACTATCGGTAGTTTAACTACTGGCAGGGTCTCCCAAGATGGAAAGGTCGCAGCTGAGGTGCCAGACCAAGACAAACCACCCATCTGGGCAGCAACAGAATGGGATAGTGTTGACAGCAGAGGATCACATTTCTGTGACAACGGCAACACCACCAAACTTAAGCTGCACGGAAGAAAGGCTCGGCAATCTACTTCTGTATCTTGCCCTGAAAACCCAATGGATAGTTACAACAAAACAATTTGTGCTATAGTGCTGAAAGATGAGACCCCCAGGTCGGAAGGCACTCAACTAGCTACTGGGGAAGAGCTGAAGACTTTTCAGAGTAAAACCAGCATTTATGATGTGGTTGGATCAAAGCCCTCGGGACGTCCGACTGCTGATGTAGCTGCGCATGAAATGAGAGTCAGAAGCTGTAAAGATGTCTTATGCATTGGAACATGGAACGTACGAAGCATGAACCAAGGGAAGTTGGAGGTGGTCAAGAATTAAATGGAACGTGTACAACTTGATCTGTTGGGTGTCAGCGAACTGAAATGGACTGGCATCGGGCACTTTGCATCAGATGATCACATGGTCTACTATGCTGGAAATGAAAGACAAAGAAGAGATGGTGTTGCATTTATCATAAAGAAGAAACTTGCAAGAACTGTAATGAAATACAATGCAGTCAGCAAATGCTTAATCTCTATTCATCTACGAGGAATGCCTATCAACACAAGTATAATTCAAGTATATGCCCCAACAACAGCTGCAGAAAAGAATGAAATTGAAGAGTTCTATGAACAAGTACAAACTGAAAATGACAGAACATGCAAACAGGATATCCTGATAGTCATAGGTGACTGGAACGCAAAAGTTGGCAACAAAGAAGAAGGCAAAGTAGTTGGAAAATATGGACTTGGCAACAGAAATGAAGCTGGAGAAAGACTGATAGAATTCTGCAAGACGAACGATCTATTCATCTCAAACACCTTCTTCCATCAACACAAGCGGCGACTGTACACATGGACTTCACCCAATGGATTGTATAAAAATCAAATTGACTACATCTGTAGAAGTCAATGATGGAAAAGTTCTATAACATCAACAAAGACAAAACCTGGAGCCGACTGTGGTACAGATCACCAACTACTAGTATGCAAACTCAAGCTAAAGTTGAAAAAGAGCAAACCACTCATGAATGCAGCAAAATATGACCTTGAGAATATACCACTGAAATTTAAAGACTGCCTGCAAAATTGATTTGCTGCTTTAGATACAAATGACAGAGCTCCAGAAGAGTTATGGAATGACATCAAGAAGGTTGTGTTGGAAGAAAGCGAGAAGTCTCTACAAAAGGTGAAAAAGCAAAAACGGCCAAAATGGATGACTGAAGAAACTCTGAAAATTGCCCAGAAATGCAGAGAAGCTAAAGCCAGAGGAGAAAGAAAGACAATAACAGAACTCAGAGATTTCCAACGTGCAGCAAGACAGGACAAGGAAAAGTACTACAATGACGCATGCAAGGAAATAGAAACAGAAACTATTAGAGGAAGAACAAGATTGGCTTTCCTAAAGCTACGAGAGTTAAAGAAAAAGTTCCAGCCTCGAATTGGAATGTTACAAGATGCTCAAGGTTCTATGTTGAATGGTGCTGAGAAGATCAAGAAAAGGTGGAAGGAATATACAGAGTTTTTATATGATAAAGATCAAGTGGACCAACAGCCATTTCAACCTGTACCTTATGATCGGGAACCATTGGTGATGGAAGATGAAGTTGAAGCAGCATTGAAAGCCTTATCAAAGAACAAAGCACCAGGCATTGATAGCATTCCCATAGAGGTATTACAGCAATCTGATGCAGCTGTTACCGTACTTACAAGGTTCTGCCAAGAAATATGGAAGACAACATCATGGCCAACTGACTGGAAAAGATCTTTGTTTATACCAATACTAAAGAAAGGTGATCCAACTGACTGTGGAAATTATCGCACAATCGCTCTGATCCCACATGCCAGCAAGATTCTACTGAAGATTATCCAAAAGAGACTGCAACCATACCTGGAACAAGAACTACCTGAAGTGCAAGCAGAGTTCAGGAAAGGGCGAGGAACGAGAGACATCATTGCAGATGTGAGATGGATCATTGAAAAGACTAAAGAATACCAAAAGGATTTCAATTTGTGCTTTATCGACTATAGCAAGTCTTTTGACTTTGTAAACCATGAGAAACTCTGGGCCACATTAAGAAGCATGGGTATACCAGAACACCTGATCATACTCTTGCGCAATCTGTACATTAATCAAGAAGCAACAGTTCGAACGGAACAAGGAGAAACAGAATGGTTTAAAATAAGCAAAGGTGTAAGACAAAGCTGCATACTTTCCCCCTACCTGTTTAATTTATATGCAGAACAAATCATCAGAGAAGCAGGAAAGTATGAAGACAACAGAGGTGTGAAGAATGGTGGAAGACTCATCAACAACCTTCGCTATGCTGATGATACCACATTACTGGCTGAAAGTGAAGATGATCTGAAACATTTGCTTCTCACAATCAAAGAACATAGTCTCAAAATGGGCCTGCACCTTAATGTAAAGAAGACAAAGATCATGACAACTGGCATAATCAACAGGTTCATTGTTGAAGGAGAAGAAAATGAAATCGTGAACAACTTTAACCTACTTGGATCAACTATCAATAAAGAAGCAACAAGCAATCAAGAAATCAGACGACGCATTGCTCTTGGCAGAATGGCTATGAAAGACCTAGATAAGATTCTCAAGAGCAGAGATGTCTCTCTCCATACAAAGATTCGACTTGTTCAAGCCATGGTATTTTCAAAAACATCATATGGATGTGAAAGCTGGACAGCGAAAAAGATAGACAGGAAGAAAATTGATGCCTTTGAATTATGGTGCTGGCGGCGAATACTGTATATACCATGGACTGCCCGAAGAACAAACCAATCGGTACTAGAGGAGATCAAACCTAAGCTTTCTTTAGAAGCTCAGATGACAAGACTTTGACTTTCATACTTTGGACACATTATGCGAAGAGAGAGATCATTAGAGAAAGATATCATGCTTGGCAAGATAGAAGGTCAACGCAAAAGAGGAAGGCCAGCAATGAGATGGATCGATACAATAACTGCAGCTATAGGTACCAGTTTGTCAACAATGAGCCGCCTGACTCAAGACCGAACACAATTTAGGATAGCTATCCAGAGGGTCGCCATGAGTCGACTCCGACTTGACGGCACTTAACAACAACAACAAAACTGGAATTGGTGAGCACCGAGGACAGTGAGGTGCTCGAAGACCACTGGAAGGATTATTTTGCATGGCAAAGGAGAGGACATAGGGTTACTGAATCATCCTCGATTGATGAAAAAGACCGATCCAGTCCTGGCTTTACCCTATTGCATGCATGGAGTTGTAGTTCTGTTTCTACAGGTGGTTTTTCCTAGATAATCATAGGTACAAATCCAATGTGACAAAATCAATTTGATCAATCTGTTTAAATCGACCTGGAGTGAGCTGGCGACTGTGCAGGGAAAGAGGCACAGTGCTTTTTGTTTCTGTGCACACATGTGGGGGGGGGGGGGGCGGGAATCATATATATGGGGAAGTCTGGCATTGTGTTAAATTGAGGAGGTGGTCTGGGATCATTTACTGGAATGAAAAATGTATATAATCGATTAATGTTTACAATATTGTCCACTATTTTATATTTATAGTGCAGACTTTTAGAGGGCAGTAATCAAAGTCCTATCAGCAGGTAAAATAACATTTTACCAGCGTAAATCATGACAAAAGTATACATGGCATTTAGTGAGTATTATTTTGCTACCAGGATTTTTTTCTCATTTTAAATCTTCCCTCTTCATGAACTTGGTCATATCACCGATGAAAATAAATGAGTTATGCAAATATTTATTCAAGTGAGGCCCTGTGATGAGTCTCCCACAGGGTCCCGCATTCCCCTTGGTCACCTCTGCATCCCTCTGCAGGTAGCATGCCACAGCTGTGCAATCCCATGGAGAACAGTCCTTGAGCACAACTAATGCTACTGCAATATACTGCCCCCAAGTGCTCACCACCTATGCAGTCACCCCAAATTGCAACTACACCCCCGTAGACATTTCTTTACTCAAAACACACTGCACCAAAACACTTGCCCCCATGTGAAACCAGGCAACAAATATTGACTCATTCAATGACAGCCCCCCCCCCACCTTTATATTCATATACACAGTTACATAGAGACCTTCACCCCAGGTAGGTGATACCCATTTCCATAAAGGTATTTAATGTAACAGGGGTAACACATGGAAAGCAGTGTGTATTAATGCCCGTAGCATGGGAAATAAGATCTCTGAAGTTGAAGCTTTGGTGGGAGTGGCTGACTTGGATTTAGTGGCAGTTACAGAAACATGGTTCACAGAAAACCATGATTGGGATGTAACTATACCTGGCTATACTTTATTCAGAAAGGACAAGTTAGGAAGAAGGGGAGGAGGAGTGGCACTATATGTAAAAACTACTATTAAAGCTTTGGAATTACAGAGCTTAAAAGGGAGAGAGGAGGCATTGTGGGTTAAACTAGAAAGAGGGAATGAGAAATCTATTTGCATTGGTGTGATATACAGACCTCCCTCACAAGAGGAAGAGGTGGACAGAGAGTTAATTGAAGACATACGCAGCATTGCTAGGAAAGGGGAAGTGCTACTGATAGGAGATTTCAATGTGCCAGATGTTGATTGGCACTTTCCTGCTGCAGTATCATCTAGAAGTAAGGAGATCATGGATTCTCTACAGGGAGAAGTATTCAGACAATTGGTAACAGACCCCACACGTGAAGGGGCCATACTGGACTTGGTGCTTACCAATGGTGAAAGTGTTTCTGATGTTGTAGTGGGAGATCATTTTGCATCCAGTGATCACCAGATGGTGTGGTTCAGTATTAGGACTAGGGCTGTTAGAATCCATTCAAAGGTGAGGATCTTAGACTTTAGGAAGACTAATTTTGCAAAGATGGGCCAATACCTCAGGGAGTCGTTAGTGGGATGGGAACAGTTGCGGGATGTAGAAAAACAGTGGGCAAAACTGAAAGGGGATATTTTAAGGGCAACCAACCTTTTTGTTAAAATGGTAAATAAAGGCAAAAGGAAAAGGAGACCACTATGGTTTTCGAAGGAAGTAGCTGAAAAAGTGAAGAAAAAGAGGGAGGCCTTCATGAAATACAAGAGATCACAGAGAGAGGAAGACAGGCATCTGTATTTGGAAAAATTTAGAGAAGCTAGCAAAGTAGTCAAGAAGGCAAAGATGCAAAAGGAGGAGGAAATAGCCAATGCAATAAAATGGGGGGATAAGACATTTTTCAGATATATTAGTGAGAAGAGGAAGGGCAAAACTGGTATTGCCAGACTCAAGGGTGCAGGGGAGGAATATGTAGAAGCTGATAAGGATAAAGCGGAATTGCTTACCAAATATTTTTGTTCTGTGTTCACAGATGACGAACCAGGAGCAGGACCTCTGAAAACACCCACAAATAGGAACAGAAGCGAGGGACATAGAAACATAGAAACATAGAAATATGACGACAGAAAAAGACCACATGGCCTATCTAGTCTGTCCTTCCATAACAACTACAACAGTCCACTTTTTGCCTTTAGAGATCCTCTGTGTTGGTCCCATGCTTTCTTGAATTCAGTTACTGTCCTCATCTCTACCACCTCCACTGGGAGACTATTCCACGGATCCACTACTCTTTCCGTAAAGAAATATTTCCGCATATCACTCCTGAATCTATCTCCCTTCACCCTCATCCCATGTCCCCTCGTAGCAGAACTTGCTTTCAATTGAAAGAGGCTCTCTCCCTGAACATTTATGCCACGGAGGTATTTAAACATCTCAATCAAATCACCTCTATCCCGCCTTTCCTCTAAGGTGTACATATTAAGATCCTTGACATCTTGAACAATTTTCAGAAGACTGTGTTCGTGAGAAACTAGCTCAACTTAAAGTAGACAAAGCGATGGGACCGGATGGGATACACCCTAGAATACTGAGGGAACTTGGGGACGTTCTAGCAACTCCACTGACTGACCTTTTCAATGCCTCGTTGGAGTCGGGAGTGGTGCCAAAGGACTGGAGAGAGGCTCATGTGGTGCCTTTACACAAAAGCGGAAGTAAGGATGTGGTTGAAAACTACAGGCCGGTTAGTTTAACTTCGGTGGTGAGTAAATTATTGGAAACGCTGCTGAAAAAGAAAATAGTGAGGTTTCTGGAGTCCAGCGGATTACAGGATCCGAGGCAGCATGGATTCACCAGAGGCAGGTCTTGTCAGACAAATCTGATTGATTTCTTTGACTGGGTGACCAGGGAGTTGGACCGAGGGAGAGCTCTAGATGTAGTGTATTTAGATTTCAGTAAAGCCTTTGACACTGTTCCTCACAGGCGACTTATAAACAAACTGAGCACCCTAGGGATGGACCCTAAAGTTACTGCTTGGATTAGAAATTGGTTGGGTGGGAGGCAACAAAGAGTACAAGTAAATGGAGCTCACTCTGAGGAGAAGGATGTTACCAGTGGTGTACCCCAGGGATCTGTCCTTGGTCTGATTCTTTTTAACATCTTTGTTAGTGATATAGCGGAAGGGCTGTTCGGTAAGGTTTGCCTCTTTGCAGATAATACCAAAATCTGCAATAGAGTAGACACCCAGGAAGGTGTAGATAACATGAGGAGGGATCTAGCTAAGCTTGAAGAATGGTCTAGAATTTGGCAACTGGGATTTAATGTTAAAAAATGTAAGGTCATGCATTTGTGCTGCAGCAATCCAAGGGAGCAATACAGTATAGGGGGTGAAGTACTTTTGTCCACTAAAGAAGAGCGGGACCTAGGCGTAGTTGTGTCTGATGATCTTAAAGTAGCTAAACAGGTAGAAAAGGCAACAGCAAAAGCTAGAAGGATGCTTGGGTGCATACGGAGAGGAATGGCTAGCAGAAAAAAGGAGGTGATAATGCCTCTGTATAAGTCTTTGGTGCGACCTCATTTGGAGTATAGTGTGCAATTCTGGAGACTGCACCTTCAAAAGGATGTGAACAGGATGGAGTCAGTGCAGAGGGTGGCTACTAAAATGATTAGTGGGCTTCATCATAAAGCGTATGTGGACAGACCTAAGGATCTTAATATGTACACCTTAGAGGAAAGGCGGGATAGAGGTGATATGATTGAGATGTTTAAATACCTCCGTGGCATAAATGTTCAGGGAGAGAGCCTCTTTCAATTGAAAGCAAGTTCTGCTACGAAGGGACATGGGATGAGGGTGAAGGGAAATAGATTCAGGAGTGTTATGCGGAAATATTTCTTTACGGAAAGAGTAGTGGATCCGTGGAATAGTCTCCCAGTGGAGGTGGTAGAGTTGAGGACAGTAACTGAATTCAAAAAAGCATGGGACCAACACAGAGGATCTCTAAAGGTAAAAAGGGGACTGTTGTAGTTGTTATGGAAGGACAGACTAGATAGGCCATGTGGTCTTTTTCTGTCATCATGTTTCTATGTTTCTATATACTTTAGGCTCCCTCCCCCTTTGCACTCATATTCACTCAATAGCACAGACTTCTACTATCTACTTTAGGCACATCCCTTTGCACTTATATGCACACAGTTGCATAGAGACTTCCACTAGACACTTGTAGGCAACCTCCACCTAAAGAGAGGAAGGCTGATCCAGGGGCCATGTGGTTGTGCTGTGGAAGGAATTTGCAGACCTTATCTTTGGCATGGTGAGTACATCGGATAATTACTTTAAAAAAAAAAAAAAAAAACAAGCACCCAAGAAACGTCCTGCTGATTGTGTAACTTACTTTTCTTACCATCTGGGGGACTCCTGAATTTAAAGAGCTGAAATGAAGTCAAATTGGAAAAAGGTCTGGGAAACACCGCTTTAGGGACATCATCTTGGGGAATGTTTGTATTCAAATATCTACCCAACAGGTGACCAGAGAGGGAGGATGCCCTACCCAAAGGTGGTTAAAATGATATGTGTGGCTTTCATTCAGGGGTAAGATAACAGGCATCCCAACTCTTCTAAATGTGACCAGTCAAGTCACAGAACTCCATGAAAAAGATACTGAGAAATATTTTTGCAATTAGAACATTAAACATAGCATACAAACACCATGTATATACACCACAAGAAGCAACTCAATATGAAACTTCTCGTGGCTAGGTTAATCACTCATGAAGTACTGCACTGGAGATTTAGGAATCTTCCATTTTATTAGTCTGTAAAAAATTATATTTATAATAAGTCACAAATGGATTTCATGAATGCCTGCTAAATATTTTAAGAGATAGGTAAAAACCATATCCTTGGCAGCTTTACACAAACATGCTAGTCTGTCTGAACAAGCGCATAGATCACACATCCCATGCCTGAGGGCCAAGACCCCACACAGCACACACTCCATTCACTGCTGAGTCTTCTTTCCCACACATTAGCGCCAGCCCGCTTACTTCACCCCAGCTGTCCCTCCTCTTCGGTTTATCAATGAATCCTTGTTGAAGCTAGGGCCCAGGTTAATAGAGGCCCGAGGAGCAAGCAAGGAGAATGCAGGTCTCAAAGGGATGTTCTCTCTTATCGTTGTAGAGTTTAATTTAACTTCCCCAGCTCCTTGAAACTTAGGTTTTTAAAAAAAAATAAAAAAGCAGAGCTCCTCAAAGAGAACCACTTTCAATACACCCCCATAAATGCTAGACGTGAGAAAATGCACACTGTGTTATGGTTAGCTTTAGGGCCGTACCAAGGGCTGTGCAAGTGGTGCGGTTGTACAGGGCACAACTACAGAAGGGGCGCAGATCTCAGCACAAGGCTTCCAGGAAGCTCAAAAAGAGTGAGCTACTGAATGTGACTGGTGGAAGAGAGGGCACCAGATGCATTAGTCACGCAGGGGCCATGGTTAGCTTGGTAAGGTCCTGCTTAGCTTTTCCCATCTTTTATAGATCCATTGTCATCTGTGCATCAGTGATGTGCCTCCAGCGGTCAGCTGATTGGCACATAAAGCAGGTTGGTCAGGCGTTCTGCCAATGCACATAAAAGCGGTTTTCACTTTATAACAAAAATACTCCAGAAACTAGTAACTGAAAATGGAAGGGGTAGTAAAAATAATTTGTGAATAATTATTGTCGTTATGCAGGGAAGTGAAAGGATTTTATTATATTTTGCATTTTAAGATTGATTGATTTATTATATTTTGCATTTAAGATTGATGAATGAATGAATGAATAGCAAAGCTGACACCTTGATGATTGATACTAGTCAAGTTTCTAACGTGCTGCTATAGCCATTTTCCAGTCGGGTATATTCCCCTGTCCGCTTTTTCAACAATTATCTGTCTAGCACCACGTACACCGTGTAGCACTATCTAAATAATTAATAGCACTAGTATCAATGTAGTGCCTCTGAAAATCCACAAACAGGGCAGCCTAAGGGAGTTCTCCAGATAACAACTGCTGGGATCCAGATAATTCTCCGATTATTGACCTCTATCATTCTAAGCTGTGCACTAGGGCCACTGTATATCCAGACATCCACTGCAGCAGAAATAGCACGATACTAGAAACTATGCACTCTGCATTTATACTTTTAAAACCTATCCTAGGTTTGAACGGCAACATAGTTGGTTAAATGCATGATATGTAAATGCATACTGCCCTCTTATGGGCTGTAGCAGCACTGCACCAATAGGGATTTAAATTCTATTTACTAAGGCAGCTTGCTAGCCAGACATGAATAACTGGAAAAAGTTGGGGGTGAAACCTCTTTAACAGGCTAGCACTGCATTTGTGATTAGCTATGAAGTATTGTGCTTGAAGAATGTCTCTCTATGTATTTTGTATGTTTATCATGCAGCAGTCATTAGTCATTATGAAAAATTTAGAGGAAACAAATCAGCACTCTCTATGAAAATACCAAAACATTAATATTCTTCTTGCTGCACTTTAGTACTGTGCAAGGGTGGTTCTACCATTAGGCAGGCATCCGCCTCAGGCGGCAAAGTTTTGGGAGCAGCAAAAATGCCCACAAAACAATCCAGCACAGGCCGTCACACTCTGCCTTTTCTTTAAAATAATAAAAAAAAAAGTCATTTAAAAAGACCTGCAACAGCGGTGGCATCACCCTCCTCTCCCTTCCTACTGCTACTGCTGACTCAGACCAGGTGAGAAGCAGCAGCAGCAGGTGAACTCTTGCAACCCCCCCCCCCCCCAAAAAAAATAGCCCAAAATCAAAAGCATAGGGTCTCTTCCTGACTCCAGCACGCATGGAAAGCCTAAGGGCCCCCCTCCCTTCTGCCGCACGCTTACATGAGAAGCAGGGTCTTTCACACAGGCTGGAGTCAGGAAGAGCGCATGCTTTAGCACAGTTACTCACCAGTCACAAGTGTTCTCCAGGAACAGCAGGAATCGGTCCTCACATATGGGTGACATCAGTGCCGATAGAACCCAGCAGAAACATCCCTCCAGCTTTCAAAGAAAGCCTTTGGGAGATGCCTCCACACATGTGTGGTCCCCTTCCTGGCCAAGGGTGTCATCTTACTCAGTCTGATGATATAGCTAGAGCCGACAAAAGATGGCAAAAATTGAGGGTTGTGAGGAGATGGCAAAAATTGAGGGTTGTGAGGACTGATTCCAGCTGTCCCTGGAGAACACCTGTTGCAGATGAATAACTACACTTTCTCCAGGAACAAGCAGGAAGTCAGTCCTCATACATGGGACTCCCTAGCTACAGACTACCGAGACCCAGTAGAAAAACACAGCCCAGCCATGAGCAACCACAAGCGAATCTGAGGACAGACTCTGAGGACCTCAGTGTCCAGGGAGATTCATCACTCCGGTAGCCTGAACAAGAAGGGGCGGAGGGCAGGAGTTGCCTAAACCCCAAACAGATTACACAGCATGGCCTGGCCGAAGGCACTGTCCCGTTAGAACTCCCTCTCCAGGCAATAGTGAGCTGAAAAATTGTGAACTGAGGACCAGGTGGCAGCCCAACAGATGTCTGCCATAGGGACAGCCAAATGTAAGGAAAATAGAACCCAATTGGATTAAACAAGGAACATCAAAAAAGAAAAAAAATCCAATTGACTCAAAAACTCCCCAAAAAGGCGCAACCAAATGTTTTTTTGTCGGAGCTTGTCAGCCCAGTGTCCAGGAATTATTCAGAGACACCACCGTGACCACTCCTTTTATTAAATAAATTTAAGAACAAAGTCCATGACTTATCTGAATGCTGGAGCGCCGCCAAGATGCCGAAACATCAAATAGACGACGTGGCTCACGTTTCGGGTTTTCACCAACTTGTACAGAAACCCTGCTTCAGGTCCCACGAATCAGCAAATGGCAGATCAGCTGAGCCACGTCGTCTATTTGATGTTTCGGCGTCTTGGCGGCGCTCCAGCATTCAGATAAGTCATGGACTTTGTTCTTAAATTTATTTAATGAAAGGAGTGGTCACGGTGGTGTCTCTGAATAATTCCTGGACACTGGGCTGACAAGCTCCGATAAAAAAACATTTGGTTGTGCCTTTTTGGGGAGTTTTTGAGTCAATTGGATTTTTTTTCTTTTTTGATGCCATAGGGACAGAGCATAGGTTTGCAACCAAGGTCGCCATAGCCCTGCCATTGTGTTCTGTGACCAGGTGCTTCAACAAGAGCCCAGCCTGATCATGGGCGAAGGCAATGCACTCTGCCACCCAGGTGGACAGGGTTCGCTTGGTAACAGCCTCCCCCAATCGACTGGGGTCGTATGAACTGAAAAGCTGCAAGGTTTTGCGGTGGCCCTGAGTGCATTGCAGGTAGAAGGACAGGGCCTTTTTGCAGTCCAGAGTATAGGGCAATGGAAAGAAGGTAGGGAGCACCACCTCCTGATTGAGGTGAAAAGCGGATACCACCTTTGGAAGGAATTTTGGGTGGGTGCTAAGCATGACCCTGTTCTTGTAGAACCTGGTGTAAGGTAGCTCGGCCACCAAGGCCTGAAGCTCACTAACTCTGTGGGCAGAGGTGAGCACCACCAGGAAGACGACCTTCCAAGACAAAGAATGCAAATGGCAGGTAGCCAAAGGTTCAAAAGGCAGCTTGGTAAACTGCATCAGAACCACGTTGAGATGCCATTCCACTGGAGGTGGATGGGAGGCTTAGAAAACAGCATGCTTCGCATGAATCGGGTAATGAGGGGCTGCACCGAAAGGGGTTCGCTCTCTATGGAGTGATGGTGCACAGTGAGCATGCTAAGGTGCACCCTGACTCAATTGGACTTGAGTCTACTCTGTGAGAGGTGAAGCAAGTACTGAAGCACCATGTGCACTTGGCAAGAGGACAGGGCCACCCATTGCTCCACACACCAAATAGAGAATCTGCGCCATTTGAAGGTGTAGGCTCATCTCAAGTTCTTACGAGAGGCCAGGAGGACTTCTTCCACCTCCCAGGGGAGGTTAAAGGGTGCTAGGGTGACCCGTTCAGCAGTCATGCTGTTAGTGACAGGGACCCCAGGTTGGGGTGGAGAAGCAAGCCCTCCTCTTAGGTCAGTAGCTCTGGGCACTCCCCAGGGGGACTGGGAGCTCCATCAAGAGGCAGAGCAACAGGGGAGACCAAGGCTGTTGGGGTCACCAGGATCATGGAAGCCTTGTCCCGCAGGATCTTGAAGAGGGTCCGGGCAATTATTTTCATGAGAGAGAAGGCATACAGAAGGCCCTCCAACCATGGGAGGAGGAAGGCATCCACCACTATCTGGGATGGATGCGGTTGGGGACAGCAGAAGCAGAGCAGCTGGGCATTGACTGGGCTGGCAAAGAGGTCCAGACTTGGGGTTCCCCAGAGGCAGATTAGCTGCTGCACCACCCTGGGGTCTAGGCACCATTTTTAAGCCTGGAGAACCCTGCTTAGCCTACCTGCTAGGGTATTGTCTTCGCCCAGAAGGTATACTACCCTTAGGAGCATTCCCTGGCTGGTCATATATGAGCAAAGGACTATTACCTCCTGCCAGAGGCACAGAGATCCTCTGTCCCCCTGCTTGTTCAGATAGAGCATTGCGACCTGGTTGTCCATTTGGACTAGCACAGACTGGTTCTGCAGGTGGTGGTGGTGGTGGAAGGCCTTGATTGCTAGAAAAATGGCCCTGAGCTCCAGAAGATAGATCTGCTGCTGGCTCTCTTCCAGAGACCAGTTGCCCTGCATGCGCAGTTCCTTGCAGTAGGCCCCATGACCCAATAGGGAGGCATCTGTGTTGAGGACCCTCAGAGTTCAGGTGCTAGAAGGGAATGCCCTTCTAGAGGTGCTGTGTGTCCTGCTACCAATTGAGTAACTCCGCTAGTTGATGGGACACTGAGACCCTGTTCCAGAGACTGCCTGTGGCTTGAATCCACTGTAAGCGGAGGCACCATTGGAGCTGCCCACATGTGCAGGTGGGCATTGGGGACTATATGGACTGTGGATGCCATGTGGCCTAGCAGGCAGAACATGGACCACACCAACACTGCGTGATGGCGCTGCACCTCGGTCACCAGGGCTCTGAGGCAATCCATCCTGTCCAAGAGGAGGAAGACCCTGGTCTGGAAAGTGTCCAGACAAGCTCCTATGAACTTCAGGTCCTGTGTTGGAGTGAAGTGGGATTTGGGATGGTTTATCACAAACCCCAGATGTTGTAGGACCTTGATGGTATGGGCCGTGTCCTGTTGCACCTCTCAGACTGTGTTTCCTTTCACTAGCCAGTCGTCCAGGTATTGGAAGACGAAGGCCCCTTGGAGATGGAGGTAGGCCACCACCACAGCTAGGCATTTGGTGAAGACTCTGGGTGTGGAGGCAAGGCCAAAGGGTAGTACCCTATACTGGAAGTGGTCGCCCCTGACCCTTAGGTACTGCCTGTGGCTGGGGTGGATAAGGATGTGGGTTTAAGCATCCTTTAGGTCCAAGGAGCATAGCCAATCTCCTACTGGAGGTAGGGCAGCAATATTCCAAGGGAGAGCATTTTGAACTTCCCTGCACCAGGAATTTGTTCCGATTTATCAAGTTCAGGATGGCTTAGGCCTCCTGTTCTTTTTCAGACCAGAAATTACCTGGAATAGAACCCCTTTCTTTTCAGGTGGGGTATGGGCTCCATAGCCCTGTCCCTAAGAAGGCCTGCAAGTTCCTGCAGTAGCAGAGCCTGGTGCTGGGGAGTCTGAGGGGGCTCTCCTGGAAAGAAAGGAAGCGGCGTCTGGTCCAGGTGAAGGAGGTAACCTTCCCTGACCACTTGAAGTGCCCAGGAATCGGTGGTGATGGCAGACCATTGATGGGCAAAATGAATCAGATGCTGCTCCCTGCTCCGTTGGTAGCTGGTCCCCCATGGGTAGAAAGGCTATGCTCTGGGAGTCAAAAGCCCATCCAAGTCTGGGCTGGAGCCAGTGTCTGAGGCTTGGGGCCCTTAAGCTTATGTGGTCCCTGACCCGCTCCCTTGCCCTAATGATTCTGCTGAGGGGCTTGGTATTGGGGATAGCCTCGATAAGGCTGGCCTTTCTGGTGGAAGAGAGGCCTTTTCCCCCGGTGGTTTCTTCTTAGGAAGAGTGGAGATCTTTCTGGAGAGTAGAGTCCTTGTGACATACTCGATCTCTCTCTGCTGCCTTGTCCTCCATCGGCTTGCCAAAGAGGATTTCACCGAGGCAGGGGATGTTGAGGCATTTCTCCTGGACCCATTGATCAAGGTACGATGCCTGGAGCAAAGCGGGCATCAGGCATCGATGCCCATGGTGGCTACCCTCGAGTTAGGCTCAAATTCATCATAGGCTGCTTGAAACAAGTACTTTGAGCACTCCCCAACAGACTTCATGAGGGTTTGAAATTGCTGGAGGTGCTCTCCACTGAGACCTGTCAAGAAACCCTCAAGTTCCCTAGTCAGGTCTCAGAGGTACATGCCGATGTACAGCTGATATGCTTGTATTCAGCAGGCCAACATCAAGCCCCGGTAGCACTGAAGTCTTCAGGCTTTTCTGTCAGCACATGGTTGACTCAACCACCATGGAGGTGTGAGGGAGTTGTGCCTTTCAGAAGCCGGGGACCCACTGGACCTGATACATGGTGTTCAGGTGCTGCTAACTATCGGCACTGATGCCAGTGTATCCCACATCAGGAGAAGGAGTCACCCAAGGATGGTGGGGATGGGGACCATAAGGGCCTCCCTTAGGTGGAGTCTCATATTGGAGGATTTCGAGTTCCTCTGTATGAGGGTCCTCCTCAGACTCCATTGTGAGGGACAATTCCTTCACCATGTCCTGGACGAACTCAAGGAATGAGGTGTCCTCGGGCGGGAACCATTGCCGATGCCAGGGGAGATGGATCTGAGGGGAGAAGGCAAAGATTCAAAAGGAGGAGGAAATAGCCAATGCAATAAAATGGGGGGATAAGACATTTTTCAGATATATTAGTGAGAAGAGGAAGGGCAAAAGTGGTATTGTCAGACTCAAGGGTGTAGGGGGGGGGGGAATATGTAGAAGCTGATAAGGATAAAGCGAAATTGCTTAACAAATATTTTTGTTCTGTGTTCACAGATGAAGAACCAGGGGCAGGACCTCAGAAAACACCCACAAATAGGAACAGAAGCGAGGGACATCTTGAACAATTTTCAGAAGACTGTGTTCGTGAGAAACTAGCTCAACTTAAAGTAGACAAAGCGATGGGACCGGATGGGATACACCCTAGAATACTGAGGGAACTTGGGGATGTTCTAGCAACTCCACTGACTGACCTTTTCAATGCCTCGCTGGAGTCGGGAGTGGTGCCAAAGGACTGGAGAGAGGCTCATGTGGTGCCTTTACACAAAAGCGGAAGTAAGGATGTGGTTGAAAACTAAGAACATAAGAAATGCCATACTGGGTCAGACCGAGGTCCATCAAGCCCAGTATCCTGTTTCCAACAGTGGCCAATCTAGGTCATACGTACCTAGCAGTTTCCCCAAAAGACACAGGTTCTGCAGTGCTTGTACTAGGTCAAGCATTGATATCCTGGGTCCCTTTTTAATAGTGGTTTATGGACCTTTCCTCCAGGAACTTGTCCAAACCTTTTTTAAACCCAGCTATACTAACAGCCCTTACAACATCCTCCGGTAACAAATTCCAGAGTTTGATTACACGTTGAGTGAAGAAATATTTTCTCTTATTTGTCTTAAATAGTTTACCCCGTAGCTTCATTACATGTCCCCTAGTCCTTCTATATTCTGATAGCGTAAACAATTGATCCACGTTTATCCGTTCCACTCCATTCATTAATTTATAGACCTCTATCATATCTCCCCTCAGCCGTCTCTTTTCCAGGTTAAAGAGCCCTAACCTTTTTAGCCTCTCTTCATAGGAGTAACCTTCCATCCCCTTCACCAATTTGGTGGCTCTTCTCTGTACTTTTTCTAATAACTCTATGTCCTTTTTAAGATACGGTGACCAGAATTGCACACAATATTCAAGGTGCGGTCGTACCATGGAGCGATACAGAGGCATTATAATATCCTTTGTTTTATTCTCCATCCCTTTCCTTATGATACCTAGCATTCTATTTGCTTTCTTGGCCGCCGCTGCACACTGGGCGGAGGGTTTTAACATGTTATCCACGATGACTCCTAAATCTTTTTCCTGGGTGGTGGTTTCTAATGTGGAGCCTTGCATCATGTAACTATAGTGTGGGTTGTTCTTTCCTAGGTGCATAACTTTGCACTTGTCCACATTAAATTTCATCTGCCATTTGGATGCCCAGTCTTCCAAATTATCCAGATCCTCCTGCAGTTTTCCACAATCCTCTTGGGTTTTAACAACTTTAAACAGTTTTGTGTCATCTGCAAATTTGATAACCTCACTAGTTATTCCCTTTTCCAGGTCATTTATGAATATGTCAAAAAGTAGCGGACCCAGTACAGATCCCTGGGGTACTCCACTATTCACCTTTTTCCATTGGGAATATTGGCCATTTAGCCCTACCCTCTGCTTTCTATCTTTTAACCAGTTCCCGATCCACAATAGTACACTGCCTCCTATCCCATGACTTTTTAGCTTTGCCAAAAGTCTCTGATGTGGGACCTTGTCAAAAGCTTTCTGAAAGTCCAGATACACTATATCAACCGACTCACCTTTGTCTACCTGTTTATGCACACCTTCAAAATAACAGATCAGATTAGTAAGACAAGATCTTCCTTGTCTAAAGCCATGTTGGCTGTCTCCCATTAGGCCATGACTATCTACATGCTGTGTAATTTTGTTCTTTATGATGGTTTCTACCATTTTCCCTGGTACTGACGTCAGGCTTACCGGTCTGTAGTTTCCCGGGTCACCCCTGGAACCCTTTTTAAAAATTGGTGTTACGTTGGCGACCCTCCAATCTTCAGGTATTACAGATGATTTTAATGAAAGTTCACAGATTACCAATAGCAGGTCTGCAATCTCATATTTCAGTTCTTTCAACACTCTGGGATGTATACCATCCGGTCCAGGTGATTTGCTACTATTCAGTTTATCAAATAGTTGTAATATATCTTCCCGGTGTAGCGATATTTCTCTCAATTCCTCTGCAGTATCACCTTTAAATACCACTTCAGTCTTGGGTAACATCCCTACATCTTCCTCAGTAAAGACTGAAGCAAAGAATTCATTCAGTCTCTCTGCTATAGCCTTGTCTCCTCTTACTGCCCCTTTTACCCCTCTATCATCTAATGGTCCAATTGACTCTCTCACAGGCCTTTTGCTACGAATGTACTTGAAAAAGTCTTTATTTCGTGTTTTTGCTTCCGTAGCAAGTTTCTTCTCAAATTCCCGCTTTGCCTGCCTTATCAATGCTTTGCATTTAACTTGCCAGTACTTGTGCTGTTTCCAGTTTTCATCATTTGGCTCTTTTTTCCATTTCCTGAAGGTTGCTCTTTTGGCAGCAACAGCCTCTCTGACCTCACCTTTAAACCATGCTGGCAGTTTTTTGGACTTTCTTCCACTTTTCTTAATGCGTGGAATACAGCTGGTCTGGGCTTCGAGGATAGTATTTTTAAATAACACCCAAGCTTGCTGTAAGTCTTTAACCTTTGGAACCGCTCCTTTTAGTTTTTTCCGAACTATATTCCTCATTCTATCATAGTCTCCCTTTTGAAAGTTAAAAGGTAGTACTGTGGATTCCTTTACTATCTGTCCTCCACTGATTAAATCAAACATGATCATACTATGATCACTATTGCCAAGTGGTCCCAACACCCTTATTTCTTGCACCAGATCTGGCGTTCCACTAAGGACTAGGTCCAGTATGGCTTCCCCTCTGGTTGGTTCATGAATCAGCTGCTCCAAGAAGCAGTCATTTATTTCATCTAGAGACTTTATCTCTTTAGCTTGTCCTGCTGTGACACTGTCCCAGTCGATACCGGGGTAATTGAAATCACCCATTATTACTACTCTGTTGTGGCTTTTGTTAGCTTCCTTGATTTCTTTGAGCATTTCATCATCCATTTGTTCATTCTGGCCAGGCGGTCGATAGTATACTCCCACTGCCATCACCTTCCCCTTCATAAATGGAATTTCAATCCATAGAGATTCTACAGCAAATTTTGTTCCCTGCAAAACTTTAATCCTTTCTGACTCAATGCCCTCTCTAACATAGAGCGCAACCCCTCCACCAATTTGTTCAGCTCTATCATTACGATATAGTTTGTATCCAGGTATCACAGTGTCCCACTGGTTATCCTCCTTCCACCATGTCTCTGAGAGTGCAATCATATCTAACCTCTCATTTAGTGCTATATATTCTAATTCTCCCATCTTATTGTTTAGACTTCTAGCATTGGCATACAAGCATTTTAGAGACTGTATTTTATTAATATTAATCTGGCTATTGGTAGGCATGGGTAATTGGGAATCTTTATGCTCTGTCTGCTCCTTACTCAAGGGCATTTGGGCTACTATACTCCCTTTTGGAACCTCACTGCTTTTGGTAGTATCCTTCAAGGATACCTTTGTCCGAACCATGCGCTCTTGGGTGACTGTCGGCTTTCCCCTATTTTCTAGTTTAAAAGCTTCTCTATCTCTTTTTTAAAGGTTAATGCCAGCAGTCTGGTCCCATCCTGATTAAGGTGAAGCCCATCCCTTCGGAAGAGCCCCCCCTTTCCCCAGAATGTTCCCCAGTTCCTAACAAATCCAAAACCCTCATCCTTGCACCATTGTCCCATCCACGCATTGAGACTCCGGAGCTCTGCCTGTCTTTTGGGTCCTGCACGTGGAACAGGAAGCATTTCGGAGAACGCTATCCTGGAAGTTCTGGATTTCAACTTCCTACCTAAAAGCTTAAATTTAGCCTCCAGAACTTCCCTACCACATTTTCCTATGTCATTGGTACCAACATGTACCAAGACAGCAGACTCCCCCCCAGCACTATCTATGATCCTATCTAGGCGGTGCGTGAGATCTTCTACCTTTGCACCAGGCAGGCATGTTACCAGGCGATCCTCACGTCCACCAGCCACCCAGCTATCTACATTCCTAATGATTGAATCACCAACTATAACAGCTGTCCTGACCCTCCCCTCATGGGGACATGGCCCTGGAGAAACGTCCTCGGTGCGAGAGGGTTTTACATCACCTGGAGGACAGGTCCTAGTTACAGGATCACTTCCTGCCACACCAGGGTGATGCTCTCCTGTAACGTGACCTCTCTCCTCCATGGCAACAGGGATGCTGCCAGACTGGAGGTGGGACTTCAGGACTATATCCCTGTAGGTCTCGTCCATGTACTTCTCTGTCTTTCTTATGTCTTCCAGGTCTGCTACTCTAGCCTCTAGAAAACGGACTCGTTCCCTGAGAGCAAAGAGCTCCCTGCACTTAGTGCATATGTAGGACCTCTCACCAACTGGGAGAAAATCATACATGTGACACTCAATGCAAAAGACCGGAGGACCCCCATCTCGTTGCTGGACCTCTGTCTGCATCTTAGTTTAAAGCTTGTGTTTAGGTCTTTTAAATTCGGTATATAATAAGGATTGGTGTAGATGCTTATACTAATAAAAGTGTATCTAATACCCCTAATACACCCTGTGTACCTGAAGCTTAATTAATCTCAGGTCCTCTGTGTATGACTGATTTGGATTAAGAGCTGCACCTGAGAGCAGCCCCTTTCCTCTAAGATGTGCAAGTACCTATAAAACTACAATTACCCCAGGGGTGGGTGGGTGCTGGGGAGGGAGGGAGGGAGATAAGTCCTATTAAAGAGGGCAGTTACAAGGTACCCTGTCCTGAACCCTCAGCAGGGGGATGGGGGTACCACACAAAGCCCAGTTAGTTGAGAGAGGCAAGGTAAGTACAGCTGAGAAGGCTGAACTAGCACACCACTAAGACAAACAATAAATAATTAAACAAACAGTTAGACAAACAGTAAATAATTAAATAAACAGCTAGAACTCACAGTAAGATGTCCCAGGAGGCAAATATCCACTCACTAGCAGAGCTCTGTAAAAGTACAGCCCTTCTCTGATCAGAGAAAAGCAAACTAAAACAGACTATGCACACGTGGAGAAAACAGGAAGAAGGCTACACAATACCTCAGGGGGAGGGGGGGAGGGGGAGGATTCACTCAGGCAGGCAAGGACAGGAAAAAGTTTAACAAACAGCAGGTTCTGGGGAGAGAGATTTAATTCAAAATGGCTACCACACAAAGCCACCCTACAGGCCAGTTAGTTTAATTTCGGTGGTGAGTAAATTATTGGAAACGCTGCTGAAAGAGAAAATAGTGAGGTTTCTGGAGTCCAGCGGATTACAGGATCCGAGGCAGCATGGATTCACCAGAGGCAGGTCTTGTCAGACAAATCTGATTGATTTCTTTGACTGGGTGACCAGGGAGTTGGACCGAGGGAGAGCTCTAGATGTGGTGTATTTAGATTTCAGTAAAGCCTTTGACACTGTTCCTCACAGGCGACTTATAAGCAAACTGAGCACCCTAAGGATGGACCCTAAAGTTACTGCTTGGGTTAGAAATTGGTTGGGTGGGAGGCGACAAAGAGTACAAGTAAATGGAGCTCACTCTGAGGAGAAGGATGTTATCAGTGGTGTGCCCCAGGGATCTGTCCTTGGTCCGATTCTTTTTAACATCTTTTTTAGTGATATAGCGGAAGGGCTTTCGGGTAAGGTTTGCCTCTTTGCAGATGATACCAAAATCTGCAATAGAGTAGACACCCAGGAAGGTGTAGATAACATGAGGAGGGATCTAGCTAAGCTTGAAGAATGGTCTAGAATTTGGCAGCTGGGATTTAATGTTAAAAAATGTAAGGTCATGCATTTGGGCTGCAGCAATCCAAGGGAGCAATACAGTATAGGAGGTGAAGTACTTTTGTCCACTAAAGAAGAGCGGGACCTAGGCGTGGTTGTGTCTGATGATCTTAAAGTAGCTAAACAGGTAGAAAAGGCGACGGCAAAAGCTAGAAGGATGCTTGGGTGCATACGGAGAGGAATGGCTAGCAGAAAAAAAGGAGGTGATAATGCCTCTGTATAAGTCTTTGGTGTGACCTCATTTGGAGTATAGTGTGCAACTCTGGAGACCGCACCTTCAAAAGGATGTGAACAGGATGGAGTCGGTGCAGAGGGTGGCTACTAAAATGATTAGTGGGCTTCATTATAAAGCATATGAGGACAGACTTAAGGATCTTAATATGTACACCTTAGAGGAAAGGCGGGATAGAGGTGATATGATTGAGATGTTTAAATACCTCCATGGCATAAATGTTCAGGGAGAGAGCCTCTTTCAATTGAAAGCAAGTTCTGCTACGAGGGGACATGGGATGAGGGTGAAGGTAGATAGATTCAGGAGTGATATGTGGAAATATTTCTTTACGGAAAGAGTAGTGGATCCGTGGAATAGTCTCCCAGTGGAGGTGGTAGAGATGAGGACAGTAACTGAATTCAAAAAAGCATGGGACCAACACAGAGGATCTCTAAAGGTAAAATGTGGACTGCTGTAGTTGTTGATATGGAAGGACAGACTAGATAGGCCATGTGGTCTTTTTCTGTCATCATGTTTCTATGTTTCTATGAGATCACGGTGTGCATGTGTCTCCGGGGAAGCCTCAACCTCGGACTCCCAGTCTGAGTAGTCCATCGAGAACTTGAGGCCTGACAGCTCTTGGCCATTCATCGGATCCAGCCTTCAATGACCCATGGCTGTTGCTTGGTCAGAGCCAGAAGCGCTCACCGGGGACGTTCTTGCACCTGAGGACTGGGAGTGGGATCGAGACCCTCGCGGAGGATCAGCTCGAGGCTCTTGAGGATCATATCAACAGCCTGGGGAGTCCTCGACATCATCATCCCTGTGGTCTCAGCGCGTGCACCGGCGGGGCTGGGCTGGGCTGGGCTGGGCATCGATGCCTGCTGCAAGGCAAGGAAGGCAAAAATGCTGCATTCCAACGCCATCATACTGGCTTCCCACTCAGGAATTGCAGCTTTTGACATGAACACCCAGATGACTGGGGCCAGTATCGCTGGAGGCCTGGCATCTGTCCTAAGTAGTTTCGCCGGTCGCTCCTGTTCCAACTCCTTGGATACCCTCTGGGGGCTGTGGGACATCACAGGAGACTTGCCATGTGTGTCCGTTTCTCAGGAAGATGTCCTTTAGGATTTCTTTTTTCTTGTGCTGTCACTCCAGGGAACCCTTGTTGGAGTGTCCACATGCTTGTTCAGGCACCACAGGGCTTTATGCAACTCCAAGGATCCGTGCGGGGCCTTAGAACACACGGCTACTGGAGATACTGGGGCTGAATCTGACCTGTGGAAGATTTCATCCTGCTTCTGCTGGTGACTCTGGATGGTCTTAGCAGACATCTTTTTGCACAGGGAACAAACCTCTGGGTCATGGTCTGCACCTAGACACTGGAGGCAACAGTAACGTGTGTCGGTAAGGGACATGTTCTTCAAACACCAGTAACACTTTTTAAACCCACTGGCCATTAGGGCAAAAGGACCCCAGTGAGGTCAAAGATCCTTGACACAGCCAGCGGTCAGAAAAGGCACAAAACTGCACTGTAGGAAAAAAACCTAAACTGAAATGGTTCAGAGTCTCGAAGCAGAGGCACGGGGGCTTGGAGGCGGGAAAGGAACTGATGCTAACCGGACAATGCACTTAATGCATGAGAATCATCAACATTTTTCCGGAGGAATTAGACAAACGTATGTAGGGACTAAGTAAAACAGCACCCTGGGGTGGGAAGGGGACCACCCATGCGTGGTGGCATCTCCCAAAGGCTTTCTTTGAAAGCTGCGGAGATGCTTCCATGGTGTTCTGTCGGTGCAGACATCACCCATATGTGAGGACTGGGAAAAGGCACAGAGGGCTATGAAGAGGGCAAGAAAGAAGGATTGCAACAGGTCTTTGAAGGAGGTGGGAAAAGGTGAAAAAAGGAGAGCTAAAAGAGGGAATGGGACGCTATATAAGAGACTAAAACAAAGGGACAGGAGGCATAGATGCCAGCTTTGAGTGCTGAACACCCCCAATATTGAGGAAGTTCCTTCATTGGGTACGGGGAGGGATAATTTGAGTTGTGTTCAGTAGAAGAGGGGGATGAGTGACAGGGAAGGAGCTAAGGTTGACAAGGCGATGAAAGGCAGAGATAGATGAGTCTGGGGAGGCAGTATGTACAGAGGGTAGAAATGGGGAGGGGGCTAGAAAGTGACTGAAAGACAGGGGGACTAACAGGCTGGGAAAGGAATATGAGACATACGAGAATGGGAAGACTAGGGAGGTAACTGTATGAAGTGGAAATCTGGTAAGTAGATAAAAAGGTGGAAAGAGGAAGAGAGTGAGGGATGAAGAATGAAATCTAGTTACATACAGATAAAAAGGCTGATGAGAGAAATGGATAAAAAAAGATGAAAAAGACAGATCAATATCAGAGAGCTACTGTATAAGGGAGGAATGGGAGAAGACAGGGAGAGTGAAGAAAAAGAAAATAGAAATAAGAGCCTGAAAAAAGACTGGAGAAAACCAACAAGAGAAAGTTTTAAAGAAAGACCAGGACCAACCCAATTGGAGAAACAAAGTGGACAATAAAAGGTACAAACTAATTTTATTGCGAGTTTTTAGAAAATGAAATGTCAGCTCTGAAAATTTGGATTTCTTGCATTTTGTTCTCAACAGGAGAAAATGAACGTCTTCCCTGCTTGGCTGCTCAGAGTCTGGTTACTTGGGTTTTCAATTTAATTTTTTCTATAGACGCTCAATCTGTAATCTCTTGTTTTATGCTATGTGACGGTCTGCATTTTCCTTGTTAACCACAAGTGAGAGATTCTTTTAACATGTAGGTTCTGTGTAGGCATCTAAACCGGTCTGGCTTGTACTCTTTTCTCAAATGGAGGTATACTGGTGTTCTAGAATATTTGCAGTGCTGACATTTTACAGATCGAGCTTGTGCAGTTTGAGTTGTTGGACTTTGTGTTGGTATGGTATGGTAAGGTAAACATGCTTTGCTACCAGGAATTTTTTTCTCATTTTATATCTTCCCTCTTTATCATTAATTTGGTCATGGCATTGACCAAATAAATGCGGTAAGCAAATATTTATGCAAATGAAGCCCCCTAGTGAGTCTCCGCACATGGCCCCCACCCCGCTTTGGGCCACCCCTGATTGTTGGACAGGGCAGGGGGTGAGGGTCAGCTCCATAGAGTAATTGTCCCCGATTTTGAAATAATGCACTTTGCATGTGTGTGGGGGGGTTTTCTTATCTGTGAGCATGTGCAGAAGGTAGACAGCGATCTGGCGTGAAAAAGCTGCCTGCCTGCTTAAGAGAGGGAAAGAGAGGGAACCTAACATTTTGGTGCTTGTGTGACTTGCCCCTTCTAGCAGACAACCCTATAAGTTGCTGCAGTGGCTGACCTGATGGCACGGAGCGGCATAGTATGACCTGACTTGACTGAAGCGGCCCAGGGTCAAAGAGGAACCATGTGAGCCTGAGCCAGACATCAAGCCGCGAGAGTCAGGCCGCATGCAAGGCATCACTCCAGCAGGCAGTAAATGCCACCTGAGGCAGTTCTGTGCTACTGCTGCAGCCTGGAACTGCCAGTGGTGTCTGTCTGTCCTGCAGTGGCCCATGAAGGAGGAAGCAAAATTTTCTTTTTGAGAAGCTGAGGTAAGAAGATTGATGGCGACTAACTGGAGGAAGCGGGGCGGGTGGGACCAGTTCTGCCCTTTTTTTTTATGCTGTCACTGAAGCAAGACACGTATTCATTCTGAATTGGGGCGAGTGACCCTCCCCCCATACCAGCATGTCCCCTTGCCTCAGAGGCAGCACAAAAAAACCCAAAATGTAGTGCTGCATGCCCCCCCCCCCCCCATCCACTTCCAAATTCAGTATAGTCTCTTTTCAGTGGTCAGCACCAAAAGAAACATTTTTGGGGGGGGGGGGTTGCGCTGCCCATTGAAGAAGATAACATACTGGATTGGGAGGATGGGGGGCATGCAATGCTGCTTTTTTGTTTTGTTTTTATGTGCTGTCCTCTGGAGGAAAATACATGCTGCGTTGAGGAGGGAAGCAAGGGGGAGATGCAGGAAAGTGGGGGTGGCAAGGGGGGGGGGGGGGAATGCTGGAAGTCAGTGTTCCCAAGATGATTTGCAGTCCACTAGCAATCCATTCCTACCTTTGGGAATGATGCAGCAATAACACGATTAAATTAGACGTACCTGCTAATTGTAGTTCCTGGAGGAACTCCAGTCTGGTCCCGGAATGTCTGGGTTGTCAACCTCCTCTAGCAGCTTTGGAGACTGAGAAACTTTATTCTTGTGATGTCATCGGTATATAAAGCCTAGCTCCTCCTCGTCACACCAGTTTACCTAATGACAAAGCAGACTCACCAGAGCAACAAGTAAGTAGTGAAAAGCAAACTCAACTAAACCACCCCAGTGAACTGCAAAGGCCCATGGACCGAATTATGTACAAAAAAAGGGAAATATGAATACTGATTTTTTTTTTCAAACTACTGTCCATATGTCCTGAGGTCACCTGCCCACTCCCTAGGAAGGTACCCCCAAAGAACCCTCCTTTAACAGGAAATGGCCCCTGCTAACCTGCACCCTGCCCTTCACAGAAATCAAAATATTGCTTACCAGTAAGACAGCTCTCGCTTCAGGCCACAGCTCGCCAAAGAACCCGGGCGGGATCCGGGACCAGACTGGAGTTCCTCCAGGAACTACAATTAGCAGGTACGTCTAATTTAATCTTCCTGATCGTCCCTCCAGTCTGGTCCCGGAATGTCTGGGATGTAACAGAGCAGTAACTACAATCCCGCAAGCCCGGCCTGAAGCACTGCCGAGCCAAAACAGGTGTCCCTACCCGCCTGAACATCCAGACGGTAATGCCGCACAAAAGTATGGAGAGACGAACACGTCACCGCTTTACAGATCTCTACCGCCGGCACCAAACTACATTACGCCCACGATGTCGCTTGAGCCCTTGCGGAATGGGCCCTCAGACCCTCTGGAACCGGACAGCCATGCAAAATGTAAGCCGAAGCGATAGCCTCCTTCACCCATCTAGCAATGGAAGCCTTGGAAGCCGCCTCCCCTTTCCTTGCCCCCGCAAACAGCACAAAAAGCCTGTCCAACTTACGGAAAGATGCTGTGCGAGCCACATACTTCAAAGCTCGACGAATATCCAAACGATGCAGCCGCTGCGCCAACGGACCTTTACTTCTCTCACGAAAAACTGGCAAGGAGACTACCTGATTCACATGAAAGGCGGACACCACCTTCGGTAGGAATGACGGAACGGGCCTCAAAACTACTTTAGACTCACCAAAAGACAGAGAGGGCTCTCTGCAAGACAGCGCTTGCAACTCCGAAATCCGCCTCACGGAAGCCACCGCCACCAAAAAGACTACTTTCAGCGTGAGATCTTTCAATGACGCCTCCGCTAAAGGCTCAAACGGCACCTTCCCCAAGGCGTCCAAGACCGGAATTACTCTCTGACGTGGCGGCCGTAGAAGCGAAACCGCCCTCAGAAAATGCTTCACATCCGCATGAGCTCCCAGCGTCACACCGCGGACTTTACCCCTATAACAGGACAAAGCCACCAACTGCACCTTCAAAGAAGAGGCTGCCAGTCCCTTCTGAAACCCATCCTGCAAGAAAGACAGCACCTGTGGCACCGAGGCTCGTAAGGGAACAGTTCTTCTCCGCACACCACGCTTCAAAGATTCTCCATACACTGACGTAAGCCAACGAAGTAGACCTCCTTTGCGCCTTCAGCAAGGTGGACACCACCGCCGATGAATAACCTCTTGCCGCTAACCTAGCCCGCTCAATAGCCAGGCCATAAGCGAGAATCGATCCACCTGGGGCATGCAGAGAGGACCCTGAGTGAGAAGATCCCGACCTACCGGAAGCTTCCAATGCTGGGCCACCAAGAGCCGTACTAAGTCCGCATACCACGGGTGCCTCGGCCAATCTGGCGTGACTAGAACCACTTGACCTCTGTGCCACTCGATGCGCTGCAATACCCGACCGATCAACACCCACGAGGGGAATACATACAGCAGCTGCTCCTCCGGCCATTCCTGAATGAGAGCATCTAAACCTTCTGCCATCCGCTCCCGTAGTCTGCTGAAGAACCGATCGACCTTTGCGGATTGAAAGGTCGCCATGAGATTCATTACCGGAAGACCCCAGCGCCGCACCAACATCGCAAACACCTCGGGGTGCAAGACCCACTCTCCCGGGTCCACCTTTACGCAACTCAAAAAATCGGCCTCCACATTGTCCACTCCTGTGACATGCGCCGCTGACAACGCCACAAGATGGCTCTCCGCCCATTCGAACAAACTCTCCGCTTCATCCTCCAGCGCTATGCTGCTGGTGCCGCCTTGCCGATTTACATAAACCACCACCGTGGCATTGTCTGAGAACATCCGAACGGCCTTTCCCTGAACCAAAGGACTCAACTCCTGCAGTGCTAACACCACCGCACATAACTCCAACCGGTTGATCGACCACTCTTTCTCCTGGTCGGACCACTGACCCTGAACCAGGCGACCCTGACAATGGGCCCCCCAGCCGTAGAGACTGGCATCTGTCATCAGAGAAATCCATCCTGGAGCATCCAACCACATGCCTTTTTCCAGACTCCCTGGCCGCAACCACCAACCGAGCGCCCGGCGAGTCCGCAGAGGACAAGGCAACTTGTGACTCAGAGAATCCCTCTGATGCGACCACCTTCTTAACAGGGCCCTTTGTAACGGTCTCATGTGAGCCCGCGCCCACGGCACCATCTCTAAGGACGCCACCACTGTCCCCAACACCTGCAGATACTCCCCGGCCGTGGGACCCTGCAGACCGAGGAAACGACGCACCAAGCGTCGGCGCCCCCGCACCTTCTGCTGGGGCAGAAAAACGCGTCCTACCTTGATGTCGAATCGCGCTCCCAGGTATTCCAGCTCCTGAGACGGGGTCAACTTGCTTTTCGCCATGTTGACTACCCAACCTAGACTCTGCAACAGATCTACTACCTTGGCCGCAGCCGCCACACTCTCCTCTCTGGACTTTGCTCTGATCAACCAATCGTCCAGGTACGGATGCACCAACACCCCGTCTTTCCTTAAGGCTGCCGCCACCACCACCATAACCTTGATAAAGGTGCGGGGAGCCGTCGCCAGCCCAAAGGGGAGCACCTGAAACTGGAAATGCCCAGTCGGAACTGCAAACCGGAGGAATCTCTGATGCTCCCGTCGAATCGGAATATGCAGGTACGCCTCCGATAAGTCCAGGGACGTCAGAAACTCCCCTGTTCTGACCGCCGCAATGACTGATCTGAGGGTCTCCATCCGAAAATGAGATACGCGCAGACAATGATCTACCCTCTTTAGATCTAGAATAGGCCGCCAAGTGCCTTTCTTCTTCGGTACTACGAAGTAAATGGAGTATCGACCGCAACCTAACTGGTCGGGAGGAACCGGGACAACCGCTCCGAGACGTAGAAGCCGTTGTACTGTTTCCCGAATTGCCGCACGCTTTGCTGGAGCGTTGCACGGCGACCGAACAAAAGCATCGGCTACCGGCCGCTGCAGTTCCAGGGCATAACCTTCGCGTACTACCTCCAAGACCCACTGATCGGACGTGAGCTATGTCCAGGCTGGATAAAATTTCCGCAAGCGACCTCCTACGGGAACCAGCTCCTCCTGGACCCCCTTTACATTGCGATTTCTTAAAGGTGGAGGATGAGGACGCAGCTGCAAACCCCCTATTTGCTCCTCGAAACCCACGAAACCCCTGGGATCGACCAGGGAAACAGCCTCGCAGCCCTTGACTACCCCTAGGCGGATTGAACTGCCGAAAGTCTCGCTGTTGCTGCCGAAGCCCGGGAACGGGATGGTTCTGCTTCTGCTTGTCCTCTGGCAGTCGTCCACCCTTAGTCTCTCCCAACTCCTTCACCAACTTGTCCAAATCCTCCCTAAAGAGCAGTTTACCGCGAAAGGAAGCCTACTTAACCTAGCTTTGGACGAACTATCCGCCGCCCAATTGCGCAGCCAAAGGCATCTGCGCCCTGCGAACACTGAAGCCATGCTCTTAGCTAACCCTCGGATCAGATCATAATGAATGTCCGCTAGATACGCCGCCCCGGACTCCAATCTGAACGCCTCCTCGGACACTTCCACCGAAGTGTCCCCCTGGACCTGCTGGCCCAGCGCAAGCAGGCTCTCGCCACCCAGGCTCCACAAATGGACGCCTGCAAGGACAACGCATTAGCCTCAAAGACCTGTCTCAACAAGGTCTCCAACTTTCTGTCTTGCGCATCCTTCAGAGCCGCTGACCCTTCTACCGGGATAGTAGTCTTCTTAGTGACTGCCGAAACAGTCGCATCCACCCTCGGGGCCTTAAATAACTCCCGATCTTGATCCAGCAGCGGGTACAGCCTCGCCATAACCCTAGCTCCCTTAAGGGCGGCCTCCGGCATATCCCATTCCTCCTGAATCATCTCTTTAAAAACCCTTTGTACCGGAAAAGCCCTCTGAGTCTTCCGGACTGCCTGTAGAAGTGGATCCTTCAGGGTAGCATCGTCAGCCAGACCAGCGTCCGGCATAGTAAGAGCCTTGAGTGCCTCTGCTATAAGCGCCAGTAGTTCCTCCCTATGGAAAACACGAACCACACGCGCCTGATCCTCCTGATCCTTAATTTCACCTTCCTCTAGATCCCCTAGGCCATCTTCAGAATGCAAGTCCTCTGACACCACCGACTGATCTTGGAGATCCCTCTCTAGTCTAGCTACCTTGGCAAAGACACCCGATGCTCCTGCCGACAAGGCTGAACTTGGCCTCTTGTGCCCCAGCCCAGCCCCAGAGGTACCTGCCACCGGCGCCGCAGTAGAGCTGGCCAAAGACTTTTGGAGCAGGACCATGAAATCCGCCGAGAAAATGGAGGCCAAACTTCCTCCCACCGACTGCTGTGAAAGGGGAAGATCAGGCCCTGAAGTGGCGCTCAAAGCTGGCTCCGCAACCGCCAGAGACGGAAGAATGGGCTCTGGCACCTCATCTAAAATCTCCTGTTCTGCCATCTCAGATGCAGGGACTAACTCCTTGGCCTCCAACTCCGGAGCACAGCCCCTACAGACCCCCTCTTGTGAGACAGAGCTCCTCTTAACCCCACACAAGAGACACTGCTGCTTGGAAGGCATGCTGAGCAGAGATCCACCCTCTAGCTACCCCCCAAACACCAAAAGCAACAAACAGAATTTTTTTTTTTTTAATTCGAAGTTCCTCAGAATCGCCCCCCCGGGTGATTCCTGAAGAAAGCCCCCAAAAACGAGGCTCACCGCCGAAGCTACGGGGCGCCAAAGGCCGACAGTGCAAACCGGCAAATTTTCCCGCCTCTGTCACATGCGGTCTGGCCTGTCTTCTCACATTGCCGATTCCCGCCGAAAATAGGGCCGCTTACCTCTGGGACCCGTTGCTGCTGAAAGAAGGCTGCGGTTCCGTTCTGAGCAGCCCCTCAGCGATTCAACTCCGAAAAGGCAGAAATCACTCCGGGCTGCCCCCAGTAGCGCAGGCAAGGCTTCTGCATGCGCTGAGCGCTGGCGAACTCCGGATCCATGCTCTCCTCACCGGGACGGATCTCGGGCGCCAGTCCTCTCTCCCCTAGCAGTGGACAACAACAAAATCCCCGGTTGCTGCCTGCCCCCCCGAAGGGAAAGCACAGTTACTTACCTGTAACAGGTGATCTCTGGGAACAGCAGGAATAAGTCTTCACATATGGGTATCGTCGGTACCGACGGAGCCTGCGCGGGAACTCTCCCCAGCGTCCAAAAGGAAAGCTTTTGGGAGCATCCCACAGCGCCTGCGCTCTGCCTTCCCGCCTTTCCTAACTGCCTCTCTCCAGTTCAAGTTTTAAAGCTGAGACAAAGAGAGAGAGAGGAAAGGAAACATAGATAGAGAGATACAACTCCTAGGGGAGGTGGGTGGGTTGTGAAGACTTATTCCTGCTGTTCCCAAAGATCACCTGTTACAGGTAAGTAACTGTGCTATCTCCAGGAACAAGCAGGAATGAGTCTTCACATATGGGGACTCCCCAGCTAGAGATGCCTGGGAGATCACCCAGGTTGTGAGTCCCTGGAAAGGGCTCTACCTCCACCCATGAATCTCAGGCATCCAGTCAGGGATGGAGGGTAGGAGTTGATTAGGTATGGAACAGATGTTTGAGAACAGCCTGACCAAACAAGGCATCACGGCGGGAGTCCTTGTCCAAGCAGTAATGGGCTGTGAAGGTATGAACCGAGGCCCAGGTGGCCGCTCGATAGATTTGGTCGATGGACACAGAGTTTAGATGAGCCATAGAGGCTGCCATGGCCCTCACATTGTGAGCGGTGACATGACCCTCCAGAGAAAGGTTCTTACTCTGGTAGGCGAAGGAGATACACTGAGCAATCCAATTTGACAGAGTTCTCTTAGAGACTGGAAGTCCTAGATGAGAGGGATCAAAAGCAACAAAACGTTGAGAGGACTTTCTACGTTGCTGTGTCCTTTGTAAGTAGAAAGCAAGTGCTCGTTTACAATCCAGGGTATGAAGATTCTTCTCTGCACTTGATGCATGAGGTCCTGGAAAAAAGACAGGTAAATACACCTCCTGGTTCAGATGAAAAGGTGAGACCACTTTAGGCATAAAGTGTGGATTAGTTCTGAGGACTACCTTGTCATGATGGAACCTTGTATAAGGAGGATTAGCCACTAAGGCTTGCAACTCACTGATACGGCGAGCTGAGGTGACTGCAATGAGAAAAATAACCTTCCAAGAAAGGAATTTCAAGGAGGTAGTGGCTAAGGGTTCAAAGGGTGGCTTCATAAGCTGGCCAAGAACCAGATTCAAGTCCCATGCCACTGGAGGTGGTCTAATGGGAGGTTTAGTCAAAAGAAGGCCTCTCATGAATCTTGCTATCAGAGGATGAGAGGAAATAGGATGTCCATTGACAGGCTTAAGGGATGCTGCAATAGCACTCAAATGGACTCTTACTGAATTCGTTTTAAGGCCTGCATGGGATAAATGCAGTAAATACTCTAGTAAAGAATTCAGAGGTATTGCAAGAGGGTTAAGACCCTTCTCTGCACACCAAATAGTAAACCTCTTCCATTTAAAAGCATAGGAACGTCTGGTGGAAGGCTTTCTGGAAGCATGAAGGATATCCTTCACTTGCTGAGAAAGGTGTAGATCTTGAAGGTCTAGGCCTTCAGCAACCAGGCCCTGAGATGAAGAGACTGAGGATTTGGGTGCCATAAGGTTCCCTCCTCTTGGGAGAGGAGATCTGGAGCAGACCCCAAGTCCAGGGAGGGAGCTTGAGAGAGATGCAGAAGTAGAGGGTACCACGGTTGGCGTGGCCAATGTGGTGCTATGAGGATCATAGACCCCCAGTCTCTCTGAAGCTTGAACAGTGTCTTGGGAATTAGGGGAATGGGTGGAAAGGCATAGAGGAAGTCTTGCCCCCAATGAAAGAGGAAGGCATCCCTGGCCTGAACTCCCTGACAGGGAATCCTGGAACAGAACCGGGGAAGTTTGGCATTCCACGGACTTGCAAACAGGTCTATGTCTGGGGTACCCCAAATTCGAAAAATCCTGGGTATCTGGTCCCCTTGGAGGGACCATTCGTGTGGAAGCAGAACTCGACTGAGTCTGTCTGCCCAAGAGTTTTGAACCCCTGGAAGATACACTGCTATGAGATGGATTTGATGCTCTCTGGCGAAGGCCCACAATCTCAGAGCTTCGTTGCAAAGCGACAGAGAGCCAGTTCCCCCCTGCTTGTTCACGTAGAACATGGCTACTTGGTTGTCCGTGTGGATGAGGACTGTCTTGTAGCTGAGCAGGGTGTGGAAGACTCTGAGAGCTAGAAAGATTGCTCTGAGCTCTAAGAGGTTGATACGTAGAGATGTCTCCTGTGGAGACCAGATGCCTTAGGTGGAGAGATCTTGTAGATGAGCTCCCCAACCCTTTGGAGAGGCATCTGTTGTAAGGGTTGCTTGGGGTAACACCTGTTGAAAGGGGGACCCCAGCAACAGATTTTGAGTGGACTTCCACCAGTGAAGGGACCAAAAGAGGCGACTGGAGGTTGCTATTTTGTCTGACAGGCACCCTGATGCCTGGGTCCATTGGGTGGATAGAATCCATTGAGCTGCTCTCATGTGAAGGCGAGCATAAGGAACCACATGCACTGTGGATGCCATGTGGCCTAACAGTTGTAACATCTCTCGAGCAGTTAAATGGGATTTTAACTGAATCTGTGAGGCTAACTGCACCAAGCGTAGGCAACGGGTCTGGGGAAGATAGGCCCTTGCAGTTTTGGTATCCAGTAAGGCCCCTATGAACTCTAGAGATTGAGTAGGGGTGAGATGGGATTTTGGAATGTTTATTACCAGTCCCAGATACTGAAGAACACGCTTTGTGCAGGTCAGGGAAGTCTGGGCCTCTGACTGGGATGGAGCTCGAATGAGCCAGTCGTCCAGATAGGGGAATACAAATATCCCTAGAGTGCGTAAAAATGCGGCTACTACTGCCATGCATTTTGTGAACACTCTTGGTGCAGAGGCCAGACCGAAAGGAAGCACTTTGTATTGGTAATGCTTTCCTTGGTAAAGGAACCGAAGGAACCTTCTGAGTGTTGGATGGATGAGGACATGGGTGTACGCATCCTTGAGATCTAGAGAAAAAAGCCAGTCTTGACTCTGTAGGTATGGAAGGAGAGTTCCGAGAGAAGTCATCTTGAATTTCTCCTTGCATAGAAACTTGTTCAATTCTCTGAGATCTAAAATGGGTCTGTAGCCCCCTGTTTTCTTTGGAATGAGAAAATAGGGGGAGTAGAACCCTGAGCCCTGTTGAAGAAGGGGTACTTCTTCTATTGCCCCTTGGGCAAGAAGGGTAGCAATCTCTTGACCTAGAAGGTTGAGGAGAGATGTTGGAGAATTGAACTGTTTCACCATGGTGTGAGGAGGAAGGTTTAAGAAATGAAGCTGGTACCCATCTCTTATGATGGAGAGGGTCCATTGCTCTGCTGTGATTTGTTCCCATCTGGGAGCAAAATGAGCTAACCTTCCTGGAATGGTGAGAGGCTCTGGTTGTTCTAGAGCCAGAAAGGCTAAGTTCTCTAGTGGTAAGTCAAAGGCCCTGAGGAGGCTGAGGCTGTTGGGCCGTAGCAGTCCTCGCAGCCTGAGGCTTGGTCTGTTTTGGTTGTTGTTGTCTCATTGTAGCAAAACTACCTTGAGAAGATGTCTGACCATAAGTAGTAGAAGATTTCCCTTTTTTTCGGAAAAATCCTTTTTTGAACAACCTCTTTTTAAAAGGAGCTGAAGTAGACTTTGAAAGTCTATCTAAAGCAGAATTTTCAGCATCCATCTGGTTGGCCTTTGCTTGCCAATCTTTGCCAAACAGGTTTTCACCTGTACAAGGAAGGTTACCTAGACCATCCTGAACCCAGGGTTCCAAATCAGAGGCTTGTAACCAAGCTACTCTGCGTGCACCTATTGCAATAGCCGAGGCTCTACTGGCACCCTCAAAAGAGTCAAAGGCTGCACGGTTGGAAAACTTGAAAATATTCTATGCATGTTTAAGCCAGGTGAGGAACTCTTCCCTTTTATCTTCTGACATAAAAGGAGATAAGGTTTGCAGATGATCTGTAACTTCCTTTAGAAACATCCCCATATAGAGACTATAGGAGTTGATTCTGGCTACCAGCATACTGGCTTGGAAAATTCTCCTGCCAAAGGCATCTAAGGTTCTGCATTCTCTTCCTGGAGGAGCAGAGGAGTGTCTTTTTGCGCTCTTGATCTTTTTCATAGCAGACTCCACCACAATGGAGTGGTGAGGAAGCTGAGTCTTGTGGAAACCAGGACAAGGAGGAACACGATACATGGTGTCCAACCTACGAGAATGAGGGGAGGTGGTGAGAGGAGTCTCCCATATGCCCAACATGTGATCATAAAGAATCTCAAGTATTGGTAAAGTGGCTGCCTCTTTAGGAGCCTTAGGATATTGTAAAATATCTAATTTTTTGGCTCTAGGCTCAGTCTCAGAGGCCACTGAGATGGAAAGGCCCCTGGCCACCTCCCTGATAAAGTCTTGAAAAGACAAGTCTTCAGGAGGAGACATTCTCCTCTTTGGAGAAGAGGGTTCCTGAGGAAGGATCCCCGATGCTTCGATTAAGGCCTCTGATGCATCAGAGTCTTCAGAGGAATTGAAGTATCGCCTGTCTGGATGCTCTCAAAGAGCCCGATACGCGTACCGGGTGGTATCGACATCGGGAGTAATCGGTACCGATTCGGTACCGATGGGCATCACAGGATATCGTACCGCTGCTGTCGACGTCGATGTTGATGCAATCGGTATCGGCAGCGGAACCGATATCGGATCCGGTACCAGAATCGATACCGACAATGGAGTTTGTTGCGGTACCGAAGGCGTCGCAGCTTGTATGAATGCCGTGATGGCACGCTGCATGGTCAGAATATTCTGATCCATCGACGCCACCAATCTCTGGATGTCGGTACCGGTGGAGACCGCCGGTACCCCAGAACATTGTAACAGGTGATCGGTCAAGGCCGAGCCATCGATGTCAACCTGTGACCCCATAGATAAAGCTTTGGAAGCCGGAGCCTCCCGCCGGGGTAATTTTGCCGGTGTGAATTCCTCAAGAGCAAGCCCGGAGGCATCTCGATACTTGGAGGGAGATGTACTCTTTGAGGAACGGCCGGACTTAAGTTTGGTTACCTGAGATCCATGGGAGGAAGAAGCAGCCCTGGAAGACGTCGATGCCACAGAATCTGCATCAGAGGGAAACAGGGTACCGAGCTTGGCTGCTCGATTCTGTAACCCTCTTTTAGACATCATGGAACAGGACTCACAATCCGCAATGGAGTGGTCAGGACCTAAGCATTTTAGACACCAGTCATGGGTGTCAGTGACAGAAATAGTGCCACTGCACTTTGTGCACTTTTTGAACCCGGAGGTGGGCTTTTCCATGAGGCAAAATATTTCTGCAGGCCTAAGGCCACAGAAAGAAAAAATGCACTGAAGTAAGAAAATATATATATATATTTTTTTGAAAATAAGAAAGAAAAAAGACCGGCGGTACCAGTCCGGAATCGAGAAGGCAGACACGCGACTAAAGAAATAAAAGAAAATAAGAAATTCTTCAGCGGTGACAGGAACACGACCTGCTGGCTCCGCGGAAAAAGAAGAACTGGAGAGAGGCAGTTAGGAAAGGCGGGAAGG
The DNA here is from genome assembly GCA_033557465.1 of Ichthyophis bannanicus. Lineage (NCBI taxonomy): Eukaryota > Metazoa > Chordata > Amphibia > Gymnophiona > Ichthyophiidae > Ichthyophis > Ichthyophis bannanicus. The sequence goes on from CM066035.1 coordinate 396,896,166, forward strand.
CAGCGCGCAGGTGCTGTGGGATGCTCCCAAAAGCTTTCCTTTTGGACGCTGGGGAGCGTTCCCGCACAGGCTCTGTCGGTACCGACGATACCCATATGTGAAGACTCATTCCTGCTTGTTCCTGGAGATGACAGAGGAGAGCAGAGGACCCCAGGGCAAGGAAAGCAGAGTATGCCCCCCCAGCCCTGTAAGCAGAGGACTTCTCACGAACTGTCCCTTAAAGTACCCCTTACCTCAAATTGTCTTTTTTTGTTCCCCCAACTTAGAATCCCCAAATCCTAACCCTCTACTTTATCGTTTCTCCAGTGAGCCCTGGAATCCTTGGGCTCACCACCCTCCTAGCTGCTTTGAAGACTGTTAAACTGGTGTGAAGAGGAGGAGCCAGGCTTTATATACTGATGACATCACAAGAATAAAGTTTCTCAGTCTCCAAAGCTGCTAGAGGAGGTTGACAACCCAGACATTCCGGGACCAGACTGGAGGGACGATCAGGAATTTTAATTGCAAAGGGCAACAAAGTTCTGCAGGATTTCCAATGTATCTGGCTACCTACCTGAATGAAACTGTAATATTCTTGCATCATGTCCAGTGGTAGGACTGCAGATGGAGAACTCCTATGCACCTTTAAAGAAATGTTGCTGGATGGGGAGGGGTGGGGAGGGGTGGGGAGAAAGAGGAGATAGAGCGAGTTGAGATGCTAGGGTCATGTAGGGGGTAGAGAAAGGAGATGCAGGACATGATACTATAGGGGTCTGTTAGCAGGTGAGAGGAGGATGGGAAATAGAACTTGGGAGATAGTGAAAAAGGAAAATTGCTCAGAGATTGGGTGAGGAAAAGGTAGGGCATGGATGACAGACATAGAAGGAGCATGGGCTGACGAAGGGAAGAAAAAGAGGAAAGCAGATGAGAGTTGGGGAGGGAGTGAATACAGAGGATGGAAATAGGGAGTCTGTGAGAGAAGGGTCCTATGCCTGACATAGTGCCGTGTTTCAGGAATCTGTATCAAGAACAAACAGCCAAATCTCCATGGACCAGGGGTTCTCAACCCTGTCCTCGGGACCCACCTAGCCAGTCGGGTTTTCAGGATAACCACAATGAATATGTATGAGAGAGATTTGCATACACTGCCTCCATTATATGCAAATCTCTCCCATGCATAATCATTGTGGTTATCCTGAAAACCCGACTGGCTAGGTGGGTCCCAAGGACAGAGTTGAGAACCCCTGCCATGGACCCACAACTTATTAATTCTTCACAGCAAAGGTTTAATGAGTTGTAAGCTCATGGAAATTTATATGCAGAGATTTTGAAACATACCTCTGCATCAGACATCAGTGCCAATTAACAGCGCATATGATAGTACAGTATTGTGTGACGGTGGGGAAAAGTACTACTGGATGTTTTGAACACACAAGAGAAAGTATTTATTGAATGTGATGAGTATTAACTAAATTTAAAAAAAAAATTATTTGTATTAGAGCACTCCTTTCCAGTAGACATTCAAGGCTGTCATTAATGAAGATGGTAGAACACATTTTGGTCCTTTTACTAACATCAGTGTGTGCTGTCTATTGCATATCCATCTTATGCCTATGGGAATGTTGGTAGATAGCACATGCTAATGCTTAGAAAACATGGCTCTTTATGAGTAATATGGTAATTTTGGACCTTTTTAGAGCTTAAAGTGCATTTAACTTTATTATTAGTATATTATAATTCTTATGGTGAGAAGTTACAGGAGGAGGGGGAGCCCCATCCCACCTCACCTGGCCTCTCCTTGCCCCAGATTTGTAAACCAAAAAATCTGGTAACCTTACCATACAGGTTAATCCCAGGCTAAGGACCAACCCAGATTTGGTTCAAGGTGTTGGCTCCCTAGGCAAATCTTAAGCTTTATGCTCCCCCCTGGTTCTCAGAATCGTTTAGCTTTGAATGCCCTGTTCTTTGCCACCCTTCACCCCTCAAAAGCTGTCATCCTAAGTGGCCATCTAGTTTGCCCAAAGGTTGGGCTGGCCCTGCCTAGGCCCCAGGACCGTACCGAGCCAAGCGGTGCGGCCACACAGGGCGCAAAAACTTAAGGGGCACATTTCAGCTCTCTGCCGTTGCCTGCCGCCACCACTTCTAGCCTTAGGTGTTAAATTTAGCTTGGGTAAGCTTCCCCTTGCTTGGAACCCAGCATATTCATCTCTTTCCATATGGACTAGGAGTTCTCTCTTGACTTCCTCCACCTCTGGGTCTCTCTTTCCTTTCTTCTTCTTCCAATTGTTGACCCTTCCTGTATTCAGCTCACTTTCCTGCAGTTCCAAATCTCTCAACTCCATCTCCCCCTCAACCTCTTTTTCCTTTTCTATGTCTTCCTTTCTTTTGGTACTGTTACCTAGGTCTCCTCCTCCCTGTATTTCTTTGTCCCTTAGTTGCTTCAAGATGTTAACATTCACATACTTCTTTTCATCGAACTTCAAAATGAAAGATCTTAAATTTGCATTTGTTACTTTTTGCGGGTTTTCTAATGGCAAATTTCCTCTTTCTTCCAGCTTTTGGCAGACTCTGTGTATACCCTCTTGATTTAAATATAGGGTCTGTAGCATAAAAATAGCAGTACATTATCTCCTCTTTATCTGCAGAATTCCCCTTAACCATAGTTAATCTTCTTAACTTTTTCATAAATTTCTGTGGTTTATCTCCTGCCACAGTGGGTCCATGAACAGGCTCACCATGGCCTTTATCTGCAGCAGGGATGTTATCTGCTTCTGCAGCACTTGCACTATCGCAACCAACATCGTTAGCCCCAGTGCGTAAGCTAAGGGCGGGCACCTTTTTATCCTGGGCGATGTGCGGCCAGTATGTATTTTTCTTCTTCGTTCCTAACATACTTTAACTGTAGTGTCATCTTGCTGAGATTTGGTATAGATGTTATACAACGGGGTCACCACGTGAAGTTACCCAGCAAGACTTGAGGAGGGAACTTTATTCTCACCCCCCTAAGAGATGCACATCAAGTTAAGAGTTTCTGAACATCCCTTTGACCCCATCAGTGTCTGTGCGCGTCCTCCAGTACTCAGAGGGCTCTTAGTGTTATAGGGGTAGGTGAGTAACTTATGTGGCTAAGGTTTGTTCTGCTTAGATCTTTGGGTAATTGTAACTTAGTTGTCAGGATGTGTATGAGCTTGGCTAATGACTGCAGTTGTGTTAGTTTCCAGTGGGGTGCAGAAGCAGAACATACCTTATATTGCTCAATTTTACGGGTGCTCAATGTGTTAGCTTTCCTTTGCTCCTTGTGGGGTTCCTTCTACAGTGTAGTTGCTTTATATTAGATTCCCAGGTTAGATAATTAAACTGCTACAATCTTTGTTTCATATAATCATCATTGCAAAGGATGGGGTGGGTTTTTTTATTTTTTTTTATTATATAGCCTGGAAACATATTGCTTTCTTTATTCTTGGGGCAACCACCTGACCAGTGTCCTGAGTGATGTTCTTTTAAGATCCGCTTCACATTTCCCCTTGACCATCATCTTGCAACACGTTGACATCAACCTGGTTCATGTCAGATTGGGTTTTCAAACCTCTACTCAAAAACATCTCTCTTTAAATAATCACATTTTCCATTTGTTGCCTCCCTCGTTTGGTTATGGAAATGATGGCTATTGCATTATTATTATTTTAATACCAGCATGGTAAGTGTACTGTGTTTTAGCTAGAAGTGCATTTAAGATGTGATAGACAAATTAAATTTGAGTAGGCTAGATTACATAAACAAGAAGTATTAAATATTAATATTTCTACTCTTACCAGAAAAAAAATATGTTAAAAGGTATCCTTAATGTCTGTACCATAACCAGATTTAAAAGGGGGGGGGGGGGGAGATGCTCTTGACATAATTCACAACAGATGAAAACCAGGATTTTTAATCCTATCTACTATGATAACTTTTTATATAAATTAAGTTGGCTTGCCCAAGTTTTAATTTAAATTTTATAAGCATTCAGTTTCTTTAGAATAATTCCTTTCTTAAAAATTAAATTTACCTGTTTGACTGTAAAATCATACTCCTAGAGAATTCCTACATAGTTTGTCTGAAGATTTTTGGGCCTATATTCAAAAGGGAGCTAGCTGTTGACCACTGGGTGGCTAATGCATAACACCACGATATGGATATTTTTAAAAGCCATCTGGCTAATAGCTTATCATTTCAGTGACTAAACAGCTGGATCCAGATAAAGAGAGGTTGGGTTAAGGGGAAAGCAAAGATACCTAACTGTTTCAGGATAGTTCTAAGTTCTCTGTAAAATGTTTGTTCTATGTAAACCGCTCTTGATCGTGGGAAGGGGCAGTATAGAAAAACTCACTAAATAAATAAAATAAAGGTGGCACCAGGACTTACCCAGAAAACTTGTCTGGATAGATTCAAGCCTCACCAATACAAATAGTGCTGATGCAGTCACCATTTTGCATGTATATTCAGCTCTGCTAATTACACAAATAGCAATAGTGAATAAATATATATATAAATATATATATATATATATATATATATATATATATATTATTTATTTATTTATTTAGTGCCTGCACTTCTTAATCTGCTGATTGTACTGGCTGAAAATGGGGCCCTTTTTTTAAATTTTAGCCAGCGCTCTGTATTTAAAATTCATGTTGGTTCTTTACTGTAGCTCCTTTCATGCTTTACATATTAGCAATGTGATGGCTGCTTAGAGGTCCAGATAGGGTCATAGTAACAGAATAAAGCTTATAAACAGTATCAACTCAGGAACTGGACAATAATCACAACAAAAAAAACCTCCCAATAGTTATTTTATTTCCAATTATCAGAAAAGCACAGTTATTTACCTGTAGCAGGTGTGCTCCAGGAACAGCAGGAATAAGCCCTCACGTATGGGTGACATCACTGACAGAGCCCACACAGAATGCTCCCCAGCTTCCATTGGAAGCTTTTGAGAGCTGCACTGTGCATGCATGTTTGCCTGCCTGCCTGCCATGGCACCATCTTCTCCAGTCAAATATCAAAGCAGTAGCCAAGAGAAGCAACTCCTCAGGAAGGTGGGAGTTGTGAGGACTTAATCCTGCTGTCCATTACAAAAACCTGCTACAAACAACAACTGTGCTTTTTCTGATAAGCAGGAAGTAAGTCTCATGTATGGAACTCCCAAGCTACAGACTGCTGGAAAATGGAGGAGGCCAAAAGCACAACAGAGGCAACAAAACTAGAGACTACATCAATTCAGCATCCGCAGAGTATAGCAGCACAGAGGTTAGTCAACATCTGCAGGTAACCTAGATGGACAGATCAGCCAGTGGGCAGGAGTTGGACCCAATACCCGAAAAGGTGCCAGAGCACAGCCTGGCCAAAATTGCTGTCCCATTGGGAATCACCATCCAGACAGTAGGAGGCTGTGAATGTGTGGACCAAAGACCACATCGCAGCCTTGCAGGACTTCCTCTGTGGATGCCAAGTGCAGGTTAGTGATGGCTCAAAGTCTGGGCCATGTCCACCTCCATGACATGATCCTCCAGGTTCAGGCCGGCCTGGGAATATGCCAAGGCGATGCAGTCCGCCAACCATAAGGACAGCATGTGCTTAGAAACAGCCTTCCCCAGCTTATTAGGGACAAAAGAGATGAACAGCTGGGAGGACCACCAGTGGGTCTTGGGACACTCGAAGTAGAAGGCCAAGACATGCTTATAGTCCAGCATGTGCAACACTACTTCCCCCCAGTTAGCATGCGACCTCAGGAAGAAAGTCAGCAGGACAACTGACTGGTTAAGGTGGAAATCGGAGACCACCTTCGGCAGAAATCGTGGATGCGTTTGCAAGACCACCCAATTCTGGTGGAATCTGGTAAGTTTGTTCAACATTATTGGCACTCTTGCATTTTAAGTATGTTGTGTACAAGATCTTGAGAAATAATTGGAAATATTCCAACTGTATGTCATCACAATATTTTAATAGTATCAAAGATATACAACAAAAAAAAAGATGTCTGTGCAAGGTAGATGTAGTAATTTCTGAGAAAAAAAACCAAAATATGACCTGGGCAGGATTAATGGCACCCTTCACTAATATTTGGTTGCACAACCCTTGGCAGTGATGACAGTCTCCAAATGTTGACATCTATAAGTTTTGTTCACCTGTCTGCTGGTAGTTTCTCCCACACTCTTCAACCACAATTTGTTAAAGCTCATGAATGATAAAAGAAATCCTGGAAACAATGATAGATTTCAGCTCTTTCCAAAGGTTCTTAAATGGATTGAGATCAGGACTCATTGCTGACCAGTTTAAAACAGTCCATTTGTTCATTTTTATCTATTCTTTTGGATGTATGCTTTGGGTCATTGCCCTGCTGGAGGACCCATGACCTTCAACCCAGATCTAGTTTTCTGACACCAGGTAGCACATTTTGCTCCAGACTACCTTGGTAGTCTTCAGACTTCATGATTCCTTTAATACATTCCAAGCCTCCAGTCCCTGAGACAGCAAAACAGATCCACAACATTATGGAACCTCCACCATATTTAATTGTAAGAAGGGTATTTCTTTTTCCTTATATTTTATTTATGTATTTGTTATTTATGTACCACCTTTTCCAGATATCAAATGCAGTTACATGGAACGCTTCAGATAAGTATCAACATTAGAAGCTTCTTTTCTTCACCTGTAACTGTATCGCTGGTCTGCATTGCCAAAAAGCTCAAGCTTGGTTTCATTTATCCATAGAACATTTTTCTAGAAGGTCTGTGGTTTCTTAAGGTGGGTTTAGGCAAAGATCAGGCATACCTTTTTATGTCAGTCTTTGAGCAGTGGGGTCCTCCTTGGTCTTTGCCCATGAAGTCCTTCTTTGTTTAGTGCATGGCGTATGGTGCAGGTTGAAACCACCATTACAGACTGCTCCAGGTCAACCATGACTCTTTGGATGTTGTACATGGTGTTTTTCCAACAGTTTGCACTAACTTTCAAAGACTTCTAAATGTTCCTCTTCCCGCCACGTCCTGGGAGGTTCTTCAGAGTTCCATGAGCAGCAAACTTTTTAATAATATTGTGACCTGAAGAAACATGAATCTCCAGGTCTTTAGAGATGACTTTGTACCCCTCTGAAGTTTGGTGATAATGGCTTTTCTGATTGTTGCAGGCAGCTCTCATCTTCACCATTGTGAAAATGGAACAGGGAATGGATGTGGCCATTTTAAACAGATCCATCATTTATTTGTTGATTCAAGTCATGTGAGTACCGACAATTGATCACAGGTTTACTTCAGTGAGAATGTGGCTCTTCTGTTCAAGCTGATTTATATTGTTCATATGGGTGTCAATCATGCCCTGGCAATGTCCCAGTTTTTATACTATTTCCTTTTTGAAGTGGTTTTGTTTTATTTGATTCTTTGATGTGTCAAATATGTGTGCATATATAGTCCAAAGCCATTTCAATGGCCACTGAATGTAAGCTGGTCTGTACAGGGCGGTGTACACAACCAGACTGTCTAAGAAAACCTGAGAAAGAGTTAATTTTGTTCAGAACTTTGCTTAGAAATAAACTTCATATATTTGCTTACTAAGTAGGTGAAGAGGTACAAGTCCTGTAAATAAGAAAAGGGGCAGGTTGTCCTCCAGCCTTTCAGTCTCAGGGTTACTAGATATCAAGCAGTCAGCAGTAAACAGTTATGTCTTGGAATACATGTATGTCTCCTCATACTGACCTATGCTGATTAGAAATTGACCTATGATGTGATGAATACATAATACCTGACGTAGAACAATAAAGTGAAATTATGCTGTATCCTCCAAAAGAGCCTTATAAATAAAGTAAACCATAGCTAATAGTTAGAGTAAACAAAGAGAACTTGTTTCTATTTGTTTCTCTCCGCAAAGCTTTGGTGTATCTATATAGAAGTGTGTGGTATTTTATTGCTGTCTCTTAGATTTCCTTCTCATTGCTTTGAGTGTGGTTTTCTGTGACTCCAAGAGCCCTGCAGGTTGCTGGTGAGGGGGGGCAAAGAGCAGCCCTTCAGACACTTTTTTTTTTTAGATATTGGACATTAAGATGCTGAACTGCAAAGGTGCCAATAATGTTGACAACTGTAAGGTGGATGGGCCACCAAAACCTGGAGTTCACCGACATGGCAGGCTGATGTGACCACCACCAAGAACAGGACCTTCCAGGTCAAGTACTTGAGAGGAAAAGCATCGAGCAGCTCAAAAGGAGCCCACAAGAGCTGTGTAAGGACACGTTGAGATCCCAAGCCACCACAGTGGGCTTGATGGGAGGCTTCAAGAGAAGCAAGCCCTGCATGAAGCAAGCAACCAGCAGGTAAGCAGAGATGGGCTGGCCCCCTACACCACAATGGTAGGTGCCGATCACGCTGAAGTGAACTTAGACGCCAGGCTCACATCTGAGAGGTGCAGGAGGTATTCCACAACCAATCCAGCCCACAAAAGTGATCCAGCACCTTACCCATGCACCAAGCATTGAACATCTGACACTTGAATACATAAGCCCATGTTGAGTCCTTGCGCGACGCAGGAGGACATCCAGGATGTTGGGTAAATTGAGCTGCAAAAGGACTATCTGTTCAGCATCCAGGCCATGAAGATCAAGGAGTGGACGTTGGGGTGCAGCAGGATCCTGTCATTCTGAGAGATGAGATCTGGCGGAGCTCAGATGGAGAAGTACCCTTTGGGAGAGGTGAAGCAGCAGGAGAAACCATGGTTGCCAGGAAAGTTTCAGCAGAAATTTTCTCCATGAGTGGGATCAGGGGAAAAGCATAAAGCAGACCCCCCCCCCCCCCCCCATGAAGGAGAAAAGCATCAGAAGCCAGCCAGTCGCTGGATGGCCTCCTAGAGCAGAAACGGCCCACCTGGGCATTCTACAATATGACAGAGGTTAATCAGAGGGACTATCCCACTCTCAGAAGATCTGCTTCACCACCCCTCTGTAGAGGGTCCACTCGTGCGGCTGTAGGACTCTGTTCGGCTGATCCGCCAGGATGTTGAGCTCGCTGGGCAGATAGGTTGCCCTCAGCTCCATCCCGTGGTCCAGGACAAACTGCCAGAAACGGACCACTTCCCAACAGAGGTACGCGCTCAGGACTCCCTGTTTTTTCATATAGAAATCACCACCTAGTTGTCCACCTGGATCAGAACCACCCAATTTGCCAAGGTGTGTCTGGAAGGTTCAGAGGGCACTTGCTATGGCCCACAACTTAAGGGAGTTTATCTGATGCAGGATCTCCTGCTCAGGACCATAGACCCTGCATCCAGAGGCCATCCCGCGGCGCCCCCCCCCCCCCCCCCCAGGGTTTGGATGCATCAGTTGTCAGCAGCCTGCAGTGAGGCTCTGCTTGGAATGGGAGATCCCAAAGCAGGTTCAGCAGGTCCAACCACCAGTCGAGGAACTGTACCAGGAGAGGGGTCACCACCACCCTGTCCCAGAGGTGGCCAATGGCTTGCTTCTATTGCATGCGGAGTGTCTATTGCGCTTGCCTCATGAAGAGGTAGGCCCAGTGGGTAACATATAGTGTGGAGGCCATGTGGCCAAGCACTTTCAGCATCCCCCAGGCCGTAGTGTGGCACCAATGCTGCACGCTGTTGACCACATCCATCAGCCACTGTATAGAGTCCAGTGGCAGAAATGCCCAGCCCTGAGTGATATTGATGAGGCTCCAATGAACTCCAGCTGCTGTGTGGGCTGGAGGTGGGACTTGGGGTAGTTGATGACAAACCCCAGCCGCTAGAGGACCTCTACGGTGAAGTGAGTGGACAGCTGGACAGCCTCTTGAGTAGGACCTTTGATGAGCCAATCATCCAGATAGGGGAAGATGAAGACTCCCATGCTTCAAAAGGTAGGCAGCCACTACCACAAGACACTTGGTAAAGACCCAAGGTATTGACATGAGCCCCAAGGGAGCACCCAATACTAATAGTGCTGGTCTCCCAGCACAAACCCAAGGTATTTTCTGTGACTTAGGTGGGTTGTGCACCTCCTCCTGCTGCATGAAGACTGGACCAATCAAATTTCAGCATCACTGGATACAGCATCTCTTCCATCTCCTCCAACCCAGTGAACTACTGTCAAAGCAAACTCAGAAAAAATAGCTAACCTTTAAGCAGAGAAATCATCAGCAGAATGCAAAGCCGTGCTTTTTTTTTTTTTTTTTGGTTTCCATTTACCAGATTAGACCATAGAAAAGAGACCCAAAGAAAAAGGTCTCACCACTGCCTCAGCACAAGCAGCCAGAGAAAGAAAAGAATAGAAAAGGAAACACACTCACCTGTAGTTCACTGGGTTGGAGGAGATGGCAGAGATGCTGTATCCAGTGATGCTGAAATTTGATTGGTCCAGTCTTCATGCTGCAGGAGGAGGTGCACAACATATGTGTGTACATATCCTTGAGATCCAAGGCGTATATAGCCAGTCATCTTTTAAAAGGTAAGGGAGTAGTGTCTCTAGTAAGACCATCTTGAACTGCCTGCACACGAGAAACCAGTTGAGGTTCCAGAAATCCAGAATGGAACAAAACGCCCCTATCTTTTTAGGGACCAGGATATACCTGGAGTAAAAACTCTTTTCTAACCTGAGCTGGCAGAACTGGTTCGATGGTGAGGTTAGTCAGCAGAGCAGAGATCTTTTTCTGCAGCAGGCTTCGGTGCAGTGGATCCATGGTGTATTCTCCTTGAATGAAGGAAAGCATCAGCTGGGCAAAGTGCAGTCAGTAGCCCTGCTGGACAAACTGCAGCACATAGGATTCTAAGGTGATAAGAGGCAACCTGTGAGCATAATGGATGAGCCACCACTTTACCTGAGGGGAAACTCTGACAGGTAAGGGATAGTTGACTATGCTCCTGAAGAACCGGTCAAAAGCCCACTCCTAGCTTGGACTGCAGGGCTGGGTGAGGCTTCTGTGGCTTCTCCTGCCGCTGCTGGTGGGGGGCCTGTGCCTTCAAGTGGGTATGCTGGTGCGCTAGAGAGTACTGGCCCAGACATGGATAGAAGGCCTTCTTACCCTGGTATTTCTTACACAAAGGAGCTGCAGTTCTCCTCAAGAGCATCACTTTCTCCTTATCGAGCTCGCCCACTTTCTCCTCAACCAGCTTCCCAAAGAGGTTCTCCCCACTGCAGGGAACATTGGCCAGCTTATCCTGGACCCATCACTCCAGGTCAGAGGACTGGAATCAGGCCAGCCACTGGGCACTGATGCCCACCACCATCACTCTGCAGGCAGACTCTAAGGCATCATAGGTGGCTCGCATGACATACTTAGAGCAATCCTTGCTGTGGCCTACCAGGGCAAGGAAGGAGTTGAGGCAGTCAGGAGTGACACAGGCAGCAAACTCCACCAGTCCAACATGATATCTTTTAGGAACATACCCATATATAGCTGGTAGGAAAGGATCTGGGCCACCAGCATGGGGCCCTGGTAGCATCTCCTCCCAAAGAAGTCCAAGGTCCTGGCCTTCCACCCTGGGGGAGCAGAGGAGAAAGTCTTGGTGCTCTTCACAGGTATCGAGGCAGACTCAACCACAATGTAGGGGCTGGGGCTTCTCAATCTTGGTGCCTTCTGGACCAGATACATACAGTACAGTCATCGGCTAAAGGCAGGAACCATGAGGAAATTCTCCTACAGTCACAGGAGCAGTTTCTGTAAAACATGGTATACCGGCATTGTCACTGCCTCCTTTGGTGCCAAAGAATACTCTAGGAGCTCAAGTTTCTCTGCCCTTGGCTTGTCCTCTGCCTCACGAGAGAAGCCTTGAGCATATCCCACACAAAGTCCTGAAAAGACATGTCCTCCAGGGGAAATTTATGCCACTCATATGGAGGGAACAGATCAGAGGGAAGGTCAGGAGATCTCCTGTCTGAGATGGCAGAGCCTTTCTCCGTTTCCCAGTCCTCAGACTTGGACTCAGAGTAAATCAAAGTAGTATTGGGTTTCCTCATGCCACTTACTCCGGTCATATGGAGAGGGTGGATGGTGGTGGGACCCATGCACGCCGAGTGAGAATGGGGATGTCCTGGGACATCAAAGCCCGATACACTCGACAGGGAAATTACACCTTGTAGCACTATACAAATATGTAGTAGGAGATTGATGTGGGAACCAGCATAGATTCCAATTTCCCACCCGATGTGCCTGCCTCTGCTGGTAGCACATGGGTCTCCATAATGGGCTGGACAGAGTGTGGTGACGACACCGAAGCCATCACAGAGTCTGCATGCCACAAGGCTAAGACTGCCACCATGTGAGTGTCGAGGGCCCTCAGGCATTCCTCCAGCACTGCCTCGGAGGGGGACCAGGGTCATGATTGCATCTTCAGCCACTGGTACCAATACCTCCAGCAGGGACGTAACAGGCTCATCAGGAGACATCTAGCTGCCCTCCAGGGCTTGGGGGTTGATTTCTCCCACTGAGGAAGCTTGGCAGACTGCTCCTGGCCCCTTACTGTCCACATCATGCCGGGAAGCATTGCAGTGCCAACGAACTTTGGGCTTGTCCCAGTGCTCGGGTGCCCCTTTCAATGCTGATGAGATCAGTGTCATATTCTACCTCTATTCCAGTTAAACAGACATTGACAGAGTCTCCCCTCTCAATGCCTCAACCCCTCGGTTCCAAATGTGCTCGGTCATCCCACCCAGGTGACACCTCAGTGGAACTCTATCATAGCATCGCCACTGCTGGAGCCAAAGATCTGAATCAGAGGTTCAAAACAGGGACTCCTCCTGTTTTTCCTGGCCCTTCAAGCCTCTCCTCATCACCTGCAGACAAAGGTTGCAGGATGCAGGCAGGTGCACCAATTGTGCCTGTGCATGACCAATAGTGCAGCCAAGTTTGTGGATTTCTAAAAGCCATTCAGCAGCTTAGACATGTCCAGGAAGACCAGGTCAGTGAGGTCAAAGGCCTCAATAGTGATGGTGGGGAAAAAAGGCCTGAAAAGGGAAAAGCATGAAAGATAGCAAAAAATAAAAATATCAGCTGAGAGCCGACTAACCGACAGGTGGTGAAAATTATTCAAGAAAAAATACCCACAGGGATAACAGAGAATAGGTTTTTCTGCTGGTGCAGGAGACATCAAATGGGCTCCATGGAAAAAAGGAAATTGGAGAAGATGGTGCCATGGTAGACAAGAAGGCAGGTGTGCATGTACGGTGCGGCTCTCAAAAGCTTCCAATGGAACTGGGGGGCATTCCACATGGGTTCTGTCAGTGATGTCACCCATACTTGAGGACATACAATTTTTTTTCTCCGTGGACAAGCAATAAGTATTAGTTGTAGTAGTTGTTAAGTGCCGTCGAGTCGGAGTCGACTCATGGTGACCCTCTGGATAGCTATCCTAAATTGTGTTCGGTCTTCAGTCAGGCAGCTCATTGTTGACAGACTGGTACACATAGCTGCTGTTATTGTATCGATCCATCTCATAGCTGGCCTTCCTCTTTTGCGCTGACCTATCTGGCCAAGCATGATGTCTTTCTCTAATGATCTCTCTCTTTGCATGATGTGTCCAAAGTATGAAAGTCAAAGTCTTGTCATCTGAGCTTCTAAAGAAAGCTTAGGTTTGATCTCCTCTAGTACAGACTGGTATGTTCTTCGGGAAGTCCATGGTATACACAGTATTCTTTGCCAGCACCATAATTCAAAGGCATCAATTTTCTTCCTGTCTATCTTTTTCACTGTCCAGCTTTCACATCCATATGACGTTATTGAAAATACCATAGCTTGAACAAGTCGAATCTTTGTATGGAGAGAGACATCTCTGCTCTTGGCAGAATGGCTATGAAAGACTTAGATAAGATTCTCAAGAGCAATGTGTTGTCTGATTTCTTGACTGCTTGTTGCTTCTTTATTGATAGTTGATCCAAGTAGGTTAAAGTTGTTCACAATTTCAATTTCTTCTCCTTCAACGATGAACCTATTGATTATGCCAGTTGTCATGATCTTTGTCTTCTTTACATTAAGGTGCAGGCCCATTTTGAGACTATGTTCTTTGATTGTGAGAAGCAAATCTTTCAGATCATCTTCACTTTCAGCCAGTAATGTGGTATCATCAGCATAGCAAAGGTTGTTGATGAGTCTTCCACCAATCTTCACACCTCTGTTGTCTTCATACAATCCTGCTTCTCTGATGATTTGTTCTGCATATAAATTAAACAGATAGGGGGAAAGTATGCAGCCTTGTCTTACACCTTTGCTTATTTTAAACCATTCTGTTTCTCCTTGTTCCGTTCAAACTGGTGCTTCTTGATTAATGTACAGATTGTGCAAGAGTATGATCAGGTGTTCTGGTATACCCATGCTTCTTAATGTGGCCCAGAGTTTCTCATGGTTTACACAGTCAAAAGCTTTGCTATAATCGATAAAGCACAAATAGATATCCTTTTGGTATTCTTTAGTCTTTTCAAGGATCCATCTCACATCCGCAATGATGTCTCTCGTTCCTCGCCCTTTCCTGAACCCTGCTTGCACTTCAGGTAGTTCTTGTTCCAGGTATGGTTGTAGTCTCTTTTGAATAATCTTCAGTAGAATCTTGCTGGCATGTGGGATCAGAGCGATTGTGCGATAATTTCCACAGTCATTTGGATCACCTTTCTTTAGTATTGGTATAAACACAGATCTTTTCCAGTCAGTTGGCCATGATGTTGTCTTCCATATTTCTTGGCAGAGCCTTGTAAGTACGGTAACAGCTGCATCAGATTGCTGTAATACCTCTAAGGGAACGCTATCAATGCTTGGTGCTTTGTTCTTTGATAAGTCTTTCAATGCTGCTTCAACTTCTTCATTCATCACCCATGGTTCCCGATCATAAGGTACAGGTTGAAACAGCTGTTGGTCCACTTGATCTTTATCATATAAAAACTCTGTATATTCCTTCCATCGTTTCTTGATCTTCTCAGCATCATTCAACATAGAACCTTGAGCACCTTGTAACATTCCAATTCGAGGCTGGAACTTTTTCTTTAACTCTCGTAGCTTTACAAAAGCCGATCTTGTTCTTCCTCTAATAGTTTCTACTTCTATTTCCTTGCATGCATCATTGTAGTACTTTTCCTTGTCCTGTCTTGCTGCACATTGGAAATCTCTGTTGAGTTCTGCGATTGTCTTTCTTTCTCCTCTAGCTTTAGCTTCTCTGCGTTTCTGGGCAATTTTCAGAGTTTCTTACGTCATCCATTTTGGCCGTTTTTTCTTTTTCACCTTTTGTAGAGACTTCTCGCTTTTTTTCAAACACAACCTTCTTGATGTCATTCCATAACTCTTCTGGAGCTCTGTCATTTGTATCTAAAGCAGCAAATCGATTTTGCAGGCAGTCTTTAAATTCCAGTGGTATATTCTCAAGGTCATGTTTTGCTGCATTTATGAGTGGTTTGCTCTTTTTCAACTTTAGCTTGAATTTGCATACTAGTAGTTGATGATCTGTACCACAGTCAGCTCCAGGTTTTGTCTTTGTGGATGTTATAGAGCTTTTCCATCATTAACTTCCACAGATTTGTACTTTTGATTAAATCCCACAAAGCTGGTAATGAAGTATTGTGGCAAAGAAAGACTGCCATCTGCTGGCCAGAAACACCATCTCCTGTAGCTCACTGAGTTCCCTGGATGTTTGGTCTGCAGGCTCTCATCCTTTGCTTCGGAATTCTCAGGAAACCAGCAGTCAATATGCTATAAGGTCTGCAGACATTCCATCCTCCAGCTAAACTGTAACAGGGTAACTTACAATGCATGTTCTGCTTGTAAAGAATGTTTTTATTGCTATTTATATTTTTTGTTGGATTTTATTTACCATCTTGCTGAGTCATTCAAAATGTTTAAAAATAATTTAAAATAGCAATTTCAGTAAATTAAGAAAAAAAACAAGAGAAACAAAAGGTGGTTAACTGCATTATCGTCCTCATTACTATTTTTCCAACTTAAGGTTTTCGACCCTTTCCTTAACGAGTTAAATTTGATACATCCCTCAATTTATCTGGTAATGTATTTCAATTTCTTAGACCTACTATTCTAAATATTTCCTTCGTTCATGACATTTTTCACAATTGGAACAGTCAGAAAGCTTTCTTGCAGTGATCGCAAGCTTCTCCGTGGTATATAAGCATTTTATCCAGTTTTTCAAATAGGTTGACAGTTGTTGCCTCAGTACATTAAAAATTAAAAACTATGACCTTGAACTGTTTAGCCCATAAGAGGCAGGTGCAGTCATACCCATTTGCTCCTGTTAACAATCTTGTTTCAATGTTGAAGTATCTGGAGCGGTCTCCTCACCTTTTTTTGTAGTCTCACATATAAAGCATTACAGTAAGCAAGTGTGCAAAGTGCTAGGGACTGGATTACTCTACATAAATCACTCTCCTCCCAAGTCTCTGGACGTCCTCAGTGCAAGGATGTCCAGGTCTGAACAAAAGCATGGTAGAGGTATAGTCGGGGCATTCCAAAGAACCTGGATATCCCTCTCTCATCTCAGAAACATCACAGCCAGCCAGACTCGTGCCTAAGGTTAAACCCGTTTCAGGCATAAACAAGCATCCTAAAAGTGCTTATTTTTTTCTGGTAAATGGCTGGAGGGTGTGGGGAAGGAGCTAAACACCCCCTCCCCCCCTTTAGTTCACATTATGTCGATTAACAATGATGGGGAATGGAGGCTCATATTTTTGTTTTGCTATGCCACTGGCCAACCCCTTATGCTAGCTTGCAGGAGATGGATGACCCTGCCCTATGCTTTCCTAAGGGGGATGTTCATATGGTTGCCGGCATGGACATCCATGCTGGGGATGTCTATGTTCCTGGAACTGGCAAGAGACAGATGTCCCCAATACTCCACCCTGGACATCCCTGATTTGTCTTGGACATCCTTTCTGAAATGCCACTTCACGTCTATCCTTTATATACAAATCAGTACTGTTTCCTCAGTATGACTATTGGGTGTAAGGCAGACCTAGTGAGTCTAATTTTGTTCACATGAATAGGACAATTATCTGTCATGAGCAGGGACGGCCCACCCACTAGGTGATCTAAGTGGCCGGCCCAGGTGGGTAGATTTATGCTGCTGCTTTGCTGCCTGCAGCAGGCCATGTGCTTCAGCACACATGACCTGACTCTTCTGATCCCCCTCCAATGCAAATTACTGTTAGAGGGGAGCGTCAGAAGCGGCAGGCCATGTGTGTTGTAACACATGGCCTGCTGCGGGCAACAAAGTGGCGGCACAAAGCCACTGCTTTTAAAATACTGCCGCCGCCCCCTCCCCCTCCAAGATGGAATCAGCAGTGGCATGGCTTGGCAGGGCAGCACAGCCAGGGTTTCTATATGGGGCAACAGAAACCCTTGGGCCGGCCCTGGTCATGGCCTATGATTCCATGTACTCCCATTAAAAAAAAAAGGTGTGCTCTTGTTTCGTTAGAACATGCTAATAATTTTTATACATACATTAAAAAAAAATAAGCACACCAACATTTTTCACTGCACACCTCAAATGAGCAATTTCTAATCACTTAAAAGAACTGAGTGGCAATGAGCATAACCTGCCCTTTTAATGGTCCAGCTAAAACGATGCAGCTATCACCACAGGTGCATCTTAACTCCTCACAGGCATATAAGTAATACATTATGCAAGGTTGGACACAGTTTCACCAAGATGCATTCAGTTTCGGCATCTGCTCTTAGCTAGAGCTTTCATAAATATAAAACACATTTTAGATGGGACATGGAGATCAGAATTGAGACAGCGAGGTCAAGATGCATGAAATTCAGACTATTTTAGGAACAACTCTGCTAAATGTGGAGCAGTTTCTAAAATATACATTCACATGCAATGGGAAGAGCCATTTCACAACATGTGGGAAAAATCATTCGGAGGGAGCCTGGCAACTCACACGTCAGCATTTCAGTCTGCACCTGTAAATGTTGGTACTTACCCTTGTATCAGGGCCAGTTTGCAAACCTAGACATGCAGATGCTCTTAATTACAGATGACCATCTTGACCCCACTTCAATTCATAGGGGGAAACAAACAGAGGGATTATGGGGCATATCCCCCTTACTCCTTCGTGTAATCCCTATATCTCCAGGAACAAGCAGGAATGTAGTCTTCACATATGGGTATCGTCGGTACCGAGGGAGCCTGCGTGGGAACGCTCCCCAGCATCCAATAGGAAAGCTTTTGAGAGCATCCCACAGCGCCTGCGTGCTGCCTTCCCAACTCTCCTTCGTCAGTTCTTTGTTTTCCCGCGGAGCCGAAAGGACGTATTCCTGTCACCGCAGAAAAACTATTCTTATTGTGGTTTTTTGTAGTCGTGTCTGCCTTCACTCAACGCCTACCGGTACTGCCAGTTCTCTTCTTTCTTTTCAAAAAAAGAAACCTAGCAAACGCAGTTTAGCGGCTCTCTTAGCAGCTTCAGTACCGCTAAGACCGCTACAGACGGTTCCACAGGTATCGGTACCGACAATGGTGCCGGTACCAAATGCACCTGCCTCGGCAGGTATGCTTCTGCCCATGCCAAGCCTCGAGTCTATCTCAGGCATCAAAGGGCTGGTACCGAGATACCCCGATACAGACTTCGAGCGGTACTGGTACTGAGCGTTGCACAAACACCAGTCACTGAGATACTTCGAATGTTCCGATTTCTGATGATTCTGATGACTCTGCCGGTACCAGAGCAAACCTTCTGGAGGATCCATCTCCCTCTCCTCAATGCAGAATGTCTCCTCCAGAAGACATGTCCTTCCAGGATTTCATACGTGATGTAGCTCGAGGTCTTGCAATCACAGTGACTCCAGAGAAGGAACCCAGAAGACATGTCCTTCCAGGATTTCATACGTGATGTAGCTCGAGGTCTTGCAATCACAGTGACTCCAGAGAAGGAACCCAGGGCAGAATTGGAAATTCTTCAGTATCCTAAAGCCCCTAAAGAGGCAGCTACTCTGCCCATTCATAGGATCTTGCAGGATCTTATGCTCAGAATGTGGGAAACCCCTTTAACGGTGTCTCCACACTCCTGACGACACGATACTATGTACCGAGGTCCAAGCTGTCCTGGTTTTCGAAAGACTCAGTTACCGCCGCACGACCTCTTCAACCTGGTCAAATCTCTTGCCAAAGAACCCACCCCGGAGCACCCTGGAAGTATACACCCGCAGGACTATGCCGTCTTTATGCAATCTAAACTGTGCAAGACCGACAAAATGGTGATACCAGACCCACCCGACGAACAAAAGTTCTCAGCATCTCTAACTACCTTTGTTACACCTTCAAAGAGAACTATCGAAGACACCATTTCAACCCTAAATACCTCCACTGCATACTCAGACCCCTGTCCAGCATTCTGGATAAAAGATCTGCGATGTGACCTCACCCCGATCTTAGCTAAGATGATAGGCCTATCTTTAAGCACTGGGGCCTTCCCCTCCACGCTCAAACAGACCTCCGTTAGACCGCTGTTGAAGAACGCCAAATTAGACCCTCAAAAGGTGGAATCTTACAGACCCATCTCCAGCATCCCGATGCTCGCTAAAATCATTGAAAAGATAGTCTACAAGCAGTTACAAGATCATATCGATACCAACGCCCCTCTAGACTCATCTCAACATGGATTCAGAGAGTCACATGGAGTGGAAACACTACTCACAACTCTTTGACACCATAATTTCAGGCATTGACAACATACGTCAAGGTTTTGCACTCATCTTTTTAGATATTGCGGCAGCGTTCGACTCGGTTTGCCACGAAATTCTCCTAGGCCGGCTAAGAGAGAAAGGCATTAGTGGAACAGCTCTCGAGTGGTGCAGATCTTACCTGTCTGGAAGATGGCAATACGTTCGAGCAAACGGGTCCACATCCGAGCCATTCCTACAAAGTCAAGGAGTTCCTCAAGGATCTTCCCTATCATCACTCATGTTTAACATCTACATCCAACCCATCTGTAACATCATTAGATCGTTCAATGTGAGTTGCATGATATACGCAGATGATGTCCTACTGTACCTGCTGATATCCCTGGACTGCCCAGACCTTACCCCTCTGACCAAGTGCTTCAACGCAATATCCGAATGGCTCCTCTCTCAAAATCTGCGCATCCAACACAAGAAAACGGAGGTCCTGTTCATCTCAAGAAATCCCGAGTTTACACCACCCAGCTACTTGGAAGTAGATAATGCCGAGTTGCAAGTAAAAATAGCTATACGTTATCTCGGAGTCACACTGGATCAGAACCTCAACATGAAGCAACACATAGCCATCACCGTACGAGCGATCTACTTCAAGATCAGATCCCTCAGACACTTACGCCCATTGCTCGAGTCAGGTGACTTCCACACCATTTATCAAGCCCTCATTATTCCTCATTTTGATTACTCAAATGCCATCCTACAAGGACTACCTCAGGCCACCTTACATCCCCTGCAACTTGCCATGAACAGTGCAGCGCGGATCCTCCTCAGAGCGCCAAGAAGAGAGCATATCACACCCCTCCTGAAGCAGCTACACTGGCTCCCCATTCAAGCCAGGATCAGTTTCAAGACCTTAGTGATGACATTCAAGGCCATCAAGGGGCTTTCCTCCTCTTCAATATGTGACCTCATCCAACCACCCACACCCAACAGGCTAAGAAGAACCGCAGTAGCCAACATGCTAGTGATACCGAGAGACAAGGCAAAATGCTCCAAAGCAACATCGAACAGAGCCTTTAGACTATGCGCCCCAATTCTCTGGAACTCCCTACCACCACACGTCAGAGCAATCCCCAACTTGAGCCAGTTCAGGAAGGCCTTGAAACACTTTCTCTTTATCAAATACCTCACTGACCGCCCTGTACCCCAGCCACCAAGTATGAC
The DNA here is from genome assembly GCA_033557465.1 of Ichthyophis bannanicus. NCBI lineage: Eukaryota > Metazoa > Chordata > Amphibia > Gymnophiona > Ichthyophiidae > Ichthyophis > Ichthyophis bannanicus. The sequence goes on from CM066035.1 coordinate 396,916,988, forward strand.
CAATACCCAATAACTCCATTTGTACATGTATATAGTTACCCTATTCGATGCTCCGCATATGTATATAGTTTACCCTGTTTTCCAAGTTACTTGTACCTGTTCAAATGTAATGACCTGACTTTTGTTTATCGTCGGATACTGTTTGTTTTATGTAAACCGCGTTGATCGCAAATAGTGCGGTATATAAGAAATGCAAATAAATAAATAAATAGTGGAATCGGCAATGCGTAGGATTAAGAGTGCTTAAGACGCATTCCTCTAATCCTCCAGGCCAGGAGTCGAGGCCTCTCAATGCCTTTGAGCATTGATGCTTCCAATCCTTCATGCTGGCAGCCAGGATCAGCTCTTACATTCTCTATATGGGAATGTTCCTCAAGGAAGTTACAGGAGACTTAGAGCTTATGAGCCCTCTTCTTCCTGAGGACAAAAGAGGGGATTTTCTTACTCTGGTCAAACATGCCCAGGATGTCTCTAAATTTGTGAACCATGCATCCTTCGATTGCTTTGAATGTATTAGCAGAGCTTCTGCTATTTCAATCGGTGCACGTCCTATTGCCTGGCTCCAGGTATCAGACTTAGAACAATGGGTACAAGAGAAACTGGGAAATATTCCTTGCACAGGAGAAAATCACTTTGGCAAGAATTGGCAGGACAACGCAAATCAGCTTGAATCTGAAAATACTACCTTGAATAGACTAAGTCTACAGCCAACCCAGCAAAGAAAAAGTCAGTCAAAAAACCCTTTTTCAGTAAGAAAAAGAAGTTTTACCCATCCTATACCCATCATACTCACTGTCCAGTTCATGTTCCCCAAAAGAGGCAACAACAGAACAGACAGCAGTGGAAGCCACAAGTTCCAATAACTCAATTGGCTCCACAAGTTCAGCCTCCTCAGGGGCTTTGACTCCTTCCTAGAGAACTTAGTCTTTCTGCCCCTGAAAGGTCCAGAACCCCTCACCATTCCAGGAAGACTATGCCATTTTGCCAGCAGATGGCAACAAAGAGCATCAGAAAACTGGACTTTGTCCATTGTACGAGAGGGGTACAGACTCCACTTCCACAGCCTGCCCCCCTCCTACAATCATAAAGCAGTTCAATCCTCAGGTCCCTGTCACCAATCTCTTGGGTCAGGAGGTCACATCACTTCTTGCTCAAGGAGCAATAGAAGAAGTACCCATACTCCAACAGGGTGCAGGGTTTTACTCCCCCTATTTTCTTATTCCCAAGAAAACAGGGGGACACAGGCCTATTCTGAACCTCAGAGAATTAAACAAATATTTATTCCGAGAAAAATTCAAAATGATTTCTCGGAACACTCTTGCCATTTATTTTATTTATTTATTTATTTAACAGTATTTCTAAACCGCCTTATCTTAATAATCAAGGTGGTATCACAGCAAGCAATCAGGTAAAGTGTGTGTTGTACATGCAGTGAGGATAAAACTTAGTTGTGTGAGGGATGTGTTGGGTGCTTGATTTGTTTGAGCTATATACAGGGTGGGCTATTTACAGTGGTGCTAGAATCATATTTTATATATATTCAGTTGTTTGGGAGGATTGGAGTGCTGTTATCCATTCTCTTAGGTTATGTGATGTGACCATAGTGCTCTATGAACAGCATGGTTTTCAGTTGTTTTCTGAAGTCTTTGAGGTCTGGAGTTGCCCTTAGATCGTCCGGTAGATTGTTCCATATTGTTGGAGCAGCCATGGATAGAGCTCTGTCTGTTGTGTCCTTGCGTGTGTGCTTGTACTCATTTGGGGTGCTGACTCGGTTGCGTGTTTGACTTCTTCTGGGACGTGCGCTGGTTTCCGGTTGTATGAGCAGGTGGAGGCTGTTGGCTGATGTGTGTTCTTTTATCTTAAATAGGTTTATGATAGTCTTGTATCTGATGCGAGCAATGATTGGGAGCCAGTGTAAGTCCTTTAGTGTAGGTGTGATGTGCTCCTGCCTTGCGGCTCCGGATATGATTCGAGCTGCAGTGTTTTGTGCCAGCTGTAGTGGTTTGAGAGCTTGTTTTGGTAGTCCGAGGTATATCGGATTGCAGAAGTCCAGTATTGGGGTTATCAGTGCTTGACAGACTGTACGGAAGTGTTCTGGAGCGAGGAGTGGTTTCAGTCTCCTGATGATTCGCATCCTGTAATATGCTTTTTGGATTGTTTTGTCTATGTGTGGTTTGAGGTTGAGTTTACTGTCCAGAGTAACCCCAAGGTATCTCACCTCCGATCTTATCGGTATCGTGGTGCTTTGTATCTTTATGTTTGGTGGGTGTGTGAAGCTTTGGTTTCGAGTGATGATTAAAGCTTCAGTCTTGTTGTAGTTTATAGCTAGATTGTTGTTTTGGCACCACTTCGCCATTTGGGTAAGGCAGTCTGCTATCTTAGAGAAGTCCGGGTTTTCGATTGATATCGGGGAGTATACCATTATATCGTCTGCGTATATTGTGTATTGGATGTTGTTCTCTTTCATAATGTTGCATATTGGTTGGATGTAGATGTTAAAAAGGAGTGCTGAGAGTGCGGATCCTTGTGGTACTCCTTGTTGGACGTTTATGGGCCGGGAGGTGTCCTGTCCCACCTTGACCTGTAGCTGTCTTTCTGTTAGGTACGAGTGGAACCATTTTAGAGTGGTACCGTGTATACCAGTGTTCTTCAGTCTCTCCAGGAGTATATTGTGATCAACTGTGTCGAACGCTGAGGAGATGTCGATGAAGATCATTATAATTCCATTCCTGATGTCGTCAATTATTCTTATGATGCTGTCGAAGAGGTAGATCAGGAGAGTTTCGACTCCATGGTTGGGACGAAATCCGTGTTGGTTGTCGTCGAGAGTTCCGTGTTCGTCAATGTGTTCCTGAAGTTGTAGTTGAACCGTCTTTTCGATTATTTTTGCGAGGAAGGGTATGCTGGAGATTGGTCGGTATGCTGCTGGGTCCTTTTTGTCGAGAGAAGTTTTCTTTGTGATTGGTCTTACTGAGGCAAGCTTTAATTGCTGTGGCATGAGTCCTTGAGTGAGTGAGTTGTGTACCATTTTATGAATGTTTGGTATGAGGCTTGCTTTGGTGGCTTTGACCCATGACACTGGGCAAGGGTCTGTAGGAGCAGTGCTTGTGTTGATTGTGGAGATGATGTCTGATATCTGCTCTTTTGAGGGTGAGTGGAATGTGCCCCAGGTTTTGGGGTGGACGTTCGTTCTGTTGGTTCTACTGGGTGTTGAGCGCTCTGTGGAGTGGAATTTGTCTTTGATGTGGTCGGCGAATATCTGTGGATCCACTTGTATTTCTCTTTCTGCTGCTTGCTCTTTTGTCAGGGTTTTTACTATTTCGAAAAGTTCTCTGGGTTTGTTGATGGAAGAATTTATCAGGTTTGTGTGGAATTCTCTCTTTGATTGGTTGATGTGTTCATTGTATTGTTTTTGCTTTGTTAGGTAAAGATGTTGGTCGGAAGTAGTTTTGTGTATTTTCTCCATCTCCGTTCAATTTTCCTGAGCTCCCTCTTTTCCTGTCGTATTTTTGCTGAGTACCATGGTTTGTTTTGTCTCTTGTTGTGGTGTTGTTTCTTGGTCCTGTCAACGGATGGTTTGGCGGCGTTAGCTAGGACATTGTTCCAGTTGGAAACTTGTTCCTCCAGGTCCTCTGAGTCAATGTTCAAGTGTTGTATTGTGTCCTGGATGAATTCGTCCTTGTCAAAGGACTTGAATCGTCTTTGTGTGTGTGGGAAGTTCGCTCTTTCGCTTGTCCAGTCTTCTTGTGATTGCAGATTTGTCTCGATTAAGTAATGGTCAGACCATGGTACTGGGGTGATGGTGGGTGTAGAGATTAGGTCTCTTGAAGTTAGGTAGTTTGATGCGAAGATGAGGTCTGGGGATGATCCTAGTCTGTGTGTTGGTGCATTGACTATCTGTGTGAATTGAAGTGATGACATTGCCTGAAGGAAGGCCTCTGCATCTTTTGTATTGGCGGACTTGAGGTTGAAGTCTCCGATTAGTAGTGCTGGTTTGTTGTTTGACGTTATGGCACAGGCTTCTTCGAGTATGAAGGCTAGTTCGTCGGGTGGAGCACGGGGTGCTCTGTAGGTTAGGCAGATTGCAATATTCTTGTTCTTGATGCTAATTGTGTTACACTGCTTTGTATCTGTGAGATTCAGTGTCTTGAACTTGAGTTCTGTTTTTGCTATTATTAGGACTCCTCCTCCACGCTTGTGGATGCGTGGGCAGTTGTATGCTGAGTAGTTGTTCGGTACTAGTTGGTTGAGTAGTACACTGTCGGTAGGGTTGAGCCATGTCTCTGTGATGCATATTATGTCTGGCTGTCGCTCTTCAATGTGGTCTACCAGAGTGTGTATCTTGTTGCAGATGGATCTGGCGTTTATGAGCTCAATTGATGTTTTCTTTGTGGAAGAGGTTGTTGCGACGTGTGCTTCCTTAGGGCCGGTGTTGGGGTTTGATTTGTGTCTGTTTTGTCTCTTTGTTTGGGGGGTTGCGAGTGTCTCTTTGTGTGTGTGTTGTGGACCGAGATATGGCAGTGCAGTTGGTGGGTACCATGGTGTGTTTGTTTGGGTGTAGTGGGGGTGTGTAGTTGGTGGGAGGAGTTGTGTGACTAGTAGGTATAGTGGGAGGAAGTATGTGGTGTGCATGTTGATAGCTTGTGATGTTCTGATAGGGCGACGCCTGTGTCCTTAGGTTTTCGTCTGTTGTTTGCTTTTTTGAGGAGAGCTGTACTTGTTGCAGGGGCTTGTCCTGGGGATGTGAAGTTGTATCTGTTGCGGTGCGGGAGCCTGTCCCGTGGAGGGAGCCTGTCCCTTGGATGTGAAGCTGTATCTGTTGCGGTGCGGGAGCCTGTCCCGTGGAGGGAGCCTGTCCCTTGGATGTGGAGCTGGATCTGATGCGGTGCGGGAGCCTGTCCCGTGGATGTGGAGCTGGATCTGTGGCGGACGCCTTGGTGCGGGAGCCTGTCCCGTGGAGGGAGCCTGTCCCGTGTGTGTGGAGCTGGATCTGTGTTGGTCGCCTTGGTGCGGGGGCCTGTCCCGTGGATGTGGAGCTGGGTCTGTCGCGTGCGGGAGCCTGTCCCGTGGAGGGAGCCTGTCCCATGGATGTGGAGCTGGATCTGTGGCGGTCGTCTTGGTGCGGGGGCCTGTCCCGTGGATGTGACGCTGGATCTGTCGCGGTGCGGGAGCCTGTCCCGTAGAGGGAGCCTGTCCCGTGGAGGTGGAGCCGGATCTGTGGTGGTCGCCCTGTTGCGGGGGTCTGTCCCGTGGATGTGGAGCTGGGTTTGTCGCGGTGCGGGAGCCTGTCCCGTGGAGGGAGCCTGTTTCGTGTGTGTGCAGCTGGATCTGTTGATGAACTCTTGGTCTGACCCACTATGGTACATCCCAAGTCCCTATGTTCTTATCTAGCTACAGATGACATTGCTTTAACATAGCATCAGCACTGGCATATCTCTGGGTTTAAGGTATCAATCTGGACAAACATGGTAATACCAAATATGGCCTATAAACGATGGTAGTTAACAACACTGGCATATCCCTGGGTTTACAGTATCGATCTGGACAAACATGGTAATACCTAATCTGGCCTGTAAACGCTGGAAGCTAACAACAGTATCCAGAGGGAACTAGTCACTAGAGTGCCCAACACTGATCTTGGATTCTAGTCCCAAACATGAATTTCTACCCTTTAAATTAGTATTTTTATGAGAGGCAGGAGGATAATCCTAGCTGTAGAGAGTGGTGCTGCTGCAATCAGATGATTTAAACAGAACTATACATTCAATTATTGTTAGGAGTGCAGTTAATTCATATAAGTAATGAAGCAGTGTTGATAGTTTAAAAATCACTCAAATGAGTGTGACTTACGTGCCCCAGAGTTTCAGCTCTTTAGGCAGTTCGGCGTCTTCGGAGTTGGTATTCTGCGTTTCCACTGTGAGTTGGTGGATTGTCAGTTCCTTGATTGTACGCGAGCTCGACCCCGAGGGAGCTCAGCTGTACCAAGAGGGAGGTGTAGTCTCAGCGTCGTTTTTTCTGTTATGTTTCTGTGACGATCTTGGGGGTGCCTTTGCCTAAGGGCCGTGCCAAAGGGCCCTCTTGCGCGGCCCTCAGGCGCGGGCCCGCAAGGCGCGGGTGCGCCTGTGGCGTTCTCCTTTTAAATGGAGAGCTGTGCCCCGATTGGGTAGAGATGCTCTGAGACACGCTGCTGGAGGGGTGGAGCCAAAAAGCAGCTTCCCCCGAAGAGCTCTTTTGTGTGCAGCAAGGTCTTTTGTAGCTGGCTTGCTCTTTTCTTGCCGCCGATCTTCTGGAGCAGGGCAGGCTCCCTTCGATGAGGCTTCGACTCAGGTAGATGGCTCAGCTCCTCCTGGAGCTAAGCAGAGCAAGAGAGGATCCTGTGCCTGTGGCTTCTCCTTTTAAATGGAGAGCTGTGCCCCGATTAGGTAGAGATGCTCTGAGACACGCTGCTGGAGGGGTGGAGCCAAAAAGCAGCTTCCCCCGAAGAGCTCTTTTGTGTGCAGCAAGGTCTTTTGTAGCTGGCTTGCTCTTTTCTTGCCGCCGATCTTCTGGAGCAGGGCAGGCTCCCTTCGATGAGGCTTCGACTCGGGTAATTGGCTATGTTCTCTAAATCTAAAGGATGCATATACTCATTCTCATCCATACAGATCACAGGAAATTCCTTCGATTCCTTTTCCAGGGAAGACATTTCCAATACAGGGTCAATCCCTTCGGGCTGGCTTCTGCCCCAAGAGTCTTCACAAAGCGAATGGCAGTAATAGCAGCATTCCTGAGAACTCTGGGAATATTCATCTTCCCCTACTTAGACGACTGGCTCATTCGGGCACCAACAGTTCCAGAAGCCAGCTTCGCTCTTTCTCGCATGATGCGAATTCTTCGCTACTTGGGACTGGTCATAAACCTCCCAAAATCTCAGCTCACCCCTTCTCAGTCCCTGGAGTTCATAGGGGCTCGTCTAGATACCAGACAGTCAAGGACTTTCCTACCACAGCCCGCTGTCTTCGTATACTGCAGCTGGCATCCCAAGCAGCTATGAAAGTCTTCCTGACTGCTCGGGAAATGCTTCAGCTTCTGGGGCATATGGAATCCACTGTCCATGTGGTTCCCTATGCTCGCCTTTACATGCGAACAGCCCAGTGGACCCTCTCCTCTCAGTGGACACAGGCCTCGGGTCGCCTGTCGGACAAAATCAGAAACTCCACACATCTCATTTCATCCCTTCAATGGTGGCAATCTCTGGAAAACCTAGTAGGCTCTCCTTTTCAGCAGCCTCTTTTCCAGGCCACTCTAACGGATGCGTCCAAGTTGGGTTAGGGAGCTCACTTGCACAATCTCTCTACTCAGGGTCTCTGGACCCCACAAGAGGCTTGTCTTCACATAAACCTCCTAGAACTCAAAGCCATCTACCATGCTCTTCGAGTAGTCCAGGCCCAGCTCAGCTACAAGACAGTCCTGGTTCAAACCGACAATCAAGTAGCCATGTTCTATGTGAACAAGGCAGGGCAGAACGGGCTCTGTCATTATGCAACAAAGCTTTGTGACTGTGGGCCCTCGCCAGAGAGCTTCAAATCCACCTCCTAGTGGTATATCTTCCGGGCATTCAAAACCTTTGGGCAAACAAACTCTGTCGAATACTGCTGCCACACGAATGGCCTCTTCACTCAGACCAGATTGCTCAAGTATTTCGAATCTGGGGAAACCCAGATATAGACCTCTTTGCAAGTCCACAGAATGCCAAACTTCCCCGGTTCTGTTCCAGAATTCCGGCTCAAAACTGTCAGGCAAGAAATGCTTTCCTTCTCCACTGGGGGCAGGACTTCCTCTATGCCTTCCCACCCATTCCCAAGACACTATTCAAGCTTCAGACAGAGAGGACGTATGATTCTCATAGCTCCATGTTGGCCAAGGCAAACGCGGTATCCTCTGCTTCTACGTCTCTCTCGAGCCACACCACTGGAGTTGGGATATGCTCCAGATCTTTTTTCCCCAGGAGAACAGGATGCTATTGCACCCGAATCCCCAGTCCCTACATCTCAAGGCCTGGTTGCTGAAAGCCTAGAGCTTCCAGATATCAACCTTCCTCAACAGGTCAAGGATATCCTGGTAGCCTCCAGAAAACCCTCCACAAGGTGATCATATACCTGCAAGTGGAAAAGGTTCTCTGTATTGTGTTCTCAAAGGGGGCTTCACCCCCTTTCGGTGTCTCTGGAATTGCTACTGGAGTATCTCCTCCATTTATCAAATTCTGGTCTTAAAACCAATTCAGTAAGGGTGCATCTTAGCAGCAATGCAGCTTCTTGCAAGCCTTTGGATGGACAGCCTATTTCTTCTCATCCACTTGTAGCAAGATTTATGAGAGGTCTACTCTTAAAACCTCCCATTAAGCTGCCACCGGTGGCATGGGATCTCAAACTTGTTCTGGGGCAACTTATCAAACCACCCTTTGAGCCCTTAGCCACTAAAGACCTGAAGTTTCTTTCCTGGAAAGTCATCGTCCTAGTTGCTCTCACTTCTGCAAGATGCATCAGTGAGTTGCAGGCCTTAGTGACTGATCCTCCTTATACAAGTTTTCACCATAAGGTAGTTCTTAGGACTCATCCTCACTTCATACCAAAGGTGGTTTTGCCTTTTCATTTAAACCAGTTTACCTTTCTGTATTCTTTCCTAGGCCTCATGCCTCTAGTGCAGAAAGGAACCTTCATACCTTGGATTGTAAAAGAGCCTTAAGCTTTTTACCTTCAAAGAACTAAGCAACACAGCAAATCTTCTCAGCTTTTCGTTGCTTTTGATTCTAGTCATTTGGGACTTCCATTTTCCAAAAAAAAATCTTTTGATGGATTGCAAATTGCATATCCTTTGCATACGAGAGTAAGGGACTTTCTCTCGAAGGCCACATCACAGCTCACAATGTGACAGCAATGGCAACCTCCATGGCTAATCTTTGTTCTCTGTCCATTGACAACATCTGTAGAGCATCCACCTGGGCTTCAGTACACACCTTTACAGCTCATTATTGTTTAGACAAGGACTCCTGTCGGGATGCCTCGTTTGGGCAAGCTGTTCTACAGCATCTCTTTCAGACTTAGTACAAATCCTACCCACCGTCCCAGGGTTTTTGATGCCAGAGATCCATGGCAGGAAGAATGACCCATCTCACCAGAGATTTGCAGCTTGCTAGGGTCATCCTCCTGGCATTTCTCAGCTGGGGAGTCCCCATAGGTGAAGACTACATTCCTGCTTGTTCCTGGAGATGGCGTAGTTACTCACCTGTAACAGGTGACCTCCATGAACAGCAGGAATTAAGTCTTCACAACCCACCCACCTCCCCTAGGAGTTCTCTCTCTCTCTTTTCCTCTCAGCTATAAACTCAACTGATGAAGGAGAGTTGGAAAGGTGGGAAGGCAGCATGCAGGCACTGTGGAATGCTCCCAAAAGCTTTCCTATTGGACGTTCCCGCACAGACTCTGTCGGTACCGACAATACCCATATGTGAAGACTTAATTCCTGCTGTTACCAGAGATCACCTGTTACAAGTGAGTAACTACGCTTTATGTCAGAGCAGGTGTAAAGAAGAGCATGGACAATTTTGGACTTGCACCTAAATTCTGCATATGAAATGGGGAATGCATGTGTAGATTTTTGTTCTCAATTTATATATAGGTCAGAATGGTTTGTTGATGTGCTTCTTTGGAAAAGATTTCTTGATGACATTTTCTTTTTATGGAAGGGCAATATAGATACCCTTCATCAATTTGTATGCTATTTGAACCAAGTGGACCCTCACATCAAATTTACTCTGAAATATGATATTCATCAAATTGAATTCTTGGATGTTTTGGTTATTATGGGTAATAATGGCTTATCTACCACACTTTTTCGTAAGCCTGTTCAACGCAACACTTAAAATATTCGAGTTGTCATCCTTCGGCCCTGAAACAGGGGCTCCCCTTTGGTCAGTTCTTAAGGCTTAGATGCATTTGTTCTTCGCGTGATGATTTTAAAATCCATGCCAAAGAATTACATCATTGGTTACAACATTGGGGTTACCCCCAAAAAATCATGCGACATGCTTATAAAAGAGCTTTAAATAATCATAGGGAGTGGCTGTTATCGGGTCCGGTTGAAGAGAATGCCTATCAGTTTAATGCGAGTAACAATGCCAGTGATCTCACTACTAATGTAATCGGACATGTAAATGATAACACTAATATGGGGGCACCACTGGAGATTTTGATATGAATGTCCACAAATGCAATTGGGAATTAAAATATGGACAATTACAATACATATGTTAACAACATGAATATGGACAAAGATAAAGATAAAAATAAAAATAAGGATACACTGGAATTTGAGACCATGGGGGTTTCTCGGGACTATAAAAGGACTAGTGAGACAAAAACTATGGATTCTTCGAAATCTGTTGTAATTTTACCTTTCAATCATCGTATACACACAGTACATTCACTTTTGAGAAAACATTGGAGTATTTTGTCGGTTCACACATGTTTTCAGAAAAGACTTTGTGTTGCTTTCACTAGGGGGCGGAATTTACGTGACAGTGTGGTATGTACCTCCCCACGGGTTGATCCTTCCAAGCACCAGATGGGACATTCTTCCTGTGGTCATTGCTCCTATTGTTCAGGATCTTTGTTAGGTACTGTTTGGATTGACCCCCGCACACAGCGTAAATGGCTTTTCCAACGAGCCACATCTTGTGACTCTTCATATGTGGTATATTTGATCTGTTGCCCATGCGGGTTAGCATATGTGGGTAGGACAATTCGCCCTTTTAAGGTCCGCTTTTCAGAACATGCCTCTCGGGTCCGTACCCATACTATTTCAGCCACACTAGTACAACATATGCTTTCTTATGGTCATAATTTTGAGGATCTACATTGGAGAGCGATTGACCACGTCCCTTGCAACCCGGGCGGAGGAGATCGGATTCAACGGTTACAATTTATTGAGCAGCAGTGGATTTTTCACCTTAATACAGTGACTCCCCATGGTCTCAATTTAGAGTTGGATTGGCACAGCCTTTTATGATCTTTTTAGGCTATTTCCATTCCACATGCAAATTTTTCTTCCTCCCCTTTAAGAAAAAATTTGGATTTTTTTGATTTTTCTAATGATCTGGATGACGTCAGACGCCATGTTTAAAAGTGATTCTTTGTAAAGTTTTTTTCATTCCTTTGCGAATTGACAGCTATTTGATTGGTGATGACGGTTTGATCTGAAGCAGGGCAGATTGAAGTGAGAGCCCGAAATGCAGGACTGTGTCGTGTGTCTTCCATCTTGATGATTTTGCCGTGGCAGTTAAGTTCCGTTTTAAAATATATTTCTTACTGCTGTTTTGATTAAAAGGAACCATTACTTACCAAGGTCTGGGAGTCTGTTTTCATGACCCCGGTACATGGTATTATATGGTCCAACAAAAAATATATGAAAGAACTATTGTTTTCTTTACTCTTTTGTATGAGTGCTATTTGAGCCGGGTGAGGAGTTTTGGCTCCTGGGTTTGGCAATTTTGCCTTTGTGCTTGTAGATTTTTGTCCTGCCAAGGCTATCTCCTTATTTTTGATATGGTATAAGCATCCACATGTAAAATGAACATGTTCTAAAATGGCCATTTACACATGGATGCAATTTACATAAGTAAATGTTCATACTGATAAGTGAACATCGCAAATGAGGCTTCTAAAATGACCCCCATAATGTTTGGACCACCTCTGTATAAGAAAGAAACATCTTCCTTAGCAAAAGCAAGCTCCAACTCCCTTGTGGTCCAGGAATTATCCTGTTCTACCTCTTAGCTTCAACCCAAACCCAACTTCAGTGCTCCTCTGAATATTTTATCTCTGTCAAACAAGGCCCCAACAGTTGTACCAGCAGCTTCATGTTTTCCCACTGTTGGCTCAAGTCACTAAGATCTACAACATAGGCTGCAGATCTGCACATCTCAGACTCAATTGGCTGACTTGCATAGAGCAAGTGTCTTTTTACCTTGACTTAAGAGGCGAAGTGAGGTAACAACACATATTACAGTGTGCGCTAACTGCTACTACAGACCTGTGGTAAACACTACCATTTTATCCCCATCGTGCTTAAATCAACCAGTGCAGTAAAAATATCATGCTAAATGCTTTTAGCATGATGGGGTAGAGAATGGCAGTTGGTAACAGCTAAATGAGGGCTGTTGCCACAACTGCCAATAGTGCAGTTGAACTTAACTCCCTCCAATCCCAACATTAGCACCAGCGGAAGATGTCACCGACAGCTCTTAGCCCTTCCCACCATCCTGATCCAACCCCCCTTTCAAATAGAAGCCCCTCACCCCCCTTCTCAAGTAACAGACTGCTTAAAAGGTTGGAAACCAGCAACTCCCCCTCTTCCCAAATAGAAGCCCACCCTTCCCTACACCCTTCCCAGGCACTTACTCTGGTATAAAGCATAGTTATTAATCTGTAACATGTAATCTCCAGGAACAGCAGGAATCAGTCCTCACATATGGGTGATGGTGGCACTGACGGAGCCCCATGCAGAAGCATCTCCCTTGCTTTCAAAGAAAGCCTTTGGGAAATGCACCATGAATGCGTGGTCCCCTTCCCACCCAAGGGTGGCATCTTGCCTCAGTCAAGTGACATAGCTAAGATGACAAACAAAAATTTAAAATACAGTAAGGAAGCAACTCCAAGAGGAGGAGGGAGGGTTGTGAGGACAGATTCCTGCTGTTCCCGGAGAGCACCTGTTACAGGTGAGTAACTATGTTTTTTCCGGGAACAAGCAGGAAATCAGCCCTCACACTGATGTACGTGGAGGGATGATCGCTATGAGGAGATTTGGTTAGCAATTTTACTATCTCAAATAGTTCTCTTGGTCTATTGAGTGATTTCATTATTAGCCTGGCCTGATTTTCCCTTTTAGCATTGTTTATGGCCTCTTTATGTAGTGCATTCATATCTTGGTCCTTGTCTTCTTTACATTTGGTTTTCATCCATTTTCTTTTTAATTTGCGTAGTAGTCTCTTTAGTGATCCTAGCTCATTATTGTACCATACATTTGATTTGTTTTAGAGGTTGCTCTATTTGCTTTTGTTGGTGCAGATGCGACTTCTAATATGGTAGCATTCCATTTGTCCAACAGGGTATTTAAGTCAGAGATATCATGACTTAGTTGTGGAAGTATATCTTGGAGAAATGAGTCTTTGTTGTATAGTTTAAAATGTATTCTAGAAAGTAGTTCTGGTGTTTGTCTGGGAATTGTATTGTTATGGGGGACTTCGAATGTGATGGTATAATGGTCAGACCATGGGACCAGATGAGTCTAATAGGATGGGGTATGTTCTTGTAAATAGTTGTTTTGGGAAGAAAATTGGATCTAATGCGTTTCCTTTATTGTGTGTCATCCATTTTATTCCTAGCTCTAATGAATGATTGTGCTTGGGTAGAGAGTGTAATGATGCAAGGTTAAAGTTGCCTAGTAATGTTAATTCTTTGTTAGGGTGTGCGTATGTACATATTGATTCAAGTATTGTGCTTAAAGAATTCACAACCTGTGATGGTGCTCTGTATACAAGGTAAAAAGTTATTTCTTTGGTTTTAACTACGAGGGTGTCTAACACATCATAACTGTTATTGGCTACTAGGATGGGTTTTAAGTCTCTTTGCGAGAACCATGGCACCACCTACACATTTATTTTCTCTAGTGGTGAAGAACGTGTCATAATCAGGTTGGTTAAACTGTTTAAGTAGGACTGTGTCTGTGTCTGTAAGCCATGTTTCTGTGATTAGCATGATATCAGGATTGTTATCATGAATGTAATCAAGTAAGATAGGGATTTTATTTTTGACTGATCTAGCATTTATTAGACAGCAGTTTAAGATGGGGTGATTACGTTGATTAGTTATCTTTGTATGGGGTTCATGGTTATATGTGATTACGTGGATGCGTCTTTAGGATGTATTTTGTTCAGCTCCAAGGGATCTGTAACCATTTATTGTTTCTTTTGGCCAGTAACTATATTGTATTATTGGTATATTATAGGTTAGCTGTGTTGAGTGGTAGGTTTGGAGAATTGCAAAAATGTAGCTATATTTAGGAGGTGGCTATGAAAATTAGGGTCATGAGTGCTTTGAGCTCCATTTACATGTATATTGCAGCTGACGTATGCTGCAGGTTGTATTGGGTTTGTGTGAGTAGGAGTGTTAGGTTTGATGCAAGTTCTATTTAAGTAGCTTTGTTTGGTGTGGATAGGAATAAGGTAGTTAGCACATGTACGTAATAACAAATCTTGACCTCCATAAGATAGGAATGTAAGGCAGATGACTAGGTAAAGGAGAGGAGAGAGCAGTCAGTATTAAGCAGAGTGTATACAAGTAAATTTAGTTGTTTGCTCAGTATTGGATTTATGATTCACTTATATATCATTACATAGTAGTAAAATAAAGTGTTCAGATAGACTCATACTCAATACCTGCAAGTCACACAACTGACTGACTATCTTACCAGGCTGTGTTACTGCTTAGTTTCCTCATTTGGCTCATTTTTCAGGGATGTTGGAGGATGTCACACAGTCAATGTCCAAGGGCCACCCGATGAGGCAGTTCTTTAAGGATGAGCAGGCTGTGTAACAGCGTCCTCAATTGGCTTGGGATGTTGAACAGGAGAAGTTTATTTCTCTTGGTCACAGTTCAGACCTGACTAGGGCTGGATATTTTGCACAGCCCAATTGGTAGTTAGCTGGCTTGGAAAGGACTTCTTTTGGATCGTTGAAGAGGTTACAGGGAATCACATGGAGAGCGAGAAGATCAGTTTCTGTAATCCTGTGCAGGTCCGCAGAAGGTTTCTGTTCAGGCGGGTCTGTGATGACTTTGTAGATCTGGTGTTTGCTTTCCTTCAGCTGATTCTGTTGCCTTGTGAGTTTTGTCAGTTTTTGCTAGAATGTTTTCTCCTGGTAGGTGCAGACTAGTTTCAGTCTTGGTTGGATGATGCAGTGTCTTCCTGGAGGTGGGTTTGAGAGGTTCACCTCAGTTCCTACCAAAGGGCCCTCAGGGGCACAGGCCTGCCAGGGCATGCTGCTTTTTTTTAAACAGAGGAGCTGAGCCTCAACTGTACCTTGGAAGGAGGGAGTGGGAAGGGCAAGCAGCTCCCTCTTCTACCCCCGATGCTCGATCAGGTACTGCTGGATGGATGGATGGATGGATGGCTGGCTGGCTGGCTGGTTTGCAAGAGGGTCTTTTGTCCATCGTGCCGCTTCTTTTAAGCAGAGCAGCTGAGCCCAAATTGGGCCGAGGAGGGGCGAGCAGGAGGAGGGGCAAACAGCTCCCACTTCTACCCCCGATGCTCAATCGGATGCTGCTGGATGGATGGCTAACAGGCTTGTGGCCCCCTGCTTTTTGACATAGAACATTGTGACTTGGTGGTTCCGTCTGGACCAGCAATGACTTGTGCTGCAACTGGTGGCGGAAGGCTCAAAGGGCCAGAAATATCGCCCAGAGCTCCAGAAGACTGATCTGAGACTGCCAGTCTGTCTGGGACCAACTGCCTTGAGTGTGGAGGTCCCTGCAGTGAGCCCTCATCCCAGCAGGGAGGTGACCATGTTGAGGACCCTCTGTGGGGTGGGTGCCTGGAAGGGCATCCCGGCCTGAAGGTGGCAAGGGATCTGCCACAAGTTGAGGGAGTCCACCAGCTAGCGGGTCACTTTCACCCTGTCCCAAAGCCTGCCCATGGCTTGTGTACACTGGGAGCGGAGGCACCACTGAGCCACCTTCATGTGCAGGCAGGCATATGGGGTCACATGGACCGTGGAGGTCATGTGGCCGAGGAGGCGGAGGGGAATGTAAGCAGGGACCGACCGGCAGTACTGCATCTCTGTGGTTAGTGCCCTGAGGAGTTCTAACCTCTTGGGTGGAAGGCCTTGGCCTGGAGGGTGTCTACTGAGCCCTGATGAGCTCCAGACACTGAGCCAGAAAGAGAGAGGTAAGACTTGGGCTAGTTGATGACAAACCCCAGATGTTGCAGGACATGGATGGTGTGCCCAGTGGTGGGGGGCAGCTGTGCTTCCCCTTATGAGCCAGTTGTCCAGGTAAGGAAAGACAAATGCCCCTTGAAAACTAAGGTGGGCTGCAACTACCACTAGGCACTTGGTGAAGACCTTTGGCGATGAAGCCAGCCCGAATGGTAGCACCCAATATTGGTAGTGACCTCCTCCCACTACGAACTGGAGGGATGTTTGTATAAGCATCTTTCAGGTCTAAGGAGCATAGCCAGTCTCTCTGCTGGAGGTATGGCAGCAGTGTTCTAAGGGACAGCATCTTGAACCTCTCCCTCACCACGAATCTATTCAGGTCCCATAGGTCCAGGATGGGCCTGAGGCCCCTTGTTTGCTTGGGAACGAGAAAATACCTAGAGTAGATGCCTTTGCCCCAGAGATGTTTGGGCACTGGCTCTACCACCGTCCTTGAGGAGACATGCGAGCTTGGTGAGGAGCAGTCTGGTGAAGGAGAGGCCTGATGGACTCTCCTGGGAAGAATGAGGGTGGCTTCTGTTGCAGGTGTAGGACGTAACCGTCCTTGACAACTTGCCATACCCAGGAATCAGTGATGGAGGATCACCTGTGGGAAAACAGGGCCAGATGTCCCCCGTGAGCTGCTGAGGGCCTCGTAGGAGAGAGGAGGCCATGCCCAAGAAGTCAAAAACTCCCTCCAGCTATGCCGGGACCGTTTCCTGGGCCTTGGGGGTTTTCTGCTTGCAAGGGCCATGCCCATAACCCTTGTGCTGTTGACCCTGCTGTGGGACAGAGGCGGCTTGGTGCTGTGGGGCATTGCCAAAAGCCACCTTTCCTCCCCCCCCCTCGGGAAAAAGGGCTTCTCCCCTGGGGCTGTCTTACGGAGATGAGCTAAGGTCCTTTTAGAGAGAGTCTGGTCCTGGTCAGGAACTCAGTCTCTCTCTTTGCAGCTTTGTCTGCCATGGGTTTTCTAAAGAGATTTTCTCCGGTGCAAGGGACATTGTTGAGTTTGTCCTAGACCCATTGCTCGAGGTCAGACAACTGCCACCATGCCTAGTCTTGGGCCCCAATGCCCGCGGCGGCCACTCTGGCTGAGGACTATCATATGCTGCTCGAGACAGGAACTTCAAGCACTCCTTGACTGCCAAGGCCAGTGACTTGCACCATTGGAGGTTACTCATCAAGGTCTGCAGAGAAACTGGCAAGATCCCTCACCAGCTCCTTGACATACATACCAATATACAACTGATAATATTGAACCCGGCATGCCAGCATAGAACCCTGAAAGGCTTTTTGGCTGAGGCCGTCGAGGGTCCAGTCCTCCCTGATGGGGGGGCATCGAGGAATGAGTCTTCTGGCTTTTGAGTCGGTGCATGGCCGACTTGACAACTATTGAGATGAGGGGGAGCAGGGTTTTCTGGAACCCCAGGCTCCGGCAGACTTGGTACATGGAGTCAACGCATCTGCTGCCAATGTCTCACACACACAGAGGAGGAGAAGATGCTCGAGGATCAGAGGAATGGGCACTGTGAAGGCCTCCTTCAGAGGGGCCTCCTACTAGAAGATCTCAAGTTCCTCCATGCAAGAGTCTTCCTGTGCTTCGGTCTTGAATGTGAGCGCCTTTGCCATGTCCTACACAAAATAGAGAAAGGCAACATCCTCAGGCGCAGACCGGTGGAAACAGGTCCGAGGGCATGTCTCAATGTCACCGGGTGTCTGGGGATTCCTCGTCCTCTGTCTCCCAGTTTGACTCAAAGTCAGAGGTAGAGTCAGAGGTCCTGCAGTTCCCACTGTTAAGACCCGAGCCTTGAGGGCTGCAATCTCCGTAGGACCTGTGGTCTGAGCCACGGGCACTGGCCAGAGGGGACCAGTGTCCAGAGGAACAGGACCGGGACCTCATCCTATACCACTGGATCTCTTGAGGCCGGTGATGCTAGAGGATCAGTTCAATGTCCGGCAAAGCCCTCGATTTTGAGGATCTGGTCATCAGGGCAGATGAACAGAAGGAACTGATCATCAGTAGCTGCTGCTGGGCCAGGAGGGCAGAGATACTGCGCTCCAGGGCTGCAATCCTGGTCTCTATGCTAGTTGGCTCTGCATCCTTTGACACAGGCACTGATGGCTTTGGGTCCTCCGACTGTTCCGTCGAGGGGGCGTCCTCAACCAGAATGGCCTCAGGGGTCAGAGGCCAGTTGCAGACAACTCCTTCCAGGGCAGCTTGTGAGGTCACTCTCGCTCCAAATCTTCAGACTCAAGCAGGGGATTGCGGAGCCTGCAGTGAGATTTACCTGCATTTCCAGACCAATCCTCTGAGGTGGTTTTTGAACTCTTCTTGCGTTTTACCTCCAGGGATTTTCCCTCAGAGCACCCATGGCTACAGGACTCTGAGCATTGCGGAGCACAAAGTTACTGGAGATGGCCCTGGAGCATGGTGTTGCCAGGGACTCTGGCAAAGAGTCGGATCTATGGAAGAGCTTTTCCTACTGCAGTTGATGGCTCTTGATGGTCTTGGCAGTCATGGCTTTGCAAAATTTGCAGCCCGAGTTGTCATGGTCCGGCCCAAGGAAGCAGTCATGTGGGTCAGCGAGGGACATCATCTTGCTGCACCAATCACATTTCTTGAAGCCACTGCAGACCATCATGAAAAAGGGGGCCTTGCAACCCAGGCAAGGATCAGAGGCCTGTGGCCAAAAAAGGGCATGAAGAATCAGTCGAGGGATATCTTGAGAAAAACAAGAAAAAACAAAGGAATGAACAAGAGGAGTGATGCTAAGGTGAGCTGGCTTGGGGGCGGGAAAAGAACTGGTATGCATACCGGAAAGACAAAAATAGACACTTTTCCCAGGGAAACTAGACAGACGCCCGGAGGGCTCCACAGAAAATGGATACTGAGGCAAGATGTCACCCTTGGGTGGGAGGGGGACGACATATGCGTGGGGTGCATCTCCCAAAGGCTTTCTTTGAAAGCTGAGGAGATGCTTCTGCATGGGGCTCCATTGGTGCTGACATCATCCATTTGAGAGGACTGACTTCTTGCTTGTTTCTGGAGAATCCCTGGTATTTAGTGGATGGGCAGGAGAGATCCCTCCCCTGTTCCTGCACATGTGCAAAATGGCAGCTCTAACACCCCCCCCCCCCCCCCTTACGTACAGACCTCATAGTAATACCACAAAGGTACTGACTGGGTGTCAGATCCATCATTTTGCACTGGGCATCAACAGGGCAAGAGCGAGAAGAGATTGCTCCTGCCTTGTCCACTAGGCACCAAGGATTACATTGGGTTAAGTGGCTGGGAGGAAGAGGGGCAATCAGATGGTGTTTCCAGTGGCCAGTCTTTTAAGCAATTTATTACTTCTGAATAGGTAGTAATGGGGCATTAAGCGGAGAATTGGAGAGGGGCTTCTATCGAATGGGCAATCAGATTGTAAGGGTGGGAAGGGATGGTAGTCATCAGTGGCACTTGGCATGGATACTCATGTTGGGCTTGGAGGTGTGAGACAGCACTGGGCTCTGCGTTACAAGCAGAACCTTGGCTGTCTGCCTCTGCATGCAATACAACTCTCATTGGACAGTGTCCTCTGTACTAAATGCAGGGCAGGTGCTGGACATTCCCCCTGTACTTACCATACCTTAACTTTACCAAATAAGGTGTGGTAAGTGCAAACACGCTCCTAAATTGACAATATTTATTTTGACATTAAATAATGTGAGTATTTCATTATGCATCTCATGTCCATGTTAGTTCTCTGGGAATTCTCATTTTATTTTTCATCTAAATTCTTTGTCTAATAAATTATACTCCAAATAGTATAACGAATCTCACCTCCTTGCTATCCAAGTCCATTTAAATCTGGCCTGCTACCTCTGTCTCTCTTCATAACTCATCGAGGCTGATTCTTGCTTCTAGGGGGCTCACTGCCCATTTGATTCTTCTTGCCAACCTCAACACTCTTCTCTATTTCATCATCCGCTCTTGAGTATTCTCGCTGCATTTCTGGTCCTACCCCCAACTAAATTTCCCTCTCATTAACCAGTACACTTCTTGGTCCTTGATCAGAATCCATTCCCTGACTCATCGGACTGGTGATTTTCATCAGTACTAACTTTTATCACCTCATTTTTTCAATCTAACTTGTCTCAGTTTTCTAATCTCCTATGGCCAAAAAGCATAGTTACTCACTGTAACATGTGTTCTCTGGGAACAGCAGGAATCAGTCCTCACATATGGGTGACGTCGGCACCAATGGAGCCCACGCGGAGCATTTCTCCAGCTTTCAAAGAAAGCCTTTGGGAATGCTACCACACATGCATGGTCCCCTTCCCACCCAAGGGTGCCATCCTGCTCAGTCAGATGACATAGCTAGGACGGCAGTAAAAACTAACAGAAGGTAGGGAGGGAACTCCCAGGGGAGGAGGGAGGGTTTTGAGGACTGATTCCTGTTACAGGTAAGGAACAAGCAAAAGTCAGTCCTTACATATTGGACTAGCTCCAGCCTGCTGAGGACCAAAGCACCAATGGTGACCAACTGAGTAGCCATGAGTTGCAGAAGGTGAGCCCCCACGGAGAAACTCTGCAAGACCCTAACCATCCAGCAACACTATCACTCCAGTAGTCTGAACAAAAGGGTCGGAGGGCAGGAGTTGCCTACACCCCAAGAATATTACAGAGTATATCCTGGCCAAAGGCATTGTCCCTGCAGGACTCGCTCTCCAGGCAGTAGTGAGCTGTGAACATATGAATGGAAGACCATGTGGCGGTCTTACAGATCAGTCACTGGCACTGAACGGAGGTTGGCCATTGATGTGGCCCATCGCCCTCATGCGATGTGCTGTGATCCGGTGCTCCAAGGAGAGGCCAGCTCACTCACAGGCGAGGGCAATACAGTCTGCCACCCAAGTGGACAGAGTTCGCTGAGTCATAGGGAGCCCCAGTCTACTGGGGTCATAAGACACAAAAAGCTGAGGAGCTTTCCGATGGGCCAGATTCTATTGCATGTAGAAGACAGGGCCCACTTGCAATCTTGTGGGTGAAGTATTAGTTCCTCCCAGCCCGTGGGAGGCTGTGGGAAGAGGAGGGGGAGGACCACCTCTTGGTTAAGGTGGAAAGGAGACACCACCTTCGGAAGGAATTTGGGGTGTGTGCAGAGCACCACACTTTTCTTATAGAACTTCATATATGGTGGGTCCGCCACCAGGGCCTGCAGTTCGCTCACTCTGAGCAGACATGAGGGTCATCAGGAAGGTCTCTTTCCAAGACAGGTATCTCAGGTGGCAAGTGGCCAGGGACTCGAAGGGCAGTTTAGTGAGCTGGGAGAGCACCACATTGAGTTCCCATTCTGCCTTCAGAGGGCAGCGGGGGGATTAAAAAGGAGGCCCCAGAGGAACCCAGAGACCAGGAGCTGACTAGAGAAGAGATTTCCCTTGATAGGGTGGTGGTGTGCGACTATGGCGCTTAGATGCATCCTCACAGAGTTGGATTTCAGCACAGTGTACGACAGCTGCAGTAGGTACTGAAGAACCAGTTACACGTGGCAGGAAAAGGGATTCTCTGTCTTCTCTGCACACCAGATATAGAACTGTCTCCACTTAAAGGCATAGGCCTGCCTGATGGAGGGTTTTCGAGAGGCCAGTAGGACCTCCTCGACTTCCCTGGCAGGTTAAAGGGGGCTAGCGCTACCCTTTCAGTAGTCATGCAGTTAGCAAGTGACCCCAGGTTGCGGTACAGAAAGGAGCCCTCCTCCTGGGACAGGAGGTCTGGGGCTCGGCATGCCACCAACAAGGATAGCAGCGAGGGGAACCAGGGTTTGCCTGGGCCACTTGGGTGCGATCAGTATGACTGGCACCCCCTTGCTCTGGACCTTGAAGAGGGTCTTGGCGACCAGGAGGGGAAGGTCAGTGGAACACATATAGTAAGGCCCTCTGACCCCAAGATTAAGAGGCATCTGCCACCACTCTCCTCAGATGTGGTTGGCACAAGCAGAAGCACGGTAGCTGTGCATTGTCCGGGGAGACAAACAGGTCCAGCATTGGCCTGCCCCAGTGGTGGAAGAGCTGCTTTGGTTAGTGGAGGAGTGGCCTAGTGGTTGGGGCAAGGAACTTCAGCCCGGAAGGTCAGGGGTTCAAATCCCACTAGAGGACAGCAACCTTGGGCCAGAAGGACTGGGGTTTCTAGTCCCACAGGTGCTCCTTGTGGTCTTGGGCAAGCCACTTAACCCTCCATAGCCCATGTTCCCTGTAAAATAGTTATCTCCAAGTTATAATGCCCTGTTCAATGTAATTTCAGTTTGTTCAATGTAAACCACACTGATGCAGAATAGCACGGTATATAAGAGAATGTAAATAAATAAATAAGTTACTCTGAGGTTCAAATGCCACTCATGTGGGTGAAGGACTGTCTGCTAAGCAGTTGTCCTGGCCTGGAGAGTATACCGCTTGCAAGAGCATGTTGTTGCGCACTGCAAAGGAGAGGAGAGCCACAACCTCCTAACAAAGGGAGTGCAAGCCCATTCCTCCCTGCTTGTTGATATAAAACATGGCCATCTGTTTGTCCAGCTGGATCATGACAGGCTGGTGCCATAGGCAGTGGTGGAACGCTCACAGGGCCAGAAAGATTGCCCTGAGTTCAAGGAGAATGATCTGCATGGGTGACTCCTCCTGGGACCAGCTGCCTTGCATGCAGCAGTTCCTGCAATGCACCCCCCAACACAGGAGGGAAGTGTCCATTGTCAGGGTCCTCTGTGGTGCGGGTGGCTGGAATGGCATTCCGCCCCGAAATAGTGCAAGTTGTGCCACCTGGTAAGGGATTCTGCCAGCTGGTGGGCTGCTCTGACTGCCTCATAGCCTGCCTGTAGCTTCAGTCCACTGAGAACGGAGGCATCATTGGGCTGTCCGCATGTGTAGGCAGGCTAGTGGTGTGACAGACCATTGAGGCCATGTGGCCCAACAGGCAGAGAAGGAGACGAGCCGGTTCTGACTGGCAGCATTGTACCTCTTCTGCCAGTTGCATGAGGCGGTCTGCCCTTTCTCTTGGCAGAACAGCCTTGACCTGTAGCATGTCCAACTGTGCCCCTATAAACTCCAGACTTTGGGTTGGAGTGAGATGGGACTTGAGGTAGTTGATGACAAACCACAGGTGCTGCAGCAGGAGGGTTGTAAGCTCTGCAGCCTGCCTGACCTCTGAAGCTGTGCCACGTTTGATTAGCCAGTTGTCCAGGTAGAGGAAGACAAAAGCCCCTTGAAGATGCAAGTGAGCTGCTACCACTGCCAAGCACTTGTTAAAGACCCTTGGGGATGAGGCCAGCACTCTGTACGGGTAGTGCCCTCCTCCCATAGGTACTGCCAGTGGGAGGAGTGGATCAGGTTGCAATCATACGCATCCTTTAGGTCCAAGGAGCACATAATCTCCCTGGTGGAGTTAGGGCAGCAGTGTTCCAAGGGAGAACATCTTGAACTTCTCCCTCACCAGAAACTTGTTCAAGTTTTGCAGGTCTAGTATAGGCCTGAGACCCCCTGTTTTTAAGGACATGAAAGTACCTTGAGTAGAAGCCCTTCCCCTACAGATGGCCTCTGGTGAGGGAGAGGTCGCACTGGCCCTCCTAGAAAGAACCTGGGTGGTACCTGTTGTACGTGGACAAGGTATCCCTCCTTTACCACCTGTAGCAGTCACTGGGCTGAGATGACCTTGGCCCACTGTTGAGCAAAGAGTGCCAAGCGGCCCCCCTGTGGGCTGGTGAGGGTCTCCCAGGGGAGGTGAGGCCTTGCCCTGGAAATCAAAAGCTCCCTTCTTTTTGGGTTAGAGCCAGGGCTTGGGGCTTCTGAGCCTTAGGCTTCTGAGCTCCTTGGCTTTACCTTCTGGGGTTATAATCCTATTACTGGCTCAAGGCAGCCTGGTATTGGTGACTGCTGAAAATGCTCCTTTTTCCTGGGGAATAGGGCGGCCCCCCCCCCCCCCCCGGAGGGCTTTTTGCAAGGAAAAGGTCTTTGAGAACCTCTGACAGGTCACCACTTCGGCCTCTATCTCGGCCACCTTGTCAGCCATTGGTTTGCCTTACAAGTTCTCACTGGTGCAGGGGATGTCAAGCAGCTTGTCCTGGACCCACTGCTCGAGGTCTAAGGACTATAGCCAGGCTTGGCATCTGGCTCCAGTGCTGGCTGCTGCTACTCGAGCCACAGACTCGAATCATTTGTAGCCTGCCCAGGAGAGGTACTTTGAGCAGTCCTTCATCTCGGAGGTCAGAGCTTAGAACCACCAGAGGTCCCGAGCCAGCCCCGCCAAGAACCCAGGAAACTCCTGGGTCAAGGGCCTTCAAATACATGCCTATGTATAGCTCATAGGCCTGGATTTGACATACCAGCATCAAGCCCTGGTAGTACTTGCACCCCAGGATGTCGAGGGCTCTAGCATCCCTGCCAGGGGGGACAGAAGAGCAAGTCTTTTGGCTTTTGAGTTTTTGCATGGTTGACTCGATAACCATGGAGATATGTGGGAGCTGGGGCTTATGGAACCCCAGCCCCTTTCTGACATTGTATATGGTGTTGAGGCATCAACTGACCACCGGCACCAATGCTGGGGTCTCCCACATCTGCAGTAATAGCTGCTCAAGAATTGGCTATATGGCACCATGACAGTCTCTTTGGGTGGATGCTCGAATTGGAGGATATCCAGCAACTCCGTGTGCGGGTCCCTTCTCTGCCTCAGTTTGCACAGAGAGAGCCCTAGCCGTATCCCTGACAAAGGGATAGAAGGCCATGTCCTCTGGAGGAGACGGGCCAGTTCCCCCGGTGCCAAAGGGAATGTCTCAGTGCCTCATCGGAATCCCACTCAGTCGAGACGGGATGATGAGTCCGAGGCCCTGCAACTCCTTGGCTCGAGGTCTGCCCCGAAGGACCTGGAGTCGAAGTCTCGGAAACTGGCCGGGGAGGACCAGATTCCCAAGGAACGAGACCAAGACCTCGACCTCAACCGGGGTCAAGGGCTTACCCGAGGCTTGTAGCGCTTGGAGCTTGGCTCAACGACCAGGGACGGACTCCCTCCCTCCCTCCCCCTCCCAGTAAAGGGCCGGTTGTTGGGGCAGATGATGCAGATGAACCTGCTATCATTGCCTGCTGCATGACCAGGATAGCAGTGATGTTCTGCTCCATGGCAGCCATTCTTGATTCCAAGCCAGAAGGCTCCACAGCTTTCTGCACGGGCACCAAGGATCTTGGGCCTGGTGCTGGCACTCTCACGAGTGCATCCTCGATGAGGACTATGGTCTCAAGAATCCTCACGCTGTCTCTGCCAGCTGAGGCATCCTTCTTGAAGACCTTGGTGGGATGTTTTTCTGAGTTGCCCAAGTTCCTCTGGGTGGTCGTACTGGGTTTCTCCTCGTCAGACTGAGGATTTTTTTCTTTTTCCACTCAGGATCCGAGATCATTTCGGAGGAGCTGCCACCCCAGGTGTCCCAGGATGCTCGGCCCTCTCTGGAAGTACTGGGCTTGGAGCTCGGTGTCAGGGAGGCCAGTGCCAAGTTGGACTTGGGGAACAGTTTCTCTTGCAACTCCAACCTCTTTTTGTCTTAGGTGTCATGGCCTGGCACAGGTTACAGTACGTGCTCTCATGGTTCAGTCCCAGGCAGTGTAGGCAGCAGTCATGGGTGTCTGTGACAGAGTTTGACTTCAGCGGTCACATTTTTTGAACCCACCGGGAGATATGGTGGGGGAAACACCCGGCCGGAGTCGACTCCCCCCTGGGCAAAAAAGGGCACGAAAGCTGGTAGAGGCAAACCTCAAAAAAAAAAAAAAGGGGAAAAAGAACCGAGAACAGCACCGGCTTGAGGCAAGAAGAGGAATTAGTATGTAAACCGGGAAAAGCTAACAAGGATATTAGCAAGGATTTTTTCCAGGAAACAGGATATGCGTCTATTGGGCTCCGTGGATAAAAGACGACTGAGCAAGATGGCACCCTTGGGCGGGAAGGGGACCATGCATGCATGGTAGCATTCCCAGAGGCTTTCTTTGAAAGTTGGGGAAATTCTCCGCACAGTCTCCGTCAGCGCTGACGTCACCCATATGTGAGGACAGACTTCCTGCTTCTTCATGGAGAACATGCTTTTATGTCACTTTTCTTGTCTGTTACTTACTCTTGTCCCCTCCATTACCTTTTGGATGGAATCTAAGCCAATAAAACAGAGGTCCTTTTCATTCTACTAACCCTCTCATTTCACTACCAACTCCTGCCTCTTTCTAGCAGATCTGCTTCTAAAAGCTTGGTACCATTCTGCACCTTTCCCCCTTGCCTCATGTTTCTTTAAAACTTGTGCTTCACCCTAAATTAAACTCTACACTAGTCAAAATGCTCTCCCTCTCAACTTTTGTCACTTTTCCAGACCTACCGGTATTTATTACATGACCAGACCATTGCAATGGGCCTTCCTGACTCTTCCCTTCATTCTTTTAAGGTGTTCTCGAACTCTGCTACTTACATACTCTTTCATTTACCGCTCTATTGCTAATCATTTCCAAGTGCGTGTATCCATTGTCCTGAAGCTCTTTTCTGATCACCCTGACCTTGCTATTCTCCTCCTTACTCACTGAACTCACCCATCCATATTCTACTCATCTCATGTTTCATCCCACTCCAAAGCCTTTTGCCTCCTCATTCCGCCCCTGACATCTAGGACACCCGGGTATCTCCTTCTCCTCTAATCTAGACTGAAAACCCAATGCTGCTCTGCTTTCACATCAATTTACTCTTCTTCTCTAAATATATATATTTTTTATATTTTAGTTCCTGCTCTCTACTTCCCCTTGTAGACTACTGCTTTAAAAGGTGACCTAGGTGTCCATGTCGTACAACTACAGCAAGAAGTAACAGACTAGTAAATTTTGGCAAGACAAGTGACATCAGCAATACAGACACTCATTGCTAGCAGACATGTAGCATTCTGTTTCAGCTTTCTTCCACCTTATAGTCTCACAAAGGTATCAAACACATTTAGAAGTTTCAAAGGCACTTGAGGTGCACCAAATGGGGAAGAAATTTGCAATGCCCCTATTAAAAAACAAAATCCGTTTGTGCACAGTACTGAAACTTAAATATGAGCTAATATTGCTGAAATAGAGTCTTTATTTCTAAAACATTCCAAAACAGCAATGTACAGTTATAATCAAATAGGAAATCAAACCATTGTATGAAAACATTTATTAGTGCAATTTTGTAAAACATCTTTATCAAAAAAGATTTATTCCTGTTAAAACCCATATGCTGCCTATGCGTAATAAAACACTACAATGTTATCCTTTGTTGCAAAGTATCAGCAACATACTGTAATTTTCAGGTCACTACCATTTTAAGTGCAATGTCCTTTGGAACGCCACCATAAATACATGTATAATACAAAATGACAAAGTTAAAAAATAAATTAAAATCTGAACACAAAAGAGAGACAGTAAAATGACTATGCAATGAATATTCCTTCATGTTCATTTGTGCTTCTACAACATCGAATTACTACCTCCTCGTATTGCCCCAAAAGTGTTTGAAATGATCCTAGTGCTAAAAAAAAAAGTTATGACAAAATATTCTCTGACACAAAACAAGATCTTTGCGTGCGTCATGTCATAAGTGTTCAAAAAAGTGTAAAAATATGTGCTCAAAAGTAAAACCCTGAAAAATGAGAACAAAAATAAAAACAAAACAAAGCTTTCAAGTACATCATAGATCACCATCTTGTGAATTTTTCAGGAGGTCACAATTCAGAAATAGGTCCTTGCACATGTTAGAAAACTGATCAGGCCAATCTAGAGCAAAGTTATACGGATGCACTGCCAACTGCCTTGTTAACAGAACATCTGCAGCACATTGTGTAAGGACAGCAAAAAAAAAAAAAAAAGTTTTTGAGTTCTGATTGAATTTCATCTGCTGATCTGTTCAGACAGTAGTAATCCAGGTCAACATCCAAGTGCTATATTTAGCCCCTTTCAACATGATCAGCTTAAATTTTCTTTTTAATAGTACCTAATAATGACTACATAAGTTTATTACATGTTAATCCCCCCCACCTCTCCCCCCCCCCCAAGGGCTTTGTGATGCTATGACATTTACCCAGCCAGCTGGGTAAAAAAATACTGCTTCCATTTTCCCCATTTTCTTTTGTTTTAAGGACACACTACTTCAGTAGCAGCCATCTCTCCAGTTTCCATCTCGCAGGGTACTAAGTGAAGAGAGAGACTTTGGAGCTTGAATGAAACTGAAACACAAAAAGTTTTGTTTAGAATACAACAGATGCATACTGTTACATCACAACAGTGACAATGAACATATAGATAACTCTAGCACTGCACCCTTCCCCTCCCTGAACATCTACAGCCTGCATAGCGGTTGCTTAGTGCAGGACTTTGGAATCTAAATATTTGTGTGGTTAATTCAGATCCATTTGCGGTGCTCTCACTTTGCCTGAAGAGGTCTCTCTAACAGAAGAAAAAGACCTACAGAGTGGAGGCAGCTCCTAATGGTTAGAGCAACAGGCTGCAAAAAAGGAAACTAGGATTGAAGTCCTAGTGATTCATTGTGATCTTGGGCAAGTCGTTAAACCCTCCATACTTATGGATTGGTTTATGAACGTATCTTAGCACACATCAATGTGAGTTATGCTTTTAGTAAGCCAGCCCTGTTGAGAACAGAGCTTGGACTAAAACGTACATTCATATACATCTGTAAATTTGTAAGCCCCTCTAAGGAAAGAAAAATTGCTACTGTACATGAATGTAACGCACCTTGAGCTATCAATGGGAAAGGTGTAAGCCTTTAGTTAAATAGATAATAAAAAGAGGCATGATCCAGAATGGGTCTGGGTCTCTGTCTCTCTCTCGATAGATTTATATTATTTTTTTTTTAGGTGCTGTGTTGAATTATCTGGATTCTGGGCAGACTATACTGGACTGAAAGGCCCCAAAAACTCCTGTTTCTCCTTTAAAAAGTGAAAACAATATGCTATTACAGTGTTCTCCCCAGACATTTAAGCCAGCCTGTTGGCATGAAGGAATAGCCAGATGAGCCGCACTATAAGCTGGTCGGCGGCAGACAGCAGTAACAAGTTGTCTTTCAGGAAGTTCCATACTCAATGCATTTATCTGTCACTGCTTCAAATTCATTTATTACTACTATATTTACATATACTGTTACGTTTTTTAAGTATTTATTGTAAAATCAGTTATGATTTTGCCATTCATGGTCATTATTTTGCCATGTCAATTCATCAGATTACGTTAGGCAGGCAGTCAGTAAAATCAGCTAGGTGGCATACCCATTCATAAGTGCCTAGGGAGAACAGGAGAACACAGTTACATTCTACTGGGGTTGTAATCTACCATTTGGGTCAATATTCACCCGAATATTTTTATGCATTTAGTGACAGCCGCTAAACATACTGTAAAACCCCTCATCTGTAAATTTTCAATCAGGGGGTAAAGTAATTCTGTCCATGAAAGAGTGGGACCTGGGGATGATTGTTCCTGATGATCTCAAGGAGGCTAAACAGGTAGCTAAGGCAATGGTGAAAGCCAGAAGGATGCTTGGGTGCATAGGGAGAGGAATGGCCAGCAGGAAGAAGGAGGTGATAGTGCCTCTGTATAAGTCTTTGATGAGACCTCATTTGGAGTATTCTGTGCAATTCTGGAGACGGCACCTTCAAAAGGATATAAGCAGGATGGTGTCGGTCTATGCCGAGGGTGGCTATTAAAATGGTTAGTGGCCTTAGTTATAAACCATATGGGGGACAGACAAAGATCTTAATATGTATATGTATATGTTATAAGGCAGGCGGGATAGAGGTGATGTGATAGAGATGTTTAAATACCTCCATAGCATAAATGCACAGGAGGAGGAGAGCCTCTTTCAATTGAAAGCAAGCTCTGCAACGAAGGAACATAGGATGAAGATGAAAGGGGATAGACTCAGGAGTAATTTGAGGAAATATTTCTTTATGGAAAGAGTGGTAGATGCATGGAATAGTCTCCCAGTGGAGGCAGTAGAGATAAAGGACTTATCAGAATTCAAAAAAGCATGGGATAGACAGATGATCTCTAAGGGAAAAAAAAGGGACTATAGCAGTTGATATGGAAGAGCACACTGGATAGGCTATGTGGTCTTCATCTGCCATCATTATGTTATATTTCTATATA
Source organism: Ichthyophis bannanicus (assembly GCA_033557465.1). Classification (NCBI taxonomy): domain Eukaryota; kingdom Metazoa; phylum Chordata; class Amphibia; order Gymnophiona; family Ichthyophiidae; genus Ichthyophis; species Ichthyophis bannanicus. Next base: position 396,947,157 of record CM066035.1, read on the forward strand.
GTGAAACATAGATATGGATTATGCCATGAAAAATTCATGGATAAAGGGGTTAGAAACTACCACTGAAACATATAAATCCCTTTGAAAACTGACCTGAAAGTTGGAAAATTACAGAGTGCTGCTGAAAATTCTGACCAGCCCAGCAGTATCCATACTGAAGTTAATTCTATAAGGAGCAATGTACATTTACACACCATTTTTGTACATAAATTGTGGAATTTGAATGATTTACAGTGTGCATAAATTACATGGACGCGATTCCGTAAGCGCATGCACAGAGCCGTGTACTTTCAGTATGGGTATGCACACAGCAGAGCGGGCGTTTACATGCATAATTTATAGAATAGACATACGAATGGAAGTTGCGTGCCATCAAGTACACCAGCTGGATTACATTTACACGCAAGAGCAGCAACTTACACTAGGTACTCCATAAATTCAAAACCGTGCAGATTTGACTTCACAGAATAGACGCGGTGGATGCACTTTAATTACATGTCGGCTTATAGAATTACTCAGAGCGCCGAAGCAATGCGAGTGGGTTTTGCCCAACTGTACAGATATCAGCGATATTCAGGTCGCTAGCCATATAGCTGTGTGGTTTAATTCAGAACGGCAAAAAGCTGTCCTAACTTAAACTGCACAGATAATGGTTGGATCTCACACCTACAGTATCTACATAGCAGCAGCTACATTTCTGGTTACATATTTACAGTCCCACAGCCTATCTGGATAGTGGCACTGAATATACTTGGATTGTTGAAATGCCACAGCCGAGTTTTTCATAGTGCTGGCTGTGATGTTTCAATATTGACCCGTGTATGTTTATTTCCTCCGTTGGCTCCACTCCCTTAACTGAATGACCATACCCAGAGGGACGTTACTTAACATGAAAATATATATACTGATGTGTTCAAAAAGTCAAAGGGGCATGCTTACTAGGCTGTGCTAAGCTTAGCACATGGGGCAGGGACTGGGTGGGTTACGGGCAGAACATGGGCAGTCTTGGAATGCTGCAGTTAGCGCAGGCGACGCTGGCATGCATTGATTGCGATCATTGCTCTTTGCGCAGGTTCACTTACTGCTGCTCCAAGGGATGGCAGTAAGCGCACCCCCCAACAGTTGGCACATGCTACCATGCTAATTATGGGCCTTGATCACATGTAAATGTAACTTCCATTAATATTCACATAACTGGTGTGTGTTTAATATTTCAGAGCAAGCCAAACCAAAATTGTATATACAAAAATCTATGTATTTCTGCATAACACACCAATTCTCACATATTATGCTTTCCACAAGCCATGTCTCATGCAGAATTAATGGGGCCTACTTTTCACACCCACAGTACAGACAAACTAAAAAAAAAAGATACATATACACTCCAGGGAGCATAAAAGGGCGCAGAAGATTGCACCGATGAGGATCAAACCCTTTGAAAGCCAGGCTATGATAACTTTGGCAGTCAATATCTTATTAAATCAATATAGCTTGCAGAAAATTGGTGTGATGTGTTTGAATTTACTTCCTATAAGAATGGCTGCAGCAGCTGAATGAATTTCAGCAGATTCGCTGTAAGCCCGTTTACGGAGCTACAGTAATCCATGCATAACAGCAAACCAAAAAGTTACAAATATGGTTGTAAATGCCATAAAGTCAGTTTGCCAAAGGCGAGAGCGCAAAAGTGAGCGGAAGCAGAGCCTAACAAGAGCGTCAACGCAATTTAAAAATGTAACTAGTATGTTTAAGTATGCCTCATGTACTACCCAAGTGAAATCCCATATGTTTACAATATTAGCTGGCTAGAACAGCGCTTGCCATGTCCACAAGCCATTTTTCAATAGAAGCTCTATTGGACATGTAAATTTGGACCATTTGATAGGAATACAAACAGGGAAAACAGCCTTGAAGCAGCTACATTAAAAAGCCAACAATGTGGCTTGAGGGCCTCTCTTATATATGCCCAGCTCCCACAAGGTCTCTTCTCTTTCGTAGGATGGGCCAGATTGCCAAGATTATGTTTATGTTCATTAAAAGACTTGATATAGCGCCTGTTGGGTGGATTGCATCAAAGCGGTTTATATAAAATCAAAAATAGTGGGGTAGAGCCTGACCATGGACAGAGATGGTTGCATAGGGGATTATCTCTTGAGGATCATCGTCTGAATCAACTACTCTCCCCATCTCGAGACCCCTTTTGGGAGGGACAGAGTGCTAAACATTCTGAGCACGAACGACCACCCCCACAGAAAATGGTGGCTGCAAAAGCGCTCACCAAAATTCAGATGGTTGTGAGCTTGTGAAAGCAAACGTGAGACTCTTAGTATAGTGTGATCTGAAATTGAGGATTTTAAAACTCAACCAACTACACTTATTTTGCGCCTACATGTGCTTGACTGAACGGTTAATGGTCATGAAGAAAAACCTCCTTCAGCTGCCTCGGAATACTAAACGCATAGCAAGTTTAGAAGCACAGCTGGAAGACATGAATAATTGGATGCGCCGCAATAACTAGGAATACTGGAGGGCGCTGAAAGCAACGATCCCAGAGCCTTCCTTGAAGATTTATTGCCTAAGCTTCTACATCTCAATGCCCATGGAGACTGAAAGAGCGCACTGTGCTCCATCTCACTGAGCACAGCAGACCTCAAATCCACAGCCAATTGTGCTAAAGATGCTGCGCTGTCCACATGTTATTCAGTCATTCCAAGCTGCTAGGAAAAACATGTCGCTAGATGCAAATCTTTCCAGATCTACCTAAGGCAACTGTAGATGGGCGGACCTCGAGGTGTACATTACAATGTTTTCAGGCCTGGTATGGATTATATTATCCGGCACGAAAGCAAGTAAAGCTGAATAGTCAGACAAAAACATCTGAAGATCCAGAGCAGCTTCGAGCATTTTTGTTGGATTATGAAGACTCCATTATGCATTGAATACACTACTCCCCGACAGTATCTTTTCAGTGACTTTTTGACCATACAGTCTAAAGGTGACTGTACTGTATAGTTTTGCCCCTTTGTTCCATATTGCTATACTTGAAGACACAGTCATATCCTTTTCGCGTGTGCAATGCTTATTCTATAATACAGTGTGTCAGAATCATATGATATTTTAGCCAACTTCAGAAAGTAGCTTCTTTACTGTTGCAGTCTTGTTTACTCTGCTTTTATGTGGGGTTCATATTGGTTTATTCACTTGGTTCTCTTTGGGGAATAGTGCTATGCTTCAAGAGGGGAAAGAAGAGGAGGGGTATATTTCTTATTTTAGATCTCCGAGATGAAAAAAAGATCTATTTTGTGAAGCTCTAAAGAGCACTTTGTAATCTAAGATGGGAAGGGATTTGCTCTTATTTCTTTTTATGCTATGATCACCTGGGCTCCACTCTGGTCTAACTGGCTCACTACGTAGTACCAGTTTGTTCTTGGTTTAAATTATGGGCTTCCCCGGCATTCACTATTACTAGGTTAGTATATGATTTGATATTTATTTATTTTAATTATTTTTTATACCGCGCTCTTTAGAATCAGTGCGGTTTACATGTATACTAACAGGTACTTTTTATTCCCTTGTCCCCAAAGGGCTCACAATCTGAGTGTACCTGAGACAATGGAGGGTTAAGTGGCTTGCCAAGGCCACAAGGAGTAGCCATGGGACTAGAGACCCTAGTCCCTCTGGCCTGAAGTTGCTTGTCCACATGCGGGAATTGAACCCCCGGCCTGAGGTAACCTGTCCCAACCACTGAGCCACTCCTCCCTCAGTTAATGTGTGATAATAATAGCCATACATTACTTAACATTGGGATCTTTATTTTGGATGAATAGTATTATGTTTGGGTATTTAATGTTATGCATGTCTGTTTTGAGGTATATACCTGTTCCTGGGCTGTTCCTGTTTCATAGCCCTCCTATCTACAGTTGACATGGCTGGCACCTTAAAAATTCTTTCCCTGAATGTCAAGGGACTGAATAACCCTATAAGACAGTAAAAGGTTTTACTATATTGCAAAAAGCCAAAGCAGATATCGTTTAGCTCCAAGAAACGTACCTCTTTCTGTCAGACTCTAAGAAGCTAAGTGGTAAACCTTTCAATTTACTCATTAGTTCACCAGCTCTTTATAAGAGAAATGGTGTTGTGATTTTGGCCTGCTGGTCGCCAATGTTCTCTTCATTTACAGATGGACAGTGAAGGTCAGTGGGCCAAGGCAAAAGTTCAATTTGGCACTGAGACTATTACTTTGATGGTGATATACACTCTGAATACAGATGCCCCAGGTTTTTTCTATTCTATCGTGAGAGAGCTAACAGACACTAATATGGCTTCTATAATACTAGGATGCAATTTTAATCTTGAGTTGGATCTTGACAGTCTAAGTGCTGCCAATGACCTTCCCGGGCCCTATCAAGTCTTACAAGCCTTCATGGGAAATGGGGGTCTGATCAACCTTGGAGATTACATTCAACAGCGAAAGACTGTTTTTTTCATTACCACACAAAACTCATTCGAGAATAGATTTTTACTTCAAGACCATCTTACCTTGGGTGGTCTCCTCAGAGATCCGGAAAACTGCACTTTCAGATCATGCAATGATTTCTCTCGTTATACAACCGACTTCGCAAGACTCTTTCCCCACCCTGGTGCTTTCCGCGACAATTGCTCTCAGATGAAGCGTTCCTAGATTCCTTTAAAAACTACTATAAAGTTCTATTTTGATGCCAACAAGCCTGCTAATACAACTATCTGGGCCTGGTGGGAGGCCTTAAGGCCACCCTCAGGTCCACTATGAGTCATTTGATAAAAGTGGCCCGTCTGAAGAAAATCTCTGGAACATCTTTCCCAACAAATTCGGCCTGGCGCACGTGTGCTGGTTAAGAATATGGATCCTATGGTCCTGCTCCATCTTAAAAAAACTTCACTATTCCTATAATACTCGAGTAAGGAAGTTCATCAACTTATTCATACCCAGAATAATTGCTACTATATGGAGCATAATAGAGCAGGTCGATTATTAGCGAATGCACTTAAAGACCATAACATAGCGACTTGGAATGGTGCCGACTGATGAAAGGGGACAGCTGTTAACTCAGGATATGGATATATTAGAACAATTCCAACTGTTTTATACTCAGTTATATAGTTCAGAAGTTGGGGCTGCTCGGGAAGACTTTGATCAGCTATTCCAGAGTATACAATGACCTATCCTGACTACAGCCCAGATGTCACAGCTGGATGCGGATATCCAACAAGAGGAGTTATGAAGTTGGCATCAGGGAAGGCTGATGGCCTTGATAGCATTCCAGTGAAATTTTATAAAATGATAGCTATGGCTCATTTCCATTACTTACATAATTTTTGTTTCTTTGCTGCAGGAGTCCCCCACTACTGGAGCCTTTGCTGATGCTGTCATTGTTGTTCATGAAAAACCGGTCGTGACCCCCAAAATGTTTCCTATTATCACCCCATATCATTGCTTACTGCCAATTATAAAATGTATGCCAAAATTCTAGCTAACCGCCTTAATCAAGTGCTGCTATCCCTACACCATCCTGATCAGTGTGGGTTTGTCACTGGCTGATCTACTGTGGATTGTGCCCGACTACTCTGTACGGTCTTTAGAGTTAGCACCAGACTTACCTATTCCATTAGTGGGCCTATCTTTAGACACTGAGAAGACCTTTGATCAGCTAGAATGGTCTTTTCTATTTGAGACTCTTCAATGGTTTGGTGGGATACATTTATAAACAGGATTCGAGTCATGTATGCCCATCCCACAACACATATAGCCGCTAATTCTAAGGTTTCACAGCTATTTCAACTACATCTGGGCATCCGCCAAGGATGCCCATTATCTCCGCTTCTGTTTAATCTAGCCGTTGAACCATTAACTATTCTAATTTGGCATCAGTGGCTGTACAAGGCTTGAAAGTGGGCAATTCCCAATTTAGATTTGCAGCGTATGCAGATGTATTATTTGCAGACCCGAGCTCAATTCTAGCATTACTCAGTATCACTTGTGCTTATCTGGTTATAAAATCAATTGGGGTAAATTGGTGCTGTTCCCCCTGAATAAGTATGTTACTAAGTTACATGTGCTGATTTATCCTTTTCAGCAGGAGTTCTCCTTTCTCAAATATCTTGGAGTTACATACTGTGCGACAGTAGAAGATACAATAACATTAAATGCCTTGGAATGCCTTTCACTGGTGAAATCTGTTCTTCTAAAGTGGTCTCCACTATTTCTTTCTTGGTGGGGCAGGTTGGAAACGATCAAAATGATTATCGTTCCCAAAGTCAACTATATACTAGGTATGATCCCAATTATCTTTCCACAGGTTTTTTTTTTTAATCTACTGATTAATTTTAGTCAATTTCAGTTTACGAGTCGCAATCCTTGGTGTTTTGTCCTTCCAGAGAAAATCAAAGGAGGAGTGCAGTTTCCCCAATTTCTATTGGTACCATTGTGCTTTTTTACTTAAACAGGGTTCAAAGTGGGCTTGAAAGATATCAGACTCAGATGATCTTTCTTGGCTTTGGTTGGAAAAGTCTCTTGTACATCCTATCCCAACTCATCTTTTAATTGGGATGGCTCATGTATCATGTAAAAAGCATACCGGGTCCGATTATTGCTACTCAGGAATCAGATTTCCTGGCAAAAACATTTAGGGACAGAATTTGCCAATGCTGCCATGCAAGTTACGAGGGGGTACCCAAAAACACCAGGAATAACATTGCCGTGGGCGGAGCCTGTGTAGTACGCACTTCTGCCGCTAGGCGTGTATAGTGCAACTCATTGTCAGTTGAGTGCCACCTGTGTTGTCGACCTGGCTTGTTCTGTTCAACTGCAGTGATTGTTTTTGCTAGCGCTGTTTTGTTCTTGTTTCATTTTTTATGATGACAAGTTTAAGTGAACAACGTGCAGCTGCGAAATTTTGTTTTCTACTCGGTAAAAATGCTGCTGAAACTGTTTTAATGTTGAAAACAGCTTATCAAGATAACGCTATGGGAAAAAGTCAAGTGTACCAGTGGTTTGCTCGGTTTAAAAAGGGCGACATGTCGATTGATGACAAACCTCGTTCTGGGCATCCATCAACTGCCCGAATCGACGAAAATATTGAAAAAATTAGAGAGCTTGTGCTCACAGACCGTCGACAGACAATTGATCAACTGTCAGATTAGTGGGTTATCTTGGAGCTCGGTTAAGCGAATTTTAACGGAAGATTTGGGAATGAAAAGGGTTGCTGACAAGTTTGTTCCTCGGGTTCTGACTGACAATCAAAAGGAACATCGAGTTGAAACATGTCGTGTTTTGAAACAGCTTGAAACTGATCCAGATTTTCTGTCAAAGGTCACTACAGGTGACGAGTCATGGTGCTATGGTTACGACCCAGAAACAAAGCAACAGTCAAGCCAATGGAAGACGTCATTGAAGGAAATATCGATACATCGGGAAGATGTATTACAACTATTAGATAAACTGAAGAGTAGCAAATCACCTGGGCCGGATGGTATACATCCAAGGGTGTTGAAAGAACTGAAATATGAGATTGCAGACCTGCTATTAGTAATCTGTGAACTATCGTTAAAATCATCTCTAATACCTGAAGATTGGAGGATCGCCAATGTAACACCAATTTTTAAAAAGGGTTCCAGGGGTGATCCGGGAAACTACAGACCGGTGAGCCTGACGTCAGTACCGGGAAAAATGGTAGAAACCATCATAAAGAATAAAATTACTCAGCATGTAGATAGTCATGACCTAATGGGAGACAGCCAACATGGCTTTATACAAGGAAGATCTTGTCTTACTAATCTGTTATGTTTTTTTTGAAGGAGTGAATAATCAGGTGGACAAAGGTGAGTCGGTTGATATTGTGTATCTGGACTTTCAGAAAGCCTTTGACAAGGTCCCTCATGAGAGACATTTGGCAAAACTAAAGGGTCATGGGATAGGAGGCAGTGTACTATTGTGGATCAGGAACTGGTTAAAAGATAGAAAGCAGAGGGTAGGGCTAAATGGCCAATTTTCCCAATGGAGAAAGGTGAATAGTGGTGTACCCCAGGGATCTGTGCTGGGTCCGCTGCTTTTTGACATATTCATAAATGACCTGGAAAGTGGAATAACGAGTGAGGTTATCAAATTTGCAGATGACACAAAACTATTTAAAGTTGTTAAAACCCAAGAGGATTGTGGAAAATTGCAAGAAGATCTTGATAAATTGGAAGACTGGGCATCAAAATGGCAGATGAAATTGAATGTGGACAAGTGCAAGGTTATGCACCTAGGGAAGAACAACCCAAACTATGGTTACACGATGCAAGGTTCCACATTAGGAACTACCACCCAGGAAAAAGATTTAGGCGTCATTGTGGATACCATGTTAAAACCCTCGGCCCAGTGTGCAGCAGCGACCAAGAGAGCAAATAGAATGCTAGGTATGATAAGGAAAGGAATGGAAAATAAAACAAAAGATATTATAATGCCTCTATATCGTTCCATGGTGAGACCACACCTTGAATACTGTGTGCAATTCTGGTCGCCGTATCTTAAAAAGGATATAGCGATTTTAGAAAAGGTTCAGAGAAGAGCCACCAAAATGGTAAAGGGGATGGAAGGATACTCCTATGAAGAAAGGCTAAAAAGGTTAGGGCTCTTTAAACTGGAAAAGAGACGGCTGAGGGGAGATATGATAGAAGTCTATAAATTAATGAACGGAGTGGAACGGGTAAACGTAGATCGATTGTTTACCTTATCAGAATATAGAAAGACTAGGGGACATGCAATGAAGCTACAGGGTAAACTATTTAAGACTAATAAAAGAAAATATTTTTTCACTCAACGTGTAATCAAACTCTGGAATTTGTTACTGGAGGATGTAGTAAAGGCTGTTAGTGTAACTGGGTTTAAAAAAGGTTTGGACAAGTTCCTGGAGGAAAGGTCCATAAACCATTATTAAGAAGGGACCCAGGATATCAATGCTTGAACCAATACAAGCATTGTGGAACCTGTGTCCCTTGGGGAAACTGCTAGGTACATATGACCTAGATTGGCCACTGTTGGAAACAGAATACTGGGCTTGATGGACCTTGGTCTGACCCAGTATGGCATATCTTATGTTCTTATCACCCCATCCAAAAAAATGTTGTCAAGTCAAATCAAACATCAAAACAATCCTGATTTGCTTTTTTGATGCCAAGGGGGTAGTTCATTCAGAGTTTGTTCCCCCAGGTCAGACCGTCAATCAAACCTTTTATTTGGAAGTTTTAAGAAGATTGCGCAACAGTGTTCGTCAAAAAAGACCCGATTTGTGGCAGACAGGAGACTGGTTCTTCCACCACGACAACGCACCTGCACACACAGCCATCTCTGTTAGACAGTTTTTGGCTAAAAATGGCATGGTTCCACTGCCCCACGCACCTTACTCGCCTGACCTGGCTCCGTGCGACTTTTTCTTATTTCCACGCATGAAAAGGGGCATGAAAGGACACCGATTTGACAACACTGAAGAAGTCAAGAAAAAAACGAGGGAGGAGCTGTCAACCGTTTCTAAAGATGACTACAAAAAATGTTTCGAACAGTGGAAGCACCGGTGGGACAAATGTATCAGTTGTAATGGAGAGTATTTTGAAGGGGATAAGGTTGTTTTGTAAAGAATTTGAAATAAGAACAGGAATTATTTTTTTAAAAGCTATTTAAGTCAGGTGGTTATTTTTAAGCAGTTTTATAGTAGTTGAGATTACTCTTCATACTTTCTCAAACATAAATGATTTAAAGAGATTGTGCTTACCTTGTAGCATGATAAGGAACTTCCCCAACGCCACCATATAGGTACCAATTCTGCGTTTCAACTCTTCCTCAGGGGGTTTACTAGTTCGTTCATCTGCAATCTCATAAGGTTACAGGTAAAGTTGCTAGCGGCATACAGCCATACGGCTTAACGTCTTCCCAAACGAGTAACTTCTCACTGAGGAAGAGTTGAAACGCAGAATTGGTACCTATATGGTGGCGTTGGGGAAGTTCCTTATCATGCTACAAGATAAGCACAATCTCTTTAAATCATTTATGTTTGAGAATGTATGAAGAGTAATCTCAACTACTATAAAACTGCTTAAAAATAACCACCTGACTTAAGAACCGGTTTTTTGGTCATTGATGCAAAAGGGCATAAACCTCCAGGGACAAATTACCCAGAAGAGGTGCCAATTCTAGTCTGAGACCATTGGTTCTTTTCAACTGAAGAGTTAAACACAGCAGTCTATTACATATGGATTCACTTTTTCTACGTTGTGAGGCCTTTATCAAAGCCGTCCTGCAAAAAACGCTAAGACATCTGACGTGGACACCTCGGATGGTCACACCTGTCTGTCTGCACACCACACTTCAAAGATGCGCCAGACCCAAATATAGGCAAGAGAGGTAGATCTTCTCCTGGCCTTCAACAACTGCGGCCATATATCCCTTCCTTGTCAGCCATGCCCTCTCAAGAGCCAGGCCATAAGAGAGAATTGATCTACTTGCATCATGCACACCAGTCCCTGCATCAGCAGATCCTCTCGCGTCGGGGAGGTGCCATGGATAACCCTTCAGAAGCCACATAAGATCTGTGTACCACAGCCATCTTGGCCAATCCGGAGTGATGAGAATCACCAGGGCCCGATGAACCCTGATCCTCTGGACGACCTGCCCTATTAGAGCCCACGGTGGAAACATACAGAAGTCCTTCCTTGGGCCACGTTGGTATTAGGGTGTCCAGTCCTTCTGATATCCTCTCTCACCATCGGCTGAAGAAACGACTGGTTTTTGTGGACTCTAAGGTTCCCCATACGATCCATCACTGGGATGCCCCAGCAGTGCACTATCTGGGAGAACACCTCCTGATTTAGTACCCACTCCCCGGGGTCCACTTGCACCCGACTGAGAAAATCCACCATCATGTTATTGACCCTGGCTATATGCGCTGCCAACAGTGCCTGAAGGTGCTCCTCGGCCCAGCTTAACAGCCCGTCAGACTCCTCCTCCAAGGGTACGCTGCTCATGCCCCCCTGGGGGCTGATGTAGGCTACTGTGATTGCATTGTCTGAAAGGACTTGTACTGCCTTCCTCTACAGTCAGGGTTGGAATCTCTGGACTGCCAGGACCACTGCCCACATCTCCAGCCTGTTGATCGACCAATCCATCTCCTGTGTGCACCACCACTCCTGGGCAAAGTGCCTTTGCAATGGACCCCCCAGCTGGACAGACTGGCGTCCGTCATTAACAGAGCCCATGCCAGCATCTTGAAAGGTATACTGCTGTCTAGACTCCCCGGGCAAAGCCACCACTGGAGCACTCTGACACGAGATGCGTCTGGTGTGACCACCGCTGGAGCAAAGCCCTCTGCAGCGGCCGCATGTGGGCCTATGCCCACGGTACAAGCTTGAGAGTGGCTGTCATAATCCCCAGGAGCTGCAGAAAGTGCCTGACTGTAGGTTTGGTCCTGGCCAGAAACTGTTGTACCAGCCTGTGAAGCCCTTGTGCTCGCTGCACCGGAAGAAAAAAAAACACACAAACCCCCCCCCCCCCCAAAACACACCTTTCCCAGCATGCGTATTGAACCGCACCTCAGGTACTCGAGGTTCTGTGAAGGGGTCAGCTGGCTCTTGGCCACATTGACCACCCAGCCTAGACTTTGCAGAAAATGAACCACCTGGGCCATGGCTTGCTCACTTTTGCACCTCGACCTTTCCTGAATCAGCCAATCGTCGAGGTATGAATGTACCAGAACTCCTTTCTTGCAAAGCGCCGCCACCACCACTACCATAATCTTGGTGAAGATGCGTGACGCAGCTGTCAAACCGAACGGTAATGCCTGAAACTGGAAATGCCCCATTGGAACCACAAACCTGAGGAACTGCTGATGTTCCGGCCATATGGGAAATGTGCAGATATGTTTGACAAGTCGAGCAACGTAAAGAACTCCCCTTTTCAGACTGCCACTATGAAGGACCGCAACATCTCCATGTGAAAATGCGATACCCGCAGACAGTGGTTCACCTACTTGAAATCGAGGATCGGGTGGAAGGAGCCTTCCTTTTTTGGCACCACAAAGTAAATGGAGTACCTACTGCATCCATACTGGTCCTGGGGAACTGGCAACATGGTCCTGAGCTGTAACAGCTGCGCCAAGTTATCCAGCACTGCTGTCACCTTGGCCCGCACCTTGCAGGGAGGCTGAATGAAGAAATTGGCCAATAGGTGCTCGAGTTCAAGAGTATACCCCTCTCGAATGACCTCCAGCACCCATTGGTTGGATGTAATTTGGACCCAGGCAGGGTAGAACTCCTGCAGCTGACCCCCTACGGGCTGTACCGTCACCTGGGCTCTCCTCATTTCATTGCAATTTCTTGAGTCCCGAGGATGAGGAGATGGCAAACCTGTCTGCCCCTCGAAAACCTCGAAACCCCTGGTGGGGAATTTTTCTCTCTGAAATTGGTTAAATCGTGTGGAATGGAAAACGCCTAAATTCTCATTGTTCGCCTTTGGGTGCCGAAAAGAGATGGCTCTGTTTTTGCTTATCCTCCGGCTTATCTTCCGACTCGCCCAGGTCCATCATTAATTTGTCCAGGTCCTCCCTGAAGAGCAGCTTTCCTCAAACTCAAAAGGGGAGTCTGCTTAGTTGGGCTTTTGATGAACTGTCCGCTGCCCAGTTATGCAACCAGAGATAGCGGCGAGCCTCTACCACTGAAGCCATACTCATCGAGAGGCATCATATAAGGTCATAATGGATAGCAGCCAAATATGCCACCCTGACTCTAGCTTGGCCGCTTCTCCATCTTGCCCCACCGCAGACTCCCCCTGCTACATCCACTAGGACCATCGGAGGCAGACCAGCCCTAGCTACCCACGCCTCACAAATGGAGGCTTGTATTGAAAAGGCATTGATATCAAAGACCTGCTTCAACAAAGTGTCCAATTTTCTATCCTGGACATCCTTGAGGGCTGCACTATCTTCCACCAGAATCGTTGTCTTCTTGGTGACTGTGGAAACCACCACATCCAACTTCGGTGGCCGAAAGAGCTTGCAGTCCTGATCCGATAAGGATAGAGTTGTGCCATAAACCTTGACACCTCTTAAGTACCATTTCCAGAATTATCCCACTCTTCTTGGATCATCAGACGGACCACTATGAAGCGGAAAACTCCTCTGCATTCTTTTTACAGCTTGCAGCAAGGGGTCCTCCAAAGAATCATCCTCTGCTGGAAGACTAGTAGGCATATTAAGAGCTTTAAGGGATTCCTCAATGAGCGCCAGTAATTCCTCCCGACGAAATACCCAAACAATCCTCACCTGCTCATCCAGCTCCGGTATTTCCCAAGTCTTCCAAGTCCTCCTCAATATCCAGCTATGTTGTGGTCTTCCCATTCCAGATCCTCAGACATTGGAGAGCGCTCCAGCCCTTTCTCCAAGGGCCTAGGCTTCTTTGTGGGAACCACCCCTGTCTCGAACTTCACAGGAGTTCCCGGTCACTTTCCCCCATGTTCTGCCTCCGAGGTATCTCCCCCTGGTCCTTGCTGGCGCAAGCAGAATGCTTGGTGAAGGTGAAGGTGAAGCAGAAGCATAAACTTGGGGGAAAAAAACGCCAGTACCCCTACCAGACAGTCTGAGGGAGAGAGGGACCGGGAGTGGCTGAGGAGCAGGAAACTGTCTTCTGTGACTGCAATAGGGAGGCAATGGGGTCCTGTGATTCTCTAACCAGAGAAGATGCTTTCTGCTGCTCCAAACTGTCCCCTAAGATATGTTCCATAGAGGTTGCCTCCTGCGCACACCCTTTACAAATGCCATCCTCTGACACCACCCCTCGCCGTGTTCCATACACCAGGCACTTGGGTCTGGAGACAGGCAGGGATCTGCCCCAAGATGCTCTTCCCAGCTGAGACACCCTCTGCCTGGACCACCACACACAAATCTCTCCCATGAAATGTGCCCGTCATTAAAACTGTACTGATATATTAGCAATGCCAAATCTCCAGACAGAAGTTCCTCCTAGTTATTCTTTATTATCCTTATTTTTTTTAATCTATACTTTCTTCCAGCTACACCTATTATAAACAACTTCAAAAAAGACTGAAGGTCCCAAACACACGCCTGAGGAGAGAGAGAAATTGAAAGGAAAAAAGGCAACTGCTTCTGTTTCCTTCCCATGCACAACTCTGCTGCTGCCACGTGGCTGGGCCAGCTCAATTAACTAAGCCTGCATGGCCCCATCAAAACTCTGCTGCCAACGGATCCTTCTCCTCCTGTGCCACAAACAAAAACCCCTGAGGCTAAAAAAAACAATATCGCAGCTCACACCGTTTCTGCTGCCGCTTCCTTCCTCCCGTGCTCATCCGGAATCGCGGCTTCAGCATCGGGGTGGGGGGGGGGGGGGAGGCTCCAAGGATGTCTGCCTGCTTCGGCTTCTGTTTGCAGACCTCAATCAGCTCCTCACACTAGCAGCGGGTTCAGGAGATGGTTTGCAAGATCCCGAACTCATGGAGCGCCTCCACACACACCCTGCTCATCCAGGGAAAGGGGAGGTGGGGGCTTCTTCACTGCAATCCTCTTCTTTGCTCTCCCTTTCTGTTTTTGTTTCTTTTCAAGATTAAGGAAACTATCAGGAAAATAAATGAGTGATCCCAAGAGCCCTAACACTCACAACCAGACTAAACTAAACCTGACTAACTCTCCTTAGTTGTCCCTCTAGTAAGTCCAGCACCCTGGCTCACCACCTCCTCCAACTGCTTGGAGACCGAGTATACTGGAGCTTGTGGGCGGTCCCTCCGGTATTTATGCTGGCGTCATCAAAAGATGACATGCTCAGTCTCCAAGCTGCTGGAAAAAGTGAACTCAGAGGTGTGGGACTAGACTGGAGGGACGATAAGGAACCGTACATTGCTACTGTAAGTATGAAATGAAATATATCAGAGCTCAGCAACATTTGGCGATACATGGATCCAAAAGGAAAGTATTACCTCAAGTCCTTGTCATACCTTAGTTTCTTTTTGCAGAGTGCATAGTCTAAATGTAGTAATATTTTTGTGTATGGACACCGGGTAGGGTTGGGGGGAGTTCTGTTATTTTGCTACTAATTGTATTTTGTATGATACTGCTTTTTGTGTTTGTATGGTTTTGTTTATTACTTACAAAATAAAAGGAAAAAAGAAAAAAAATCAAAATTATTAAGAGGTGAAAAGAACTCCATAAACAATTTGAAAAGAAAGCGAAAAGCGAAAACGGGGTGAACTAAATGGCAAGTGAGTCATAAGCATGGGTGTGAGAGGATAAACTGTGAATCAATGCTGCCTTCAAGCTACCCCACCTCCTAGTCCTCTGGGAAGACTCGAGTGAAATAATGGGTTTCTGAGGTGTATCTTAAACTTCCTAAAATTGAACGCATAGCATAAATGATCTGGTATTCCAGAGATGAGCGGTGAGAAAATAGAATGATATGTGGACTCCAGGTATGTGTGAGATTAGCGGTCTGAGACCTCAGAGTGCCCATGGGATAATAGGGAACCAGAAGGCGAGAGAAATATAGTGGGAAACCAGAATAAAAGCTCTATGCATAAGAGTAAGGATTTTGGAAAGAAACAGATAAATATGGAGTAATCAATGGTTCTGATAGAGCAAGGGAGTAATGTGATCAAATTTGGCAGCATTTGATAGTAGATGGACTACAATGTGTTGAACCAATTGCAATTTTCTAAATAAAAATGTTTGAATATAGGGTCCCAAAGCTTCATTTATAGTTAGTTTCCTAATAGCATCTACTGCGGCCTTCAAAAGATTTATATGCCTGACTTTGAAGACTTATGATCCGAAGTTGACCTTTTTGAAAATTTACCAGGACTGAGTGCCTACATTTTTTATTTAAATTTCAATAAAGCCCTAAATTTAGGAGCATAAAAAGTGGGTGGCAACAAGGGTGGATTTAGGGTGGCAGAAAAAGTTAGTTAGGAGCTTAGCACTGATTTTCAGCACTAGGCACCTAAATGAGGCTCATCAATCTAGGCAAATGAGTGACAGGCTTAAATTTAGGATGCAAAAATTTTAAGCTCCCAATTTAAGATTTACTTTTAGCTGAAAACGTCAGGTTATGTTTACTAAGCCCGATTAACAGTTAAAACTCATGCTATTTTGCAACTAAGTCCCATGTTATTCTATTCAACATGACCTAATTAGAAATAGCACAGGTTAACCATTAGTCTGGCTTGGTAAACATACCCCTTAGGCTCCTAGCTATGGCTGAAAACAGGGTACAAATTTAGGAACCTAAGTTTAGGAGCTCCACTTCTCTCCCCCCCCCCCCCCCATATTGGGCCCTTAAAGTCTAGTTTTATTGAAACCCAACTTTGTGTCTATGCAAGAGATATTAAATTAGAGATGTTTGTGAATATTGGTGGCTCAGGTTGACTATCATGATGTTGGATTGTTTGCAGAGCTTGATAGTTTGATTGCAGACGTTTTGTCACCATTCGAGGGAATATCATCAGATGGTAATGTGCTTGAATGCTTGCGTTTGTACTTATATTGGGGTTGGTGGTGTGTCAGCTCTTTGGTTAACAGAGATTGATTGGCTGGTTTCCCTGAGGGTTGCTGGGGTGTGGTTGCTGTTCCTGGGCCTTGTTGGTGATGACTCAGCTCTTTGATCCACAGGGATTGGTAGATCGGGTCTATGTCGATATGTCTGTTTATTGAGTTTGTGGTGGAAAACCATGCTTCCAGAAATTCTCTTTTCGTTTGTGCTCATGCTATGTTTTCAGTTGTGTTCCAGTTGAATTTGTGTCCTTCTGCATCTTTATGGATTGAGACCAGGGAGAGTGTCATGTCTTTTGCTGGCTGGTTGGTGTTCGTGTGGTCTGGTGGATAGTTTTCTTCCTGTTTGACCAATGTAGTTCTTGTCACAGTCACTGCATTTAATTTTATACACAATGTTTGTTCCTTTGGTCTTTCTCTGGTTGTCCTTTTGGTTTTGACAGGATTCTTCTCAGGGTCGCAGTTGCTTTGTTGGCTATTGTAATGTCGTGGTCTCTTAGTAGTCTCACTGTCATTTCCGAGGTGTTCTGGGTATAAGGGAGGGTGAATCGTGGGGGTTCACTTCCATTCTGAGGCATGACCAACAATGCCCGGGAACAGCAACCACACCCCAGCAACCCTCAGGGAAATCAACCAATCAATCTCTGTGAACCAACCCCCAATATAAGTACAAATGCAATAATTCAAGCACATTACCATCTGGAACCCCATACTAATGATGTCCCCTTGAATGGTGACGAAACATCTGCATCAAACTATCAAGCTTGGAGAACAATTCAACCTCAGATATTAAATTATACATCTAAAGTTTTAAACATACTGGAAATACAATATACTGAGTTTTGTAAGTTAAAAAAAAATTCACATTTTGTGCATTTTTCATGTTCTACTGTCCTAAAAATGAAATTCAGAATATACTAAAGTAGGAACTTATTTCGTTGATCTAAGAATACTCTTTTCAAACTTGGAAAGAGGCTTTAAGAATTAAAAAATAAGTCTTGACTGCATAAGTGTTCACACCCTTTAACTCCTTATTTTTCAGCAATAACTGCTAAGAGTCATTTTAAGACAAGCTTCTACCACTCTTGCACCGCAGGATGGTACAGTTTTTGCCCATCATTCTTCACAGAATATCTCCTTGTTTTACAAATGGGTTGAGGATCATCTGTGGACTGCAGTCTTTAAATCTTGCCACAGATTTTCTATTGGTTTCAAGTCTGGGCTTTGATTCAACCAGTGGAGGACATTCACTTTCTTGCTGAACTACTCCATTGCTGCTTTTGCCTTGTGCTTAGGATCCCAGTCCTGCTAAACGAAGAATCTTCTATCCAGTCCCAGGTCTATGGCAAACAAACAGGTTTTCCTCAAGGATCTGCCTGTATAATGCACCATTTATCTTGTCCTTGGATCTTCACAAGCCTTCTTGCTGCAAAGCATCCCCATAACACAATGCTGTCACCTATTATGCTTTATTGTAGGAATGGTGTTAAATGTGCCATGTTATATGCCACAAATATATCTTACATAGTAACAGTATATGTTGGCAGATAAAGACCATCATGGTCCATCTAGTCTGCCCAGCAAAGTGGCAAGAGTAGGTGTACCTGCCGCTCCGTGCACATTCCACCTCCCTATGTCTTTGTTTAGGGGTGTACCCACTGCTCCGTGCAGGTCACCCCTATTTACTGAGATATAAGAGATAGTTAAGGTTATTTTGATTTTATCATATTGCTATAAAAGGGATCCACTGTGTCTGCCCCATGCTATTTTGAATTCTGTCAATGTATTTGCCTCACCTCTTCCATCAGAAGGGCATTCCAAGCATCCACCTCCCTTTCAGTGAAAAAGTATTTCCTGATGTTGCCTTTCAGTTTACCCCCTTGCAGCTTCATGTTATGCCCTCTAGTTTTGCAGCTTCCCCGTCTTTGAAAAAGGTTTGCTGGTTCATTAATACTCTTAAAGTATTTAAAGATCTGTATCATGTCTCCCCTGTCCCTCCTCTCCTCTAGTGTATACACATTTAGGTCAACAAGTTTCTTCTCATGTCTTATGGTGCAGGCTCCAAATCATTTTGGTCATCTTCCTCTGAACAGTTTTGTCTTTTTATATCCTTTGTGAGATATGGTCTCCAAAACTGAACACAATATTCCAAGTGAGGCCTCACCAGCAACTTGTACAGTGGAATTAGTACCTCTTCCTTTCTGCTGGTAATTCCTCTCTGTATGCAGCCAAGCATCCTTCTGGCTTTGGCCACCACCTTGTCACACTGTTTTGCCACCTTGAGATCCTCAGAAATAACACCGAGGTCCTTCTCACGGTCCGTGCACACCAACCTCTTGCCCCCTATCGCGTACATTTCCCTTGTATTTCTGCTTCCCAAGTGCATGACACTGCACTTCTTCACATTAAATCTTAACCGTCATTCCTCCAGCTTTTGTAGATCTTTCCTCATGTTCTCCACTCCCTCAGGGGAGTCCCCCCTGTTGCAAATTTTTGTGTCATCTGCAAGACGACACACTTTTCCATTCAGTCCTTCAGCAATATCACTTACAAATACATTGAACAGTATCGGGTCCCAGGAGCGATCCCTGGGGTACGCCACTAATCATCTCCCTTTCATCTGAGTGAGTTCCGTTTACCATCACCTTCTGTCATCTGTCAGTCAACCAAAGTTCTTCTTTGGTCTCATCGGACCACAAAATCTTCTCCCACATAGGTGCTAGGTCCCCTAAGTGTTTCTTGGAAAATGCTATACAATGCATCATATGGCTTTTCTTCAGCAGTTACTTCTAGCCACATACAGGCAAGGCCGTACCAAGGGCTGTGCGAGCGATGCAGCTGCACAGGGTGCAAGTACAAGAGGGGCACCAATATCACTGTGCTTCCAGGAAGCTAAAAAAAAGGTGAGTCACTGCATGTGGCTAGGACCAAGAGGGGCGCCAGATTCATTAGTTGCACAGGGTACATTTCTAGCTTGGTATGGGGTCCTGCATACAGGCCATGTTTGTGGACTAATTAGCAATTTCTCCAATGTCAGCCAGAGACCTCTGTAGTTCCTCTTAAGTAATCTTGGCAATTTCCTTAACCACAGCTGCTGACATTTTGAGTAGCAGCCTGATCAAAACAGTGTCTTGGTGGTGGCCAAACTATTTTAAGTTTACAATGCTGGATGTTACAGTGCCCTAACGGATATTCAAACTGAAATTTTCTTATAGCCTTCCCTCACTCTGTTTTTGGGCAGTTCAGTGTTCAGCAGATTTAGCCTTTTGCTTCAAATTAATTTCAAAATTAACAAGAATAGCTTAATTCTTTGTCCAGGAGTATCTGAATTAACTCAACTACTGTGAATGAACACAGGTGGGCTCTACTTAACTTACTATGGGTATTAGTAAGGTAATTACTGGATGAATTTTTTTTATAACAAGGGGTGTATAAAGACTTATGGAATTAAGACGTGCTCTTAATTTTTTTTTTTAAATAGTTCTACAATTCCTTTTTTCAAGTTGAAAGTGTGGAGTATGTCATGTAGATTGGTGAAAAAGTCCTACCTTTAATGCATTTTGGATTTTATTTTTTTAAGACAGCAGAATATGAAAAATATGCAAAGTTGTGAAGACACTTGCAAGGAACATGAAGTAAAATTTACCTTCGATGTGGCTGTGCAATTTTACTGCGAGGTATGCTGCTCCCTCCCAAGCTGGTCAGCGCTGGCCTAGGAAGAGCACTGCGCCCCAGTGGCACAGGGTTTGTAGTTTTGTTTGGCAATGGGATTCCTGTGTTGGAACTGAACTGCAAACTGCTGGACAATGGAATGCCAGAATTGCCTTGCACCGTTGGGCTCACGTATGCCGTAGCCTTGAGGGGTTGCCTCACAGGCACTGGAAAATGGCCCACACTATGTACTCTATGTTGAAGCTGTCCCGGAGATGGAACTACAAATGAAACAGAAGACAGAAAAATACTAAGACGCGCATACACAAACATAACTGAAGTCTAACAAGGTTTACTCTTGAACTATTTTGATACTTGAACTATATAAAATACGAGAAGATAAAGATCAAAGCCCATTCAATATGTTCCCCCACAACTATTGCTTGATGTTAATCTCACTTTCCCACAATCATGTTTCACCACAATTGGCACCCTAAGCATGTTCCAGTATACATTAACACACATAACCGGGGCTGGCCCAACTATCAGGCAAACTAGGCAGTCACCTAGGGCATCAGCTTCCAAGGGACAGCAAAGAGTAGGGCATTCAAAGCTAAACAATAGATTCTGATAGCCAGAGGGGGCCATGAGGCTTTAAGGTTTGCCTAGGGCACCAACACCTTCAGCCAACTCTGGGGTTGGCCCTGCACATAACATTATAATAAAATAATTGAAAATAATAATTCATGACAGTTAGGGGGTCATTTGAGAAGCCTTGCATGCCGTCTTCACATAGAAATAGCCACATAACTGTATAAATGATGTCCTAATAATGCCTCCATTTATAGTAACATAGTATATGACAGCCGATAAAGACCAGTATGGTCAATCTAGTCTGCCCAGCAAGGCAGCAAGAGTATGTGCACTTGCCACTCTGTGCAGGTCACCCCTCTCTATTAAAAGATATTTATGTTTGCTTTGATTTTATCCTCTTGCTAATAGTAACATAGTACTTCAAGTGATTATTACATCACATTTCAATTTTTGTAATGGAATACTCCAAGGCCTAGCAAAACAATTGATCTATCAACTACAACTAGCGCAGGAGCAAGGGGCCAGGATGTCTATGCATAGAGGTACATACCCCCCACACTCCAAAGATATGTGCACACTTACATATCCCACCCCTGCACCGCATGTGCACATACACCCCCACCCACACTTGCATCATAGACACACCCCCCACACACAAAAAAAAAAAAGAGAGACTGAATTGCTTCCTCTCAAGCACATACAATAATTAACCACAGCACTATATCCCCCTTAGGAAAGTAAACATGTTCAATATGTTTTTCCTGTACGTTGAAGCCCGGCATTTTCAAACAGCGCCCAGCAGAACTTCACCTTGATAAACCTACTGGGACGCTACCATGCCAAAATGTTTTTAATCACATCACCAGTGGAGGTCAGATGAACCTTAACCAAAAGGGCTTTCCCGGTTGGCTTAGCAAGTGGCATCAAATGAACACTTTTAAGGAAGCACCAAAATTACATAGAAGTTACCTTCTACATCCTCCTTTTGGTGGAGCACAAAGGCTGAAGAGGTGTGAAAACTCACCATGAAAGAGAAATATGAACTATGAAATGAAAGACATTATATTTTTCCAGGGTCAGCTGCGACTAGCACTTTCCCTGTCTTGATAATAGAGGAAATATGATACAATCATTTTAATGTCTAATAGGTTTGATGAGATACCATAACAGAATTGCAATGGAATGAAAATCTCAGAGATACAGGGTCATTCTAAGAAGAGAGGGAGATTGAAAAACATGAGGAAAAGCTTTTTAAGGGAGAAGATGGTAGGCCTTGGAACATGCTTCCAGCTAGGGGCAGCAAAACAATGTCTGGTTTGTTTGGCTCCTTCCACCAATCTCCATTTCTGTCCCCAAGTTCTCTAGTTGCTGATGCTGTGTTGCGCAAAATACTGGTGGGGCCATGGCCCCGGTGACCCACCACATTCTGCTGCCTATACTTCCGAGAAGGTAGGAACCAAACACAATGGCAAATATCATGCACGTTTGGGATAAACATGAAAAGACCTAAGGGACAGGTAAAGGGGAAGGGAGCAAAACCATCACAGCACATAAGACCGGGATAAACAAGCAGACTGGTGGCCCATTAATCCTGAATTTGCAGACATTTCTTTTCTGCCGGTCTGCCAATTCAAGCTGGTCCACTACAAATATAAGAGCTAGCTACCCTCCATCCCAAGTACGATCTTGAATCCCTCACCTCCACCCTGGGATGCCATACCACATTTTGATGCCCTATTATCTCTTCCAACAGTTATGACGACAGGTCCTCTAACACATTTTCTTGTTCTTCGTCTCCATATTCTTTTCAACCATTGATGAGGATACCACAAAAAGGACCTCTTCTCTCAAGTCCTCAGAAATCCAGGTCTCTCTATTGGCTTAAAGAGGAATGGGCTCGATACATACAAACTCCTTTTCATTTACCAGGGCAAGGTCGAGCAATAGGTCAGTCAGCAACAGAGTTAAAACTGGAGCAGCTGGAAAATCACCAAGATTACTTAAACACTAGCCTCTACTTTATAGGATCTTCCAAAGTGCTCGAGAACTACATTGCAATGGGATTCTGGACAAGATGTACCTCAGTCTGGCTTATCTTATGTTCTATTATACTGCTAGCATCAGTACTTTCAGAAATTAAAGAAAGCGCATCTTAGATGAAGAAAATAGAAGTGACTCTTATCTCAGGACTTCAGAATCACAGCCTCCACCTCTTCTCACTATGGGAGCTTGGATAAGTCACTATGGGAATCATTTATACCCCTACCCTCTTCTGCATTTTGGGGCTCTGAAAGGGAAATATTTCCAAGTATTCGTTTTGCCAAGTGGCAATTGTTGTGGATATCTGCAGGATATTTTAAATGGTTCAAAAGCTTTGCATAAGAAAACAACAAAAGATATTTAGTGCACAGGATGAACCACCAATATAGATAAACCATTAATGCCCCTCACAAGGGATTCTGTTTACCTCACACATACAGTGTCAAGGGAGTGTCTAGTTGTTACAGCAATGTCAAGAATCAAGTAAGCCAGGGTTCAAATTACACTTCTCCCATGGACACTGCCTCCTTGGGCAAGTTACTTCAACTTCTATAGCCTGAGATACAAACCCTTGCAAGCAGGAATATATCTACTGCACCTGAATATAACTCATCTCAAGCTCGGATTTGAAAAGGCAAGTAATTCAATCTAAAATCGAAATCCATGTTTTCACCAACTAGTGTCCTTAAGACCTTAATCTATTTATGCCTTCCTCAGATTCCACAGCACTGCCACAGACAAATAAAATATTCCCATTGACTTTTTCCAGAGTAAAAAACAGGAAATCAGCCAACCACCACCCAGGTCATGTTGTTCGAACATGCCATCAGAAGGAAATTTGAATAAACTTGCTTTGTAGTGATGGCTTCCCATGGAAGGAATATTTTAAGGGAAAAGCTGCTGTTTTCCTGTATGGAATTACAGAACTTGCCTTTCAAGAATAGCTAGGCTCTGGTCTAATACCCACACACACCTTTGCTTTTCCTCACTTAAGCCAGACTTTCACTCCGCTCCTGAACACCAGTCTCATACCCAGTTTTAGCTCAGACACAAACCTCATCTATCACACACAGCACCACCCAATTCATATAAGAAAAAAAAGACACAAGCAGTTGATTTAATAATGCCATTTAGTTATTGCAAAATAGAATGCATAATTAAAGATTTAGCATGTAAGCACTTTGCTGGCTCCGACTGTCCTGTGTCCTGGCCTCCTGCCAGACTTGTGTTTGGTTTGAGGATAATGAAGCACAGGAACCTCCTTTTTCTCCTGACCCCGTCGTCCTTTTTCTAATATCTATAGCAGAACTACGGCACATGGCTAGGAAGATAAAGAAACAAAATCAGCAGCTAGTACTATACATAACCGCACATTTAAATCCTTTCCTGCAGAATAAAACATCATCTTTACCATCACATCTGTACAGAGGAGGATAAAGATGGCACACAGTGGGAGCGGTGGAGGGTAAAAATCTTAAGTTACACACAGGTAACTACAATTACAAGTATAAAAAATGTGAGCCCAAAACTCCTAACCTATAAGATACATATAATCATTTAGTACACTGATATTAACCCACAACAGCACAAACTAGCTGAACCAAGCCTCCATAAGAAGACAGGGTAATGAGCAAACTATTCTTCTGAGACTTTGCAAGTCTGACACCCGACAAGCATTCAGTGACGTCACGCTACTGCAGAATCATTACCCAGCAGCATCTTTTTCCACATGTGCTAGTGAAACAGACACATAGCCATGCGAGTATTTAATACAAAAGAAATTATATGCACCTTGCTGAGTGGGGCCCCACCTTGCTGAGTGGGGCCCATCTGGTTTCTCCTGCAACTACCAAGGCACCTGTTATTCCAGTGGCCGCCTACCCCTACCACTCCCCCTAGCTTATCCAACCGTCAGATGCAAAATAATGAAAACATGAACACATCGATCCATTCTTACTTTAAACAACATTAAGTGACTCCGCGTGCAACTTACCCAGTGATAATACATCAATAATGCATGAATGTATACAGAGAACAGTCCACAGACACCTGCCCATTCATCTCAATTCAGTTCTTCGTAGCTGGGACAAAATATGCGTATAGGGCCTAGGCAGGGTACTTCTTGTACTTGATTCTGAGAAACTGCTAAAGAAAACGGGAGGCAGCCTTTGTTCCTACTAGCAGCAAGCGAGTCTTGCCGCTGTTGACATCTTCGTGGTCTGTCAGGCAATAAATTGACATAGCTACAGACACAGCATGAAGGCCGCAGCTGTTACCAGAAGAGAGGTGCAGAAGAACAGCTTAAAAGCAGTCTGCAGCCGTTTGGGCATTACTGAAGGGATATAGCAAACCAGCTAGCATTATATGAAGGACACAATTTAGTTATTTACCATTATTTCAAAACACTATAGGCCATAGAGGTGGTTTATAATAAAATCAAGACAGGAGGAGAGAAATATAAAAAGGGGAAACGGGGATATAGGAAGAGTGTGTCCATCCTTTCCCCTCCCCCCCCCTGTTCCCGGAGATAGTCAGCAGGTTTTTAGAGGATGCTTGAAATTTGGGAAAGAACGACTCTTGCCATGAACAGAGTGGAAATGAATTTCAAAGGGAGGGGGGGCCCAGATATGAAAATACTGATTGGTGGGAGATTTCTAGTTGAATATGTTAGGAGGGATGGAACTGTTAACTGATGGCCTGGGAGGAACAGCGTGCACGGGATGGGTGATCAGGCGAGATTTTATTTGTGTGTTTAACAGGGTTTTTTTTATACTGCTTTATCATTTTAGTCAAAGTGGTTTACATTGTAATTTAAACTTGGTAATGTACATTAAACAGGGACACTGATAACTTGGTTCTTCTGAGGCAATGGAGACGAGGGAAACATGAGGCGAGGGTTGATCAAGCACAGTGAACCAGGATACAGATCTTGAATTTAAGGTAAGCAGTAATTGGTAGACAATGAAAAGTGATCAGCAGTAGGGTAACATGATCTGAACAACAGGCCCCAACTAGAAGCTTAACTGCAGTGGATTGCAGAAGTTCCAACATGATGCATGAAATAAACTTCCTACCCATGCAACCAGTGAAAAATGTGAGATCAATACAGCTATTCTGGAAAGCTTCAGAGATATCTTTTTTTCATTTTTATGATGGCATACCTGTATCCTTAAATTGCAGAGTATTTGATAAATACAACATCTAACAAAGCTGTTTGCCTTTTTGCATCTTCTACGTGGTTCCTTGATGACCCTACGATTATAATCAACTGCTTGTCGAGTATCATCTATGATTTTGCATGTGCAAGGTATTCCAAAGGGCATATTTGCCTACATTCATCTATAAAATCCTATCTGTACAGTGCAGGAGAGAGACTAAGGAGCATATTTAATAACATGCATTAACACGAGTTCAGATGTCTCAGTTACTGCAGGCCCCATTCTTTTCAGGCGATGCTATCCACTAAATAGCATACATTAACCCATATAAACATAAAAGCAGATTAGCAAGTAGGGTCTTAAATGATACAATGCCTGAAGGCCCGCACTTTATCCTTTACATTGACCCTTCCTCGCGATTGCAAATGTGTTTTCATTAAGTACAATATAAAAGTAGCTCTCTGTAGTAATTAATCTGTCACCTCCTCCAGGTTTGTGGTGCTTCCATTGATACGATTTCATTTGAACCTGAAAAAAATGCCTCTACCTATATAGCTAGAGTTTCGGGTTTACATTTAAAAATAGGATACAGAAAGAAGCAATTAAACAGCAAATACTAACTAAATGTATCGAGAGCATATTCTAAAAAGAAAAGGTCTTTAACATGAACATGAAATGTCACAAGTTTTTGACTGCACAGCAGTTCAGGGAATGCATACCAGTAGCAGCAAAGTTAGGTAAAAATCAGACGAGGCCAATGTCTACATATTCAGAACTACGTTGAAAAAGATACAGGAATGACATCTCAGCTGATTATTTTCTTATGTTGCAAAAGTTAACACTACACGGTAAATAGCTCTGGATATTTGGTCATTTATTCAGCTCGGACACTGTTAAAGAGCACTAGAGAATGCTGTCAAGAAAAGAGCAAAATTCAGTCTCCCCATTCCCCCTCCCAGTCATTCTTAGTTCAAAGCTTTTTCATTTTCAATTCCTGCACTAGAGGGAACCATTGACAGAAGAGAACACTTACTGCTAGACTGGAGTCTCGATATTCCATTACCAACCCCTTGCAGATTGGAATCAAAGCTCTGACTATTTCGCACCGTTACTGGAGATACTTGTGTATTGCTGCTGTTAGTAATACTTGGCATCCGAGTTAGGTTAGGCATACTTCTTCTAAGCTTGTCTGAAAGAAAACAGAAAATATTTTTTCTTCTTTCATTTTTTTTAGTCAAATGGGTCACCTTTGGAATCATACCTTCCTTATGTAAGCCCAAAGACAAAATCCATAAGCTATTTTATTTATTTATTTTGAGTATTCAGATCACGCCTTTTCCAAGTAGAGGTTCAAGGCGCGTTATATTCAGGTACAGCAGAAAATTTTAGAAAAATGTAAGACCATTGAAACAAAACAACCCAATCAAAAACTAGAAATAAAAATAAAAACAAATAAAAAATTACATGATCATGAAAATACAGCCTGGCTGTATCAGCATACTTCAACAAATCCCCACAGATTAAATTATTCAAAGGCCTGCTAAAAAAAAACCCTCTTTGCTTAAAAGGAATAATTCAGTCAAAGATTGGTTTCAAATGAAGCAAATTTCATAACTGGGGACTGGCGTATGCAAAGGCTTTCTTCCTCATACATTCCAAATTAAGGTCACTCAGCAGGAGAAAGCACAGTTACTTACCTGTAACAGGTGATCTCTGGGAACAGCAGGAATTAGTCCTCACATATGGGTACGTCGGAACCGACGGAGCCTGCGCGGGAAAGCTCCCCAGCTTCCCAGAAGGAAGCTTTTGGGGCCTCCCACTGCACATGCGTGCTGCCTTCCCGCCTTCCTGACCAGCTCTCCTCAGTTCGAGTTTATAGCTGAGACAATAGAGAGAGGAAAGGAAGATAGATAGAAGATACAACTCCTAGGGGAGGTGGGTGAGTTGTGAGGACTAATTCCTGCTGTTCCCAGAGATCACCTGTTACAGGTAAGTAACTGTGCTATCTCCAGGAACAAGCAGGAATAAGTCCTCACATATGGGGACTCCCTAGCTAAGATGCCTGGGAGATCCCCTTCCAAGGGTTTGCCATCTTCGTATGGATCTCAGGCATCCATCCTGGGAAGGTGGGCAGGAGTTGTTCAAGTATGGAACAGGTGTTTGAGGACAGCCTGACCAAACAAGGCATCCCGGCGGGAGTCCTTGTCCAAACAGTAATGGGCTGTGAAGGTATGAACCGAGGCCCATGTGGTGGCTCGACAGATCTGATCAATGGATACAGAGTGAAGATGAGCCATAGAAGTGGCCATGGCTCTCACATTGTGAGCTGTGACATGGCCTTCCAGAGAAATATTTTTACTCTGGTAAGCAAAGGAAATACACTGAGCAATCCAATTGGAAAGTGTACGTTTGGAGACTGGAAGTCCCAAATGAGAAGGATCAAAAGCCACGAAAAGCTGGGAAGACTTTCGATGTGGCTGAGTCCTGTTGAGGTAAAAGGCAAGAGCTCTTTTACAATCTAAAGTATGAAGGTTCCTCTCTGCACTGGATGCATGAGGAGCCGGAAAAAAGACAGGTAGATATACCTCCTGATTAAGATGAAAAGGCGAGACCACTTTGGGCATAAAGTGGGGATTCGTCCTAAGGACCACCTTATCATGATGAAATCTGGTATAAGGTGGATGAGCCACTAAGGCCTGTAGTTCACTGATGCGGCGAGCCAAAGTGACTGCAATAAGGAAAATGACCTTCCAGGAAAGAAATTTCAAGGAGGTAGAAACCAACGGTTCAAAAGGTGGCTTCATAAGCTGACCTAGAACTAGGTTCAAATCCCATGCTACCGGAGGAGGCCGGATGGGAGGTTTAGTTAGAGTCAGGCCTCTCATGAACCTTGCAATAAGAGGATGAGAGGAGACAGGTTGTCCATTTATTGGTTGTAAAGATGCTGCAATAGCACTCAAATGGACTCTTACTGAATTCGTCTTAAGGCCTGCATTGGAAAGATGCAGGAGATAGTCTAATAGAGAATTCAAAGGAAGTGCTAAAGGGTCAAGACCCTGTTGAGCACACCAAATGGAAAAGCGTTTCCATTTGAAAGCATAGGAACGCCTCGTGGAGGGTTTCCTAGAGGCATGAAGGATATCTTTCACTGGTTGAGAAAGATTGAAGTCATGAAGGCTTAGGCCTTCAGTAACCAAGCTCTGAGGTGTAGGGACTTGGGGTTTGGGTGCCAAAGTCCCCTCCTCCTGAGAGAGAAGGTCTGGCGCAGCTCCCAGGTCCAGGGAGGGTCCCTGGGAGAGATGCAGAAGTAGAGGGAACCACACTTGGCGTGGCCAGCGTGGAGCTATGAGGATCATCGATCCGTGATCCCTCTGGAGTTTGAACAGAGTCTTGGGAATCAAAGGAATGGGTGGAAAGGCATATAGGAATTCCTGACCCCAATGCAGGAGAAAGGCATCGTTGGCCTGAGCTCCCTGACACGGAGTCCTGGAACAGAACCGGGGAAGATTGGCATTCCACGGACTTGCAAAGAGGTCTATGTCCGGGGTTCCCCATTCCTGAAAGATTCTGCCTATCTGGTCCATATGTAGGGACCATTCGTGTGGAAGCAGAACTCGACTGAGTCTGTCTGCCCGAGAGTTTTGAACCCCTGGAAGATAGACTGCCAGAAGATGAATTTGATGCTCTCTGGCGAAGGCCCATAATCTGAGAGCTTCGTTGCAAAGCGACAGAGAGCCTGTCCCTCCTTGTTTGTTTACGTAGAACATGGCCACCTGATTGTCTGTCTGAACTAGGACGGTCAGGTTGACAAGGAGGGTATGGAAGACTTTGAGGGCAAAGAAGATTGCTCGCAGTTCCAGGAGGTTGATGTGAAGGGTGGTCTCCTGCGGAGACCAAGTACCCTGAGTGGAGAGGGATTGTAGATGGGCTCCCCACCCTGTTTGGGAGGCATCTGTTGTGAGGGTTGCTTGGGGCAACAAAGGTTGGAAGGGGGCCCCCAACAACAGATTCTTGGTGGACATCCACCATTGGAGGGACCAAAACAGACGCTTTGAGGTGAGTATTTGGTCGGAGAGCGCTCCTGATGCTTGAGTCCACTGGGTGGTCAAGGTCCATTGAGCTGCTCTCATATGAAGACGAGCGTAGGGCACCACGTGTACCGTGGAGGCCATGTGGCCCAGAAGTCGCAGCATTTCCCTGGTTGTCAAGTGACTGCTGGACTGAGCTTGGGAGGCCAAGCACACCAGACGCTGGCCCCGGACTTGAGGTAGGTAGGCCCTTGCAGTGGTGGTGTCCAACTGGGCCCCTATGAATTCCAGAGACTGAGTAGGTATAAGTTCAGACTTGGTAAGGTTTATCACCAGTCCCAGATACTGCAGAATGTGCCTTGTGCGGTCCAGGGAAATCTGGGCCTCTGACTGGGATGGAGCTCGGATGAGCCAGTCGTCCAGATATGGGAATACAAAAATTCCCAGACCTCTTAGAAATGCGGCAACAACTGCCATGCATTTGGTGAACACTCTTGGAGCAGAGGCCAGACCGAAGGGAAGTACTCTGTACTGGAAATGTTTTCCCTGAAACAGAAATCTTAGATATTTTCTGTGGGATGGGTGGATGAGTATATGTGTGTACACATCCTTGAGATCTAGAGAACAAAGCCAATCCTGACTCTGAAGGTATGGAAGGAGAATGCCTAGAGAAAGCATTTTGAATTTCTCCTTGTACAGAAATTTGTTCAATTCTCTCAGATCTAGGATAGGTCTGAATCCCCCTGTCTTCTTTGTTATGAGAAAATAAGGGGAGTAGAATCCTGTCCCTTGTTGAAGAGGAGGAACCTCTTCTATTGCCCCTTGGGCAAGGAGAGAAGAGACTTCCTGATCCAATAGGCCCAGGAGAGATGGGGGAGAATTGAAGTGCCTCACCATGGTATATGGAGGAAGGTTGGAAAAATGAAGTTTGTAGCCCTCTCTGATGATAGAGAGGTTCCAGTGCTCTGATGTAATTTGCCCCCATCTGGGAGCAAAGTGAGCTAACCTTCCGGGAATGGTGAGGGGCTCTGGTTGTTCTAGAGCTAGAAAGGTTAAGTTCTCTAGGGGCAAGTCAAAACCCCTGAGGGGGTTGAGCCTGCTGAGGAGTGGCAGACGCTGCAGGCTTTGACCTTGCCTGTTTACGTTGCTGACGTTTAGCAGCATAGCGAGGCTGAGAAGATTGTTGGCCAGTATTTGTGGAAAATCTGGCCTTCTTGTAGTAAGGCCTCTTGAAAGACTTTTTCTTGGCAGGAGTAGAGGTAGACTTAGAAAGTCTATCTAATGTAGCATTTTCTGCGTCCATTTGAGTGGCTTTAATTTGCCAGTCCTTACCAAATAAGTTCTCACCTGTACAGGGCAGATTCCGTAAGCCATCCAGGACCCAGGGTTCTAGGTCAGAGGCCTGGAGCCAAGCAAGTCGTCGGGCTGCAATAGCAATGCCCGAAGCTCTACCGGCACCCTCAAAGGAATCAAAAGCTGCTCTGTTGGAGAACTTAGAAACATCTAGAAGCTGTTTCACCAGAGAAATGAACTCCTCCTTCCTAACCTCAGGGATAAAGGAGGCAAAATGCCGTACCTTTAGGGCAAGTTCCCTGAGAAACATGCCCATATACAGACTGTATGAATTAATCCTGGCTATAAGCATACTAGCCTGGAAATTTTTCCTGCCAAAAGAGTCTAGGGTCTTACATTCTCGCCCTGGAGGGGTAGAAGAGTGCCTTTTGGTGCTCTTAATCTTTCTCAGCGCAGACTTCACCACAATAGAATGGTGAGGCAGCTGAGTCTTTTGAAACCCAGGAGGGAGGGAGGGACCCGGTACATGGTGTCCAACCTACGAGAGTAAGGAGACAACGTTAGAGGAGCCTCCCATAAGTCCATCAAGTGTTCTTGAAGGATTTCATGGATAGGCAGGGTGACTGCCTCTTTAGGAACCTTAGGGTATCCTAAAATATCCAATTTCTTTGACCTAGGTTCTTTTTCAGAGGATGTGGTAATAGAAAGTCCTTTAGCTAGCTCTATAATGAAGTCTTGAAAGGACAAATCCTCTGGTGGAGACATTCTCCTCTTTGGGGAAGAAGGGTCTTCATGAAGAACTAGAGACAGCTCATCAGAGTCCTCAGAGGAGTCAAAATCCTCAGAAGAATCAGAGTATTCTCTATTTGCTTCCAACGCACGATACGCATACCGATCGGTATCGACATCGGGCGTACCGGGTATGGGATCGGTATCAGGTGAAAACCCGGATCCGGCATGCGGAACCGATCTGCGTTTGGAAGTCGATGGTCTCGGTTCCGGTATGGGAGACGATACCGGAACCGGACCCGGTACCGCTGAACGCGGTACCGAGGGCGTCGCAGCTGTAATAAAAGCCAGCATGGCCTGCTGCATGGTCTGAACAGTATTGCTCATAGACGCCACTGCTGCCTGGATGTCGGTACCGGTATGGGCCGGTACCCCAGAGCAGTCTAACAGGTGATCAGTCGAGGCCGTGCCATCGATGTCAACCTGTAACCCCATAGATGGTGCTTTGGAAGCCAGAGCTTCCCGCCGGGGTTGTTTGGCTGGGGCAGGATCCTCAGATTCAAAAGGGAGAGCCTCTCGATGCTTTGAAGGAGATTTGCTCTTTGAGGACCTGCCCGAAGAAGGTTTGGTTACCTGAGATCCATCCGGAGAGGAAGACCTGGATGACTGTGATGCTGGATTATCTGAAGCAAACAGCACATGGAATTTGTTGGCCCGGTTCTGCAAACCACGTTTAGACATCTGGGAGCAGGATGGGCAGTCCGGAATGGAGTGGTCAGGTCCCAAACATTTAAGACACCATTCATGGGTGTCTGTGACAGAAATAACAGCACTACACTTGGTACACTTCTTAAAACCAGGGGCTGGTTTCTCCATGAGGAGAATTTGTGTAGGCCTGAGGCCTAACCGAAGTCACCAAGTTGTGCAAAGAAAGATTTTTTTTTTTTTTTTTTTTTAAGAAAAGAAAAAAAAGAGACCAGCGGTACCGGTTTCGGTATGGGGAAGACAGGTACGCGGTCTAAAGAAACAAACTAAAACAATAATTTCTTCAGCGGTGACAGGAACACAACCTGCTGGCTCCGCGGAAAAAGAGAAACTGAGGAGAGCTGGTCAGGAAGGCGGGAAGGCAGCGCACATGTGCAGTGGGAGGCCCCAAAAGCTTCCTTCTGGGAAGCTGGGGAGCTTTCCCGCGCAGGCTCCGTCGGTTCCGACGTACCCATATGTGAGGACTTATTCCTGCTTGTTCCTGGAGATAAGTGTTAACAGTATATTGTTTAATAAACTCAAGGTACAAGAAGGATGATAGAATTGTACATGTGCCACCCAAATACCCATGGCTTAAGTCATGCAAGCTCTTGAATACCAAAACTAATAAACCTAATGGCAACCAGTGTAACTCATGAAGAGCTGACGAAATACGGCCTTCTTGTATGTAAGCCAGTCCAAGGGGAAACTGCTAGAATCTGTACAACCTATAGCTTATGAAAAGTTATGGAGAGATTCCTGTATACAAAATATTACAGTTACCTAGTGTCCACTAACGTCAGATTACAAGCAGCAAGTTTTCCCCTTTTGAAAAGCAGCTCCAATTGTGGTAGAAGTTTCAAATAATAGCATGAACCAGGGTACAACCGCAAGTCAGACCATCTGAGGTTTAGAGTTGAAAGGTACAGACACTGCTTCAACTAAGAAAGAGCAAAAACCAAAGAGAAACTATCCTAAACATGTCTTAACAAGCATAATACTTGTCAGAACACCTTCTTTAAAAGGCCCATTTCGTCACCCTGAACTTCAAAGTTCAGTCTAAACCTGCCCCAACTCCAATTCATAGTCATATATGACAAAAGGCCCAAAGCAGATGGCCTTCGTTCATAGTTGACTGCTGAAACCTTGAGACAGGTACCTTCCCTTCAAACCTAGCATGCATACCCCAAAATCACACTTATAGCTAACTGTTGTTCTACGATCGATTTCTCTTATGGGGTTGTTAAACGGCTTCTAATACAACCACGGTCTCTAAACCAAAAAAATAGAAACCAGATGAGAGATCAGAATACCGGTATCCTACAAAAAGGATTATTTGTACAGATGATTTATTCTTTCACTCTTCCAAATAACGCATAGTAAATGTCAGCAGATAGACAGGGCCGGGCCAACCATTTAGCAAACTAGGCAGTCACCTACAGTGGTGGTGGGTGGAGGAGCACAGCAAAGAGCAGGGCATTCAAAGCTAAATATATTCTGACAGAAGGGAGGGAGGAGGGTATAAGGCTTAAGGTTTGCCTAGAGCGCCATCACCTTAAACCAACTCTGTGGCCAGCCCTGGATATAGACCATGTTGGTCCATCCAGACTACCTAGCTGAGATTCTTCCACTTTGTGTAGACTTATCTATAATTCCTATATTCAATCCAATGCCACCTCCAACCCCTTTATGATCTTTAACTTGACATCATAACCTTACTCCCAATACCACTCTCTAAATCTATACATTAAACCAACATTTTCCTTTATGAACTGAAGCGTCTACCATCCGTACAGAATACTTTCATGCACATCCTATCTCATGCCAAGAAATCAGACCATGTCAAGCCACTTTTAAAGCACCACCACCGGCTGCCAATCACCTACCCCATTCAATTCAAATTTCTAACATATGTACCCAAAGTTCTTCATACTGAACAACCATCCTATCTTTCCCTGTTCCTTACTTGTCACACCCCTCCCTGAATACTACAATCACTAAACAGACATCACATTCCCCCACCTTCTAAAGCCAGGCTCAAATCCACTCATCACTCAACTTTGTTCTTCTGTATTCCCATATTCTGAAACTCTACCCCTTCAACTACTTTTTGAACCCTCTTACCAAACTTTTAAATCACAATTAAAAACCCACCTATTCCAACAAGCTTTTGGGATCTAGATTTGTCGGTGGCTCAGGGAGCTACTGTCTCTACTGTCCTTTGCTGTACCTCCAACCCCTCCCTGAGGATTATTTTCTTCCCTTATCCTGTCCTGTCAAATTATATGGAATTCTTATTTTTATCTTTTAATTTTATCTACTGTAAACTGCTTTGCCTTTATAAGAAAGGTGATATATAAAGTTTTAATAAAAAACAAACATCTCAAACATACCCAAAATCAATTAAAAATCAACTACACTAGGAGGCAACGTCAGGCCTTCAACTTTGATTTTCACAAGCCCTATAATGAAGCTATCAACCAGGCCCAGCTATCAACCAGGCCCAAGCCCTTTAAACACAGTCCCTCCACACAATTTATTCCCACCTTCTTGTAGGCCCCGTGCTGTTGCACCATTGCTGTTTTGCACTATAACCACCGCTCTTTGCCACTAAGGCCCTCTGCACTTATCCCATCCTTTCTTTGAATTCTAGTACAATTTTTGTCTCCACCAGTATTAATGGGAATCCATTCTTTATATCTACGACCTTTACTATGAAAAACATGGCAACCTCTTCCCAGCCACTCAGCCTGCAGCCAATAAGGATAAGAAAGAAGAAAACGTTTTCCACTGCTGCTGTAACCCTAGAAGCAAACAACTTCTCATTTTGCCTCCCATTCTGTGGCAGATCTTAATACCATCTGCAAAAAGAAAAATATTTTCCTCATCCCTCTGAAACATCACTGAAAAATGCTGAACAGAACTGGCCACAGGGCTGATCTCTGAGGTAATTCACTAATCACCATGTTCCAGAGTAAGCGGTTATTTAGTGAATTCCATTTTCTAGACTCACAGGTGCTCCTTGAGGCCTTGGGCAAACCACTTAACCCCCCGTTGTCTCAGATACAAAACATACAGGGCAATGCAGAAAGCTAGCACCGGCTTTAAGAGCCCATTGTGCCACATTTAAGCACACTTTACGATCCTTTAAATGCAGAAAACAGACAAATGCAGACAGAAGAAGAACTACCGCCCAATTAATACCATGTGTATTTAAATCTATTTAAATTATTAAAATGAATTTTAATCAGCTGGTCTGGTATAGAAATCATGGCTACGCCTGATGCAGAGACAGGCTTAGAGGATTTTACAACCAGCCACAGCACCAAATTTTTACTGCAGGGTTTGAGCACACGTAAACCTCTAACGCTTGCCCCCGACCAGTATTTTGACAGCACCGGGTGCTTTCCCCGATGCCTAGATCATCTTCTCCTCAGATGATCAGGAAAAGCCCCCGATGCCATCAAAATACTGTCAGGGAGCCGGTGCCTAACAAAAAAAGAACCCCTGGTGGCCCCATTCCCACTCCCTCCCCCCAGTATTTTGATGGCATCGTGGATGATCGCAGTATCGGGAAAAGCCCCCCGATGCCATCAAACACTGTCAGGGGATGATGCCCCAACAAAGTAATAACCTGGTAGTCTAGAAGCCCCTTATACCCCTCACACCCATCCCCAAGTAAAATAAAATAAAGTGAAAATTATCTGATGGTCTAGCGGCCCTTGAATCCCTCATCCTCCAACCCAAAGTAAAAATAAAATCACCCCCAACTAAAATAAAGTAAAAAAAAAAAAAAAAACTTACCTGATCTAGCAGCCCCTAAATCCAACCCCCCCCCCACCCCGTATCTTAAACTAGGTGGGAGTGCTGCCTATGTGCTCCCGCTCTAGTCTGCCATATTGTAAAATGGCATGCTTCGCCCTGGGTGATGCATCCTGGGATGTACCAGGCGGTGTTAGACTGCCATATAAGGCATAGTCTACCTTATATGGCAGTCTGACCTCACCCGGTGCATCCCAGGATGCACTATATGGGGCCAGGCGTTGCCAGTTTACAAGATGGTGGACCAGAGCAGGAGATAATGGATTATGATACTAAAATAATATCTCCATTGTCCTATGTTATATGAATATTAAATATTACATAGATTATTAATAATCTTCAAAAATCATACAAAACTATTGTTATAATCATATTTGATGAGAATTATTAAATGTATTTGCAGTGGGGATTTTGAGATTGTAACTGTTATTCTGTATGAAGTTTGATTGTATTTGTTTAAATATTTGCATTAATTAATAAAAATATTTTTACACATTGGTATGCTGTGGATTTTGAATACATCCTTGTGAGTTTATGGATACAAAATTATGTTAATTTGGATAAGATCAAGAAAATTGGGTTACTGCATTGTGGTTAGATTCATATGTTGTCTATTTGCAAATTATTGGTGATTTGTTTTAAGGGACCAGAGCAGGAGTGCATAGGTTTGGATTTAGGAACCGCTAGACCACCAGGTAAATTTTACTTTATTTTATTTTATTTGGGGATGGGGGTGGGAGTGGGAGGTACAGGTGAATACGTCCTTTTGGTGTACTGGCCCCCCGACAGTGTTTTGATGGCATCGGGAGCTTTTCCCGATGCCGCAATCATCCCCTATGCATCAAAACACTGTCGAGGGGAGCGGTGCTGGGCCACCAGTAATTCTTTTTTGTCTGGGCACTGGCCCTGACAGTATTTTGATGGCATTGGGGGCTTCTCCCAATGCTGCAATCATCCCCATTGTTATCAAAATAGTGTTGGGCCTGATATGCAGATTAGCCACATGGTGCCCGGAGAACAAGCCAAACTAGCGCAGACTTCCTGTGCGCATGTGTTTGGCTTGCAGTTTAATGCTGCGGTGGCTCATTTGCATGAGCACAGTTACTGCGGTGGGCATTTGCCTACCCTATCCTTCCTGCATCACATTTTAAAATGTCAGGAACCTAAAAAAAAATCGATCTGGCGCAGGTCTAGCACCGGCTTTCTGCATCGGCCCGATAGACTGTGAGCCCTTTGGGGACAAGGGAAATATATACCATACCTGAATGTACACTGCTCTGACCCGGAGAAAAGAGTAGTTACTCACCTGTAACAGGTGTTCTCCAGGAGCAGCAGGAATCAGTCCTCACATATGGATGTCATCGACGCCAATGAAGCCCCAGCGGAGCATTTCCCCAGCTTTCCATGAAAGCCTTTGGGAATGCAGGCACGCATGCGCGGTTCCCTTCCAGCCTAAAAGTGCCATCTTACCTCAGTCAAATGACATAGCTAAGAACAGCACACAAAAATGAAAAATAAACTATGTACAACTGCAACTCCCAGGGGGAGGAGGGAGGGTTGTGAGGACTGATTCCTGCTGCTCCTGGAGAACACCTGTTACAGTTGAGTAACTACTCTTTCTCCAGGACCAAGTAGGAAGTCAATCCTCACATATGGGTGACTCCCTAGCTCTGGGCTACCGAGGAACCCAGGCTGAACAAGAGAACTCCCTCTAGTCCCAGCATCAAAGAAAGGCTTTTCACTGACACAACCTCCACAGGTAGCCCAACAGAGGGCAGGAGGGCATGAGTTGCCTAAACCTCAAAGAGATTCTGGAGTACTGCCTGGCCAAAAGCACTGTCCCTATGGGACTCCCTCTCCAGACAGTTATGGGCCGCAAAGGTCTGGCTTGAAGACCAGGTTGCAGCCCTGCAGATGTCTACCAACGGTACAGAGCGGAGATGAGCCACTGAGGCAGCCATTGCCCTCACATGGTGGGCCGTGACTCGTGACTCGACCCTGCAAAGGAAGGTCAGCCGCCTTGTAAGCCCAGGTGATACAGTCAGCCACCCAGATGGACAAGGTACGCTTGGACACAGCTAACCCTAAATTATTAGGGTCAAAAGATATGAAGAGCTGAGTAGCCCTTCTGTGCCCTTGCATAATGTCAAGGTAGAAGGATAAGGCCCTCCTACAGTCCAGGGTATGCAGAACTGCTTCAGCCTGGCTTGCATGAGGCCTAGGGAAGAATGTTGGAAGAACCACCTCCTGGTTGAGGTGGAAAGAGGAAACAACCTTTGGGAGGAAATTTGGATGAGTCCTGAGGACTACCCTGTTCCTATAGAATCTGGTGTAAGGCCTATCACAGACCAGAGCCTGAAGCTCACTCACTCGCCTAGCCGAGGTAAGGGCTATCAGGAAGAGTGTCTTCCAGGAGAGGAAGCGTAGTGGACAAGTAGCCATTGGCTCAAAAGGTGGGCGAGTCAGTTGCTGCAAGACCACATTCAACTCCCACTCAGGAGCAGGACGACGGATGGGAGGCTTGAGCAAGAGCAAGCCTCTGAGAAACCGGGACACCAAAGGGTGAACCGACACAGAATGTCCTTCCACCAGTGAGTGGTGAGCTTCTAGAGCTGAGAGGTGGACCCGAACAGAATTGGACTTAAGGCCCTGATTGGATAAATGCAGCAGGTACTGAAGCACTACTGGTACAGTACAGGAGAAAGGATCCTCTGTACGTAACTGACACCACACTGCAAACCTTTTCCATTTAAGAGCATAGGTTTTTCTAGTGGATTGCTTCCTAGAGGCTAGGAGAACGTCCTCAACCTCCCGAGGTAGGCCCCAGAGAGCCAAAACTACCCTTGCAGCCTCCATGCCATCAAATTGAGAGCTTTGAGATTGGGGTGTAGAAGGGTACCCTGATCCTGAGAGAGAAGGTCAGGCTTGCAACCCCAGAGGCAGAGGGGGATCCACTGCCAAGTGAAGCAGAAGCGGAAACCAGGGCTGTCTGGGCCACCTGGGGCCACCAGCAGAAATGAGGCCTTGTCTCGAAGAATCTTGAACAGAGTTTGGGCCACCAAGGGCGTGGGAGGTAACGCATATAGGAGGCCCTGAGACCAGGGAATCAGGAAAGCATCTGCTGCCACTCGCAGAGGATGCGGTTGCCTGGAGCAGAAGTTTGCCAGTCCTCTGAACAAACAGCTGCCAAACAGGTCTATGGACGGAAGTCCCAATTTCATGAAAATCTTCTGAACTACCAAAGGATGGAGTTTCCACTCGTGGGGTTGCAGAATCCTGCTCAACCTGTCTGCCAGGTAGTTCTCCTGGCCAGGTAGATATACTGCTTTGAGGAGCATGTTGTGTTTGAGAGCCAACAAGCAAAGGTCCTGAGCCTCCTGACAGAGGAGCCTGGACCCAGTTCTGCCCTGTTTGTTCACGTAGAACATGGCTACCTGGTTGTCTGTTTGAACTAGGACAGTCCGATGAGCCAGGTTGTGAGAAAAGGCCTTGAGGGCTAACCGAATAGCTCCGAGTTCCAGGAGATTGATTTGCTGTGCAGATTCCCCAGGGAGACCATAGGCCCTGGGTGCACTTGCCTAGACAATGAGCTCCCCAGCCTTGCATGGAGGCATCCATCGTTAAGACCACTGTGAACGCAGGACTCTGAAAAGGTACTCCTTTTAACAGATTGGGTGGGTGTAGCCACCATGTGAGGGAGTGCAGCAAGTGTCTGGACACCTTTATCCCTGTCTTTGAGGTCGCCTGTGGCCTGTGACCACTGAGACCGCAGGCACCACTGTGCAGGTCTCATGTGGAGCCTGGCATTGGGGGGGTCACATGTACTGTCAAAGCCATGTGGCCAAGAGGCCTCAGACAGAGTTTGGCGGAGACCAGTGACCTGCCGAGAAACTGGTTTACTAAGTTTATTAGTCTTTGGGCTCTGTCTTCAGGCAAGAATGCCTTTGCCAGCAGAGAGTCCAACCTCGCCCCTATGAACTCCAAGTTCTGGGAGTGGAGCAAAGTGGACTTTGCAAAGTTTATTACAAACCCCAAGCTTTGCAGAAGAGCAATAGTTCTGAGGGTGGCTTGTTTGGCCTCCTGGCATGTCTGACCCCTGATGAGCCAGTCGTCCAGATAGGGGAAGACAAAGATTCCCTGATTCCTCAGGTAGGCCGCCACCACTGCCAGGCATTTGGTAAAGACTCTGGGAGCAGAAGTGAGGCCAAAAGGTAGTACTCTGTACTGATAATGGTGTCCTCCCACAATGAACCTGAGGTAATTTCTGTGGTCTAGATGAATGAGGATGTGAGTATACGCATCCTTTAGATCTAAGGAGTATAGCCAATCTCCCTGCTGGAGGTAGGGCAGAAGTGTTCCAAGAGTAAGCATCTTGAACTTTTCCTTCTCTAGGAATTGTTGAGATTTGAGGTCCAGAATAGGCCGAAGGCCACCGGCTCTTTTGGGCACTAGGAAATACCTGGAGTAGAACCCTTGACCTTGTAAGTGGGGAGGCACAGGCTCCACCGCCCTGTCTACCAACAGACCTTGGAGCTCCTGGAGGAGAAGGTCTGTGTGTAGGGGAGGCCTTGGAGGCTCCCCTGGAAAATATGGAGGAGGCAGTTGTTGGAAGTGTAGTGCATAGCCCTTCTGGACTATCCTTAACACCCCTCTCCAGTGATGAGTGGCCACTGGTGGGCAAACAGAGCGAGGCGACCTCCTGTGCAGGGTTGGGAGAGCAGGGACAGAGAGGCTATGCTTAAGGAGTCAAAAACCCCCACCCTGCTGAGTAGGAGCAGGGGCCGGAGGCTTGGGGGTCCTCTACCTACGGGGCCCATTACCCTGCCCCTAGGCCTGCTGACCCTGAGGGGCAGCTTGGGCAGCCTGATATTGTGGGTACTGTTTGTAGGCAGTGCCCTTCCTCGGGTAAAAGGGCTTTTTACCCGAGCCCTTCTTTTTGTGAGAAGGACTTTTACCTCTACAAGGGTTCCCCGGAGAGACCAGCAGAGAACCCGGCCAACTCCTTGGCCAGGTCTCGCAAGTACATGCCCATGTACAGCTGGTAAGACTGGACACGGCAAGCAAGCATCGAACCCTGGAAGCACTTTCTACCAACATTATCAAGGTTCCGGGCCTCCCTGCTGGGGGGCACTGCAGAGTGCATCTTCTGACTCTTCAGACGATGCATGGCCGATTCCACAACCATGGAATGGTGTGGTAGCTGTGCCTTCTGAAAGCCAGGGCTCTTCTGGAGTCAATAGATCGAATCGACCCGCTTGCTTAAAACTGGCGCCGAGGCTGGTGCCTCCCACATCCGGAAGAGGAGCAGTTCCAGCATCGGAGGAACCGGGACAGTAAAGGCCTCCTTCGGAGGAGAGTTGTACTGTAGGGCCTCGAGCTCCTCGGCTCGAGGCTCTTCCTCGGGGTCCGCCGGGATAGCCAACGTGGTGGCCATATCCTGGACGAACTCCGAGAACCAGGTATCCTCCGGAGGGGATCTACTCCGGGGTTCAGACTGCGGTGAGTCCGACGGGACGCACCGAGTCTTGAATGTGTCGGGGGACTCCTCATCCTCCGTCTCCCAGGCGGACTCGTCCGATGAGGAGTCAGGATCCAACACCGCGGGGTCCTGGAGCACCCGCCCCGATGCCGGAGGCACCGGCATCGACGCCCTTGGTCCCAAATGGGAGGTCAAGGGAGACCACGACCGAGGTCGACCTCGAGCCATCATGGTCTCGAGTATCGGCTCGGTCTCCGGGGTTGACTTCGATGTCGATGTCCCGGTGGTCGGGGCATATGCGCCAGACAAGCTGGTCATCAGTGCCCGCTGCTGCTCCATGAAGGCAGACAGTCTGCACTCCAAGGCTGTCATCCTGAGACTCAGCTCGGGAGACGCAGCAGCCACCAACTCGGGCCCCGGCGGCGCTGGGCCCCGACGTCGGCTCTCTGGCAGGAG
Organism: Ichthyophis bannanicus; assembly: GCA_033557465.1. Classification (NCBI taxonomy): domain Eukaryota; kingdom Metazoa; phylum Chordata; class Amphibia; order Gymnophiona; family Ichthyophiidae; genus Ichthyophis; species Ichthyophis bannanicus. Next base: position 396,989,704 of record CM066035.1, read on the forward strand.
AGTCCGAGGACTACAGGGCTTACGTGTCCAGCAGGCTCCGGCTCCACGCGAGGAACTTTGGCAGGCTTCTCTTGTTCCACGGGCCTGGGACGACGGTCGGGGGTCTTAGACCTGGCCCTCGAGGAGCCAGGGACCTCTTCCGATGACGCCCTCTTGAGCCGCTTCTTCCTCTTCCATTCCCGGTCAGGGGACCCCCTGTCCGAGGAGCCATGACGGCGCTCGGGATCCAAATCCCGAGATGTTGAGGCCTCAGACGAGGTCTGGGCCCGGCCGGAGGCTGAGTCAGAAAAAAGCCTCTTTCTGCTGCTGGCAACTTCGTACTGCCTTGGAAGACATCTTCCCACATGGTCCACACGTCTTAGGGTCGTGATCAGGACCGAGGCACCGAAGGCAGCAGTCGTGTGTGTCGGTGAGAGACATCAACTTCTTACACCGATCACACTTTTTAAAACCACTAGAAGCCATCGGGGGGGAAAAAAAAAAAAAAAAGTGTCCCCGCGAGGTCAAAGGACCGGCCTTCCAGGGAAAACGGAAAAAAGGGCGCGAACGCCAGCCACGAAGGGCAAATACCGAAAAGAAGAAAACTGGCTCGATACCGGTGTACCAAACCCGGTGGGAGGGGAACCGGCATCGAACTGGGAAGAAAAAATAGCGAGAATCGCCAAAAAAATCAAACTTTTATCTGGGATGACAGGACACACATCTGGTGGGCTTCTCAGAAAAAGAGACTGAGGTAAGATGGCACCTTTAGGTGGGAAGGGAACCGCGCATGCGTGCCTGCATTCCCAAAGGCTTTCATGGAAAGCTGGGGAAATGCTCCACCGGGGCTTCATCGGCATTGATGACACCCATATGTGAGGACTGACTTCCTGCTTGGTCCTGGAGAAAGTGGTATATAAACCTAGCTAAATAAAATAAAATAAATAAAATCAGCTGTCTGGAATGTGCCCTCTGTCAATCCAGCTAAAAGCAGGCAGATTGTTCCATGGGAAGAAAGCACACGCACGGGACTGCATTTTCAATTCTACACGCAATTTTTCAGCAAAACTGTACTTGTACAAAAAGTCTGTGCAAATTGTACTTGTGACTTTACACTGGGAGTTCTCAACCCAGTCCTCAGGATACACCTAGTTCATCAGGTTTTCAAGATATCCATAATGAATATGCCTGAGAGAACTTTGCCTGCACTCCCTTCATTGTATGCAGAGCTCTCTCATGCTATCCTGAAAATTTGACTGGCTAGGCATGTCTTGAGGACTGGGTTGAAAAACCTTGCTCTATACCCAAGGCAAGTTTCAAAGTGAAAACATGCAAGCACTTTTGTTTTAACAAAATCGTAGAGTCTCCAGGATGAACATACCCACAGACTTTGTTCCAATACAGGCCACTGAAAAACTGCCTTTTTATTTTATTTCATAAAATGAATTTCTAGATTGCTGAATGTGTATAGTAAATCAGCATTAATATCATTTAGTTTATGGTTTAATCCCAACACTAGTTTGGTTTATATTTTTCTTCCACGCCTTCTATTTTTAACACTAAGTTTTAAACACTATGGGGGTTATTTTGGAAGTTGTGTTCATGCTTTGAATGTCTGAAAATGGGTAGATAGATGTCCAAAACACAGACATCTCCACAGCCATTGTAGAAGCAGAGTCTGTGTATGCCCCCAGCGTGAGGACATCCAAGTCCGAACAAGGGTGTGGTGGAGGCGTGGCTGGGGTCACTGCCTGACCTCAGAAACCTGCTGGATGTTCAGAGTCGTGTTGAAGTTTAGACCTGCTCCAGGCTCATTTTGGCTGAAAAACATCCAGAGAGTGTAGAAAAGAAAGCATCCCACCATCTCCACTACTCAGCACAATGTCAACAGCAGCAGCAATGGAACTGGAACCCTGGCTTCCCTCTTCCTAGGCTGCTATTCTAACCATTTGTGGGCAATATGCAAATAGTCCATAAACCCTTGTGGGTTTTTTTTTTTTTTTTAAATTGCCTTCATTATGGCGTGCAGAAGTAGCTCAGTAGTTAGGGCAGCAGCCTGGGACCAGAAACACCAGGGTTCAAATCCCACTGGTATTCCTTGTGGCCTTGGGCAAGTCACTTAATCCTTCACTGCCTCTGGTGCAAACTTAGATTGTAAGCCCTCCAGGGACAGGGAAAAGCCTACAGTACCCGATTGGAACTTGCCTTGAACTACTACTGGAAGGGTGTCAACTAAATATAATAAATGTTTTGTAACTTTGTACATATTTAAAGTGTAATGTTTAAAACTGTGATATCCTAATATGCATTGTATAGGACTGTTCCAAGAGGGATGATGTTGAGATAATTATAATTGAGTTTAATAATCCAAATCTTGGGGGGGGGGAGGGGGGGATGTGCTAGGCATCTAAAAGCTAATTGTGAAGGGACACAGGTCTGAACCTTTTGCACAGGGAGCCTAAAGCACAGTTACTTACCTGTAACAGGTGATCTCCGGAACAGCAGGAATTAGTCTTCACATATGGGAGACGTCGCCGACGGAGCCCGCACGGGAATGCTCCCCAGCATCCAATCAGAAAGCCTTTGGGAGCATCCTCCGTGCCTGCGCGGTGGCTTCCCGCCCTTCCTACTGCCTCTCCCCAGTTGAGTTTCATAGCTGAGCCAGAAGGAGAGGAGAGGAAGGAATAGAGAGAAAGAGATACAACTCCTAGGGGAGGCGGGCGGGTTGTGAAGACTAATTCCTGCTGTTCCGGAGATCACCTGTTACAGGTAAGTAACTGTGCTATCTCCAGGAACAAGCAGGAGTGAGTCTTCACATATGGGGACTCCCTAGCTGAGGATGCCCGGGGGAGATCCCGTAAGCCCGGCCCAGGACAGGATGGCATTTGCCCAACCTGAATCCCCGGCATCCCCTGAGGGATGGGGGGTAAGAGTTGAGAGAGAGAGGAACAGCAACCCAAAGACTACCGGCAGAGTAGTCATTAGAAAGCATGGAAGCATCATTAAGTTTTAATGAATTAATGGCTTAGTACCATGTAGAGCTTACCTACTGTGTTGTAGGAAGTAGAACTGTGATGAAGGTACTGTAGACGCAGTAGCGAGGTCTTCAAGGGAACTTCACCGCAGCGAGGAGGAAGTTCCAATCCGGAAGGCCAGGAGATCCAGGAGTCAGCTGGGTCAGGAGAAGGACGGCAGGTCTTCATGAAAGCTTCATGCAAGCTGAGCACTCCCTTAGGAGCAGAGTCCATAACCCAAAGGACTAACAGAGAAGACTTGCCGATCTGGATAGCCTATTCCGGAGGAGAGTAGGGGAGAACCCCGGAGCAGAAGGGGTACACAGTTTGCCCTAGCGAAGAGATAGGGAGACAAGGGTCTGAACCTCCGGGAGGAGGCCATAACTGAAAATAGAAGCTGTTGACTTCACAGCAGTAGGGACCCCGGAGGGGGGGGGGTGCGTAAGTACCGGCCATTGGGAAAAAAGTGGGCGGCAGAACACAGGCACTGTGGGCATCCCCAAAAAAGTGTGCCTATCGAGCAGGTGATATCTGGTATATCTAGGCCGTCGGGCATGTAGAACGCCCCACCCCGGCACTAACGCAGGCACGCCGAGGAAACCTGCCATTGATCCACAGAACATCCATCCGGGGAGGTGGCGTCAAGATCCGTCCAGGAGAGGGATCTACTCGGGTGGAACAAGGGCAGATCGGCGAACTAACAGCACGGTAGCGTGAAGGACAGAGGATAGTATCCGTCCGGAAGAACACATCAGGGGGCTTGAGGCCCTATAGGTGTCCCCAGGACCTGCACCCAGAACTCGCCCCCCGCACTAATCGGGGAACATGAGGGCATAGTCCTTGGTAATCATTGGGGGACTATAGCAGCTGGAAGGGAAAAATTCCGGTACGGAAGCAATCAGCAGGGGAATACTGGCCGAGAAGGGTTCGGGGCCGTACCTAAGGGTAAGCCAGTTGACCGTGGGCCAGAGCTGTCAGGGAGTAGAGGTGGTCTCCCTCTACCAACGGAAGGAGAATACCTGAACCCATGGATAAGCCCCCGAACCATTTGCCCTACTGAACGAGCCCCATCTCAATTGTAAACTTCTGGTAAGAAGGGAAAAAACTGCAGGCAGCCGCCCACCGGAGCTTAAGACTGCTTGGTATGAGAGTTCTGACGCGGGCCCGGGACCTTCAACCCAGGGTGAGAGGTCCCTTGCTTGGGCGCACCTGGCGGGTGGGCCGAGGGGTGACATTTCCTCTTCCTAGGGAAGGAGGGTCTGGACAGGCATGTACCACCGCCGGGGGGAAGCCGGGCCCTAGGATGGCCTCTAATGTTGGGAAGGTTAGCGAAGCACTGCGCGACCTGACGTAAGGCTTCGCTATTGAAGAGGTGATCTCCGTCACAGGGAGAAGTACCCAGGCTATGCTGTGCCCCTCTACACAACTCAGACGCCTGCAACCATGCTGTACAGTGTGCTCTAATGGCAACAGCAGAGCATCTGCTGACCGACAGGAAGGAATCTAAAGAAGCACGAGAAAGGAACACAGAAATATTCCTGCAGTGATAAAGAAGCAAGGAATATTCAAAGGCCTTGGTTGCAGATAAGAAGGGAGACAACAGAGATAATCTCTCGGTGACCTCCCGGAGCGACAGACTCATATAAAAAAATATATGAAATAATTCTGGACGCCAGCATAGACGTTTGGAAGGTTTGACGTCCTAGGGTATCTAGCGTCTTCGAGGCGCGGCCTGGAGGGCGAGAAGAATGCTTTTCCTTGCTTCCGGCCTTCCTCAGTGCCGATTCCACCACAATGGAACAATGTGGAAGCTGGTGCTGCCGAAACCCCGGGGAGGGGGGCACCCGATATAGAGCATGCATCGCAGTCGACGGTGCTGGAACCCTCAGAGGCGACCGCCAAGCCCCCAGCAGGAGATCCTGTAGGGAGGGGTGCAGAGGAAGCATCACGGCGGCCCCTTCCGCAGGGCCTGGAGTTAGGTCCGGGATAGGGATGGCCAGCAAGTCTGCCATGTCAAAGAGGAAATTCTGAAAAGACGGCTCCCCCGGAGGAGCTATGCCGTGCGAGGCGGTGGCGGGAGAGGCCGCCAGGGCACCAAGAAGCCTCTCGGGCTGATGCCCGCTGGGCAGAGGAGGGGACCAAGAGCCCCGGATCGGGGCAGTCAACATGGCGTTGTCGGCTCCTGGAATTGATTCCAAGCTAGGCATTGAGGGGGTCGATGGCAGACGGAGCCGCCGGAAATCGGCCTCGGCCCTGAACCCGGGGGCGGTGCCACCCCCAGCAACTGAAGCGGTTCCGCGGCAGCCAGAGGGCAGTGGCCAACGATCTCCGCTCCACGTCGCGGGGGGAGACAGGGGCCGATCCCGAGACGTGTCGTGGCCGAGCCTTCGACGAGCCCCTGCGGGGGGGAAAGAGCAAAACTCCTTTGCCGACGCCGGGGTACCGTTGCGGGACGGCGCAGATCCAGGCTGGATCGAAGCGATCGAAGACCCCAGGGCCCCCTTTCTAGGAAAGGGCAGGGCCCTCGACGGCCGCGACGATGCCGGGGGGGGGGGGGGTCGCCCATCTGGGGCTGATCAACACATCCCGAGGGTCCCGGGGAATGCTGACGGCGGTCCCTGGCGCTCGACGCCCCTGCCGTCTCCGGCGGAGCGGTGCCGCTCAAACCCGGTACCACCCTCGCGCAGGGCTGGGATACCGGCGACCCAGCGCGGGTCGAAGCGACCGGTCCCGAAGGGAGCGAGGCCAGAGGACCATCCTCGGCAAAGAGTGGAACCATCGACTCCGACGTGCCCGAAGCAGGTACCACCTCCGCGCATGGCCTGAACGTAGAGCCGCCAGACCGTGTCGAGTCGGTCGGCCCTAGAGTTGACGAGGGCAGCGGCAGGCGATCCCCGGTGGGGAGCGGCACCCTCGTAGGAACGCCATACCGACAGGAGTCGGTCGGCCCCGGAGGCGCCGAGGACTGCGGCTGACAACCCCCGGTGAGGAGCGGAATGCTCGACACCGATGCCGACGTCGAGGGGTCGGCACCGCCCGTAGCGGATACCACCCCTGCGTATGGCAGGGATGAAGGAACGCCAGACTGGACCGATTCGATCGGCCTCGGACGATCCTCGGCGAGGAGCGGAACGCTCGACACCGACACCGGGGGGTCTGCACCGCCCAGAGCGGATACCACACCAGAGCGTGGCTTGGATATAGGGAGGTCAGACTCGGTCGAGTCGATCGGCCCCGGAGGCGCCGAGGACACCAGCTGACGATCCCTGGCGAAGAGTGGAACACTCGACTCCGGCGCTGATGCCGGGGAATCGGCACCGCTCGAAGCGGGTACCTCCCTCGAGCACGGCTCGGGAATGTTCTGTGAGGAGCGAACCCCAGGAACATCCCGAAACCCCGTAGATGCTTTGGAGCCCGAAGACTCCCACCGGGGTATAGTAGCCAAGGGGGACTTGAGGGGTTGGCCGGGGCCGTTGGCATGCCGCGCATGAGACTCGCCCCTCAAGACTTGGCTAGTCTTAACAGACTGTTGTGTGGTTACCTGATCCTGGAGAGAGGAGAAACCCGAGGACCACGCCTTGGGCGCGAAAACGTCATCGAGGGATACCCGAAAAAGGGAAGGTCTTCTCCCGACACCGTAGCCCGGAGGACCCGGGAGGGAAGGGTCAGGCCCCAAACAAGAGAGGCACCAGGCATTGAAGTCCATGTGGAAAACTAAGACCCCGCAGTGAGGGCACTTCTGGGGCTCCATGCTGTAAGCCCGGTAGGCCTCGACGCCCAGAGGGGGAAAAAAAGGTCCCGCTGGGCGACGAAAAAATAAGAAAAATAAGAAAACAAAAAACAAAAAGGGGCACAGAGGTGCCGCTGTCGGCGGGAAAAGCCGCGACTACAGAAACAAGGAAAACGTTCTGCGGTGGCAGAAGGGACGTCCTGCCTGCTCCACGGAAAACAAAAAACTGGGGAGAGGCAGTAGGAAGGGCGGGAAGCCACCGCGCAGGCACGGAGGATGCTCCCAAAGGCTTTCTGATTGGATGCTGGGGAGCATTCCCGTGCGGGCTCTGTCGGCAACGTCTCCCATATGTGAAGACTCATTCCTGCTTGTTCCTGGAGATTACCCTAGAGCAATGGCCTTGCTTATTCTTGTATCAGCAAAGGCTCAACAATATGCAGGCTGCAGACTCTTAAGGAGCTGTCTTTGGAGACAAATATCAGTAGAGGGGCTGGTTTGTAGGCGAATGTGATTGTCTAGAAAGAAGAATGAAGAGGCTGGGAGATTTTTTTTTTAAGTACCTGGGAAGCTGTTCTAGGGACAGACTGCAAAATGCAATGTGTGCCTTCGAGTCAGTCCTGACTCCTGGCGACCCAGAAGCTCCTGGGTTTTCTTGGCAATGTGTCACCGGAAGTAGATTGCCAGGCCTTTCTTCCGAGGCAAAGGAGGGTTAAGTGACTTGCCCAAGGCCACAAGGAGTGCTAGTGGGAACTGAACCCTGGTTGCTTGGTTACCAAGCCAGTGTTCTAACCACTAGGCTACTCCTCCACTCCAGGGACAGACTAAAATCGCAATAAATACAGCAGTTAAGAAGATTTTGACAGTGTGTCAAGATTACTTTAAAGATACAAGGTAATGGATCCTCCATCTGGCTACATTTTTCCAACAGACTACATATATATCAGGAGTGCTTTCAATTAAAATGGACAGTCTAAAAAGTCCAAAGAGATTTAAACAAGCTTTGAAAGTTATATAGGAAGAGGATGAAGACTGTGGCAGATCAGTGGCAAGTGTAAGATTCTTATGTTTGTGATTTTAACCCCTCTCTCTCTCTGAGAGATGTGCTTCTGGGCAAGCTCCCTCCCTTATCCCTTTCCCATACACCTACAAACCCACCCTATCTATGAATCTCCCAAGTTAATTCTGAAGAGTTTGCTGCCTGCATGCATTTCAGATCCAAGCATGAAGTAAATGTGAGAGAGACTTTAAAAATTTGAAAGATACGTGAATGGACAGAAGCCAGGGTTGAAGCCTTGGCTGGCAGTATCGCTCACAAGTTTCAAACTTCTGCTAATTCTGCCTTTTTTGTGTCTAATAGCACTATAGAAGGACCAGACCAGTGGAATTCCATGAGGAAATTTCAGAGAAGCCAATAAGCATGGCTATCATGTGGGCAAGCAAGAAAAACAAGAGGGACCAAGGGATTGGCAAAGCTATAGCCTACAGTGCAAACCACTGCAAACTGCAGCTTTAGTATGGTGGCAACCTCTAGCAAATTAACTTTTAATATCTTTTCATGTAAATTGCAGGTAATGAAGTGTTGATTTGCAGCCATTCCTACATCATCTGGGTACATACACACACAATCTCAAAATGTTACAGAAAGCACCTCCATTTAGAGACCAGTAGGGTCTGTTTCCACTGGTCTGGCCAAGAAGGAAGGAGACAGACTTATTACATACTGCTTCACTTGTAGAATAAGCAAAACCATGCGACTTCTACTGCAACAGTCACTTATCCAGCAGGCAAATGGATTTGGTTGACATCAAAAGAATGGAGCCAGTTCTAAAAATATATTATTCACGTTATCCATTTTCCAGGCACATAGATTGTCTGGTCTAGTCTCAGTCCCTGACTGGTTTAGAAAGGAGCACCGAGCTACTGAACAGAGGAAAGAAAGGGAGAGATGCAGTTAGCAAGCAGAATCAGTGTGGCAGATCCAGCTACCAAGCAAGACTAGGCAGTCGCCTAGGAGAGAAGCTTATGGAGGAGTGGCAAAGAGTAGCAGCAGTCAAAACAAAACCGATCTTGACAAGAGCCATCAGCAGCACATACTTTTACCTGCAGGGAGAACAAGCATACACATACCTACAAAGCAAGGAGGGGTAGTGTCGGGATGATCATAAGTATTTACGCAGACGATGTCCTACTGTACCTGCCAATATCACTGGATTGCCCGGACCTCACCCCACTAACCAACTGCTTCAATGCAATATCAGAATGGCTCCTCTCCCAAAATCTGCGTATCCAACATAAGAAAACTGAGGTCCTGTTCATCTCTAGAAACCCAGAATTCACTCCACCTAACCTACTGAAAGTAAACTACGCCAAACTACAAGTAAAATCAGCCATACGGTATCTCGGAGTCACATTGGATCAGAACCTCAACATGAAGCAGCACATAGCAAAAATAGTAAGAGCAATCTACTTCAAGATCAGATCCCTCAGACACATACGCCCTCTACTCGAGCTGAGCGACTTCCATACCATCTACCAAGCCCTCATCATCCCTCATTTTGACTATGCAAACGCCATCCTACAAGGACTCCCCCAGACAACCTTACATCCCTTACAACTTGCCATGAACTGCGCTGCACGAATCCTCTTTGGAGCACCAAGGAGAGAGCACATCACACCCCTCCTGATGCAGCTTCACTGGCTCCCCATCCAAGCCAGGATTAGCTTCAAGACCTTAGTGATGACATTCAAAGCCATCAACGGGTTATCCGCCTCTTCAATATGTGACCTCATACAACCACCCACACCCAACAGGATAAGAAGAACCTCTGCAGCCAACATGCTAGCAATACCAAAAGCGATGACAAGATGCGCCATATCAACTTCAGAGCCTTCAGTCTGAGTGCCCCAAGCCTCTGGAACTCCCTACCACCACACATCAGAGCTATCCCCAACTTGAGCCAGTTTAGGAAGGCCTTAAAACACTTCCTCTTCATTAAATACCTCTCAGCCTCCCCCGAACCCCAGCCACCATGCATGAGCAACACACAATAACTCCATCTCTCATATATACAGTTACCTGTTTAATATTCCACACATGTAGATAGTTTCCCCTGTTATCCAAGTTTACTGCTCCTGTTCATTGTAATGACCTGACTCTTGTTTATTGTCGGATATGGTTTGTTCTATGTAAACCGCGCTGATCGCAAATAGTGCGGTATATAAGAGATGTAAATAAAATAAAATAAATAAATAAAAATAAGTATTCATTTTAAATTATCAAAATCTCAGGGAGAGAGCGTAAGGATGAAGGTTCAGCTACGGTGCCAAATATCCTTGCACCAGTCCTGCTACCATGCGGTATAAATTAATAGTTACAGATTGCCTTGGTTTAGACAGATCAGATGATGTCCACGTACTGGATTTATTCAATATAAATAGGCAAGAGATAATTGGATGTGGGTCACCTAGGGCCGTTAACCCCCTTCCTGTCAAAGAGAAGCCCCCTGAGCCGCACAAACAGCTGCGCTGGCTCTTGCAACAGCATGGTCGGTCATTGTGTCATATAGAAAAGCCGGACAAAGCTGCCACTTGGTGAGATGGCAAGATATCCCAGGTGGTATCTGGAGAACTGTGTAAGCACCATGATCCATGGCCACGTACTGGAAAGCCCATGTAGGCATGCATCTAGGCAGGAATAACCACTTTCTTCCTGTACCTGATCAATGCAGCACACACTGCTCACATATGCATATGTTTTGCAGGCATATAATATATAATACACACCCACAGGGCAGAGGCAACTACTGGGCACAGAAGCTGTGCTGGGCACAAGGAATAGCAAGTGAGAGTTTGCTGTTGTGCAAGGCAGCTGTTAGCGTGGAGCTCTTTATATCAATATGCTGTAGCTCCCACTTATCAGGACAGTGCCAACCCTCAAGACAAACATCTAATAGGGAAGTTAGGTGGGAGTATGTTAGAGGCCGAACAAATATCTCTAATCATGTGCAAGATTTAGAGACAATATAAACTTGGTTCCAGGCCATGTGTAGAACCTAGGCAAACTGCTGAAGTGAATTAGATAGGAGTTGCATGGGTAAGAAGGTACACTGCTGCATGTGAGGCATACCTTACATAAACTGGGTCTTATGGATGGGCATCTCTACCTCGCCAAGCCATGAGATGTATGCCAAAACCCTGCATCCATAGTAGGGAGCACCAAACTGTGCCACCAGCCTCACTAGCACTCCAAACAAGTGGACAGGCTGGAATGGCTACAGCTATCAGCCAAGGTGTATAAAAGCCCCAGTTGTATTGAAAAATGTGACAAGATAGCCCAGTATGCAGATAATGGCAGCAAGGGAGATCCAGAGGTAATGACAAGGTAACCACGGGATAGACTAGAGGGAAAGGGAGAAAAGGTTTAGATGAATTTACAGGATGGGGTACACGTACAAGTTGGATAGTGTGGGCAATAACTGTAGAAAGACAGGAGAACTACATATATGCCAGTGTCTGCCACTGGCCACATGTCTAGGCCCCTACACTGTTAAGGCATCTGATGGCAAGTGCCGATACCAATATCGGGCTCATCATGCACTGCTTCAAGACACACATGACCAGATAAGAGGGTAAAAAGAGCAGCAGCCACTCTCCACCAGACATATTGCATAAGGTCATGATGGTGTGTTCCACCTACATATGGGTTAATGATACAGCACAAGATCTAGGCAATTGCAAGAGGTACATGTATTAGGCACTGCAGTTCATTACTGCCCCAACGTTATGGATGTAGTTGTGCTATGCAATACATAGCAATATGCAAGTGGACTCCTGAAGAGTCGAAAAGATGCAATGTCAGTGTTGCTCTAGTACCACATTTTCCCCTCTACCAAGTGTGCAGAACATAAGTACTCCTGTTGCAAGGTTTCGTATCAGCAGACCACAGAAGTCTGGATCCAAAAGGAATCATGCAAGGTTGCCTAATAAGCCCATTGAAGAGTTATCTGTCATGAAGGGAGGAGTGGCCTAGTGGTTGGGGCAAGTTACCTCAGGCCGGAAGGTCAGGGTTTCAAATCCCACTAGAGGACAGCAACCTTGGGCCGGAAGGACTGGGGTTTCTAGTCCCACAGGAGCTCCTTGTGGTCTTGGGCAAGCCACTTAACCCTCCATTGCCCATGTTCCCTGTAAAATAGTTCTCCAAGTTATAATGCCCTGTTCAATGTAATTTCAGTTTGCTCAATGTAAACCGCCTTGATATCATGAAAGGCAGTATATAAGAAATGTTAAATAAATGTGTAGCTGTCTGTACTTCAAAGTATATCACGGAACTAAGTGAGTTCTATATTCTGCAGTAGCAGCATCAATGCCCACAATACTACCACCACCACTGCCACCTAAAGCTACATCTGGGCTTGATGCCCATGATGACGACATCACCACCATGGAGGAAGGAAGGAAGCAGAAGTGGCAACTCTTTGTCAGAGGAGGAAACCATTTCAGAAGCTAGCATGGCACCCCCGAAGTGGTGAATTCCTCTGACAAGACGTCAGGGGTAGCAGCAGCAGCACAGTAAGCCTGGCACCATTTTGAAATGTATTGGAAAAGGGGACAGGAACCTGTTGCTCCTAGACCAACAGGGATGCTTCAAGTACTGTAAGGCCTGTTGGGGGGGGGGCCTGAGCCCCCGTCTTGACTGGCTAGCTGGGACATCAAAGTTATGGGGGGGGGATGCACCTCTTATTCTGGCTGGCTGGCCATGACTTTGTTGGGGAGGAGTATTAGGCCAACTAGTATCCTGGACCTTGTTAGTGAACGGGGGGGGGGGGGGGCACTGATTATCCCTCGAGACATGGTTTCAAAAGGGTTTGGGAGCTGTCTGGGAGGAAGGGGGGAGGTAGGAGCTGAAGGGAGGTCGGGAAGGCTGGCCCATTTACTATTGTCAGTGTTGATCCATGGCACTAGAAACGTTTAAATGGTGGGGAGGCCCGAGCAGGGCCAGGGGGGAATGCATCTTGCTGTGGGGACTGTTGCCAATCAGCAGAATCGGCAGCAAAAACTGCCACCTCTGAAGATTGCGTGATCTACAGCCGTGATAGCGGCGATTCAGGCAGCCACTGCATGAACATTGTTTGTGTGGTGGATGCCCCTCATTGCCATGGCTTTTTACCACTCCAATCTTGCCTCACCCTCCTTTTCCGTGTAAAATACAGATATCGCAGAAAAGTGCCTACGATATCTGCATTTTGACTGCAAAAGCTGTCACCGCGACACTAACTGTTGCATTAGCGCCACAATAACAGGTAACAGACTTTAGTAAACATCCCCCTTAGTGCATGCTAACTGCTACATAAAACACCTAGTGTTCGATTTTATAACAGGACACCCAAGTGAGAAATCCAAAAAGGTGCCTATTTTAAGCCTCTTTTATAATAGGCAGCATAAGGCAACTATATCCAGTCATTAAACGGGCTCCTAGATCCAGCCTAAGTAGTGTACAAGTACCAAGGCACAATGCTATATTTGCTTTGAAAAAAATGCAACTGCGTGCGTGTATATGCATATTTTATAAAATAGCCACATGCATCGCAACACTGCCACTTGTCTTCTCAACCTACTCTGCTGGATCCCTATCACATAAAAGGAGGTAGACGCTTTCCACCGACAGATTTCACAGGTACACTAAAAAAAATTTTTTTTAAACTGCCTCTAATGTTTCGATTGATTTTTACGTTTTTTGGTGCGCTGAATCCAAATCTGGTAACCAATTTGCTCCATCACGTACAGATTGTTTGCTACATTGGGTTAGCAGTTTGAGGTGAACGTTTCAGATTGAGTGCGATCGAGATAAAAGTTTCTTGGATGAATTCTTTATACTAATTGTTTAGTAGTTATTCAAATAAGAATAAAGAAAATTGTAACAAGGCAGCACATAAGAATAGAGTAATGTCAACAAAACACACTGTGATGGTAGCAAAATTGTCTGCACTTAAAACTACCACATACATGTGCACAAACATTGAGCATATAAGAGCGAGGTTAGACACAAAGCAAAGCAAAGAAATGTGCAAAAAATGTTGTACAGGTATGTATGTAAGAATAGAAAACGCAAACCGCACCATTGCAATATATGAAGACAAACACCCGATGGTGTGAAAATAAAATTCTAATAAATGAGATCCGACACTGTGGTAATAACTAGCAAATTTTTATTTCAAAGTTTAGTAAAAACACGATATTTGTCAACACAGTTTAGATTATAAAGTCATTCTTGGGTCAATCAATCTCCTGGTGGACCCGTTTCTTCTTCCCCCGAATGCTTCTCTTGGTGCGCTGCTTGGCGTATTTTTCATCTGGGGTTTCCCGCAGCAGCAACCAGCAGAAATCAGTCATCATAGTGGTGTTCCATCTTCCTTGGTACCTTTTCTCTGCGTCCTTGATGTCCTGGTGAAACCTTTCACATTGTTCTTCACTGTACGCCCCCAAGTTTTCGGGAAAGTAGTTCACATGGGAGTGCAAGAAATGGACTTTCAGGCTCATGTTACAGCCTTGTTCTTTGAAGGCATTGAGCATCCTGGCAACAATATCCTTATAGTTCTCATCCCGCCTGTTCCCCAAGAATTTGAGAACAACATCCTTGAAGGAATCCCAGGCTTCTTTTTCCTTCTCAGACATCGTTTCAGCGAATGCTCCATCTGAAATGAGTTTCCTTATATCAGGGCCAACAAACACTCCTTCCTTTAGCTTTGCTTCAGAAAGTCGGGGGAACTTTGAGCAAAGGTACCGAAAGCACTCACCATCTTTTGGAAGGGACTTGATGAATTTCTTAATGAGACCCAACTTAATGTGGAGAGGTGGTAATAGAATTTTATCACGAGGTACCAAGCTCTCATGAAGAACATTTTTCTCACCGGGTCTCAAATACTCCCGAATTGGCCAGTCTTTTTTCCCCCAGTGTAGGTCGTGGGCCTGGCTATCCCACAAGCAAAGGAAGCAGGGATATTTGGTGAAACCGGATTGCTGCCCTAATAGCATGGATAGAATTTTAAAGTCTCCACAAATCATCCACTTATGCTCATCATAACAAATCTTCTGAAGAATCAGGGCCAAATTCTCGTATTTTTCTTGGAGAATAACAGAGTGAGCAATAGGAACTGAAGCAAATGTGTTGCCATTATGAAGAAGAACACCTTTTATGCTGTCTTTTGACGAATCAATGAACAGCCGCCATTCAGCAGGATCATACTTGAGTTTAAACTTTTCCATCACTCCGTATATATCGTTGCAAAATACCAAATCTTCCTCTTTGCTGAAATACTTCAAAAATTGTGTCTCGCGGTTGCGGTACCAATAAAAAGTTGTTCCTGGTGACAATAGATTTTTCTGTTTAAGCCGAGAACCTAGCAGTTGGGCAGCATCTTTTGGGAGTCCTAAATCCCGGACTAAATCATTCAATTCAGCTTGAGAGAAAAGTTCAGGTTTCGGATCTGGTTCAGTTTCAAACTCGGAAGTACTGGACTCATCGGGAAAAGCCATCTGATGAGTCTCATCATGATCAGAACCGTCCACACAAATATGATCCAAAGATTTTGGTGGTTCAGGCACAGGTACTTCGTTGCTATGAGGCATAGGCCTAATTGCTGAGGGAAGGTTGGGGTAACTTATTATGTTCTTATTTTTTAAGTTGCATCCCTTCACAATGCAAGAGCAAAAATAGCAGTCACTGCTGTGGTCTCTTTGTTCACGCCACATCATAGGTATTCCGAAACGAAATGCTTGTTTTTTACCTTTCATCCATAAGCGTAGATCTTCCTCACATGTCTTGCACACTTTGTGAGGAGCCCACGGTTTGTCTTGATCGCCTAACTTCAAACCGAAATAGGCGAAATATACTTTTTTAATAAATGCAGAAATGTTCCTCTGCCGCTTTTTCACGGTATATTCCCCACAAATAAAACAAAAACTGTCCGGAGAGTTGACGCAACCTCTGGCTCTGTGAGCCATCACAAATACACAGCATTGCAAACTACAACTGTAGTGAACCACTTCGGAATAAAGCTGGATTACGACTGAGCAAACAAAAGGTAATAATGAACTTGCAAGAAACTGAAATTTGACAGGAACGTTCATGTCGCAACCACCGTGTTTGAGCGAGCGAACGAGGCGAGGCGAACAGGAAAGAACATGCGCCAGCGCGAGTACTGGATTTAGCCCCCCGCCTCCCAATTGTCCTGTTAATGTATAAAATGAATACAAAACACTCTAAAATATCATGAGGGAGTGTTTCTAGTTAGTTAACCATTACAACCTCTATTTTGGGCCAAGAAAATAAACTGCAGTCGGCTAAAAAGAAATTATGTGAACATTCCTTATATGGGTAAGAAATCTAATTTTGCAAGAAAACGTGACGTGATGGAACATTTTGGCTATTTTTCCTGGATTCAGCACCCCAAAATCTATAGGAATCAGTTGCAAAACTGGAGGCAGTTTTTTGGTAGTGTACCTGTGTTTTTTTTGAGTGCATATGTGGTTTTATAGATACCATTTTTCACATGTAAAATGGGCTTTACACACAAGCCACGCTGTATAAAACTAACCCCCAATGTAGATTAGTGGGCAATGAAATGGGTGGGGACTGCACCTTGCAGTTAATGCATGTGTCACTGCTGCTTGTTAGCTCCCTGCTAACTACAGACACAAATTATAATGAGCTATGCTTAAGTAAACCTCTGGTGATCTAGTTAACTGTATTCCATGTTAGCAACCATAATGTTAATGTGTGGTAAAAGGCTTTGCCCCATGTTAGTGGCAAGACTGCCTTCACTTAAGTTTGGGGGTTCCTTTTGGCTTTTAAAGGAATGCATCAAAGCAGTTATGAAGCTAGCTTTTCACAAATTGTGTTTGCCAGACCATGGTATTTTCAATAACGTCATATGGATGCGAAAGATGAACAGTGAAAAAGATTTACAAGAAGAAAATTGATGCCTGTGAATTATAGTGCTGACGACGAATACTGT
Source organism: Ichthyophis bannanicus (assembly GCA_033557465.1). NCBI lineage: Eukaryota > Metazoa > Chordata > Amphibia > Gymnophiona > Ichthyophiidae > Ichthyophis > Ichthyophis bannanicus. Next base: position 397,006,440 of record CM066035.1, read on the forward strand.
GTATACCATGGACTGCCCAAAGAACAAACCAGTCAATACTAGAGGAGATCAAACCTAAGCTTTCCTTAGAAGCTCAGACAAGACTTTTGACTTTCATACTTTGGACATATCATGCGAAGAGAGAGATCATTGAGAAAGACATAATGCTTGGCAAGGTAGAAGGTCACCATAAAAGAAGGCCAGCAATGAGATGGATCGCTACAAGGATGCTTGGGTGCATACGGAGAGGAATGGCTAGCAGAAAAAAGGAGGTGATAATGCCTCTGTATAAGTCTTTGGTGCGACCTCATTTGGAGTATGGTGTGCAATTCTGGAGACCGCACCTTCAAAAGGATGTGAACAGGATGGAGTCTGTGCAGAGGGTGGCTACTAAAATGATTAGTGGTCTTCATTATAAAGCATATGAGGACAGACTGAAGGATCTTAATATGTACACCTTAGAGGAAAGGCGGGATAGAGGTGATATGATTGAGATGTTTCAATACCTCCATGGCATAAATGTTCAGGGAGAGCGCCTCTTTCAATTGAAAGCAAGTTCTGCTACGAGGGGACATGGGATGAGGGTGAAGGGAGATAGATTCAGGAGTGATATGCGGAAATATTTCTTTATGGAAAGAGTAGTGGATCCGTGGAATAGTCTCCAAGTGGAGGTGGTAGAGATGAGGACAGTAACTGAATTAAAAAAGCATGGGACAAACACAGAGGATCTCTAAAGGTAAAAAGGCGACTGTTGTAGTTGTTGATATGGAAGGACAGACTAGATAGGCCATGTGGTCTTTTTCTGTCGTCATATTTCTATGTTTCTAATAACAGCAGCTATGGATGCCACTCTGTCAGCAATGAGCCACCTGACTGAAGATCAAACACAATTTAGGGGCAACTATCCAGAGGGTCGCCAAAAGTTGACACCGCCTCAACGGCACTTAACAGGAAACTGAAAATTTCTCTTACGCCATCTGACATACTTCTTTTCTAACTTCACTTGACTGCTGCAATTCATTGTGCTATGATTTGCCCAACCCTTCAGTAAGGGCTCAACAGTTGGTGCAGAATGCTTCAGCCAGTCTTGGTGGGCTGCTCTCTGCAAGAACTTACTATCCAACCTTGCAGACTGCTATGTAAGTTAGCATGTAAAATGTAAGATTTGTTTGAGGTTAGGAGTGGGGCAGCTCCTAGATATTTGAGGCTGGCATTCTCTTTACATAAAGCCTACTCTGTTGCTACATTCTACTGATCAATATTTATTAGAAGTTCCCTCCATGAATAGCTGTCGACATGTGGACGCTCCAGTCAGAATGTTTTCTGTAGCTGGTCCAAGATTTTGGATCTTTTTACAGCAGGACGTGCATCTATAAAAGGAAGCAGCTTAAAGCTTTTCTTTTTCAGTCTGTTTTTAATTTGTGAGGAATGGCAGTAGTTGCTGCCGTGATGTTAAATCTCTCTCCGGATTGGGGGCATTTAATAATTGCTTTTGCTGCCCTGTCATTGATTGTCAGATTTCAGTCTTACTTAGTTCATTCTAATATTGCTGATGCTTTAGGTACTCAACTAAATACAATGGATAGGAAGAATTAAATTAAAAAAAACAAAAACACAAAAAAAAACCAGCACACACAAAACAAACATTTCAAAATGCTAGTAGCACAAACTTCATTTTGCTGCTAGTAACAGTGGCAGTACGGTGGTTTCTACAATTTTAGGACTTGAAGCCTTAATAGAAAAATAGAGCTTTTATTTTGTAACATAATACAGAGTTCACTTAGACAAATGTTGAAAAACATCAAATCAGGTCTCGGGGTTATTTGCACTCTAGGCCAGTACTTTCCAATTCGATTTTTCTTTTTCAGAACCCCAGCTCTCACAAATCAGGATAACCTAATGTTTACACTTACTGCTATTTCATATACCGCCTTTCTTATACAGGCAAAAGCGGTAACTATACCATTTCATTATAGTACCCTGGAAACCAAGCCTATTATTGTGGCAGTGTTGATGGCTGGCTTCAGAGCCCTTGAAATAAGCCAACAGATATGCCAGAAGAAAACAGTGCCGAGAGATACAGAAATTGTTCCAATTGCACTGGGCATCACCAGCATGATTAAACAGAATTTCCAGGTGCACGTCAGTACATTGCTTGTATATGTTACACCATATTTACTCCAGCAGGAGGCTCTCTTTAGAACGATTTACGTGCTGGGACAAGCATTAGCAGTGAATCTGAGAGACGAACCCTGGCCTAGCAGGGAGGTTTACTCCTGTCATGGTATGTGCAAAATTAACCCTATTTGGAGATATTATCCTGTGATGCGATTACTAAAAGCTTATGATGCAGCTTTGAATGAGGTGGTGCCAGGATTCAGTGACAGCATGCCAGTCGCCTGTGGATGATTCCAATGATCTTTTAGCATCTTTCCATTTCAAAACTGTGCATAGTCTATTAGACTAGTTTAAAAACTGCTTCCAAGCAGAATCCTGCAGTGGTGCAAGGGCTAAAAGTATAGCTGCAGCTTTACTCAAAGCTGAAACTGCATGAAAAAAAAAGAAAGAAAAAAAAACCATGGCGTTCAAGGGGAAGGAGACAAAGCTGGAGCTCGTGCTGGTTGGGTTCTTACTACTTCTATAAAGGATGCACATGAAAAGAAACCAGCAAAGACCAACACGGTGGGGAAACGCAGACTACCAACTACATTAACAAGGCCTCCGCAAGTGCAGTTTCGAAAATATTTGAGTGGTTTCTTCCACAGCCAGGTACTCAAAAGGATCTGCTAACCAAATAAACCCTAGCGGCACTATCCGGATAGTGCAGTTAAATAGTTCAGTGACTGCTCTTGCACTATCTGGATAGTTCCAGGACAGGCTAGGGGCAGAGCCAGAAATTATCCTAATGGTACCAATTTTCAGACACTACCTGGATAGGTTTTGCGGATAAAGTTAGGACTACCTTTTTGGTGTTCCTAAATTTAATCAAACGCTATTTAGATAGTGGCCGAATATTCCTGCTCTCTGAATACAGCCACCACTCACTGTGAAAACCAGATATTGAGCAGCAGCCACTATCCTGATATTTTATAACAGTATCTGGTATAATTTGCTTGCAGCGGCTGGCAGTTAAAGAAACTGTGGACAGCTGTGAACTGAATATCAACACATCAGTTTTTGCAGTCCTAGACAGCACCTGCACAGATCTTTCACAATTCACAGCCTAAAACAAGTGCAAGGTATAGCAATCTATGTCTAGATTTCCATGTGTAGATCTAGTCCCACTACATATCCAACTTCGGTTTTTTTTTTTTTTTTTTTCCCTTGCTCCCAACAATCGTGCTAATTCATGTACATAGTTCGAGCATGTGATCTAGTTAATAGATTACATTTTCCATGTAAATAGTTCTCCCTTGTTTTCCAAGTTGATAATCCTGTTATATGTAACTCCGAACAGCCTGTTGTTCTGGTTTTTGTTTTGTTCTCTGTAAACCGCGCTGATGTCGAAGAGTGCGGTATAAAAGAAATTAAAATAAATAAATAAAATAAAAAATCTAGGTTTCCCAGCGAAATTATTTTGAGATCGGATTCTTACAATAAATGGAGTCAAAATTTAAATTAGATCTTTCTAGAAACAGATCCAAAAAAGGTTTACCACTGGCACTGAACATTAAAACATGCATTCAAAATGCAACCAACAAATAAAAAAAGTAAAGAGAAAGTTAACACACACATACACCCAACACATCAGAAAGGTAGAAATACCTCCAGGACTTCCATTCGTTTTGTTTGGCTGCTGCTTGGGCGACTGAGATTGAGGATTGGAATTGTACTGCTGGTAGCTACCAAAAGGCAAATACTGGGAGATTGGACTTCGTCTGCAATCCCTAATGCTGCTAAACGTCTGGGAATGGGGGATTCCTCTTTGGAGAGGCATGCAGCGGGTGAGGCGCGGCTGAGGTGGTGGAAGGTGATCAAACTCTTCGTCCTCATCTTCCAGGCTGTAGCGGTCATACTCCTGATCACTGTACGTCCCCTTCTTTCCAGAATGTAAAGATAAACTAGAGCTACCTCTCGATATCGAAGACGTAGAGGCATAATCCTGCCTCAGACCTGTACAAATTAGAAAAAAAAAAAAAAAAAAAACACCACACACACTGTTAAGTGATATCTTGACCTAATTACAATTCTTTTAGTTGAATAACAATCTGACACTGTTTAAGCATGGTTTTCACAGAAGTCTAAATCAGAAAGAGTACCATGTTATCAGGGCAGGACTTCTGGCTAACTGCAGAGCAGCGTGTACATTCATCCCGCTGCGGTTAGCGCGATAGCAGGGAGAGCAGGCCACGGGTACAACATTACCCATTGCACGTACTTAAGTACCACACCCACCACCCCTCATTCGTTTCTATTTCACGAAGGCAAATACATTATGTGATTCATACGGTATGCGAATGAGACAGTACAAGGATTGTTTGGTAAAACCTTTCAGTTTCATAGCTTCTACCCTGCTAAATTCATGGTCCACACATGCTTCGATCTGATTTCCTGCAGTCTTTTCCCCAGAAGAGACCCACTGTCAGTGTGAGCAACTGCACATATCAAAAGGGACAAGAATCTACTATAGAGAAATGAAGCAGTTCATGAATTCCATGCACAGGGTAAGGTTTTCTTAATTAAAAGGAACATTTCAAAGACATTTACAGATGTAATAGTTGCTTGACTGAAAACTGCTCTCTGTCCAAAAGAAAGTATATGTGGATTTTCGTAATGTGTACTCTCAGCCAGACTGACCAGGGAAATAAGATCCCAGATGTTGAGGCTTTAATGGAAGAGTCTGACTTGGATTTAGCAGTGGTTAGGGAGACATGGTTCACGGACACTCATGACTGGGATGTAATTATACCAGGCTATACTTTATTCAGGAAGGAGAGAGTAAGAAGAAGGGGAGGAGGAGTGGCACTATATGTAAAAAATATTAAAGCTACAGAATTACAGTGCATAAAAAAGGGAAGCAAGAAAGCACTGTGGGTTAAAATAGAAAGAGGGAAAGGGAAATGTATTTGCATTGGTGTAAAATATACAGATCCTACTCACAGAGAGAAGTGGATGGGGATTTAATAGAAGACATACGCAGTATTGCCATGAAAGGAGAAATGCTACTCAAGTGATTTCAATATGCCAGATGCTGATCGGTACATCACTGCTGCGGTGTCACCTATAAGTAAGGTAATCCTAGATTCTCTATAGGGAGAACTATTCCGGCAACTGGTAACAGAACCCACACGTGAAGGGGCCATACTGGACTTAGTGCTAACCAATGGGGAAAGTGTTTCTGATGTCATAGTGGGAGATCATCTCACATCCAATGATCACCAGATGGTGTGGTTCAGTATTAAGGACTAGGTCTGATAAAGTCCATTCAAAAGCGAGAGTCTTAGACTTTAGGAAAAAACTTACTTTGCCAAGATGGGACAATACCTCAATGAGTCGTTAGCAAGATGGGAACAGCTGGGGATGTAGAAAAGCAATGGGCAAAACTGAAAGGGGATATTTTAAGGAACCAACCAACCTTTTTGTTAGAAAGGTAAATAAAGGTAAAAGGAAAAGGAGGCTGCTACAGTTCTCCAAAGAAGTAGCTGAGAAGGTGAAGAAAAAGGACGTGACCGTCATAAAATACAAGAGATTACAGAGAGAGAGAGAAAGACAAGCATCTATATTTGGAAAAACTTAAAGAAACTAGCAACGTAGTCAGGAAAGCAAAGATACAAAAAGAAGAAGAAATAACCAATGCAATAAAATGGGGGGATAAGACATTTTTCAGATATGTTACATAGAAAGAAATGTGACGGCAAAAAAAGATCACATGGCCTATCTGGTCTGCCCTTCCATATCAACCACTACAACAGACCCGTTTTTGCCTTGAGATCCTCTGTTTGTCCCATGCTTTTTTGAATTTAGATACAGTCCTTATCTTTCTACCACTTCCACTGGGAGACTATTCCACGCATCTCCCACTCTTTCCGCAAAGAAATATGTCTGCATATTACTCCCATCTATCCCCTTTCACACTCACCCTATGTCCCCTGGTAGTACAGCTGGCTTTCAACTAAATGAGGCTCTCCTCCTGTGCATTTATGCCATGGAGGTCAGTGAGAGGAAGAAGGGCAAAAGTGGTAATGTCAGACTCAAGGGTGAATCTGTAGAAGCCGATGAGGATAAAGCAGAATTGCTTAACAAATATACCTTTTCTGTGTTCACAGACGAAGGGCCAGGAGCAGAACTTCAGAAAACACCCATAAACAGGAACAGAAGCGACAGGGATCTTAAAAGATTTTCAGAAGACTGAGTTTGTGAGGAACTAGCTAAACTAAAAGTAGACAAAGCGATGGGACTGGATGGAATACATCCAAGGATACTGAAGGAACTTGAGGACATTCTAGTAGCAACTGACTAACCTTTTTAATGCTTCTTTGGGGTTAGGAGTGGTCCCAGAGGACTGGAGAAAGGCACATGTGATCCCTTACACAAAAGTGGAAATAAGGATGAGGTTCAAAACTACAGGCCAGTTAGTCTGACCTCTGTGGTGAGTAAATTATTGGAAAACGCTACTAAAAAGGAGAATAGTGATGTTTCTGGAGTCCAGTGGATTGCAGGATCTGAGGCAGCATGGGTTTACCAGAGGCAGGTCTCGTCAAACTGATTGATTTCTTTGACTGGGTAACCAGGACTTGGACCGAAGGAGAGCCCTAGATGTGGTGTACTTAGATTTCAGTAAAGCCTTTGACACAGTTCTGTACAGGCGACCTATAAACAAGCTGAGCACCCTAGGTATGGACCCTATAGTGACTGACTGAGTTAGAAATTCTTTGAATGGGAGGCGACAAAGAGTACTGGTCAATGGAGCTCACTCTGAGGAGAAGGAGGTTACCAGTGGTGTGTCACAGGGATCTGTCCTTGGTCCGATTCTTTTTAACATCGTTATTAGTGATACTACGGAGAGGCTGTTGAGTAATGTTTGCCTCTTTGCAGATGATACCAAATCTGCAATAGAGGAGACACCCAGGAAGGAGTACATAACATGAGGTGGGGTCTAGCTAAGCTTGAAGAATGGTTGAGAATTTGACAGCTGAGATTTAATGCTAAAAAATGCATGGTCATGCATTTGTGCTACAAAAACCAAAGGGAGCGGGATACAGTGTAGGAGGCAAAGTACTTCTGACCATGAAAGAAGAGTAGGATGTGGGTGTGATTGTTTCTGATGATCTTAAGAATGCTAAACAGGTAGAAAAGGTGACTGCAAAAGCCAGGATGCTGGGGTGCATAGGGAGAGAAATGGCCAGCAGAAAAAAAAGGAGACAGTGACTCTGTATAAGTCTCCGGTGCGATCTCATGTTGAGTACTGTGTTCAATTCTGGAGACCACCCTTCAAAAAGATATAAACAGGATGAACTAGATGCAGAGGGTGGCTAATAAAATGGTTAGTGGTCTTCATTATAAAAGCATTATGGGGTCAGACTTAAAGATCTTAAAATGCATACATTAGAGGAAAGGTGGGATAGAGGAAATATGATAGAGATGTTTAAATACCTCCATGGCATAAATGCATAAGAGAGCCTGTTTCGATTAAAAGCAAGCTCTGCTACGAGGGGTCATAGGATGAGTGAAAGAAGACTCAGGAGCAATATGCGCAAATATTTCCTTTATAGAAGAGTGGTAAATGCATGCAATAGTCTCTCAGTGGAGGTAAACGAAAACTGGAAACATCATAAGCACTAGTTATTGATAAAGCAAGCAAAGAGAGAATCTGAGAAGAAGCTTGCTGTGGAAGTAAAAATGCATAATAAAGACTTTTTCAAATACATTCGTAGCAAAAAACCTATGAGTCAGTTGGACCATTAGATGACAGAAGGGAAAAAGGGGCACTAAGAGGGGACAAGGCCATAGCAGAGAGACTGAATGAATTCTTTGCTTCAGGCGTTACTGAGGAAGATGTAGGGATGTTACCGATGACTGAAATGGTATTTAAAGGTGATACTGCAGAAGAATTGAAAGAAATATCTGTATACCAGGAAGATGTATTACATCTATTTGATAAACTGAAGAGTAGCAAATCACCTGGGCTGGATGGTATGAAAGAACTGAAATATAGATTGCAAACTTACTATTAGTAATCTGTGAACTATCATTAAAATCATCTAATACTTGAAGATTGGAGGATAGCCAATGTAACACCAATTTTTAATAAAGGTTCCAGGGGTGATCCAGGAAACTACAGATCAGTGAGCCCGATCTCAGTACCAGGAAAATGGTAGAAACCATTATAAAGAACAAAATTACTGAACATGTAGATAATGGCATAATGGGAGACAGCCAACATGGCTTTAGCCAAAGAAGGTCTTGTCTTACCTTTCCCTACCTGTTTGTTCACACCTTTAAAAACACATAATAGATTAGTGAGTTGGTTAATATTGTGTATCTGGATTATCAGAAAGCCTTTGACAAGGTCGTCATGAGAAACTCTTGGTGAAATTAATAAGTCATGGGATAGGAGGCAGTGCAATATTGTGGATCAGGAACTGGTTAAAAGATAGAAAGCAGAGGGTAGGGCTAAATGGCCAATTTTCCCAATTGAATAAGGTGAAGAGTGGAGTACCCCAGGGATCTGTGCTGGGTCCGCTGCTCTAACATATTCATAAATGACCTGGAAATGGAAATAATGAGTGAGGTAATCAAATTTGCAGATAACACAAAATTATTCAAAGTTGTTAAAACCCAAGAGGATTGTGAAAAATTGCAAGAGGACCTTGATAAACCGTAAGACTAAATGTCATCTGCCATTTGAACATCCAATGTGGACAAGTGCAAAGTGATGCACCTAGTAAAGAACAACCCGAACTATGGTTACACGATGCAAGGTTCCACATTAGGAACCACCACCCAGGAAAAAGATTAGGCGTCATCATGGATAACATGTTCAAACCCTCCTCCCAGTGTGCAGCGGCAGCCAAGAAAGCAAATAGAATAAAACAAAGAATATCATAAAGCCTCTATATTGTTCCGTGGTGCGACTGCATCTTTAATATTGTCTGCAATTCTGGTTGCCATATCTTAGAAAGGACATAGCGTTTAGTAAAAGTAAAGAGAAGCGCCACCAAAATGGTATAGGGGATGGAAGGATACCCTTATGAGAGGCTAAAAAGGTTGGGGCTCTTCAACCTGGAAAAGAGACGGCTGAGGGGAGATATGATAAAAGGTCTATAAATTAAAGAATGAATTGGAACAGATAAACATAGATCAATTGTTTACGCCATCAAAATATAGAAAGACTAGGGGACATGCAATGAAGCTACAGTGTAACCTATATAAGGCTAATAAGAGAAAATAGTTTTTCACTCAACGCGTAATCAAACTTTGAAATTCGTTAGAGGATGTAGTAAAAGCTGTTAGAGGTTCCCAACTACAGTCCCGGAGGGCCAAACACCATTCAGGTTTTCAGGCTGTCCCTAATAAATATGCATGAGATGCATTTGCATGCACTGCCCCCATTGTATTAAAATGTATCTCATGCATATTCATTAGGGACAGCCTGAAAACCTGAATGGTGTTTGGCCCTCCAGGACTGGAGTTGGGAACCTCTGCTGTTAACATAGCTGGGTTTAAAAAGGTTTGGATAAGTTCCTGGAGGAAAGGTCCATAAACCATTATTAAAGGGGACCTGGGAAATCCATTGCTTGCCCCAATACAAGCATTGTGGAACCTGTGTGTCTTTTGGGGAAACTGCTAGGTACTTGTGACCTAGATTGGAAACAGGATACTGGGCTTGATGGACCTTGGTCTGACCCAGTATGGCATATCTTATGTTCTTAGGTAGTAGAAATTAGGACATTATAGGCCCAATTCCATCCCAGATGTACAAGACCTCTGTACGCCCGGTCTGATCCCGCGGGCCTGCCCCAGTCAGGCCTGTACGTGCAGGCCAGGGAATGCATTTCAGCCTGGCCTGCACGTACAGGCCATGCCTGACTAACTCATTCTGGGCTTTAAAATGGAGCCATGGTGCCATGGTGTCCGGTCGCCATGCCACCGTGGCTCTATTGTAAAGCTGTGATCCCGGCCGCCAGCTCCTGCACTGCATTCCCCGCAGCCCAACCCCCAATCCGACCTCTCAAGGCCAGGATAGGGCTGAAAAGGAATGCTCACTGCCCCCTCCTGATGCTTTCTGGCCCTGGGCCTGCCGACCCCTGGCGACTAGGGAAGTTATTCCACATCAGAGGTGGAATAACTTCCCCGTGCAGGTCTCCGATTCCAGACATACAGGGCCGACATTAGAATCAGCCCTGTATGTCCAGAGCCAACAACCGCCCACCGCAACTCGGCCCCCCATCCGCACCTTCCCTGCCTCCATCTAACTTCCCCATACAACCGGTGGGGAAGTTAGCCACCAGAGGGAAGGGGCACAAATAGTGGGTTGGAATGACTCCATATCTGAATTCAAAAAAAGCATGGGACAAACACAGAAGATCTCTAAAGGAAAAAAAATGGGACTGTTGTAGTTGATATGGGAGTGCAGACTAGATAGAAACATGACGGCAGAAAGAGACCACATGGCCTATGGCTTTTTTTCCCTGCAGAGGGTGCATTTAGATCGGGATAGGAAAACACAGCATGTATTAAATTTTCACAGGTATAAATGTGATTTCACCCACAGGAAAAGCACGTGCTTAAGGGCATGGTCACCTTTAGCATACAAGATGGTGTTGATGTTGGAGTGGGGGGGTGGGGAAGAGGGTCACAGGGAGCATAAATTTTAGAGCAGAGAGCTGATGAATTGCTGTTTATTTCTTGGGGAGGGGGGAAGAGAATAAGTTACTGTTCCTTAATGCTTCAGAGTACTTTCACATGGTGACTCCACTGTATAAAAAACATTAGGAGTGGGCTGAGAACCAGGAAAGCCAGCATTCAAATTCCACCACTGCTCCTCATGCTCTTGTGCAAGTTACTTAATCCTCCATGGACTCAGGTAGAAACCTGGAGATTGCAAGCCCTCCGGGAACAGGAAAAGAACCTACTGTACCTGAATGCAGCTCACTTTGAGCTTCTGGGAAAAGGCAAGAGCTAAACCCAATTCCCCTTCCCTTTCCAGAATTCTCCATGTGGCATCTCTCTCACTGAGACAACAGCTCAATTTGATAACCACAATACAAATAGTAGCACTTGGCAGGCTCCAAAAGAAACGTGCAAGTCAGCCAGAAAGCAGCACCTGAGACAAATGAACCCTCAGAAAAAGGTTTGCATTACAACAAAAGCCACTACTGAGCATAATCACATCCAGCGGCATCTTTTTCCTGCCAAATCCCTAATGTATGGTCCTTGAGTCCTTCAAGTATACCTAGCAGCAGAACATCAACATTTAACTGTCCAATGCTGCCTTTTAAAATTAATGTATAATCGTTGCCCCAAAATACAGATGTTCAGATTTAGTTCATAGCAATGATTAGAGTTACACATTACTTGCTCTAGCTGGTCTCGCTGTTATTTGGGTATCTGCAGAACACATAGCTAAAGTATTTTGAAAGAGATTTGCATGTCGTGGAAAAGATTACAAACTGTCGTAAGACATAATTAAATATCAATACACTTGGCAGATTAAGATAAAAAGTATCGTACTCTCTTCTTGAAGACGAGCCATGATCTGGACATCTGTGAGGTCCTGCAGCTTATATCCCATGGAGATGGAGTCGTCATCCAGTTCCGAAGTGCTAAGTTCACTATCTATTGACGATGGTGGGCTCAAGGGAGACATTTTGCAAGTATAACCTATTAACGGGAAAAAATTTAAAAAAAAACTTTTCACTTAAGAGAGTGGATCTGTGCATTTAATTTCTAACCAAACGTCGTGTGATTTCTTAAAACTGTATGAGCTACCAGAAGCACAGAAGAGAATCAGTTAAAACAGATAGTAACATAATCCAAGCTCATTGAAACATGAAGATACATGGATGTCTGTTATACTGCAAAGAAAGTACCAATTGAAAGGTAAATTGTTTTTTTCTGCTAAGGCAAACGGAAATTTCCAAACTGTGGAAAAGTCAGGCATGGTAAGGAGTTCCAGCCCTACCACCCAGGCAGTGCTGTTTCATAGCAATTCCATTATCCAGTTTTTCCCTTGGACCATGACTGGCATTCTAGGTTCCCTCCTACTCCCCCCCAGCTCAAGCCAGCAAATATTCAGTTCAATTAAATAATTTATAGACCATTCATCTAAAGTCCTGGACAGACTTAATATGACAAAAATAAAACACAAAAAGTGACAAAAACAAATAAAAACTAGAGAGTACAAAAGATAGATTAATGAGATAAGTTGCATCAGGAAAAGCTACAAAAACATATGTGCTTCAAGGACTCCCAAAAGCTAGTGTGTGATGGGCTTGGAAAGCCGCTGTGACACGTTCTTGCCATCAAAACCCTTCGCAGGTTGTTAGGATTATCGAAAAAACAGTGATCAGCAATGCAAAGAGGATCCTCTCTAGGCTTCAAGTCTTTGCAAAGGCCACCAACATGTCACAAACCAATATTTCGGCAAAAGGTCTGTGCCCTCATGCTTTTCATATTTGTACTTAAAAGGTCCAGTCATGGGGAGTACAGGGTGTTTGCCTGGAGCCAGAGGAAGTCTCAGGAGTGGGAGCCTGTTGGAAGCCCGGAGATCGGCATGTGAGCATTGGCTCTGCCCACTCTGCTTTGTCATCTGCTCGAGACTCTCTTCAAAGCCGGGATTCCCTTGTGCAGCCACGGAAACATGATCACGAACACTCAAAGGGACCTGTCCCTTTGTTGTCCCTTCATTGTCAGATCGTTGTCAGTGAGTGGGACCTTGAGTGATGCCACACAAGAGGAAGAACAAAGGCCAGGCGCCATCTACGAGCTCAGCAACTGTGAGTAAAATTGTGGGTCCCATGGAGAGACATGTTTCCTCTGCAGCAGTAGTAACCCAGACAAGTTCTCCCATGCTGTTATCTTCTCCCTCTGAGTCAAATTTGCACAGTGGCACAGCAGTCCAGGCGCCTTCAGGCTGACTGGGGGCCATCTGTGTACTGCAATCTAAGTCTTGGATTAGACTCAAATCAAGGACATTTACTTTCTTCTTGCTGAGCTACTCCACTGCTGCTTTGTGCCTAGGTACCTGTGACATGGATTGGCCACTGCTGGAAACAGGATACTAGGCTCCATGGACCTTTGGTCTGACCCAGTATGGCATTTCTAATGTTATTACCCTACTGAACAGTGAATCTTCTCCCTAGTCCCAGGTCTATGACAGAGCTGAATAGGTTTTCCTTGTATTTGTACCAACCATCTCTCTCTCAGACTTCACAAAACCTATTGTCGCTACTGCTGCAAAGCATCTGCAAATTATAATGGTGCTGCCTCAGTCATGATGTACTACAATAGGGATGGTGTTAGCAGGGTGATATGGTGTTTGTTTTTACACTGAACATATCACTAAGCAATGAGCCCAGAAAGTTTCACTTTGATCTCAAAGCATCCATCATCATGTGTGTAGTGTCCGAGTGTTTCTTTGAAAACATTATGTGGCATATTATGTTGCATTTCTTTCGCAGTGGCTTTTTTCTTGCCACCCTCTCCCATGCAAACCACGTTTGTGGAGCAATCTTGAAATTGTTGAAGTCAACATTTTCCTCAGCCTTTGTAGTTCCTCGGCAATTCCCATGGCCTCTAGCTTTGGATGGACAATCAAAGCATCTTGGTGGTGCCCAACTGTTTCCACGTTACAATGATGGACCTAACAGCGCCCTGAGGGACATTCAAATATAATGACGTGTTCTTCTAAACATTCCCCTAATCTGTAGCTTTGAATAACTTTATTGTAGAGTTCTTTCAGCCATTCTGCGTTTGCAACATTTAGACCTTGCCTCAACTTCACCTCATACAATAGAAACATTGTCTGAGGAGGACTGGATTGCGAATCCCTGCGAGACACACAGCCAGTCAGGCTTTCAACATAACCACAATGGATACGCATGAGAGATTTGCATGCACTGCCTCCATTGTATGGAAACCTCTCATATACATATTCATTGAAGTTATCCTGAAAACCTGACTATCTAGGAGTGTCCCAAGGACTGGGTTGAGAATCCATGGTCTAAGGCATTGATTCTTTGACCAAGAGTATTTGAATCAGCTCAGCTACTGGACCTGGACATAGAAGGGCTCTATATAAATTATTATTTTGGAATGAGAGCTAATTTGGGTTTGCATTGACAAAAGGATGTGAAGTATGCAATTCAAGACTATTTGGTTTCTTAATCACTTTTTAAATATTTCTAGAATTATTCTCACATTGAAAGTAAATTATGTTATGCACATCAGTGAAACTTCTACTTTAATGCATTCTGAAATTTATTATTTTTTAGACAACAGAATGACAGAATATGAATGTAAAGTACTGAACTCCCAGTGCTTAGTGACATGCAGTTCACTACTCACAAGCATGTTGGGATCAGCACCCGACGCTAACATGAGGCTAACATCGTAAGTGTTATTATCAAATCAGTACTGACTAATGAATACATTTTGGCTGGACAAGAAGTAATTAGATCTTACCTGCTAATTAGTGTTCCTGGAGAATCTACAGTCCAGTCCCTGTATTCTGGAGTTGTTCCTCTACCTGCAGCTTAGAGACTGAGCCCGTCAATCTTCTGACGACACCAGAACATATAACACCAGCACCACCCACCAGCTTCAGTATCCTGTTGACAAAGCAAACTAAACGGAGAGACAACTAAACCACTAACATGAAACTATAAACTCTAACACCGCCCCTCCCGCTCCCTGGATGGAGGAGACCCCCCCCCCCCAAGGAAGCAGAGGAGGCGGCTTACCTGACCAACCCCTTAGAACTCACCTAAGGGCAACACAGCTCTCAAAACAGCAGTGCTCCGCTACGGTCCAATCCGCCCTGCCACCAGAAACCACGAGTAACGCTGGCATCCACCAACTCCTGAGCCCGCTACCCATCCTGAACTGCTTCGATCCAGCAGCACATACCCTGGGTGGGACCAGGGACTGGACTGTAGATTCTCCAGGAACACTAATTAGCAGGTAAGATCTAATTACTTCTTCCTGATCTCCTCTACAGTCCTGTCCCTGTATTCTGGGATGTACTAGAGCAGTTCAAACGTGGGAAGGGCCTGCCAAACCGGATCGAAGTACTGCTCTCCCAAAACCAGCATCCGCTGCCGCCTGCACATCTAACCGGTAGTGCTTAGCGAAACAGTGCAAAGACGACCAAGTCGCCGCTTTGCAAATAGCTAAGGGGGGAACTAAACTAAATTCCGTCCATGACTTTGCCTGAGCCCTCGTGGAATGCGCCCGCAATCCTACCAGAACCTGTCTTCCCTTCAAAATATAAGCTGAGGCAATAGCCTGTCTGATCCACCTGGAAATAGTAGCCTTGGCCGCAGCTTCTCCCCTGCACGACCCTCCAAACACAAATAAATGCTCCGACTTGCGGAAGGCCTTAGACCGTTTCAGATACCGCCTCAAGGTTCTACGTACATCCAGGAGACACAGCTGAGCATCTCCCTCTCCCTGACCCCCAGCAACAAAGGACGGGAGAGACACCGACTGATTGACATGAAAGGGAGAGACCACTTTGGGTAAAAAGGAAAGAAGGAACAGTCCTCAACACTACCTTCTCCTTGAAGAAAACGAGAAAGGGCGGCCGACAAGACAACGCCTGCAACTCTGAAACCCGCCTAGCGGAACAAATGGCCACCAAGAACACTGCCTTGAGTCGATTCCTTCAGGGAGGCCTGATCAAGAGGCTCAAAAGGCACCCCTACCAGGGCTTCTAACACCAAATTTAGATCCCAAGGTGGCACCACCACTCCGATGCGGCCGCATCCTTCTCACCGCCTTCAGAAAACGCACATCGGGGTGTTGACTTAATGCTTTGCCCTTAACCTTGCCTCTGCAACTAGCGATAGCTGCCAGCTGCACCCGCAAGGCACTGGCTGCCAGACCCTTCGCAAGACCGGCCTGCAAAAAATCCAACACCTCTGCGACCGAAACTGCCAAGGGGCGCTTACTTTGCTCCTCACACCAGCTCTCAAAAATGCGCCAAACTCGCACATACGCCAAAACAAGCAGACCGCTTGCAGACCTTTAGCAAAGTAGATATCACTGCTCTCGAATATCCTCTCTTTCGCAGCCTTTCCCTCTCAATAGCCAGGCCGTAAGCAAGAACCGATCCACCTGCGGCATCCTTACCGGTCCCTGCCTGAGGTCTTCCCGAACCGGAAGCCGCCAGGGACAGTCCGCCAGTAACCAGACTAGATTGGCATACCAGGGCCGCCTCGGCCAGTCCGGAGCTATCAGGATCACTAACCCTTGATGTGCTTCTTTCCTTTGAAGAACCCGGCCTATGAGTGCCCAAGGAGGGAACACATACAGCACCCCTTCCAAGGGCCACCTCTGGACCAGGGCATCGAGCCCTTCTGACATCTCTTTTTTCCTGCTGAAGAATCTGCTTGTCTTGGCCGACGCCCAACACGCCATCAAATCCATCACCGGCGAACCCCACCGGCGCACTACCTGCTCGTAGACCTCTTGGCAGAGCTCCCACTCGCTGTGATCTACCCTGTACCTGCTGAGATAGTCAGCTGTAACATTCTCCACTCCGGCGACGTGCTGTGCCGATATGGCCACCAGATACTCCTCGGCCCATGACAAGAGGCTTTCCGCCTCCTCTTCCAAGAGACGGCTGCTCATGCCACCCTGCTGATTGATGTAGGCCACCGCCGTTATGTTGTCCGAGAGAACCCTGACCGCTTTCCCAAGAACCAAGAGCCACAACTCAGAGCCAGCGTCACTGCCCGTAACTCCAACCTGTTGATGGGCCATTGAGCCTCCCAGACACTCCAGACCCCCTGGGCGAAGTGATCCTTGCAGTGTGCTCCCTAGCCTGACAGGCTCGCATCCGTCATCACCTGTATCCACCCAGGGGTCTCGAGGGGCATCCCTTTTTCAAGATTCCCCGGCGAAAGCCACCACCGTAGGGATTCCCTGGCCACCACTGTACAAGGAAGAACCGTCGACAAGGGCTGCCTCTGATGGGACCAGCGCCGCAGTAGAACCCGCTGAAGCGGCCTCATATGAGCCCTGGCCCAGGGAACTAGGTCTAATGTCACCAACATTGTTCCCAGTACCTGCAGATAATGCCACGCTGAGGGAGCCCTGCGTGCCACAAATTCTCGCACCAGACGAAGACTTTTCGGCCCTCTGAGCTGGCAAAAACACCTCGCCTGAGACCGTATTGAACCTTGTCCCTAAATACTCCAACTATTAAGTGGGTGCCAACTTGTTCTTTGACCCGTTGATCACCCACCCCAAACTTTGCAGGAATGCAACTACTCTGGCCGTTGCCCTTGAAATTTTCCTCCTCGGACTTGGCTCTGATCAACCAATCGCCCAGGTAAGGATGGACCAGAATGCCTTCTTTGCGTAGGGCCGCCGCCACTGCTACCATCACCTTGGTGAACATAAAGAGGGCCATAGCCAGGCCGAACGGCAATGCCTGAAACTGAAAGTGGCTTTCTGGCACTGCGAAACACAGGAATTGCTGGTGAGTGGCTCTGATGGGGATTTGCAAGTACACCTTGGTGAGGTCGAGAGAGGTCAGAAATTCCCCTTGCCTCACTGCTACTATCACCGACTTTAAAGTCTCCATCCGAAAGTGCAGTACCCGGAGGCACCGATTGACATGCTTGAGGTCCAGAATTGGACACCAGGAACCTTCCTTCTTTGGAACCACAAAATAAATTGAGTACCGACCGCAGCTGAGTTGATCTCTTCACACTGGGACTACCGCCCCCAAAGCCACCAGTTTTGAAAGAGTTTCTTCTACTGCTGCCCGTTTGGCTACCGTCCTGCACGAAGACTGAACGAAGGAGGGGAGGACCGGTCTTGCAAACTCTAGGACATAACCGAACTGGATGACTTCCAGCACCCACCGATCGGACGTGACCCGGGCCCAAGCGGAAGGGAACTGACTCAGATGCCCTCCTACTGGCAGCACCCCCACCCGAGCCCCCGTTGTCTCATTGTGGTTTCCTCTGGCCAGAGGAAGCGGAGGAGGCCCCAAAACCTCTTCCCGCTCCTCGAAACCCCCAGAAACTCTGACCTCTAGCGATGAACCAGCCTCTTTGAAAGAGGTTCTGACAAATTGGTCTGGCTCTCCTGATGTCCCGCTGTTGCGAACACCCCAAAGACGCAAAACGACCCTGCCTTGGTTTATCCTCCGGGAGCCTACCCCCCTTAGATTCCCCCAAGTCCTTTACCAACTTGTCCAAGTCTTCTCCAAAAAGCAGCTTCCCCTTAAACAGAAGCCTGCTAAGGCGAGCCTTGGAGGAAGCATCCACAGACCAATTGTGGAGCCAAAGATACCGATGAGCCGCCACCACGGAAGCCATATTCTTTAATAGGCTCCTAATGAGGTCATACTGGCTATCCACCAGATATGCAGCACCTGACTTGATTCGCGCTGCATCCCCTTGTAGCCCAACCAGCAACTCCCCAGCCCCTTGCAGCTGCTGGGACCACTGCAAGCAAGCCCGGGCCACCCAGCTCCGCAAACCGAAGCTTGAAGGGCCATGGCACTAATATCGAAAGCCTGCTTCAGCAAAGTGTCCAACTTCCTATCTTGGACATCCTTCAGTGCTGCACTGCCCTCCACAGAGATGGTGGTCTTCTTAGTTATGGCCGCCACCGCCACATCCACCCGGAGAGACTTCAACACTTCCTTTTCCGCTTCTGGCAGGGGGTACAATCGTGCCATGGAATGCACTCCTCTTAGTCCGGCCTCCAGCTGATCCCACTCCTCCTGAATCATCTGCCGGACCACCTTGTGGACGAGAAAAAACAGACCTTCAGACCGCCTGTATCAACAGATCTTCCAAAGTTTCCTCATCTCCTTGAGCCCCAGAGGCCATGTTAAGGACCTTCAAGGACTCAATCAATGCGGGCAACTCCTCCCTGTGAAATACCCTCACAATTCTTGCCTGCTCCTCCGGAATTTCGCCTTCGAGCTCCTCCTCTTCCCCCAATTCTCTATCCGATTCTGGGGAAAAGGGTTCTTCCTCCATTCTAGCCTGCTTAGAAGGGATACTTGCCTCCGCCAGAGACTTGTCCACCATCTGCCTCTTAAAAGGACCTCCCTGCTGCCGCATACAGAACACCTTATGCAACAAAAGCACGAACTCTGGGGAAAAGCCACCAAAGCCTCCCTCTACAAAGAAAGTGCTAGGCTGTGGTTGCAAGGGAACCTGCTGGCCCAAACGTAACGGCGGCAGGGACCCCTCACCCCAGATCTCCTCCAAAGGTTTCCCTGTTTCCATTGCCCTGGAAACTGTTGGGAGCAAATCACCTGCTGCCTGAAGCTCCTGCTCAACAGAGGCTGCCTCCAGCGTGCAGCCCCTACATACCCCTGCCTCAGACACCGCACCCCTGTGGGCCCCACAGACCAGGCACTGAGGGCGAGCCGGCATAGTTCAGCCTTTTATCTCTTGCCCTCTTTTCTTCGTTTTTGGTGGGTTTGTTTAGTTTTTAAACAAAACTCTAAAGATCTCTCTCTCTCTCTCTCTCTCTAGACACACACACACACACACACCTATAAACATATGTACAAATAAACCGTTCACTAAAATGTCTAACCCCACCCCCCCCCCCAAAAAGACCTTAAACCAAAAAGAACCACTTAATTGAGTCCTCAGAGACCCCCAAACGGTCCTCCCCCCTCTGCATCAGCTGAAAAATGCAAAGGACGCGGTTTCACCTTCTCCCCCTGCTCAGCCATAGCACAGCAAAAAGGGTGCACAGGCCTCCGCGGGAATCGCTCCACCTTCAGCTGCCCAGCACTCACCGACTGCACGAGGCTACCGCACCCCACGCGGCTCGACTGCTCCCGCCTCCGGCAGCCTGCCCTTACCCTTTCGCTGACAGCGGTTCTCTTCAAAGCACCTCCTGCACCGGCACGAAGAGAAGGAGAGTGCCAGTCTTCTCGCCCTTGTGCTCAGCCGCCTCAGGGGCTTCGGCAACGAGGCGGGAGACCAAAGAGGAGGCCCTTCACTGCCAAACTGGAGACCAACTGGTCTGCGCCGCTTCTCTCCTTACTAAATTTTTTTTTTTTTTTTTTAAGGTCCCGGCGCTGCAAGCCTCCTCACCAGGGGGGGGGGGGGGGGAGAGGGGAGGGGGAACCCCGGATCACTAACTCCGCTTAAAAAGAAAACAAACAATCAAAGAGGCTTAAATAAAAAGAAGGCCTAAAACAGCCAAAAAGTATTCCTAACGTCTCTCCAGCAAACTACACTAATAGGTTGCTGCTCTCTCCAGCTGCTTGGAGACCGAGTACTAAAGCCGGTGGGTGGTGCCAGTGTTATATATGTCCTGGTGTCGTCAGAAGATTGACAGGCTCAGTCTCCAAGCTGCAGGTAGAGAGGCACAACCCCAGAATACAGGGACTGGACTGTAGAAGCGATCAGGAACTTAATGTCTAGCCAAAGTGTCATGTTTAGATTTAGGAAGAACCAAGGACGTTCTGGTTGCAGGACCAAAATGTATGCAAATAGCAGCAATACTCAATCATGTCACAAATTTAGGAGGACCTCATAAACAGCAGTTCTAACTTTAAAATGAATGTTATCCATTTAAGTTTAGAACGACATATTCTGTAGTCCTGCCTAAATAGAATGACCAGATTATATCCAATTAAATTGACAAGACAAATGGCTAGGTTTTCAACCAGGCCCCATGAAGAAGCAGGGCACATCATCTCAGCGCAAGGGCAACAGCAAAACTAATTTTGAAATTAAAAAGCAAAAACATTATGAGGCCAATTCTGTTCAGGGTATGTCCTGCCCATCCGGATGTCCAAAATCTGGACGGGCTGGATTTGCACCCAATTCCACACCCACGGGAGCTAGATGTTCCAGCAGGAGCAGAATTGGGTGAAACGGGCCAGGCCCACTGCACATTCACTGCCCTCCCCGTCTAAGCCTCCCAGGGCCACTGCATGCATCCCGTCGCCATGGCACCAGGCCACTATGCAGGAGCACCGATTGCCCGCAAGCCTTTTAATTTTTCCCCACCACCCGACCTCCGATTGGACCTGCCAGAGCCAGGAACGGGTGGCAGAGATCCTGCTGGCCTGCCTACTCTGCCGATAGTGGTCCCGCCGTGCTGTCCCCCATCTAAATCAGCAACCCCAGACGTACAGGGCTGCAACCGGAATCGATCCTGTACGTCCCAGGTCAGGGTCCCACCTTACCCATGCTCCTCCTCCAGCCCTCTTCCTCCCACCCCCATCCACAGTTCCCTGTACATCTCCTCTGTATGCGCAGGGCAGTCTGGAACCGGCATCGGGGCCAGGCATTTCACGGGGATGTACATCCCTACTAAACGCCACTCAAAATGACCCCCTATATATAATTTTTTTTTTTAGATTCAACATTCTGCCTCGTCATATGGAAGGTCCCTGGTTCAGTCCCCACTTATGGCCTTTAGCTCTCTGGGTCGGCCGGCTCAAAGCATTCTGCAGAGGCTGCATTCAAAGCCCTCAGTGAAGGCGGAGGTGGGAGAGGAAAGTCATGTTCACTGCTTAATGTTAGCACCCAATGACAAGATTCCAAGTCACTTATGGCATGATTCCAGAAAGAGCCTTAGCGCATACCGCCTTAAGACAATGGCTGTCATGGAAATAACCAGATGAAATGTGTTGAGGGGAAAGGAGGAGGAAGAATTATATATACATAAAAAAATAGGGGAAAGTTCCCAAAAAGTTAAAACTGAAGGCTTATGGTACCATGTCCTAGCCCTGCTTCCAATTGAACTAGAAAGAATAAGTATGTTGAAATAAAAAACAAAATTTAGCTGGACAAAATAAGGTGGCAAAGAGGGAGAGGGGGAGTTCCCCAAGCATCATGCCACTGTGGCTGTTTTGCAAACTTGGACTGAATAAATAGTTAAAACCAACAGGACACAGTTGTCTGTTTAAATAGTGGAGTGGAGTAGCAGCAGCCTAATGGTTAGAACACCGGAACCAAGAGATCAGGGTTCGATTCCCACTCTTTGTGGCTTTGGGCAAGTCACTTCATTGCCTCAGAAAAATCCAAGAGTCACAATGTTAACCACTTTGACTGAAATGATAAAGTAGTATAAAAATTATTTTATTTAACAGATTTTATCTGCTCACAGTCAATTGAATAATTTACAGCAAGCTTTGATCATATTTTATACTTATTTGCTATATTATGTGAATATCTTTGCAAGCCATTTAGCATTTTAGATTTGCAGCATATAAATATAAAAAAAATAAATAACCTAAGTATGTTAAGACTGACATTAAGTTAATCATTTTGCCTTGCTCCTACAAAAGGAAGGAATGGTTGAAAGAATGGTACCATAAGCCTTCAGTTTTAACGTTTTGGGAACTTTCCCCTATTTTTTCATCATCTACTTACTCAGTGTCATGTTTTCAAAATTTAAGAAATACAATTCGTAAGGACAATGAGATGAAAATGCACATCTAAAAGTGTTGACACTACTTTATATTAACCAGTGAACTTGCTCATTTACACTGAAAAGCTGCAGTAGTTAGATGGTGAGGAAATGGTTTAGAGAATTATTACTGTGTCTCCATGGTCAGCATTTGTGGCAATGGGTTATGGTTTACCTGTTGATTCTGGTGTTAGTATTGCTTTAGTGGATGTTTTAAGGCTGGGAGAAATGAAGCCGTTGCAGTAGGGAGCAAGTTTGGCAACAGGACTAAAAGGAAAAGCCAAGGAGACAGGAGTAGAAAAGAGGCTCTTCCAACGGCTCGCTGTTAGGGGACAGAAGAGGAAAACAAGTTTTACTACAGCAGATAAAACTGTAACCATCTTACAAAGGAAAACAAAACGCAATAGACCCTAACAGGATAATGCATTGTTTCTATACTACACACAAGTTACTGTACAAGAACCATGTATAAAAATCAAATTCCTTTACAAGAACCCAACATTGACAGCACAGACTTTCTGGATTCCCTTGCTGGGACTGCTGCAACTTCTTCAATCTCTTTCCATAATTACTGTACAATTTTTGCATCATCTAGAGTGACAAAAAATCACAACACTTCCATGGGTTTCTAAAATGTATTTAATCCAATAAGACATCTATTAGGGATGTTCATTTATTAACATGCATTCAGTTTGTTAGCTGCAATTTGAATATATTTAGAGGCCCTTTTATTAAACGTGTTAGTATTTTGCACTTAACACACATTCAGCGTAAAAAATAACATGCGTTAGATATAAAGTCTCTATGGTAACTGTCAGATGCAAGATCAACATATTCCGACAATTAACGTGTGGATGTGCACCACAAATTGCTATTACTGCGGATGCATTTACCTCCACCTATTAAGTACGTGCAATATGCTCAACACACCCCACTCTCAGGCCCTAATCTATCCATTCGGCACCCTAACTCACAGTTAGCATGAAGATCAGCATACATTAACTGTCATGCTCCCATCGTAACTGTTACTGCAGGCCCGAGTGGGTAGTTAATGCGTATCACTTCACACGTTAACTGCATAGCGAACTTTAATAAAAAGGCCCTGTAGTAAAGTGTAGTATGCGGGGCTTTTAAAATATCAGGCAGACAACAGTTCAGGGCCAAACACACTTATCGTCCTTCTGTTATCCAATCTTCACAAAGCTGGTTCTCTGCGTCCCTGCCCCGACCCACAACTTAAAGCTCTGAATCAAGTTCAGCACAAAGTCCAGTCAAACACACACCTTGGTTTCAGTGTCTGAAAATATAGTTCCCACCTCCTAACTCGTCTACCTTACAACCGGACTCCTCTCCCAGCCCTGCTTGGAAGGGACTTTCTGTCCCACAGGTCTTTCCTCTCCCTTGTGTACACAGATGGCTTCTTAATCCCTCTGAGTCACACCCTCCCAGCCCCCAGTTCTGAGCTGTAAACCCTTTTAAAGTGACTGCTCAATCTCTTTTGAGAGGGATGGGCAGCTTCCTATATACCCCATCACAGGCCCCTTATTGTGTGCTCAGTCAGTCCAATGCATGCTAATAATGTGTGTTAATTTATAAGTTAATTCTATTAGTGTGCATTAAATGGTCTAAAATTATTTTTTTTGTATTAAAACTACTTTGTGAAATGAATTGAAAGTGTCTGAAAACTGGGAATAAAGTCCAAACTAAATGAAAATGAACCATAAGGATATTGTGCGTTTCCATAGTATCTATTTCTACACAGGTCAACATGATGACCAAAGAAGTTAAATTCAATCTATTAGAAAGGTTTCTGAAATTTCCTTTACCAGACACTTCCCATCCTGCACAAGACTGTGCGGCTCTTCAAAGCTTGAAGAGAGCTTTTTCCAGAATGCGCTTAAACAAGGAGACATTTGAAAATCAGGAGACTAATGGTGGGCCATCAGTTAAAGGGTGCTGGCCACTTAACCGAGCTGCTGGGTGGAGGAGAGCCCCCAGAGATAGCCCAGATAGGTGGACAGTGGAGGGGGGGGGGGGGGGGAAGATAGTCATGCTGGGTTTAAAGGTCGGGGGCGAAGTGCCGCCCTTCCTTTCTGCCCAAAACTGCAAGCTCCTGCAGCAGCAAAGTGCACAAAAGAAAAGGCAGACAAGTAACACCAACCTCAGAGAGAAGAAGGAGCATAGACGCAATCTTGAGGCAGCCTGACATCCAGCTATCTTGGGGTAGGCTGGCATCGGGCATTGGTGCCTAGATTGGGCCACATCAGAGGAAGCCTAGCTGGATTCCGGAGTGGCGGCCAGAGCAGGTGACGAGAACATACATGTGGCAGGCCCCGGAGGGATAACCCAACTCAGGCCGGCACCGACCTGCCATGCAGCAGCCACCGAAGTACAGTGGCATTAGGAGTAGTGTTTAAATCTCAGCCACAAGAACAGCTGAAAGGAGCAGCGGCAGCAGTGCTACCGGCCGTGGGATCATCCAAAAGGTACTGCGGGACAATTCCCCCCTCCTCCTCCCTCACTACATGGCTCTACTGCGTGTTCAGAGTCCCTGGGAGGGAGAGAGGGAGAGAGGGAGAGAGGGGACATTGCTTCGCAGTGGGGGGGGAGGGGAAGAGGGGGAGAGTAGAGCTAAAGCTACAGACAGCTGGCATGGCTTCAACATGCACATAGAGAGTGAGTCTTCAGCGCCAGGGAGCCAAGAAGACCGAGGGTGGCAAGGACGGAGGTCAGGCGACGAAGAAGCCAAGGAAGACAAAAACAGCAGAGCGAAGCAGCAGAGAGCAGGTCCAGCACAGCCCAGGGGAGGAGCAATGCCGGGAACAATGGAAAGGTGGCCCGGGCAGGGCATAACAAGCTCACCCAGTCAAGAGAATGAGAACTGCAGGAGGAAGACAGATGTGGACACGGCACCACCTCATGGCAGCGACAGGCTGGGAACATCTGGATTGCGTGACCTTATTAACAAGGTAAAAGCCATAGCTGCTGTCTACAGAGCAGAACATGTGCAGGCTCTACCAACTTTGCTTGAGGGAATGCCAGGCACGAAGCTGAGGACGCCAAGGGATGAGAGTGTGAGCTTGGCAGAAGCACCTGGAGCACATGGACAGAGGGGTGAGTATGAAAAATTGCTAGATGTACTTCAAGACAATATGCTGAGTCAAAGGGAGGCAGGCAGAATGGATGTATGTGGGAAAGAGGCCCGGCTGGCAAGTGTAAATGGGGGGATGAATAGTGGTAAGGGTGGAGTAGGGCAGTGGGGCAGTGAGCCAAGCTCAGGTAATCCATGGTTGGGGGGGGGGGGGGTCATTTAAGCAGGGAGGGAGGGGATTACGGTGGCAACCCAGGTGTGGGGGGTGGGGAGGGTAGAGGGGCAAGCAGCCAAGCATCACTGTGTTACAGAGCCTGGTGCAGTTGTTAGCGAGAACAGCATGGCACAAAAGCCCTGGACAGACAGCCCCACCAGAACATAAGAACATAAGATATGCCATACTGGGTCAGACCAAGGTCCATCAAGCCCAGTATTCTGTTTCCAACAGTGGCCAATCTAGGTCATATGTACCTAGCAGTTTCCCCAAGGGACACAGGTTCCAATACAGGTTGTATTGGTTCAAGCATTGATATCCTGGGTCCCTTCTTAATAATGGTTTATGGACCATTCATCCAGGAACTTGTCCAACCCTTTTTTAAACCCAGCTACACTAACAGCCTTTACTACATCCTCCGGTAACAAATTCCAGAGTTTGATTACACATTGAGTGAAAAAATATTTTCATTTATTAGTCTTAAATAGTTTACCCTGTAGCTTCATTGCATGTCCCCTAGTCTTTCTATATTCTGATAAGGTAAACAATCGATCTACGTTTACCCGTTCCACTCCGTTCATTAATTTATAGACTTCTATCATATCTCCCCTCAGCCGTCTCTTTTCCAGGTTAAAGAGCCCCAACCTTATTAGCCTTTCTTCATAGGAGTAACCTTCCATCCCCTTTACCATTTTGGTGGCTCTTCTCTGAACCTTTTCTAAAATCGCTATATCCTTTTTAAGATACGGCGACCAGAATTGCACACAATATTCAAGGTGGGGTCTCACCATGGAACGATATAGAGGCATTATAATATCCTTTGTTTTATTTTCCATTCCTTTCCTTATCATACCTAGCATTCTGTTTGCTCTCTTGGCCGCCGCTGCACACTGGGCCAAGGGTTTTAACATGGTATCCACAATGACGCCTAAATCTTTTTCCTGGGTGGTGGTTCCTAATATGGAACCTTGCATCGTGTAACCATAGTTTGGGTTGTTCTTCCCTAGGTGCATAACCTTGCACTTGTCCACATTAAATTTCATCTGCCATTTTGATGCCCAGTCTTCCAATTTATCAAGATCCGCTTGTAATTTTCCACAATCTTCTTGGGTTTTAACAACTTTAAATAGTTTTGTGTCATCTGCAAATTTGATAACCTCACTCGTTATTCCACTTTCCAGGTCATTTATGAATATGTCAAAAAGCAGCGGACCCAGCACAGATCCCTGGGGTACACCACTATTCACTTTTCTCCATTGGGAAAATTGGCCATTTAGCCCTACCCTCTGCTTTCTATCTTTTAACCAGTTCCTGATCCACAATAGTACACTGCCTCCTATCCCATGACTCTTTAGTTTTGCCAAATGTCTCTCATGAGGGACCTTGTCAAAGGCTTTCTGAAAGTCCAGATACACAATATCAACCGACTCACCTTTGTCCACCTGATTAATCACTCCTTCAAAAAAACATAACAGATTAGTAAGACAAGATCTTCCTTGTCTAAAGCCATGTTGGCTGTCTCCCATTAGGTCATGATTATCTACATGCTGAGTAATTTTATTCTTTATGATGGTTTCTACCATTTTTCCCGGTACTGACGTCAGGCTCACCGGTGTGTAGTTTCCCGGATCACCCCTGGAACCCTTTTTAAAAATTGGTGTTACATTGGCGATGCTCCAATCTTCAGGTATTAGAGATGATTTTAATGATAGTTCAGAGATTACTAATAGCAGGTCTGCAATCTCATATTTCAGTTCTTTCAACACCCTTGGATGTATACCATCCGGCCCAGGTGATTTGCTACTCTTCAGTTTATCTAATAGTTGTAATACATCTTCCCGATGTATCGATATTTCCTTCAATTCTTCCGCACCTTTAAATACCACTTCAGTCATGGGTAACATCCCTACATCTTCCTCAGTAAAGACCGAAGCAAAGAACTCATTCAGTCTCTCCGCTATCGCCTTGTCGCCTCTTAGTGCTCCTTTAACCCCTTTATCATCTAATGGACCAACTGATTCTCTCACAGATTTTTTGCTACGAATGTACTTGAAAAGGTCTTTACT
This sequence comes from Ichthyophis bannanicus, assembly GCA_033557465.1. Classification (NCBI taxonomy): domain Eukaryota; kingdom Metazoa; phylum Chordata; class Amphibia; order Gymnophiona; family Ichthyophiidae; genus Ichthyophis; species Ichthyophis bannanicus. Next base: position 397,034,365 of record CM066035.1, read on the forward strand.
TCGCGTTTTTGCTTCCGCAGCAAGCTTCTTCTCAAATTCTCCCTTTGCCTTATCAATGCCTTGCATTTGACTTGTCAGTGCTTGTGCTGTTTCCAGGTTTCGTCGTTTGGCTCTTTTTTCCATTTCCTGAAAGATGCTTTTTTGGCAACAATCACCTCTCTGACCTCACCTTTAAACCATGCTGGCAGTTTTTTGGACTTCCTTCCACTTTTCTTAAAGCGTGGAATACAGCTGGTCTGGGCTTCCAAGATAGTATTTTTCAACAACAGCCAAGCCTGATGTACGTCTTTAACCTTTGCAACTGCTCCTTTTAGTTTTTTCTTAACTGTTTTCCTCATTTTATCATAGTCTCCCTTTCGAAAGTTAAAAGGTAGTACTGTGGATTTCCTTACTATCCCTCCTCCACTAATTAAATCAAAGGCAATCATGCTATGATCACTATTGCCAGGGGGCCCCCAACAACCTTATCTCTTGCACTAGATCTGGTGTTCCACTAAGGACTAGGTCTAATATGGCTTCCCCTCTGGTCAGTTCATGAACCAGCTGCTCCAAGAAGCAGTCAGTCATTTATTTCATCTAGGAACTTTATCTCCCTAGCATGTCCTGACGTGACACTTACCCAGTCGATACCGGGGTAGTTGAAGTCACCCATTATTATTACTGCGCTGTAACTTTTGTTAGCTTCCTTGATTTCTTTGAACATATCATCATCCATTTGGTCATTCTGGCCAGGCGGTCGATAGTACACCCCCACTGCCATCGCCTTCCCCCTTTTACATGGAATTTCAATCCATATAGATTCTACAGCAGATTTTGTTTCCTGCAAAACTTTACTCCTTTCTGACTCAATGCCCTCTCTAACATAGAGAGCAACCCCTCCACCAATTTGATCAGCTCTATCATTACGATATAGTTTGTACCCAGGTATCACAGTGTCCCACTGGTTGTCTTCCTTCCACCATGTCTCTGATATTCCAATCATATCTAGCCTTTCATTTAGTGCTATATATTCTAACTCTCCCATCTTATTTTTTAGACTTCTAGCATTTGCATACAAGCATTTTAGAGAATGTATTTTATTCATATTAATTTGGCTATTGTTAGACATTTTGGGATCTTTAAGCTCTGTCTGCTCCATACTTGAGGGCATTTGGGCTAGTTTACTCTTTTGTGGAACCTCTCTGCTTTTGGTAGTATCCTTCAAAGATACATTCTTCCGAACCATCCGCTCTTGGGCGACTGTCGGCTTTCCCCTAATATCTAGTTTAAAAAGCTGCTCTTCAGGGAACCCTTATGCCCCCCCCCCCCCACAACTGCAGGTGGTTGGACGGGGAATCACAGCGGGGCGGACAGGGAGCTGCGTCAGAGGCGAGGCTGGCAGAATACGTTTGCATCATGAGTGCGATGGACAGCCACGTGTCCACAGCAATAAAGGAAAAAAGATTTGGAGAGGCGAGTACATGGACATTTTCTCAATGCTGATTCAGCAGAGCAATGTTAACTGCGAATGTTTGGGCTGCCGCAACAAATATAAACTGCCTTTCATGATATCTTATATACCGCCTTTCATGATATCAAGGTGGTTTACATTGAACAAACTGAAATTACATTGAACAGGGCATTATAACTTGGAGATAACTATTTTACAGGGAACATGGGCTATGGAGGGTTAAGTGGCTTGCCCAAAACCACAAGAAGCACCTGTGGGACTGTTGTCAAAGAGGGCAGACAATGTCCCAAGAATGATCACGAGTTGGTGCATAGCTTATTGTGTTCTGGCCAGCATTGTCGGTAAAAAGCACCCGGAACAATGCCGAGGGCTATTGACATACGAGGATAGTATTTGAGAAACCTATAGGGTGTATGGCAGCAGCACATGACTGGAATACAATGAGCAGTTTCATAAGAACATAGTGGGCAATAAGGGGATTGTCTGGGACCTAAAAGACACCGACCTATGAATTAGGCTGATTGTACAAGGACAGCAGGGGATGAAAGCAAGAGGAATCCCTGCTCTTGGGTGGCCAGGGAGGAACCCAAGGCCACAATTGCAGCCCTTTCAGGAGGAGGGCAGGCTCAGCACCTGGGAAAGCAGCAGTACCCCCCTTCCACCCACCACCATTGGCACACACCATGGGGTGTGCAGGCTGTTCAACAGGGGAGCCTGCAGATTCAACAATGCCTGCAAGTATAGGCATGCCTGCACGATTTGCCGGGAAGGGCACCCCCCAGTCTAGATGTGTGAAGAAACAAAGGGGAAACCTCCAACAGCTGCTCTGAAGTTGGGAGTTTTGGGTGGGCCACAATGCCCATTAAGCTGGGGGTATTGTGGCAAAATTTGGCAGGGTATGACAGGCAGAAGGCTCACTGGCTAATACTCAAGGTTTCCAAATTCCTTATAAAGGCCCTACAGGACTGTGAGCGTGGGACATCTCAAATCAGCTTTGGAACGAAAGGAGATGGTGCAAGAGAAGATTAAGGAGTGGAGGATGGGCAGGATAGTAGACCCCTTCGGGAGCAGGCCCATCCCCGACCTGATAATTTCACCACTGGATCTGGTCCTTAAGGAACCAGGGGAGTACACTCTCATACACCTCTTGCCGTACCCTGACGGCAATTCAGTGAACGACCATTTGGAATAGGCAGTCTGCTCAGTGTATAGGCCCTGGATCTGCTAAGAGTACTGGGCAAAGCGGCTTGGTTGGCAAAGGTGGATGTGGAGGCGGCTTTATTGCCTATACACCTGGATAGCTTCCATTTGTTGGGATTCCAGTTCAGGAGCTGCTATTATTTAGACAAATGCCTCCCAATAGGATGCTCCGTGTCCTGCACATATTCTGAGGAATTTAGCTCCGCCATACAATGGACAGTGGAGAAGGACATAGGCCGGGGAGAATCCTACATTACCTGGATGATTTTTTGTTGGTGGTGGGTAATCAACAGTGTTGCCAGCATAACCTGGAGAGCTTTCAGTGCAAGGCTGCAGAATTGAGAGTCCCCCTCATGGAGAAGATGACAGAAGGACCATCTCAGCAGCTGTCATTCCTAGGGATTGGAATAGACACTAGGGAAATGGTGACATCTTCCAGAGGGTAAGGCAGAGGGGGGCAATGGTGTACAAGGAAGATGGGGTCCACTTGAATGAGATCGCCCTAGAGTTGTTCAACACAGACCTATGGCAAGCCATCAGTTTGGTATGCACTATGAGGCGAGTTGGACCATGGACCCTCCTGGTGGTGGGATCTCACCGTAAAAGGGAAAGGGGGTACCACATTAAAAAAAAAAAAAAAAAGAGGGGGCCCAGTACTGTCCGCGGGGTGCCTGGGCCCGGTAATGGGAGGGCCAGGTACCAGGACCAGGGGTTCCTGGTCTCAATTACCATGACCAGAGAACACAGGGTTCTACCCGTGCGCCAACACAGAGCAGTTGGCGACAGGGATGAAAAGGGGAATCTTGGCCACATTGCGGGCAGAGGCCTTAGAACCGGCTAACAAGGAGGTGGTACTTCTCCACAGCATGTCTAGGAAAATGGCATAGTTATTATAGTTATTAATGTCATTGCAGTGATTATTGTGATTACTGGTGTATTATTATTGTCTCCATCAACAATGTTATGGTGATCTGCAAGCTGTGGCAAAGCAAGTTTGTGAGATAATGGACTGGCATATTCATGGAAGTGGGAAAAGGGGATATGGAGGGGGGGGGGGGGAGAATGGTGGGGACAGATGGAGCCCGGAAGTCAGTACGGCATGCCCTGGCTTATGGAAATGCCAAGACTGGTTTAACACTGGGGCACAGTGGTAAAGAAAAATGTTCTAATGTAGCAGCAGCAGCTGCACTGAGCTATACCCATCTGTATCATTTTGTTCCTGTATAAAAGAGGGCTGAAGAGAAGCCACTGACTAGCACATACATGTAACAGGCCAGGCCACCAGGAGAGCGGCAACATTCAACTTAACCCCTTCAATTTCCAAATACAAATTAAGTTTTCTCTTCTGGGATAAGAGGGCCCTCACATCAAACTCTACCCCCTAAATGAAGTCAAGCACTTAAAATACTAAATAATTAAATTACTTTATATACGAGGAGTGCAAACCTTATCTTTCTCCCTCAGAATATGCAAAGAAATTAAATTTGTAATTCAAAAATCTGACACCAACTGCGACTGTTATGAGATCTCTTATAGTTTCATTTCTCTTTACATTGAAAACACACAAAAAGGTGCAAATTTTCCAGTGCCACAGAATAGAGCAAATATCACATCTAATAGAGATTCAAAATGGCTATTCTCTCAGCTTAGGGAGCCCTTCCCTTATTTGACAGACTGGCCCGTAGCGCAATGTCCCATGGTACCACTAAGGATGCAAGCACCACTATTTTGCGAGATGACATTGGAAAGAAGGGGATGCCACTGGATACCTCCCCAGGACTAGATAAATATAATTGATCGGGGGGGGGGGGGGAGGTGCTGCAGCACCACAGACATTTTTGGTTAGAATGCTTCCTGGCCCCAGGGAACCCAGGTCACGGGTGCTCAAGGACAGGGAGCCCAGGCCAGGGGCACCCTGAACAAGATACAGTAGCTGTGATGAGGGATGGGGATAGCCTTTACTGACTTTTTTTTTTTTTTTTTTTTTTTTACCCCATTTGCTCTGCTGGCTATTTAAATTACAGCATTTTTGATGGGGGATCTTGCATGCTCATCTATGCAAGATGGAGCATGAAGCAACAAGACAAATATATACTGTTCTCTAACAAGTGACCATGCTCTGTGGCCATCAGTTAAGATGTATTTTTAGCAATGTGGGCAATCAATACTGGGCAGAATGAATGAGGCAATTAATCTTTTGTTGCCATCATTATCTACAATACGTTCACTGCAGATATCTGGAAAAAAAACAGTTTATTTGCTGCTTTCAATGACCAGGTTTGCCTACCTCTACATACTCATAACACTGGAATCAAATTAATCAATCATATGGTCAAGTTATATTCAAAATGTGGTGTGATCCCCTTTTGAAGAGGACCACATGGAGAGAAGGGTTTCTTTTGCTGCCTCACCTGCCTGGGATGCTGTACTACTGAATCAGAGTGTTCCCTGAGGAGAGAGGAGGACAGGGACACTTCCTCAGCTGAAAGCCATGCCCCTCTCGATGACATCAGGCATAGCTGGGACTGTCAAATCATGTACAGCTTCTCGTGGCTGTGGACACGTGGCTCATAGACATGTGACTGAAAGAGTACACCCCTTTGGTGCCACTGCAGTACCATGTAGTATTCAGCGTTTAACTTGAAGATGCCCCAAGGCCATAGGAAGAGGAAAGGAAAATCCATTGAGCAACTGGTTTTGTCTTCAAATCCTAAAGTGATTATTGGTTGTATGGATAAACACCTCCAGCAGGGTCAGGCTTCTTCAGCTGGGGGTCCACTGTTTTGGCCATTTCCTCTTATTTACAAGCCTCTGATGTACCTTCCAGCCCTCCCCCCCCCCCACCCCTCCTGCAGTTAGGCTTGATTGGAGGTTGGGAATATTATTACTCCCTTAATATCTCCTTTAGGGAAGGTAGATTCAATCTGATGTAAGAAAATGCCCCAGGCTTCTTTGGGAGGGGACTTTATGCCTGCTCCTATCCAATGTGTGAACCCCTTGCTAAAGGTTGCTGACCTAAAGGATCTAAAAGCCGACTCCATTACATTGATGGATATACTGATCAATGAGTTACTGGGAGGCTTTATTGGTCAGATGGCAAAGCTTTCTGTAGATGCAGTTAGGAAATTGCAGTAACATGATTCTGTGATTGGTTCTACTCTCCAGAAAGTGGTTAAGATTTCCTCTCAGTGGACTCTCTGCTGGCCACAGGTGCCTCCAATATTAAAATATAGTTTGATGACCCATACGCAATTAGAAGCCCCAAGAATTCTATGCGGGTTAAGAAACTAGGTTTATTAAATTTTCCTAACACGTATTTATTGTCGCCTCTTATTTTATTTAGGAAATACTTAAAGGAAGTGCTTTTGTTTCCTGATGCTGAATCTGCTTTGGTTTCTAAGGCTTATTACCTCCCTGCTAGAGTACTGGTTCAGGGTGAAGAGGAAGATGTACCCAGTGGCAGTAGATTCTTCCTCTGTAGATTTGATAGGGCAACTTTAGTCGTCACATTATTGTTGGAAGCAGACAAATCCAGAATCATGAAGGCTTATTTCTCAAAAAAAAAAAAAAAAAAAAAAAAAAAAAATTATTTTGGACAGGAAATTATGATCTTTCTGGATGTGCCTAGAGTCAACTGAGAAGAGGTTCCTGCAGCTGAAACCTTGGATTTTGGCTCCGAGGACCTCTTTTTCTTATGTTTTCCTTGGAGTATCAGGGAGTAAAGTATGTTTTTTCCAAACCTACCCAAGTAGAACATTTCTTGAAGTATAAATTTTTGTTGTCTGGTATTGGCCTAGGCCATTCTGTGTATTTCCATATAAGGTTTTCTTTTTTGTATGTAGTCATTACTAGTGTATGGGGAGGTTCTCTAAGGAATAAGTAAATTTTGTCTTCCATCCAGGTGGGGTGATACATTTTTTAGCCTACATCATGGAGAAGGGGATGTTTTGTTTTCCTTTATTATGTATGTTTATGGTTTTCTGTATTTTCCTTGGTTTGTTGCATCTCTAAGTTGCAAACTTCTATTAAAAAAAAAAAAAAAAAAAGAGAAAGGACCACATGATGCTCTGAGAAATCTCATGTGCTAATTTTTGCTCATGTCTACTGATAAAATTTAACACAGTAACATAGTATATGACAGCAGATAAAGACCAGCATGGTCCATCTAGTCTGCCCAGCAAGGTGGCTAGAGTAAGTGTACCTGCTGCACCGTGCAGGTCAACCTCCTCTATGCCTTTGTTTAGGGTTGTACTCACCGCTCCGTGCAGGTCACCCCCCTCTATTTGTTGAAGTATAAAAGATACTTAAATTTAGTTTGATTTTATCCTCTTGCTATAAAAGGATCCTCTGTGTCTGTCCCATGCCATCTTGAAATCCATCACTATATTTGCCCCCAACACCTCCATCAGGAGGGCATTCCAAGCATCCACCAGCCTTTCAGTGAAAAAGTATTTCCTGTTGATTGCATGTTATACGCAGACAATGTCCTGCTTTACATACCCTTCTCTATTGAACATCTGGACCTCTCCCCACTGACGAGCTGTTTCAATGCAATATCTGACTGGCTTCTCTCTCAAAACCTCTGAATACAACACAAGAAAACGGAAGTACTCTTCATTACGAGGAACCCTAACTTTACTCCACCACAATATCTTAAAGTAAAAGAAGCTGAGTTACAATCTAAACCTTCAATACGTTACCTGGGAGTCACCTTGGATCAACACCTGGACATGAAGGCCCACATAGGAAACAGTCAGAGCAGTATACTACAAGATCCGCTCACTTAGGCATTTACGATCCATGCTGGAACCAAATGATTTCAGGACAATCTACCAGGCGTTGATCATACCCCATTTTGACTATGCCAATGCCATCCTACAAGGTCTTCCCCAATCCACCTTGAACCCGCTGCAGCTCGCCATGAACGCGGCAGCAAGGGTCCTCCATGGAGCCTCCAGGAGTGACCACGTGACACCTCTGCTGATACAGTTGCATTGGCTACCCATCCAGGCTAGAATCGTTTTCAAGACCTTGTTACTCACTTTTAAAGTTGTTAACAAGCTCTCCTCTACATCCTTAACTGCCCTCATTCATACCACATCTCCAAATAGAGCAAGGAGATCCATGGCTATAAATTCTCTAAAAGTCCCGAAAGCACTAACAGATTGCACTACATCTACAGCCAATAGGGCCTTTAGTCTCAGTGCGCCAAGATGCTGGAATGCATTACCCCCTGATATCCGGGCTATTAAGAGCCTATCACAGTTTAGGAAAGCCCTCAAATTCCACCTTTTCAACAAGTACCTCATAGAGCCCAACGACATCCCTTAGAGCCCAACGACACCCTTAGATTCCAACGATACAATTCGCCAAGCAAATTTATGGTATCCCAACAATACGCCAAGTTAGATACTCTAACCCATAGTGGTGCATATGTTTCTATGAAACCCCTGTTCATATGATTCCATGTAGCATGTTTTGTAAATAGTTTACCCCTGTTATCCAAGTTTTTTGCCCTGTTATCTGTAAACTCATATGTGTTAACTGTACTGAGCAATTTTGTTCCATGTAAACCGCACTGATGCTGAATAGTGCGGTATATAAAAGATTGTAAATAAATAAATAAATAGGCATGCTTTCTTGCAAAGAAAAAAAAATAGATGTCTTATAAGGAGGGGCTTCCTTCTCTCTGTCTGTCCATCTTTAACCATCTCATTTGTATGCATCTCAGTCATGCTGCATTCGGTCCGTTTGGCTGGGACCAAATGCATCTTGCCAGATGGATGCAATACCTCAGAGGGAGCTGTGGTGGGATGAGGGATAAAGTAGAGTCAAAGGGCGTGACACAGGGCAGGAGAGAGGCTACCATGGCCACCAGATAGATAAAGAAATGGCATAGACAGACCAGGGAACTTCATGACATCGGAGCAGATGTTTGTAAAAGCACACCAGAAGAGACACCTGTACAAAATGCTAGGAGTGTGGCTTTCCTTCTTATAGTCAAAGCTGCACTTCATCACTTCCACATATGACCACAGGGAGTGTTAAAATAAGGCGAGTTACGTGACAAATTCAATTCTTAAATGTCATACAAACCTACCAATATCCTACTTCTGAGTTATAGACAGCAATACAAAAATTCACCCAGTCATTTCTACGGCAGAAGCAGACCATGTGTAAACAAGTATCAGAGTGATTACTGTAAAGTTAAAAAAAAAAAAACACACCACACACACACACACTTTTAGCTATGAATTTGCATAGCAGTACAAAGTGCATGGTACAGCCAGTTGCTGAAAGTCCCGTGCAGCTCTTTTTTGAACAAAAGATGTAACAGTATTATCATTTGCCAACCAAATTACCGAGCCTGTGTGTCTCGGCCACAGATGGCAGCTGACATAAGCTACACTCATTGCTGTGCAGAACGAGAGCCTGTGAGCTAACCCACAAAGCTTCAAGCCCCACAGCAGCAAGAGCTCAGCTGGGACAAAACAGATCAGCGCTTTCAGCAAAAAACTCTCAAAGCTGGCTCTACAAAGCAGGAAGAAAGAAAACGTTCAGTTCGGGCGGTTCCCCCAAAACCTACAAACTTCAGACACTCTGCCGTCAAAGATAAAGCCAGCACTGGGTTCATAAAGCAATTTTCCATAGAAACACATTTAAGCTAATTATACCCAAACAATTGTCCAGAATAAATCTCTTATGCCGAGAATTATGCCATTTAAAAAAAGCGTCTTAAAACTAAAATGCAGAAGCAAAATGAAACATCTGATTTTACCTTCATCTCCCGCCCCCCCCCCCCCCAAAAAAAAACCCTAGCCCTTCTAAAATAAACCTGGCATGAAAATTTTTTTTTATTTTTTATTTTTTTTTTTTAATATGAAAAGACTTGAACGCAGTAATTAGTATCTTAAGAGAGATGTGCAAGGGAAACATTTTTGATTCATTTTCAGGTCAGTCTCAGACTTTGATTTTTAATATTTTTTAGGCTTGTTCCCACTTGTGTCAATAAAAATTCAACTTGAGCTCGAACTTAGCAAGTGTTGATTGACTTAATGTATGTTAATTCATAGATGAACTTGAGTTAAATCAGCTTAGCATGCACCAAACTTTAAGGCATGTAAGCAATCGAATACACACTAACAAATGAGCATCCCTATTCAAAACAAGTAGTCTCCCTGAAGTCAAATACGTTACGGGTGTTCAGATCTAACATGCGATATCCATTCTCTGAAAAGAAAGGACTCAAGCTTCTTAAAAACAAGCCAACACTGTGGAAGGCCAGTATATCACACTACAGAGAAGTAAAAAGCTGCTCTGGTGTTTAAAATCACATGTATTGCCCCGCACACACATTCTTCACACTTGACCAGACATGGATCAAACCATATATTCTGGGTTTCTTAGTGTGAAGAGAACATAGTACAAAAAAGGTAACAAGCAGAGCATATGGAAGATGGCAGCTCGGGCGAGTTGTATTTCTTTAGGTAACATCTGGGAATGCATCTCTCAGCCCTATACAGTAAATTTTCCAATTGCCCCAGGCCTCTGCCCGAGCTCATTTTCTGCTAGGTCATCCAAGCTTCTCACCTGGAACATTTTTTGAACTGTAGCCAATTGCTTCATTATCCCCACTGCAGCTGGCAGAGGAGGAGGTTTGACAGACCTAGCGTTTTAATTTTGGTTTTTTTAAATAAAAATCACCATTTGTTCATAGCATCTCGAGATGGATTATACATAGGCAATTTTATTTCATACCGCGGTTCCTCTAGCCTCTCTCAGATTACTGTCTACGTGGGATTCGACTTATTCTCTGCAGCACCTCATACACTTACAGATTGAGGCGAGACAAATCTAACTAAATGAAATTAAATTCTAGGCTATCTTTTGGGTGAAATTTTGCACCAGCTGCATTAACATCTAGCCCCAAAACTGACTGGCCTCCAAAGTTGCATGGTCTTAAACTGGTGGTCATGAGGGTGAAGGTCGAAAACTGCCATCCACCCCAGTTCTTGATTTTTTTTTTTTTTTTTAACACACATAGATTGATAGTGGAACAGACAGACAAAGGCGCCCTTTTACTAAAGGTTTTAAACACACATTAATTAACATGCTATAAGTGCCCGCATACAATGCTGAATATAATACCAGATCATAATATGTGTACGCAAGAACATTTTGGTTAGTTCTAATTTTTTCCACAAATTTTTCCCGATTGTCATGTGGCTTTTTAATTGAAACCAGTCTTTTCCTAAATGATGCAAATGCAATATGAGTTAGTTAACTCCTAGTTTCTTTAGCACAATTAATTAGCTAGATAGCATCAGGCGCTTAAATAATTGGGTAACAAGTGAATTACCATGTGGAGTAAATCTGTTCAGTTCAATCTGGGCATTCTGTCCTAAATCAACTTCTAAAAGTTAGAGTTTGGTCTTCATAATAAAAATAAAAGTTAGCGAGAAGCTATATCACACCAATAAGTAGGCTAGTGGTTATAGCAGCAAGTTGAGAACCAGGGAGGCCAGAATTCAAATCCTGCTCCCACACTGACTGTCCTTGTGACTGGGAGCAAAGCACTTCACCCTCCACTGTCTCAGGTACAACCTAGATTGTAAATCCACTTGGACAGGAAATAGCTTCTATACCTGCTTGTAACTGAAAAGAAATGATGTTCATATGAAAACACTGACTATCAAGGGTCACAGGGAGCAGTATCACACTTGGGATGCAGCACCTTAAAATAGGGGAGAAGCCCCAAATAAGACCCTATATAAAAGAGAAAAATCCAGACTAAGCTAGTAGGCAAAGACGTTCCCAGCCAGAGACTGCTGCTTCACACAGACTCAGGGCCGGCGCTACCCGGTAAACGTGGCAGGAGGGCACCAATGTCAATGGGATACCATCGCTAGCACCCCCACAACAGGATGACAAGGCAGAGGAGTTAGTAAAAGTGCGATTGCAGCTGACAAAGGAAGAGCCTGCCTATGGGAGAAGCTAGTCCTACAGACAGAAGAGCTGAGCAAAGGCCGAGAGGGGGAAAGTCTGCCAGTAGGACTTGCTGCTTCTGCGGACAGGCTCTTTTCTCAGCTGCGAACTCAGCCTTGCACAACTCTTCTGTCTGAGGGAGAAGAAAGTCCCACAAGTAGAAGAGCTGCACAAGGCTGCTGATTACGGCGACCATGGGAAGAGCCTGCCAACGAGCAGAAGGACTGCCAGCCAGATTGTGCCTGCTGCGAGGTAGCAGTGAAGGGTGGTAGAGTTGTGGGCTCGGAGAAGACGAGATGAATTTAAAGGGGCAGTGCTTTAGGGAATAGAAGATTGGGGGAGGGGGCACAAATGAAGGTCAGGGGGTAAGAGTGCTAAGGGGAATGAGAAGGGACAAAGTCTGGGAAGGGGACCAGAGAGTTGGAGGCAGCAGGAAAGGGGTGGGAGGAAGGAGGAAAGATACTCTACATGGGGATGGAGGGTTTAGGGAGACAAAGATACTGGGCAAAGAGGGGGCATAGGGACATGGAGTTGACGTGGAGATAGTGAGAATGTTGGATGCAGAAGGGTATCACAGAAGAACAGAGGGCAGATGCTAGATTTAGGGGGAGCACAGGTAAACAGGGAAGACGCTGGACATGTGGGGGCTTTGGAAGGTAAGGGGAGATCATACTGTAGAAACAGCTAAGAGAAGACAGGGAAAAGCTGAAACCTCAGATTGGGCCCAGCATGATCAGAGAATAAAATGGTCAGATAAAGCTAGAAAAATAATTTTATTTTCAATTTAGTGATCAAACTTTGTGCTACATTTATATTTGACACAGGGATCTCTTTTTATTTCTGTGATTTTGCACTGCATGCAGAGTCTGGCTTTATCATTTGGGGTTATAACCTATGCAATGGTTCTCACTTTTTCTTTTAGTTTCTTCATGTGTGACATCTTGCATTTCCTTTGGGGTTTTTTTTGCAAAATATATATTTACATTAACACCATGCTGATCCAGTGTGCAATTTTAATAGTTATGTTGAGGTTGCCAAGCCCCTCTTGTTTGGTATTTCTGTTTATATTTGTCTTTATTTAATATACTGCATTTATGCGCATGTTCACTAAGCTCTGTGCTGGTAACGCATGTGTGGACTGAGTTATCGGCGCAGGGCTGTAGGCTAACTGCAGGGGAGCAGATACAGCCTCTTGCAGTTGCTACATTTGAGATGGCATTAGCTGCAACCACACTACTTGTGCCAAGTCATTGTGTTAGTTTCTGCTGACACTGCAGATGCCTGTGTGCAAGAGTTCTCTCTCAAAGTATAATTTTGGGAAACGAAATCCTGAAAACCTAGTAGTAATGGAAAAAGCATGGATCTTACTCCCTGATCATGTCAAAAAGTAGCCGTGTTATTCTCACTTTTCTCTCTCTCCAGCTTTCTTTCCTACTGCCAGTACATTAACTGCATGACTGCCAGTAGGAGGTGAAACTGGAGCGAGAGAAAACCAGACCACCACTGCATCAATCAAGAAAGGAAAACATGTCCTGTGATCCAGCAAGGAGAAAGCATGGATTTCTTGGACAGGCAAGGGTAAAGCACAGTTACTTACCTGTAACAGGTGATCTCTGGGAACAGCAGGAATTAGTCCTCACATATGGGTACGTCGGAACCGACGGAGCCTGCGCGGGAAAGCTCCCCAGCTTCCCTGAAAGGAAGCTTTTGGGGCCTCCCACTGCACATGCGCGCTGCCTTCCCGCCTTCCTGACCAGCTCTCCTCAGTTCGAGTTTATAGCTGAGACAATAGAGAGAGGAAAGGAAGATAGATAGAAGATACAACTCCTAGGGGAGGTGGGTGGGTTGTGAGGACTAATTCCTGCTGTTCCCAGAGATCACCTGCTACAGGTAAGTAACTGTGCTATCTCCAGGAACAAGCAGGAATAAGTCCTCACATATGGGGACTCCCTAGCTAAGATGCCTGGGAGATCCCGTTCTAAGGGTTCGCCATCTTCGTATGGATCTCAGGCATCCATCCTGGGAAGGTGGGCAGGAGTTGTTCAAGTATGGAACAGGTGTTTGAGGACAGCCTGACCAAACAAGGCATCCCGGCGGGAGTCCTTGTCCAAGCAGTAATGGGCTGTGAAGGTATGTACCGAGGCCCATGTGGCGGCTCGACAGATCTGATCTATGGATACAGAGTGAAGATGAGCCATAGAAGTGGCCATGGCTCACATTGTGAGCTGTGACATGGCCTTCCAGAGAAATGTTTTTACTCTGGTAAGCAAAGGAAATACACTGAGCAATCCAATTGGAAAGTGTACGTTTGGAGACTGGACGTCCCAAATGAGAAGGATCAAAAGCCACGAAAAGCTGGGAAGACTTTCGATGTGGCTGAGTCCTGTTGAGGTAAAAGGCAAGAGCTCTTTTACAATCTAAAGTATGAAGGTTCCTCTGCACTGGATGCATGAGGAGATGGAAAAAAGACAGGTAGATATACCTCTTGATTAAGATGGAAAGGCGAGACCACTTTAGGCATAAAGTGGGGATTCGTCCTTAGGACCACCTTATCATGATGAAACCTGGTATAAGGTGTATGAGCCACTAAGGCCTGTAGTTCACTGATGCGGCGAGCCGAAGTGACTGCAATAAGGAAAAGGACCTTCCAGGAAAGAAATTTCAAGGAGGTAGAAACCAACGGTTCAAAAGGTGGCTTCATAAGCTGACCTAGAACTAGGTTCAAGTCCCATGCTACCGGAGGTCGTCGGATGGGAGGCTTAGTTAGAGTCAGGCCTCTCATGAATCTTGCAACAAGCGTATGAGAGGAGACAGGTTGTCCATTTATAGGTTTTAAGGATGCTGCAATAGCACTCAAATGGACTCTTACTGAATTTGTCTTAAGGCCTGCATTAGAAAGATGCAGGAGATAGTCTAGTAGAGAATTCAAAGGAAGTGCTAGAGGGTCAAGACCCTGTTGAGCACACCAAATGGAAAAGCGTTTCCATTTGAAAACATAGGAACGCCTCGTGGAGGGTTTCCTAGAGGCATGAAGGATATCTTTCACTGGTTGAGAAAGATTGACGTCATGAAGGCTTAGGCCTTCAGTAACCAAGCTCTGAGGTGTAGGGACTTGGGGTTTGGGTGCCACAAAGTCCCTTTCTCCTGAGAGAGAAGGTCTGGCGCAGCTCCCAGGTCCAGGGAGGGTCCCTGGGAGAGATGCAGAAGTAGAGGGAACCACACTTGGCGTGGCCAGCGTGGAGCTATGAGGATCATCGATCCGTGATCCCTCTGGAGTTTGAACAGAGTCTTGGGAATCAAAGGAATGGGTGGAAAGGCATATAGGAATTCCTGACCCCAACGCAGGAGAAAGGCGTCGTTGGCCTGAGCTCCCTGACACGGAGTCCTGGAACAGAACCGGGGAAGTTTGGCATTCCATGGACTTGCAAAGAGGTCTATGTCCGGGGTTCCCCATTCCTGAAAGATTCTGCCTATCTGGTCCATATGTAGGGACCATTCGTGTGGAAGCAGAACTCGACTGAGTCTGTCTGCCCGAGAGTTTTGAACCCCTGGAAGATATACTGCCAGAAGATGAATTTGATGCTCTCTGGCGAAGGCCCATAATCTGAGAGCTTCGTTGCAAAGCGACAGAGAGCCTGTCCCTCCTTGTTTGTTTACGTAGAACATGGCCACTTGATTGTCTGTCTGAACTAGGACGGTCAGGTTGACAAGGAGGGTATGGAAGACTTTGAGGGTAAAGAAGATTGCTCGCAGTTCCAGGAGGTTGATGTGAAGGGTGGTCTCCTGCGGAGACCAAGTACCCTGAGTGGAGAGGGATTGTAGATGCCTCCCAAACAGGGTGGGGAGCCCATCTGTTGTGAGGGTTGCTTGGGGCAACAAAGGTTGGAAGGGGGCCCCCCAACAACAGATTCTTGGTGGACATCCACCATTGGAGGGACCAAAACAGATGCTTTGAGGTGAGTATTTGGTCGGAGAGCGCTCCTGATGCTTGAGTCCACTGGGTGGCCAAGGTCCATTGAGCTGCTCTCATATGAAGACGAGCGTAGGGCACCACGTGTACCGTGGAGGCCATGTGGCCCAGAAGTCGCAGCATTTCTCTGGCTGTCAAATGACTGCTGGACTGAGCTTGGGAGGCCAAGCACAGCAGACATTGGCCCCAGACTTGGGGTAGGTAGGCCCTTGCAGTGGTGGTGTCCAACTGGGCCCCTATGAATTCTAGAGACTGAGTAGGGGTAAGTTGAGACTTGGGAAGGTTTACCACCAGTCCCAGATACTGCAGAACGTGCCTTGTGCGGTCCAGGGAAATCTGGGCCTCTGACTGAGATGGAGCTCGGATGAGCCAGTCGTCCAGATATGGGAATACAAAAATTCCCAGACCTCTTAGAAATGCGGCAACAACTGCCATGCATTTGGTGAACACTCTTGGAGCAGAGGCTAGACCGAAGGGAAGTACTCTGTACTGGAAATGTTTTCCCTGAAACAGAAATCTTAGATATTTTCTGTGGGATGGGTGGATGAGTATATGTGTGTACGCATCCTTGAGATATAGAGAACAAAGACAATCCTGACTCTGAAGGTATGGAAGGAGAATGCCTAGAGAAAGCATTTTGAATTTCTCCTTGTACAGAAATTTGTTCAATTCTCTCAGATCTAGGATAGGTCTGAATCCCCCTGTCTTCTTTGTTATGAGAAAATAAGGGGAGTAGAATCCTGTCCCTTGTTGAAGAAGAGGAACCTCTTCTATTGCCCCTTGGGCAAGGAGAGAAGAGACTTCCTGATCCAACAGGTCCAGGAGAAATGGGGGAGAATTGAAGTGCCTCACCATGGTATATGGAGGAAGGTTGGAAAAATGAAGTTTGTAGCCCTCTCTGATGATAGAGAGGGTCCATTGCTCTGATGTGATTTGCTCCCATCTGGGAGAAAAGTGAGCTAACCTTCCGGGAATGGTGAGGGGCTCTGGTTGTTCTAGAGCCAGAAATGTTAAGTTCTCTAGGGGCAAGTCAAAACCCCTGAGGGGGTTGAGCCTGCTGAGGAGTGGTAGACGCTGCAGGCTTTGACTTTGCCTGTTTAGGTTGCTGACGTTTAGCAGCAAAGCGAGGCTGAGAAGATTGTTGGCCAGTATTTGTGGAAAATCTGGCCTTCTTGTAGTAAGGCCTCTTGAAAGACTTTTTCTTGGCAGGAGTAGAGGTAGACTTAGAAAGTCTATCCAAGGTAGCATTTTCTGCGTCCATTTGAGTGGCTTTAATTTGCCAGTCTTTACCAAATAAGTTCTCACCTGTACAGGGCAGATTCCGTAAGCCATCCAGGACCCAGGGTTCTAGGTCAGAGGCCTGGAGCCAAGCAAGTCGTCGGGCTGCAATAGCAATGCCCGAAGCTCTACCGGCACCCTCAAAGGAATCAAAAGCTGCTCTGTTGGAGAACTTAGAAACATCTAGAAGCTGTTTCACCAGAGAAATGAACTCCTCTTTTCTATCCTCAGGGATAAAAGAGGCAAAATGTCGTATCTTTAGGGCAAGTTCCCTGAGAAACATGCCCATATACAGACTGTAAGAATTAATCCTGGCTATAAGCATAGTAGCCTGGAAAATTTTCTTGCCAAAAGAGTCTAGGGTCTTACATTCTCGTCCTGGAGGGGTAGAAGAGTGCCTTTTGGTACTCAATCTTTTTCAGTGCAGACTTCACCACAATGGAATGGTGAGGCAACTGAGTCTTTTGAATACCAGGAGAAGGAGGGACCCGGTACATGGTGTCCAACCTACGAGAATAAGGAGACAACGTTAGAGGAGCCTCCCATAAGTCCATCAAGTGTTCTTGAAGGATTTCATGGATAGGCAGGGTGACTGCCTCTTTAGGAACCTTAGGGTATCCTAAAATATCCAATTTCTTTGACCTAGGTTCTTTTTCAGAGGATGTGGTAATAGAAAGTCCTTTAGCTAGTTCAATAATGAAGTCTTGAAAGGACAAATCCTCTGGTGGAGACATTCTCCTCTTTGGGGAAGAGGGGTCTTCATGAAGAACTAGAGACAGCTCATCAGAGTCCTCAGAGGAGTTATAATCCTCTGAAGAATCAGAGTATTCTCTATTTGCTTCCAACGCACGATACGCATACCGATCGGTATCGACATCGGGCGTACCGGGTATGGGATCGGTATCGGGTGAAAACCCGGATCCGGCATGCGGAACCGATCTGCATTTGGAAGTCGATGGTCTCGGTTCCGGTATGAGAGACGATACCGGAACCGGACCCGGTACCGCTGAACATGGTACCGAGGGCGTCGCAGCATTAATAAAAGCCAGCATGGCCTGCTGCATGGTCTGAACAGTATTGCTCATAGACGCCACTGCTGCCTGGATATCGGTACCGGTATGGGCCGGTACCCCAGAGCAGTCTAACAGGTGATCAGTCGAGGCCGTGCCATCGATGTCAACCTGTAACCCCATAGATGGTGCTTTGGAAGCCAGAGCTTCCCGCCGGGGTTGTTTGGCTGGGGCAGGATCCTCAGACTCAAAAGAGAGAGCCTCTCGATGCTTTGAAGGAGATTTGCTCTTTGAGGACCTGCCCACAGAGAGTTTGGTTACCCGAGATCCATCCGGAGAGGAAGACCTGGATGACTGTGATGCTGGATTATCTGAAGCAAACAGCACATGGAATTTGTTGGCCCGGTTCTGCAACCCACGTTTAGACATCTGGGAGCAGGATGGGCAGTCCGGAATGGAGTGGTCAGGTCCCAAACACTTAAGACACCATTCATGGGTGTCTGTGACAGAAATAACAGCACTACACTTGGTACATTTCTTAAAACCAGGGGCTGGTTTCTCCATGAGGAGAATTTGTGTAGGCCTGAGGCCTAACCGAAGTCACCAAGTTGTGCAGAAAAAAAGTTGTTGTTTTTTTTGTTTTTGTTTTTTTTAAAAGAAAAGAAAAGAGAGACCGGCGGTACCGGTTTCGGTATGGGGAAGGCAGGTACGCGGTCTAAAGAAACAAACTAAAACAATAATTTCTTCAGCGGTGACAGGAACACGACCTGCTGGCTCCGCGGAAAAAGAAAAACTGAGGAGAGCTGGTCAGGAAGGCGGGAAGGCAGCACGCATGTGCAGTGGGAGGCCCCAAAAGCTTCCTTTCAGGGAAGCTGGGGAGCTTTCCCGCGCAGGCTCCGTCGGTTCCGACGTACCCATATGTGAGGACTTATTCCTGCTTGTTCCTGGAGATATGATTTTACTACCTCAAGGCAGCTCTGGGAGCTGTTTCAGTGATATGGAATCAGGTGGCTCTAAATGTTAATTTTTTGCAATACCAGTTGGCTGTTTAAGGATGTGACTTTTACACTTGGGAACCTGCAGAAGACCGTTTGTCTTATCAAAGCATTGCACAGTAAAACATTAAGCAAAAAGAAGTAATTTTATGGACATTAATGTTTGGGTTTCCTGGTCCAGTTTACTAGCAGTAAATTTCCTGGGCATAGCAATGCAATGTGTGCCGTTGAGTCAGTGCTGACCTCTGGTGATCCAGTAGTCCCTGGGTTTTCTTGGCAAGGTGTGAAAGTAGATTGCCAGGCCTTCCTTCCAAGGCAATTGAGAGGCAAGTGACTTGCCAAAGGCCACCAGGAGTGCCAGTGGGAATCGAATGCTGGTCTCTTGGTCTCCAGAATGCTGCTGTAAACACTAGGCTCCTCCTCCACCCCAAATATATGCAACAGATAAATAAATAGATATCTATTTTTATATCTATTTTAATTTTATTTTACAGCCGTCTAATATGCCTGTATACTATTGGCCTCCAGAGGGAGGAATGGCTCAGTGGTTGGGACAGGTTACCTCAGGCCGGAAGTTCAATTCCCGCATGGGGACAAGCAACCTCAGGCCGGAGGGACTGGGGTCTCTAGTCCCATGGCCACTCCTTGTGGCCTTGGGCAAGCCACTTAACCCTCCATGGCCTCAGGTACACTTAGATTGTGAGCCCTTCAGGGACAAGGGAATAAAAAGTACCTGTTAGCATGCATGCAAACCGCACTGATTCTAAAGAGCACGGTATAAAAAAATAAATAAAATAAATAAAAATTCTTCACAATGCTACTGCTTGTAACCTACTGGCTTGTCATTGAAACCCGTTTAATATACTGCTGATTTAAACCACATGTTAATGTCGTCCCTGTCTTCCTATAGTGATAGACTGCATTGCGACTACTCTTTGCATCAATATTATACCAATTTTGCTTATAGGGGTATGTTTACTAAAGTGTCTTAAAGTCGCAGCGGCGGTATTATCGCGCGATAACTTCACTTAGCGCATGATAACGCCGCAGCTGCGTTAAGGCACACTAACGCTGTGAAATCCGGCTCTGAAGGGTGGAGTAAGGCTTCCCAGAGGGCGGAGAGAAGGGGTCAATGGGCGGCAAGTGGGAGGGGAGAGGCTTCAGGCACACTAACGCCAGTGAAAACCTCGCGTTAAGGCACATTTGCAGGAAAGAGAAACCATTTCAGTCAGCAATGTACAGCAAAGCCAGGGAACCCAAAAACGTGACAGAAGTGATATATGTGCACGGAACAAAAAGGCAAATAAACAGAAAATAACCTGAACCACATTTAAAATCCCAATACCCAAGCTGGCCAAAAGTGATATTAATGATAAACATAAAGCAACACCACTGACAAAGCTCAAAATATAAGGTATCATGTTTGGAAGGGTCTATTCTCTGTCCCCCTACAAGTGAATGATCCCACATTGAAATAGTGCTGATCAGGGTTTATTCACGTCTATATTGGGCAGGTTTGTTATGGCGTGCACATGTGCAGTAACAGCAGGGTGGGCATGTAGGAAAGGGCAACTGTACAGATGCTGGAAATGGGATATAGAGGGCTGCAGGTGGCACATGCTGTGGTCCAGCTGGGGCACAGTGCGTGTTAGGCAGATGCCTAGGTGGCACATAGGAATGCTGAAACTGTAAAGCAGCAAGACAGCAACTGACGAGGGTCCAACATGGGCACGAGTGTGTGTCCCACAGTGTCACAGGGGAGATTATCCAGCAGGTACCCCCAAGGGCACAGAACATTGGCAGGTGGTGTGAGGGGGAAGCGCACATGTCCATGTAGGCACCCCTACCCGAGAACCCACACCATAGGCAGCTGCCTACCGGCACACTGGATGGCCTGGGAGTGCGCACCACCAGCATAATGGTATGGCAGCATGGTGGCAGAGGGGTGCTGGTGGCAGAGTGGTCAGTGGTATCTGCCCACAGCAGACCATGGCCTAGCCCCGTTTAGGTGGGTGCCATGCACTGCAACAGACAGGGTCTGTCTGACGAACAGTCATGGCATCCCCAGGGAATGAACTGTCCCTGTGGCAACAGTGTGGTGCAGTACACACAGCAAGGTCACAAGTTCAAGTCCCAGCTGTGGCTCCTGCCAACCCAGTCCCCATATTTTACCCAGTACTAAACCGTGGTAATAAAGACAGAACATTTATTGCAGATAACAAACATGCCTGAAATGCCTATATTTTACCCTACAGAGTTCAGACACCATAAACATGTGCAATACCTAGAGCAGAGTTTCCCAACTGCAGTCCTGGAGGCCCAAACACCATTCAGGTTTCATGCTCACTCTAATAAATATGCCTGTGCTGCATTTGCATGCGCCGCCCCCATGATATGCAAATGTATCTCATGCATATTCATTAGGGACAGCATGAAAACCCAAACAGTTTTTGGCCCACCAGGACCGGAGTTGGGAACCTCTGCCCTAGAGCAGCGGCCAACAGGGGCATAAACACCCGCACCCACAGGCTCCACTATCCAAAGCCTCATGGAGAGTCAGGCTGTTGGGCCCTGCGCGCAGCAGCATCTCCCAATACTAGCACTTGCATACCTTAGCAATCCCACCCTAAACTTGGGAATACATTACACATGTATCAGAAGTTTGCTATGATTAATGGCAGAGCTGCATCATAGCAACCTTTCTGATATCTGTGGAGTGTGTTTCAGTTTTGATTTCTGACAGCATTTACCACCCCGGGGAGTGACCTCAACAGTATTGCGTACCATAGCCATGCCTGCACTGTGCCCAGGACTGGTGTGGTGGCCAGGGCTGCCAAAAGCCTCTATATTTGCACAATGCTGGCATAGGTGTAGGAGTGTGTGTCCGTCTATCCAGTGTGTTGTGGCTGCCTACACCTTACTCAACCCACACTGCTTGCACTGTTTCCAGTGTTAGCCTGCCAATGTGCATAATGAGGAGCAAGGTACTGTGGGTATGGCCCGGACAGGGTGGCCTGGGCAGGATGCATCTGCACAGGGCATAGGGCAATGGCTGGGACATTGTAGTGCCCAGCCACCACCTGCATGGACAGGGTGGTTACAGCATGTCTTGCTGGGAGGTCATCTAACCCTGACCGGAGCAGTGACCATGGCATGGCTAGGTTTCCCCATAGTATTTCTCTCAAGTGATATTTATGGGTTCCCTTTTCTGGGGCCCAATCACTGACTTATCTCCTTAGTGTGTGTGTGCTCACATCCAAGTTTTGGATGTACACATCTCCTCCAGGAACATGCACTATGGACTAGCTAGCAGACTGTCTGCAGTTAGTATGTGTATGGCTGGAACACCTTGCAGGGTGCAGCGGCTGGAGACTCACTGTGCTCGCTGCTGGAGATTGTCAGATAGTAGTGGGGGGCAGCTGAGCATTTCCAGGCCTACTGTCTGTCTGCTATTGCCTTATGGATGCGTACAGATCTGCATTCACTGCCCTGTACGGAGCTTGTTCCCCAGCAGGACTAGGGTTGGATGGTCCCCTCTACTGCCATCATTGCAAGGATGTAGAATGTGGATCTGTTGGTGGGAGATCCTGTCCCCCACCCTGAGCCCCAGAGGGCAGGTTGGGTAGTGCTACATAATCCGCCTATGGGTCCAAACACTCCCCTTCATTTAAATCATGTGACCATGGCACCCACACAGGATATGCACTATTCTGGGTGCATCATAGTCCACAAGAGCTAGACGTGACTGGGAAATACAGATGGACACAGGTGTATCCTAGGTGTGTCTGCAAGGACTACCTATCACACACTGGCACTGATGGCAAACTGCAGCATAGCCTATCTCAGCAAAGCCAGCTCAGGGTGAGCACAGGACCTGCACAATGTCACAGTCTGTAGCTACTCTGTGCCAGTAACACACACAGTCAGTTCCCCCTACCAGGCCGAGGTGCTGTGGGGGTGCATACCCCATCTTGTGATCAGCTGTAGACTGCTGATCTGCATGTGCAGTGCATCATGGGTACGGGTGGGTTTACCCATTCCTGGTAACCACAGGTTGTGTGGTGACCTGCAGTCTTTCTGTAGCCAGCCAGGGGTGTGTTAGTAGCTATAAAGATGTAGCCCACTGGTTACTTCACTGACTGTGGAGGCAGAGGTCATGGGTTTGATCCCACAGTAGTGTTATTTGATAGGAAATGCCTCAGACAGCCCTTTTTTTTAATTTAAATTAGTGCTGCCAGCAAAAACACCCTCACAGTGCTGTAACCTTAAGGTGCCTCATAAGGCGCCCTATAAGGCGCCCTATAGGGAACATTATAAGGTGCCTTGGCAGACAGTGCACTTTATAATGTGCCCTCTGGAGTGCCTTATAGGGCGCCTTATGTGGCACCTTAGGTTACGGCACTGTGAGGATGTGTTTGCTGGCAGCCCTAATTTAAATTAAAAAAGAAAATGCCTCAGACAGCCTTACTCATTAAGCCCACTGGGGGATCGAACTCATGACCCCTGTTTCATCAGTCAATGTATTAAACATTGTGCTACACCTCTGTTGCTGTGTTTGCAGGTCAGCGCACCTAATTAAGGCTAACGCACGTTAACGTGCCACGGCTCCCTCTATCGCGTGATAACCTGAAAAGCTACCTTAAGACTGGAACGCCCACTCCTTTTAAGGCATTCTTCACATTATCACTGGAGTTAACACCGGTAACATTAAGACCGTTTAGTAAATATACCCCATAGTTTCTAGATGTACACAGATGCATGGTTATGTTGCCGAATCCTACATTCTGTACAAAATCTCTCTGCATATTTTTTCAATGAGTAAAATATTTTTGAGCCGTCCATACAGTCAAGTGTTTTTCTTTTGATTCATATGTAAAATTTAGCATGCTCTTGGACTATCACAGCCTGTTCATATGATGCTAAGTATTTACTGCTTAGTAGTTATTTCTATTCTGGCTATGCATTTGCCTCTTCACTATAAATTTTTTTAAAGCTTTTATTTATCTTTTATAATTACAACAAGAAAACTACAATTAGAACATGAAAAACAGTATGAACAAAATGAAATCCCCCCCGGCTCCAAGGTAGCTCCATAGAACAATAACTTCCGCCTAGTACATGAAGCCGAAGAAGTAGCAGCAATATAATCATCTAATGTTTTCCACCTAAGTCTCCAATGAGATAAGTGATCGTATGTTTTCCAATAGGCAGCTTCATATTTGCAGTACAAGAAGCTGTGTTCCATCAGTGATGCCTTTCAAGAGAAAAATATTTCCAATGGTTAATTATGAGTTTTAGGGCTAAACTAATCATCATATCAAAAAGAAATCAATCATTGGGTTGAAGGTTCCCAATTTCTGCCCAAGACCGAAAGAGGAGTATGCGGTAGGCGCAGGTGTCTTGGATGCAATGTTAGTTAGCATTTTATCCATATGTCATGCCAAAATGTCTGCAGGTTGTGACAGTCAAAAAGCATGTGGGTGCAGGTATCCCAGTGGGTGTGGCAGGACCAGCAACAGTTACTCTGAGTTGGTTGCCATTTGGAGAGAAGCATCATGGTAATAAAAGATCTGTGGGCAAGAAAGTGATTGTGTAAATGAAGCAGACCTAGAAAGTCACATTGCTGGAAGGTCTCCCATTAGCCTTGTGCGAGAGAGTTGTCCGTATCATCTACCCAGAAGTGTTCTACCCACTGCAGCGACATTTGGGGCTGTCAAAGGTAAGGACATAAAATTTGAATGCTGCATTTGGGGATCCCGTTACTGCGTGTGCAACATTGAGTATACCCCAGAGGTCAGAGAGATGGGGCGGGTCTATCACTTTCCGGAGGCAGTGGCATAGCTGTAGCTATTGATATTGCAATTTATCTGGTACTTCGAATTCATGTTGCAGGTTTGCAACGGTTTTGAACAAGGTCGGGGTGCGAGCTGCTGACTGACCAGATTCCTCATTCTTGCCAGTCTTTCCAACTCATGATGTGCTCTTATATTTTGAGCTTAGAGTTATGCCATATCAGTTGTAGCTTTTGAATGTACCCTGCTTCATCCCTCACCAGCAACAGAACCTGGGTTCTTGGGCTTCATTCCTTCACTCAAAACAATGGGAGAGAGAGAGTAATATGTAATAACACAATTCACACATCCAGAATTATGTTAAAAACACCATACTCTTAAGGCCTTAAGGGAAGGGAGTCCATGGTCTTGCAAACTCTTGAAGTTCCTGTAAATCTCCTTTAACCTGGCTAGACCAGAGCACCTCATTTATTGATAGAAAAACCATTGTCAGCACTACTTTTGTTACAAGGATTGTTATGGAACAAAGCAAGCAGAGACATTATTGCTTAGCTGAATTAGAAGCAGCAAAAACATTCTGTCCTGTTCTGCTAAACATGGCCTTGGTTTTGGGTACACACATCTCTCCAGGTTGCTAGTGAATTCTAAGCCATTCTCCATATTAACTCTTTCAAAGGTCTCTGGCACCACATTTCAAGTACCTAGCAACAGCTTTGAGGAAGGGAGCTCATGCTGCAAAAGGAGGCCATGAACCATATAGGGTTCCTTTGGGGGTTCCTCCCTTAGCATTCCAGTAAGAAGATTTAATGGGATGGGATGAGTCAGCTGCCGCTCAAAATGATAGCCAGGTCAGGTAAGTGTATTCTGAATGGGTGTCTGTCCATCGTGATCCCCATCGGAGAAGGATTGATGATATTTCCTAAAATCCGGAAAATGGACTCTGACAATTTTAGCTTCCAAGCTACAACTCATAGTGTCTTATTTCCCCAGAGAAAGGAGGTCCTCTAGTCTTCCATAAAATGCACTGGAAAACAGGATAGGGATCATGCTAAATACATAGTTGACCTTAGGTACCAGGAGCATTTTGATGGCCACTAGTCGATCCACCATGAAAGACATGAATGACCATCATAACGTCAGGGATTGAACTAGCTGCACAAGGTGGGCCGCATTCTAATCCAGAATATCTGTTAACATGGAACTATAGGAGACCCCCAGATATTTAAATGAGTCTTCTGACCATTGGAAAGGAAAAATCATGAGGTCCTTTTAAGGAGAAATTTCATTGATTTAGACCAATTAATTTTGTAGCCTGAAATGGTACAGTACTGTTATATGGTGGATAACACAGATGGTATTGATGACTGAGTCACAAATAGCAGGTGGCCATCAGCATAGGTAGATTTTTAATACGTACATCTTTTACCTGAAGACCACATATCATGGGGATCTGCCTAATCAGAAGGGCCAAAGGTTCCAGTGTTAGACTGAAGAAGAGTGGTGAAAGAGGGCAGCCCTGATGGGTGCCTCTACTTAAGGTAAAAGGCTGTGAAAGTGTTGATTTACCCAGGATCCGTGCTGTGAGGCGAGTGTAGAGTATTTTAATCATGCTGATGAATCCCAGGTTGATTCCAAACCACTGGAGAGCTTGTAAAAAGGAAGGGCCACTGTAGGTGATCAAAAGCCTTTTTGGCATCTAATGAAAGCCTCACAAGTGGGTGGTGGTGCTCCTTCAAAAGGGCAAGAACGTGACAAAGAAGATGAGCATTGTCGGTTGTGGAGCATTAAGTTACGAAACCACATTTGTTTGAGTGTATGAGATTTAGTATTAGACTGGATAGTAGGTTGGCAAGAATCTTGGCATAGATTTTGCAATCAATGTTGAGAACAGAAATCAGGGAAATAGTGCCCAACTATATGGGGTCTCTGCCCAGTTTTTCTTGGACCACTATTGTCGCTTCTGCGAAGGTGCCAACTGCTGGGATCTGAGACATAAGTAAATTTGAAGTATGAGCATTCCGCCACCTCCTTCCATACCGACCTGTGCTGATCCAGAGATGGACAACCAGGTCACCATGTTTTATAACAACAAGCAGGTGGACACAGGCTTGTACTCCTCTGCCAGGAGGCAGTGGCCCTTCTCTCCTTCACAGCATGCAACAGCATGCTTCTGAGAGTGGTTACCTCCTGGGCCAGGACAACTCCTAGCAGGCTGAGCAGAGTCCTTCACTCACACAAGTGGCGCTTAAACCCCAGAGTAACAAAGCAACTCTTCCACCTCTGGGGCAGGCTCATGATGGACCTATTCGCTTCTCCAGACAGTACGCAGCTATGCCGCATCTGCTCCCATCAGCTGTACCCAGAGAGTGTGGTGGCAGATGCTATCCTGATTTTTGGTCTGAGGGCCTTCTCTATGCATTCCCACTGACTTCCCCCAATTGGCAGGACCCTCTTCAAGGTCCAGATCGAAGGGGCATCAGTCATACTGATTGACCCCCAGGTGGCCCAGGCAACCTTGGTTCTCTGTTGATTTCCCTGTTGATGGCACTCCAAGTTCCTCTGGGCTGAGCCTTGGAGGCAGATTCACTGTTATACAAGGTTCTACAACAGGGTAGTGCTCCGCGCACATCCCAAATTTCTCCCGAAGGTGGTATCTCCTTTCCGCAGCCTCATGCCGGCAGGGAGGAACTAGTGCTTCATACACTGGATTGCAAACTGATCCCGTCTTCCTACTTACAGCAGACTCGGCCCATCGCAAAGCTCCTCAGCTTTTCATGTCTTTTGACCCCAGCAGACTGGTACTCCCTGTGACTAAGTGAACTCTGTGCACTTGGGTGGCGGATTGTATTGCTCTCGCTTATGAGCAAGCTGGCCTCTCCCTTGTGCACCGGATCACATTGCATCATATGAGGGTAATGGCCACATCAGTGGCCAACCTCCACTCATTGCTGGTGATGGAGATATGCAAGGCCGCCACATAGTCTTCAGTTCATATGTTCGCAGCTCACTAATACCTGGAGAGCATGTCCCACAGGGGACAGTACCTTTGGCCAGGCATTACTCTGTACTGTTCTCGGGGTGTAGGTAACTCCTGCCCTCAGACCCTCCTGTGTTCAGGCTATCGGAGCGATTGTGTCGCTGGATGCTAGGGTCTTGCACAGTCTCTTAATGGGGACTCACTTTCTGCAACTCATGGCTACCCCAACTGGTCGCCGTTTGTGCTGTGGTTCGGTCCTTGGCAGCATGGAGCTAGGGAGTCCCATATGTGAGGACTGACTTCCTGCTTGTTCCTGGAGAAAGCGTTGTTACTCACCTGTAACAGGTGTTCTCCAAGGACAGCAGGAATCGGTCCTCACAACCCTCCCTCCTCCTACCTTGTTTTAGTTTTTACTACTGTCCTATGTCATCTGACTGAGCAAGATGGCACCCTCAAGTGGGAAGGAGCCCATGCATGCGTGGTAGCATGTCTGAAAGGCTCTCTTTAAAAGCTGGGGAAATGCTCCACATGGACTCCTTCGGTGCTGACAAACCATATGTGAGGGCTGATTCCTGCTGTCCCTGGAGAACACCTGTTACAGTTGAGGAGTAACTGCGCTATTTCTCCTTCAAATGCAAGGTTTACCAAAGGTCTCAAAAAATAAAGTATAAAAAGACAGGCTAGTCATCTAAGCATTTGTGACAGATGGTCAGTGGCAGAGGGAAGCGATTACAAGGAAACGACTGACCAAATTAAGACAATCCTAAACAGTATAAACTAGAAAATGTTTAATGCTTGAATTAAATATACATTTTTAAAGCATCAAAATAAATTCTGGGAAGTAATGGCAGCTACAAATAGTACTAAAAGTGTCTCTCATACGGCCTCTGACATGCAGGAGGGAGTTTCATAAATGAGCCACGCAAAGTTACACACCCTCAATGAGTGTAAATCTTGTATTTTCTATGACTTATGCACACAGACGAGCCTTTATGTGTGTACTTTAGTCGGGTGCTATTCCATGAACATGTGCATCAAGCTAATTTATTTATTTAGCTAGCAACTTTTCTATACCACTGTATCTACAAGTCACAGCAGTGTACATGGAATAAACAGAACAAAAACGTTACATAGAACATAAGAACCAATAAATAATACTAAACAAAGTGAAACTAGCTATTTATATAGAGCAGAGTGGGGTTGGATGTGAACATGGTTGAACTGTAGTGGGTGGACTGTTAAGAGTATGGTCCAAAGTGCTCCAGGAAGAGGAAGGCTTTTAGTTTCAGCAAAATTCCTCTAGGTCTTTGAGTGAGCATAGTTCAGGTATGAGGGAATTGCAGATGGTGGAGCCATAGAATGAAAAGGTTCTGCTGTCTGCTGGTAGTGGAGGAGTTGGAGTGGGTGAAAGCACTTGGGACTGATAGGAGGTTGGGATTGGTGCGTACTTTCGGACCGGGTGATCACAGCAGCAGAACTTGGGCAGAGCCCACATTTACACCAATAAGTTATAAAAAAACCTGTAACTTACATGTGTTCTTTACAAATCTTGGCACGTGCATTTATACCAACCATAGGGCTGGAGTAAGTCCTTGCACCTAGGTTTACCACACACATCTTGAGACTTGCGGCCCTATTTTATAAAGAAAAGTAAAAGCCTGCCTTTTTTTCCCCTCCCCCCGCCCCCGATAAAATTGGCACAATCTGCACACAAATTACATGTGCTTTCCTAGGTGACCTTTATAAAATTACCCTCTAAAAGGAACAGCAGGAGTAAGGATTTCAGAAAACTAAAAAAAGGAGCCAGTATTTGCATTTAGG
Organism: Ichthyophis bannanicus; assembly: GCA_033557465.1. Classification (NCBI taxonomy): domain Eukaryota; kingdom Metazoa; phylum Chordata; class Amphibia; order Gymnophiona; family Ichthyophiidae; genus Ichthyophis; species Ichthyophis bannanicus. Next base: position 397,063,843 of record CM066035.1, read on the forward strand.
AAAAGGCCTCCTGCAATTTTCCTTTGAATGCATTGGTGGGGGTGGGGGGCAATTCCAATCCACATGTCAGTCTACTGGATAATAATTGTGTGCTACTTCCAGTCACATTCCCAGATGTTTACATCAGATCTAGCAGGTGGCATACTCGTGAACTGTCTCAGTAGAAAAGGCAATAACAGGGTTACCGTGGAAGCTGCTTTACTCTCTCCTCTGGAAAGGATTTTTCTGGGCCAGGCTTTAGAGCCATTGTAAGAAAATTTGTTTCTCTTTGCAATCCAGAGGTATGAAAACACAGAGTATGCATTTTGAGCAACACCAGTCTGGGTCTGTCCAAGCACATGAAATTTATTTCTTCACAATAAGGAGTACAACAGAATCATTCCTCAGATCTTGTAAGGAGAAGGAATTCAAGTTAGGATAAAATGAGCCAAGTTCATAAAGGCCATCTGAAATTCATGGCCCAGTTCTCAAATAATGCATATGATGTAAAATAAATAGAAGACCACAATCATTGAAACAAACAAGGAGAGAGTTTGAAAATGAAGTCCTCTTGTTAGGCAGAAAGAAGAGAACAAGATTTCAGAAACATATCAGGGAAGATAGATCAGCTTAAGAGACGGCCATTTCTAAAATGATTTATAATCACCCTCCCTTCAAAAATATCAGCGCACCTATTCTTGCCTTGACTGCATCCACCTTTGATCTCATGATCAAGCCCCCATTTTATTCTACCCCTTTCCCAATCTATTTTCAGATATTTATTCAGGCTGTCATAATTAGGACAACCAACTTTAGGTGTTTGCTATTTTTGAATTTTAAGTAGTATATAAAATGGGTGTTGATTTACCGAGTTCCCACCCCTCTTCACCTTGCTCATTCTGTCCTCTTACACCCCAGCTCCAGCACTCACCTTCTGGAACAGCTATGCAATGAAACCGACTGAAAGAGTGGAGGACCCGCTGACCAAGGAAAACATGCTGCTGAGGAAATAGTACAGGAAAAGGCAAAAAGACAGACAATGCGCTGAATCTAAGGTAGGCAAGATGAGAATGGGCGAAGAGAATACTGTGACTGAAGGGGAGAGGTGGTGCTTGTCTTGTGGGGGGGGGGGGGAAGAGTACTTATCCAATGTCTCTTTAAGCTATATTAACTGTTACAAAACACTAACATGGTGTCTTAAGCAGTCAACGCTTATTAGCTGCCATATTTAAGTCAATGCAGAACAGTACGGAGAATGGACGACGACTGCATTTTACACAACACATAGCAGTTATCACGCTTTGACTATTAATGCAGCAGATAATGGGGGGAGGGCAGTTAATATTAGCTCAGTAAGTGTAGTTAACTGCATCACATTACCTATGATGCAGTTTACATACTTTTTACTAATGGTATGTCCTTTGCATTAACTGAACGGGGAACTGCTGGGAACACCAGTTAGTTAATGTACTGGTTTTGCAGTTACCACTATGTATTAATCTTGACAAACATGCGATGACTGCAAAATCTTACTGCACTTTAGAACAAACAGGAATGGGGGAAAGATTTCTCTTGGTTTCCATCCTTTTTAAAAGATCGTCAGTAGCAAATTAGGGTACATCAGGTTGTTTCAAATTGTTATCAGCAGGAGTGTGGCATTTCTCAGGGTCCTGCCCTCTCTGCCACCCTTAATATTTATATGGTTTTGCTATGTAGGAAGCCGAGAATGTTGGGTATCCGATTTTGATCTATGCCAATGATAGATTGCTTTGTACACCTATTGACATCAGAAATGGATTTGATAGAACTTTTGGTATATGATTTTGTTCAAATATTGCCATAAGTGCCATGAGCACAGCCTTAACATTAATTTCTCAAAGACAGAAGCAATGATGTTTTATAAAAATAAAGATAACTTGCCTCCTAGAGTAAACTACAGTATTAGAGAACCATCTTAGATATATCTGCTCAGAAGTAGTTCATCTGGGAATTGTAGTATATATATCATTTTTTTACGTTAAGAATAGTCCATTGTCTTCAAAGTTATCAATGCTACTGATTTTAGGAAGGTTGGCCAGTTATTGGCGTTGCCATATGTTAATTATTGTAGCATCTCATACAGGGCCAGCCCAAGGGTTTCTGACACCATCACCACCGCCCACCCCCCAGCTGCCAAGTCTGTTTGGGTGGGAGGGGATTGACGCTGCTTTTGGAAATACTGCCGCTGCCCACCTTCCCCAGCCTGCCTGCCACTGCTGTGATCCACCCAGGCCAGCGCCCTAGGTAGCTGCGTAACTCACCTAGTGGACAGGCCAGCCCTGATCTCATATTTAGGCTTCTCCGAGACTTCTCTGCAATAAGTTCAAATTTTGCCACCAGAGTGATTGCAGGCATTTGGGAATATGATCTTATTTCCCCAATTTTGACTAGTCATCATAGGCTTCCAGTTAAGTTTAGGATTCAGTTTAACTATGCTAAATTTGATTGGCAATGGGCTCTGTGATTTGTTACAACCATATGCTTCTCAAAAGGTCCAAGATGTAGCCACAAAGATCTTCTTGTGGTCCCTCCTTTTGGTGATCTTAAACTGATTCAAGTAGGTTCAGGGATTTTCTCAGTAGCCAGTGTAAAATTATGTGATGCATTACCTATTAAGATCTGGAAGAAGTCCATATGACTTGTAAGCAACTTAAACTACTTCTGTTCAAGAATGCTCACAATACACTACAAATTCAGAAAACCCCGTTATCTTTGTGATACAAAACAAAAAACACACACAAAAAAATTAGCATGTGTTTTGTTATTCTTCCCGACCCAGTCAAAGTTGGAAAGAATTAGACAGTTCTCATTCCCTTTTATGTATCTCCCTAGGGCAAACACTACAAAAATTTAACGCAATGAGGTAAAACTTGGCATGTGGGAAAAACTGGTAAAAAAAGACAAGTTTGAAAATGGCCAGAATGGAATGGACTTCCAGAGAAATAAGCCCTCCTCACCCCCCCACCCCCCCCCCCCAAAAAAACTTACCTAATACATTGGGGGGGGGGGGTCACGTTTCTGTAACACAAAAAAACTTATATATGTGCTTATAAATGGTAACATTGTCTCTATAAGCATGTTTCGTTACCTATAAGAAACCGTATCTAGAGGTGCGCCAGAGACAAGCAAAGTACTTTTTTTTTAATACACAAAGGAAACTCAAAATTGGAGATCTATGCCTTTGTAAACCATTCTGTCATTTCTTAAAGCAGCTAGCTCCTTCTCTTTGAGAAAGAAAAAAAAAAACGAACAGAAACCAGCACGCCATGTGTTCATAATCTGAGAAATATTTTCTTACAATTCCCATTTTCTCATCCTATTTAAGAAAATGAATATGTTAAATCTATTCAATCTTCTTACTCTACATATTCCCAAGATACAAACATGTTCTCTTTCACATCTTAAACAATAAGAAAAAGGTATAATTTTAATCAGTTCTTTACAATATGAAGAAATGATTCAAGGCAAGCATATCTGCAGCAGCATTGCACACAGCCACACTGAGGACCTGGGTTCAATTCCTAGCTTGTGTTTTTCCATGCCCTCAGCCATGTGAGAGTCTGTGGAAAAATAGACGCAATATAGACACACCCTGTGTCTGGCTTTAAAGCCAGTGACTGCAGGTTCTGAAGTAGTCTAGTGCAGTGGTTCTCAACCCAGTCCTCTGGGACCCCCAAGTCAGTCAGGGTTTCAGGGTATCCACGATGAATATGCAAGAGATAGATCTGCATACTATGGAAGCAGTGCATGCAGATCTCTCTCATGCATATTCACTGTGGATACCCTGAAAACCTGACTGGCCTCGAGGACTGGGTTGAGAGCCACTGCACTAGTGCACTGTCCTTACACTGCAGGCTGTCACTGCAATTATAGGGCTAGGAAAGTTAGGAGGAGATCTAAAACCCCTAGGAAGCTGTGAATTAAGGCTTATGGTGCTGGATTCCAATGAAGTTAGAAATCCAAAAGAAATTAGGATAAAACCACCAGGCCAAAAAACAGATCCATAGCTAGGGCCGATTGCTTTGATGTCATCACACTGATGATGCTGAATCACATTTGTGAAGAGCAGATAATGAGCATGGCAAGTCATCTTCCTCTACTGAAATACCATCAAGGTTAAATATTTAAGCAACAGCATCTGCCACAAGTTTTATAATTAAATCATTCGTGCCAATAGCATTAAACTCGGAACTGAAAGCAAGGGTAGTTAACCATAAGGCAAAGTCACAATCAATCAGTCCTGTTGGCACACCAAAGGTGTCAAGGCTCCCAGCCTTCAGTTCAAATACACAAACGATGGGCCCGACATTCGGCACCGAGCGCTGCTAACACAGCTAGCTGCCAGCGCTGAATATTAAACCATAATATTAAATGTTGGGGTCATATTGCTTGCAATATCGGGCCCTGCATCGTTAGCGTTTTCGGTGGTATCAAAAATAAAAAAAATAAATAAACACAACACACAAAAAAACCCTCACCACTTTTTTCTTAACTGCTTCATTAAAATTTTTCTTGGATCAAAACAAGAGATACAGAAGTCTACTGGTTTCCTCCTACTCTTTTCAGCTACTAGCTCACAGCTACTGAGAGCTACACCCCATTCTCCATGTTTTAAACCCTCATTCCTTGCAGCGGCAGCCCTCAGCCAGAATTCACAGACCACAGCTCCAGGAACCATAATACAAATATACATATGCCATTCCTGGTCATTGGATGCTGCTGTTGCATCATAGAAGACACTCCCTGTCAGGAAATGGCAGGAGGAGTGGCCTAGTGGTTGGGGCAAGGTACTTCAGGCCAGAAGGCCGGGGGTTCAAATCCCACTAGAGGACAGCAACCTTGGGCCGGAAGGACTGGGGTTTCTAGTCCCACAGGTGCTCCTTGTGGTCTTGGGCAAGCCACTTAACTATTTTACAGGGAACATGGGCTATGGAGGGTTATCTCCAAGTTATAATGCCCTGTTCAATGTAATTTCAGTTTGTTCAATGTAAACCGCACTGATGCAGAATAGCGCGGTATATAAGAGAATGTAAATAAATAAATAATACAGTCTCCGGCAATATCTACAGCTTCAACCTGCCCAAAGAGGAAGCCAATTAAGAAATCAAACACACTAAGCCATAAGACCAGCCCAAGCAATTTCATTTTGATTAGCTCTACGAAGAAACCAATGAAAAGGAGTCAGATAGTGAAGCTATAAAAACCCACTAGTCTACACCACTGCTATGTCATGAACTAATAATATAACTTGTTTCACTAGTAGGCAGCCACCACAGTATACTTTTAAGAAAAACAAAGAAATAGGACTAAAGTTTATTGGTTTACCTTGTTCCAGTCGGAAGCAAAGGGAACGTTTGGCAGCTTCTATTTCAGGACTTGGGTGATCCAGCACCTGCCTGCACCACAGCAAAGGGCTCAGGGTTTTATCATGTGGCCCGAAATTCTTGGGAGACACATATAACCTTAATTAAAATGAACAGACATTAGCACATTACAATATAATCAGAGTAACATGTACAGGTACAGTGATATTTGCCAGCCGTAAACCTACTCATGGCCCTGTTTCATTATCTTCTCGCTATTTGCCAGAAGCACATTAAGGAGGCTAGTTACCAAGGTGTGCTAACATTATCACCCGTTAATTCACAGTTCACACGTTGTTAGTATCAAGGTCCCATTGAACATTAGAGCTGTGCTAAAAATCTGCATTAAAATGAATTAATGTACTTGAACATTAGCTAACGCACCTTAGTGACTAGAGCCCTAAATCAAAATTAACTCTCAAAGAAACATTTTCCAGGACCAACACAAAACACATCTCAAAGTGGACACAATATATGCAAGCGATGTTCATGTCTATTTGTGGCAAAACCAATGGCAAAGAGCAAAAATAATCTAGGTAAAAGTTCAAATCACCAGCCACCATAAGAATACCTACATAGTTACTCAACACACAGAACCACCCATCATGATTAAAAATAATTTCAATAGATTCAGCCTCTCTATTACAGAACAATGTCATCTTATATAGGAAAGCTGCCTAGTAATCACAAGCATTGTTAAGGAAAAAAAGGTTATACATAACCTTACATAATAGTTAAGCCAAAACAAGAGTTGGATTTACTAAAAAAGCACATGCATTAAACACAAAGAGGCCAATTCTATTCTGGCCGTCCAGCCCCTCTGCAGCCCCTCAGAATCGTGGTTTACAGCGGTAGCACCCAATTCTGATCCCGCAGGGGCTTGACGTGCCCATGGGATCAGAATCTGGTCTACTGACCTGGACATGCAGACCAGGCCCCGATTCTGATGGGCCACATGCCCAGCAGATCCCCGGCTAACTCAGAAAGGCTCCTGAATGGAGCCACAGTGCCATGGCTCCATTCAGGAGCCATGATCACTGATCGCAAGACTCAACATCCTTTCCCCTGATCCGGCCTCCCATGGCCAGGGTTGGGCTGCAGGAACCCCCTGCACTCCCTCACCTCATCACCGACCCCCGGCTCTGGCATTCCCTGACTCCAGGGGAACTTGTTCCACCTCCAAAGTGGAATAAGTCCCCTGTCTATATGGCTGACCCCGGACATATAGGGTCGACCTCAGAATTGGCCCTGTACAGCCAGGGTCTGGCCTGCCCATGCCCCGCCCTCACTCCACCTCCAGACCGCCCCCTCCCACCTCCGTCTAAGGCTCCCTGTACAACAGCATTGTTCATATGGGGAGCCTTTATACTGGGAGTAGCAAGATGACGGCAACTAGCAGGGATGTACGTCCAAGCAGGATGTATATCCCCGCTATTTGTGGCACAGAATGAACCCCACAGGCTCTGTAGGTCCCAATTTATGCTGCGAGACCTATTTACTAATAACATACATGTTAGTTTATTTATTTATTTATTTAGTATACATTTGTATACCGCTACTTCCAGCGATCAGCAGCGTTTTTTGATTAGAGATTGGAAATTGTCAAATCATGACAGGAAATTTTTGAGGTATAAACACATTGATTAGACAGGAAAGCACAGCACACAGAGAACTATTTTACAGGGAACATGGGCTATGGAGGGTTAAGTGGCTTGCCCAAGACCACAAGGAGCACCTGTGGGACCAGAAACCCCAGTCCTTCCGGCCCAAGGTTGCTGTCCTCTAGTGGGATTTGAACCCCCGACCTTCCGGCCTGAAGTACCTTGACCCAACCACTAGGCTACTCCTCCACTCCACAGAGTTAGCCTCAGATCTTCGCCTGTGAAAGTGAGGGAGAAACAAGTCACCAGTGGCATCTCTTTATGAGCTGCTCATAGAACGCCAGATGTGGGGTGATGTTTTTATCACTGGTCAACATATGATCCCTCGCCGACAAGCAAAATGAGCTCCTAAAAATAATCCCATCCTCCCTCCCCCAACCACCAAACAAATATTATGCTTGCTACATTAATATGCTAATATCAACATACGCCAACCAACAGTCTCATTGCATACTCCATTTATTTATTTATTTTATTTAATTTATTTAGCTGCATTTATATCCCGCTTTTCACCGGGTCAAAGCGGTTGGGGGATACATTTAACACGAGGGGATATGAGACACATACACTAATACTTACAGGGAACATGGGCAATGGAGGGTTAAGTGGCTTGCCCAAGACCACAAGGAGCACCTGCGGGACTAGAAACCCCAGTCCTTCCGGCCCAAGGTTGCTGTCCTCTAGTGGGATTTGAACCACTGACCTTCCGGCCTGTAGTACCTTGCCCCAACCACTAGGCCACTCCTCCCTCATCATCTCCATGTCACCATCATCTTTCAAAATACAGCCAGCTAATATTAGCACTAAAAAAAAAACAAACCCATGGAATGTAAATCATCCCTAGAAAAGAAATTCAAGACACTGGGCCAAAGGGCATTAATATATTAGCTCCAGTACCTCAAACGTTATAAAAAGGCAGGATTAAAATAACCAGACCAAGCACGGATTCCTACAAATCCAATTGGCTTAGCTCTTTTGGAAAAGCTTTAACACAGGATCCTCAAGTACCATGCAATGCAGTCCTGAGACCAAGAAAATGTGGCAGAAAAATACAAAAATATGTATCATACTGGGGGCAGCAGGCTTGATTATAAGAATTTTTAAGCACTCCTTGACTTTCTTCATCTCAAGACCTTCTGGACCCACTGCAAATCTGGCTTTCATTGCCTATTTATCCAACGTTGCTGCCTGGCTGTCTCACCGCCATCCAAAATGGAAAAATGGCCAAAACTGAGCTCCTTATCTTTCCCCCTAAACCCACCTCCCCTTTTCCTCCCTTCTCTATTTCTGTGGACAACACTACACTCCTCTCCGTTTCCTTAGCTCAGAACCTTGGGGTCATCTTCAACTCTCTGCACACATCCAACAGACAGCTAAAACCTGTTGCTTCTTTCTCTGCAATACTGGTAAAATCCATCCCTTCCTTTTTACACACTAGACACTTACCCACTCTTTAGTCAGGGATCATCTTTTACATTTGTCTATACAGTGCTGTGTACGCCTTGTAGCGCTATACAAATGATAGGTAGTAGTAGTAAGTTGCCTATATGTATTGCCAGGCCTCTTTTTGAAGGGTACTCTGACATGGAGTACCGGCATCTTTTTCACTGCCTGCTAAACTTGATCATAGTTCTCATGTATTAATGCATATTTAACTGCAGATCTAATGCCAAACTGGTGCCGAATGCAGAAAGGTACTTGTTTAACAGAGCAAGGTTCTCAGTAACCTTCACAGCTAAGGAGAGAAAAGTATGGTCATCTGCATAGATTTAAAGGTTAAAGACTAAATGATCTATAAATCAATGAAGTAACTGGAGGAATATACAAACTGAAGAGAATGGAGATGGGGAAAAAATCTTGGGGCACGCCCCTTTCCAGGGGAAGAGGCCAGGACTGGTTTCTTTTACAACAGGCTATCCCTCAGAAACAAAATCAATCACTAAACCAGGCCAGGAGCTCACTACAACTAGCCAAAGCATAAAACAAACTTATAAAGGCAAGCAGAATAATGGTCAAACAATGACCTTTTGGCAAACCGAATAACCAAATGGATCTCATCAGCCAAAGGGCAAATGCATTTCTCCAATTTCACATCAGGATCGAGGTTCAGTTCAGTGTTTCATGTGAAATGTTGAAACAATACCATTCATCTTAAAGGCAACCAACCCATCACTAGTAGAGCTTTAAAGTCTCAAGTGATGTGAAACAATTTATGTCTGCTATTGTTCACCTACAGAATGTGCCTCATGCAATAATTTTTCTTCAGGATACACACTCATGTTGGTAATCTTTGGTCTTAGTCTTTCAGATCAAATCTCAGCTCTTCAGAGTCCTGGTTCCACCACTGCGTTACTGCCCTATAAAAGTCTCTTAAACATTGACCAATGTCCCAAAACACGGTAACTGGGACTTAGTAGTGCTTCCATCCATACTCAAAAGATTTCATTGATCGAGGCCCCAAGAGCTTCATTCCAAGGGTGCAACACTGTCTACCACATCTACTTCATGATACAAAGTTCCATGTTAATCTAATGTTTAAATTACTCCACATTTTATTTAACCACAGCAAGATTATGGCATTAGACTGGGAGGGGGGGGGGACCACCTTTGGATTCTCTTTTTGTCATTTGGGGCAGACGATAACCAAGAGATTTGCTGAGGAACAACATTATTAAAGGCAAAAAGAGATCTTAAGGAGTTAGATAATAACAAAGTCTAAGGTCTGACCCTTGATGAGAGTGGGTGAGGTGTTTAACATCTCCAATTCCAAATAATGAAGCGCCTGGAGAAGCTTATTGATTATTGGCCAATCTGAATCATCTCAGTGATGACTGGGATCATTTAGAATAAATAGATTGCCTATTTTAAAATCTATTCCAAAAAATTACCACCATCAGAGAACCATCCTTTACTACCAACGAACCCAGTGGTATGTAAACCACCGGCAACATAGTAGGGAAGGATCCATCTTTGGAATGAGCTACCAAAACAATCTCTTCATATTTAAATGGAACTTTACATTTCCAGTCAAATGGACAAGGAAAGCCCCGAAACCTGTCTGTCTATATATAATTGCAATCCCTTCTCCCCATTTATCAAACGTGATGCAAAATATGATACATCATGCAGGGAGAGGGGTCAAGGCAGAATCACCCTTGACCATCAACTATTATAATTCGTAAAATCACTTCCAAAAGATGGAGAATGCTTCAAATACTTGGTCACCAAGTTTCCAGGCCTGTCGGAGGCAAAATTGAAGGAAGGTGTGTTCATCGGACCAGACATTAGAAGGCTTATAGTTGATCAAGAGTTTGTCAATACCATGATGGATCCTCAAAAAGAAGGGTGGATTGCATTTAAAGAAGTCGTACAGAAATTTTTAGGCAACAAAGATCCTCACTACAAAAAGATCGTCGGACGAATGCTGAAAGCATTTCAAGCTTTAGGTTGCCTGATGAGTTTGAAAGTGCATTTCCTCCAGTCCCACCTTGACTACTTTCCTGAAAATTTGGGAGCTGTGAGTGAGGAACAAGGTGAACGATTCCACCAAGACATTAAAGAGATGGAAAGGAGATACCAGGGAAAATGGAGCATTACAATGATGGCAGACTACTGTTGGATGCTTCAGAGAGACATTCCAGATGCTACTCACAAGCGTAAATGCACCAAGAGGAGCCTCACAAGGAAGAAGAATCGAGTTTAGTGTGTGTAGGTGAGCTCATTTCAGTTCAAATAAGGATTTTCATGAAAATATTGTAATAAAACTTTAATTTTATAAGTTTATTTCCATTTATTTTGAGGTATTGCCTTATTTAACATAGTTACCTAAATTGTCAGGAAACGTGATGTCCTATGACAAAATGGAGGTCATTTTCGGATTCAGTGCACCATAAAACAAAGATTACATGGAATAACCAAAACAGCTCTCGAAAAAAATTTTTTTGCAGACCTGTGTTATGTTAACAACAAATCAAGCTTATAATCCTGCAGCAGGCTGTTAAAAGCAAGGTTTTAATTCAAATGATCTGTCATTGCCAAATAATAATTTCAAAATTCTTGACAGTTTGAGATGAAAGTGGAGTTAACTACCAGTTTATTCCTGGTGAATGCCCCACAAGAAGGTTGGGGTAATAAAACCCCTCCTACCCATTGTCTCATCAGAAATATATCACTGCAAATATAAAAGGCCTGTCAAAGAACAAAGCAAAATACTTAAGGTATGTCCAGAGCACATCAGGGGGTACACTAAAGGGTATGCCCCTTGGGCACTTCCTTTAGGCGTGACGCTTCAGGAGCCAGTCTCTTATTAAAGCACTTTAAAGGGTCATGTTCAGATGCTGTCAACAGGTAAAATGACAAGGAAATCCTGTTTGTTATTTTTCCATCTCCCAGCATCAAAGTACAGTGTGCAGAGTAGATGCAAGAAGTCTCCAAAGGAAGATCTCTAGCACGATTGTAAATACTACATTCAGCATTCTCAGTAAGTTTGAGACTGAGATCATACTCCACATATCTTGGCTTAGGAGTGAGGGTCATTACTGTCATGGTAGGCACAAAAAATTAATCCATTTGGAGACATTGATCCTGGAAGAGCTTTCTCAAGGGCAGCCATCTGTATGTGCCTCTATTATCAAAAATAAAGATGAGTCTCGTGTGCAAAACAGACCACTGTCCAAGTAGTGTACAAGCTAAGACAATCTATAGTGCCTTGCAAGAGTCTTCACACCCTTATATATTTTTAATATCCTGCCATCTAAAATTTCAATTCAAAATGCACTAAAGGAAGGAATTTTGTTTCCCTCATCTACACAACATATTCTACGTTTTAAACATGAAAAAGTACATTACAGAATTATTCACAAGAACAACCCAAAAAAAATCTTGGATTGCCTAAGTTTTCACACTCTGATTCAATACTTGGTGGAAGCTCCTTTTTCAATAATAGCTGCCACGAGTCATTTAGGATAAATAAGTGTCTGACAACTTTGCACAATGGGACAAAACAGTTTTTGCCCATTCTTGTGAAGAGCTCAAGCTCTTTCCAGATGGCTGGGAATGGTCTGTGGATTGCAGTCTTCAGGTCTTGACACAGATTTTCTATTGCAGTCAGGTCTGGACTTTGACCAGGCCACTGGAGGACATTCACTTGCTTCTTGCTGAGCTACTCCACTCTTACATGTGCCTCATGCTTAGGATCATAGTCCTGCTAAAAGTAAATCTTCTCTCTAGTCCCAGGTCCGAAGACTGCAACAGGTTTTCTTCCAGGATCTTCCTCTACTTTGCATCATCTATCTTTATGTCAGTCTTCACTAGCCTCTTCATCACAGCTGCTGCGATGCATTCCTACAACACAATGCTACTTGCCATCACCATAGTTTAGTGTAAGAGAGAGCGTTAAGTGATTTTTTTTTTTAAACAGATCACTCTTAACGTTGAGACCCTCAAGCCCCACTTTGGTCTCAGAGCACAAAGCCTTCCACATGTGTTCAGTGTCCCTCAAGTGTTTTATAACAAACGTTATAAAATTAGGCCAATGATGTACTGCATAACAAGATGCTAATGTGAGAAGTCCAAAAAGATGCTTGTTTTAAGCCTTTTTTATAAAGGCCAACAGAGACACTTATGTTGCCTTTATATAACTGGTACCTAGAAACAGGTCCAGTAGCACAAATGCCAACACACATTTCCAACCTGCTGCAAAGATGGGTATAAAATATGTGCATGTACTCTAGGCAAGTATTCATGTATCTTACATCACAACTCCATCCTGCTCTGCTCAAACTACAACCCAGGGAACACTTCATGTGGCGCATGAATAAGTCCGTGCCAGGCCTTTCCCCATGTGAAACAGAATTTTTATAAAAGCTTGTCTGTATATAAAGCATCTCCCATATGGCTTTTCTTCAGCAAAGGCTTCCTTCTTGTTTCTCATACAGGCCATGCCTCTAAAGCAGGTGTTCTCAACTGTCAAACTGTTAACATTTCAAGATTACTCCAGAGTAGGGGTTCTCAATCCAGTCCACATCTATTCAGTCAGGTTTTCAGGATAACCACAATGAATATGTACGAGAGAGATCTGCATACAACGGAGACATTGCATGCAAAGCTCTCTAATACATATTCATTGTGGTTGTCCTGAAAACCTGACTGGCTAGATGTATCCCAAGGACTGCATTGAGAACCCCTGCTCTGGAGTAATCTTGAAATGTAAACAGTGAACAGTTTACCCACCAGAGACGACATCTGTAGGTCTTTGAAAGTAATCAAACCTCACAGTTCAACTATTTCTTTAAACCACATCCGAGTTTGCAGGGATGACCTGAATGAGGCAGTAATCTTGGTGATGCCAAAAACTCTTACTGCTTTTCAGTGATAAACCTGGCAATTTCTTAAGGAATATTCAGCCACAATGAAATTCTTATAGCATTCTCTCAAACTGCACCTCTGAATAACTTTATTCTGGAGTTGTTTCATCATCCCCTTATTCAGTACGTTTAGTCCTTAGCTTCAAATTCAGTTCATGCAATACAAATAACTCGAGATGAAGAATCAATTTGAATCAACCCGACTACTATAAATGGACACATGTGGGCTCTAATTAACTTATTATGGGCCTTTTTAAGGTAACATTTGGAACCAACGCCTATTTGAGTTTGCAGCGACAATGTATGTGAAAACTTTGATTTCTTGATAACGTGGAATATTCTTCTATAACAGCCATGTCCGACCAGCAGAAAAACATCTAACCTGAAAACAGGCATGTAGTAAACCCGATTACAAAACTGCAGGTATAGACGTACCTGCAGTTCCAGAATCAGGGAGATATACATCCCCAGCGTGGCATACATACCCATGCCCACCGTATTCTGACAAGATAGATGTCTCCGATACTTCCTGTCTCACGCTGGCAAAACGTACATCTCCTAAGCTGATGCTAACACTGACAGTGGTATGCTCATTCAAACACATGAATATGGTTTATATGACCATACCAGACTATATATGCTGGTCTGTTCCATGCCCATAATACTACAAGGTTATGTACGTGCCACAAAGCTATTATATAAAGCAAGCAGAAAGTGAGATGTTTGTCCAGACAGACCCTGCAGCAAAACAAAACATGGCATTTGAAGAACACCTTCGTAAGTGCAGTCACAAATGTATTAATGCTGTTTGCACCACAGCATGCCTCCACTTCGAGGGTCCCCCACCATTGACAAGGACATGCCCTGCTATGTTGCTGCAGAGCAGCTTTTCAGGATATACTGCCCATTCACACTGGCTCCTGGTGCTGCTGTTGGTCAGCCCCATAGTCCAGATACTGGCAAGGCATACATGTATCCCCCCCCCCCTCCAAGGTTGTAGACCAGCACAACAGGGCATCGCCTGCATCCCCATATCCCCCCCCCCCACAACGCAATCTTGCTTGCAGTCAAACATCTGCAAAAAACATGCCCTTTTATTTGTGATTTTACATGCTTCTCTGACCACTCAATATGAAGTGCTGTTCCCTAGCTGCTGTTTATTTGGTCATCCATAAGATTTTTACTTCAGCTTGCTGGCGGCTGTGTTTCTCTGATCATTCAATCAGGGTTGCTGTTTCCTTGCTGCCGCTTATCTAGTCAGTTTTATGCTCAAGTCACTGGTGGCTGTGCTTCTCTGATTTTGACAGCTTTGAGGCACCCTTCTCCCTTTTCAAAAGCATGTTTTTTTTTTAAATTTTCCTTTAAAATTGTTTTGACAGTTTTTGTAACTCATGTTTTTGTTCTTATAATTTTTGCCATGAAGATTTTGAGCTGCACAAGTGCTTTTCAGCCAGAGACACTATTTTCACTGGTTTTACATGCATTGGCTCAAGATGGGCTCCCCTCTCCTCAATCCCTCTCCAAATATGCAATTCATTTCATGTATTATATACGTAGATGTGCTAAAATTAGATTTAAAATGCTCATATTGGGGGATTACCTCTTGCCTGTCTATTTGCTTGTGCGACTTTGATTGGTGCATGTTTGTTATGCTTCAGTCTCTCTGGTGTCTGACGTCAGGTTGCTGGAAAGGCTATATAAGACCTTAGCCTCACCGCGGGATGCGGTTGCAGGCACGTGCCCTTTGGCGCATGCTCCAATGGTCCTGTCCCTTTGGAGCCCCTTTGGAGCTTGTGAGGGAGGAATGAGGAAGCGTCAGAAGGTGGTCATATATACTGAGGTCAGTAAGGCAAATAAAGTGATTGGCCCCATAGATTTCCATGTTAGGGTGTTTTCTGGGATGGATTTGCTGGGGCAATCACCAAAAGCAGATTCTTCGGATTCGAATGAGTATAGTTTTGGGCTCTCCCTTCTCTCCCGCATCGGGTGTAACCCTGCCCAACCAGTTACCGGATATAGAGGCCAAGACCTCCTCGCCTTCTTTACATCTTGAGGAGGTTTCTGGTACAGTCAAACCTTGGTTTTTGTATGCCCTAGTTTTCGTATGATTCGGTTTTTGTTGACTTTTTTCGTTGAGATTGTCCCAGTTTTCGTACATTGTCTCGGTTTTCGTACAGTTGAAAATGGAGCACCATCTTGTGGCCAGAAGTGGGATTTTCCTTTATTTTGATTCTCTTGCTGATTGACTGTCTTCCATATGCCAACAAGAGTCTTCAATAAAGGTAAAAGTGATGTTAAATGTTCATTTATCCATTTCATTAGTCATTTATATTTCTCATTGTTTTCTGTATGTAAAAATATAGTTATCTATAAAATGTATTTTTTGTTAATATTTTTGGGTGTCTGGAACAGATTAATTGGATTTACATTTATGGGAAATATTGCTTCAGTTTTCATACATTCAGTTTTAGTCAGGACTTTTTCAAACAGATCAATCACAAAAACCGAGGTTCCACTGTATTATTCTTACTTCAGTAGAGACATGCATTGATAATTTTGGAAAGACCTCTTCAGTTTGTTCCTTTACCCGCTCCTATAGAATGTGTTGGGACTTCTGTTGATTTGCCTGTTCCTTCTCAGGAGATTTTATATGATCTGATGCACTTACATAATTTGATGTGATATACCCATTATCTTCCAGCTTTAGAAGTTGCCTATGGTGTTTTTACTCCCCTGATTTAAAACCACTTTTGCTTCCAGCTTTGCATCCCTCAGTAAGTTATCTGTATTTCTTACTTTTGTATAACGCCATTTTATTTGCATACTAAGAATTGATTTATTTCCCAAGGGTTACGTTTTTACGACTATTATAGTTTTTCTTTAAAGCATGTACCTTTAACCTTTATAGTCCCAGCTAGATTTATGTTTTATAATGTATCCTCTATCCAAACACATTTACACAAATATTTAAAGTTTTATGTTGGTTTTAACACAATGGTTCATAATAGTATTACTTTTATCTTTCTTTTCTTTTACCATGTCATTGCTTGGTTATCATTTTAAAAGGTTTTTTTTTAAATTATGTTCTATAATTATGGCTGTCCTTATTTAATTTAATTGCTTGTATTTATGATTATATGCTATTATGTTTTAAATATTATTATGTTTATATCTATTGGATGTTGTGGACAATCCCCCTGACAAAGGTTTGTGAGCCGAAACACTGTCAGTGTAGGGGTATTTCATAAAAGCCGATTCTACAAACTGTCAAGTCATCTTTCACCTTGCTCTTCTGTCTGTCAGTTTGGTTCTGCAAGTGTGTGTGCCTCCTTTGGACTCCTTAATGCCGTTAGCACTCCCCCCCCCCTCTCTGAGGGTCCCCCACCATTGATAGGGACATGCCCTACTATGTTGCTGCAGAGCAACATTTCAGAATATATTGCCCATTCACACTGGCTCCTGGTGATGCTGCAGTCAGTCTCACGGTCCAGGTACTGGCCAGGCATACATGTCCCCCAGGGTTGCGGATCAGCACACCAGGGCCTCCCCTGCACACCCGGGCCTCCCCTGCACACCCATACCACACACACATTGACACACTCCTGCTTGCAGTCAAACATACAGCTGCAAATACATTGCCCTACACCTATAAACAATTGCTGGTAAGACAATGGCATGGCGTCTCAGACCACCACATCTGCTCTGCATTTCTCAGCCAAACATGAATCTGCTCCATACTACCTCACATATCCCTACATCTACATTCCCATCTTTCCAAACACTGGAATTATTTGGGAAGCCTAGAACAGCCCCTTTAGCACATGTCAGCATATGCCAGAATAAAGACTATTACTGTGCTTATATTTCTGTAGGGGTGTGTTTTTTTTTTTTTTAATTGTTCCATAACCTTACAAACATCCCTCACCTGTGCATTCAATTCTTTACAATTGCATCGTGTGCCCTCCCAGACAGAAGACACACCAGTTCGATATAGATGTGTCACAGCCATTCATCTTTATGGGATGTGTTCAAGTTCAGAGCAGAAATTTTTTCTAACTGCTGACCTTATTCCACGTTGCTACAGGTATAACAAGCATCTGCGGGAAACACTCATGGGCCTTTTCTGAATATACTTTCTATGTCTCCGTGGCTTGCCACACCCTTTTCTGCCCCCCTCTCGCCCACGTTCTAAGATCCCCATTTTCATGCAGGTCCATGTAGTTTAGGAATACGGATCTAGAAGTTTATGTGAGGAAAACATCTATTCCGCACATCCAGGCGGTCTATTTTCATTTCACAATGACCCCATTTATGAATATTTTTATATTTATTCTTTCACATTGAAAGTGCAGAGTACATTGTGTAGATGAGTGAACTCCTACTTTGAACTGTATTTATTTATTTACATTTCTTTTAGACCGCGCTATTCAACATCAGTGCGGTTTACATAGAACATAAAACATACATGTTGCATATAATGAAACAGTGTTTACAGGTAACAGGAAATAGAACTTGGATAACTTGGGGTAACTATTTACATCAGATTTTCATATTGTATTTGTATTTGTTCAACAGCTGAATGTGAAAATATAAAAAGGTCTGAAGTCTTTCACAGACACTATTATAAGGCCTCCTCCAACACTCAACACTGCTCAACGATGTAAGAAATTTGCCTGCAGATATGCCGCCATGCATGAGCAACTGTTCTTCCTGCATGAATGCTTGCGACGGAACATCCTAATCCACAGCGTCAACTACTGACTGCTGCTAAACCACCCCAAAGCTTGAAGAATAGCACACCAAAATGGCCAATGAATGATTCGACTGATGATATCCGATGCCCACAACCGCCTCAGAAAATACAAAACTAACCTGACTGAACCACCCTTGACCTAGACTTGGCAATAGAGTGCTAAACACAAGAGAAAATGTACTGCTCTGCAGAAAAAAAAATAATATCTGGACTCAGCCACAATGACTGCCACAATAATAAACAATGATGAATAAGAAACCTATCTAATTGGCCACTCAAAACCCACAAAAGACAAGTTCTCATAAAAAGACAACTTTAATCTCAGCAATGCAACACAGAAATCCTAGCCAGCCTCGAAAACCTACTCAAATTAAATCACCTTGGCAAGGATACCCAAACACATATGGCAAACCATCGTCCCAGCTCTGAAAAGAAACCAAAAATTCAATGCACTCTAAATAAAAGAAAACAAGCGCTCTAATCCCTGAAGACTGACCACACCATCATCATTCTCCCTGCTGACAAAGGACGCATGATGCTGGTACTGGACAGGGCAGAGTACATACAGAAAGTGAAACTACTACAGGATACAGAAAGTGAAACTACTACAGGACACATCAACTTATGGCTCACCGACAAACCACCGACTGTGAAGCTTGCCAACAGGAACAAAACCCTAATGAAACTTGAACAATCGAACCAGATCACAAGAGGAGAATACTGGTGAATGAAAGTGACCAAGTCCAACACTGCACAGTTCTATGGACTTCCAAAAGTGCACAAAGAAAGCGCACCGCTCCAGCCAATCGTCTCACTCCCAGGCACACCAACTTACAATCTAGCCAAAGATATATGGAGACACCTCAAACACCTGACCATTGTTTACAGAGTCACAACACTCTGTAAACAATGCCCAGTTTCTGAACCAACTAAAAGATCATCAGATTGATGAAGATAGAGATGGTATCGTTCGACGCCACAGCACTATTTACATCCATCAATCAAAAACTGGCAGTTGGTATAAATCACGGGCCTACTCAATGACCAAACACGAACAGGGTCGCTCACAAAGCATATGTGAACTCCTCAAACTGTACCTAATAACTTCATAGATTTGTCCATCAAATTCTAAGTAACAACTGAAATGATCACCAATGGAATCCCCAATATCTGGTCTAGTTGCTGAGATTGTGATGCAAAAACAAGTAAACCCAAAACCGTGGGTACGGTATGTCATTGACACCTTCATCATAATAAAATGCAACAAAATCGAAAAAAAACATTCCAACTAAACAGTATCTTTGAAGACATCTGGTTCACAATGGAAATGGCCAAGGACAATGAACTCCCATTCCTGGATGTTCTGGTCATAACCACCAAAACCAGTGAATTCCATACATCAATCTACAGAAAAGCAACACACACGGACCGAATCCTGTACTTCTACAGCAACCACCTTTAGTGGCACAAACAAAGCTGCATAAAAATGCTATTCAGAAGAGTACAATCCCACTGCAACATGACAAAAGCTACAATGGAAGAAAAAAACCAAACAGCTATACAAGGTGTTAACAAGGAACAGATACCCACGGAACGTCATTCACAGATGCCTGCAGCCAAAAAGTCCCAACCTCCAGACCAAAAGTGCATCCCCACGATTCACTCTCCCTTACATCCAAAACACCTCCAAAATAACTGAGACTACTAAGAGATCATGACACAGCAATAGCCCATAAACTAACTGCAACCCTCAGAAGAATCTTGTCAAAACCAAAAAGGACAATCAGAGAAAGATTAAAGGATAAACATTGTGTACAAAATTCAATGCGGCTACTATGACAAGAATTAAGTTGGCCAAACAGGAAGAAAACTATCCACCAGTCTACACAAACACCAACTAGCCAGCAAAAGACATGACCCACTCTCCCTGGTCTCAATACATGAAGACGTGAAAGGACACAAATTCAACTGGAATATAACCAAAATTATAGCATGAGCACAAAGAGAAAAAGATAATTTTGCGGCAGCCTGGTTTTCCACCACAAGATAGATGAACAGACATATTGACATAGACCTGATCTGCCAATCCCTATGGACCAAAAAGAGATGAGGCACCACCATCACCTGGGAACATCATCCACACCCCAGCAACTGTCAGGGAAACCAACCAATCCCTGCAGACCAAAGAGCTGAATCATCACCACAAGGCTCAGAAACAGCAACCACACCTAAACCCAACAGAGGCTCTATGGAATCAGTATTTAAACCACAGTGGTCAGCACTTTTTTCTTTTTTTTTTTTTTTTTAAAAAGGCTGGCCGCTGCTATTAAATCTCAACATTCAGCAGCAGAATCTGGATAGTGGCTGGCACTAAATTTCCAGATTTGGGACAGTGGCGATATTAAATCTACTATCTGAACAGCTAACTTGATAACTATTTGGATAAAATGTAACAGACTGAATAGCACCGTCAAGTACACCTCCCAAGGATTGTCCTGGCACTAGTGGGTCGATACCAAGATGGTCAGAGGAAATATTCACCAGCACTATATGGATAGTGCTGCTGAATATCTCGCTGGCCAGCACTTATCCAATTAGCAGATGTTGATAAAGCAGTTAAGTGCTTTTGAATATCAGCCCCTGAAACTAGTGCAATACGGTCTTAGCTTGAGGCAGAAATAGGTGAAAAGTTGTGTTCTGTACTAGTTACAGCCTTTGAAGTGTTTTCTTTCATAATTTTATACATAAGAAATTGCATGAATCTAATCATGTGGTTAAGACATGAATCAGTAAAGCTAGCCTTAACAAGAAAAAGATGCAGGTTGCAAATACAGCAAAGACTGAAAAGAGGCTGTAACTACTATGAAAACTTAAAAAACTTTATGGTCAGTTGCGAAACCAACAATTATTTCTAACATTCTAACCTCTTTTCAGTGGGAAAACCTCTTTCAAAAAGGTACACGAGAGGGAAAAGAAAACCAAGGGATGGTCTCAATCCACAATAATTCTGCCTCAGAGAAGTTATTTAACCTGAAGGCTCATTCATCTGTGAATCTCATCCATGCACAGACTCAGTTTCTCCTAATATCAATTCACCTTGTTTTACAAGTCCCTGGTGCGACTGTCCCTTTACTGGGTGCCGTTATGGCTGCTCCATGTCAAAAACCATATAGCTCAACTACAAAAGTTTCCAAGGATGACAAAATCATAAAGGTGATAGAACAGCTCCTTTATGAAGGAAGGCTAAACTGGTTAGGGCTCTTCAACTTGGAGGAAAAAAGACAGAGGGATATGATAGAAATTTATAAAATGTTGAGTGGGTTGAATAGTACTAACTGGGGAGCAAAGGGAAAACAGCTGTCAACACAGCTCCAGAAGGGCACAATGGAGCAACCCGGGGGAAGAGTGGCAGGTTAGCCCCAAATAGTCTTCAGGCCTTACTGGCCATGTGCCACAGAAGTGACAAAGGGGCATGTTGAAAGTTGAACTTCCTTTTGCAATCCCACTGACAGAGAACCAGCAAATGAATTCTGCGCTGGCCCAACCAACCAAAGGAATGAAAGCTTAATGGGCAAAAGGAAGCATAAGAGCCTAGCAAAGGTTCTGCCTCAAAGAGTGAGTGACTCAATGGACCAGAATGTTATCCTATCAGTGATCTTTCACTTTCAGTATCAGGAATGTCTTTAAACTCCAGTGGTTCAATCCCCACTCCCCTACCCATTCCCCTCAATGACTCTCCCAAAACGGAGCACATTCAGAAGTGACTTCTCATTTGTTTGTCAGATCACAGTAACACCACCAGCAAATAACACACTAATATATAACAAGGTCAATTTTATATTAGATATAGATATACCAACAGATATATATGAATGCTTTCAAAATAAGAATAAAAGGTATTTCCTGATGTTAATACTGAGAAGGAAAAATTTCATCCGTTTAAAGGAGGCATGTGGGCACCACTATTTTTATGTTCTCTAGCAAGTGCCTCATTTCCGACCTGTAACACTCCAACTATACAAGCTTCATATGACCTCACAGTACCTTCTTCAGAGGCCTTGCAGGCACTCAGATTTTCTTTAAGTCTAGTTGTCCAAGAACCTATAAAATCACAGCTCGGTTTCCTGCACCAGCTCAAAAGGTTGATTTGTAGCAAGGGTTTGAAAATTTTATAGCAACTGTGGAGAAATTGTAATCATAACTTACATTTCTTTTCCTTGAATTCTGCTAGATCAGTTCAGACAAGTGTGTTATGCTCCCTTGTCAGCAGGTGGAGCAGACAAGCATCGTTCAAAGATGTTGGTTCAGTGATGATTCAGCATAGAGAGATGCCAGTAAGCACAGCTACTCATCTGCACCGACGGAGCGCACATAGAAGCATCCTCCCAGCTTTCAAAGAAAGCCTTTGGGAGATGCACCACCCATGTGTGGTCCCCTTCCCGCACAAGGGTGCAATCTTGCCTTAGTCCAATGACATAGCTAAGATGGCAAAAATATTAAAATACGGTAAAGCAGCAACTCCAAGAGGAGGAGGAGGGAGGGTTTGAGAACTGATTCCTGCTGTCCCCAGAGAACTAGGCTTTCTCCTTGAACAAGCAGGAAGTCAGTCCTCACATATAAAACTCCCCAGCTACAGGCTACCAAGAACCTGTAACATACCATGGTGACCTGCAAAGAGTAAGCCATGAGCTGTAGCAGTTGAGTCAACTGAGAGACTCTCGCGAGACCCGGTGGGGAACCAGCACTCTGGTAGCCTGAACACACAAGGGTTGGAGGGCAGGAGTTGCCTACATCCGGAATAGGTTACAGAGTACAGCCTGGCCAAAGGCGTTGTCCCATCAGGACTCCCTCTCCATGCAGCAGTGAACTGCAAAAGGTATGGACTAAAGACCAGGTGGCGACCTGGCAGATTTCCATCACAGGTACGGAATTCAGATTTGCCAAGGAAGCAACCATGGCCCTGATGCAGTATGCTGTGACTTGTTGGTCTAGTGAGATCCCCATCTGCTCATAGGCAAGGGTAATGCAATCTGTCATCCAAGTGGACAGAATTTGCTTAGTCCCTGGGAGCCTCAGTCGACTGGGGTCATAGGATACGAAAAGCCGAGGCGCTATGTGGTAGCCCCGAGTCTGTTGCAGGGCCATTTTACAATCCAAGGTATGGAGGATGGTCTCTGCCTTGCTGGCATGAAGCCTCGGAAAGAAGGTGGGAAGCACCACCTCCTGGTTGTGGTGGAAGGGGGAACACCACCTTAAGCAGAAAAGTTGGGGTATGTGCGGAGCACCACCCTATTCTTGTAGAACCTCGTACAGAGGTTCTTCCATCAGAGCCTGGAGCTCGCTGACCCTGCAAAATGATGTGAATGTCACAAGGAAAATGACCTTCTAGGAGAGGTACTGCAAGTGGCAGGTAGCCAGCAGCTCAAAACGATGGCTTAGTGAGCTGCAACAGCACCACATTGAAATCCCACTCTGCCACTGGTGGGCAGATGGGGGGGGGGGGGAGGGGTGCTTTGGACAGCATGAGGCCCAGCAAGAACCAAGATACAAGGGGCTGAGCCGAGAGGGGTTTGCCCTCAACAGAATGGTGGTGCGCTATGATAGCACTCATGTGCACTCTGAGTTGGACTTTAGTCCCACCTGCGACAGGTGGAATAGGTACTGGAGCACCATCTGTACAAAGCAGGAGAATGGGTTTGTCCAGCATACCACACTGAGAATCGACACCACTTGAAGGTATACACCCTTCTTGTGGAAGCCTTGCAGGAGGCCAGAAAAAAAACATCTCTTCCAAATTCTGTGGGAGGTTGAAGGGAGCTAGAGCTACCCATTCAGCAGCCATGCCGTGAGTGACATGGGCCCCATGTTAGGGTGCAGGAGAGAGCCCTTCTCCTTTGAGTAGTCCTGGGGTGTGGCCCAGTGGAATTGGCACCACCTATAGGTAGAGAAGCAGTGGGAACCAGGGTTGCCTGGGCTACCGGGGGGCTCTCAGTATCAGTGATGCCCTATCATGCACTGGACCTTGAAGAGGCTCTTGGTGACCAGCGGTGTGAGCAGGAAGGCATAAAGGAGGTCTTCCATCCATGGGATGAGGAACGCATCCGCTGCCACCCAGGATGGGTGCGGCTGGCGGGAACAGAAGCAGCGTCTGTGTGCCATCATCCAGAAGGTTGAACGTTGGCTGAATAATTGAAATACTTACAACATGTTTTAAGTCCGTGCAGTGGTGTCAGAGGGAAGGAGAGAAAGCACGCCCTCCGAAATAAAAAAAACTGGTTAGCCATTTAACGGGTGAAGTTGGATAAACGATTCCCCTGAAGAAACGAATAGTGAAACGAGGAAGTGCTTCGTAGATATGCGTCGGGAACATCTTCTAAAATGAGAATCGTGGCTTCTTACCAAAACCAACAGACAAATGCAGATAAGCAAAGTTTTCCGGTTTTAAGGAAATTTGAATTATATGGTTGTTGGATATCTTAAAAAACTGTGAATAAGGTATTCAGGACTGTGGAGTGAATTTAAAGATTTTATATTGCTTACAGATTATAAAAGAAGAAACTAGAGAAAAAAAGAAAAAAAGAAGAAACTAGTGAAAAAAATATAAAAGTAAAATTGAAAAATAATTATATTGGTTAAAAAATAATAACAAAGAAATGATTAAAAAACCCCTAAATGCAACAGTGTGAAGGGTCGTTGATGTGGAAAAAGGCAGGTTCAATCCAGCAAGTCTGGCTGAATAAAGGCCTCATAATATGCTGAGACCCAGTTGCATTAGGTAAGGATTTTCCATTTCCATGCAGGAGAGTAACTTAAAATGAACTCAAGGTAAAAAGTGGAGCTGAAAAATTACTTCAGGGAACAGAAGCAGGGCAACTGCATGTTGTCTAGACTGGCAAAAGGGGTCCACTAGGGGGCCTCCCCAGAGTCAAAACTGCCAGGTGGCCACTTTGGAACCCAGGTGCTACTCGTGCGGCTGGAGGACTCTGCTCTGCTTGTCCTTCAGGGCATTGTCTTGGCCTGGGGAGGTAGACCACTCTTATGAGCATCCCATTGCATGTCGCATAGGAGCAGAGGGCTACTGCCTCCTGGCAGGAGTATGATCCAGTGCCCCCTTGTTTGTTCACACAGAACATTGCAACTCTGTTGTTGGTCTGGACCACCACCGACTGGTGCTGCAGCCGGTGATGAAAGGCTCGGGGAGCCAGGAATAAAATCGCTCTGAATTGCAGCTGGGATTCCATCTTGGACCAGCTGCCTTGTTTCTGGAGGTCCTCGCAGTGCGCTCCCCAACTCAGCAAGGACACATCCATGGTGAGGAATCTCGGGGGGGGGGGGGGTGAGTGCCTGGAAAGGCATCCCTGAAAGGGTGTCTAGCTGAGCCCCTATGAACTCCAGGTATTAAGCCAGAGAGAGGTGGACTTGGGCTAGTTTATGACGAACCCCAGGTGCTGCAAGGCATGGACGGTGTGCCCGGTGGCATGGTGCACCTCTGCAGCTGTGCCTCCCCTTATGAGCTAGTTGTAGAGGTAAGGAAAGATGGAAGGCCCCTTGGAGAATGAGGTGGGCTGCAACCACCGCTAGGCACTTGATGAAGACCCTTAGCAATGAAGCCAGCCCTAAGGGCAGCATCCGCTATAGGTAGTGCTCTCCTCCCACCACAAAACAGAAGTATTTTGTGTGGCTGGAATGGATCAGGCTGTATATAGGCATCCTTCAGGTCTAAGGAGCAAAGCCAATCTCCCTGCTGGAGGAATGGCTTTAATGTTCCAAGGGAGAGCATTTTGAACTTCTTCCTTACCAGAAATCTGTTCAGGTCCCACAAATCCAGGATGGGTCTGAGGCCCCCTGTTCTCTTGGAGACAAGGAAATATCTGTAGTAGAAGCCAGTGCTCCAAAAATGTTTGGGCACTGGTTCTACCACCTTGTCCTCGAGGAAACCTGCGAGCTCAGCGAGGAGCAGGATCTGGTGGAGGAGAGGTCTTATGGGCTCTCCTGGAAAGTATGAGGGTGGCACCCATTGCAGGTGGAGCAGACAGCCCTCCTTGACCACTTACAGAAGCCAGGAATCTGTGGTGATGGTGGACCACCTGTGAGCAAAGAGGGCCAGATACCTCCTTGTGGCTGTAGGGGACCTCCTGGGGGAGAGGAGGTTGTGCCCAGAGAGTCAAAAGCTCCCCCCAGGCTGAGCTGGGGCCAGCGCCTGGGACTTGGGGAGACTTGTTTACAGGGGCGGTGCCCCTACCCCTTGTGCTGTTGGCCTTGCTGTGGAGGTGAGAAGGCTTGGAACTGTGAAGCATTGTCAAAACCTCCCTTTTCCCCCTTGGGAAAAAGGGCTTCTTTCCCGAGGCCTTCTTGCGGGGCTGCACAGAGGTCTTTTTAGAGAGAGTCTGGTCCTCGTCAGAAACTCGGTCTCAATCTCCGCAGCTTTGTCTGCCATGGGTTTCCTGAAGAGATTTCTTGGGCCCCTTTGGGGGGGGGGGGGGGGATTTCCTTTTGTACTCTTGGTGGTGAAGGAATTATAATAAAGAACTCCTTTGTTACCACACACAGACTGGGTCTTGGTTGTTTCATGTGGTACAGTGCTTTGTTGTTGGACCCAGGAGGGAAAAGATACTGCAAGGCCGCCATCCTGGTCTCCATACCAGTTGGCTCCACAGCCGTCGACACAGGCACAGAATATTTCAGGCCCAGCATCAGTTCCTTCAAGGGGGCGTCCTTGATGAGGATGGCCTAGGTGCCAATGATTCCTTCCGGGGCAGCTTTTGAAGACGCTCCCACTCCAATCCTCCGGACTCACACCAGGGACTGCAGGGCCTGGAGTGCCATTTTCCCATCTTCCCAGACCCACTCTCTGAAATGGTCTTCGAGGACTTAGACTTCTTGCAATCCACCTCTGGGGATTTCCTCTCGGGGGAACTATGGCTGTGGGCCTCCAAGGCAGCCCAGGCTTCACAGGGCACAGAAGTACCAGAAGAGGCTCTGGCAGAGACTCCAGTGCAGAGTCGGAATTGTGAAAAAAAAAAAAAAACCCAACAACCTTCTCCTCCTGCAGCTGACTGCTCTTGATCGCCTTTGTGGTCATGGTCCTGTAAAGTTTGCAGTCTGAGTCATTGTCTTCCGGGCCAAAGCACCTGAGGAAGCAGTCATGCAGACCGGTGAGGGACAGCTTACCACAATGGTCGCACTTCTTAAAGCTGCTGGAGGCCATTTGGAAAGGGGGGGGGGGAGGCCCTGCCACGGGTTTGCAGCCAAAAGAGGGCACAAACTCTGGTCAAAGGATAACTTGAAGAAAAAAAAAATAAAAAAAAGTTAATGAATCAGAGGTGCGATGCCAAGGCGAGTTGACTCAAGGGCAGGAAAGGAATCAGTATGCATACTGGATAAAACAGTATAAAAATAAAAAGTACACTTTTTCCAGGAGAAAAACTGGACACAGACATCCAGAGGTTTCTGTGGAAAAAAAGGAGACTGAAGCAAGATGGCACCCTTGGGCAGGAAGGGGACAACACATCCCTAGGGCATCTCCCAAAGATTTTCTTTGAAAGCTAGGGAGATGCTTCTGCATGGACTCAGTCGGCGCCGATGTCACCACCCATATGTGAGGACCGACTTCTTGCTTGTTCCCAGAGAAAGATACTTCAAGCAGTAAGCAAGACTGAAAAGCTCAGATAAAAAATTCAACCACCATTAACAAAAATAGTCAACCATCAGAACAAAGAACTGTAACAAGTATTTGGTTCTCCTACCACAACTAAATCTTCACCAGGCACTACAGCAATGCAATGTAACGGCAGCAGGGTTTCTCAACCTATAGGAAAGTCTTCCAGGGCAGATACTGGACTAGTCTAGCAGGATTCAAGGAAAGGAAATGATCTGGTATGTAAAATTTTCTTTTTACTTATCTTGCTAGACCAGTCCAGACAAGTGGACCCAGAGTGGGAAGACGACTGTTCTGGCAGAACAGTCTTGCCACAAAGTGCCATAAGCACTTGCTCCCACATGCAGTTGTAGTCCTTCACAAAGTTACTCAGAGGACCAATTAGTTACTTACAAATGTCTTCCCGAGGCACCAAGGTAGACTCGGGACAGGATTAAGCCTGTGACCTAGCCCCAACTCCTTCCTGTACTCACTTCCTGGCTTAAAAGGTACACTGAGACAATGAGTTATTTTATCCAGTAGTAAAATCAAGGACTCAGCCACTGCCTGTGCTTTCCTCAGGCCAATAAAGAGAATGGAAAGATGTGACTAACTCTTTTCGTTGTTCAGACCTTCCAGGTATCTGAGCAATACCCTCCTCATGTCAAGCAGACTCAGCGGGATCAGACCAAAAGACCTCCTCTGAAAAGAGAAACAAATGACCACCTGATTGAAGTGAAGAGAGTTCAACTTTGGAAAGAAGCAGCCAAAACCATAGAGATGACAAAAAAAGGTTTGCAGCAGAACAGGACCTGCAGCTCCAAGGCTCATCTGGCAAAAGCCACTAGAAACCTCACCTTCAGAATCAAAATTTTAGATATTTTCAACACCAATGAAAGCCTTCATTGGGGAGCTACTAGATGCATGAGCGGATAAATCTGCTTAACTTCCCTCCCTTCCCCCTGAGGAAACGAGAAAGGTCAGGGTGAGCTGCCAAGGACAAGGCTTGAATACATCCCCAGTGGCATGCCAAGGCTTCTACATGAATCTTATGAGAACTCAGGGCAAACCCTTGTCCAGGCTGGCCTGCAAGAAGGACAAAACAGCATCTATGTCTCCTTTCCCAGTCATCAGGGTCTGAGACCACCACCACTTTTTAAAATGCTGACAGACTCACTAGGTGATTCTCCACAAAACTGCATGGCATAGTCTTGAGAACACACAGATTGCTTTCCCCATTAGTAAGGGTTGAAATTTCTCCAGTGTCAATCAGATTGATCTCCGCAAGAGGACTCCTGGCCAATTAAATCATTTGGAGATCAAAGACCCCGAGCCATCTGGCCTAGACTGTGTACTAATGCCAGTTTTGTGGTTTCCCTGAAGGTGCTGTGGGCGCTTGATAAGAAACTATGGCCTAGAGGTGTTTGACAACTACCAGCTCAGTTACAGTGGCTAAGGTGTATTCCCCCTGAAGAATGTGTTCAGCTAAAACATGTTGGGGTTTGCTTACTCACTGGACAAGCAGCATGGAATCTGTCTACCTTTTAGTAACCTGACAGATACTTGTGACCTGGATTGGCCACTGTTGGAAACAGGATACTGTGCATGGTGGACGTTGGTCTGACCCAGTATGGCATATTTTATGTTCTAATAAAATTTAATGACCTACCACTGTCTTGGCACACCTTTTCTTGGTTGCTCCTGCTGTTACCTACAGGTGTTTGTGCTCTCCTTAGGACCCTAGACTGCATACCCTCCAGCATCTATGGCTAGCATCCATGGCTATCATATTCAAGCCAAGGGTTTCCAGTGGCATGCCAATTCTTAGGTGGCAGGGTTGAAGCTACCATACCAACTTTCCCCCCCAAGTTCCCGAAGAAGGGGGAAGAGTCTAGTCAGTCAGAGTTGAGCACACGGAGACCAAAGGGCCAATAGGTGTCTCTCTGTAGAGGGTGCATGTGTGTCCTGCCCACAGAACCAAATTTTCAGCATCAACACCATAGACCCTAGAAGCTGTAGATAGTCCCAGGCCCAAGGGGCAGGCTACACACACACACACACACACACAACTCCAAGAGTTGTTAGACATAGAAACATGACAACAGAAAAAGATCTAGTCTACTCTTCCCTATCAACTACAATAGTCCCCTTTTTACCTTTAGAGATCTTCTGTGTTTGTCCCATGCTATCTTTAATTCAGATACTGTCCTCGTCTCTATCACCTCCACTGGGAGACTATGCCACATATCTACCACTCTTCCCGTAAAGAAATACTGCCGCATATTATTCCCGAGTCTATCCCCTTTCACCCTCATCATAAGGCGTAATATGTGGCAATATTTCTTTATGGAAAGAGTGGTAAATGTGTGGTATAGTCTCCCAGTGGAGCTGGTAGAAAACAAAGACAGTATATGAATTCAAAAAAAGCATGGGACAAACACAGAGGATCTCTAAAAGGAAAAAAGGGCACTATTGTAGTTGATGGAAGAGCAGACTAGATAGGCCATGTAGTCTTTTTCTGTCTTCATGTTTCTATGTTTCCAGTCATTGAACCACAAGGGCTATGTCCTCTCTTGATTTCTGCAGGAGATCTGACCAAAATCAGCCAGTCATCCAGGTAAGGGCGAGTCTGATCCTCCTGCTTGCACAAGAACACTGCCACCACCACCACCACCATTTTCGATTAGTGCTTGGCTACAGCTTCACACAAATGACAGAGACCAGAACTGAAAATGATGGCTCAGGATGCAGAAGCAAAAGAACTGCCGAGGCTGTTGTTCCATGATGGAAATATGAAAGTAGGACTTGACTAGATCTAGGGAGGGAAGAAGCTGCCCTTGCCAAACTGATGGATTGACCGAATTTGTCTCCATGTGGAAATGGGGAACACTGAACCTGGCTCTGACTACTTTCAGATCCAGAATAGACCAAAACGAACCACCCTTTTGGGCACCACAATGTAGATGGAATATCGGCCCTGACCTTGCTCTGCAGAAGACATGGTAAAAATAGCCAGCAACTGCTGGAGGCACTGCAGAGTTTCTACAGCCTCCGCCTGCTTGAGGGGGAGCTGCAGGGAGGCTTTAGAAAGGCATCTCCTAGAAGCTTTGCAAACTCCAGTACATACCCCTGACTTAGCATCTCCCATTTGTCTGATGCAATATGAGTCAATTCAAGAGAAAATGCCAGGAGCAACCCCTCTATTGGCTGTACCTCACAAGGGACCCGCCAGATCTCATTGCAGTGGCTTTCCAACTCCAGCAGGGGCTGTTGAGAGGGTCTCCTAACCACAGAGCCCCAAATGGTCTGACTCTTCTTAGGCCTCAATCCACAGGGGTAATAGGCTGAAGTTTAGATTTAAGCTGCCCTCAGGCACCTCCAAGCCCCATGCGATGCCCTCAGAGGTACAACGAGTGCTTTTGGGCCTGTCTTCTGGAAGCCTCAGAGGAAAGGACTATCCCAAGTCACTGGACAAAACAAATCTCAATCCTGCTTTCACAATTCTTAGGTTACTCTCAAACTGCTAGAACCTTTCCTTTTCTGTATTGTGACTATTCCAGGAGGTCCAGGGATTGCAAACATGAACATTTCTATACAAATATATGCTGTAATCCAATTGTTAAAGATTTACAAAAAACAAAACCTTAGCTTAGTTAGCTAAAAACTTGCAGGTAGAACCAAGTAATTCTTAAAAGCCACAAAAAAAAAGTTGTTTATTTTGACACAGTTACCATTCATCTACTTCTCCTCACATAGTTCATTAACAGATGAATATGATACCCCGCCACCATACCTTAATACAGTTTTCACTGTTACAAAAAAGAATCATAAAAATGTAATCAAGCATGATCTAGTCTTCTATTTGACTAAAGCAAAAGTATCCAAGCGTTCATCATGATCTTTGAATGAGCTCCCTTTTCAGCAGCACATATCTCTCTGATCAAGCGTTCCCCAGGATGAGACAGGTATATGATGTCATGTGACATCAAAGGCAAAACACGATAGTACAGATGGCCCTGAAGGTTTTGGGAGGGGGGGGGTAGTACATGCTACCTTGCTACTTCCTCCACTACATCTAATATTTGAGTTCTTAACTCATGAATGATGAAACAGTTGTAAGGCATGTCATTACTAAAAAGGCAAAGTTGTTCTTTTTGAGGGGGGGGTGGTGAGGGGGGAATTCTATACAATGTTTTTTTGCAATAGTTGCTGGCACCCCTCCTGGCACTATATAAGTTAGAGACTAAAATTTCATATATGCATGAAGAGAACTGCTCAAGCACGACCCTAGAGAAACTGCTCCCACTGAAAGGGAAGAACTGTCCTGTCCTAACACCCTAACAGTACCCAATACACTGGACCACTGAAGAGGAAGGGAGTTGAGGACAGGGCTGAAGGATGTAGAAAGAGAAAAAGGTTTTAGAATATGGCATGAACAACAAAAGGTTGTAACATAGAAAACCATCGGGGAGGGGGGAAAAGCAGAAACGCAAGATTAGAGGGAAAGAAAGCTATTAAGAATGGTATAAGCAAGGACTGGTTTGGGAATACTTGTAAATTGAGAGCAAAAAAATTCACAGGAGAAAGAGATAACAGGAAAGAGCAAACAAGGATAGGCAGAGATTAAGAGAAAAAAAAATTCAGAAAAAAAAAGGATTAAAGACTGAGATGACAAGAAATTACACACAAAAACGTTGGAAGAAAAAATGGTTTTTAACTAGTCAAAAACTGGATTACTAATGTTAGTGTGCACTAACACCTTTTATGCTTGCTTGTTTACCACAGGTTCCAATGGGCCTTAGTAATTAACTATGGAGCCAGCTAATGTGCATTAGAGCATGCAGTAATTGGCCATGGTGAATGCTAATGCGAAGGCATGCCAGCTACCAACCCCTACAATGCACGTTAACTGGCAGCTGCACACACTGTAAAGCTTAGTGGTTAGTATGGAAGGGCAAAGTGGAAAGGGCATATGGTCTATCTGCCAACATATTTCTGTGTTTCACAAGGAGAGTAGATGGGTGAGAGGCGGAATGTGGATGTGGAGAGCACATTAGCACACAAGCACAACCGATTCTTGGCCTTTCCTCCAAGAAGATTAATGGTCACCATATTTTTCTTAAGCAGCTTGTCATACATTTGACTACAGAAGTCTTTACATTTATTCATTTCTCATCTTGCAGTTGCACTAAGGCTACATTAATTGTTCTAATAATACAGGTTTAGAGCCCTCCTGTGATCTCTTCTAGAGAATCATGGGCCTGAATGAGGAAAAATACCAATGTCGAACAGACAGGAGGAGGAGTGTATCATTTTGCTACATCCCTCCCACCATGCCCAAAAAAAAAAAAAAGAGAGAGGTTGCTACAAAAATTGTTTCCCAGATCTACAACAGCAAAAGATGTCCACCGACTCTAGACATTTTAGTTGGTATCCCACTAAATTTTTGTTTTAAGCTACAAAGTATAACCCCATTAAGCTCCTTGATCTTGGGCAAGGCATTTAACCCTCCACTGCCTCTGGAAATAGGAAAGCATTTATACCTGAATGTAACTCACCTTGAGCTTCTGAGAAAGGTGTAAGCTAAGTTGACATTTTACTTACCAGTTCATGTCCTTTCCTCGGGTTCTGCTAGATCAGTCCAGACAAATTGGTTGTATTCCCCTAACAGATTGTTGGAGACTAAGAACCAATGAAAAGCCCAGGTCTCAATGGCATTACTCCTATGCATCTATTCACCTCAGCCACCAGAAGTCCCTTCAGTATTAGTCCAAAGCATATGGAGAAACATGGCAAGCCTCACACAACCTCAACTGTGGGCAACAAGAGTAATCAACAGTAGAAAATTATGTACAGGAAAGAACAACAGAAGGTTGTCAGTAGAAGATCAACTTGCAGAACAGAGTATAAAAAAATCATAGCAAACCCAAGGGTACCGCAGCAGAAGAGAGCAAAGACGGTTTCGGGGGTGGGCCATGGACTAGTCTAGCGGGACTCAAGGGAAGGCTATTAATTGGTAAGTAAAATGTCATCTTACATATAGTCCCAGGCCTGACAAGTGGCATGTACCAAAGCTACAACAGCTCACAAAACTCTTGAGCCGAAGGCCATATCCGCCCGTGCATGAACATCCAAGCGGAAATACTTGACAAGGGGAGTGATGCCCACATTGCTGCCTAACAATGTTTTCAGGAGCCACAGAGCCCTGCTCCTCCTCCATGGACACTCATACTCAGGTAAAGATGGGCACACAAAACCCTGCAACAGTGGAGTGGAGTGGAGTGGAGGAGTGGTCTAGTGGTTGGGGCGAGGTACTTCAGGCCGGAAGGTCGGGGGTTCAAATCCCACTAGGAGGACAGCAACCTTGGGCCGGAAGGACTGGGGTTTCTAGTCCCACAGGTGCTCCTTGTGGTCTTGCGCAAGCCACTTAACTATTTTACAGGGAACATGGGCTATGGAGGGTTATCTCCAAGTTATAATGCCCTGTTCAATGTAATTTCAGTTTGTTCAATGTAAACCGCACTGATGCAGAATAGCGCGGTATATAAGAGAATGTAAATAAATAAATGTCACGGCAATGGCCTCCTTAATCCTGTGCCCCATAGTAGACTTGGCCGCTGTGTCACCCCTGCTCAGACCAGCAAACACAAAAACATGGTCGGACTTACGAAAGGAATCCATAAGGCAAATATCCTTATCCTTCCCCCGACACTGCTCCTTAGAGAAGGACAGGCAGACCACCTGGTTCACATGAAGGGAGAAAGCACCTTAAGGCAAGAAGGAAGGCACAGGCCAAATGGAAATGGCCTCCTTTGAAAAAAAGACAGATAAGGATCCTGGCAAGACAGACCGCAGCTCAGAAATATGCCTTGCACAATAAATCATGACAAAGAACACCGTCTTGAGCATCAAATCCTGTAAAGGAGTGCACTTCAACAGCTCAAGGATGCCGCCATCAGGACCCGAGCACACACAGATCCCAGAAAGGGATCACAGACCAAACTGGAGGATGTAGATGCTGAACCCTTTGGAGAAGTGAGAAATGTCCGGGTGCAAGGGGGGGGGGAAAGAGGGAGAGAGAGGAAGAGCGAGAGAGCGAGAGAGCGAGCGAGCGAGCCTTACCAGCAACTAGACATCAGAAACAGGCCATTGCTCCCTAAAGGTTCCAGTGTCAGCTAAGGAAAGGGCCCTTGTCCATGCAGAAAGGACAGCAGGAAGGGCAACTTAGCCACCTCAGGAACTAACAGTTGAGTGCTGCACCATCACTCAAAGAAATACCAGATCTTCATGTATGCTAGCTTGGGAGATCTCCTTTGGGCTATGAGCAGAACAGAGACCACTGCTGGACAGCTAGCCGTCTCCTTTCAAGAGCCAAGCCATAAGCAAGAAGGAAGCTGGGTCCTCCAGGATAATCAGTCCCTGCTGCAATAGGCCCCGAGACAGAGGCAAACAAAGAGGAGGCACCTGCAGAAGCTGCATCAGGTCTCCAAATCATACTCTCCCTGGCCTACCCAGCACCAACAGAACAATCCTGTCCAGGTGGCGTTCTATACAGCTAATCATACACCTCACACGTACCGCAGGTGAGACTTGGCCAAGGGTGGGTTGGGGGGGGGCGGGTCGATGCCCTCGGTCCTATCTCCATGAGGCAATTAAAGAAATAGCAAACTTGGAGCAAGTCTCCATGAGATCCATTTTGGGGCAACCCCAGCAGCACAGAATCAACTGCAACACCTCCTGTCTCAACTCCCATTCTCCAGGATCCAGAGAGTGCTGGCTGAGGAAGTCCACTTCTGCAATGTCTATCCCAGCCAACAAGACTAGGAGGCTCGTCTTTGCCAGGCAAATAGGAAAGCCATCTCCAGAGTTATCCCAGAACTCATGCTGCCTTGCCGACTGACATAAGCCACTGCTATGGCATTGTCTGAAAACACTCGAACTGCCTGGCCCTCAACCAGGGGCAGAAGAGGCAACCTGATGGCCCTCACATCGAGGCAGTTGATAGACCAAATCGCTTCCCTACGGTTCCAATGGCCTTGTGCCGTATGACCTTGGCAATGGGCTCCTTAGCTTGAGAGATTGGCATCTGTTAGGAGGATCCCAGAGCAACTGTCCAGTGGCATGCCCTTCCTCAGAAGACAGGGCTGCTGCCATCACCGCAGGCTGAACTTCACCATGCTCAGAGAAACTCCAGGGACTGGGAAGGCAATAGCTGGCCCTTACCTCAACTGATCAACAGCTGAGGCCTTCTAGAAAGGACATCACTTGGGACACCACTCGAGACACCACTGGAAGGGAACAGGCCTGGATGAACCAGCCATCCAGGTATGGATGGAAACAGATCTCTTGGTGCCACAGCACTGCAGCCACCACCACCATGACTTTGGAGAACAACCTCGGAGTGGGGGACAGCCTGAAAGGGAGAGAGGCAAACTGATAGCGAGAACCAAGCATGGCAAAAGACACAGAGACCTTGCTGATCCACCCGGATCAGGATATGAAGTACACCTTAGCCAGATCCAGAGAAGCCAAAAACTCCCCTTAATGCACTGCTCGAGTCAGAGAACAAGATTTCCATCTGGAGGTGAAGGATGCATAAGTGCTCACTGACCCCTTGAGGTCCACAATGGGCTAAAAGGAACTGTCCTTTTTTGGGCACCACAAAATAGATAGAGTATCTGCCCCTGCCCGCTCGTCTGGCAGGACAAGAACCACTGCCTTTGGGCGCAACAACTAATCCAATGTGGTTCGCAAAGCGACTTTTTATTTTTTTTTTTATTTAAATCGCAGATCCACAAAGGGAGATGAAGGCACCTGGAATCGGCTCTTTGCATTCCAGGACATAGCTGGGCTGAATGGTATCTAGCGCACAGCAATTCTTATTAACTTGGGTCCATTCCTGAATCGAAGCCTGCCTCTAACTGAAGGAACCAGGGAATGGGCCCCCAAAACTTCATTGTGCAGACTGGGAAGGTCTTCCCCTGGAAAATAAATCAAGTCCCTGGCTCAATGTGCTCCATGAAAGGACCGAGAATGAACCCGAAGCCCAAAAGCAGAGGGGAAGAAGGTTTTCCAGCTAGTGCACCCTCAGTGGATGGGTGAAGGCTGCCGAGAAAGGGGCATCAGCCTGCTTTACAGCCCCTTTGACCCATCTTCCAGAAGTTGGTAAGATTTTGTCTCACCCAGGTCCTTCACCAGCTTCTCCAAAATTGGCTCCAAAACAGAAGCTTCCCATTAAAAACCAGTTAGGCCAACTGGGCTTTGGAAGTTATGTCCATTACCCAGTGCTAAAGCTAATCCAGTGCTGCAACATCGTTGTCAGGAGCAGCATCCTTATTTTAAATTTATTTGAAATTTTTATACTGCATTTTCCATAAGATCAAATGCGGTCTACAGAGAACGCCGCTTGAAATTGTACAAGAGTCAGTACATATTCATTTACAAGGAAACAAACGATGTTAATTGTATATAGTTCTAACAGATCAGAATAAATGCAGAATAAAAAACTATATACATGTATGGTCTTGATATCGCAAAGCTGCTCTTATTAGGGTACTTTCGTGGGCAGGCATGTATGAACCACTTATGTGGTGGGATCGGTGAAGTCAGTTCTGTTAGATTCGTTTTGGTTTCCAAAGTGTTGGATGAAAAGGAAGATTGAGTTGTTGTTTTGTTTTGTTTTTTGTTTGTTTGTTTTTTTTACAGACTACGGTAAGGTCATTTCTCTCTCTTAGGCTGTCAGGAAGATTATTCCAGAGGATGGGAGAAAAGTGGAAGAAAGCTCCGTTTGTCATTTTTGTAGTTTTCCTTGGCCACCAAGGGTACCAAGTCATACATGACATCAGAAAGGAAGGCCATAGCAGACTACAAAAAGATGGGTAGTATCCACAGGAAGAAACTAAATCTACTGAAGCAGGACTCGTGATGTCAGGCTGGTACATACTGCCAGCTACAGAATAGCAGCCGCCCTGGTGAACTGGCTCCTCAGCAAAGAGTCCACCTTACAGTCCAGAAAATCCTTTAAGGCTGATCTGCCTTCCACAGGAATGGTGGTCCATCTGGTAACTGCCGTAACCTGCGCATCCACCTTGGGAATGCCAAAATCACTCAACGTACTCCTTCTCCGGGAGAGCGGAGATCTTCTTACATGCCCTTAAACCCTTTAAGCAAGGAGTCAGGACAGTCCCACTCCAACCGGATAATATCCTTGGATCACATCTGGGAATGCAAAGACTGTAGTGGATTTCCGCACCCCTTGAAAGAGCAGGTGTACCTTTTGCTCCTGCTCCATGCTGGAAGCATCTGTCAAGCTCAAAACAGATGAGGCCCTGGTAATCAACGACACTAGTTCCTCCTTCCAGGACAGGCCGATCATTCTGGCCTCTGCACAACTCTCTAAAAAGTGAGAGTACTTCTTCATCCACATCAGAGATCAGTACCGAGCCATATGAATCCCCTCAGTATCTTTCTGCCTTAACCATCCCCTATATTCCTGGTCACGCCCTCAGATCCCTTTCTGATAATAGTTTAGTTCTTCCAGTTGCCCACCAGTTTCACAATGACATTACCGCTATTCTGCTTTCTGTTATCTCGCCTCTGCCTTATGGAATAGCCAACTGGACACCTCCCTGCGCTCCTTCAAAACCACCTAAAAACATATTTGTTTAAACAAGCGTTCAGTTTGGAGGAAGCAAGAGTCACTTGATATAACTATTGGTTGCCTCCCCTGTTACTGACGTAGGGTGTTATAGATGACTATGACAGTATGTTTTATCTTTATTTGTAATTTATAAAAAACTTTTACCTTCTACCTTTCTTATTTGTAAATAATGTTCTTTTTTTAAAATTATATATGTATTACTGTAAACTGCTCTGTATACTAACGCCAAGGGTGGTATATCAAATTTTAACAAACAATAATTCAAGTCATAGTCAAAGTCTCAGAAAGCTTCCACCTGTTCCCCATCTCCGGGGGGAGGGGGGGGGCTCCTCAACAGGGGATGCTTAGCTAAGGATAATCAAACAGGGCTTTCGCTCTCAGCCTGACTGCATGAAACTGTGCCTGAGGATACCCAGAAGCTACAGGGTCTGAATTTCCATGCAAAAGAGGAAAAGAATTCCAGTAAAGACAATCCGGAGTCTATCTTTCCTCTCAGACATGACTCGCCAATGCCAGAGGTTGATGAGCGGCACACAGCATGGTTGCCAGATTTTCTTCAGAGAGGAGAAAATCCATCCATCATCTGCTGGAGACAAAGAAATGCTGACGGGACCTCTGGTGGTTGAGGCAAATAGAAGCATAGGAGTGACATCATTGAAATCTGAGCTTTGTCTCCACCAATATGCTGATAGGGGAACACAACCCACTTGTCTAGACAGGTATAGCAGAACAATATGGATATCTAAATTGCCCTCTCCCTTTCAGGGAAAAACAAGTAAATCCAAGAGTCACAACCAGTGACTTAGAAGCAGAATTTCCACTTACAAAAATCTACATAATATTGGAAGTAGTCCACCTCTCCTATCCAAACAGAGAAAAAAATGAGACCAATACCAAGAGCACCCCAACCTGAGAGACCCAACTTCCAACAAGGTTGAAGGAGAAAAGAAGATTGGGATACACAACTGGTACCCATCATAGAAGGGGAAAGAAGCAGCTGAATAACTACTGCTAAAAAGTCTTCTTCCAGAGGAGAAAGGTGGAGACAGGGCTGGCCCGCTCACTAGGCAGCCACCTAGAGTGGCAGACCCTGGTGGGTGGTATGGCACAGCACGGCATGGCACTGTGACCCCCTCAATGACTTTTTAAAGTAGTGGCTTCATGTCATGCCACTGCTTTGGAGCCTGTGGTAGACCATGCACTTCAGTACCCGCGGTGCACACTCATGGCCTGCCGCTCCTGCTCCTCCAATGCAACTTCCTATTGAAGGGGACAGGAGTGGTAGGCCATGAATGTGGGCATGAGCACAGGTGCTTTAAGGCCTGCTGCTGGCACAAAACAGACACTTCCAAAAAGTATGGAAGGGACACTGCCACTGCACACCCCCCCCCCCCCCGATAAGATGATGGATGTGGGGAGGAGATGGGAGTACAGTGAGGGGAGGGTTGCAGTGGGAGGGGGGCCAAGCTTAGAGCAGCAGAATCCTCTTCAGCCAGCTCTGGGTGGAGAAATTAAGACATGACAAAAGGAAAGCAGTGAAATCTGGATAAAGTACACACAAGATAATTTTACTACTTGCTAGAGTGGATGTGACTAGGAGGGAGCCTTTACAAAATTAGTTTTATATTGTTTTTCCCAACTATTTTGAGAATAATGTTAATGCTGACCACCACTCAGGACTTGGACAGATTTTTTTATTTAATACATATTCTAACTGTGGGGGTCCTGGAGGTTTATCCTGCCCCCACCAGGCAACATGAATAGTTAAGAAGAAATAATTTAATCCTAAAGATTAGAAGCTTCACAACAGGACCCTGGGCTGTAGACTAAATGGTTTACTGCAAGTACAGTATATAAAAAAACA
The DNA here is from genome assembly GCA_033557465.1 of Ichthyophis bannanicus. Classification (NCBI taxonomy): domain Eukaryota; kingdom Metazoa; phylum Chordata; class Amphibia; order Gymnophiona; family Ichthyophiidae; genus Ichthyophis; species Ichthyophis bannanicus. Next base: position 397,104,164 of record CM066035.1, read on the forward strand.
TCATGATTTTTATAGTACTGAACTGGAAACATCTGCATCTAATCATTGGGTGTGAAATGCTGATGTCAGAGCGTTTGTACAAGAAAGGTACAATAAAGTAGCACACCTCATCTATTGGAATCTGTGTAAACACTGTTGGTGTTAAGTGCCTTTGAGTCTGTGTTGACTCATGGCAACCCACTGGATAGTTGTCCTAAATTGTATTTGGTCTTCAGTCATGCAGCACATTGACAGACTGGCACCCGTAACTGCTGCTATTGTAGCAATCTATTTCATTGCTGGCCTTCTTCTTTTGCATTGACATTCTACCTTGCCAAGCATAAATGTATTTCTCCAATGATTTCTCTCTTCACATGTGTCCAAAGTATGAAAGTCAAAGTCTTGTCATCTGGAGCTTCTAAAGAAAGCTTACTTTTGATCTCCTCTAGTACCGACTGGTTTGTTCTTCAGGCAGTCCATGGTATACACAGTATTGGTCGCCAACACCATAATTCAAAGGCATAAATTTTCTTCCTGTCTGTCTTTTTCACTGTCCAACTTTCACATTCATATGACGTTATTGAAAATGCCATGGCTTGAACAAGTCGAATCTTTGTATGGAGAGACATCTCTGCTCTTGAGAATCTTGTCTAGGTCCTTCATGGCCATTCGGCCAAGAGCAATGTGTTGGATTTCTTGACTGCTTGTTGCTTCTTTGATAGTTGATCCAAGTAGATTAAAAGTTGTCCACTATTTCAATTTCTTCTCCATCAATGATGAACTTATTGATTTGATTTTGCCAGTTGCCATGATCTTTGTCTTCTTTACATTAAGGTGCAGGCCCATTTTAAGACTATGTTCCTTGATCTTGAGATGTTAAATTTTCAGATCATCTTCACTTTCAACCAGTAATATGGTATCAGCATAGTGAAGGTTGTTGATGAGTCTTCTCTAATGATTTGTTCTGCATATAAAAATTAAACAGGTAGGAGGAAAGTATGCAGTCTTGTTATACACATTTACTGATTTTAAACCATTCTGTTTCTCCTTGTTCCATTTGAACTGTTGCTTCTTGATCAAAGTAAAAGTTGTGCAAGAGAACGAGCAGATATTCTGGTATATCCATGCTTCTTAATGTGGCCCAGATTTTCTCATGATTCACAGTCAAAAGCCTTGCTGTAGACAAAGCACAAATAGATATCCTTTTGGTATTCTTTAGTCTTTAAGGATCCTTCTCACATCCGCAATGTCGTCTCTCGTTCCTTGCCCTTATCTGAAACCTGCTTGCACTTCAGGTAGTTCTCATTCCAGGTACAGTTGTCATTTCTGTTGAATATTCTTGAGTAGAATCTTGCTGACATGTGGGATCAGAGCAATTGTGCGATAAGTTCCACAATCAGTTGTATCACCTTTCTTTAGTATTGGTATAAACTCAGATCTTTTCCAGTCAGTTTGCCAGGAAATTTGGAAAACATCATGGCCGAGTCTTGTAAGTATGGTAACAATTGCATCAGATTGCTGTAATACTTCTATGGGAATACCATCAATGCCCGGTGCTTTGTTCTTTGATAAGGCTTTCAATGCTGCTTTGACTTCTTCTTTCATCACCAATGGTAACAGATCATAAAGGTACAGGTTGAAACGGCTTTTGGTCCACTTGATCTTTATAATATAAAACACTCTGTATATTCTTTCCACCTGTTCTTGATCTTCTCAGCATCATTCAACATGGATCCATGAGCATCTTGTAACTTCCAAGTCGAGGCTGGAATTTTTTCTTTAACTCATATAGCTTTAGGAATGCTGATCTTGTTCTTCCTCTAATAGTTTCTGCTTCTATTTCCTTATATGTGTCATTATAGTACTTTTTGTCTTTGTCTTGCTGCACGTTGAAATCTCTGAGTTTTGCGATTGCCTCCCTTTCTCTTCTGGCTTTAGCTTCTCTGCGTTTCTGGGCAATTTTCAGAGTTTTTGATCATCCATTTTGGCTGTTTTTGCTTCTTCACCTTTTGTAGAGACTTCTTGCTTTCTTCCAACACAACCTTCTTGATGTCATTCCATAACTCTTCTGGAGCTCTGTCATTTGTATCTAAAGCAGCAAATCGATTTTGCAGGCAGTCTTTAAATTCCAGTGGTGTATTCTTAAGGTCATATTTTGCTACATTCATGAGTGGCTTGCTCTCTTTCAACTTTAGCTCGAGTTTACATACTAGCAGTTGGTGATGTGTAACTACAGTCAGCTCCAGGTTCTGTCTTTGTTGATGTTATAGAGCTTTTCCATCATTGACTTCCACAGGTGTAGTCAATTTGATTTTTGTACAATCCATTGGGTGAAGTCCATGTAAACACTAGACATGTGCAAGGCAACAATTTTCAAGCTCTTTTTTGTTCATTAGAATACACCAATCTTTGGAAACTAAATCATTTATGTATTCATCCCAATAAATGTCTATGGGGAAGCTATTTTGCAATGGAACAGCCAAATCCATTATCTAATTTTCAAACAAATCAAACCTACTTAAAAACTTGATGGCAGGCATCTCTAACAGCACTACCAGTTACCTAGAGTGTCACACCTCCCCACACCCGGAGGCACCAGAAAAGGGGAGAAGTATGTACAGTGGCAGGATGAGAACCAGAAAACACCATCAGAAGGGCAAAATGATACAAAGAGCAAAATGAATGTCTCAAAATAGTGGAAGAGTACAATACAGCACCACAACTGGTGCAACCACATTAAGGCATCTCTTTAAAGAGCCTCTTCAGCCAAGTCACTTTCAATATCTGATGATTCAGATGTAAATCCCACCTATATGGATCCCTCAGATTCTTTTATTTGTCAAGACCATCTCCACACACTTTTCAACAGCGAATACAGTGCAATCCCTGCAAGGCTGATTTGCTTTCGCCTGCTGCTTCTCTCATGCCTCACTTCCCTGCACCGTGTCAACACCCTTTGCCCCTTTGTGGGCATCTGCTCTTCTACAGCTGCACTGGAAATTTTCTACTCTCCTTGTAAAGACATCCTTATTTAGCTTGGGTGGTAGACTAGAGGAGCCCATAATCATACCTTGGGAAGGACCATTTTTTCTGAGCACTTGTGCCAGTACTGCTCCCCTTCCTTCTTTCTAGGATCATTTAAATTTTCAGGATGTACCCCTTTCCAAGCATGATTATATACCTTAGCTCATTTCTGCAGTGCAGTGCCCAGTAAGGCTGGTTACCATTGCTGACACTCTTGAAAGGACCGGTGGGGGGGGGGGGGGGTTAATGTTTGCCTACTGCCCAGCTATAATGCTCCAATGGAACTGCATTCCCAGAGGCTGCATCTGTACTGCAGCTTTTATTTTTTTTAATTTATCCATTACTGTCCCCTCCAAACTCACAACTGCTGTCACAAAATAACACAAAAAAGATTTTTGCTAGAAATATTTATCTTTATGATTCTGCAATAAAATACAATAACCTACCACTGACTGTCTCAATGTATCAGAATCCAAGTGCAATGGCAGTCCCCCTTGAAGCTAATGTAGCAGGCTCTGCATAACAAAAAGAAGGCAAAATCACTTTGGGGGGAGGGGGGAAGATAGCCACAAAGTAGAAAGACTAGGGGACATGCAATGAAGCTACAGTATAACCCTGTGTGGTTTTTGGGAAGCTGCTAGGTACTTATGACCTAGATTGGCCACTGTTGGAAACAGAATACGTGGCTTGATGGACCTTGGTCTGACCCAGTATGGCATCTCTTATGTTCTCTTCATTTTTTTGCTTCGATATAGTAAGGCAAAGAGAGGCACAAGTCAGGCTTGAAGATGTTTGTGTTCTTATAAGTCCTTCTTTGCCCCAGGACACAGCCCTATGGCAGTAGCTACTTGTCAAACTGGTGTGTTTTGTTTTCTATTTTGCAGTCCTACCCTGGCCACAACCAAACTCCTAAAAACACATACCAGCACTCCTTTCGCACCCTCTGAAAAGCAGAGCCAAAATGGTTCTGCCATTTGTGTTGACTATGTGTTGCAGCTCTGCTGTGATGTCAGCAGCCATAGGATTTGCAGAAGTCCAACAGGGATAGGTTTCTCTGGCCTGTCAAGTATCTGAAGCAGGATAGGTCACTATCAACCAGCATTCTTCAACCTCCTCACCCTCCCAGATTAGTTCCAGTGTATCTAGATGCATACATACAATGTGCATAAATGGGGGTTCATGAACATTTTCTGAACATGCATGCTCAGTTTGTCGATGCCAGGATGAACCGAAAATCATGAATTTGATCAGTTTCTCCATATGGATGAAAGCTAACGCACATGCCTAGTAAACACTTAACATTGCTATGATATAAACACACCAATATCACAGCCCTGTCAGAATTATGAATTTAGATGCTGTGATCATCTGAGGCATTCCTTTTCCTACAGATAAAAGTTTGACGCAAAAAAAAAAAAAAAAAAACCACACACTGTGGTAAAAGAGAAAGATACAAGATCAATCATTAATAAAATAGGAGGTGTTAACAAGCAACTATTCTATACTAGCGGTGGAACAAGAAGATCCTCGTGTACCAAAAAATGTAATCAGAGAACAAGAAAAACAGGGTAGAAAGATACAGAAAACATTCCAATTGTATTTAGTGCCGCAAGCCTGATTAAGAATTTCCAAGTGCATCTTGATATTTAGCGTATTCGTTACACCTCATGAACTCCAGGAGGTTCTCTTTGGCACAATGCAAGGCAAGCATTAGCAGTCAGTCAATCTGAGAAACTGAGATCATCTCCAATATACCCTGGTAAAGGTGAGGCTCAATTCTACCATGGTAAAAACAACCCACTTAGAAAAACCCACTTCAGGGCTACCGAAACAGTGAGGAAAGAAAGGGAAAAGCCCGATATAGAGTGTGGCCCAGAGAGTGGCCTGAGATGGGGTTTATGGCGACTTGTTTTATTTTGTACTCATCTTCCAAAAACAAACATTTGCATTTTAGATACAGTCTATGTTTATTAGAATTCTTGTTATACCACCTTAACCAAAAGATCAAGGCGGTCTACATCAATATCAGTATCATGAAAAAGAAAGGAACTCTCTCTCTAAAACAAAGAAAGAACGAACATAAAAGCACCAGATCAAAAGAGAAAAAAAAATCCACAAAAACAAACAGCATACACCCAACAGCTCTTCTGCAACCCCTCGCAGTCCCCCCCACACCCCCGATCCACCAGCTTAAAATAGGCAAAATCAAAAGCTTGCCGGAATAAGTGAGTTTTCAGAAAAGCTTTAAAATTGGTATAAGACGCCAGTCTGAGCTCCAGAGGATGCGAATTCCAAAAGCATAGGTATCTGAAAGCGAGTAGTGACGTCTGGACTCTCACCATGCCTTCAAAGGCGAAGGGCTATATAGGATTCACTCGGGAGTATGAAACGTAAGTAGAGAATGAAGATAATGTGAAAGCCTAATATATAGAGCTCTGTGTGCGAGCGTAAGGAGCTTAAAGTGTATACAGTAAAAAATGGCCAACCAGTGATACTGCTGTGGGATAATATGAGACTAGAGGAGGACATCCGATACCTGCGTAGGCGGCATTGCAATAGTCCGGGTGAAAAAGTCAAAAAAAAAAAAAAGGGGGAGGGGTTTGGGAAGGTATATCTAAAAATGAGCAGATAGTCTAACATTGACGCAGTGCATAAAAAGACTTTTGGATTACAGCACTTGCATATGCTGTGAGTGTCAGTGGCGAATCCAATGTGCTGGTTAATATGATGGGGATACCATCAAGTACCAGGGTAACAGAAGGAACCGATACCACCAGTATACAAAATTTAAAAATGTGTTGAACAGCATTTACATAATTACACCTTTGATTCTTGCTTGGTGAAATCTACAAGTGCTAATTGACCTCACAACTACAATGGCCAACAGGTGTTCACCATGTTCTTTGTAATTCCTCATTCTGCGCTGCATCTACAGTGATTTTGCTGATTGTATATTGCTATGAGTACTGTTTTGAATAAATACGATCTGTCTTAAGCTGGAAGTTATAACAAAGTTTACTACAGAGCTTAAGATAAAAACAAGAAGTCATATAAAGAGGCTAATATGCTGGAACAAGCTGAAGGGAACGATTGCCACCAACGGCATGGATGATACTCAGGACAGAAGACAGGTGCAGAGGCAGACAGACAGTCACATGCCCCGGGCTGCTGGGCAACTCTAATCTTAAGGTTGGTAAACTGCAAAGTTAAATGTATAAGCATTTGGTGGGAAATTTCCTGCTGGAGTTTCTCCAAGATACCACTATTGCTCAATTCCACCATGTTCCAGTTGTGAAGGAACTTAAACCCAATCTACATTGGTCTTAAAGTTGTAGAAAACCTCAGTGTTGCCTGTTAAACACACTGCTACACACAAATCAAGCAACATGCCCTCGAAACTGCATGGGAGCCCTCCACTTGCACTAGTGCTGGTGTTAGGAGCTGCTGCAATTGCTCCTCGTGATTAAAAACGAGCTACTGCAGCGCCTCCTCCCACTGGCATTAGCACAAACAGAGGACTCCCACACAAAACTTTGCAGGAACAATTAAGTTAAGCATGCCAACATTGCCAGAGAAATCTAAATGGAGCAAATTAAGTTAAATATAGCTTCACCATAGTCATTTTCCAGAATTCAGCGTTTTCATGACAGCTCGTTGCAGCAGTATTTGTTTTCCTATTCTCTGACTGGCTCTCTTCCAGGAAATTTGCAACTCATCCCTTTTAAACTAGTGCTGCACATCTTGATTATGCAGCAAGATAGTCCTCAAAAAAATTTCTAACTGACAAAGCTCCTTCAGCTTATAAGTCTGAAGCACGCTCACAAACTTCCTCAGGATGTCATGCTTGCATTTTTTTAAAGAGGATTTTTTCAGCCACAAAGGATGGCCCAAATCTTCCATCTCCCAAATAACTCAGAACACAAGGCTTCTTTGCAGTGTATAAGCCCCTTAAGTAATATTCATATCTGTGCAAGCCATGAAATAATGAAACAGAGAAGTCTTTTTACAGGTTACATCTGAAACTTTTTAAATCTTACATGGAGTGATCAAACCATGCTTGTATTAGCTGAATGCTAGCAGTTGTATGTTCAACATGAAACAACCCAAGAAGGCCCAGTCACATTTCCTAAGTATTCTAAGAATAGTTGAATCTCTGGCTCCTTACAAAATATTGCAAGATCTGAAATGGCTCTACCATACTACTACATCAGGGCTTTAAAGGACCACCTTGAGGAAGCAAAGTATTTAGGGTACTTTCCCTTGAAAGTTTGAAGCCCATTAAGTTTCAATCCATTCATATTACTGTGAAGTAGAAATCCTCAACATTTCAAAAAACTTATTTTCCAATCTTGGAGTACTTCTCAAAACATTGCTGTTTCTTCAGGATTTTTTGAATCTTATGGCTGTATGGCGAGTATTTGGTTATCAAATTTATGTGGTTATCATCCCTTCGAACTTTTGGGGTCGTGACCAGCAATAGCTCTCGGTTGTTATAAAGCGCTCGCTTATAAGCGTTGTCTATAACATGTCGTGGATATCCTCTTGCTGAAAATTTTTGCTTCAAATAAACCGCTTGCTGTTTAAATTCAGAGACCTCAGAACAGTTTCGTCGATATCGAAGAAACTGGGAAAAGGGGAGACCATCTTTCAATTTGAGGATTAGCACTATGATAATGGAGCAGGGTGTTTCTATCTGTGGGCTTGCAATATACTGATGTAATCCAGTATTGTTCCTTAAATTGTAATTTTTGCAGACGATCCCCCCCTCGTATCTGTGTTGGAATGAAATCAATAATCCGCCACTTAAGGTTCTCAAATACATGCATAAATTCTTGGCAATGTTCAGCCATCGGAGCAGATAGAACCTTATTCTTAATTCTAGATCTGTGTTCTAAAAGTCTTCTTTTCATGGGATGAGATGTTTAGCCCACATAAATGTTGGGGCAAGGGCAAGACAAAATATAAACATCATGAGTACTAATGCAAGTAGTCCGGTGTCGACTTTTAATCTCAACACCTGTGACATCTTGCCAACTCAAATCCTCCAAGGTAGAGCCACAGAATTCACACTGACCACATTTAAAGTGTCCAATTAAAAAGACTTGTCCAACTCCTCCATATGAGAATGTATTAATATATCTGCCATGTTACGTCCCCGTTGGAAGGCTAACAGCAAAGGTTTCCGAAAGCATTCATGTAACGATAACATTTCCCAATGTTTTTTCAATATCTTCATGATTTTAGTCGAATTAGGCATATAGGGTAGAATTCCAACAAAAGATGTTAAATTGGGGAGATCGTTGTTCAGAACCATCCTTCCACCATTCTGGATGATTAAATCTGGCCCTCCTATAAGCCTTTCTGATGATATCCAATGGATATCCTCTCTCACGTAATCTACCTCGAAGGTCCTTACCATGTTGTTTAAATTGTTCTAAAGTAGAACATAAACATATTAAATGGAAAAACTGTCCAATCGGTAAACCCCTACGTAGGGGGCCCGGATGAAAACTTTGATAATGCAATAAAGTGTTGCGTTGGACTGGTTTTCGATAAAGTGCAGTTTGTAATTTAGAGCCATCCTTGTAGACCACAATGTCCAAAAATTCAATAGAAGATGTATCATATTTCGGCACGAACTGTATATCCCTGTCCAACAAATTAATCCACTCGAAGAATTGCTGTAATTGATGCTCAGTACCTGCCCAAAGGAAAAAAATATCATCCAAGTAACGAGTCCAATATCTAGTATATACAAACCATTGAGAGGATTAAAGAAATCGTTGTTCAAACTGCACCATATATAAGGTGGCTAGTGATGGGGCTACCGTAGCCCCCATCGCTATCCCATGAGTTTGTAAATAAAATTGGTCTTCAAACAGAAAAAAATTATTTTTTAAACACCAACGTCAAAAGCAGAACAACAAACTCTTTTGGTAAGCGGTCTGGTAGTTGTAATGTTAAAGTATGTACCATCTCAAGGACTGCATCTTGATCTATATTGGTATATTTATTTATTTATTTACAGTTCTTATATACCGCGCTCTTTGGTACCAGTGCGGTTTACAGTTAACAAATTTTGCATTGGGACAGTCCTTTGCTTACATTATAACAGGGTTGGTAACTTGGAGATAACAGGGGAAACTATATACAAATTATATACAAACAGAGTATTATCAGTGTCTGAATTTACAGTTCAGGTGACATATTGGGATCATGACTTTGGGAATGCAGAAAGTTTGGTTCGTGTTCTGTCAGGGCTATGTTGTTGGAATGTCTGAGGCTGTGTGGGTGATTTGAGAGATGGGGGGAAGGGGTGTAGTGTTAGGGTCTAAAAGGTGAAGACAGAAAAGGTAGTGTTTAAGGGTCTTTCTAAATTGAGAGAGGTCTTTTATTGCACGGATATGTGGAGGGAGATTGTTCCAGCAGGTTGGTGCGAAGAAGGTGAAGGCCCTGTCTCTGGTTGCTTGGTGACATTTAGTGTACTCTTTTGGTACAACGAGGGTATTAGCGGCTGCGGATCTTCTCAGCCTGTTTGTGGGGGTGTTGATAAGAAGTGAGGAGAGGGAGGGTGGGGCTATTTGATTGATTGCTTTAAAGGACAGTAATAGCGCTTTGTAAATTATCCTGGCTTGTAGGGGTAGCCAGTGAAGATCTGTTAGCAGATACGTCCGTACTTACCAAAAACATGGACGAAACATCTAACGACTGCTGTTGAAATTTAGAAAGAAAATGGAATGAGTCTTTCACAAATAATAGGATCCCATGAATTAAAGGGCGTAAAAAAAATGTCACAAAATTGTGATAAGGGTTCCAACAAAGAGCCTCTACAAGATACTATCGGGCGTCCTGGGGGGGGGGTTTGAAACACGGCGTTGTGTACCTTATATATGTCTATGATTATTAAGTTATGGTAAAATTCGGGTAACACGGTGGATCGACAAGGTAAATACGGATCTTCATCATACTTGGTGGTGAACTTGGAAGATTGTGTTCCCACATCGTCAGCAGTTAACAGCGGACAGCAGTAGAAGCACCTATACTTACAGCTGATAATTCAGGACTCTAAGTGAAGTGATCTGTTTTGTAGTCTGCTCTACCGAAGTTTCTCGAAGTACTGTACTGAGGATTATTTATGTAATCTTACCTCAGTGGTTTAAAGTGTGAGTTCACTCTTTTTAAAAACGATTAAAAGGAGGGTTTGCTGCGAGAGAGGGAAAGTTCCCTCTCAGGGCAAACGATCCGTCAAGAAGTGGGCACATTTAATATAATTGGGCTGATCGTTACTCCTTATCTCTACCTAAGAGATGAACTATCACCAAGCACAGTGCATATCTGCACACACATTTCCAGCGAGCACTACAAACCTAAGATTACTACAAGCCAGCCCCTCAGCACTTTATTATTTCAAAAGAACTCCAGCCAGTTTGCAATAATTTGTTCTATAGAAAACTAACACAAAAGAGCAGCTGTCGCCATTTGAAAGATTAAAATTTTCCATAATCTCCAAACCCAACTGTTAATACCACTTCCCTTGGCAAGATAAATAATATTAAACTTTACTGTTTAAGGCAAGGAGGTTCATGAATCAGTAACTGCTAACACTGGTAACTTTCAAAAATCACTATACCAAGTACTCTATGCACAGAAATGGGCTTTTTGGGAACATCCCAACCTGTATGCAGGTAAACATATCTACAGATTATAACTCTTCTGCCAAATGCAGATAAAATGCTGTGCAGGAATTCCTGGGAGCAGGCTCTACCACAACACAAGTACTTTTGTATTCTCACAACTATGTATGTGTTTTGTTTTTGTTTGTTTTTTTAAATAAGGAGTATCCACATAAAAAAAAAGGAGTTGCAAGAGCACGTGGGTACTTTTTAAAAATTAAAATATTAAGCATGCACACTTTTACATTGTAAACTAATGCAAAGTCAGCAAGGTAAGAACTATGGCCAGATTTTGCAGATAAGCAAATGACTGAAAAAAAGTGAATTTGCAGTCAGTTCATTTCAGTGGTAGTATCAAGCATGCCGATTTCTCTTCCTATAAACATGGCAGCTGTCAAAAAACGTTTTTATCTTCGAGGTCCTTTGAATTTCCAGCTCAAATCAGAGCTCACCTATACTGGGCTACAATGCCATGAGCCTTTAATTGCAACTGCCTGGTCTTCCCCCCCCCCCTCCCCCCCTACTCTTTCCTCCAGCCCAGTCATCACACCGACAGTCCTTGGCTGGAGGCCGCAAGCGGCTCCTTCCAAAGCCCCATCCATGTTCACCCCAAGGCTTGTCACTAGGTGTCACTGTTATATATGATAATCCTTGGAGGGGGGGGGAAGAAGAGGCTCTCAATACTTGTGGCTTCTGCAACTGGGGCTGATAGAGGGATGCTGTAGCCAATTTGGGAAGCAAATCCAGATCTCCTAGAAGACAACACGCAACTGCAGACACTAGGCAGACTCCCCTAAACAATATGTTATAAAATAAGCACATAGAAGACGCAGAAAGGGGCATTGTGCAGCCAATCATTTTTATCGTTTTTCTGAATTTTGAGTTTTCATATGAAAAAATGACAGAAAAAAAAAAACAAACAAAAAAAAACAACTTTACTCTGTAGATTGGATATTGTAATATACATTTACCAAGTATGATCACAACTTCTGAAGTATCAGCAAAATATAGTGAAGCGTACTTACAGTAACCTCTCTCTAAAATTGTACCAAAATACGTGTAGTGCAACGAGTCCCTGTCCCAAGACGTTTGCAGTGTAAATGGATACTAGCACCAATACCAGATCAAGTGAATTGTTCCATCTAATAAGCCGGTAGAGGCAGGATCTTGGTTCCCACCCATTTTCTCTTACCCAGCGAGCCACGCCATCTTACTATCACCAATTCTGCAGGCATCACCAAAGCTGCCGAGTGACAGGGATACTGTATTCTGCCACAAAACACGCTTCAGATAGGTCATTGGGTACTGCTTATCTGAAAAGCCCAGCTTTCATCTCGTTGAAGCTTGGATGCAATTTCTCCAACATCACCAATTCTAGAGAATTAAATTTCTGGCCTCTTCCCCTTCTCTTCTCTTCTGGTGCCAGCACGAACAGGGAGGCAGAGAGCTGAAGCATTAGAGAGGCTTTTCCTTGGCCTGTAGTTTCAGTTTGAGATCTTCTGGCAAACCAGCTATAGCTATGGCAACTGGACGTGCAAAGGGAGAGTCTCCCCCGAATTCGACACATGCACCGTTTCTTTCTCCCCCAGCCCAGCTGTTCCAAGAAACTAAGTGTATCATGGCCCCTGTTGAACCAAATTTTTAGTGGCCACAGAATAATTTTGTTTGTTTAGAGACTCTAGCAGGCTTGAATTTAGGCAAAGGCCATTGTCTAGGGCATCAGGTTTTGAAGGTGCCAAAGAAGAGCCTCCCCCCACTTACATTAGCATCAGGTGCATGTGCTGCTTCACAAAGGCATTACTGTGATACTATGGTTTTCCTCATGACTTTTTTTTTTTTAGGGGTACTCTGTGGTAAGAGTACCGTTGCCTATTAAAATTGACCCATGGTCTTCATGTATTAATGAAAAAGCCCTGCATACGAGAACTGGCTCCTTCCCCCCCCCCCCCCCCCAGGCTTTCCTCTACTCTCCCATCTTTAGAATCTCTTAATTGTCCTCTGGGCACCAAAATCTCCAATCTGGCCCCAAGGGGCAGTAAAAGGCTCAGTCTCCAAAACCTCTCTGTGCAGCCTGATGTTTTGCATCAAGAAATTAGTCACTCTGTCCCTCTGTTTTTACTGTACTGTATAAGTCAGGGCTTCTCAGCCCAGTCAGGTTTTTAGGACGACCACAATGGAAATGCATGAGAGAGATTTGCATACAATGGTGGCAGTGCATGCAAATGTCTCTCATGCATATTCATTATGGTTATCCTGAAAACGTGAATGGCTAGGTTTTGCAACATGTTTTGCATGGCACCGCAGCTCCATTCAGGAGCCGTGATCCCCGGCCGCTAACGACTATTTTCATTCCCCGCAGCCCAACCCCCGATCTGGCCTCTCGGGGCCAGGGTCAGGCTATGGGGAATCTCCTGAACCCTCTCCTACCTTCGCCACTCCCCAGGCCTGCCGTCCCCCACCATCTAGGGGAACTTATTCCACCTCAGAGGTGGAATAAGTTCCCTGTTCAGTCTGCCGGCCCCGGACGTACAGGGCCAACATCAAAATTGGCTCTGTACATCCACAGACCACCCACTGCCTGCCCTAGCTCTGCCTGCACACTACCCGTTTCTCACCCCTGTCTAGCCTCCCCATACAAACTCCTTGTTCATATGGGAAGCTTTGGCGGGGACAGGAACAGACCCCTATGTGTTTAAGCCAAAAAGTCAACAAAAAATATTTGCAGAAAGTGTTTAGATGCTTCATGGTAAGCCGTTTAAACTACAGTAGTTCTGAAATATTGCAACAAATACCTTTGCTACTGCTAATCTTGTAAAAAAGGTTTGGTTGTAGATCACAAATGCTTGGTTGCACAAGCTGCATAAAGAAGCCTGAAACTGATGATAGTGGTAGCTGACAATTCAAATGATGCTGAAATTTAAATTGTGAGATTCACTAGATTATATTTACTTTTCCTTTACTGTTGATAAGTTAACTGATATTATATGAACTGCACAGGTGGAGTAACAACTGTTTTTTTTGAACTATACAAAAACTCGTCAAATGCCATTCATTGTTCAAGTCAGGCAGAGGGGCCAGATTTATTTCAAAATTGAAAAGTATGGATTGGACTAATATAACCTTGTGGGCAGTCAGCTCTAGAATGGGATGGAATTTCTTCCATACCCTTTCCAATAATATTATGACTAGGGGACACTAATAGGCAAATAGGTGGCATTTTTAAACAAACTGGAAAACATTTTCACTCCAGACACAAATCAAACTGGAATTTATTGCCCGAAGATGTGATGAAAGCAGTTAGCATAGAAGGATTTAAAAAGAAATTGACAAATACCCAGAGGAAAAAATTTCAAAAACCATTACTAGCCAGGTAGACAAAAACAGACGACAGAAAAAGACCACATGGCCTATCTAGTCTGCCCTTGCATATCGACTACTGCAATAGTTCCTTTTAGAGATCCTCTGTTTCTCTCCCATGCTTCTTTGAATTTACATACTGTCCTCATCTCTACCACCTCCACTGGGAGACTATTCCACGCATCTACCACTCTTTCCGTAAAGAAATATTTCCACATATTACTCCCGAGTCTATCCCCTTTCACCTTCATCCTATGTCCCCTTGTAATAGAGTTTGCTTTCATTTGAAAAAAAGCTACTCTCCTGTTAATTTATGCCACAGAGGTATTTAAACATCTCTATTATATCGCCCCATCCCGTCTTTCCTCTAAGGTGCACATATTAAGATCCTTAAGTCTGTCCTCATATGCTTTATAATGAAGACCACTAACCATTTTAGTAGCCACCCTCTGTACTGACTCCAACCTGCTTATCCCTGGTTATGAGATCCTTCCTGGCACAGACATCAGAATGGGATGGTCCACAAGGGCCCTAGCCCCACCAAACGTTTGCCTGCCATCTGCAGAGAGCAGCCACAAACACGGCAGACTTCTTTTATCTGCTCCTGGGAGATCAGATTCCCACGGGCAGGGTGGAAGGCTGCTGCGATCGCCACCAAGACTCCTGTCTGCCCGTGGGAGATCCCCATAGATAGGCAGATTGTCTTTGTTACAATCGCAGCAGCCTTCCCACTCTGCAGGCGGTGATCTGACCTCCCGCAGACAGATAAAAGGAGTCCATCACGATTGCAGCCATGCCCTTCTGTCCGTGGCAGATGGGATCCCCGCGGGCAGAACAGAAGGGAAGGCCACGGGGGGGGGGGGGGGGGAGATGGTGTGAGGGGCGGAGTCAAGGCAGAGCTCCCTCCCCAACCCAAACAGAGAGGCATTCCACAGCCCCTGCTGTCTGGTACCTTCCAGTGACCTGGACTGGTTTCTGTTAGAAGCAAGATGTTGGACTTCATGAACTTTTGGTCTGACTCAGAAAAATAAAATCATTGAATTATTCACAGGGCTTCTGATTTTAGGTTTCAACCCATTTAAAAACTAATAGAACCCCATTGAAAAAATAAAATTAGATGTTTTGTGAAAAAGCACCACTTCCGAGTGCTCTCATGCTTCCCCCAGTTGGTCTTGTATTCCTCACTCAGCTTTTATGCCTTTTCTGTGCTAATAACTCTTACAATATATGTTTGATTCCACTGAAAAGGTATCCAGAAATAGTACCTGTGGTGCAAAGGGTTTGTATGTAAAATGTTGGAAACTGACCGATTCCATAATCATAATAAAGAAAAACAAAATTTGAGGGCTGTCCACATTTTGTGTTAGGACACACTCCATTCATCCAAAGGGGGATGTCTGGAGCATAAGGTCAAAAATCTGGACCAGTAAATTAGAAAATGATGCATTTGTGATTAGGGAAGTAGTTTAATGCGGCAAGAAAAATGAAAATAAAATGGTCTATTACCAGCCACCATTGATATAGTTTGGAAATAGTAGGGGGGGGGGGGAGGGAAGAGGAGGACTGACCTCCCCCCTCCCAAAAGAAAAGTGTTGTGGGTGCTAATACTGAACCTCTTTCCTCCACTGGAAAGAAGGAGTAGCCTAGTGGATAGAACACTGGCTTGAGAACTAAGAGACCAGGGTTTGATTCCTTGGGCAATCACATAACCCTCCATTGTCTCAGAAGAATCCAAGTTATCAATGTCCTTGTTTAATGCACATTACCAAAGTTTAAGTTACAATGTAAATCGCTTTGACTAAAAATAATAAAGTGGTATAAAAATCCTGTTAAATAAATATGATTTTCTTACCCTTTGTTCCTCCCCCAGCCCCATCCCCCAAAAGTAAGCAGGCAAACCAGACAAGAGATTAGTCATAGGTATAATGAATTAGAAAGAAAACAAGAAGTTTTACTTGGAACTCAATTAACTTATTTCCACTTTGGGACCAATATTGTAAATACCACCACCTCCATCAAGGAGGTCCATAAGACATTTCGAAAACTCCTAAAAATACTTTTCAAAATATTGCAACCCTTCAATTCCCTCACCCACCTCACTAATCAACACATCCCCACCCCACCCTGATACAATTGCATCTCCATAACCTGTTCTGTATAAAGTTCAGATGCAGCTTCGACCATACTTGTGTTAATCCCTAGCTGATCTGTATATAGTTTTATTGTACTATAGTTCAAGTGTTCTCTGTAACCAGGTTTCTGGAAATTTGTTCAATGTAAAACCATCCCCGATGGATGGAAAGGGCTGTATATAAAAGAAATGTTAAATAAAATTAATAAAATTTAAAAAAATGACAGCAAACCCACTTTAGAATGCTAAACAGCTGCACTAAACTATTCAAGATTTCAACTCGAGCAGCCAGGAGAAAATCCTACTGGACTACAAATGGTGATCAAACCAGTCACCAATCAAGTTCTGACAAGGCATTATTCTGCCAAAACACTCAACTCTCCCCCTTTATAGGGGCAAATTGCTCTTTATCCAAGCTACTTCTGCCTTCCTGAGCACAAGCCAACTTCTCCTAAGAATTTCTAGCTAAAAAGCTTTTCCGTCAATCTATACCCTCTCTGGGGTTTGCTCCCTCTATTATGCGTAACTAATGCATGCATCTGCTGTCACAAACTGTACATCACACCAATACCACAAAGAAAGCTGTGCGTTTTTAACGTAAGTGCATTTAGAAACAGGAACACGCCATATACCAGCAGCTAAGAGAATTGATCACATTACTTCTAACTTTGCATTTCGTATATGAAAACTGTAGAATTGATTTTTGCTTGTGGCAGATGAGCGCACGATTCCGTGACGTTTCCGTCTCGTAAATTAAGCAGGACAAGCACACAGTTACCATAACCATTAATAAATGGCTGGCGATTCTCAGGGGAGCAGCAGCAAAGTGTGGCCTTGAAAGCAGAACTGGGCATGCCGCTCAGTCTAATACCTGCTCCTTTATTTCAGCTGCCAGCCAGCTCCACGACTGCAGCCTGGTACATTTCTGCAGAATGAACGAGAGCAACCATTTATATACCGTTTCCGAAACAAAATACCAACAAGTGTTCTCCGAAACAAAATACCAACAAGTGCTCAAATTAATTACACACCAACGCACATATTAGTGAGTGAAAGAGCTGATGCTCTATTAAAGGAATAACATAAGCGCACAAGCCGATTCAAGCAGGTCCCACGGAGTAAACAGGATTGCAAAAGCACTGGAAGCGTCTTGCACCGAGGTGCGCTAACGCGACGGCCAGATGGACCAGCTCCCCCATTAAAAGGTGCTGGTCCACATTGGGTAGGCTTGTTTAAACCTAATTTAGAGAAGCGAAGGCACATTATACAAAAATACACATTTGGCTTTGCGTCCCCCCACCCCAATCAATTCACCCACGAGCAGTAAGAAGATAAAAGGCAGGCTGCGCTCCTTTAAACACCAAACCAGCTTTAATAAAGGTCAGCAGAGCCGGATCAAACGGTGGGGCTCGGAGTTCGCTTATAGGCGTATTATGGCTTTGTGTGCTAGTAAAACAGAAATTAATCCGAATAAGCGAGAGAGCGGCCTGCGATCGCTCGGGTCCACGGAATGAATGGCCACACACCGTACCAGGTCTCGTCGTCGCCGCCGCTGCCGTAGCCCTCCTCCTCCAAGTCCAGGGGCTCCAGCTCGTCCAGCAAGAGCTCCTCCGGCTGCCAGCACAGGAAGCTTCCGATGGCCGCCGGGCACAGCAGCGCGGGCGCCGGGCTCGGCAGGCAGAAGGCTGCCGGGAAGCGGCCGCCTAGAGCGCAGGCCGCCGGGGGCTGCGGTGGCAGGTGCGCGCCGGTCGGGCTGGGAGCGGCGGCGGCGGCGCGGCTCCGCAGCTGCTCGTTTTGCTTCTCCAGTTTCCGCACCAGCTCCTGCAACTTCTTCACCTCCAGCTCCGCGCTCACCGCGTCCGCCATCCCCCGCCCGGGCACGGTGGGAACAAAGAGCGGCCCCTCCTCTAGAATCCGCGAGGGGACGCGGCTCGGCACAGCCCCCCTACCTCCCCGCCTTTAGCGCTCCTTTCCCCGGTCGCATTTGGCAGTGATCGAAGGCTTTCTTGAGCGAGCGGACGGACCGTGCTGCAGTAACGCATGCGAGGATTTTCTCTTTCTCTTTGCTCTTATCCGCCTGCCCCGCCCCTTTTTACAGAGCCACGATTAAGGGTAGACCGGCAGGCTTCAAGCCCTGGGGAGGGATCGTCATAGAATTGGGTCGCACACTCACCCCTACTCAAGCTCACTCCAGTCCTCCTCCATCTGCCCCTCCCCCGTGCTCTGGCCTCTTTTTCCCAGGTCAGGGTTCAAGTGCTACTGTATCCCTAGATCTTGGACAGTTTTTGAAGGAGATGCTGGCACCGTGCAGTTCTTACTGTACCAGAATTTGAGCCACTCAGCAGATGGACTGTACATCAAACAAACATAACGGTCACGTCAATGAGGTGCAAATGTCTTCTATAGCGCATTAGCATTATCTGGTGCCATCTTTGATACAAAGGTTGGCAGCTGTGGTTTGCCAGTTCTCTGTGATCCTATCCACAAAGAGGAAAGCTGGGCATTCCTTAGAGCGCTGCTTCAAAACCTGTGATTTGTGGACTCCTGAGGGTCCCTGAGACCATTACAAGATAGAGAAGAGAGAGAGGCTTGGAGAGGGAGAGAGAGACCGGAGGAAATCAGCTAAGGGAAGGAGAGAGAAAGAGACTAAGGGCCCCATTAGCTCAAGCTATCTGCGGCATGGCCCATTTTATTCCTATGAGCTCTACGGCAGATTGCTCAAGACCCTAAGACGAGTGTGGACTGGCTGGAAGGAGAAAGACTGCTGGACAGAGACAGAGGAGAGATAAAGAAGGCTAATTCATATGGGAGTTGTCAGGATAGCAGAGTGGTTTAAAGTACTGTGTTTAGGCTGCAGCCTGCCTGTGAGGTGTGGGTTCAAATCCCACACCTGACAAGGCTGTGCCCTTTGTGGCATGGAGGAGCAGCCTAGTGGCTAGAGTAACTGCCTAGTATCCAGAAGATCAAGGGTTCAATTCCCATTGGCACTCCTTCAGCAAGTCACTTTACCCTCCATTACCTCTGAAGAAAAGGCTCAGCAATTTACCTCTGTTAATACATTGCCAAGAAAACACAGCAGCAGCTGAGCTGATAGGAGTCAGTACTTATTTATTGTTTATTTCATATTTAATATACCGCCTCCCATAACATCGAGGCGGTTTACAATGTAAAATCAATAGTTAAAACAATGTAAAATCAATAATTAAAACAGAAAAAAAGAAATTACAATACATAATAAAGAGAGGAAAGTAGAGACAGAATAGGTATCCAGATTCCAGACAGAGATACAGAGAAAGAGAAATTTAGGGAGGAAAGGCTAAAGAGAAAAGATGAGTTTTTAGAAGAGAGCGGAATTTAGGATAGGATTCTTCTGTACGGAGGTTGGTGGGGAGGGAGTTCCAGAGAGAGGGTGCTAAATAGTAGAATGCTGATTTCCTGGTAGATTGCAGATGAGCTTTGGAGGGTGCTGGGAGATGAAGATGGTTAATGTGTATGGACCGAAGACTGCGAGAGGGGGTATGATAAGTCAGTAAATCCGAAAGGTAAGCAGGTGTTGATTGATAGATGGCTTTATGAGTTAAGGTGAGAACTTTGAAAGATATCCGGTAGTCAATTGGCAGCCAGTGGAGGTGATGTAGCAGAGGGGTGACATGGTCACGAGGGGAAGCGTGGAGAATCATGCGAGCAGCGGTGTTTTAGATTAATTGAAGACGGTGTTTTTGATTTTGGGGGAGACCGGCGAAAATAGTGTTACAAAAGTCTAATCTAGTGATAACCAAAGAAAGAAGGAGAGTAGTGAGAGCCTGAGTGGACAGAAAGGGACGAACAGCACGAATTTTCCGGAGACATAGAAAAGAACACCGAGAAATATGCGAGATATGGTCATGGAAACTAAGGGCACTATCAAGAAACACCCCAAGGTAACGAAGCTTAGGAACTACAGTGATGGTGGAGCCTGCAAGGGATGGAGCAAGTGAGGGAGTAGGAGAGGTGTGGGGAAACCAAATTGCAGCAGTCTTATTAATATTAAGCACCAAGCAGTTAGAGGAAAGCCAAGAAGAAATAGAGGACAAACAATCTTCTAAAGGTGAGATATCAGGACAGAATGAGGAAGTGTGATGCAACAAAAAGATATCGTCAGCATAGAAGTAACATGAAATCCCAGATTGTTGGATAATCAGTGCCAAAGGGGCAAGAAAAACATTAAACAGTAAAGGAGCCAAGATAGAACCCTGAGGGACACCACAAGGGAGTGGAAAATGGTCGGAGCGTGAATGAGAAGAGGAAATAGCAAAGGACCGATGGCAGAGAAATGAATGAAACCAATGATATACCGAACCACGAATACCCGCATCCCGAAGACGAGAAAGAAGAAGGGCGTGGTCAATCAGGTCGAATGCTGCCGAGAGATCGAGTGATACTGCTAAAGTGATGTTGCCCTGGTCGTGAGAAGTGCGAATTTCATTTAATACAGCAGTGATTGTGGATTCGACACCAAAACCAGGTCTGAAACCGGATTGCCTGGGATGAAGAAATAGTGTAACAGCAAGGTAGTGAGAAAGTTGTGAGAAAACCACCTTTTCCAGTAGCTTAGAGGCGAAAGGGAGATTGGAAACGGGATGGTAGTGAGCAGGGTTGGAGGGATCAAGGGTAGGTTGTTTTAGGAGAGGGCGAACTGTGGCGTGTTTCCAGGGGGTAGGGAAGAAACCAGAGGATAAACTAGAGTTAATGATGGTCAGCAGAGGTTGCAGTAATGAGGGAGGAGGTTCAGAGAACCAAGAAGAAGGAATAGGATCCAAATCACAGGTAGTTTTCCGAGTAGTGGACAGAAGATGAAGTATTTCTGAAGAGGAGACAGAAGAGAAGGAGGACCAGGTGTGGGAGAGACATGAAGAAAGTAGGGGAGAGATAGGAGGAGGTGATGGCAGGGCTTGTGGACAATGAGGGAGAGAAGAACGGAGGTTTTGGATTTTGGCAGAGAAAAAAGACGCCAGGGTAGTAGGGCTAGGAGCTGTGTTGGGATGAGAGGAACCGTGAACCGAGGAAGACTGTAAATGAGAAAGAGTGTTCAGTGTAGCAAAAAGCTGACGGGATCTATTGGGGGCAGCTATGATTGTTGAGGTATAAAAAGAGCATTTTGCCTGGTGAATAGCGGAGCGGTAATGGGCATGACAAGATTTAAATTTGTGATAAGAGGAGGCAGAAGGGGCCTTGCGCCAAAGACGCTCAGCTCTTCGTAGATGAGATCGAAGTAGAGAGAGCCCGGCGTGGTACCAGGACTGGTGAGGATGGCGCCGTGGTTTGACAAGTTTAATAGGGGCAACTTGGTCGATGGCACTAAAGAAAAAAAAAGTGGGGATAGGCTTTGTGTCAGAGAGGAGAGGCTCCAGGAAAAGTACATGTAGTGGGTATAAACTGGTGGTCCCTAAACACTTTGAACATGGTTAGTGTCCACACAAGCACACCTTAATAAATTACCCATGCATGTTATATCTTATGAACTCCAGCAGGAGGCTATGGTGCTATGCAAGTATGATGCTGAGCATTAGCAGTAAATTTGAGAGACTGAGATCCTACTTCACATACACCTTGGGAATGAGGTTCATCACCGTCATGGTATGTCCATTTGGAGAACTTGCAGCCAAAAAGGTTGGAAACCCCTGTTATAGAGTCATTGCGCCAAACTGCTACCTCTCTTTCTTTTGCCCCTCTATCATGCTTTCTAGGCCTAGATTATCTAATTTGTCACCAGCTCCTCTCCTACCATTCATAGAAGCCAGCTGTTTGTGCTGCTGGAGTTTATCAGCAATGTTGTGAATTGTGTGTGTAGCCTACTGCCACATGTTTTGTTTGTGCTGTCAAGTCAGTGCTGACTCCTGGCAACCCAGCTGCCCCTGGGTTTCTTGGCAAGGTGTGATCAGAAATAGATCGCCAGGCCTTTTTTTCTAAGGCAATAGAAGATGAAGTGACTTGCCCAAGGTCACAAGGAGCGGCCTTCATAGTGGCCTCTCAGTCACCCTGGTGATATGGAGCAGTTTGCCTTTAGTGTTTAATTAAATCACCCTATCCCCAGGAGTCCTGAGAGGCCGTCATAGTGGCCTCTCAGTCACCCTAGTGAGATGGTGGAGTGTTCCTAAACTGTTTAATCATATCACCCTATCCCCAGGAGTCCTGAGAGGCCCTCATAGTGGCCTGTCAGTCACCCTGGTGATATGGAGCAGTTTGCCCTTTGGCGTGGCCCTTAGGCGTTGGTCCGTGGCATCCATTGCTGTGGGTGGCATTGATGACATAATGTGGACTAGAGTGATGTGCTGCTATTTTGTGGTAACTTGCTGTTCCATGTTTCTCTTCTTCTCTTATCTGTTTGACTGTTTCTGTCCTCTTCTCTGTCCTATCATATAAATGGCGTTCTTTTCTGTTTTCCTCAAATGATATAGTATTGTAAACCGCTCTAATGCCTCTGGCCTGAGCGGTATATCAAATTGAATAAACATAAACATAAACATAAACACCAATGGGAGTCAAATCTTTGATCATCTGGGTAACTAGGGTGGTTGATCTAACCACTAGGCTACTCCTCCTGGGTAGGACACAGCACTACATGCAATCCACATATCCAACACAGCATTAGAAGCACTGGGCCTGGGCCCCAGATGCCGGAAGAGAGACAACACCAACTGGATAACTTTGCAGCATGGCCACGAGGGGATGTCAGGTCTGATGGCTAAACATGGGGCAGCATCAAGGAACCTGCACAGCAAAGCAAGCTGCTGGGGAGCCGTCAACTGATAATGAGGCAATAGAGGACAAGCATCTGGACCCTGCCAAATGGTATATAGGAGAAGCCACTAGTCCAGTTGGGAATGTGCAGGAGGAAGCCAAGGAAAGAAAGACAGGAAATTAGCACCGCATTTTACTTGTTAGCGTTGATGGGCTCTTCTACTCGAGGATACTGCCTCATTCCCACTGTCACCCATTGGAGCCATAAAGGCCACAACAGGGGCACTCACTCTTTGAAAGCAACCGGGAGATGAGAGGCTTTGGTATTAATAACAGTTGTTTTGAAAAAAGGGGGGGGGGTTTGATAAGAGGAACTGTTAATAAAGGAGGATTTGGATACATATTCAGTTAATTATATGGACAGAGGCCTTTTGCACTCTAGAGAGAGTAGAGCCGTTTGGATAATGTATTTGTCTTTTTATGTATTTATGTTTTATATTATAACACAATTTCTTATGCTTCTTTATGTTATATATCAATTGTTATGGAGGAGTGGAGTAGTAGCCTAGTAGTAGCCTAGAGAGTGGAGGAGTAGCCTAGTGGTTATAACACTGGCTTGGTAACCAAGCAACCAGGGTTCAATTCCCACTAGCACTCCTTGTGGCCTTGGGCAAGTCACTTAACCCTCCACTGCCTCAGAAGAAAGGCCTGGCAATCTACTTCTGGTGACACTGCCAAGAAAAACCCAGGAGCTTCTGGGTCACCAGGAGTCAGGACTGACTCAAAGGCACACATTGCATTTTTTGCATCAATTGTTATAATGTATCATTTTGTTAAATAATCATAAAAAAATAATATATATATATTACGCATTCTGTACATTGAATATGGGGTGAGAAAGGTGTGAGCCAAATTAATATCACATTACAATCCAATACCTAACTAGCAACATCATAATTCTTTTGAACTTATCATCCATCGTGATTTTTATCTCCCATCATCTTCTACATCGTTTCATTGAAATCACATCCTTCCAGCTAACTTTCAGATTTATGCATTTTCTATATAATCTCTTTTCTATAAAGCCATTTCACTTTTGTAGCCTACATTTAGAAGTATGCATACAGTTCTTTTTTAGCTTTAAAACTAAGTTCCTTGTAAGAATCTCCTTACATTTCTAAAAGTCATTTATTTGTGTTCCCAATTTTTCTTTTTTAACTTGTTACACATTTTTCATCTTCTGTGATCCAGTTGCCTAGACATTTACATTCTGTAACATGTCCCAGTTTTGTCTCATCAGCAAATATTTCTACAGTGTTTGGTATTTTTGCCAATTGCCTGGCATTTTGTTTTCTCCTATGGACCTTTATAAGTTATTAATCATCTCTTTTAGATCTTCCTTCTTAGACACAGGTGGCATTGTAGCATAGTAACATAGTATATGACAGTGTGGCAGGTAAAGGCCTGTGATCCACAGTGTCTGACATAAGCAGACAGGCCTAACTAGCTTGACCTGTAAATGAAGCCTGTGAAGAGGCCCATAGAAATTGCACATCCACAATATGCTGCTATTGTAGAATTAGACAAGTAGAAGTATTGAATTAGCTTAGACAAGTAGAATTGAAGCATGGAAAAATACAGAAAAATATGTTTAAAAAGCTACTGATAAGAAAAGTACAGTTATAAGGGATTTAATTGAAACTGCTGACAGAAAGGTTACAGAGCCCTGCTTCCCTGCACGTACTAACTAGCTAAATGGCCTTGGAGACAGAAAGTAACAAGTTGGTAAACTGGCCATTGTAATTGGGACTAGAAGGGGGGTGAGCAGGGGCTGAGCCCACTCCAAGTACATAATTGGATAATCATATCAGTACCGGGACCAATAGAAGAGGTACGGGAGGTTACCAGGACCAATGAAATGTTTTTCTATACCTAGAATGGAGCAAAAGTCTATAAAAGTTGTTGTATTGCCAGAGAACATCGCTCAACCATTTTGAAATTGACATAGTTTGAGACTTGTGCACAAATAAATGATTTGGACCTTCTGAACAGACTCCTGGTATCATTGGTTTGTCTGCGCTCTGCTGCTACATATTCTTGGTGCGTTGGCCGGGAAGGTGTGGTATTAGAGGGTATATAGGGCAATATACCACGACTTTCCGCCTCTACAGGCTTGGTCCTGCCGGGATCGCGCCCTTCCGACGGGACTTTGCTCTCTGGCGCCACCGGTCCCTTGTATCGGAGGGAGCTGGTCGGACCTCGGCAGGTGCCGAGCCCGGCTGGAGCCAACGCCTCGAACCCGAGTGAGGGGAGTCCGAGGTCCAACTCATGCGCTTGCTTGGGAACTTTGAGGACCGGATCCGGTGAGTAGAATTTTGGTTTTGAAAGTCTAGACAGATGAGACAGAGCAGTACTGCCACTTGAATTTTGGAACTTGGAACTTGGTAAGAGAGCTTGATCACCTCTCAAAGACGGGCCGACTACCCCTGCATAAGCGCAGGGTGAAACCCCCGCCATCTTGTATTTGGAACTTGTAAAAGACTAGTCAGAATAGACAGAATTGAAATGCATTTTGGGATACGTTGCTAGCATGATTGTGTGAATGAAGTGTGAATGAGAGGTCTGGCAGCACGGACCAAGCGAAGGCGGACCCCTGAGTAACGCAGTTCCTGACCGGGCGACCGCGTTCAGGTCGTAAAAAGGAGGAAGCGACTGTCGTCCTGTCTTGTTATTTGTTTCCCTTATATGTTTCTAGGGCCGTGAGGACCCCTTACCCACGGTCCGCTCTCCTTTTCCCTTCTGTTTGTTGTTGCGCGTATACATCGAAATGGGAGGGGCGGGGTCTACTAGGAACACTCCATTAGAATGTATGATCACACATTTTAAAGAAGGATATTCAGGAGACTATGGTGTTAAAATGACTGCATCCCGATTACAGATTTTGTGTACTAGGGAGTGGCCCGATCTAGACCCCACCTGGCCCCGAGAGGGATCCTTTGCAATAGGAATTATTCAGTCAATTCACCAGAGAGTGCGAGTATCGCACCCTGATCAGTACCCTTATATAGATTCCTGGTTAAGTATTTGTGAAAATCAGCCTTCTTGGGCGAAGCGCTGTTATGAAGAACAGTGCAGAATAATGTTAGCACGAACAGATCCTGTGCAGAAAATAGGACAGTCTAGAAAGAAAGGGAAAGGTGAAAAGTCAAAACAGAAACCTGTCCTGGCAGATCCCGATTCCCCAGAAGTGATTACCCGACAGTCCCAAGCTCAGCGCCCAGTAAGGGTACCCCCACGTCCTGCCTTAGAGCCCCGGAGACAGCGGGAATGAGACCCAACCCCCGAGCCATCACCCGAAGAACAGGTAGATGAGCTCCCTTTAAATGAATAAGATGATTCTACTGAAACCGAAGAGAAAGGTGAATCAGAGACAGAAACAGAACAGGAAGAGACTGAAATTTCCCAGAGCGATACTGACAGTGTAAAAGCGGCTGCCAGAGTAAGCTCATCAATTAAAAGTAAATCAAAAACAAAGCACATAGAGAAAAAGACAACCCCTGATAGAAAAGTTACGAAAATGTCCCTAAGAACCCCAAAGACATCTACTGCCAAAATGATGCCTTTACGGCAAGTCCCGGGAATACCCGTAAGGAATGATGAGAATGAGGTGGTGGCGGGGCCCTTAAGTTATGTATATGTGCCCTTCTCTACCACAGACTTGTTAAATTGGAGGACGCATTATGCCTCCTATACCAATAAGCCCCAGGAACTTACAGAATTAGTGCATACTATTATGGAAACCCACCAACCTACATGGGCAGATTGCCGTCAGCTCCTGTCCACCTTATTTACTACTGAAGAGCGGACACGAATTAGAAAGGCAGCTATTGACTGGCTGGCAGATAACCCCGTAGCTCCTGGAGCAGGGGAAGATGCCAGAATAGATAATCGAGAAGCGGCCCAAAGAGAATTCCCAAATGAAGACCCTCGGTGGGATCCAAATACAGAAAGAGGATCGAGAGCCCTAGCCCACTTCCGCCAAGGCCTCATGCAAGGTTTAAAAAGGGGGGGCCAGAAAGCAATGAATCTTTCTAAAGTAACCGAAGTCACCCAAGGTATAGATGAGAGCCCAGCAGTATTTTATGAAAGATTAACCGAAGCATATAGAATGTATACCCCCTATGACCCAGATGCGCCAGGAAGTTTATGCATGGTGAATTCTGCTTTTGTAAATCAGTCACAACCAGACATTAGACGCAAGTTACAGAAATTAGATGGGTTTGCGGGCATGAATGCAACACAATTACTAGAAGTTGCTCATAAAGTATATGTGAATCGTGATAATGAAAAACAGAGAGAATGTGATCGAAAGATGAAGAAAAAAGCTGATTTTCTGGCAGCAGCCATAGTTGAACAGAAAACGGGAAGTTTTCCTAATCGACGGAGCAGAGGAAGGGGGAGGAGCCGAGGACGAGGCCACCCCCAGCTAGGCGTAAACCAATGCGCTTAATGCAAAGAGGAAGGACATTGGAGAGATACATGCCCACAACTTGAAGACGCCCACCAAGATGACGAAAATAATTATCAGTGGAGAGAAGGAAGACGAGGCCGTCCCCGAAATCGTGGAGGAGCCAATAGAGAGCAATACCAGTGAGAAAGAGGAGAAGCCGTGCAAGCATTGGCTGCGACAACCCGCGAAGAAGAAGAAATAAATTAGGACAGACCGGGCTCCGAGTTTGCTTTAGGTCTCCAGGAGCCTATGGTCGGAATACAAATAGGAGACCAAGTTATGAACTTTATGGTAGATACTGGAGCAGAGCATTCAGTAATAGACAAAAAGATTGCCCCATTTTCTGCAAAAGCAGTCACCATTGTAGGAGCAACTGGTGCCAAAGCCACAAAACCTTTTCTTCAAAATCGCATATGCAGTCTGGGAGGACAGCAAATAACCCATCAATTCCTTTATATGCCCGAGTGTCCAGTACCATTACTGGGACGAGATATGTTAGCCAAGCTGCAAGCTCAAATATCCTTTACTGAAAAAGGAGAAATGCAAATGACAGTGAATTCCCAAAACAAGCCTGCAGGAATAATGCTACTTACAGTTCCCCGAGAAGAAGAATGGAGATATTACAGTGATGAATCTACCCAAGATACTTATTTTGAACAAACTTTGAAAAGCATTGATGCCCCACCTGGAGTGTGGGCAGAAGATAATCCTCCAGGCCTAGCCAAGCATATAGCTCCAGTAATTGTAACTCTAAAACCTAGTGCTACACCAGTACATGTTAAGCAGTACCCTCTACCAAGAGCCGCAATTGAAGGCATCCACCGCCACTTGCTAAGATTGCTAAAGCATGGCCTATTGAAAGTATGTCAATCACCATGGAACACCCCACTCCTGCCAGTGAAAAAGCCTGGGACAGATGACTACCGTCCAGTGCAAGACCTAAGATGACTACCGTCCAGCTTCACTCCTGCCCAATCCGGGCAGTGGGAGGGCTCCTGTCCAATCGGGACAGTGGGAGCAGCTGTGACCGGCAACCCGCAGCCAATTTAAGCGGCGTCCCTGCAGGGCACGCCCGCGCCAGGCGGGCCCATGCCTGAGGAGCTCGCCAGAGGGCCCTTTGGCGTGGCCCTTAGGCGAGGGCCGATAGGCGAGGAAGAGGCAATACTGCTGCAACAAACCACCGCCCTGAGGAGGACAAACCAAACAAGGAACCACAGCTACGCCGGGCTGGAGCTCCCCTAAATGGGTTCGAGATCGCCTTCACCGTTGTTCTAAGTACACCCGAAATCCGCAAGAATCCCTCTGTTGCCCGGCTGGAGCTCCCTCTGACCAGGTCGAGCTCGCCAACATTAGGCGCAGCAATGCGGGAGCACCGAGAGACACGCTCCCAGCAACTGAAAGCGACAACAGGCCTGCGATAACAAGAGGCAGTACCCAGGAGGTAAGAGACACTAAAATAATCACACACGGAATGAACTCCAGAAAATCAATGGATAGGCCACGATCCTAGCTGGTCAACTCAAAACCGGGCTATTAGTAGACCGGAAGGGCAACCCCCACAAAGTATACTGATGCTGTAGACAACTATTACCTGCTAACCCAGATCACGACCGGCAACTGCTGAACTGACTTATACCTTAAAATCACTGAATACTAGCTACTCTGAATAGATCACTGCTAAGTATACTGTGTTACCTATAACCAGACACTGTTAAGGGCTGTTTACTTACTGTTACTTAACTCCCTGTTACATGTGCTAACTACTCAAATGTACTGTAACCAACACTGCACGACTTATTTAGCACCCTTGCAAACGTACTGATGAACCATTCTCACGCTGATACTATTACCAGCTGATACTGTTAACTATTACATGCTGATGCTGTACTACTGTAACTATTACATGTGATATTGTATCTATTACATGCTGCTGCTGTTCTACTGTGTGCTGATACGATAACTCTTACCTCTGTACCCAGTTTACCTACTGATACCGCAACCGTTACATCTGTCCTAAGATTAGCATTAGATACTAAGCAAATTGTATTGCACTGTTGCACACCCACACCTAAACATGCATCTACTAAAACTGGTATTAGGAATTAGTCTGATCACCCTAATCTCAACTTACACAACCAAAGCAAACATCTACCAATCTACCCCACTTATATGTGGCCCAATATACATCCTCTATGCCATCCATACCCCTCATGAACCCCCTCCCTCAACCTACCTCACTACCAATATAGGACCATCACTCATGACCTATCAAGGGCACACAGGCAGAAAACACACGGGAGCACCGAAGCGCAACAAGCCAAAATCAAAAAGGCCACGGATGCAGAAACCCCGCCGACCCCTTGCTCAACAAAACCTTGCGCAATCAGATCCATCAGTGATCTGTAGCATCACACTCATAAACGCCCGATCAATCAGAAACAAGACCCACATTATCTTTGACATAATCAAAGATGAACAACCTGACATCCTCTGCATAACAGAAACCTGGATAACAAACACCGACACTGCCTTACTGAACCAGATAGACAGACCAGGCTACAACCTGTACAACTGTCCACGATCCAACAAAAGAGGTGGAGGAGTGATCATAATTGCCAGATCACACTTGAAACTCTCATGCACGTCCCTGGACTCAAACCCGGATATAGACCTGCTCAAAGTGGAGAACTCAGCAATATCCATCTGCCTAATATACAGGTCCCCCTCACTGAATCATGAAGGACTTGCTGCAGCGTTGGAAAACATCTCCTCAACACAGCCAAGGAAATTCCAAATCATCCTCGGTGACCTAAACCTAGCATCAACAACAGCGGTGCACGCCAACACATTCCTCGAAGCTATGTCGCAACTTGGGTATCACCAAATAATAAATGAGCTGACGCACGAAAAGGGACATACACTGGACATGGTCTTTGCTCCTAAAAACAAGCCACCCAACCATGTTGACCCCCTGATTAAAATCAAAGCAATACCCTGGTCTGACCATCACCAAATAGACCTACGGATGAAACTCCCATTGGCACCAAAGAATGCGGAAGCCCAACGAGAAACCCGTCAGCAGAGATCTTTCAATAAGCTTGAACTGGATAATCTCACGAGTAACATCAAGGCGCGCATTGATTTGGAGTCTACAGACCTCGATGCCCTAACAAATAGCTGGAATGAAGGGATCCAGGCATCAGCAAACCCGAAATGGAAAAACACAGCAAGCACAGGCAAACAAAAGTCAGAGCCCTGGTACACGACTACGCTGACCAAAAGGAAGAGGGAACTAAGAAGGTGTGAAAAAAAGTGGAGACGCAACAAAACTTTGGAACTCAGAGCTGAATACCTCAACATCCTCAGAAAATACAAAGACGAGGTAGATGATGCAAAAAGGAAACACCACAACAACCTGTTGAATAAAGCCATCAACAAACCACGGGAACTATTTCGAATAGTGAAAACACTAACCAAAACAAACCAACCAGAACAGCTGAGCGATACTATTCAGCCCCAAACCCTAGCTAACCACTATGCAAGCAAGCTGACCACAACTGCAACCACGCTACCTTTGGCCAAACCCAACTTGGCAACTATAGAGAAGCAAGAACAGACGTGGAACGAATTCTGCAAAATTGATGATAAGCAAGCAGGGGAAATAATAACCAGCATCAATACCACCACCTCCCTGCTTGATCCATGCCCAGCTACCTGGATTAAAGCGGCAAAAAAGGACATTGGCCACCAAGTCGCTCACATTGTGAACCAATCACTGTCCCAAGGAATCATGCCTAACCAGCTCAAAAAGTCTATAATAAGACCAATACTAAAAAAACAACTCGCTAAACAAAGAAGATCCATCTTCTTACCGTCCAATCTCCAGCATATCATTTTTAGCAAAAATCATTGAAAAAGCAGCCCTCATCCAACTGCAAGAACACCTTGAAGACAACGAAATACTGGACAAACAGCAATACGGATTCAGAAAAAATCATGGGGTCAAAACCCTGCTTTTAGCCCTGTTTAACAACCTCCTCAAGGGGCTGGAAGACAGGAAGAAAATGTTTATCCTCATTTTCATAGACATATCCGCTGCATTTGACACTGTCCATCACTTAACCCTCCTGAACAAGCTGGAATCAATTGGAATATTAGGAACCGCTTTGAAATGGTTCTCCTCCTATATAACGGGCAGAAAGCCACAGGTCCAATTCAACGGAGATAAAGCTGAACCATTCATCCAAACACAAGGCATTCTTCAGGGTTCGGCACTCTCAGCGCTACTTTTTAACATTTACATGCAACCTCTCAGTGAAATATTCAGGAAATATGGCATAAACTACCACATATACGCGGACGATATCATGCTGTACACCCAACTAGAGACCACCGACCCGAACTACGCCCAGCTTGAAACCTGCATGGGAGAGATGTCGGGATGGCTACAACAAAATAACATGTCGATTAATCATAAGAAGACCGAAGTAATGTTTATATCAAATAACTTGGGCTTCGAACCACCTCCAACAATCACATTGTGCAACAATACATACAATACTAAGAAAGAAATAAAATATCTGGGAGTCACAATCGATAACAAACTGAAAATGGAAAAACACCTCAACAACACCAACAAAGCCATCTTCCACAAGCTTAAAGTGCTACGACCCCTGCGGAACGTACTAGATCCGTGTGACTTCCGATCAGTTGCTCAGGCTCTCATCATGCCCCACCTGGACTACTGCAATGCCATCTTGCAGGGACTACCAAGGAAAACAACCAACATACTACAGATGGCCCAACACGTAGCAGCAAGGATCATCATGAGAACTAGCGTCACGGAGCATATCACACCTGTATTGATGGAACTACACTGGCTTCCAGTCGTTGCAAGGATTCAATACAAAACATTGGTAACTACATTCAAGTTAATTCACAATCTGGCCCCCTCATTCCTCTCCA
Organism: Ichthyophis bannanicus; assembly: GCA_033557465.1. Taxonomy (NCBI): domain Eukaryota; kingdom Metazoa; phylum Chordata; class Amphibia; order Gymnophiona; family Ichthyophiidae; genus Ichthyophis; species Ichthyophis bannanicus. The sequence goes on from CM066035.1 coordinate 397,136,523, forward strand.
CCCTGATCTCCATGCAACCTACAACTAGAAGCAGGAGAACCATTAACTCTGACACACTATTAGTTCCAAACAGCTTTAGGCACGTAAAGGTCAGTACTAGTCGCAGAGCGTTCTCCTTCTCTGCCCCCACGTTATGGAACCAACTCCCACACGAGCTGAGAGAAATTAAAGACATAAGCAACTTCAGAAAACAACTGAAGACGCACCTGTTCAATTGTCACTATGCCAGATAAAAATCCAAAAAGACAAAAGAAATTGAATTGCTGTATGTACAAATGTAAATAGATGATGGTTAGTGCCTGTGTAAATGTATGATAATAGTTAAGGTCTTTATATTGTGACGCCTTCCACCGCTCTCACCGCACTGCCCCTAGGGGTGGCACGGCAGATTGTCTCTGTTTGATCACTTATAGTGCTATTTAGTATAGACACTTGCCTAATGAGAGACGGTGGATCACCTCCTTAATTGTAGTTGTGGTTTGCTTTTGTTAGCAGTCCGAATAGAAGGAGCACAGGACAATTTATAACATAAATTGCTTTTATTTTTATTTTTCTGTAAGGAAATCATTCGTGGCAAATTTCCAGAAAGGTAAAACACATTCAACCAAGGTATAGGATTCTTCTCCAAAATGTGCAAGGTGAATTTCTTCCATAAACTTCTCAACCTTGATAGCAGTATTTTCTAGTATTTACAAACGCAGTAGAAATATCTTTGTGCATTACTCACAAACTTTGGCAATATGAAAACTTTACTTTCCTTGCTGACTTCAAGTTTAAAACATCACTCAGAGTGCTACCTCTTAGCTTTTACCACTAGCTTTCTCAGCTGACGTTACAGCAGCAATAAAACTAGCTAGGCTTTCACATGAGGTTTCTCTTATCCACTTGTCTGCTTTCCAAGCATACAATGACATCTGAACTCCTGACGTCTTCTTACTTGTTTCATACAGCATAAAGGAAAAGCTTTATACATTAGACACACACAAACTGCAATCCATCGATTCAGCAGAGGACATTGATTTATCAGAGAGACAGTCCACGTCCATTTCTGTTGGGGAATTGTATGGCTCTGAACTTGGGGTAATCTCTGGTTTAACCTGTTGTATGTTCTTCAGAAGCTTACAAAGGTTTCTCCACTTTAGCTCACGGTTCCCCTCTGTAACTGGGTTTGAACCTTTTGCTTTTCTCCCCCTTAATAGTTTCTCATCAGGAAATGCAAAAGCTTCTTGACTAGCAGTAACTCTCCTCCTAACAGGCTTTCTATAATATCTGTGTGGAGGTTCAAAACTAGAACTGCTATATTCTGATTCAGAGGTACAATCCAGGCTTCTCTGCCGGTTCTTTCTATGCCCACACCCTTTGCACTTGCCTTGTAAGTAGTGGTCAGTCCTTCTGGGCTTAGCAGAATTAACAGCTCTGAAATCCTGCTTCCTTCCCTGGTTTACTGGCCTTTTCCTCTGGCTCCTAGCCTGCAACCGGTCCTGCCTTTGAACAGACCTTCTTTGCAGTCCTTCTGGTGTAACAGCACATACCGTTTGATCAGTACCTGATTCCTCCTCCCACTCAGCTGATTCTTCAAAGAAACTTTGTCCTCGGGGTTTTGCTAGTTTCCCTTTAGCATTGCAATTTCCTTTGCACCGTCCTGTGCCTAGTCCTCGTGTGTGTGAAGCTCTGGAATCAACTCCCAGCTGATTCTCTAGCTCCTGTTCATCTCTCTCCTCACTTCCTGTGTGACGCAGCTTATATGTTCTGTGAACTGTTTGCTTCTCTGACCCCACCCTCTCTCTGCTTGCAGCTGTCCTAGAGGCTGGGTGTGGCTTCAAGCTAACCCTGCTTCTATGTGCCTTAGTTTCATTCTCTCTGTGGGAAATGTGCTTCTGTGATCCCATCCCCCGCTTGTGGGAACAAATCTCAGAGTTTTTTCTACTTTTAAAGGGCTCTGCAGCCTTCACATCATCACATATCCCCCACCTTAAGCAATTGCCAGCTGGCGCACCCATGCGCGCACAGCTGGAAATCCCAACTAATGCTCTTGGGTTATTGTCTGGTCTTGCAGCTACTTTATCGACCCGCTCCTGCCATGGGCGCAAGCTGTCGATGTGGTATGCATGATACTTCCCCTTCCCTGTCTCCAAGGAATAGTGTAGAGGACCCATCTGTTTTAATACTTTATAAGGGCCTTTTGTGGCAGTTCCAAACTTGGAGCTAGCCTTGTTAATTACTAATACCTCATCCCCCATACGTAAGAAATGCGGTCGGGCTCGTCGGGCATAATAAGCCTTCTGACGGGCATGACCATCTTCCTTGGCTAATCTAGGTACCGATTCGGCCATAACTGGCCTTAGGGGTGCCCTCGGTGGACGACTTGCTGCGCCCCCCTGACAAACCGGGCAAGACGCACAATATCTCGCCGTTTCCGTATATAACCCTGGCCAATAGAACCTAGCCAATACGTGCTCTAGGGTGTCTTGCGCCCCTTTATGCACTCTTCCCGCGTATCCATGTGCTATCCCTAACACCATGCTCCTAAGAGCTTGAGGTATCACTAATTGTTTCCTTGTGCCCCCTAGGCGGATATCTGTACTTTCCCTGTACAAGATATTGTCCTCTAATAGAAATCTTGGTAGGGTCCCCGATCCCTTCGTAGCGTACTCATACGCTCGACGGAGAGTAGGATCGGCCCTCTGCTCTGCAGGGAATGAGGGAAATTTTTCCTTTAATTCGGCAGGAACCCAGGGTAGTTCCTGTCCTGTCATTATTTTAACCCTATTTTGTGCCCGGGTCCTCCTCTCCCTTCTCCTTTCAGGTTTTCCTTTCCTAGGAGTGTCTTTGGCCTGAGTAAGCAGGTCTTCCTGGAAGGATGTTCCTGGCACTGGGTCTACTTGTGAACCAATTTCTTCTCCTAAGGGCTTATCCCCTGTACGGGTAGTTATCATACCCATTCTTTCGGCTAGTCTGGGGTCAACTACCTTGCCTACCTTGGGTAAGGTCTTCTTCCTGACTGTGGTATTCATAATAGCCCTATTCTTAACTAGCATGGGGTCAGCTACCTTGCCTACCTTGGGCAGGGTCTTCTCCTCAGCTAAATCCACTTGCGGAAAGGTAGCGGATGGGTAGTTTTCCACCTGCAACTCCTTAGCCAGACCTTTCCGAAATTGTGGCCAATCTCGGCCTAAGACTACTTCGTGTGGAAGCCTTGGTACAATGGCCACTTGCATTTGTTTCTTGAGACCCACTCCCTCTATAACCACCGGGTGTATAGGGTAGGTAGAGGCTGCGCCATGGACGCACCGGATCCGAATATGATCCCCAGAGCTTGGCAGCGAGGGTTTTTCTTTTGCCTCTATCTGTTGCCAGAGCTTCCGGGAGATCATAGACTGATTCGCCCCTGAATCTAAGAGTGCCTCAGTTGGTATTCCTTCTACCTCCACCCTCAGTAGGAATCCCTCCCCTGTATCTCGGTGCTGGGTAGTGATTAAAGCCTTCCGGGCCTTACAGTCCCTTTTCACGTGTCCCACTTCTCCACACGAAAAACACTTTCTTAACACATTTCTCTTATACAGTTTCACATTACTATCTGCAAATTCATCCAGCTTAGCTTTCCTTTCTAGTAACTCCACTTTGTTTTTAAAGATGCCTTCTTTCTCCAGGCTCAACTTATTGGCCTCCAGAAAGCGGTCTGTTAAAGCAATTGCTTCTTGCGTGTTCTTACAGCTTTGGAGTACCAGAAAGGTATGCACGCTGCTCGGTACTGCTTCCATGAACTGTTCAAGAATTATTGTGTCTAAGATAGACTCTATATCTTTACCTTCAGGCATCAACCATTTATAAGCCAAATTCTTTACGCGGTAATATAATGCCTGAGGTGTTTCCTCTGACCTCAATTTACATGACCGTAGCTGCCTACGGTAGACCGCTGGATTTAGACCCAAACGATCCTTTACCGCTTGTTTTACATCTTCATAGCTTGTAACTAAACTAGCAGGCATGGCACGGTAAGCTGCTAAGGCTTCGCCTGTAAGCGAGGCAGCAAATCTTAGCGCCCACTGTTCTTTAGGCCATTTTGCTAGAATAGCTATACGCTCAAAAGACTCAATGTAGTCGTCTACATCGTCATCCTTTGTTAGACGACCTCCTGCAAAAATCCCAGTCCCTGACCAGTCCCAGTCCCGACAATCTGCCCCTGCACCTGGCATAGTCCTGGCAGCATCGTCCTTTTTCCCTTGGGCCTCAAGCCAACTGGACATTGCTTGTATCACCGGTGCTTGTTGTGATTGGAACAGCGCCTTCGCCTGTTCCAGGCTCCTCGTGGACAACTCTTGATGTTGGGCTATCTGACCAGCCGCCCAGTCCAAGATGTCTCGAGACTCCATCTTCTTTCCTGTAAAAAAAACAGAAACAAAGCACCAAGTGCGGAACCTTCCACTTCACCCTTGTCTTGGTGATTATCCCAACAGCCACCCTCTTACACCAGTGCTTATCCGGTCCAACCCTCCAGCCTACGGGTTACCTTATACTGGTGCAGAGTCTCACTTCATCAACTCCGTTGCCCTGGACTCGGGTTCCAGTGGTCACTCCGGCTTTCCTTCCGCTCCGCAGACCTTGGAAGTTGATACAGCTGCTCTAGGATTCTCTTTCCTGTGTTTGTAGATGACCTCTCCGTTGTCACGTGACTCCAAACGAAAAAAATCCAACACACTACGCCACCTGTGACGCCTTCCACCGCTCTCACCGCACTGCCCCTAGGGGTGGCACGGCAGATTGTCTCTGTTTGATCACTTATAGTGCTATTTAGTATAGACACTTGCCTAATGAGAGACGGTGGATCACCTCCTTAATTGTAGTTGTGGTTTGCTTTTGTTAGCAGTCCGAATAGAAGGAGCACAGGACAATTTATAACATAAATTGCTTTTATTTTTATTTTTCTGTAAGGAAATCATTCGTGGCAAATTTCCAGAAAGGTAAAACACATTCAACCAAGGTATAGGATTCTTCTCCAAAATGTGCAAGGTGAATTTCTTCCATAAACTTCTCAACCTTGATAGCAGTATTTTCTAGTATTTACAAACGCAGTAGAAATATCTTTGTGCATTACTCACAAACTTTGGCAATATGAAAACTTTACTTTCCTTGCTGACTTCAAGTTTAAAACATCACTCAGAGTGCTACCTCTTAGCTTTTACCACTAGCTTTCTCAGCTGACGTTACAGCAGCAATAAAACTAGCTAGGCTTTCACATGAGGTTTCTCTTATCCACTTGTCTGCTTTCCAAGCATACAATGACATCTGAACTCCTGACGTCTTCTTACTTGTTTCATACAGCATAAAGGAAAAGCTTTATACATTAGACACACACAAACTGCAATCCATCGATTCAGCAGAGGACATTGATTTATCAGAGAGACAGTCCACGTCCATTTCTGTTGGGGAATTGTATGGCTCTGAACTTGGGGTAATCTCTGGTTTAACCTGTTGTATGTTCTTCAGAAGCTTACAAAGGTTTCTCCACTTTAGCTCACGGTTCCCCTCTGTAACTGGGTTTGAACCTTTTGCTTTTCTCCCCCTTAATAGTTTCTCATCAGGAAATGCAAAAGCTTCTTGACTAGCAGTAACTCTCCTCCTAACAGGCTTTCTATAATATCTGTGTGGAGGTTCAAAACTAGAACTGCTATATTCTGATTCAGAGGTACAATCCAGGCTTCTCTGCCGGTTCTTTCTATGCCCACACCCTTTGCACTTGCCTTGTAAGTAGTGGTCAGTCCTTCTGGGCTTAGCAGAATTAACAGCTCTGAAATCCTGCTTCCTTCCCTGGTTTACTGGCCTTTTCCTCTGGCTCCTAGCCTGCAACCGGTCCTGCCTTTGAACAGACCTTCTTTGCAGTCCTTCTGGTGTAACAGCACATACCGTTTGATCAGTACCTGATTCCTCCTCCCACTCAGCTGATTCTTCAAAGAAACTTTGTCCTCGGGGTTTTGCTAGTTTCCCTTTAGCATTGCAATTTCCTTTGCACCGTCCTGTGCCTAGTCCTCGTGTGTGTGAAGCTCTGGAATCAACTCCCAGCTGATTCTCCAGCTCCTGTTCATCTCTCTCCTCACTTCCTGTGTGACGCAGCTTATATGTTCTGTGAACTGTTTGCTTCTCTGACCCCACCCTCTCTCTGCTTGCAGCTGTCCTAGAGGCTGGGTGTGGCTTCAAGCTAACCCTGCTTCTATGTGCCTTAGTTTCATTCTCTCTGTGGGAAATGTGCTTCTGTGATCCCATCCCCCGCTTGTGGGAACAAATCTCAGAGTTTTTTCTACTTTTAAAGGGCTCTGCAGCCTTCACATCATCACAATATGGACCCACATATGTGTGCTGTGTATTCCCCCTGCTCTCTCTATCTAATCCCCAAATAATTCTGTCTGTGATTTATGACAAATCCCGTACTTGTAATCAAACCGTTTCTGATCGCTGGAAGGAGCGGTATATAAGTCCTTACTAAATAAATAAATAAATAAAGAAGAGTGAATGAAGCAGTTGAGACCATACATCCAGTTGTGCCAAATCCTTACACACTTTTAGGACTGATTCCTGCTGAAGCAACCCATTTCACTGTTCTGGATTTAAAAGATGCATTCTTTTGCATAAGATTAGCCCCTATAAGTCAATTGATATTTGCATTTGAATGGCAAGACCCTATCTCTGGAAGAGGGGGCCAACTTACTTGGACACGATTACCCCAAGGATTCAAAAATTCACCTACCATCTTCAGTGCTGCACTGAGTCAAGATCTTTCAAGCTATTTAGTGGCCCCAGGGAAGAGAGTACTTCTCCAATATGTGGACGATCTGCTGATAGCTGCTATATCAGAAAGTGAGTGTATACAAGCCACCAAAGACCTCTTGCAGTTACTAGATGAAGCTGGATACAAAGTTTCCAGAGCAAAAGCACAATTATGTCAAAAAGAAGTGAAATACTTAGGTTTCCGTATAACTCAAGGAAGCCGAAGATTAGGCAGAGAAAGAAAAGAAGCAGTATGCAGAATCCCAACTCCAACTACAAGAAAACAAGTCAGAGCCTTTCTGGGAGCGGCAGGATACTGTCGAATCTGGATTCCTAACTTTGACCAAATTGCCAAACCACTGTATGAAGCCACAAAAGGAGAAGAAAGGTCGCCACTAGAATGGGGACCTGAGCAGGATACAGCCTTTAAGACGTTAAAGGAAGAATTGATGTCATCACCAGCACTTGGACTACCAAATGTTCATAAGCCTTTTCACTTATTTGTACATGAAGCACAAGGAAATGCCTTAGGCATGTTGACTCAGAAATTGGGAAACTGGGAGAGACCTGTAGCATACCTATCAAAACAACTGGACACTGTGGCCAAAGGATGGCCACCCTGCCTGAGGGCAGTTGCAGCTACAGCACTGCTAGTAAGTGAAGCAGACAAACTCACATTAGGACAGAATCTACGAGTCACAGTACCACATGCAGTCCTTGCCCTTATAGAACAGAAAGCAAATCATTGGCTCACCAATTCTCGAATGCTAAAATACCAAAGCATGTTATGTGAAAATCCACATATACAACTGGAAGTGAGCCATGCTTTGAACCCAGCCACATTGATACCCATCAGTGAAGAATCTCCAAAACATGACTGTATAGAAGTCATGGACACTGTATTCTCAAGTCGACCTGACCTAACAGATGTGCCCATAGAGAATCCTGATCAGATTTATTATGTAGATGGAAGCAGTCTTATCATCAATGGACGACGCTGTGCCGGATATGCAGTAGTCACTCAACATGAAGTCGTTGAATCATCAGCTTTAGCTTCAGGCACATCAGCCCAAAAAGCAGAATTGATCGCACTTACCAGAGCATTACTGTTAGGTGCCAAACTTGTATTGAATATATACACAGACTCTAAGTATGCCTTTACTACCTTACATGCCCATGGAGCTCTCTACAAAGAAAGAGGGCTTATCACGTCCGGAGGAAAATCAATTAAGTATGGCCGAGAGATACTGATGCTCCTAGATGCAGTATGGGCCCCAGCTCGTGTAGCTGTCATGCACTGCAGAGGACATCAAGCAGGTAAAGGAGAAGTTGCCAAAGGAAATAGATTTGCAGATGCCTCAGCACGACAAGCAGCTGTGACAGGACAGATTGCACCACAAGCTATACCAATACAAGCAGCATTGTTTCCAGTACCCTTGAACTTATGGACACCACGATATACCACCAAAGAATTAGATTACTACTGTAATAAGGAAAATGGAGTGCTTAAAGATGGGTGGATTGAACTACCACCAGCAGAGGGTAGTCAACCGCCAGGACGAATAGTAATCCCTGAGTTGTTGGGTCCAGCTTTTGTCAAAGCCTTCCATGAAGCCACACATTATGGAAAAAGTGCTATGGAAAAAGCACTTAGACCACACTTCTGCATCACTATGTTAACAACCATATCAGCTTCAGTAACACGCCAATGTCTAATTTGTGCTAAGAATAATGCCAAACAAGGTCCTATACCACCACCCCGAGCTCAATCAGGAGGTACAACCCCTATGAGCCATTTACAAATTGACTTTACTGAAATGCCAAAAGCTAGTGGATACCACTATTTATTAGTGTTAGTCTGTACTTTCTCTGGGTGGGTAGAGGCTTTCCCCACCAGAACTGAAAAATCTCGAGAAGTCACCAAAGTTTTGCTAAGAGAGATTATCCCTAGGTTTGGAATTCCTGCAGTAATAGGGTCAGATAATGGGCCCTCATTTGTTTCTCAGATAACACAACAGTTAGCAAAAGCTTTACAGATACAATGGAAACTTCACACTGCATACAGACCCCAGAGTTCAGGGAAAGTTGAGCGAATGAATCGCACCTTAAAAGCTCAAATGTCTAAGCTATGTCAGGAGACTCACCTGAAGTGGCCCCAAGTACTCCCAATAGCCTTGCTTAGAATACGCTCAGCTCCTGTGAAGTCAACAGGATTTTCCCCTTTTGAAGTTTTGTATGGTAAACCCCCACCAATAATACAGGGAATTAAAGGTAGTTTATCACAGATTGGTTCAGAAATTACCAGACAAGAACTTCTAGCTCTCAGTTTTGTTCTACAGACTCTACATGCGTGGATCCAAGATCAGTTGCCTATCAACTTGACGGAGTCCCTGCATCGCTACAAGCCTGGTACCTCGGTGTGGATCAAAGATTGGAAGAAGACACCGCTGGAACCTCATTGGAAGGGACCATACATTGTTATCCTGTCTACCCCAACTGCAGTAAAGGTAGCAGAGATCGATTCCTGGATCCACCACAGCAGAGTCAAGCCCGCAGCAGATCCAGAACCCGAGCAGTGGACAGCAGAACAGCACCCTGATGTACCTTTGCGAATCACCCTGAGACGGCAACCAGCAACCTAGACACTTTTGGGATCATCCCAACAACTACAGTACCTTGCAGTAGCCAAGTCTTTTGAAGAGGATTGCTGTTTCTAATACAGCAAGAGTTTGTTCAAACGAACCTCATGGGTGTGATTTTTACACACCACTTTGATACTATATTGATTGATAATATTTTAAACCAACTGAAAGTTGACAAGTTGGTTGATGCATAATAGACATTTTGAGGATCTTCAATCAACACTCAGCACCCGTTGAATTGCTTCATTAGCAAACGGGACGAAGAAGAGAACATCGAGGTCAAGATTTCAAGTTGAGGATTCAGAAGTACTTCAATCAACATGTTTCTTTGCTTTTATTTTGCCTTGGTTGCCTGCTTAGGAGGCTTTGAACTGACTTATGCTTTGCCTCCATGCACTGCTTGCATTACTTATTTATTTATTTTATTTAGTAAACATTTATATACCGCTACTTCCAGCGATCAGAAGCGGTTTGATTATAATTTTGGGATTTGTCACAAATCAAGACAGAAAATTTGGAGCATAGATAGAGAGGATAGGGGTAATACACAGCACACATAATAGGGTCTAAATATAGACCTTAATGTACCAACATACATTTACAAAAGAGATTGTCCAAGTGGATACTTCCACTCGGACTGGAACAAAAGTAACTCAGACTTTGCTTTATCATTCTTACTATACCTGCACTGGTAAAGTGACTCGGTGTATTTATAACACTACTGAACTAAATATTTGTACTAAAGGTAAATCTAGAGTATGCTTTAATCCGCATCAGAATCCGTCCTATTACACTTTGGAAATACGATGGAATGATGCAGATGGACCTTTGCTCAATGCCACACCCCCACTTAAAGATCCCAGTAGACCTGCTATTTTGAGTTTTGATGCTTGTGATGCCATAAACAGAGATAGTCGCTCCAAATGTGGCACCTGGGAGAAAGCATATCGTAATGATGATAAGTATATGTGCCCAGAAGGTACTACTGGATGGGGAATATGTACAGGTAAAAAAGTTTCTGCCCATGTATATAGCACTGCATCAGTGGCGGACTACTATTGCCCAAGATGGGAATGTGTTTTCTATGCCACATGGAAAACTGGTATAATAGAAAATAATAAGGATAATCGAGTGGCTTCTTTAACTAAGCCAAATGAAAATCTTGCAAATGTAAGAAAGGTGCCTGTAACCCTTTACAATTATGGATATGTAATCCTAATGTATGGAAACAAGGATACAAGTTTGGTTTACGTATTGCAGGTTCCGGATCAGATCCAGGAACCATTGTGTATATAAGATTGAATACCCAAGCCCACAAGTTATCTAAGTATCATATCCATAACACATTTTATGAAGCTATGCATGTAAATAAGTTTGAAATTCCTCATCCTTCTCAGAATTTATTCTTAGAATTAGCTGGAGCAGTAGTATCTAGTCTCAAAATCTCAGATTGTTATTTTTGTGGTGGGACACAAATGGGTGATCAGTGGCCATGGGAAGCCCAAGAATTAAATTATTCTCTGACTTACAATCAGACTGAATTACACAAGACTACCAGCGAATGGGTGTTAGCACACGCAATAGTTGGACGTCTTTGCTATGCCAGAACTGGACCTCAGTTTACCCAACAGGTAGGACAACTGGTCTGTCTCAGCCAAAAGTTTTATAATGCTACCACCAAAAAGACATTATGGTGGTCAGGAGTACAAGAACCTGAACCTCCTAATCCATTAGTGAGATTCCCCGAACTTGCTAGTTTATGGACTAATCTTGCCAAACCTCATGCCTGGCAAGCCCCACCTGGCCTATATTGGATATGTGGAACCTGAGCATATGCCAGACTCCCTACACACTGGGGAGGGGCGTGTGTCTTAGGAACCATCAGACCCTCTTTCTTTCTCTTGCCCACAGAACATGGAGAACAATTAGGATACCCAGTATACACTACTCACAGACACAAAAGAACACTAAGACAGAAGAGAGCACCTCTGCAGATAGGCAAGTGGGAGAAGTGGAAGGGTGATGATTGGCCACCAGAAAGAATCATTGATTACTATGGACCTGCCACTTGGGAGCAAGATGGCACATGGGACTATAGAACCCCAGTTTATATGATTAATCGTATTATTCGCTTACAAGCAGTAGTTGAAATAATAACTAATGAAACTAGCCAAGCTCTCACACTTTTAGCTAGACAGAGCACCCAAATGCGCACTGCTATATACCAGAATCGCTTAGCACTTGATTATTTGTTAGCATCTGAAGGAGGAGTATGTGGTAAGCTGAATTTAACCAATTGTTGTTTGAAAATAGATGATAAGGGTCAAGTAGTTGAAGAACTTGCTGAAGATATGCGAAAACATGCTTATGTGCCAGTACAAACTTGGCACCCACTAAGATTACCTAATTGGTTTGCTAATCTTTTCTCATGGCTAGGAGGACTTAAGACTTTCCTTATATTAGTACTAATAATCATTGCTGTGATTTTTCTGTTGCCATGTATAATCCCTTGTTGTATGCGTTCTATTCACAGTGCTATTGAAAATACAGTAGAGCGGAAGACCGCAACTAAGATTATGGCCTTATGGCATCCTAGTCCTCCTGTGTATAGTCGGGATCCTCCGACCATGGTATAACCAAATTAAGTGATTTAACTCTCACACCTTATTAAATAATAGGGTGAGAATAATCAAAGGGGGGAATGTGGCAGGTGAAGACCTGTGATCCCCAGTGTCTGACATAAGCAGACAGGCCTAACTAGCTTGACCTGTAAATGAAGCCTGTGAAGAGGCCCATAGGAATTGCACATCCCCAATATGCTGCTATTGTAGAATTAGACAAGTAGAAGCATTGAATTAGCTTAGACAAGTAGAATTGAAGCCTGGAAAAATACAGAAAAATATGTTTAAAAAGCTACTGATAAGAAAAGTACAGTTATAAGGGATTTAATTGAAACTGCTGACAGAAAGGTTACAGAGCCCTGCTTCCCTGCACGTACTAACTAGCTAAATGGCCTTGGAGACAGAAAGTAACAAGTTGGTAAACTGGCCATTGTAATTGGGACTAGAAGGGGGGTGAGCAGGTGCTGAGCCCACTCCAAGTACATAATTGGATAATCATATCAGTACCGGGACCAATAGAAGAGGTACGGGAGGTTACCGGGACCAATGAAATGTTTTTCTATACCTAGAATGGAGCAAAAGTCTATAAAAGTTGTTGTATTGCCAGAGAACATCGCTCAACCATTTTGAAATTGACATAGTTTGAGACTTGTGCACAAATAAATGATTTGGACCTTCTGAACAGACTCCTGGTATCATTGGTTTGTCTGCGCTCTGCTGCTACAACAGCAGATAAAGACCAGTATAATCCATCTAGTCTTCCCAGTAAGGTGGCTATAATAGTTGTACCCGCTGCTCCATGCAGGTCACCCCCCTCTATACCTTTGTTTAGGGTTGTACCCACTGCTCCGTGAGTCAACCCTTCTATTTGTTGAGGTATAAAGATAGTTGTTTTGATTTCATCCTCTTGCTATAAAGGGATCTACTGTGTCTGCCCCATATCATTTTGAATTCCGTCACTGTATTTGCCCCTACCACCCCCATCGGAAGGACATTTCAAGCATCCACCACCCTTTCAGTGAAAAGGTATTTTCTGATGTTGCTTTTAAGTTTACCTCCTTGCAGTTTCATGTTATGCCCTCTAGTTTTGTGGCAGGTGAAGGCCTGTGATCCACAGTGTCTGACATAAGCAAGCAAGCCTAACTAGCTTGACCTGTAAATGAAGTCTGTAGAGAGGCCCATAGGAATTGCACATCCCCCAATATGCTGCTGTAGAATTAGAACTCAGTAAAAGCATTGATTTAGCTTAGACAAGCAGAATAGATGGAAAAATACAGAGAAGTATGTTTAAAACTGCTGACAGAGAAATTACAGAGCCCTGCTTCCCTACACGTACAAACTAGCTCAATGGCCTTGAAAGAAGGGAAGTAACAAGTTGGTGAACTGGCCATTGTAATTGGGACTAGAAGGGGGGTAAGCAGGTGCTGAGCCCACTCAAAGAACATAATTGGATAATCATATCAGTACCGGGACCAATAGAAGGGGTACGGGAGGTACGGGAGGTTACCGGGACCAATGAAATGTTTTTCTATACCTAGAATGGAGCAAAAGTCTATAAAAGTTGTTGTATTGCTAAAGAACATCGCTCAGCCATTTTGAAATTGACTTTGCTTGAGACTTGTGCACAAATAAATGATTTGGACCTTCTGAACAGACTCCTGGTATTATTGGTTTGTCTGCGCTCTGCTGCTACATATTCTTGGTGCGTTGGCCGGGAAGTTGTGGAATCAGAGTGTATATAGGGCAATATACCACGACTTTCCGCCTCTACAGGTTTGGTCCTGCCGGGATCGCGCCCTTCCGATGGGGGCTGCTCCCTGGCGCCGCCGGTCCCTTGCATCGGAGGGAGCTGGTCGGACCTCGGCGGGTGCCGGACCCGGCTGGAGCCAACACCTCGAACCCGAGTGAGGGGAGTCCGAGGTCCAACTCATGCGCCTGCTTGGGAAGTTTGAGGACTGCATCCGGTGAGTAAAGTTTTGATTTGTTATGTCTAGACAGATAAGAAAGAGCAGTGCTGCCATTTGAACTTGGAACTTGGAAATTGGTAAGAGAGCTTGATCACCTCTCAAAGACGGGCCGAGTAACCCCGCATGGGTATTCGCAGTGCGAAACCCCCGTCTTCTTGTATTTTGGAATTTGAACAAGACTAGTCAGAATAGATAGAAATGCATTCTGGGATACGTTGCTAGCATGATTGTATGAATGAAGTGTGAATGAGAGGTCTGGCAGCACGGACCAAGCGAAGGCGGACCCCTGAGTAGCGCATTTCGTGACCGGGCGACCGCGTTCAGGTCGCAAAAAGGGGGAAGCGATTGTCGTCTTGTCTTGTTATTTGTTTCCCTTATACGTTTCCAGGACCGTGAGGACCCCTTACCCACGGTCCGTCCTCCTTTTCCCTTCTGTCTGTTGTTGCACGCACACATCGAAATGGGAGGGGCGGGGTCTACTAGGAACACTCCATTAGAATGTATGATCGCACATTTTAAAGAAGGATATTCTGGAGACTATGGTATTAAAATGACTGCAGCTCGTTTACAGATTTTGTGTACTAGGGAGTGGCCCGATCTAGACCCTACCTGGCCCCGAGAGGGAACCTTTAATGTAGGAATTATTCAGTTAGTGCACCGTAGAGTGAGAATAGCGTATCCTGATCAGTATCCCTATATAGATTCCTGGTTAAGTATTTGTGAAGATCCGCCCCTTGGGCGAAACGCTGTTATGAAGAACAGTGCAGAATAATGTTAGCAAAGACAGATTATAGTCAGAAAATAGAACAGCCTAGAAAGAAAGGGAAAGGTGAGAAATCCAGGAAGAAACCTATCCTGGTAGATCCTGATTCCCCAGAAATGATTACCCGACAGCCCCAAACCCAGCGCCCAGTGAGAGTAGCCCCACGTCCTGCCCCAGAGCCCCAGAGACAGCAGGAACGGGATCCAACCCCTGAGTCATTACCTAAAGAGCAGGTAGATGAGCTCCCTTTGATTGAAGAAGATGATTCTACCGAGACAGAAAAAGGAGAATCAGATACCGAAACAGAGAAGGAAGAAGCTGAAAATTCCCTGAGTGATACTGACAGTGTAAAAGTGACTGCCAGTGTTAGCTCGCCAGTAAAATGTAAATCTAAAGTAAAGCACGTAGAGAAGAAGAAAATAACTCCTGATAGGACAGTTACAAAGATATCTCTTAGATCCCAAAAGACATCTACTGCCAAGATGATGCCTTTACGGCAAGTCCCGGGAATACCCATAAGAAATGAAGATAATGAGGTGGTGGCGGGACCCCTAAATTACGTGTATGTCCCCTTCTCTACCACTGATTTGTTAAACTGGAGGACACATTATGCCTCCTATACCAATAAGCCCCAAGAACTTACAGAATTAGTGAATACTATTATGGAAACCCACCAACCAACATGGGCAGATTGCCGCCAGCTTCTGTCCACCTTATTTACTACAGAGGAGCGGACACGAATTAGAAAAGCTGCTATAGATTGGCTAGCGGATAACCCTGTAGCTCCAGAAGCAGGGGCGGAAAGAATAGATAATCGGGAAGCGGCCCAAAGAGAATTCCCAAATGAAGACCCCCGATGGGATCCAAATACAGAAAGAGGATCCAGAGCCCTAGCCCGTTTTCGACAAGGCTTTATACAAGGCCTGAAAAGGGGGGGCCAGAAAGCTATGAATCTTTCCAAAGTCACTGAAGTTACCCAAGGCATAGACGAGAGTCCAGCAGTGTTTTATGAAAGATTAACTGAAGCATATAGAATGTGTACTCCCTATGATCCCGATGCACCAGGAAGTTTATGCATGGTGAATTTTGCTTTTGTAAATCAGTCTCAACCAGACATTAGACGTAAATTACAGAAATTAGAAGGGTTTGCGGGCATGAAAGCAACTCAGTTATTGGAAGTCGCTCATAAAGTGTATGTGAATCGTGATAATGAAAGGCAGAGAGAATGTGATCGAAAGATGAAGAAGAAAGCTGATTTTTTGGCTGAGGCCATAGTGGAACAGAAAAGGGGAGGCATCCCTAGTCGACGGAGCAGAGGACGGGGGCGGGGCCGAGGCGGAGGCCGGCCCCAGCTAGGCGTAAACCAATGTGCCTACTGTAGGGAGGAAGGACATTGGAGAGATGCATGCCCGCAACTCGAAGACGCCCATCAAGATGACGAAACTAATCATCAATGGAGAGAAGAAAGACGAGGCCGTCCCCGGAACCGCGGAGGAGCCAATCGAGAGCAATACCAGCGTGAAAGAGGAGAAGCCATACAAGCATTGGCTACGACAGCCCATGATGAAGATGACGTGGATTAGGACAGACCGGGCTCCGAATTTGCTTTAGGTCTCCAGGAGCCTATGGTCGGAATACAAATAGGAGACCAAGTTATGAACTTTATGGTTGATACTGGAGCAGAACATTCAGTAGTAGACAAGAAGATAGCCCCATTTTCTACAAAAGCAGTCACCATTGTAGGAGCAACTGGTGCCAAAGCTACAAAACCTTTTCTTCAGAATCGCATATGCAGTCTAGGAGGACAACAAATAACTCATCAATTCCTTTATATGCCTGAATGTCCAGTGCCACTACTGGGACGAGATATGTTAGCCAAACTACAATCCCAACTATCCTTCACTGAAAGAGGAGAAATGCAAATGACAGTAAATTCTCAAGCCAAACCAGCAGGAATGATGCTGCTTACTGTTCCCCGAGAAGAAGAATGGAGATATTACAGTGATGATGCTGTCCAAGACACCTATTTTGAACAAACTTTGAAAAGTATTGATGCCCCACCTGGAGTATGGGCAGAAGGCAGTCCTCCAGGCCTAGCCAAACATATAGCTCCAGTAATTGTAACCCTCAAGCCTAGTGCTACACCAGTACATGTCAAACAGTACCCTCTCCCAAGAGCTGCAATTGAAGGCATCCACTGCCACTTGCAAAGACTACTAGAACATGGCCTACTAAAAGTATGTCAATCCCCATGGAACACTCCACTTCTGCCAGTGAAAAAGCCTGGAACAGATGACTACCGCCCAGTGCAAGATCTAAGAAGAGTGAATGAAGCAGTTGAAACCATACATCCAGTTGTACCCAATCCTTATACTCTTCTAGGACTGATACCTGCTGAAGCTACCCACTTTACTGTACTAGATTTAAAAGATGCATTCTTTTGCATAACATTAGCCCCCATAAGTCAGATATTGTTTGCATTTGAATGGCAGGACCCTATCTCTGGAAGAGGGGGCCAACTTACTTGGACACGATTACCCCAAGGATTCAAGAATTCGCCTACCATCTTTAGTGCTGCACTGAATCAAGACCTTTCAAGCTATCCAGTGGCCCCGGGGAAGAGAGTGCTTCTCCAATACGTGGACGATCTGCTGATAGCTGCTGTATCAGAAAGTGAATGTATACAAGCCACCAAAGACCTCTTGCAGTTACTAGATGAAGCTGGATACAAAGTTTCCAGAGCAAAAGCACAACTATGCCAAAAAGAAGTGAAATACTTGGGCTTTCGTATAACCCAAGGAAGCCAAAAATTAGGCAGAGAGAGAAAAGAAGCAGTATGCAGAATTCCAACCCCAACTAACAGAAAGCAAGTCAGAGCCTTTCTGGGAGCGGCAGGATATTGCCGAATCTGGATTCCCAACTTTGCCCAAATTGCCAAGCCACTGTATGAAGCCACAAAAGGAGAAGAAAAGTCGCCACTGGAGTGGGGACCTGAGCAGGATACAGCCTTCAAGACGTTAAAGGAAGAATTGATGTCATCACCAGCCCTTGGACTACCAGATGTTCACAAGCCTTTCCACTTGTTTGTACATGAAGCACAAGGAAATGCCTTAGGCATGTTGACTCAGAAATTGGGAAATTGGGAGCGACCTGTAGCATACCTATCGAAACAATTGGACACTGTGGCCAAAGGATGGCCACCTTGCCTGAGAGCAGTCGCAGCTACAGCATTGTTAGTGAGTGAAGCAGATAAGCTCACACTAGGACAGAATCTACGAGTCACTGTACCACATGCAGTCCTTGCCCTTATGGAGCAGAAAGCAAATCATTGGCTCACCAATTCCCGAATGTTGAAATATCAGAGCATGTTATGTGAAAACCCACAGATACAACTGGAAGTGAGCCATGCCTTGAATCCAGCCACATTGATACCTGTTAGTGAAGAACTCCCAGAACATGATTGTATAGAAGTCATGGACACTGTATTCTCCAGCCGACCTGACCTGACAGATGTGCCCATAGACAATCCAGACCAAGTCTATTATGTAGATGGAAGCAGTCTCATCATCAATGGACGACGCTGCGCCGGATATGCAGTAGTCACTCAACATGAAGTCATTGAGTCATCAGCTCTAGCCTCAGGTACATCAGCCCAGAAAGCAGAATTGATAGCACTTACTCGAGCACTACTGTTAGGTGCCAAACTGGTGCTAAATGTATATACAGACTCTAAATATGCCTTTACTACCTTACATGCCCATGGAGCTCTCTATAAAGAACGAGGACTCATCACGTCCAGAGGAAATCAGTCAAGTATGGCCCCGAGATACTGATGTTACTTGATGCAGTATGGGCCCCAACTCGTGTAGCTGTCATGCATTGCAAAGGACATCAAGCAGGAAAAGGAGAAGTTGCCCGAGGAAATAGGTTTGCAGATGCCTCAGCACGACAGGCAACTATGACAGGACAAATTACACCACAAGCTATGCTGATGCAGGCAGCATTGTTTCCAGTACCCTTAAACTTATGGACACCACGATATACCACCAAAGAATTAGATTACTACTGTAACAAAGAAGATGGAGTACTGAAAGATGGGTGGATTGAGCTGCCACCAGCAGAGGGTAGTCAACCCCCAGGACGAATAGTAATTCCCGAAGTGTTAGGTCCAGCCTTTGTCAAAGCCTTCCACGAAGCCACCCACTATGGGAAAAGTGCTATGGAGAAAGCACTCAGACCACATTTCTGCATTACCATGTTAGCAACCCTATCAGCTTCAGTGGCACGCCAGTGTTTAATTTGTGCCAAAAATAATGCCAAGCAAGGTCCCACACCACCACCCCGAGTTCAGTCAGGAGGTGTAACCCCCATGCACCACCTGCAAATTGATTTTACTGACATTCCAAAAGCCAATGGATATCACTACCTATTAGTATTAGTTTGTACATTCTCTGGGTGGGTAGAAGCCTTCCCAACTAGAACTGAAAAAGCTCGAGAAGTCACTAAAGTTTTACTGAGAGAGGTTGTCCCTAGGTTTGGGATTCCAGCAGTAATAGGGTCAGACAATGGGCCCTCATTTGTTTCTCAGATTACTCAACAGTTAGCAAAAGCTTTGCAGATACAATGGAAGCTTCACACTGCATACAGACCCCAGAGTTCAGGGAAAGTTGAGCGAATGAATCGTACCCTAAAAGCCCAAATGTCTAAGCTTTGTCAGGAGACATGCCTGAAGTGGCCCCAAGTGCTCCCAATAGCTTTACTCAGAATACGCTCAGCTCCTGTGAAGTCAACAGGATTTTCCCCTTTTGAAGTTCTGTATGGTAAACCTCCACCAATAGTGCAGGGAATTAGAGGAAGTCTAGCCCAAATTGGTTCAGAAATAACCAGGCAAGAACTCCTAGCTCTTAGTTTTGTTCTGCAGACCCTTCATGCGTGGATCCAAGACCAGTTGCCTATCAACTTGACGGAACCCTTGCATCCCTACCAGCCTGGTACCTCGGTGTGGATCAAAGATTGGAAGAAGACACCGTTGGAACCCCATTGGAAGGGACCATACACCGTCATCCTGTCTACCCCAACTGCAGTAAAGGTAGCAGAAATCGATTCCTGGATCCACCACAGCAGAGTCAAGCCCGCAGCTGATCCCGAACCTGAGCAGTGGACAACAGAACAGCATCCTGATGCACCTTTGCGAGTTACTCTGAGACGGCAACCAGCAGCTTAGACACTTTGTCACAGTGCCCTGCAGCAGCCAAGTCTTTCGAAGAGGATTGCTGTTTTCCATACAGCAAGAGTTTGTTTCAACGAACCTCATGTGTGTGATTTTACACACTACTTTGATGCTACATTGATTGACCATACTTCAGAAGCCAACTGAAATTGCTAAGTTGGTTAATGTGTGATGGACAACTTGAGGATCTTCAATCAACACTCAGCACCCGTTGAATTGCTTTATTAGCAAACGGGACGAAGAAAAGAACGTCGTGATCAAGATTTTCAAGCTGAGGATTCAGAAGAACTCCAATCAACATGTATCTTTACCTTTGCTTTGCCCTGGTTGCCTGTTTTGGAGGCTTTGAACTGACTCATGCCTTACCTCCATGCACTGCTTGCATTACTTCTACTCGAACTGGACTGAAAGTAACTCAGACTTTGATTTACCATTCTTATTATACCTGCACTGGTAAAGTGACTCGGTGTATTTATAACACCACTGAACTAAATATTTGCACTAAAGGTAAATCTAGAGTATGCTATAATCCGCATCAGAATCCATCCTATTACACGTTGGAAATACGATGGAATGATGCAGATGGACCTTTAATCAGTGCCACACAACCACTTAAAGATCCTAGTAAACCTGCTGTTTTGAATTTTGATGCATGTGATGTTATAAACAGAGATAGTCGCTCTAAATGTGGTACCTGGGAAAAAGCATACCGCAATGATCATAAGTATATGTGCCCAGAAGGTGCCACAAGATGGGGGAAGTGTACATGTAAGAAGGGTTCATATAGTACTGCAACAGCAGCAGATTACTATTGCCCAAATTGGGAATGCGTCTTTTATGCTACATGGAATGCTGGTATAGTAGAAGAAGCTATAGATAGTCGAGTGGCCACTTTAACTAAGTCTAAATCAGATGACAAATGTAAGAAAGGTGCCTGTAACCCTTTACAATTACGGATACGTAATCCTAATGTATGGAAACAAGGATACAAGTTTGGTTTACGTATCGCAGGTTCCGGATCAGATCCAGGAACCATTGTGTATATAAGATTGAATACCCAAGCCCACAGGTCATCTAAATATCACATCCATAACACTTTCTATGAGGCCATGCATGTAAATAAGTTTGAGATCCCTCATCCTTCTCAGAATTTATTCTTAGAATTAGCCGGAGCGGTAGTATCTAGTCTTAAAATCTCAAATTGTTATTTCTGTGGCGGAACCCAGATGGGTGACCAGTGGCCATGGGAGGCCCAAGAACTAAATTATTCTCTGACTTACAATCAGACTGAATTACACAAGACTACTAGCGAATGGGTGTTAGCGCACTCAATTGTTGGACGTCTTTGCTATGCCAGAACTGGACCTCAGTTTACCCAACAGGTAGGACAGCTGGTCTGTCTTAGCCAGAAGTTCTATAATGACACTACCAAAAAGACGTCTTGGTGGTCAGGAATTAAAGAACCTGAACCACCTAACCCATTAGCTAGATTTCCTGAGCTTTCTCATTTATGGACAAATCTCGCCAAATCCCATGCTTGGCAAGCCCCACCTGGCCTGTATTGGATCTGTGGAAACCGAGTGTATGCCCAACTCCCACCACATTGGGGAGGAGCATGTGTCTTAGGGACCATCAGACCTTCTTTCTTTCTCCTACCCACAGAACATGGAGAACAATTAGGATACCCAGTATACTCAACTCACACAAAAGAGCACTGAGACAGAAGAGAGCACCCCTCCAAGTAGGCAAGTGGGAGAAGTGGAACGGTGATGATTGGCCGCCAGAAAGAATCATTGAATATTATGGGCCTGCCACTTGGAATGATGATGGTATGTGGGGCTATCGAACCCCAGTCTATATGATTAATCGTATTATCCGCTTACAAGCAGTAGTTGAAATAATAACCAATGAAACTAGCCAAGCTCTTACGCTTTTAGCTAGGCAAAGTACTCAAATGCGCACTGCTATATATCAGAATCGCTTAGCACTTGATTATTTGTTAGCAGCTGAAGGAGGAGTATGTGGTAAGCTGAATTTAACCAATTGTTGTTTAAAAATAGATGATAAGGGTCAAGTAGTTGAAGAACTTGCTGAAGATATGCGAAAACATGCTTATGTGCCAGTACAGACTTGGCACTCACTAAAGTTTCCTAACTGGTTTGCTAACCTTTTCTCATGGCTGGGAGGACTTAAAACTTTCCTTATATTAGTACTAATAATTATTGCTGTTATTTTACTGTTACCATGTATAATCCCATGTTGTATGCGTTCTATTCATAGTGCTATTGAAAGTACAGTAGAGCGGAAGACCGCAACTAAGATTATGGCCTTATATCAACCTAAACCTCCTGCATATAGTCAGAATCCTCTGACCATAGTATAACTATTTTGAAGTGATTTAATTCTCACACCTTATTAAGAAATAGGGTGAGATTAATCAAAGGGGGGAATGTGGCAGGTGAAGGCCTGTGATCCACAGTGTCTGACATAAGCAAGCAAGCCTAACTAGCTTGACCTGTAAATGAAGTCTGTAGAGAGGCCCATAGGAATTGCACATCCCCCAATATGCTGCTGTAGAATTAGAACTCAGTAAAAGCATTGATTTAGCTTAGACAAGCAGAATAGATGGAAAAATACAGAGAAGTATGTTTAAAACTTCTGACAGAGAAATTACAGAGCCCTGCTTCCCTACACGTACAAGCTAGCTCAATGGCCTTGAAAGAAGGAAAGTAACAAGTTGGTGAACTGGCCATTGTAATTGGGACTAGAAGGGGGGTAAGCAGGTGCTGAGCCCACTCAACATAATTGGATAATCATATCAGTACCGGGACCAATAGAAGGGGTACGGGAGGTACGGTAGGTTACCGGGACCAATGAAATGTTTTTCTATACCTAGAATGGAGCAAAAGTCTATAAAAGTTGTTGTATTGCTAAAGAACATCGCTCAGCCATTTTGAAATTGACTTTGCTTGAGACTTGTGCACAAATAAATGATTTGGACCTTCTGAACAGACTCCTGGTATTATTGGTTTGTCTGCGCTCTGCTGCTACAGTTTTACACCTTCTCATTCTTTGAAAAATATGTTTGTTCATTAATACCCTTTAAGTATTTAAAGGTAACCAGGCAGCAGTATGTCCATCCATTCCCATTCTTGCAGACCTTCCAAGATATTAAAAATTTACTTTATAAATTGAAAAAAAGCAAGGCGCGTGTGCATCTTTGTTTTACTCTTTTATTTCTGTGTTCATTTCTAGCTGATGTTTTGACTGTAGCTGTTTTGGTTCCAATATAAATTGACATACAGGCCTGAAAGAAGATGTAAGAAATGAAGGATTTAGTTAAGTGTCATTTACTGTATGCATCAGGATGATTACTGCTCCTTTAATGCTGAATTTAATGTAATTTAATGATTTATAACTTGCCCTTTCACCTAATGGGATGTACAGAGCGAAGCATAACAATCGCCCACCAAGCATGACAGTAATCAAACAATCAGATAAAGTTTACAGCCCGAATAAAACCTCAGTCCTTGTACATTAACTTCCCCATAAAGCATTGTCAACCTACCGCTCCCAGCCACCGTAGTCAATAGCAACTGATCTTTGCTAATAAAGGCAGCTACAGAAAGCCAAAGTCATGACCTCTGCTCTTAGCATTCACCTCCTACAGCTGTTACACTTCACCTGTGATGTCACAAAGGATGGTGACATAAGATGAGAATGAGCAGCAAAATAAGGTGAATGTCAATAGACAGAAATCCTGGTTTTCTGCAAATGCTCTTAGCCAAGAGGTATATAATAACCAATAATTGAAAAATATTGCAAAGAATACGAAAGGTAAGCACAATTATATCTGAGCATAAAAATGTTCTGAGTATTTCTCAAGCTGTCGGTATTTAAAGCCCCAAAATAGCCCGTTACAAGGCAAGCAAATTAAACTGTTGAAGAGGAAGCGCAGTCCTTAACCTTAAAACCCAGGGAAGTGATTCTGTGAAGAACTGTTTCCAAAAATACAATTTTAAAAAATTAATATGTTTAATGTCTACTAGCTTCCAGTGTAGGCGATCCATGGTTAATTCTTAAGAGTAAAGTTCTGACTCATATTCACTGAATTGATAGCAACATTTGACATGTGTTGGTAGATACCTACAGCAGGACCACCAAGCCAAACAGGAAATAATCAATGAACGAGTACGGGCAGATCAAGGCAGTGTGCTAAATAACGTTTGCCCAGTGTGCCATGGCTGCAAATAAAAAAAAAGGCAAATAGATAATATAAGGGTTATTCACAAGATGAGAAAATTGAGTGTGCCCCACTATAAAGGATGAATGGATGGGCAAACAGAACTGAGAATATCCTAATGCTTCTGTATAGGTCCCTGGTGCAACAGAACCTCAAGTATTGTATTCAGTCTTAATTTCCTCCCCCTCTATCCCCAATATCAAAAAGAATAGTGTAATTATAAAAGGTACAGAGGTATAGAATCGGGTTTTCAGGATATCTTTAATGAATATGCATGAGATGTTTACGTTCACCGCCCCCATTGTATGCAAATATATATCTCATGAAAATTCATTATCCTGAAAACTGGGCTGGTTTGTGGCCCTCCTGGACTGGAGTTTAACACCCCCAGGTTAGGAATCTTCGGCTTGGAGAAGAGAAGGCTGAGGGGAGGCACACCTAACTTGTCAGGTTTTCAGGATCACCACAATGAATATGCATGAGACAGATTTTCATTAAATGGGTCTCTGCTATATGCAAATTTATCTCATGCATATTCATTGTGGTAATCCTGAAAACCAAACCGGCTACGTATGCCTCCAGGAGAGGGCTGAGAAGCACTGTGATAGAGGTCTATAAAATCCTGAGTAGAGTGTAACAGGTAACTAAGCATCGAATAAATATTATTTCACTCATTGTATAATTAAGTTTCATAATTAATTGCCAGGGAATGTGGTAAAAGCAGTTGGCATAGATGGTTTAAAAAAGTTCCTGGAGGGACTTCCGGTGTGGCTATGAGCTGATCGGACGTGTGGCGATCGGCTCCAGACACCTACCCCGAGAAACCGGCAACATATCAACACATACCTCAGCAGATTACCCGTAAACCCCAGCTTCAGTGAAAGACGAAGTGCTGGAGAGTCCAAGTAACTATTGGTGATATTGGAGGCAGCCTGATGGCCACAAAACAGCTTCGGAGAGAGAAGCCACGAGCTCCTGAGGGAAAGATGGCGGAGAGCGTGCCAAAAAGCCCGTCAGCAGATGGCAACCAGGGACTGGTGACAGACATTAGCGCCGCAGTGGTGAAGGCACTAGATAGCCGCTTTTGCGAGTTGGCTAATCAACTGCAAACTGTCAGCCAGACCATCACCGAATTCACAGGGCGCATGGAGCACATGGAGTCCCGCATTTCCGACATTGAGGACACCCAGCAGACCTTTCAGACCAAGGTAGAAGCCTTGGAGCTGCTTGTGAAACAACAAGGCGAGAAGCTGGAAGATCTAGAGAACCGGGGAAGATGCAAAAACCTCCGGTTCATAGGGATCGCCGAGTCTGTTGCTGATGGCGCCCTCCCCAAGTTCCTACTTACTTGGATAGAAAAACTTTCAAATGGCAGAGTGGAAGGCCCTATCCATCTGGAACGGGTGCACAGACTGGGCCCTAAGCGGGAGCAAGCTCGGAGACCGCGTGCTGTGATCGCCCGCTTCTTGGATTTCCGCCAAAAAGAAGAGATTTTAAAGATGGCCCGAAATCGCAAGAGACAACTTACAGATCCAGATCAGATCCTCGTATTCCAGGACTACTCAGCCCTAGTAAGCCAGCAAAGGAAAGCTTACTCTACCATCTGCACGCAACTACTGCACAAAGGGGTGCGATTTGCACTGTTGTATCCCGCCCGACTTCGCGTGGACCATCAGGGACGGACCCACTTTCTACAGTCCCCGGCGGAGGCTCAGACTTTCCTAGATGGACTGATTAGTGAACCGGACTCTCCTCCGCGAGGCTAGATGGCCTTGCTTGAACCCGAAGAGAGCGAATGAAGAGCCCGGGTAATGCTTGCCCACTGACTAAAAATGGGACGTGCTGATGCAGACCGGGTTCCATCTATGCTAGTAAAAACTAAACATGCCATTTGTTTTTTTTTAGCCCATGGGGAGATTGGTGTTTGGGAGGTAATGGTATGAGAGCATGGTGGCCTGACAGGGTGGGTGATACATTTGATTCGGGAGATACAGTGTTGCATTGCTAGACGTGTTAAAAAATTGCAACTATGTCTTTAGTTTGTTCCAGCTTATGAACCTGTAATGTAATAGAGAGGAGAGGAAAGTGTTTCAGTTTAAAGCTACAAGGGTGTTTGAATTTTTACAGCCCGGGTGGCGGGGGGAGGGGGAGGCAAAGAGGCGGGGAGAGGCCTGCTTCCCTCCCCGTGGGCCCAGGGTTTGGTCGTTGTGGGACCGCGGGGAGAGGGAATGAAGCCCACGTTAGGTTAAGGCCCAGGGCCTGGAGTGTTAGACCCCCTCTAGAGTACTCACGGAGAGGAGGTCCGTGGAAGGTTCTCCCCTTTCAGGTCCCCGTGGCCTGGGCCTGGGGGCGGGGGGAGGGGGGAGAGGGTAGAACTAGAATGGAAAATCTTAGGGCCAATACCTCCTACTTTGGTTCATGGGGTGCAGTTTAACCTTCAGCGGAGCCTTGATATTATTATACATCTCTCGAGGCTGGGGTTGGGGGGGTCTTGAGCCCTCACTCCTTCACCCGTATGGTCGCTGCCTGGGGATGGGGGGCTTAGTGTGGTGTTTGGCTGATAGCGCTGGATTGGGGAGAGAGTGCACTACTTGGGCCTTGTTTCTGATAGTGGGACCCCAGGGTTAGTTGGAAAGAGGTTTCAGTGAGCGGTTTTGGGTTCCCATGAGAGATTAAGAATTCTTAAGGGCCCAACCCAGGCATTTACCTATGGTATAATGCCATTACAGTGAATGTCTTGTTGATGCTTTCCAGGAGACTACCGAGAACAAGTAGACGCAGTCATAACCTATCAGCTGGGGAGTGCTGGGGGAGGGGGGTTTAAGACGAGAACTTTCAAGGTAGCTGAAAGAGGGAGCGCCGAAGGTAGGGGTAGGGTCTATTGCCACAGGAAGCATGTCCCGCCTTCAAGGGGGACTGAGCGATATGACAGAGGGGGGGGGGGGTAGAAGGGAGTTCTGGGGGAATTGTTGGGGGGGAAGGGGGGGATGGGGGGAGGGTTCAGATCACACTTCGTATCACACCTGTTGGCAGAATCAGGATCGGTATTTTAATGGTGGAGAGGGGTTCCAGGCTGGGAGAGCCCCCTCCACAAAAGTGGAGTTTAATCTTTGGATGCGCCTGGACACTTCCCCGCCCCTTTGAAAGTAATCACATGGAACATCTGCAGGTTAGGCAGTCCCATTAAGAGATACAAAGTTCTCCATGCCCTGGCAAGACATAAATGTGACATTGCCCTCCTTCAGGAAACCCACCAGACAGAAGAGGAGCATAAAAAATTGCGAAGGGACTGGGTGGGGCAAATATGGGGCTTGCCTGCCATGGGCAAGAAGGGGGGGGGTGGTCATTCTGATCCATAAACGGGTGCGCTTTACAGCGGACAATGTTATCATCGATACTAACGGGAGATTTGTGTTGCTGCAAGGACCCCTAGAAGGGCGAACAGTGATCATTGGGAGCCTATATGGCCCCAACAGGTTTGACCCCCGCTTTTATGGTGATTTGGCATCCAAAGTGGAGCAGCTTCCCGAATGCCCCTTACTTCTGGGAGGGGACTTTAATGGCGTTTTGGATATAGATTCGGACACCTCCAGGGGAGGAGAAGCGTGGGAACGGGGCCCGACGGCTCGATTGCTACAAAGTTTTAGGGGCGGCTGGGTTTGGTCGATCCATGGCGGCTGCTACATCCCTCTGAGAGGGATTATACCCATCAGTCTCGGGCGCATGGTACCTTTGCTCGTCTTGATTACTTTCTGCTTTCAAGTGGCTTGTTTGCCCAAACGGAGGAGATTCAAATCGGCCCATTGGAGATCTCTGATCATGCGCTGGTATGGATTGATTTGCAATGGGGAAGGGATTCAGCTCGGTCGCGTATTTGGCGCTTCCCCCTCGAGCTTTATTGCGATGTGCAGTTCCACCAGTTCTTAAGGCAGCGTTGGAGAGAATTTGAGGCGGACCACCAATGTCATAGTGATGATCCGGAATTAGTTTGGGAGACGGCTAAGGTGGTGCTGCGGGGGGACATCATTGGGTTCGCAGCCCGGAAGCAATGCATCCTAGCAGAACGTATTATCCGCCTTAAAAAAAAAGGTCACTAAATTGCGGCGCCAGACGGCGCGAAATCCGACAATAGCTAACAAGAAGCAACTCTGGGAGACCCAAGTGGATTTGAATGAATTGATACATCAGAAAGCTAAGAAATCTATTTTATTTTATCGGTATCACCTATCTTGCCACGGGGACAAACCGGGGAAATTACTAGCCCGCTGCTTGAAAGGCTATAGAGGTTCGACCTTGGTGGCAGCACTGCAAGATGAAAAGGGTACTCTCCAAAAGGAAAACACGGTGATTGCCCGAATATTTCGTACCTATTTTCAATCGTTATACTCTGCGGAGCCAGCTGATCCTGTGGCGTTACAGGATTACCTGCGGCGGTTGGATCTGCCTCGCCTCAATGCGGAACAGCGGACGTTTTTGGGACAACCCATAACCCCACAAGAGATACAAACAGAAATCTCTAGGGCTAAGTGTTATAAATCACCGGGCCCAGACGGCTTTGGGGCCGAATTTTATAAATTACTTAGCGAATGTATAACCCCGAACTTGGTAGGGGTTTTTGGCCGGCGCGCGGAGCAGGGAGCTTTTTGGTGGGGGGATAATCATGCTCATATTGTCCTGATCCACAAATCAGGTAAAGACCCAGTACAGGCGCCCTCATACCGGCCAATATCGCTCCTTAACTTTGACTTAAAATTGTTTGCAAAAATCCTAGCGACGCGTCTAGCGGGTTTGCTGGACTTTTTGATCCATGAATCACAGGTGGGCTTTGTCAAAGGGCGGAGTGTGGTCCGAAACATGCAAAAGATACTGGCTTCTTTGGAGTGGGTACACAACCGGAGCTTGCAGTCCCTACTTATTAGCTTCGACGCAGAAAAGGCGTTTGATAGAGTCAACTGGCAGTACCTGTGCTATGTGCTACCGCAATATGGATTAGGGATCCCCTTCTGTAGGATGGTGGACAGTTTGTATGCCACACCCACAGCCGGAGTGCTCTGCAACGGGGTTCTCTCGGAGGCTTTTCCTCTTCAACGGGGTACCAGACAGGGTTGCCCTCTTTCCCCATTGTTGTTTGTTCTAACCTTGGACCCCCTTATATGGACCATAGAGTCTTCCCGAGAGATACTAGGAGTTTCGATCGGCTCCCGCGTGTTTAAGATATCAGCCTTCGCTGACTTTATCTATCTAGGTATAGTGTTGCCCCGACATCCCCAGGATTTATATAAGCGCAACCTGGAGCGGATTCTGCAATGTGTACAAACGCAGCTGCGGGCTTGGCAGTCTCTTCCGCTCTCTTTGTCCGGTAGGGTGGCGGCGGTCAAGATGGTGATACTACCGAGAATTCTGTATTGGATGCAGACGCTCCCAGTCTGGTTGTTGTGGTGCGATCTACGGCGCTTGGAAGCAGCGATTCGATCCTTCTTATGGAGGGGAGCCCGGGCGCATATCCCACTGACTCAGTTGGTGGGGAAGTGGCGGGAAGGGGGGATGGGCCTACCTGACCTGGGGATCTATGCCCTGGCTTGCCAGGCTAGACACCTGGGTGACTGGCTGGGAGGAACTGACGCATATACGCCTAGGGCTATGGAAGAGGGCCTTGTGGCCCCCTTGACGCTATTAGGGGTTTTGCACAGAGCGAATCGCGATTTACCGAGCACTGTCGCTAACAGTGCGCTGGTCAGTTCGGTCAAGCGTACATGGCAACAACTCAATACATACTGGGGGACACCCTGGAGGGCCTCTTGCTGGCTGCCCCTGCAAGGAAATCTTACCTTTACCCCGGGTACCGAGTCGGCGACATTCCGTGACTGGAGAAATAAAGGTATAATGACTGTTGGGCATTTGGTAGATCCCTCTGGAAAGTGTAAATCCTTTTTGTCTTTGTGCAGAGAGTATGGTCTACCTTCGAAACACTGTTTTGCCTACATGCAGGTCTCCCATTACATTTCTTCCCAGCCCAGAGAGGCGTTGATGATAGAGCGCTCGGCGCAGATTTTGGAATTTTTTAATCTAGGAGACGAAGAGCCCTTATCAATCTCGAAGTTGAAACTTCGATTGGACTGCTTTCATTTTCACCCTGATTATCGGAAAGTAGAAGAGGCATGGGAAGTAGAGTTGGGCAGAGCGGTGTCTCCGGGGACAGTTCGTAAAGCTCTTAAGCGAATAGTAGAAATTGCACACGGAGTGCGCTGGAGGGAGATACAATTTAAGTGTGTGACACGAGCCTACTTTTCACCTCGGAGGGCACTGCGTAGCCATTTAACGGACAACGGCCGCTGCCCTCGCTGGTTGGAACCTCTGGCGAACTTGTTGCACATGTGGTGGGGCTGTAGACACCTTACTGCGTATTGGGCTAGTATATGTTCCTTTATCAGCCGGCTCCTGCAGCGGCGCCTGCGGTGGTCTGCCTCCTTTGTGGTGTTGGATCAGCTTGACCTCCCCCACCCTGCGAAGAAAGGGGAATGTTTATTGATGTGCAAGACCTGTCTGGTGGGGAAGGGTTCCATCCTTCGGTACTGGCGGGAACAAAAACCACCTACTTTCGGGGAGTGGCGCAATTGCTTTCATCAGCTGATGCTAATGGAGAAATGGGGAGCATGGGGAAGTGTCAGGCGCTGGACGACATTTTTACTTGTATGGGAACCCTATATTCACACTCTTGGAGCCCGATGCCGTAACGAAATCTTGTGTGAAGGGAGTTAAAGGGGGTACTCGATAGGGAGGAGTTGGTTTGGTTGTGGAGGGGGGTGACTGCCAAGATGGCCTAATAGATCCGAAGTGTGGCTGACGGGGAGGGGGGGAATGCGGGGGGGGGGGAGGGGGGAAAGTATAATTATTATAACCCACCTGTATTTAAGATGTCTTCCGAGTGGGGATCAGAGTACACCCCACTTGGAATCAGGACTGTCTTGTTGTATGATGGTTGTTTATGTTGTTTGGTGGTTTACAAATAAAGATATTAAAAAAAAAAAAAGTTCCTGGAGGAAAAGTCCATAAACTGTTATTAAGATAACATCAGGGAAAGCTTCTGCTTTTCCTTGGGATAACCAGCATGGATTCTGTCTACTTTCTGAGATCCTGCCAGGTACATGTAACCTGGATTGGCCATTGTTGAAAACAGAATACTGGGCTTGAAGAACCTTTGGTCTGACCCAGTATGGAAATGTTTACCTTCAGGAATAGAGGCATAGACTAAAATCCTCCTTCCCATAATAAAGAAAACAGTAAAATGAAAACCAGGTACTCTCACTCATATGAAGTAACTCTCCTTCTTCTGTAATTCCACCCTAAGCTTTTCAGAATTAGTTTTAAATTAATTAAGAGAATCAGTAGTTACTAAATTATTCCTTTTTCATATACTGAAGGACTAGAACTTAATTCCAGAGAGGAGGAGATCCTGGATCAACTAAATGAACTCAAACAATTTGCTGTTTCCACGAAACTAAATCTTAAGGCCAGTAACTATTATAGAAAAGAAACTTATGGTACTTCTCTTGGGGTGTTGTAACATACTCTACTCTGTTTGGTACATCCATTCTGCAGGACCCACACTGTTCTATGGTGACTCTAATGGGGTCACTACATACAAATTTCATCTGAATGCAGGGCCCACTGAGGACAGTAATCCAGCTAGGCGCTGGCTAGGAGAGGAGAGCATTACTTAAAACAAATAAGACAGGAGGTGAGAAGGAGGTTCTATAATGAAGTCACGTTCTCAATGTTGTTTCAGCTATTGATTGCACGTAAAGGTTTTTTCCTAACAGCCATACAAAGTCAGGCTCTTAAGTGCATATTTTTACCTGCAGCAAGAATGGCCAATTTGCCAATAGTCCATTTACCCTTGTAAGTCTCCCTGATTATATATATATTTACAAAACATTGTTTAATATATAAAAATATGATGTCCAAATATGTGGTTTTATAGGATTGTTCTGGGGGGAATGGTGTTGAGATGATTATGATTGAACTTAATTATCAAACTCTTGGAGGAAGGGTGTTAGGGGTCTAAAAGTTAATTGCAAGGGGGCACAAGGCCGAAGGTTCACCTAAGATGCATACAGCCCTGAGTGTGGTTGAGATTCCCTTGAAAAGTACTGATAGGTAGGGGTAGCAGAGCTGGAGGCCTTATATAATGTTAGAGATGTGTAAAGTTATCATTTGGTCCTATGATGTGCCCTTCTTATTCCATATTTGTAGGTGATAAGAATAGGGCCAGCGCAAGGAGATGAGGCATCCTAGGTGAACCTCATCCCTTGTACCCTTCCTCCCCCATTCACAGTGCCCTCTCCCCCCCCCCCCCTCCCCGGCACCCATTGCTGCTGCTGTCACTCCTCTCTGGGACCAACAATGATGGCAATTGCTGAAAACAGCCCCGTGGAGCTTACCTTCAAGCTTTGGCTCCATGGGGCTGTTTGCTTCCACTGCCCGATGCCAACTTCCCGTGAAAACAGGAAGTCAGTATCGAGAGTTGGAGATGAGTGGAAGCAAACAGCCCTGCGGCACTGAAGCTTGAAAGTTCATTCCAGGGAACTGTTTATTTATTTCTTTATTTATTTAACAGTATTTCTAAACCGCCTTTTCTTAATAATCAAGGTGGTATCACAGCAAGCGATCAGGTAAAGTGTGTGTGTTGTACATGCAGTGAGGATAAAACTTAGTTGTGTGAGGGATGTGTTGGGTGCTTGATTTGTTTGAGCTATATACAGGGTGGGCTATTTACAGTGGTGCTAGAATCATATTTTATATATGTTTGTAGCTATGAGTGTCTCTGTCGGTCTCGGAGAGGGGTAACAGCGGCGGCAATGGGTGCCTCCGAAGGGATGGCACTCTAGGCAACTACCTAGTTTGTCTAATGGTAGTGCCAGCCCTGGATAAGAGGTATTTCATACTATCCTGTCATTTCTATAGCGCTTCTATAAAGCAGATGTTAGGTCTCCTGAAAACCAACTTTTGCAGTCTGGACAACATCAGTGGCTTCCCTACAACTAAGATCAGCCAAATTGTGCCAAGTCATTGTGCTGTGCTACATGCTGCACAAGGTTGAAGACTGCAAATCTTAGGAGGATGAAGAATAGGATAGCTTTGGGAGCAGTGGCTGCTGTACTCAGGGCTCATGTTGCCAGCTGAGATCTCGCAGGTGGGTGTGATGTGTATAAAACGTTAGTTGTCTAACTGATGTGAATGGGAAATGGTAATAGAAATTGATGAGTGTGTGTGGTTTTGTTGCTATGTGCTTTGTTTCCTTGAGCTTTTTGGAGTGATGTCCCCCTCTAGATGAGTCGAACACCTTTGTGTGAGGTGCTGTAGATGAGGCTGTATTTCCCACTGTCCCTATTTTTCTTCTGGCTTGTGGTATAGTACTGTTGTGAGCTCTCAAGGCAAATACTGGAGGACTGTTAATCGATTAAAGAGAAGGCAGAAATAATTCTCTTTTACTTGTTTGCAATACCTAAACCTTCCATTATGCAGATCATCATGTTTGTACCTTTCTCAGGCATGGACAAGATATTTTTCAAAAGTCATTTGCCTGGCTTGTGGTGGAAGCCCAAGCCAGAATGGTTGATATACAAATTTGTTAAGGGTAACATATGAGGCATGGACTTTGAGGATAAAGGTGCACTGGAAAGGGTGGGGAGGGGAGAGGTAATCTATAACCTCAGAGGAGTGGGCGCTCATTCTGTGGTGCAGTAGTGGCCTGGCATTGTGGTGGGCAGTATCTGAAACTGTGGTGATTGAAGGTGGTTATCTCCCGGGGGATGGGTGGAGACTACAGAGATATTGAAGAGGGGAGGTAGGTGGAATTTTTCCTCTTTAGATGAGTTTCACCTCAGGCAGTACTGCCTGTTGTTGAGGGTCTATCTGTCTTAGTTTGAGCATGTGCAAACAAAGCTGTGCATAGGAGACAGCATGCAGCAAGCAGCCAGCCACAGACCCTGGCAGCAAAGAAAGGGAACCTGCAGAGGGGTCCACCCTTGCTAGCGAACGTTAGTGGCAAGTTTGCAGTGCAAACTGATTTGGGTCACAACTGTCCAAGATGAGAGCAATGTAGCAAGCAGGAACCCAGGTCCCATCTGCCAAAGAAGTGAGAAGATCGACATTAGCGCAACAGACAGGAAACCTGGTCCTCACTTGCTGAGGGTGTGCGGACACTGTTATCAAAAGAGCATTCTGGGTTTAGTCACGGGTCATTGGCTAATGAGAGAGGGTGGCAGAGATTTATAGGTTGTAGGGGAGTGCAGAAACCCTAGCACCCCTGCTAGACCCTACCTCTCAAAGAATTGGAGAGTGGCCCAAGAGAGTAGTGTGGCAGGTGGGGAGCATGTGCTTCACAAGCCAAAAAATTCAGACACTGGCAGAGAGAAGAGAGCAGCGGGAGGGGATCTTGGGTTGTCTGCCCTACAAGAGAAGAAGGTACTAGTAGAGGGGGGAGGTGTGAAGTGAAGTGCTAATGGGGAGCAAGTGTTGACTTAAAACCCCTTTAGCACTCCCAACAGTTTTAACAATTCTCTAGTCACCCCACCTCCTCCCCATTCGCTCTCCTTTTGCAGCAGGCACATCCAGACAGGGCCAGCGCCGCCACCAGGCAAAGAGTTGTCTAGGGTGCCTGCCCTCCAGAAGCATCCATTGATGCCCCTCTCCAAGTCCTGCAGTGGCGAAAATAGCCCCAAAACCACAATGCAGTGCTTACTAATACACTCTGGCACTGCACTTTCCTCCTCTTCCCAGGTGCCTTTTCTGCAGTTTAACTGGAGGTGGCATGGGGAAGGGGGCAGAAGCAGCACATAGAAGGAGGAGGGAACACGATGCAGCACAAGTATATTAGTAAGTGCTATGTCACGGTTTAGGGTTTATTGCAGCAGTGGAGGCAATGGGGACAGAGGACCACGGGCGGCGGGGGGGGGGGCAGCTGGATGGAGGGCCCATCTAGGGCACATCCAAGTCTTGTACTGCGGCGACCCTGCCCGGCTCAAGGGGTTAAGGACATGAGCAGCCGCTGTACTTCGTGAGGGAAGGAGGAAACCTTTGCCCCCAGGAATGCTGGGAGTTGTAGTTCCAGCTCTTCTCACTCCGAATTAAGAAACTGTAGTTGTGGTTTCTTTATAATAAGTATTTTATTAAAGTAAAAGGTAAATGTTCCATCACATGCAAACAAGGGTGCTTCAAAAAGGCAAACAGAAACTTCAGGTTAAATGCAACTCAAAATACAAATGCTGCTTTTTCCCTTTCCAGCAAATTGCTCTCTTTTGCCTCCAGAGGTCAGTTGGCTTCACTGCACCTCTTACAGCCACAGTTACTTTCACTATGCTGAGAATCAGGTGGAGGTAATTAGAACTTCCATTTTCACGGCAATACAACAGCTTTACAGAACTCAGCTCACACACGATAAAGGCAGTTCCCTTCAGCTTGGCTTTCCTATACAGCAAAATGTACAGTCCATTTGTTCACACTCAGGTATGCTTGTATTTCCCTGGGTTACTCCTTCAAGCTGTGCTGAATTATTTGCCTCTTGTGATACTAGCTGTTTTCTAGCCTGTAAGTCTAAAAACTGTTGGAAGCTCTGAAGTAGCAATTCAGCCTGTTCCTTATGAGAGAGGGCACTACTATCTGCTATAGCTTTTCCCTTCTGCTCAAGGCTGTTTGTCTTCTCTTCCTTTAAGATAAAGGTATTAGGATAATTGCTAGTTTCTTTAGCAATTGACTCATAGGAGGAAGAATTATCTCTATACTCAGCTTGGCAGCCGGGTGGCCAATTACTCACTGTTTGTGCAGCACTTCTGCCTGCAGATGGCTCCCAGGCTCTCCAGCTGATCTGTTTGTTGCTCTCCGGCACAAACGACGTTTCAGGGAATGATTGCTCTTTCACCTGTGCTTGTCCTGAAGTCTTTCTCCCCCAAGGCGATGCCTTCCAAGGGTTATCCACTTCAAGGTTAAATCCTCTCTGCGTGGGACTTCTGCTTATTTCCCTGGAATAGGATTGTGCAGGTTTTCTTCTTATGCCAGGTTCCAAAGTATCTTTAATCACTCCACTGGCTTTCCAACCATCTCCTTGTTTCTTCTTCCAATATTCCTTCCTTCCTTTACCTCCTGTATTCCTTGTACTTCTTGTACTCCTTGTACCACCTCCACTCGTGCTTCCTCTACTCGGGTCTCTTATCCGTCCTCCACTCGGATCTCTTATCCGTCCTTCACTCGGATCTCTTATCCGTCGCTCCCTCGGATCTCTTATCCGTCCTTCACTCGGATCTCTTATCCGTCGCTCCCTTACACGTTCTCCCTCTTCAGAGCCATGCTCTGGTTTAAATGTACATTCTCTTTTGGACACGCCCCTTCCTAGGGCTGGGTGTGCCCAATCAGAACTGCAGGGCTCCTCCCCTGGGCTGGTCTCCCTACTCAGCTCTGAGGAATAGAGTCTCTCTTTTTTCCTTGCCCTGTCATTTTGGTATAAATCCTGCTGACCCTCAGGATTTTCTACTATCCCCATAGGCTCAGGAGGGCGCTGTTCACCACAGATCCCCCCCCTTAAGATATCACGGGCTGGCTTCTGACCAGAGGCACAGCACGTGATTCTACTCCGGGGTCTGGCG
The DNA here is from genome assembly GCA_033557465.1 of Ichthyophis bannanicus. Lineage (NCBI taxonomy): Eukaryota > Metazoa > Chordata > Amphibia > Gymnophiona > Ichthyophiidae > Ichthyophis > Ichthyophis bannanicus. The sequence continues at coordinate 397,173,392 of CM066035.1, forward strand.
TTGACCTGTGCGTTCTTCATCCTTTTCCCGTCTTGCACTACGGTAGCTACTTGAGCTAGGGCTGTTCTATCGTGCCAAGGCTTCAGAAGGTTAATATGATACACTTGTGTGCGTCCTGTCTGATTCTTCACGAGATAGGACACTGGACCGACTGGTCGGACCACGGTACATGGGCCTTTCCACCGGCTCTCGAATTTCGGATCAGGGCCCGACACCATCACAATAACCCTGTCTCCCACGGCTAACTGGCGTGGCCGTGTGCCTTGGTCATAGTAGTCTTTCTGTCGTCGCTGATTATGTCTTAAGTTGACTTCCGCCTTCTTGGCTTCTGGCAGCCTATATGGACGTTGGCGTACTATCTCGCCCGGCGGCGTTATAATCCCATGGGTGATCAGGTCTGTCTTGCCTGGCATGGGTGTGAGGACATCCTGGTACCTTGTCCGTAGCTGGACCAACTCTTGTTTCTGGGTCCACGACAAGTCTTCATCCATTCTAGGCTCAGGGTGGCTTTTACAGACTGCGATTTGCGGCCCTAGGTCTTCCTCTTCCTTTTCTTCTACCATCGCAGCTAGAGCTTGGAAGCTGGTACCCCCCGTTGACCCGAATCCACCTGCTCCTCGAGCCGTTGTAGATAAGCTGGATACTTCTTCCAGCGGAGGCATACCTACACGCTCGCAGATTAGTTGAGCTACTCGGTCTCCAACCTGGATTTTAAAGTCCTCCTTGCCGAAGTTGAACATAAGAATTTTAATAGACCCCCTATAATCCGGGTCTATCACTCCGGCTCCTATGTCCAGAAAATGTTTCACGGCGAGTCCCGATCGTGGGGCTATTCGGCCGTAGCATCCTAGTGGCATTTCCATTTGTAGAGCAGTATCTATCAATGCCTTCCCTTGCTTAGGCACTATGACCTCCTCAGCACTACAGAGGTCATAACCTGCTGAGTTACTTGAAGCTCTCCTAGGGGGTTGCGCATTAGGGTTCAGTTTGCAAAATCTCAGCACAAATACCGGTTTCTTCACCATTTCTTCCCTGGGAGGCGGTATTTTCCCTTTTTTGCCTTTTTAGGTGAGCAAACAAAGGACTAGGCACTATGCTTTTCCTAGTGGCTTGGGTTGGAGCTTCTACCGGGGATTCTCTGGTAGCTTCTTGCTCTTTCAAAATTAAGCCTTGTTCCACTCCTTTATGGAAGTGTGGCCAGTCTTTACCCAAAACTAGGTTATGAGGTAGCTTGGGGACTACTGCAATGGGGATTTTCTTCAGCACACCTAGTGCTTTCACCTGCAGACTGTATACAGGGTATAGCGACGTACCACCATGTACACAGCGTATCTTCACATTTCGAACAGGCTGAATCGCTATCCCTGTTGCCTGGATTTGCCGCCACAGCGCCTTGGAGAGCATTGTTTGCTCTGCGCCAGAATCAAGTATCGCAGTGGTGGCAATCCCCTGCACCTCGACCTCTATAAGAAACCCTTCACGAGCTTTATGCGCACTCTCTGCTACTAAGGCAGTCTTAAAACAATTTCTCTGTATATGCCCTTCTCGGCCACATTTAAAACATTTGCCAGGCTGAAACCTAGCCTTTACAGTCGGCATACACATTCTGCTTGCACCATATTGAAATTTCCCCTTCCTTTCTGATTCCGTGATTGCTGCCCCCTTTAACTCACTATTGCTTTTAAGAGGCATTGCTTTGGCCTGCAAGAAGCGTTCCGTGAGGTCCACTGCCTCATGTGGGGTTTTGCAGCTTTGCAGAATCAGGAAGGTCTTTATCTCATCTGGTATAGCGTTCATATATTGCTCTAGCACTAAGCTTTCTAGTATGGACTCTTTAGTCCTATGCTCCGGATTAAGCCATTTATTCAACAATGTGCTTATCCTATACACTAGGGCTTTTGGTGACTCACCCTGTTTTAACCTCACCGCTCGCAAGAGATTATGGTAGGCTAGCGGCGTAAGGCCTAGCCTTTCCCGGACCGCTTTCTTCACCTCCCCATAATTTCCGGCAAGGTCAGGTGGCATGCTCCTGTAGGCCGCCATTGCTTCTCCTGTGAGGGAAGCTGCGAACCTGATGGCCCAATATTCCTCTGGCCATGCACTCAACTGTGCTACCCTTTCAAAACTTTCAATAAAATTGTCAATGTCATCATTGTCCTTTAACTGACCAAAGTTAAACATAGTCTCTGCGCCTAAACCATGCGCAACTATAGGAGCTAAACCTGGAGGTACGGTCGGTTTCTCCTTTGGCATCTTCTGCTCAGCTACCCAGTTTTTCAGCATGTCCAGGAGGGGTTGCTGCTGAGCCTGTATGGCAGCGGCAGTCTGCTCTTGAAACTCTAGACTCAGGTCTCGCTGTCTTTCAAGTTGGGTTGCCATCCACTTGAATATCTCCGCTGCTTCCAGCGACATCTTTGCTATCTGTGAATGCAAACAGAGAGAAAAAAAAAACCAAGTGCGATTCCTCACACACACCAAAAAAAAAAAAAACACTTTTCCTTTTTTTTTTTTTTTTTTTTTTCACTAGCTGGCCAACACCCTCAGCCCTGTATCCTTTCCCTTTCCCAGGTGGATACCTATTACCTGGCTCAGGTGTTGCGTCACGCTTTCACAGCCTTCGTTGCAGCTGGCACACCGATGCTGGGACTGTCTCCTTCCTCTCAGGATGGTCTGCAATCGGTTCCTTCTTATAGTTGCTCCTTTGAAGTTTCTTTCTCTGCGCGGCACCTTGCGCATGCGTGGAAGATATCCTGCCAACGTAGCCAACTTGCGGCGACCCTGCCCGGCTCAAGGGGTTAAGGACATGAGCAGCCGCTGTACTTCGTGAGGGAAGGAGGAAACCTTTGCCCCCAGGAATGCTGGGAGTTGTAGTTCCAGCTCTTCTCACTCCGAATTAAGAAACTGTAGTTGTGGTTTCTTTATAATAAGTATTTTATTAAAGTAAAAGGTAAATGTTCCATCACATGCAAACAAGGGTGCTTCAAAAAGGCAAACAGAAACTTCAGGTTAAATGCAACTCAAAATACAAATGCTGCTTTTTCCCTTTCCAGCAAATTGCTCTCTTTTGCCTCCAGAGGTCAGTTGGCTTCACTGCACCTCTTACAGCCACAGTTACTTTCACTATGCTGAGAATCAGGTGGAGGTAATTAGAACTTCCATTTTCACGGCAATACAACAGCTTTACAGAACTCAGCTCACACACGATAAAGGCAGTTCCCTTCAGCTTGGCTTTCCTATACAGCAAAATGTACAGTCCATTTGTTCACACTCAGGTATGCTTGTATTTCCCTGGGTTACTCCTTCAAGCTGTGCTGAATTATTTGCCTCTTGTGATACTAGCTGTTTTCTAGCCTGTAAGTCTAAAAACTGTTGGAAGCTCTGAAGTAGCAATTCAGCCTGTTCCTTATGAGAGAGGGCACTACTATCTGCTATAGCTTTTCCCTTCTGCTCAAGGCTGTTTGTCTTCTCTTCCTTTAAGATAAAGGTATTAGGATAATTGCTAGTTTCTTTAGCAATTGACTCATAGGAGGAAGAATTATCTCTATACTCAGCTTGGCAGCCGGGTGGCCAATTACTCACTGTTTGTGCAGCACTTCTGCCTGCAGATGGCTCCCAGGCTCTCCAGCTGATCTGTTTGTTGCTCTCCGGCACAAACGACGTTTCAGGGAATGATTGCTCTTTCACCTGTGCTTGTCCTGAAGTCTTTCTCCCCCAAGGCGATGCCTTCCAAGGGCTATCCACTTCAAGGTTAAATCCTCTCTGCGTGGGACTTCTGCTTATTTCCCTGGAATAGGATTGTGCAGGTTTTCTTCTTATGCCAGGTTCCAAAGTATCTTTAATCACTCCACTGGCTTTCCAACCATCTCCTTGTTTCTTCTTCCAATATTCCTTCCTTCCTTTACCTCCTGTATTCCTTGTACTTCTTGTACTCCTTGTACCACCTCCACTCGTGCTTCCTCTACTCGGGTCTCTTATCCGTCCTCCACTCGGATCTCTTATCCGTCCTTCACTCGGATCTCTTATCCGTCGCTCCCTCGGATCTCTTATCCGTCCTTCACTCGGATCTCTTATCCGTCGCTCCCTTACACGTTCTCCCTCTTCAGAGCCATGCTCTGGTTTAAATGTACATTCTCTTTTGGACACGCCCCTTCCTAGGGCTGGGTGTGCCCAATCAGAACTGCAGGGCTCCTCCCCTGGGCTGGTCTCCCTACTCAGCTCTGAGGAATAGAGTCTCTCTTTTTTCCTTGCCCTGTCATTTTGGTATAAATCCTGCTGACCCTCAGGATTTTCTACTATCCCCATAGGCTCAGGAGGGCGCTGTTCACCACAGTACCAACCCAACATTCAGCTTCTCCTGCACTCAGTCAAACCACTAATAAGCTCCCATCCATTCACTCACTCAGGATGCCTTCCTGCCGCCAGCTCTCTTCTGCTTACTTAAATAACACCTCTGATGTTTATATACCCATCTACTCACTCAATCTGCCCCTCCGCCACTAACACCCCCCTTTCACGCACTAATTAACACAGCTCGCACCACCCCTGTATCCACTTGCTCATTCAGCACTCACCTGCTGTTATAAGCCCCATCCAGAGCCAGCCCTAGGGCCAATACAAGGTATTGGGCACCCTAGGCAAAGCTTCAACCCCTGTCCACAACCCCTGTCCACTCACAAAGAACTGACATAAATCCCCATGCACTCACAGACTTTGCATGTCACGCATAAATCTCATCTGCTTACTGACTCACTCAGCTCACTCCGTTACTATTAACCGTACAGGCATGCACTCAGGCATCCTCCAGCAACTCATAACATGCCGTACACTTATTCACTCCGCTTTCCCATCCACTCAATCGCTCTTAGCCCCACTACCAGGGCTGGTTCAAGGATATGAGCACTCTAGCAAACACCATTCCCAGTGCCGCCTTCTGCTCCAACCCCCCCTCCCATTACCACTGTACTGCCCCTCTCAGGGATGTGCAATGGTGGCAATACTTTTGTTTTTAATAAGCTTTTGCCAAAATACAACTCAAATAACAAACAACATGGGGCCCGATTTTCATCTGGGTAGTGCTATGCGCCGTGTTGGCTCATAGCCCAACCGCCATCCATCTAACCCGGATTTTCAATGCTGGAGTCATATGTGGCCACAGCATTGAAAATCTGGATCTCGCTGCACAAGCAGGAAGCCACAGCAGCTAGCTCGGTAGCACCAATTTTTTATGCTACCCGCTTAGCCCCTGCATGGAAAGATAGGCAAGGAAAAACCTTACCTATCTTTAAGGCATCAAAAATCGGTGCTACCCATTTAGCCCTTTCCTCTGCCCCAGGATTCCCCTAACACGCCCCAATGCTAACCGCATAGCAACTCGGCGCATTAGGGACTTATCTGTGATTTTCAAAAGGCACTACCCGTGTAGGTGCCTTTCAAAAATCCCACATAAGTCATTTACACTGGTCACTAGGGCAGTTACCTACTACTATTACTACTACTACTACTTAACATTTATAAAGCGCTACCTCATACGCAGCGCTATACAGACATATAAGAGTGACAGCCCCTGCTCATCAGAGCTTACAGTCTAATCAAGACAACAAAACACACAGAGCAGCAGTCTAGTTAGAGCAAAACCAGGTTGGCTGTCTCCCATTACTACTACTAATACTACTGCGCAATTATAATTAAATAAATAAGAGACAGACAGACAGTCCCTGCTCGATAGAGCTTACAGTCTAGTCAGTACAGTAATAGAGACAGTCTAGTCAGTACAGTAATAGAGACAGTCCCTACTCATTAGTGCTTACAATCTAGTTGATACAACACAGGGAGATTATGATCTGGTTAGGATAAATAGAGAGGTGAAGGTAGGAGTGGGTTGGGGGAGAGGGGATAAGGTGGGTTAATGGGTTACATTACAGCAGCATATACTACACACACAGTATAAATAATTGCAGTCCAGGCAGGTTGGGCATCGTGGGTTCCATAACATCACAATGAGGGTTACATTACAGGCAGGCTGGGTAACATGGGTACATTGGATTACATTAGATTGGAGAATGCTTACATGGTGAAGTTCTAGTGGTTCCGGTGCCTCTGGTCTGGTCTGGTCTGCTCTTTGGTGGAGTTGCTGGAGTGGGGTGGAGGAGCAGAACGTGGCTGTTCACAGTGCCGCCTAAGGGCCACGCCAAAGGGCCCTTTGGCATGGCCCTTAGGCGCGGGCCCACCAGACGCGGGCATGCCTTGGAGCACTTTAAATTTAAAGTCCTGTGCCGGGTGGTTCTTCGGCCTGATTGGCCATGCGGTGGGGAACAGGGAGGAGCATACCTGCCTGCTCCCTTCCCCATCGCCATTCGGGCTGGTGGCTGGTCTCCCGCGCCTTAGAGCACTTTAAATTCAAAGTCCTGTGCTGGGTGGTTCTTCAGCCTGATTGGCCATGCGGTAGGGAGCAGGGAGGAGCTTACCTGCCTGCTCCCTTCCCCATCGCCGATCGGGCTGGTGGCTGTGTAAATGCCTTCGAAAATCGGGCCCATGATCTTTAAGTACTTAGGTAACTGAGCAGCAGTCCACATCAAGGGAAGAAAGAGGCAAATACCAACAAATCAAAATTCAAAGACAAAATATAGGAAGGTCAAAGGGAAGAGCAAAAAAAAATTCTTTCTAGCTTACACCAGTGGGCTCATTCCTTTATGGCTCCAGATGGACCCTCAATTTGCTTATCAACCAGGAATTTCTCCAAATGAGAAGGATCATAGGAAAAAATAGTGTTTCCCAGCAATGTGAGAACACACTTGCAGGAAAAACGCAAAATGAAAGTTGCACCCATACCCAAAACCCTAGATTTCAAGGCTAGAAGCTGCTTTTTATGAAGTTGAGTGTTCCTGGAAACATCACGGAAGATGTTTAACTTCGGACCACAAAAGACTGCCTCTTTATTTTTAAAGAAAAGTTTTAAAACCTCAGTCTTGTCAGCCTCTGAAAGAAAAGTTCCAAAAAAAGTGGCTCTCTTTGATATAATTTCAGCGGAATCCTCAAGAAATTGGTCAAGTCTTGACTTTCATTAGGTGATAGTACATCAATACCTTTCTCCCAAGCAACCTCTTTCCTAAGTTCATTAGGTAAATAATAACATTTCTGCACTGGGATAGCTTCAGTTACTAACAATGCCACCTTGAAATACTTATCAAGCAGAATTTGGTCAGAAAGCAGATGAGTTAATGGGAAATTAAGGAATCTTAAATTATTAGCTTTTAAGGCATTCTCAAGAGCTTCCATTTTATAGTGGATAGAAAGTTAATCTCTGATCGAGGAAACACTGGTCTACTGCAGAGATTGCAACTGACCCTCCACTTTAGAAATGGATTTACCCATTTCCAGAAACCTATTATCTGCTTCCTGCAACTTCTGAACCATCTCCTGAGAAAAGAGGAAGAGCGGAGTAATAGCGGTAGATAATTTATTATCAATATTTGCAATAGCAAGCCATATGTCTTTCAAAGTAGTATTTGAGATTGTAGTATAGCTGTCTGCCCTCCTTCTTGTAGGAATACTGGCTTTGGCAGAGGAGGAGGAGGAGGAGGAGGAGCCACATGTTCTGGGGTAATATCAGATAAAATGATTGGCAACAATTGTGGGTTGGGAAAAGAAGGAGGAGACCTTTCTGCAGAACTAATAGACACTCCCTTAAAGGAAATCACTACTCGTAAAATGCTTGTTCAGTGGACCAATCACTTTGCCTGAAGCTTGAGCAATAGGCAGAGCTTTGGTCACAGTCTTAGCTTTCCTTTTCCCCATGCAAACGAGGAAATAGCCTCCTAGGCAAACAGCACAAAGACAGAGAACAGTACCTGATCTTCACAGGATCAACTCACAAAAAGCTTCCCCACCGGCTTAAGAGTACCTTCAGAGGCTTCACTCTGATGACATCAAAGAGGGGTGGCCACAATGATGCCTGCAGGGCTCAGCTCAGTTTAACACAATGTGTTCTGCCCTGCTAGAGCCTCGGTTAGAAAGCCTTGGCTCAGAATGCATCCCAGCCCAGCACAGAAGCCTCAGATCTTCAAAATACAAAGGCCTCTCCAGCTGCTTAAGAGTACATTGTGACACAGCAGACGGTACAGAGCCCATGGAGTTAGGGGAAAGTAAGGAACTTACCTCAGAATCAGCTCATGTAGAATTAGCTGAGCAGCAGATAAACTTAGCACATGTAGAATTAGCTGAGCAGCAAAGAAACTCAGCACAAGAAAAGCAAAAAGGCATTAGAGTAAAATGTCCTTGCACTAGTCCTGACGTAGCTAGAAGCAGGAAGGCTAATCAGGAACACCTGTTCTCAGAAACCCAGGCAGCATGCAAAGAGAGCAAGGATAAAAGCTGCATGGTAGAACCAGGGAAGGCCAGTAGGGGCAGCGACCTGGGAGGACTAAGCCAGCATCCAGTGAACACACGTCATGCTGGAGGAAATCCACTGAGGGAAGGAAGCAGTAGGTGTGGCAGCAGAGCAGGAAACAGCCAGCATCATGCCCAGGACCCTGCTAGGATTCCTGGTAGTTGGAGAGCCCAGGAGAGAGCTGCCAGAAGCCCAGATATAAGAGACAGAACCACAGCTAAGAGGTGGGAACCTAGCTTTGCTAAAGAAAAGGCAAGAAGTTCTGTTTGGTTTGAAAGGCAAGGGCGTGGCACCAGAAGTAACTTTGACACTGAAAGTTACACAGTAATTCCACCAGCGTGGAGAAGAAGGGAAAGCCAGAAGGAAGCTTTTAATATACCAGGCATTCAGGGCCCTGGATTTAAAGAGCCCTTTCTAGAAAAGCTAGCCCATGACTCACAGGAGAGTTTTAAGGAAGACAGCAGCTGTGAAGAGTGTGACCCATATGCAATCGTAAGTGACTCTGAGTTAATGCAGTGGGAGAACAGCAGCTATAATTCTGACCCTGTGCCCATGGATTGTACAATTTGTTTATCTGACGATATTGTATCTTTATGTTGAACGTGTGCAAAGCAGCCAGTTGATGGTGCCTAAAGGAAAGAAGATATTTTTCTGTGCAACAGTTCTTTTGTTTCATATTGTTTGTTGTATCTCAGGAATATCCCATCAGGGCAGGGAATAAAGCCCTAATATTATTTTTGCCTTACCACTTGACTACAAGACTCTTTTTGTATCTAAGGCAACTTAAATCTTAACACCCTAGGCAGCTGCCAAATAGGGTTATATGAGGTAGCTATCACTCACTATCTCTCACAACATTTGGGGGATTTGCTCTGATGACATCACAGGTGGGTGGCCACAGTTATGCCTGCAGAGTTCAGCTCAACACAATGGCCCTCATTCTGACCCACATTTAGCGCCCGGATTGTGCTGGTGGGAACAAAGATCCCCGCACGTAGATGCAAGTTATGTGGGGAGCTCTGTTCGTGGGAGCGGGCCAAAGGAGGAGCAAGGGCAGCAGTGGGTGGCGTCATGAACCCAGACATACAGGGCCGATTCCGAGGTTGGTCCTGTACATCTGGGTGCAGCCATGTAAATGGGGGAGATGGAATAAGTCCCGCAGGATGTCAGGGGATGCCGGAGCTGGGGCACTAAAGGCAGATGAGGGTGTGCAGGGGTTCACCACGGCCTGACCCTGGCCATGGAAGGCCCAAGTGGGGGCCAGGCTGTAGGGAAAGGATATTTCAGGGTTTGGCTGGCTATCACAGCTCCTGTATGGAGCCACGGTAGCATGGCAACAGGACACCATGCCACCACCACTCCATGCAGGAGCCAGGCTGGGCTAGCCAGATAAGTGCCGAGACATCGAGGGTGCCTGAATCGGGGCACATCCTGGCCTTAAACCACGATTCTGCTCCCTTGGGGATGTCTAGCCCCCGCGGGCGCAGAATTGGGTGCATCCCCGGGCTGTTCAGATATCTGGCTGTCCGGATGGTGCGGGGAAGCACAGCACTGAATGGTCCTCCAGGTGTGTTCTTCCCTTCTAAAACCTCAGTTGGAAAGCCTTGGCTCAGAGTGCAGCATAGCCCAGCACAGAAGCCTCGGATCTTCCCGTGGCAATACTTTTAGAATGGTACTGTAGTGCTGGAGTTACTTTCTCCTCTGGCGCTGCAGTGCCATTCTTGCTTCTGCCCCACTCCGATTCCACTTCATGTGTTTTTCATTCAAAGAAAATGCCTTTTTTTTTTCATTATATAGCAGAGTAGTGAACAAGCCATGCTGTCAGCGGACAGAAAAGAATGAAATCTTTGTAGCATGAAATCGTGGACTGAAAGAATTGATTTGTTTTCCTGAAAAAGAAAGATAAATAGTGTCTTTTGAAACATAATACTATGTCAAGAGAGGAGAGAGAAGGACCACCAAGTTATTTATGCTCTTAAAGAAATAAGAGGGGAATTACTGACCTACCTACTTCTTAAAGGAATGATTCAATGAAATATATATATTTTGAATGAACAAGCATGTTTATAAAATAAGTAAAGACAGAGGATGAAATTTGGAGCAATACTTTTTTCTTAAAATGCTCTAGTTTTGATGGTTCTTTAAAATAGTGATATTTGAAGTAATAGCAGTAGATCTCTGCGTGTGACATCCTCGGAGGGAAGGGCAGTGAAAGACTGAATGTGAATGTGTGTATGGGGGGGGGGAGTGATAAATACATAAATGAGGGTCCATGGTAGGGGCTCACAAATTTGTTTGCCTAGGGCCCAAATAGTAGTATTCTAATTCTGATCATCCAGTTGTGATGTAAATATATGTAAAGCAAAAGGGCAAAACCATGTAACCATTTAGTCTAAGATGGGTAACTCTAGTCTCCAAGAGTGACACACAAGACATTTCTATGCCGTGACCAAGCACTTTTGCAGTACAGAATAGAAACATGAATTTGTGAACCCAGTGTTCACAGTAAGAATAAAAAATGTTAATTTTACTACATAATGCGACTTAACACAGGCCAAATATACTTAAGAATCTATTCTATTTATCTCTTTTTGCATCTAAAGTTTTTGATTTTAAGTGAGAGCAATTTGTAATTAAGCATTTTCCAAGATGTCAATCATTTTAACACGTGCACCATAATTACAGAGGTTTCTGTGCTGGGGTAACAATTACCCAGGCATAATAGGGTGGAAATTCAAATCACAGTTTGATGGCTTTGTTCTGGTAGACCTTCTTTTGTACTATGGCTGTGGTTGTAAAATGAAGGCATCCTTCTCAGGGAGACAGGGGGGAGAGCAATTTGGAACTTCTGCCTGAGTCCCAGAAATTAATACACATCTGGAGATAAATTTTTAACCCACCATGTCCCTGGAGCTGTTAGTTGTACAGTCTTAAGCAGCCTGAAACTCTTTGTCCCCAAACACACACAAGGAATGTTTCCCCTCCCTGCCCTCAACCATGGCTTTTTTTGCAGGAGGTTTAATTCTGCTTTGGGAATGGTCCATTATACATCATGTCCCCAGTGCGGCTGGGTGGCAAAGCATTAATCCATCATATTATTCAGGTTCTCCACCTGCAGGCCAGGATGAAATCATTTTATAGCTTAGGCCCAGCATTTGGATCCCAGCCAAAAGAAGGCAGAGCATGATGCTTCAGTTTATTCAATCTGTAGAGAAATCGGGGTATAGCATGCTGAATACAAATTTGCAAGATGTCAGCTCTGAGGGTTTATTGCTTGGCAGCAATTTTGATCATGCTGGCACCAAAGTTTCTAATCAGGTTTATTTTTTCTCCTCCTATTTTTCTAACAAGAGTTTAACTGTGGGATATGGACAAAGTAGTAAGGGCCAGGTCACAGATTTATACACAAGGCCTTTTCTAAGTTAATTTCCAGGCACCATTGTATTATTTTCAAGTGGAACACAAAGAAAATAGTGCTTAAGCAGCATAAAATCTTTTTCTCATCCATCTATTAAAGGTGTGCCGTACACAACCACAATAGTGCATGTCCCCAAGGTCATTAAGTATCTTGGTTCTCAAGAAGTACTCTGTAAAATGGATCGCTCTCCAGCGGATTACGTGCAGTGATTAGCATGCAGGGGTACCGCTTTCTCCTGAACCGGTCTAACAGTATCATTAGTAAAGATTTTTCTAGCTGCCTTCCTACATGGAAAGTTTTGGGAGGTTATTAACAGGTTCTGGAAGGAAACTTATCTTTTTCCTTCCTCTTTTTTTCTGAATCCCAGAAGCAGGCTATGCCAAGGGATTTGAGCGTGTGGAGCTGGGTCCCAAGTACTAATCTAGTCTTGAGGTGAAAAGTAATCTCTCTGGGACAGAGGGTGAAGCAAATAGGGGCACAGGTGGTATTCTCTTCAATCCTTCCCATTGAGGGTAAAGGTCAAGGCAGAAAAGCTCGCATCCTGGAAATAAATGCATGGCTGCTTGTGTGGATGATGTCATTGAGAGAGTTTTGATTTCCTGGAACATGGGATGCTGTTCCAAGGGTTGCAGAGCAGAGATGATGCCCATCTGTCCAAGAAAGGTCGATGTGTCTTCAGTAGCAGACTGGCTAATCTACTGAAGAGGGCTTTAAACAAATTCATTGGGGATGGGTGAAGAAAGCCCCAAGGTAAATGAAACATTAAATACCTTTTTGGAAATGGGTAAAAGGGGCAACATATGGAAAACAGTGTGTATAAGTGCTTAGAGCATGGGAAATAAGATCCCAGAGGTTGAGACATTTATGGAAGAGGCTGACTTGGATTTAGTGGCAGTAACAGACATGGTTCATGGACAACCATAACAGGGATGTAACTATACCAGGCTATACTTTATTCAGAAAGGACAGGGTAGGAAGAAGGGGAGGAGGAGTGGCACTATATTGTAAAAAATAATTTTAAAGCTATGGAACTACAGGGCTTAAAAGGGAGAGAGGAGACACTGTGGGTTAAACTAGAAAGAGTGAAAGAGAAATCTATTTGCATTGGCGTGATATGCAGACCTCCCTCACTGGGAGGAGGGCAGAGAGTTAATTGAAGATATACATAGCATTGCCAGGAAAGGGGAAGTGCTACTGATAGGGGATTTCAATATGCCAGATGTCGATTGGCACATCTCTGCTGCAGTATCATCTAGAAGTAAGGAGATCCTAGATTCTCTATAGGAAGAACTATTCAGGCAACTGGTAACAGAACCCACACGTGAAGGGGCCATACTGGACTTGGTGCTTACCAATGGTGAAAGTGTTTCTGATGTTACAGTGGGGGATCATTTTGCATCTAATGATCATCAGATGGTGTGTTCAGTATTAGGACTAGGGCTACTAAAATCCATTCAAAAGCGAGGGTCTTAGACTTTAGGAAAACTAACTTTGCCAAGATGGGCCATTACCTCAAGGAGTCGTTAGTGGGATGGGAACAGCTGGGGGATGTAGAAAATCAGTGGGCAAAACTGAAAGGGGATATTTTAAAGGCAACCAACCTTTTTGTTAAAATGGTAAATAAAGGTAAAAGAAAAAGGAGACTGCTATGGTTTTCAAAAGAAGTAACTGAAAAGGTGACGAAAAAGACGGAGGCCTTCATGAAATACAAGCAATCACAAAGAGAGGAAGACAGGCATCTATATTTGGAAAAACAGAGAAGCTAGCAAAGTAGTCAGGAAAGCAAAGATTCAAAAAGAGGAGGAAATAGCTAATGCAATAAAATGGGGGGATGAGACATTTTTCAAATATGTTAGTGAGACGAGGAAGGGCAAAAGTGGTATTGTCAGACTCAAGGGTGAAATGGAGGAATATATAGAAGCTGATGAGGATAAAGTGGAATTGCTTAACAAATATTTCTGTTCTGTGTTCACAGATGAAGAACCAGGAGCAGGACCTCAGAAAATGCCCACAAACAGGAACAGAAGTGAGGGGCATCTTGAACAATTTTCAGAAGACTGTATTTGTGAGAAGCTAGCTAAACTCAAAGTAGACAAAGTGATGGGACCAGAATACTGAGGGAACCTGGGGGCATTCTAGCAGCTCCACTGACAGACCCTTTCAATACTTTATTGGAGTCAGGAGTAGTGCCAAAGGACTGGAGAGAGGCACATGTGGTCCCTTTACACAAAAGCGGAAGTAAGGATATGGAAGAAAACTACAGGCCAGTTAGTTTAACCTTGGTGGTGAGTAAATTATTGGAAGTGTTGCTGAAAGAGAAAATAGTGAAGTTTCTGAAGTCCAATGGATTAGCGGATTCAAGGCAGCTTGGATTCACCAGAGGCAAGTCTTATCAGACAAATCTGATGGATTTCTTTGACTGGGTGACTAGGGAGCTGGACCGAGGGAGAAATGTATTTAAATTTCAGTAAAGCCTTTGACAACGTTCATCACAGGCGACTTATAAACAAACTGAGCACCCTAGGGATGGACCCTAAAGTTACTGATTGGGTTAGAAATTGGTTGAGTGGGAGGTGACAAAGGGTAAAGTAAATGGAGTTCACTTTGAAGAGAAGGAGGTTACCTGTGGTGTGCCCCAGGGATTTGTCCTTGGTCCGATTCTTTTTAACATCTTTGTTAGGGATATTGCGGAAGGGCTGTCGAGTAAGGTTTGCCTCTTTGCAGATGATACCAAAATCTGCAATAGACACCCAGGTAGATGTAGATAACATGAGGAGGGATCTAGCTAAGCTTGAAGAATGGTCTAGAATTTGGCAGCTGAGATTTAATGATAAAAAATGCAAAGTCATGCATTTGGGCTGCAGCAATCCAATGGAGCGATATAGTATAGGGGGTGAAGTACTTCTGTCCACAAAAGAAGAGTGGGACCTAGGCGTGATTGTGTCTGATGATCTTAAAGTAGCTAAACAGGTAGAAAAGGCAACGGCAAAAGCTAGAAGGATGCTTGGGTGCATAGGGAGAGGAATGGCCAGCAGAAGAAAGGAGGTGATAGTGCCTCTGTTTAAGTCTTTGATGTGACCTCATTTGGAGTATTGTGTGAAATTCTGGAGACCACACCTTCAAAAGGATATAAACAGGTTGGAGTCAGTACAGAGGGTGGCTACTAAAATGGTTAGTTGTCTTCCTTATAAAGCTTATGAGGACAGACAAAGATCTTAATATGTATACTTTAAAGGAAAGGTGGGATAGAGGTGATATGATTGAAACGTCTAACACTAGAAGCCCCAAAAGGCATTTTACCTAGAAACCCCAAAGTGCATCAATTGACGCATTATCACAATGACTGCGTTTAGTATAAAATGCAGATGTGAATTAATTTGAAGTTACTTATTTGTTAAATACGTACAGTATGTGACGTCATTACATGACATCATCATGTGTTTGTTTGTAATGTAGGAGTAAAACTGTAAACAGTGATTGAGATGCGCCACCTAGTGGGAACATGAATTTAAACCTAGAAGCCCCAAAGTACATCAATTGACACATCCAAGACAATTGAGTGTGTCAATTGATGTACTTTGGGGCTACTAGGTATAAATTAATTTTCCCGCTAGGTGGTGCATCTGTCATTAATTTTCGATGCACATATTTGAACATCTTGACCTTGCTAACAAAGTCATGGAACATGACTGACATGGTTCTAGCAGTGGCGCTGGTATACAACTTCGAAGATGCATTTGCGTCAATTGACGCACTTTGGGGCTTCTAGTGTTAAATACCTTCATAGCATAAATTCGCAGGAGGAGAGCCTCTTTTGATTGAAAGCAAGCTCTGCTATGAGGGGACATGGGATGAGAGTGAAAGGGGATAGACTCAGGAGCAATATGCGGAAATATTTTTTTACAGAAAGAGTGGTATATCTGTGAAATAGATTCCCAGTGGAGGTGGTAGAGATGAGGACAGTGTCTGAATTCAAAAAGGCATGGGACAAACACAGGATCTCTAAAGGGAAAAAAGGGTCCGTTGTAGTGGTTGATATGGAAGGGCAAACTAAATGGGCCATGTGGTCTTTTTCTGCCATCATGCTTTTGTGTTTCTATGCTTGTTTAATACTATATTCTGGATCCACTGGAGTCAGTTAAGAAGCACTAGTTTACATCCCTGAAACAAGAGGTTACAATAATCTAGTCTAATAGTTATCAAAGAAAGAATTAAAGGGCAAAGTTCTTTCTTTCCATGCACACACTGGGGGCCTGATATTGAGTTGGGCAGGCTAGGCACCCCTATGCAATAGCCCTGTCCACCGACCCTTAACCCCAGATATTCAATGCCGGAAGCTGCAGTAGCTGACCGGGCAGCAGCCATTTTCCCTCTCCTGTCTTTTAGGCACAGGTTGTAAACATGCAATATCGCTGCTGCTTGGTTAACAGCAGTCTCCACCTCAGCTCGAGCCCAGAATGCCCTCAACATGCCCTGATGCTAACCGGATAGCATTGGGGCACGTAGGAGAGTTATAAGGGGATATTCAATGGCACTAACCTAGTAAGTTCCATTGAATATCCCCATTTAAGGCATTTACATGGCTTGCTGGGCTGTAAACCGTGTAAGTGCCTTTCAGAAATCGGGTCCTGGATGTGTAGGTTGCAAAGCTGAGCTGATTGTCTAAAAGGATTCCAAGCACGCAAACGGAAATGGAAGTGCTCTGCAGGTGGGGAGGAAATGGAAAAGTGGAAGATGTAAATTGTGAGAAAAGAGTTGCTTCCGTTTTAACCCAGTTAAAACTGAGTTTATTTGTATCAGATCAATTTGCTGTAGGTGCCAAGACAAATATTTCTTCCAAAATAAGTTACCTGTTCTGAGCTGCAGTGGTTTGGAGGAGCAAGAGGATAACATGCATCTCCTGTGTCTACTCCCTTCCAGATGCTGTGCTGATGTCATGTGAGTGACACACTGACTCCAGGATAAAAAGTTCCCCTAGGCAGGTCGCCCTTTGGTAGGCCCCTCCGATGAAAGGACCATGCTTAAGAGCCTTTGATGTGAACTTGGGGTGGTGCATGAGATCATGTCAGTTTTCATATATTTTATTCATTATACTTTTATGATTTTAGGAGGGGTGGTTATGATTTTGTATACCTCAAGCTGAGCATCGACAGTGATCTACATTTTCAAAGTTAGAGAGGTGGCTTTTTAAATGGATATTGAAAGTTGGTTGTGAATTCAAAAAAGGATTATTTTTCAACTAAGTTGCAGCAGGCAGTTAACCAACTTCACAAATTGTTTAGTGTTGGGAAGATTTCAGGTGCCTCTCAGGGGAGAGCAGTAGGGGGGTGTACCATGTTGCAAGCAGATGGCCAATTTTTTAAGCAATAAGATGGAGGCATCTATTATCAATACCGGGCATCATTAGAGGTGCTTTCCATGGACCATTTAGTAGATGTGATAGTTAAGATGTCAAGCGTTGTCTTGATTCTTGCCCTAATTGGGTTATTAAGACATTGATGGCTGAATACTAAGCAATGATTGTGAATTCTTTTCTAGATTAGAGTTTTAACAGCCTGTTTTGAAGGAACAAACATTAATTAGATGCTGCTAAGCTTCAAAAGTATAAGCCAATTTCAAGTCTTCCTTTTTTGTCAAAATTGATTGAAACAGTGGTTTTGAATCATCAACAGGACCTTGTAATGGATAATGGTTTGGTAGATGAATTTCAGTTTCGGTTTAGACCGGGTTACAACACAGAGCTATGACAATGGGCTGTTGAAGTAGGAGAAAGATGGGTCTATTGTAGTCTCTCTTTTTTAGACATTTCAGCTGCAATTTGATTCAGTGAGCCATATGCAGCAACTTGGATGTTTGGTCTTGGCTCAATGGTGCTGGCCTGGTTTGCTTCCTGTATATCTAATAGGATGCAATGGGTTTGCTTGGGTACACTATTGTTCCCATTTTTTAAATTGAACTTTCTATAGTATATGTAACATCAAAATAACAAAGGAAAAGCATGCAAATTACAACAAAGGAAATAATACACAATCATTCCATTACAACAGCATTTCTTGCTATAGTCCACATCATGAGAAAAGAATCCAGGAGAAATCGTAATGAATTACTCCTACAAATACCTCAAGCCCAAGGTCAACCATAAAGATCAGACTTTGATATACTGCCCTTTGTGGGGCATACAGAGCGGTTTACATAGCTAAAATATAAAGTAACATATATGATAGAATAGAAAGGAACTCCATTATGGGATAAGAAAGGAGACACAAGCCTACAGAGGATGGAGCATACAGTCGTACAATAACATAAATAATTGTAGTTCGCCTAGACTGTATCCGCTCTGAAAGCCTGCTCAAATAGGTGGGTTTTCAAAAAAGGACTTAAATTTAGGAAAAGATAGTTTGAGATGGATGTAGGCCAGCAGACAGATCCATAAGATCTGGTCCAGAAAGAAGAAAGCTGATCATCGTATAGATTCTTATCTAGCATGGACTGGAGAGAAATGAACCAGTCTATTGTCATGGAGGGAGCGTAAAGAGCGAGGGGACACATAAGGAATTGTAAGGGAAGAGAGATATTGAGGGGGCCTTATTGAGGTAGTGGGAGCTAATGATGGTGAATAAAGAGAGGGGTCACATGATTGTATTTCCACGGGTGAACAGGGGATCAAACATCTATGCTTTGAATGGTCTGGAGTTTTTTCATTTGATGTTGAGGGATGCCTGCAAAAACAACATTGCAGTGGTCCAGGTGTGCAATGACTGTGCTGAGCAGGATAGTAGTTTGGGCTGCATTATCGAGGAATGAGCACAGGGCTCTGAATCTATGTAAGGCAGAAAAGGTTGATCTGGTAAGGTGATTGATATGAGGGATGAAAGAAAGTTCAGAGTCTGTGTAATTTCCCAGGCATCTATTACTATGAGAAACAATATACTTAAATGTGATGTGGAGGTAGAAGGTGGTCCCTATTACAAGGGCAGCAGATTTTAATTGTAAAATAGTCTTTCTTAACAACTGCATAGATAGACCTGGCTACATCTGGGGAAATATGGATAGGTTGGCCACAAAAGGGGACAGATTTCCTAGAGAAATATCATTTCAAGATAGAAATATTTTCTATTTCTGAACCAAAAGTAATCAATAAGGTTGCCATCTCAGAAACAATGTTCTGAGAGATTCAAGAAATTCAGTCAACTCCAGACTATCTGGAGAAGAAATGTGGTCAAAACCTTCCCCTTTAGCCATCTCATTCTTTTTCCCTTTAAGTAAATAGTACAATTTAGTCATAAATAAGGAATCAACATTAGTCATAAATAAGGAATCATAAGAAAATAAGATATGCCATACTGGGTCAGACCAAGTCCATCAAGCCCAGTATCCTGTTGCCAACAGTGGCCAATCTAGGTCACAAGTACCTAGCAATTTTCCCAAAATACACACAGGTACCACAATGCTTGTACTGGGGCAAGCAGTGGATTTCCTGGGTCCCCTTTCACAGGTACACTACCAAAAAACTGCCTCCAGTTTTGCAACTGATTCCTATAGATTTTGGGGTGCTGAATCCAGGAAAAATAGCCAAAATGTTCCATCATGTCACGTTTTCTTGCAAAATTAGATTTCTTACCCATATAAGGAATGTTCACATAATTTCTTTTTAGCCGACTGCAGTTTATTTTCTTGGCCCAAAATAGAGGTTGTAATGGTTAACTAACTAGAAACACTCCCTCATGATATTTTAGAGTGTTTTGTATTCATTTTATACATTAACAGGACAATTGGGAGGCGGGGGGCTAAATCCAGTACTCGCGCTGGCGCATGTTCTTTCCTGTTCGCCTCGCCTCGTTCGCTCGCTCAAACACGGTGGTTGCGACATGAACGTTCCTGTCAAATTTCAGTTTCTTGCAAGTTCATTATTACCTTTTGTTTGCTCAGTCGTAATCCAGCTTTATTCCGAAGTGGTTCACTACAGTTGTAGTTTGCAGTGCTGTGTATTTGTGATGGCTCACAGAGCCAGAGGTTGCGTCAACTCTCCGGACAGTTTTTGTTTTATTTGTGGGGAATATATCGTGAAAAAGCGGCAGAGGAACATTTCTGCATTTATTAAAAAAGTATATTTCGCCTATTTCGGTTTGAAGTTAGGCGATCAAGACAAACCGTGGGCTCCTCACAAAGTGTGCAAGACATGTGAGGAAGATCTACGCTTATGGATGAAAGGTAAAAAACAAGCATTTCGTTTTGGAATACCTATGATGTGGCGTGAACAAAGAGACCACAGCAGTGACTGCTATTTTTGCTCTTGCATTGTGAAGGGATACAACTTAAAAAATAAGAACATAATAAGTTACCCCAACCTTCCCTCAGCAATTAGGCCTATGCCTCATACCAACGAAGTACCTGTGCCTGAACCACCAAAATCTTTGGATCATATTTGTGTGGACGGTTCTGATCATGATGAGACTCATCAGATGGCTTTTCCCCATGAGTCCAGTACTTCCGAGTTTGAAACTGAACCAGATCCGAAACCTGAACCTTTCTCTCAAGCTGAATTGAATGATTTAGTCCGGGATTTAGGACTCCCAAAAGATGCTGCCCAACTGCTAGCTTCTCGGCTTAAACAGAAAAATCTATTGTCACCAGGAACAACTTTTTATTGGTACTGCAACCGCGAAACACAATTTTTGAAGTATTTCAGCAAAGAGGAAGATTTGGTATTTTGCAACGATATATACGGAGTGATGGAAAAGTTTAAACTCAAGTATGATCCTGCTGAATGGCGGCTGTTCATTGATTCGTCAAAAGACAGCATGAAAGGTGTTCTTCTTCATAATGGCAACACATTCGCTTCAGTTCCTATTGCTCACTCTGTTATTCTCCAAGAAAAATACGAGAATTTGTCCCTGATTCTTCAGAAGATTCGTTATGATGAGCATAAGTGGATGATTTGTGGAGACTTTAAAATTCTATCCATGCTATTAGGGCAGCAATCCGGTTTCACCAAATATCCCTGCTTCCTTTGCTTGTGGGATAGCCGGGCCCGCGACCTACACTGGGGGAAAAAAAGACTGGCCAATTCGGGAGTATTTGAGACCCGGTGAGAAAAATGTTCTTCATGAGAGCTTGGTACCTCATGATAAAATTCTATTACCACCTCTCCACATTAAGTTAGGTCTCATTAAGCAATTCATCAAGTCCCTTCCAAAAGATGGTGAGTGCTTTCGGTACCTTTGCTCAAAGTTCCCCCGACTTTCTGAAGCAAAGCTAAAGGAAGGAGTGTTTGTTGGCCCTGATATAAGGAAACTCATTTCAGATGGAGCATTCGCTGAAACGATGTCTGAGAAGGAAAAAGAAGCCTGGGATTCCTTCAAGGATGTTGTTCTCAAATTCTTGGGGAACAGGCGGGATGAAAACTATAAGGATATTGTTGCCAGGATGCTCAATGCCTTCAAAGAACAAGGCTGTAACATGAGCCTGAAAGTCCATTTCTTGCACTCCCATGTGAACTACTTTCCCGACAACTTGGGGGCGTACAGTGAAGAACAAGGTGAAAGGTTTCACCAGGACATCAAGGACGCAGAGAGAAGGTACCAAGGAAGATGGAACACCACTATGATGGCTGATTTCTGCTGGTTGCTGCTGCGGGAAACCCCAGATGAAAAATACGCCAAGCAGCGCACCAAGAGAAGCATTCGGGGGAAGAAGAAACGGGCCCACCAGGAGATTGATTGACCCAAGAATGACTTTAAAATCTAAACTGTGTTGACAAATATCCTGTTTTTACTAAACTTTGAAATAAAAATTTGCTAGTTATTACCACAGTGTCGGATTTCATTTATTAGAATTTTATTTTCACACCATCGGGTGTTTGTCCTCATGTATTGCAATGGTGCGGTTTGCGTTTTCTATTCTTACATACATACCTGTACAACATTTTTTGCACATTTCTTTGCTTTGCTTTGTGTCTAACCTCGCTCTTATATGCTCAATGTTTGTGCACATGTATGTGGCTGTTTTAAGTGCAGACAATTTTGCTACCATCACAGTGTGTTTTGTTGACATTACTCTATTCTTATGTGCTGCCTTGTTACAATTTTCTTTATTCTTATTTGAATAACTACTAAACAATTAGTATAAAGAATTCATCCAAGAAACTTTTATCTCGATCGCACTCAATCTGAAACGTTCACCTCAAACTGCTAACCCAATGTAGCAAAAAATCTGTACGTGATGGAGCAAATTGGTTACCAGATTTGGATTCAGCGTACCAAAAAACGTAAAAATCAATCAAAATATTAGAGGCAGTTTAAAAAAAAGTTTTTTTAGTGTACCTGTGTAATGGTTCATGGACTTTTCCTCCAGGTACTTGTCCAAACCTTTTTTAAGCCCAACTACACTAACAGCTATACTGCATCCTCCGGTAACGAATTCCAGAGTTTGATTATGCATTACGTGAAAAAAATATTTTCTCTTATTAGTCTTAAATGGGTTACACTGTAGCTTCATTGCAAGCCCCCTAGTCTTTCTATATTTTGATGGTGTAAACAATCAGTTTATGTTTACCCGTTCCACTCCATTCATTAATTTATAGACCTCTATCATATCTCCCCTCAGCCACTCTTTTCCAGGATGAGGAGCCCTAACCTTTTTAGCCTCTCCTCAAAGGGGTATCCTTCCATCCCCTTTACCATTTTGGTGGTTCTTCTCTGTACCTTTTCTAATTACACTATATCCTTTTTAAGATATGGTGACCAGAATTGCACATAATATTCAAGGTGCTGTCGCACCATGGAACGATACAGAGGCATTATAATATCCTTTGTTTTATTCTCTATTCCTTTCCTTAGGATTCCTAGCATTCTATTTGCTTTCTTGGCTGACACTGCACACTGGGTGGAGGGTTTCAACGTGTTATCCATGATAACGCCTAAATCTTTTTCCTGGGTGATGGTTCCTAATGTGGAACCTTGAATCATGTAACCATAGTTTGGGTTGTTCTTTCCTAGGTGCATAATTTTGCACTTGTCCACATTAAATTTCATCTGCCATTTGGACGTCTAGTCTTCCAATTTATGAAGGTCCTCTTGAAGTTTTTCACAATCTTTTGGGGTTTTAACAACATTGAATAATTTTGAATAATCATATTGCAGAACCTTCTTCAAGTATTTCTTCAGCAATTCCATTAATGACAGTAAATGCATTACAGGAAAAGTGTTCCCATTTGCTATGGCGAGTGATGTTCCTCAGGTCCTTGGGGCTGGAGTATATGGTAGAATATGAGGTGCGATAAAAAAGTATCAAGACTTGTACAATAACACAAGAAGTATAACATTGACAGATTGCACTCATTCTCCTTCAAAGTAGTCCCTTTCCAATAAAACACACTTCCTCCAGCATGCCTGCCACTGCTGGAAACAATTTTGAAATGCCTCTTTTGTTATGGTGTGAAGCTTCTGTGTCGAATTTTGCTTAATGGTCTTCAAGTCATCAAATCTCTTTCTTTACAGTGATCATTTCAATTCTGGAAACAAGGAAAAGCCACAGGGTGTGAGGTCAGATGAGTACGAAGGCTGACGGACTTGCTCGATTTGGTATTTGGCCAAGAACTTCTGGACAAGATGTGATGTGTGAGCTGGAGTGTTATCATGATGCAGCAACCATTCACCATTCCTGTACAACTCTAGCCTCTTATGGCGAACTGCATCTCTGAAATGAGTCAGAACTTGAACATATTACTCCTTATTTATGGTTTGGCCTTTTGTAGCATACTCATGATGAATAATACCCTGGTAATCAAATAAAACTGTGAGCATGACTTTGACATTGCTTCTCACCTGACAGGCTTTCTTGGGTCTGGGAGAGTCTGGAGTCTTCCATTGTGAGTATTGAGCCTTAGTTCCGGGTCACAACCATAAACCCATGATTTATCACCAGTAATAATCTTTTTGATGAAATCTAAATCATTTTCAATGCATTTCAACAACTCCATGGCTGCAGACAGTGAATCTTCTTTTTGGTCAGTGGACAGGAGTTTTGGCACGAATTTTGCAGACACATATCTCATCCCCAAATTAACAGTAAGAATGGACTGTACCAACCCAAAACTGATGTTCATGTCCTCAGCAAGGTCCCTGATAGTCAATCAACAATTTGAGCGTATTTCGGCATGCACTGCTTCAACTTTGTGAACTTTGTCTTCATTTTTTGCCTTCCACCCAGCTGCAACCTGATCAGCGATATCGAGGGAGAGCAGGAAGGTGAGCTCCTCCTTGCTCCTCTCTGACACAGTCAATTGGGCTGCAGCTCGAGCCCCCTCCACAACTTTAAATCTACCAGCAGGAAGAAGAGCCAGTCTTTGCCTTCTACCCAGCTGCAATCTGATTGATGGCATTGATAGAGAGCAGGAAGGTGAGCCAATCAGGCTGCAGCTCCAGCCCCCTCCACAGCTTTAAATCTACTGGCAGGTTCAGGCATTCCCATGTCTGAGGGCTTCGTCAGAGGGCCCTTTGCGGTGGCCTTTAGGCGAGGACATGAGCACAATAAAAACCATCAACACATTTGACCCAACAGGCTACGCCTTTGCCAATATCCTACCGACCAGCTACCCACTAAGACCAGGAACACAGCAACCCTACTCAGACCGACAGATGCCTTAAAAAACATCTGAAATTATATGCTTGTAACTCAGAATACTGAACCTGCTACAATGTTGCTCTACTTGATGATACTCATGTAATCCTACTGAAAGTTGTGACAAAGTTAACTTATCACTAGACACTGCTACGTTGTTCCAACTCACTGCTTCAATATATCTTTTCAGAGAGAATTGCTCAAATCAGAACTACTATTGTAACACACCTCTAGATGGCACTCCACCTCAGAGTTTGATCACAATATTTACACAATATTGATGCCAAAGTATATTGGCATCAATAAATCTGTAAACAAGCAGTAAATAAATTCTTCAAATAACCAAACCTATTTAACTCACTGAATCCAACAACTGTACACTTATTTGGTGAATTGAAAATTCATGTTATATTTCATACCGATTATACATTTAGGCTGCATCCGTGCATAGTAATATTCCACCATGTTCCTAAATCATACGTTTCTACTTCTAGCTACAATACTTCTCCTCACTAATCCTATCCCCATCATCCATACCACCAGCTGTGCCAGCTCCAAAATCACCCCCTCCCCCTCCCCCCGGTGAGGATAAGATATAAGCACCACTCTCATCTAATTCACGGCTCTCTGATCCAGCCATCACCAATTGACAACCTCACAAAGAACTCTAACCAAATGACCCTCTCAAGTGAGAAACAAAACAGAGCTACTTAATGAATACCTCACAGACCATGACCTTGACATCCTGTGCATCACAGAGACGTGGCTCACTGTTTCTGCACTGTCCTGATTAATCAACTAAAACACCCAAATTACGATCTATTCAATTGTCCAAGGATTGGACTTCGAGGAGGTGGAGTTTGCATAATATCCAAGAAGTCCATACTATTCACTCTTGCAACAAAAACAAATACTAATGATCTGAACTCCATCACTATCTCTAATAAACAGATCTCAATCTGTCTGGTCTAACACTCCCCAATGGCAGATACTGAGGAACTGGCTGCCATCCTGGAAAATGTCAGCACCTACACAGATCCTAACTGCCACTAATCCTAATGGGCGGTTTTGACCTGTCCTCTGTTTCCCAGAAGCAAGCAGCTGCACTCACTGATGCAATGTACTTCCAAAAATACTCTCAGATTGTAATGGACTCAACACACATCAAAGGCACTATCCTGGATCTTATCTTCATTCCATCTCATCTCCCGGAGAGGTATCCCATCCCATCACCTCTACTTACTAAGGTCCCATGGTCTATCCTCAACCATGTATGGTTGCCAGTCACCACAGAGGAAACAACTACAGAAGATTTAAATGATTTGAGAGAGAACACTTCTGCAAATCGGTCATCCCTAAACTGGATATAGACTGTGACAATTTAAACATCCTTGTAGCCAAATGGAATGAAACAGTTACCAACATTGCTGCTGCACCTCCATCAAAATCAACTCCTCACAGCTCTCAGCATTATACACCATGGTACACAACAGACCTAAAAAGAATCAAGCAAGAACTCAGAAAAGCTGAACGCAGTTGGAGACATACTCTAGATGAGCAATCAAGGATGAACTACCTTCATATCCAAACTCATACAGGACACACACCAATAGGCCAAAGAAAGATTACCACACCCAAATGATCTTAAAATCATTAAGGAAACCCAGAGAACTTCGTATTTGACAATGTCAAGTCCATGCTAAGAGCAAACGACCCCCATCTGCACCAGCCTCTCCTAACCCTCAAACACTTGTGCTTCACTTCCAGTCCAAACCACAACTTCATCCTCCAGCCATACTAACAGATGACTCAAGCAAATCCTCCACTTCCAGCTCTCTGCACTCATTTACCCCAATCTCACATAACCACCTAGATAACATAATTGGAAATCTCAATACAACTACATCACCTCTGGATCCTTGTCCTGCAAGCTGGCTATAAACAGCAAGATCTGCTCCTGCCCTACTATATGCAAGATGTTACAGCTCTCCTTCACCCAAGGTTATATGCCAACTGATCTAAAGACTGCCTCCATATGCCCACTACTAAAAAAAACCCTAAACTACACCTCGCTGATCCAAACTCATACAGGCCTACCTCAAGCTTGCCATTCCTCACAAAAATAATAGAAAAATGGTACAGCTTCAACTGCAAGACTACATTAACCTAAATGCCCCACACATTCCATATCAGCACAGCTTCTGCTCCAACTATGGAGTGGAAACATTGTTAATATCACTCATTGATAGACTCATCAAGGGAATAGAAAAACCAAAGCAGGCCTTCATCTTCATATTTCTCGATATCTCTGTGGCATTTGACACAATATGTCATGAAATTCTCCTACAAAGACTTCACTGGATTGGCATCACTAACAACACACTCAGCTGGATCCATTCATATTTGACTGATTGCCAGAAAATTGTGAAAGTCAAAGACAAAAGTTCAGACCCCTAGCCACAAAAATGAGGTGTACCCCAGGGCTAATCTCTATCAGCCCTGCTATTCAACATCTACATCCAGCCTATCTGTGATACCATCCGATCACATAATGTACTATTTCACCTGTATGCGGATGACATAATGGGTATGCACCATTCTCAACCACAGCCTCAGACTTCAATCTCATAGTACAGTGCTTTAATGCAATAATCAAATGGCTCTCCCAGTAAGGCCTTTACATTAACTACAATAAAACTGAAATTCTTTTCATATTCAAAGATAAATCCTTCACCCCACCAAAGTCACTTAAGGTTGGACACACGGAGCTAGCAATCAAAACAGAAGTACAATACCTCAGGGTAACTATTGACCAACATCTTACCTTATAGTCCCACATAAACAATGTGATGAAGAATATATATGGAAAAACAAGAACTCTCCAAAGACTCTGTCCTCTTCTTGAACCCCATGACTACTGAACTATATTCCAGGTGATGACACTTCTTTACATTGACTTCTGCAATGCAATCCACCGAGGCTTGCCAAAATCCCAACTGCTTCCGTTACAGCTGACCCAACACACTGCAGCCAGGGTTCTCACCAGAACATTAAGGTACTCACACATCACCCCCAGCATGAAAGAGCTCCATTGGCTACCTCTACAAGACAGAATTAAGTATAAAAACATCATCACAATATTCAAAATCCTCCATGACCAATCCTCAGATTACATTCAATCTATAATAAAAACACTCTACAACAATCAACAGAGAAGACGTAATATAGACTACCTCCCTACATCCCACATGGACTTCACAAAATTCAACCAATCAGCATGTGTAAGAGGATTCTCATTATATCCTCCAACAATATGGAACTCCCTCACTGTAAAAATTCAACTAATGATATTAAGGACTTCAGAAAACTCTTTAAAACCCACCTGTTCCAAATACACTTCCAGGATATCACAAACAATCCCATAAGATAATTGAACCATCTCACCCCAACTGCTGCTATATCCTGCACTATGGTCTAATATCATATTCTATTTTCTAATATACGAGTATGATCCAACAGGAGGTTTGGTATTTGGGTGCTATGTTAGAGATTTTTTTTTCTTTTTTTTTTTGTCTTAGAAACCTTCTGTTCAATTGGGTGTGAAATTTGTTTTTCAAATTATGCATTTCATGACAGTTAAAACTATATTTGGAGGCCGACAACCTTAAGACAGTCTTGCAACAATTAGTCTTGACATCAATATATTATTGCAGTGTTCTTCATCTGGGCCTCTCAATAATGTCACTGAGGGCATTACAAATCATCCAAAATGTGGCTCTCTTAGTGATAGGCATTGGGAACATATTTTCCTGTGCTGTGCAGCCTTCGCTGGATACCCATTGAATTTCCAGCTGTACGGATGCTGTTTGATCACTTAAGGCTCAAGGTTCCCTTCCTTTTGTTACTACCACTGGCATACTGTCAGGCTGTTAGAGCCTTTACTCTCAGGGCCAGTTTTTATTGGCAATCCTGCCACTGCGGATGTTGATGCTTGCTAGAACTTGTAGTCAGACTTTCTCCTGTGCTGGACTGAAGTAGAATGCTTTACCAATGGTACTTTGGTCACTGGCTGACATGTTGGATTTTAGGAAACACTTGAAAACATTTCTTTTCCTCCCTTTCTCCTCAGCTCACACCTTGGGGTCAGCTTTGACTCTACTCTCTCTTTTTCTGCACGCATCCAACAGATAGCTAAAATCTGTCACTTCTTTCTCTATAACATTGGCAAAATTCATCCCTTCCTTTCTACACACACTACTGAGACACTTATCCACTCTTTAGTCACTTCCTGTCTAGACTATTACAACCTTCTCCTTGCTGATCTCCCTCTGAATCAACTCTCTCCCCTTTAATCTGTTCAAAACTTAGCTGCACAGCTAATCTTCCACCAGTTTCGATATATTCATATAACCCCTCTTCTCAAGTCGCTTCAGTGGCTCCCTATTTGTTTCTGTATTCAGTTCAAATTTCTCCTACTGACCTAGAAGTGCACACATTCTGCTGCACCTCACGACCTTTCTTCTCTTATCTCTCCCTACACCCCTCCTCAAGAACTCCACTCATCTGGCAGATCCCTTCTAGTTTTGCCAACTCCAGACTTCAATCCTTCCACCTTGCTGCTCCTTATGCCTGGAACAAACTACCTGAGTCTGTGCATCAGGCTTCATCTCTGCTCCTTTTCAAATCTAGGCTGAAAACTCACCTCTTTGAGACTGCTTTTGGATCATAATCTGCTTAGTCTCCTACGTGTTACCTTACCATTCCCCCTAGATGTACCTTGTCCTCAGCTGTTGTTTTGTCTGTCTTGACTAGATTGTAAGCTCTGATGAGCAGGGACTGTCTTTTACATGTATTTGCACAGTGCTGTGAATGCCTTGTAGTGCTATACAAATGATTAGTAGTAGTAGTGTGAGTTTGGACAGCTGATGTGAAATACATTGATTGTGTTGTATTGCTGGGATGATCAGATTTATTAGTATGTTTAAGCTTATTGTGTATGTTTAAACCTGCTAAGAACTAGAGAGCTGTCGAATATACATTTTTAAGTAAATACATATTTGTTTTAAGAGATTAGGTTCAAAACATTTCAGAAGCTAGATATCATTTGATTAAATAAATGCAATGAACCCAAGGGTGTGTACGTATTGTCAGAGAATTCAAAGCAAGTTAAAAGGATAGTGAAAGCACAGTACCCTGTGCAACCCCAGAAGACAGATAATGTGAGGCAGATGGTTCACTATTCTAGAGAACACAAAGTGATCTCTCTAAATAACAGCCGAACCAATCCAATTCAGTACCATCGAGCCCAATCTCCTGAAGCCTCTGAAGTATAACATGATCAACCAAGTCAAATGTTGCTGTCATATCCAAAGAAATCGACAGAACATTCATTCAGAAGTCTATCAACGTGTGAACAAGTCAGTTAACCCAATTAAAGCCATCTCAGTTCTATAATGTGAATGAAGAGAGTTTGTTTTATCCAAGTAGTCTGAAAAATGTAATGCGACAACCTTCTTCACAAGCTTAGACACAAATAGTAAATTACAGATTGGGCGGTAGTTTGGATCAACATAGGTGTTTTTAAGATAAGAATCAATACATGCTTCCTTCTGTTCTCTAGGTATGCTGCCTGAAATCCAACTTGTAGTTACCATTCCATGAAGATAAGGTAAGAGATCAGTGAACTGTTTTGCTAACTCAAAAGGAAGAGGCTCTGTTTGGGCATTTGTAGATTTCATAGGATTTAAAACTATTCCTAGGATAGTTGCCAAAGGGAAACTGAATGCTGTGAAAGTACTGCTACTGATTCTAAGCAGAGATGGATCAGAAACCAATTCATTGGTATAGCCCAAAGCGCCTTCTTCCAAAGGAGGAAGAGCAGTAGATTACTTCAAAGAATGGTGTAACTTGCTCATTGTTGCCACAAAGGCAGTAGCAAAATCTTCAGGAGTCACTGACAATGTAGGCGATGGAGAAAAACAAAAATCGGGTTGTCAATTGTTTAGGAAGCTAATAATATTTGTCAGGGTTAGGGTCCTTCTAAATCAGAGAGAGATAATAAGACTTTTTAGTGGTTTTGAAAGCATAATTATGGGGGAGGAGGGGGTTGTTAATTTTTATTTGTTAGTTTTCAATCTTTACAACTCTGAACAGCAACCAAACCAGAATATTAGAATCAGTCTTCCCATATGCATTTACAAAATACCATAATGCAAAAGAAATCATTAAGGTACAAATACCAAAAAACATCCAGCCATTCATCCAACAGTAAAATAAATCATTCTAGAAATCCTCTGGAGGAGCCCATACTTTAATAAACGATGCTAATTGTTTTTTCTTGACAGCTGCAATCTCTTCATATTTACAAATTAAATATACGCTATTCCACCATGCATACATTGTAATTTCTGTGCTGTTTTGCCAAAGTAACAAATATATCACATAATTTAGCTTTTCTGGTGAGAGAACAGATCTTAGAGCAATTGCTTTCCAAATAATTAACTTATAAGTAAGCTCATAAGAACATAAGAGATGTCATACTGAGTCAGACCAAGATCCATCAAGCCCAGTATCCTTTTTCCAGCAGTGGCCAATCTAGGTCACAAGTACCTGTCAAGTTACAAACATATGCAGATTCCACATTTCCTTATTGTGGAGTAAGCAGTGGATTCCCCTGGTCCTTTTTAATAATGGTTTATGGAGGTTTCTTCCAGGAACCTGCCCAAATCTTTTTTAAACCCAGCTACATTAAAGCGTAGTTACTCACCTGTAACAAGTGATCTCCAGGAACAGCAGGAATAGAGTATTCACATATGGGTATCGTCGGTACCGATGGTGCCTGTGCAGGAATGCTCCCCAGCGTCCAATAGGAAAGCTTTTGGGAGCATCCCACTGCACCTGCGCCGCTGCTTTCCCGCCTTTCCAACTCTCCCTCTTCAGTTGAGTTTATAGCTGAAAAATATAAAGAAGAGTGGTAATCAACTAATAAATGAGCAACCACAAAAATCTTGAAAAAAATGTGTTGAAAAATTATTTTTGTCGGAAAACCGGCCATGAGATTAGAAAAAAGCAGGTTAAATAACCTCTTGAAGCCATTGTTTCCATTTTAATCAATTTTAAATAGTCCCATAAATGCCCTCACAAGGGTCTATATAAGGCAGTAAAAAAAAAACATAAGTAGGTGCCACCTTTAAAAACCTTTAATATACTAGTAAAATGGAAAAATATTTCAAAACACATTAACTTATCTGAACCGCCGTGATGAAGAACTGCGTTCAACTACATTCAACTTGACAGCAGCATTCAGCAGCACACAGCAGCAGACATTCAACGAACTGTCCTCAATTCCCAAAAGTTTATGAGAAGAGTCCCACAAAGCAGTTTCCAAAAGAAAGTAGACAGCACTGCGTTTCGGGCAAATTTGCTGTGTACTTTCTTTTGAAAACTGCTTTGTGGGACTCTTCTCATAAACTTTTGGGAATTGAGGACAGTTCGTTGAATGTCTGCTGCTGTGTGCTGCTGAATGCTGCTGTCAAGTTGAACGCAGTTGAATGCAGTTCTTCATCACGGCGGTTCAGATAAGTTAATGTGTTTTGAAATATTTTTCCATTTTACTAGTATATTAAAGGTTTTTAAAGGTGGCACCTACTTTATGGTTTTTTTTTTACTGCCTTATATAGACCCTTGTGAGGGCATTTATGGGACTATTTAAAATTGATTAAAATGGAAACAACGGCTTCAAGAGGTTATTTAACCTGTTTTTTTCTAATCTCATGGTCGGTTTTCCGACAAAAATAATTTTTCAACACATTTTTTTCAAGATTTTTGTGGTTGCTCATTTATTAGTTGATGACCACTCTTCTTTATATTTTTTTGGGTATTGAGGCGGGGAGTGTTTGTTATTTGTCATTTTGAGTTTATAGCTGAGGCAAAGGAGAGAAGGAGAGATAAAGAGAGAGAGAGAGAAATACAACTCCTAGGGGAGATGGGTGAGCTGTGAAGACTCAATTCCTGCTGTTCCCAGAGATCACCTGTTACAGGTAACTACGCTATCTCCAGGAACAAGCAGGAATGTAGTCTTCACATATAGGGACTCCCCAGCTGAAAGATGCCAGGGAGATAACCCCAGAAAATTGTGAAACCCAGGTTGAGATGGGTCATGCTTCCTCTCATGGATCTCTGGCATCGAACTCCGGGACGGCAGGTAGGAGTTGTTCTAAGTCTGAAAGAGATGTTGGAGAACATCGACAGAAGTCCTGGTCTAAGCAGTAGTGGGCTGCAAAGGTGTGTACCGAAGCCCAGGTGGCTGCTCTACAGATGTTGTCAATGGACACTGAGTGAAAGTTTGCCATAGAGGCTGCCATTGCTCTCGCATTGTGAGCTGTGACATGACCTTCGAGAGAAAGTCCCTTGCTCTCATAGGCAAAGGATATGCAATATGCAATCCATTTAGACAAAGTTCGCTTGGAAACTGGTAATCCAAGATGACTGGAGTCAAAGGC
The DNA here is from genome assembly GCA_033557465.1 of Ichthyophis bannanicus. Lineage (NCBI taxonomy): Eukaryota > Metazoa > Chordata > Amphibia > Gymnophiona > Ichthyophiidae > Ichthyophis > Ichthyophis bannanicus. Next base: position 397,206,318 of record CM066035.1, read on the forward strand.
AGCAAAAAGCTGGGAAGCCTTTCTATGTTGCTTAGTTCTCTGAAGGTAAAAAGCCAAGGCTCTTTTACAATCCAGAGTATGAAGATTCCTTTCTGCATTGGAGGTGTGAGGCCTAGGGAAGAATACAGGAAGGTAAACCGATTGGTTTAAATGAAAAGGTGAAACCATCTTTGGCATAAATTGAGGGTGAGTCCTAAGAACTACTTTATCATGGTGGAACCTTGTATAAGGAGGATCAGCCACTAAAGCTTGTAGCTCACTGATGCGTCTTGCAGAAGTGAGAGCAATTAGGAAGATTACCTTCCAAGAAAGAAATTTCAGAGATGTAGTGGCTAAGGGTTTGAAGGGTGGCTTCATGAGTTGCCCAAGGATAAGATTGATATCCCATGCCACGGATGGTGGCCTAATGGGGGGTTTTGTTAAGGGTAGACTTCTCATAAACCTTGCTACAAGTGGTTGAGAGGAAACAGGTTGTCCATCCAAGGGCTTGTGGAAAGCCGCAATGGTACTAAGGTGGACCCTTACTGAATTGGTCTTAAGACCAGAGGATGATAAATGGAGGAGATACTCCAGTAACGCCTCCACTGGCACTGAAAAGGGATTAAGTTCCATTTCTGAACATCAGATAGAGGAACTTTTCCACTTAAAGGCATAGGCCCTCCTTGTGGAAAGCTTTCTTGAAGCCAAAAGGATATCTTTAACCTGTTGAGAAAGGTTGATATCCTGGAATTCTAGGCTCTCAGTAGCCATGCCCTGAGGTATAGGGACTTGAGGGTTTGGGTGCAATAGCATCCCGTTCTCCTGAGAAAGTAGATCTGGAGCACATCCCAACTCCAGAGGCTTGGCTTGAGAGAGACATAGAAGCAGTGGATACCACATCTGTCGAGGCCAGCGTGGGGCTATGACAATCATATGGCCCCTGTCTCTCTGAAGCTTGAATAGAGTTTTGGGAATGAGGGGAATGGGTGGGTAGGTATAGAGGAAGTCCTGACCCCAGTGGAGGTGGAAGACATCCCTTGCCTGACAGTTCTGAGCCAGGATTCTGGAACAGAACCGGGGAAGTTTGGCATTGTGAGGACTTGCAAAGAGGTCTATATCTGGGGTTCCCCAGATCTGAAAGATTCGAGCAATTTGCTCTGGATGAAGAGACCACTCGTGTGGCAGCAGAACTCGACTGAGTTTGTCTGCCAAGAGATTTTGTGTGCCTGGTAAATACACCACTAGTAGGTGGATTTGAAAATCTCTGGCGAAGGCCCAGAAGCATAGAGCTTCATTGCAAAGCACCTGAAAACCTGTCCCACCCTGCTTGTTCATATAGAAAATAGCTACCTGATTGTCGGTCTGGACAAGAACTGTCTTGTAGCTAAGGTAGTCCTGAAATACTCGAAGGGCATAGAAGATGGCCCTGAGTTCCAGGATGTTTATGTGAAAACAAACCTCCTGCTTGGTCCAGAGGCCCTGAGTAGAAAGATTGTCCAAGTGAGCTCCCAACCCAACTAGGACGCATCTGTCATCAAGGTGGCTTGGTGTAGTGGCTGCTGGAAAGGAGACCCTAAGAGAAGGTTTTTAGTGATTGCCACCACTGTAGGGACAAAATGAGGCATGTAGAATTTCTGATTTTGTCCCCCAGGCAACCCCACGCTTGTGTCCACTAAGAGGCTAGGGTCCATTGGGCTGCTCTCATGTGTAGGCGAGCATAGGGAACCACATGGACAGTGGATGCCATATGCCCCAGTAGCTGAAGCATTTCTTGAGCAGTTAGAAAAGTTTTCATAGCTGCTTGAGAGGCCAACAGGAGTATTTGAAGACAACGTGGTTGTGGCAGGAAAGCCTTTGACTGCCTTGTGTCTAGAAGAGCCCCTATGAACTCTAGAGACTGAGAAGGGGTGAGATGAGATTTTGGGAGGTTTATGACCAGTCCCAGGTACTGCAGGATTTGCATTGTACAGGAGAGAGTGGAGCTGGCTTCTGGAGCTGTTGATGCTCGGATGAGCCAGTCGTCTAAGTAGGGAAAGACTAATATCCCCAGAGTTCTCAGGAATGCTGCTACTACTGCCATGCATTTTGTGAAGACTCTTTGGGCGGAAGCCAATCCAAAGGGTAGAACCCTGTACTGGTAATGTCTTCCTTGAAAAAGGAATCAAAGAAACCTCCTGTGATCTGTATGGATGAGAATATGTGTATATGCATCCTTTAGATCTAGAGAACATAGCCAATCCTGACTCTGAATGTAAGGAAGAAGTGTTCCGAGGGAGATCATCTTGATTTTTTTCTCAGAACAGATATTTGTTCAACTCTCTGAGGTCCAGTATGGGTCTGTATCCCCCTGTCTTCTTTGGAATGAGGAAGTAGGGGGAGTAGAAACCCATGCCCTGTTGGGATATAGGTACCTCTTCTATTGCCCCTTGAGCAAGTAGTGAGGTGATCTCTTGACACAAGAGAGTGGTGAAGGGGCCCCGAGAATTGAACTGTCTTGTGATGGTGGGAGGGGGCATACTGTGAAAATGGAGTTTGTACCCTTCTGTTACAATAGAGAGAGTCCAGTGCTCTGATGTTATCTGTTGTCATCTTTCGGCCAAATGACAGAGTCTGCCTGGGATGGTGAGAGGCTCTGGACCCTTCAGGGACAGGATGACTAAGTTCTCTAGGAAGGAGTCAAAGCCCCTGAGGAGCCTGTGTCTGCTGAGCTGGTTGAGCTCTGGGGACCTGGGCCTTCCTCTGCTGTCTGGGTTGCTGCTGCCCTTTTTGGGGAGCATGAACTTGGGCAGGGGCAGCCTGGGTGTAAGATGGATAGAATTTATTTTTCTTGTTGAAAAAGGGTTTCTTAACTGTATTTTTCTTAGCTGGGTTGGCTGTGGTCCTTGTTAATCTGTTCAAGGTGGTGTTTTCGGACGCAAGCTGATTAGCTTTGTCCTGCCAATCCTTGCCAAAGAGGTTTTCTCCGGTGCAAGGAATATTTCCCAGCTTGTCTTGCATCCATTGTTCTAAATCAGATGCTTGTAACCAGGCAATGCAACGTGCACCGATGGAGATAGCAGAGGTTCTGCTAATGCACTCAAAGCAATCAAATGTTGCACAGTTCATTAACTTATAAACATTCTGGGCATGTTTGACCAGAGTGAGAAAGTCAGCCCTTTTGTCATCGGGAAGAAGTGGAGCCATGAGTTCCAAATCTCTTGTAACCTCCCGAAGAAACATACCCATATAAAGCATGTGTAAGAGCTTATTCTAGCTGATAGCATCAACGCCCAAAGGCATCGAGCGTTCTCAATTCAAGACCTGGAGGGTTGGTTGAATGCGTCTTAGCACTCTTGATCCTATGCATTGCCGATTCCACTACCATGGAATGGTGTGGTAATTGTGTTTTTTGGAAACCGGAACATTGCGGTACCGGGTACATTGTATCGAGTCTCCGAAAATGTGGAGACACCGTTAAAGGTGTTTCCCACATCCTAAGCATGAGATCATGCAAAATTTGGGAATGGGAAGGGTAGCAGCCTCTTTAGGAGCTGCCGGATACTGAAGAATTTCCAACTCTTCAGCTCTCGGTTCCTTCTCAGGTGTCACGGTGATCAAGAGTCCCCTTGCTACATCACGTATGAAGTTCTGAAAGGGGGATATCCGACGCTGTGGCGAAGGAGAGGGATCCTCCAGAAGAACCACACTGGTACTGTCAGAGTCATCGGAATCGGAGGATTCGAAGTATTGTTGGGCCGGGTTTTCTCATAATGCTTGTTGATGGTATCGATCGAAGTCGGCATCGGACTGCCTAGATACCAGACCCTCGATGCCGGAGACCAATTCCAGGGCCGGCATGGGAGAAAACATGGAGAGAGGCGCATCGATCGATGCAGGTACATTCAGTATCGAAATCGGTATGGACAACTGCGTCGATTGAAGCGGTTTTAGCGGTACCGAGGCAGCTAATAAAGCTGCAAGACTGCGCTCGATGGCCAGGATACATTGATCCATGGAGTCTGCCGATGCCTGGATGTCGGTTCCGGTGGAGCAGGCCATGACACCAGAACATGGCACCAAGAGTTCTCCGGAGGTGGAAGCTTCGGGAACATCCTAGAACCCATTAATGCTTTGGAGGCCGGGGCCTCCCGCTGGGGTTGTTTGTCAGTGTGTTTTCCTCAAGGGCAACGCTAGTAGCATCTCGATGTTTAGAAGGAGATCTACCCTTTCAGGACCAGCCGGTCTTGGAAGACCTGGGTTTGGTTACCTGAGATCCATGGGAGGAAGATGAAGCCCTGGATGACATCGATGCAACAGACATTGCGTCCGAGGCAAAGAGGGTGCCGAGTTTTGCAGCTCTGTTCTGCAGGCCTCTCTTGGTCATCTTTCTATAAAGGAGACACTCTGATGGTAAGTGGTCAGGACCTAAACATTTGAGATACCAATCATGGGTGTCGGTAGCAGAAATGGTACTGCTACACTTTGAACATTTTTTTGAAACCACTAGATGGTGTCTCCATTTTGGAAGAAAAGAGGGCCTAGTGCCCAAAATGGTGCCTGGCACCAAGAGGGGACAGACCCTCCAACAAAGAAGTTATTCCTTCTTTTTTTTTTTAAGGAAAAGAAATAAGAAAATAAAGAAAACACCGGTGGTACCAGTATAGGCGTCGACGAGAAGGCAGACGCGACCACAAAAACAAGATTATCTGCGGTGACAGGGTTGCTGCCTGTCGGCTCCGCAGAAAACGGAAAACTGAAGAGGGAGAGTTGGAAAGGCAGCAGCGCAGGCACAGGAGCAGTGGGATGCTCCCAAAAACTTTCCTATTGGATGCTAGGGAGCGTTCCCGCACAGGTTCCATTGGTACCAACAATACCCATATATGAAGACTACATTCCTGCTTGTTCCTGGAGATCAGCTTTTGCTACATCCTCTGGAAACACATTCCAGAGTTTGATTACGTGTTGAGTGAAAAAATATTTTCTCCTATTAGTCTTAAATAGGTCACACTGTAGCTTCATTGTGTGTCCCCTAGTCTTTCTATTTTTTCAAGGAGTATATAACCAATGTACATTTACCTGTTCCACTCTATTCATTATTTTATAGATCTCTATTGCATCTCTCTTCTATTGTATCTCTCCTCAGTTGAAGAGCCCTAATGTTTTAAGCCTTTCCTTCCATCTCCTTTATCATTTTGGTGACTCTTTTCTGTAGCTTTTCAAATTTCGCTATATAGTTTTTAAGATATGGCAACGAGAACTGCACACAATATTCAAGGTGTGGTTGCACCATGGAGCAATACAAAGGTATTCTAATATCTTTGTTTTATTCTCAATCCCTTTCCTTATGATTCCTAGCATTCTATTTATTTTCTTGACTTCTGGGCAGTTTTCAACATATTATCCATGATGATGCGACCCTTTTCTTGGGCAGTGATTCCTAATGTGGAACCTCGCATCGTGTAACCATAGTCTGGGTAGTTCTTCTCTAAGGGCATAGCTTTGCACTTGTCCACATTAAATTTCATCTGACATTTGGATGCCTAGTCTTCTAATTTATCAAGGTTCTCTTGTAATTGTTCACAATCCTCTTCTGTTTTAACAACTTTGAATAATTTTGTCTCATCTGCAAATCTAATTATTTCATTCATTATTCCTATTTTCAGATATGGTAGTGTGGCATGCAGTGGGAGTGGGTTTTCTTTAAAAAACGGAACAGGCGGACAGAGCGGGGAGGACGAAGATGGTGGACACATGCTAGCTAGGCTCTTATCTACTATGGCCTTTCCCTTTAAAACTTACTTTTTTCATGCAGTTAAGGCGAAACTCTCAGAGCCTGTGAAGCGAGCACAGCCAGTTAAGGGGTCACTCGACGTGTTCGTGTAGCTTGTTGGTGCAGGGGAAACTCCTCCAAAGAGCTTGTTGGGAGCTGTGGAGACAGATGGCGTTTCTTCGCTTCTCTTTGAGCCTGCTGTCACCTTAAGTCCGGAGGAGCGGTCAGCCCCAGCACAACCCTCAGTCTGCGGCACTGGGTTTTCGGAGACAGGAACCCGGAAGATGCGAGGTATTCTGGCCGGAGTGCCTGCTATGAGGGGGCATGTTGATGCTGTGCTGGCTGTGGCATGGATGGAGGCAATGGCTGCTGGAGCTTCGGTGGCTGAAGAAGCTAGAGTGGAGGCTGCTCTTCATCTATAGGGTATGGAAGGTATTTCTACCCCCTTGCAATTTTTGGCTGTTGCTGGTGTATCTCAGGTCAAGTCTTCCTTGGTGAGATCTGTTAAATTTAATTTTGAGACTCTGGGACAAATTGTTTGCTCTGGAATCCTCCTTTTCTTCCCAATGATCTTCTCTTCAAGTCACCCTTATGGGAGTTGTATAGGCTCTGGATCAGCAGAAATAAGAGGTGGCTCAGTTAACACCTGGAATGGCCCAGGTTGAAGCTAAACGTGTGGACTTCAGTGGACTCACAGGTACTATGGTTAAAAATGTATCCAGTGTTCATGTAAAACTTGAGTCTTTAGAGAAGTCTGTCAGGAGAAGAAATCTGCACTTACTGAACTTTCCTTGTGTGCCTACAATATTCCAAAGGAGTTGTTTAATTCATATACTACCTCTATCCTGAAAATCCCATTGGAGTTATTGCCCCCTTTGGCTAGAATTTTCTATTTACTGGTGGCTAAGCAGAATGATTCTGGGACATCATCCCTGAGTCAACAACCTTTCGTTGGCTCTTTAGATCTGACTAAGTTTCTAAAGAGTTCTGCCTCTGAATCCCACTCAAGAGCTACTCTCTTGATGACAGTTGCTCTAGAGCCAGACCAGGACTGGTTGCTGAAATTATACCTTAAGGCTAAGGATGCTGTGTTTATGGGTTCCCATGTTAGGATGTTTCCTGATGTCTCAAAGATGACTCAAAAACATAGAAAATAGTTTCTTCTTTTACATCCTAAGGTCATACAATTGAGGGGCTTGTTCTTTTTTGTGATACCTGAGTAAATGTTTAATTTTCAGGGTGTTATACCTTCCTTGACCCTAGGCATTTGACCAATTTATTGTTAGTAAGAGTGTAATACTTCTACCATAGTCTTTGTACCCTCTGAGTTCTGCCTCAAAGGATGAAGCAGTTTGACTGGTTGATAGAGTATGGCGGCATCAATTCGTGAGTCTTACTTCCTTAGGTTTTCTCTTGTGATAATGGTTTTGGCCCTCCCTGACAACTGTTGGCTAGTGAATATTGTGTTGAATCTCTGTTTTGCTTATTGTTTATTGGATGATATTTGCCTTCTTTTCCTCTGTTTATTCTTTTTTGTAACAAGTGTTTATCTTGTGTATTTGTGTTACAAAATTGCATAAAAAAAAACAAAACAGAACAGGCAGCAATTCAGGCAGGGGTGGCTCGATAATGAGGCCAAGTGACGCGGTGGCCTCAGGTGGCAACTTTTTGGGGGCGGCAAATAATGCCCCCCAAAAAGATCGCCTCACTCGGCCTTCAAAATTGAAACAAAAAAAAAGACTGGAAAAGCTGCTGCCGCTGCTTCTTGGCAGTGGCAGAATCAGTTGTCCCATAGCCCTCCCCCCTGCTGCCCCGGAAGAGCACCACCAATGCCCCGGCTCAACTTTGCAGAGCCATGAGAAGGAACAGTGTTCCTCTTCTTTTCCGCGGCTCTGTTAAAGTTGAGCCCGCCGATGCTGAGGATAATTGAGGCATTTCCTATCTCGCGCAAGACAAGAAATGTTTCCAACCCTCAGCATGCTAGTGGACTCAACTTTAACAGAGCTGCAGGAAAGGAGAAAAACACTATTCCTTCTCGTGGCTCTGCAAAGGTGAGCCAGTCAGGCAATGGCAGGGCTCTTCCCCGGGGGGACTTGGACTGGAAATCGGCTGAGAGGTCTAGTAATGGGCTGGGCTGGGCTGGGGGGGGGGTTAGCACTGGAATTAGCCTGATTGAGGGGGTTAGGACTTGTAATGGGCTAATGGGGGGAGCTAGAATTGGAAATGGGCGCTTAAGGGAGGCTAGGACTGGAAATGGGCTGATCAGGGGAGTTAGGACTGGAAATGGGCTGGTTAGGGGGCCTTGGACTGGTAATGGGCTGATCAGGTGGGGTTAGGACTAGAAATGGGCTACAATTGGAAATTGGTTGATCAGATGGGGCTAGAACTAGTAATGGTCTGGTCGAGGGAGTTAGGACTGGTAATGGGCTGATGGCGGGCTAGCACTGGAAATGAGCTAGGACTGGAAATGGGCTGATGGGGGGAAGGGAGGAGTGCTGCTGGCCCTGGAAGAAAACTAGGGGATAGGACTACAAATGGGCTAATGCAGGGGGATGGGAGGACTGGAAGGGAGTGGATGCTGAGAGCGTCTGCCAGGGGAAGGAAAGGAGTGGACACGGAGGGGGGGGAAGGAGGGGGCTGGAAGGGAGCTGATATGGGGGGAAGGAGGGGGCTGGAAGGGAGCAGACACCTGGGGATGGTACTGAAGGGGGTTTGGAAAGGAGCTGACACTTGGGGATGGGACTGGTAGGTGGCTGGGTAATAGGGAGGAGGCTGGAAGGGAGGGGGCATTGTGGATGGAAGGGAACTGCATGTGAGAATGGCAATGGAAGGGGGATGGACAAAGAATAGGGTGACTAGAAGGGAGCTGATGGGGAGTGGTGGCACTGAGCATGGAAGTGAGCTGATACCTGTGATGGTATTTGGACTAGAAGGGGCTGGACAGTGGGGAAGGAGGGTGACAGGAAGGGAATGGACACCGGAGGCAGTCCTGGGAATACAAGGTGGTTGACATTGGAAAGTACTGGGAGGAGAGGACTGGAAAGGGGGCTGATACTCTGGAGGGTTACTGGGACTGGAAATAGGCTGATGGAAGAAAATGAAGAAAACAAAAGAAGTGATAAAAAATGACAGATGGACTATAGACCACAGAAAGAGAGCTAAAGACAGAGGAAAGCAGAAGTTTCAGATCGGGACCAGTATGATCAGAGAATAAAATGGTCAGACAACAAAGGTAGAAAAATAATTTTATTTTCATTTTAGTGATTGGACTTTGTGCTATCTTTATATTTTACACAGTATGGGAAACTGCATCTCTTATTTATCTGATGTCGCACTACAAGCGGAGTCTGGCTTCTTGGGGTTTCCATTTAATTTGTGTCTACATATTTTTATTTTAGGTTGTAGTGATTTATTAACAGAGTTTTTACATAGAGATCTATACTGTACTATAGTAATTTGACTTATTTATCTTTTCAAATAGGTGTATGGATGTTCTAGGGCCTGCTGCAGTATTTATAGTGCTTCTTTTTTCTGGGTAGGTCCCTTGTATGAGTTTTGGAAGTTTATGTGTAAGTGGCTTTTCATTAATCAAATTTAATGTTGTATTATTATGTTTGTTTTATTGTAACATCTGTTATACTAAATTACATGCATATGTTTAGAAGCCACCTTGGATTTTAGATGGGTGGCATATACATTTAAAAATAAAGTATACTAAATTTATGCACATGATGCCGCAGTGAGTCTCCGCTCGTGGTCCTGTATCACTGGGAGATAGAGGAAAGCAGAAACCTCATATTGGGATCTACATGATCAGGGAATAAAATGGTCAGACAACAAAGTTCAAAGAGAATATTATTTTCAATGTAATTATCTGACTTGGTGCTATCTTTATATTTTATACAGTACATGGAAATGCATCTCTTTCTATTTCTCTGGTATTGTACTGTATGCAGAATCTGGCTTCTTGGGGTTGCAGTTTAATTTTTATCTACAAATGTTTATTTTTAGGTTATGGCCACTTATTCTGTACTTGGTGAGGGTCTGTATTTTGAGTGTGTGACCAAGACCAGGTGTTCTTTTAACACAGAGTTTGTATATAAGGATCTGTACTGTAGTAATCTGAATTGTTCAGCTTTTCAAATAGGTGTTCCAGGGCCCACTATAGTATTTACAGTGATGCTTTTTTTGGATGGGCTCCTTATGTGAGTTTTGGAAGTTGTTGCTGATATGGTATGTTATGGTATGGTATGGTAGATTTGCTATATATATGCTTAGTGACTTTGTTGTAGAGTTTTATTTTAGTTCACAATATGCCTGGAACTGGAGAAAATTTGTTGTTTTTAGTGAGATCATCGGAATCAGATTTTTTAAGATAATGAGTTCTGTGAGTGAATGTCCTAATTCTGCTCTGCACCCACTGTTGAAGGGGGTTCTGTGGAGGCAAGTATAATGCTCAAAAAGAAAAGGCAAGAACCATAACACAGTTTATAACAAAATAAAAATTAGTTATAATTTAGTTTTATAAACTGTGCTGTGGTTCTCGCTCTCTTTTACTTCCTTGGTGTGCAAACATCTTGCATTTCCTCCTTATAATCTAATCGGCTTTTTGGTTTGGTTCAGTCCCTGATTGGAGTTTTGAGAAAGCCCCCCTCCCTCTATGGGGGGGGGCACCATCTCATCCTTCGCCTCAGGCAGCAGATTGCCTTGAGCCGCCCCTGAATTCAGGGAAAACAAAATCAGCTTTTATTCTATCCCAGCTTGTTAGACCTCCACAAGATGGTTCTCCCAGTCCTTCCTCCAGCTCCAGTCAAAGTTCCTACCTCAGAACTCCTTTGCATGGCTTGCTTTGGAAGGACTTCTGGCTCCACGGGCCCCTCTACCTCTTGCAGTGTGCTGGATTCTTAACTTCTCCCTGTAGCCACACCCTCCTAGCCCTGAACTCTGGGCTGTAGATTCAATTAAAGGCCACTGCTGATAATCCCTTTTGGAGAGGGATGGCTAATATTCTATATACCTCATCATACCAGGTCATTTATCAATATGTTAAAAAGAAGCAGGCCCAGCACAGATTCACCTTTCTCTATTGAGAAAATTAGCCATTTTGCCCTACTCTCTGTTTTCCATCTTTTAACCAGTTCCTGATCCACAATAGTATACTGCCTCCTATCCATGACTTTTTAATTTCCCCAAGAGGCTTTTTGAAAATCCAGATACACCTTTATCTATCTGTTTATTCAAACCTTCAAAAAAATATAACGGATTAGTGAGACAATAAGATTTTCCTTGGCTAAACCCATGTTGGCCTTCTCCCATTAAACCATGAATATCTACATGTTCAGTAATTTTATTCTTTATAAAGATTTCTTCCATTTTGCTGGGTACTGATGTCAGGTTTATCAGTCTGTAGTTTCCTGGATCGTCCCTAGAACCCTTTTTGAAAACTGGCGTTACATTGGCCATTCTCCAATTTTCAGGTATTACAGATGATTTTAATGATAATTCACATATTACTATTAGTAGGTCTGAAAGCTCATATTTCAGTTCTTTTAGCAACCTTGGTTGCATCCGGTCCAGGTGATTTTCTACTCTTTAGTTTATTAAATAGCTGTACTTCATCTTCCCGGTTTATCGAGATTTGTTTCAATTTCTCCAGTATATCACCTTTAACTTCCCTACATCTTCTTCAATGAAGACTGAAGCAAAGAATTCATTCAGCATCTCCACTATGGCCTTGCCCTCCCTTAGCGCCCCTTTTATCCGTCTGTCATCTAATGGTCCAACTGACTCTTTCACAGGTTTTTTTGCTACGAATGTACTTGAAAAAGTATTTATTTTATGTTTTTGTTTCCATGGCAAGCTTCTTTTCAAACTTTCTCTTTGCCTGCCTTATCAATGCCTTGCATCTAACTTGCCACTGCTTATGTTGTTTCCTGTTTATGTCATCTGGCTTCTTTTTTCATTTTCTGAAAGATGCTTTTTTTGGTTACAACAGCCTCTCTGGCCTCAACTTTAAACCCTGCTGGCATGTGAAAAAGAGTAGAGTCAGGATCCAGAGAGGAGAGAAGGTCTATTTTTCTGTTTTTGTTTTTTTTTTTGGGGGGGGGGGGGGTGGTTGTCATGTGTTGGTGAGTTGGATTATTTGATTTTATTCTCTCACTCCACTAAATTATGGGGTTGATATTCAAAATGGTTTATGCAGTTTACAGGACCTGGAAACAACATAAGACTTGTGAGCATGATATGAAGCAGCACTAATAAATTTGTGTCACTGAATATCTCCACAGTCAGCCTTTGTACAATCTGGTTAGTGCCAGGGTGGTCTGTAAGTGTATCTGAGGTGGTCCGAGTACCTATCTGTAGCAATATTCAGGGCTGTCCTAACTATGTAACTTTTGCTGCTAACCTGATAACAAAATACATGAGCGGCAAAACTAGATATTCAGCGCCAGATGCTGGTTTCATTTTTGCCTGCAGTTGGCAGGCATTTTAACAATGTTTGCTGCCATGGGATGAACATCAGTCCCTGTATTTTTAACCATTCTGATGATGTGACTGGTTTTTTTTAAACTGCTAGAATTAAGCCATCTGGGTTCTAGACCCTCAAAGAGATATTCTTTCACTCTACCCAAACAGTAGGAAGAGATTTCCTCTTCCACCTCCCTCTGTAGCCCCAGAGCTGTTCATGCAATGGTCGCCCAGGGCGCAGCTAGGAATGCTTCAGGGTGAAATCTGCTCTAAAGGGACTATTTAGTAAATTGCTTTAGCTGTTAGTGTGTGTTAATTGCATCTCTTATGTTCTTATGTTCTTATGCCATCGTAACACATAATGTAGCACTTTAGTGGTTAGGGAGTCATTTTATAGTCATTCCCCAATGTATGTGGCCACAAATGTGCATAAATGACCTCTTACTAATCAGCATAAAGTCTGTGCTTTAACATGAAGGCATTTACTTTGCCAGTAGGCATAACCAGGGGCACGGCCTGGGCAGAGCACATGCATAATTTTCACATTCGCAAGTAGATTGTAAAATACCATAATCTATGCATGTACGTATATCAAATATGCATGAACATTTGCACCTGCTCAGAAGCAGGTGTATGTGATCATAACGACATTCAAAGCACTTTCTCTGACACATACACTAGCATGTGGGGGTAATTTTATAAACATTTGCCACAACAAGACAGGCTGTTCTTCTGTATGTTCTATGAATAGGCATCCCTCAGAGTGCTCATTATGTTTGAAACCTCTCCAAAATATGTATCATTGCTCAGCGCGCTATACATCATCACCTTTCAATACTGCCTCAATTAGAAGGCCAGCAGCAAGGGGGAACCAGATTTTTATATAATCAGTTCTCTCTTTATTTTGCCCATGTTTCTAAACTTTGAACATATTTCAATGTCATCACAGCAGACTGCTCTCTGCTTTCTCTATCACTTTGCCCTCTGTAATAAATTAGAAAATTTGCCATTGGAAATTCTTGAGTACATGATCAGCCAATCTCATTTTCCTTTTGACTAGTTTGGCTATAAAGGTTCTCTCATCTTTGAATATCTCATGTACCTTTTTGTATGAGATAATTTTCTCCAACTAATCTTTAGAATGGTTCTTCCAATGCCACATTTTTTAGTGCTTTTAGTTTATTTATGATCTTCTTACTATAAGTCCATTTTTCATTTCCATCCTACTGCTGAGAAAACGTATATACTAAGCATCCTTTTCTTTGGCCTGAAACCAAATTCCTCCTAATAAACCTTATGGTCTCATAATTATTTACTTTCCCAGTTCTGTTAAATGTTTTTCATCTTCAGCAATCCAGCTATTTAGATATTTACACTCATGAATTTGTTCCTCTTTCATACCTTCAGTAACTCTTTTAATAGCACTGATATGTATTTTTCTGGTTATCATAAATTCATCGTCTTGGTGTTCGTCCATTCCATAGCACATACACGTTTTGCATAACAATTTATCATCTCTCATTGGTCTCCTTTTTTAGATGGTAATAATAAAAGTGGGGTTTTTTTTAAATTAAAAAAAAAAGGTACCAGGTCAAGATGGCAAAAGGGAGCTGCTAATACTCGGGTATGGGCAAGCATAAGGGGAAAACTAGAGCTCATCCCTCAAAATCTAGGAATTTTCTTGCTGCAAGACTGATGGCTTGTTTTCTCCAATAGCCAGGGTCTCAAGGAATTGCATCCGAAGTTGTGCCATGTGACATGTCAAATGGCAGTGGTTCATCGTTGTTGTCTGGTTTGGAGGTCTCATTAAGCTTGGAGGATTGGGTTCCCCCATGATAGCTGCCTTCTCCTCAGTTGGCTCAAATGTGCAAGCATCTACTGAAGAAATTGTCAGAGCTGCAGTTTGAAGGGGAAGTTAATGAAGTAAGTCGAGGCAGTTTGCCATGCAGTGTGATTCATGCAGATAGTGTTGGCTTGGGGAGACAAGTCTCTTCCAGTGAGGCTTCTCCTTCATAAGAAATGCCTGGTTTGACACTGACAGTCCTTCTACCCCAGTAAGGTGAGGAACTTCAAAGAAGACCAGGTCAGTTGAAGATTCTACCCCTTCATATGCAATTTCTTTTAAAATAACCAGAAACACATTTGGAGGATATTCAAAGGTAGTTAGGAAATTTGCAGGTCTGCAAACCACCTAAATGCTGCTCAGTGGAATATTCAGCAGCACTAATGTGATTGGTGCAGCTGAAAATCCCTGGGTGCAGCCGCTAAGCACCCCGATGCTAGCCGGCTAATGTCATGGTGCTCTGTGGGTAGAAGCGGAGGCAGCACATGGGGATTCCGGCTACCGGTGTTATTCATCTGCTAGCCAGTTATCCTTAACTGGCGAAAGTTAGGACGGCTAATTGGCTGTCTTAACTTGCCGCTTTTACAATTGGGCCAGAGGCTGAATACAGCTGCTGACCGAATTGCAAAAGCGCAATGTGGCCAAAGGTATACTGACTGAAAGTGAGATAGCAGTGGAGAAAGATCTGCCAGAATATGGCAGAGATAAGAAGAAAACCAAAATAGAACAGACCCCTAAAGCCAAGCGAGAACAGGGTATTGAGGAGAAGATGGTAATCAACAGTATTAACGGCAGCAGATAAGTCAAGAAGGATGAGGATCGAGTATAGGCCTTTGGATTTAGCCAGGGAACAGGTCACTGGAGACCCTGGCAAGGGCCTTCTCTGTAGAAGGTAGAGGCCAAATCCAATGGATCTAGAATGGCTTGAGATGAAAAAGTCAAGAAAGCAGTAATGAAGTACATGTTAGAGTAGTTTGGATGTGAAAGAGAGGAGAGAGATAGGCTGATCAATTGGAAGGACAGATAGGGTCTAGTGAAGGTTTTTGAGAAGAGGTGGTTTGAAAACCACAGGAACAGTTGCAATGGAAAGTGATAGGTTTAAGAGAGGACAGAGGGAAGGGGTGAAAGCAGGAGAGATAGAACTGAATAGATTGTTAGGAATGGGATCAGAGGAGCAGGTAGTAAGTTTGGAGGAGGAGAGAAGATGTACAATATCCTCCTCAGTGATTTAAGAAAAGGAAAAGATGGTGACAGAGGTTGAAGGAAATATTTGAGAGTGAAGAGTGGGAAAGAGTGACAGAGGTGGCCCTGTGGAGATCTCAAGACTAGTCTTGTGAACCTCATCATGGAAGTGGTCAACCAAAGTTTGGGCACAAAGTGAAATAGGGGTCAGAGCAGAGGTACTTTGAGGAGAGAGGTGTGTGGTGCAAGGAGGCAAGAGTGTTTGTCAGATGTTGAGTGCTATGGCAGACTGGAAAGATGTTAGCATGAATTTGAAATATAGGAAGTCAGTATGGATATGGACAAGACAAAGGCATTCAGCAGTTCAGGTACAAGACCATGGATTTTAGAGGCCAGCTAAGGCTGAGAAATAGTATGCCTTACAGGGCATGGAATGGGAGAAGCAAGAGCATCACAAGCAGATGAGAGTATAATATTACTGGAAGAGACTGCTTCATTTACAGACTCAGATGACACAATGGAAAACAGATAACCCCTCTACTCTCTCCACTGCTAATAGCCTGAAGATTCCTAAATGTGTTGGTGGAGATAGAATGAGACTGTGGCAGTGGATGGTTCAGAGTGAAAGTTAGCAGATGATGGTCAGAGAGGGGAAGAAACAAGATGGAGAAGTATGAGGAAAAGCAGTTGGAGAAAAATACAAGGTCAAGGCAGTGGCCATGCTGGTGTGTATGAGCAGGAGAACACAGCTGGAGTTTGAATGAGGAGGTTAAGGCAAGGAACTTTGGGCATAAGAGTGAATATTAAAATCCCCAAAAATGAGGGGAAGGTAAGATGGGTCCAGAAAGAAGGAAAGCCAGGGGTCAAAGTCAGTGAGAAAGAAGAGATGGATTTGACGGGGGCCAACAAATGACAGCTACCTAGAGAGATAGGGGTCTATTCCGTCCTGTGAATACCAGGGATGGACGTCCCCTTGGGATGCCCATCCCCGTTATTTGCTCCCCCTGCCATCCACGTCAAAAACTTCCCCTTACAAACAATGCATTTGTATGGGAGGCTTAGACAGGGTGGGAGGGGGCATTCTGAAGGCGGAGTGAGGGCGGGGCATGAGCGGTCTGTGACCCCGGACATACAGGGCTGATTCTGAGGTCGGCCCTGTATGTCCAGGGTCAGCAAGCTGGACAGGGGACTTATTCCACCTCAGGCTGGTGGCTGTGCATATAGGCTGATCAGAATTGGGTCCCAGCCTGAACATACAGGCCCTAGACCCGATTCTGATCCTGCAGGCCATGTCTAGCCCCCGCGGGATCAGAATCGGGTCTACTTCTGGGTGTCCCGATTCTGATCGGCCGCATAGGGGGCTGGACGGCCACATTAGAATGTGCCTCATAGTGAATAGGCAGATGGAGTGGACTCCAAAGGAAGAAAAGGAGTCAGACTTAGGTAGAAGGAAGTGCTAAAACAGGCAGAAAGATGAGAGTAGCAACCTAACAACACTTCCACAGCCAACCCAGCAAAGTGTTTGGGAGAAAAGGTAGCCTCCATGACAGAGGTCATCAACTAAAGCAGAGTCTTCAGGAAGAAACCTTCCAATTTAGAGCAAGAAGATGTAGACAATTAGAGGAGATAATTCCTCACCTAAGTCACAAATAGAACATGAATAAACCCTCATAAAATACAGAACAAAGGACCAAAAATTAGAAATAGTAAGTAATGTGCAGACATTCATGTTCTCAAATCAGCAAACCAAGTATAATACACTTACTTTTCTACCTTTGTTGTCTATACTTTATTTTATTTTTATTTATTTATTTTATTAATTTAACTGCATTTATACACCGCTTTTCACCGGGTCAAAGGTCATTTTGGCCCTAAGACCTCCACCCATCCCCTATAACAATGGCAGGCACCCTTCCTCCATCCATAAAAAAACAGTAAGGGCTCTGTGTCCTCCCCACCATAACATCTCCTACCCAATGCTTCTAATCAGTGATGGGTTTGGAGAATGGCAAACTAGGCAAGTGCCCTCAGTCACTCCCACATTAGCATTTGCTACTCAACTTTATAGCTAATTTACCCAAAGAATGCTGCAAAAACTCATGATAGATCATAAATATTAAGGGCCTGATTCTGTGCCACGAATAGCTATTCGTACCTACCCCCACCACATCTAACTTCCCCACTGGTTGTGCAGGGAAATTAGACGGGGTGGGGAAGGGGTGGCTTGGGGTCGGAGTCCGGGAGGGTGGTGGGCAGTCACCGGCCCTGGTCATACAGGGACGATTCCAATGTCGGCCCTGTATGTCCAGGGCTGGCGACATGTGTGGGGAAGTTATTCCATTTCTGAGGTGGAATAACTTCCCTGGATGTGATTTTATTTAAATGCCAGGGAACAAGTGGGGCAGGGGGGGCCGGAGGACATTCCCCGCAGCCCAACCCTGGCCTTAGGAGGTCAGATTGGGAGTCGGGCTGTGAGAAATAAACATTTTTTTCTGGCGGCCGGCATTGCAGCTTTTAAATGGAGCTGCGGTGCCATGGCGCCCGACGTCATGGTGCCGCAGCTCCATTTAAAAGCCCTGATTGAGTTAGTTGGGCTAGTCATGTACATGCAAGCCGGACGGAATCGCAGTCCAGCCTGCATGTACTCATGCACAACTGATGCATGCATGACTCATCACGATTCTGATCCCGCGGGACTAGACTTGCGCCACAGGATCAGAATCACTCAGACTGGACGTACAGAGGGGATCTATGTCCGGAATGGAATGAGCCCTTTAGCCTCTATGGAACCTCAAATGTCTCTCTTTTCCTAGGTTCAAAATGGCACTACTTAGATACACAAATTTTTATCATCATTCACATAAAGTTGTTGGTCATTGTCATAGAACTGTAGTCTCAAGATCCATCCCTTCAGAACCCTCAATGTTTGGTTTTCAGAGTAACCTGAATACACAAATTAGCCTGTATTTTTAGACCTAATATATGCACATTTATTTATTTATTCCAAATTCTATATACCTCCTAAACTGTCACATTGTAAAGCATTTAACAAAAACATAGGGGCCCTTTTACTGAAATGCACTAAGCGGTTAAGTGTGATAATTGTTAGCATGTAAGCATAAAAGAGATCATGCATTAATTCCCACACAGCTGTTTTACGCCAGCTGGAGGAGGAGCAGGTGGTTCATCACTGCCAATGTTGAGGAGGACTTCAGGTGAGCAAGGATGTTGCATTGATCTATGGCATGAAGAGCTCCACTTTCTTCCAGTGATGTCATCGTCCAGGGATTTCTAACACATTCAAAGGCCAAGGAAGGCAACAGGGACTTGAGTACAGCTACTTTGGGTCTGCCAGAATAGTAGTAGGAGGTTTTCCACTGTTGCTGACCCTGAGGAGGCCTTTAGATAAGCAGGGATACCACACTGGTGTATGGTAGGAAGAGCTCAATCCCTTCTAGTGTCTTCACCTGGGACTGTCTAATATGTTAAAAATCTATGGGAAGTGGTGCACTGCTGAAGGCATGTGCCAAAGAAACGTACCCCTTGGTAGCCCCTTTCAGTAGCACTGAGGGCATTTTGAGGTGCTGGATACTTTTCTTTTAAAGATTTGTTGCTTTTGCTTGAAGTTGGTATATCAACTTATGTACCATGGTTTGCAATGGGTTGTGGGCCCCTGTAGTTTGCCTTTCTAAGGAAATGGAAGGTATATAGTAACATAGTAAATGACTGCAGATAAAGACCAGTATGGTCCATCTAGTTGGTTAGTCCTTTCCCATCTGAGGCCAATTGTGCCTCTCGACTGGTGCAATAAACCCTTCTTGGTTTCATATCCTTCCCCATACAGAATGTGGTTACTGTGGGCGTGGCCTACCCCAGCTAGGCCCCAAATGTAAGTTGGATGTAATTAATGAAGCTGATGAGAGCACTGATGATAAACAAATCTATACACCTATGATTTATCCTGGATATGCAGATTTGGACATGTCAGACTCGGATTCAGATATAGGAACAGACAGCAGATCAGGCTCAATAATCTCAATTGGAATGAAACCAAAGTCAGCTACACATGAAACCATACAGGACACAAAAGTATAATCCAGCTCAGTATAGGCCTGAATAGAAGTATAGGTTAAAGATTGCATTTGAAGCTATTCCTTTAAATCATAGTTCCCGTTTTTAGTTAGACATAAGTTGGGAAATTATAAGCATTTTGGCTTACGCAAACAGTCTGTGTACCCAACAGATATTGGGTCAGATTGAAGTTCCTTAATTAAATAGAACAAGGGGTAAAGCTGATCATTCTGCAAGAGGATAGGCTAAGCTGTCTCTGGGGCAGGATGCCCTGCTCTTATGAAATTGACTCTAGTCCATTTAGTAAATATAACCGAAATCAGCAAAATATAATAAGTAACTAATTAGCTTTTAGCAGTATAGCGACACCTGCTGGATCTAATGAATGTAATTTTTATATAGAACTTCTGCTTTTTGGTATAAATAATAATGTCTATGTTGGCAAAATTGATGTACACGTGGAATTTGGAAAGTACCAGATGTTAATTAAAAATTAACTGCATCAGCTGATATCAATTAATAAAAAGCTAAGCTCTTCGGAACCATCTTTGAAGAGGCATGTTGGGATAGTCGAATTAGACTCGGTGTGTCTCTTCCCTATGGAGCTCAATAGCAATTGATTGATTAATTAACTGTGTCGTGTCTTTTCTTTCCTGTTAAGAAGCACTGGAAGATAAGAGCCCAGGTATTTTGTTATAGGGGTCGTTTATATGAGTCTACAGTTTTGTGCCGTGACTCGGATTCCATTGTTCTTTAGCAGGAAACAAACAACCTGAGGACACCAGTTGTGAGTATATTGACAGATATCTGAAATATTACAATGGGTAATAAATCTGCTAAGGTAAAGCAGGAGTCTCAGTTAGAAGACTGGGAAGAGAAAGTTCGTGCTATAGCAATTGATAAGAAAGGGCGTCCCAATTATGTGATGAAAAGAGAATATGGGGACAATTCTTTAAATTATGTGGCAAAATGGCATTCTGTTACTGCAGCGAACCCCAAACTGCAGTTCCCCCTTGGAGGGACTTTTCATGAATCAAAATTGAAATATTTGCAATCAGTACTAGCGTTAGATGAGAAATCCTGTCATGAATGGATTACTTATAACTTTTGGTGTTCTAAAGCGGCCGAGAAGAGCAAACATACTATTGATTCTACATTTAAGAAGGTTAGAGATCAGGTGTATCGCATGGAAGAGCAAATATGTGTTTTAACTAACAGAGGTAATGATGTGAGTAAAATTGTAAATAATTGTGAGCCTTGTACTGTGGCGTCTGCGCCTCCTGCCTATGAAGATGAGGTTAATGCACTAGCTATTTCTCTGTCTAGAAATAATGTCCCAGCCATAGTCCCTGGTCGCGATCGAGAGGCGCCCTCGATCCGGCTGGGTGCTGTGTCTGATATTTCTACCCCTGTTAAAATTGACATGTCCAGCGTAGTTGTATCACCTTCTGATGATTCTTTGGAGGGTGCAGTTGGGGGTGGTGACTTCTGTGCCTCTACCCCTATAGATTATAAACCTCGGACGACTAGAGCTCAACGATTGACTAAGGATATTGTAGAACTTGAGCAGTTAATTGGCATTGAAGCAAGCCACCTTAAGGGCTTGAATACCGTGGAGCAGTTAACACAGTATCATGATTATCTTGTGAACAAAGCTCGTACATTAGTTGAACTTATTACAACTGTATTTGAGGCATTAGATTTGCAGGTAAAGCAGCATACTTTAAGTTTGTTGCCTCTCAGTAAACGTAAGGAAATTGTAATTGAAGCAATGTCAGCTGTTGCCAAGGGACTTGAATATTGGACCACGGCTCCCTTGATTTCTAACTGTCAAAGTTTACAGTGTTTAACTTTGGAATTGGGTGACTCATTGGCTTCAGACAAACAAACGAAGGATCAAAATAAAGGTGATTTGTTGGCTCCGTTTCGGGCATTCCCGAGAGGAGATGGGGGGTTAGTTACCTTAGCAACGAACTGGTCCCCAGCTGAAATTTTTAGCTTAGCTAGATCCTGTCCTGACTCCAGGGAGAAGCCTGGTCAGTTTGTAGATTATTGGCGACAGCTAATAACTACATATGATCCTACTTGGGTAGATTTACAAAATTTATTGAAAGCAGTTTTTCTGAATCCTATAGAGCTAAGGGCAGTCACCCACCCTCAACTGCGTGATAATATTAATTGGGTGTGGCCTGGTATAGATCCTGTAATTAATGCTACGGATGTTGCTCAAATGACTGCATTTAGAGAACATAGGGATAATTTGTTAAAAGCCATAGAGAAAAAGTGTACCCCAGTCCGTGATCTGTCCAAACTCTTGGAAGTAAAGCAGTGTGGGGGTGAGACGGTAAACCAGTATCACACTAGATGTTGCCTAGCGTTCAGAGATTTTTCTCCTCAGAACGCTGAGATGGAAGGTTTTGCTTCTATTTTTGTGAATGGACTGCAACCAGAGATAAAAAGTATCCTTGAAAATGCTTTGCTTGGCTGGTCTACTAAGTCTGCACAAGAGATCCTGGAAGCGGCTCTGCATGCTGAGAAACGAATTCAACGGCAGAAGGATGCTGACAAAGGTAAACTTGACCGCCAGCGTCAAAAACTTTTAAATTTGCAAGTAGCAAGTTATGAGTCCAACTTCAGAGGACGTGGTAGATCAAGGGGTGGAAGAGGTGCAGCCCCCTTCAGAGGAAGAGGACGTGGCTATATGGGGGGACAGCAAGGGGAGCGTACTTGTTATGGTTGTGGGCAAGTGGGCCATTTTATTAGAGATTGTACTAAGCCAAGGGGCAATATTCCCCAGCCTGGGATACAGGATGGTGCTAGATATCCATCTGTCTCATACCCTGTATCTACCCCTAACCAGCCTTCAGTGATGACTCAATACTATGCAGAGACTGATGTGGATTATAGCGAGGATTGACTAGGCCTGGTTGTGTGTCCAAACACACAGGGGGAGATACGTGCTACTGTTATGGGGTGTGAATTGCTTTTCCTGCTAGATACAGGTGCCTCTACATCTGCCATAGCGCTATCCCAGTTACCTCCACCTCTGTTTGAGGCCCTACCTGCAGCTCCTAAAGTACCTTGTGAAGGAATTGAAGGAAAGACTATAATGCATCAAAAGTTATCAGATGTGCCAATTATAGTAGAGGGAAAATTATATCATACAGATTTTCTGGTAGGCCCTACTCTGCCTGTCAACTTGCTTGGTCGAGATTTTTTATCTAGGAACAAGACTGTTATAAGCTGGGAAACTGGCACTTTGACATGTACCTTGTGTCCCCTGCAAGTACAACAGCCTATAGCTGTAACACCGGCTGTTGCGACTACTCCACCATTGGATACCCTTCCTTCCACCTTGTGGGCAGTACCAGGTGATGATATTGGGCATCTCAATATTCCTCCAGTCAAGATTGAAGTACAACCAGGAGCTCCACTACCATATGTGCGTCAATATCCATTGCCTGCAACGTCGGTGGCTGGAATACGGCCAGTAATTGAAAATCTGCTAGCCCAGGGTGTGTTGGTGCCTACTTCTTCTCCTTGCAATACTCCTATTTTACCGGTGTTAAAAGCTGATGGTAAGTCCTACAGATTCGTGCAAGATTTGAGAGCAATCAATCGTATTGTCATGCCCATCTTCCCTCTTGTGCCCAACCCTCATGATATCTGGACTCGCATACCATGTGACTCCACCCACTTCTCAGTTATAGATTTAAGCTCCGCCTACTACTCCATAGCGGTAGGGGAGGAGTCGAGATATTTACTGGCATTCACGTTCGAAGGGCGCCAGTATACCTGGACTACCCTGTCTCAAGGCTACACGGAAAGTCCTGCTTATTTTTCACAGGCCCTAAAAGCTGCTTTACAAGACTTGGCGTTGGACAAATCTGTGCTGATCCAGTATGTAGATGATTTACTCATTTGTTCTCCATGTTATGATGCTTGTATTGCTGATACTATGTTAGCTCTTGTACATATTTCTCGTTTAGGATTGAAAGTAAACCAATCAAAATTGCAATTTGCTGTACCACAAGTGATCTTTCTAGGTGTATGCCTTTCTGCTGCTGGACGCTCTATTACTGCTCAGAGAATTGGCCCTATAATGTCAATGCCTTTTCCTGCTACTGTACCTCTAATACGACGCTTTCTAGGCCTTCTGGTGTTCTGTCGCCAGTGGATACCAGACTTTGCTGAACTTGCTGCTCCACTCTATGCCCTGCTAGGCCGTGAAGCTCCAGAGGGTATTATAGTTCCTACTGAAGCACAGCATAATGCTTTCCATTCTCTATGGCAAGCGCTATTGAAATCTCCTTGTCTCTCATTCCCAGACTATAATTTGCCTTTCCGCCTTTATGTAGCGACATCTACTAAGGCTGCAGTATGTGTTCTAGCACAACGTTTTCCTTCTGGACTCAAGCCGCTAGGCTTTTTCTCCCAAGGTTTTGATTCTGTTGTTGCTGGCATGCCACCTTGTTTTCAATCTTTAGCTGCTGTGGTATTTGCAATACAGACCACTGACTTCCTTGTTCTCCAACATGAACTGCATGTGTACACATCTCACTCAGTAGCTAGGCTATTGCATTTAGCTAAAACTCAACCTTTATCTAGTTCTCGTTTACTGTTATTTGATTTGGCTATTTCTCAAGCACATGTATCCTTGCATGAAGTTTCCTTGTTACAACCAGCTCAAATTTTGGCTTCTTTGGAGCCTCTGTTACATTTGTCTGACCCTGATGGAACTCATGATTGTCTTTCTTCTGTAACTGCCTATTCAAAGGCTAGGCCTGATTTATCTGCTGTACCTTTGCCAAACCCTGATTGGGTTCTATTCACTGATGGTTCTGCCTTCCGTGATGAATATGGACATTTACTTGTGGGGTATGCTGTAACTACTGTTGATTCTGTACTAGAAGCAGGAGCGTTGCCATTTGCAAGTGCCCAGTTGGCAGAAGTATTTGCTCTTATTCGGGCCTTGGAGATGTCTACGCATTTGGTTGTTAATATCCATAGTGACAGTAGTTACGCAATCGGAATTCTGTGGGATTTTGGAAATATTTGGGCTCAACGGGGGTTCCTGACGGCTGCCCATAAGCCCATCAAGCATGCCCGCTATATTGAGCGTCTACTTGCTGCAGTGCTTAAGCCAGCTCAGGTGGCTGTGTTGAAATGCAAAGGACATGATCTTAATGGTACTATGGTGTCACAAGGCAATCAGTTTGTAGACCAAGCTGCTAAAACTGCAGCAGCAGGACCTGCAGTTCCACCACACCTTTTATTAACTCTTCGTTCACCTGCAGCTTCTCCTTCTGGCTCAATATCTTTGGACTTGATGCGTTCCCATCAGGACTCAGCGGACTTCACTGAAAAACAGAACTGGCTCACTTGGGGAGCATCTCCTGATGGTACTGGACTCTGGTTAAAGGACAATTTGATTATTTGTCCTAAATCTTTGCTATATCCTGTTGCCTTATTTTTGCATCACAAATTGCATTTAAGTGTACTGGCTATGACAAAAGCTTTTGCTCAATTGTGGCATAATCCTACATTTGCTTCTGCTGCTCATGCTGTGTGTATTTCTTGTCTCCTGTGTTTGCAAGCAGGAAAGTCCGGGAGCACTTTGCGTGCATCGCCTTCTCCGTCCTTGCCTAAGCCTCAAGGACCCTTCCTCTTCTTGCAAATGGACTTTACTGATCTGCCTTGTGCCAAGGGGGGAAGGAAACATCTTTTGGTTTTTACTTGCTTATATTCTGGATGGCCTGAGGCCTATCCAACAAATTTTTGAAATGCTTGCTTACTCAGTTTATTCCTTTGTGGGGTGTGCCTTTACTTTTGTCTTCTGATCAAGGTCCGGCCTTTACGGCGGAGGTATGGAAGGGCATAACTGCATTTTTTGGCCTCCACCAGCAACTTCATCCTCCGTATCATCCGCAAAGCTCTGGCCAAGTGGAACGAATGAATCGGACGCTGAAGGCGCTTCTCCGGTCCCTGACTCATGATTGGAGTCAGGATTGGGTGGAAGCTTTGCCGTTTGCCTTATTCTCAGTCCGTAACTCTCCTCAGAGAACTCGACAAGGTCTTACCCCTTATGAAATTGTGACGGGACGTCCAGCGACTACTCCAGCACATGTGATAATTCCACCAGATCAATTACCGGATCCCCAACTATTGCGCAGCGATTTATTATCTTACTGTAAATATTTGTACCAAACGTTGGTGTCTCCTTCCTTTTTGCAGCTTACAAAGCAGGGAGCTCAGTCACAATCAACCCCAGATGTGGAACCAGGAGATTGGGTGCTCATCAAGGATCCAGCCCCAAAGTAAGCTTTAGCAGCGAAGTTTCTGGGACCGTTCCAAGTGTTGCTGGTGGGATATTTGGCATTGAAGGTGAAGGGGCGCAAAGCGTGGATACATCTGGACCAGTGCAAGAAGGCGCCGTCCCCTGGATAAGACAACTTCCACCGAGACCACCTCCTGAAGAATTAGTTGAAATAGAACTGGACTCATTTCCTCCAGGATCATCTCCACTTGATCAAGAAAGTGACTGTGAAATTGTTGAACACTCACAACGCAATCCAGAGTTGGTTATTGATAAGTGGTTAATATGCATATTTGCAATAGCATTGGCATTGTTTTTGTTCTTCTGGATTTGGTGTCTGTCAGCTCTCGTGGTAGTATCAACAGCATAGATGAGTTGATAAGAAGATTATCAGAAAAGCCAACAATGCCCCCTAAACAACAGGTAATAATAGATAAGATGCTCAGGGACTTTCATGGTGTTACTACTCCTCCAGATCCAGTTCCTACAGTCCCTGATCATACAGTTCCTGAATATGACCCACATGCACCGTGGGCAAAACATGGTACTTTTTATAATGTGTTTCATTCACACATTTATTCCTTAATTCAGCGATTTAATATCTCCAGCTGTGCAGTCTGCTTGCCTCACCCAGTAGCTACACAGTTTGGATTCCTGCCTAGACCTAGACTTAGACCTCTCTCCTTGCAAGAGCTGAAGGAATTATCCATGAATGAAACCCTGTTTAATCTTACTATGACATGGCCAGAAGGAGTCACTCCTGCTCCAAGAATAATTAGCCCTCAGCCAATGGCTGATCCTCCTATCTGTTTTCAAAGGAAAGGAACATATCCTGTGGGTGAAACTCCTTTGTCTAAGTGTCAGACTGTTATGACTAACAACCATGTCCATTTAGTGTTAGAGTCCTCTACACCAAGTTCTGTACAAGCCCTTTCAAATTTGAAGGTAGTCAATGTCATCCCTGATCCCAAGTCTCGTCTTGATCAGTATGAATTACAGTATTATGATCAGGATGGGTTCCCAGCATATGGGAAGTATAGATTGCAGAATAGTAAAGATGGTTTGTCATCTGGGTATGTTGACAACTATATGTATCCCTATTTAGGATATTATCACCCATGGTTAAGAAACATTGAGCCTGGAACTGAAGTTCTAATCACAAATCCTAAAGATTTTAAAATTTGGCCTGATGGACTACTTGCCTTGGTAGGTCACTATTTTGTGTGCGGAACTCTTGCTTATGTTCGATTGCCTGCTGATTGGTCTGGCAATTGTTACATAGCTACTCTTGACTTACCATGGAAACTGGTCCCTTATGAGACTTTATTAGGGATGCTCTCAAGTCGTCAGCGCAGAGCAACAGATGATTCTAGTGTTGATATACGTGCAGCAAGGAAATTGTTAGAAGATACCACTATGTTAACCCAACAAGAAGTGAGCACTTTCGCAGGAACAGTGTGGCTAAGTACTTTTGGTGCCATACGTCCTACACAACGTTATGGTGAGCAATTATTGTGAATTTATGCTCTAATTGAAGTAACAGCCCAAGATTTGACTGATGCTCTTACAATCATGCAAGGTACTGTAGACAAGTTGACTGCTTACTCTGCACAGAATAGGATGGCCTTAGATTATTTGCTAGCCAAAGATGGCGGAGTTTGTGGCATCGTGAGAGATCATTGCTGTACGATTGTAGATGCACAAAGTAAGGTAGTCTCAGGTATCTTAGAACAGGTGAGAAAAGAAACCCACTTCTCCAAAGATAATATAGAGGGAACTTCTGATTCTGTATGGCCTTGGTTTGATAATATATGGAGTGGCTTGTCAGGTCCAGTAAAAGCGATACTGACAGGCTTGTTTGGTTTCCTAGTAGCTCTCCTACTTTTAGGAGTTGGTCTTGTCTGTTTTATGAAGTGTTGTACTACATACCTGCCTAAAGCTACACACACTATTGCAGTTTTGAAATTGCGAAGTGTCCCTAGTACAGGAGACTTGCTTCGTGAAATGCCTTTCTATGAAGATTGTGGTTCTGGGCAGAACCAAAGGGAGGACTGTGGGCGTGGCCTACCCCAGCTAGGCCCCAAATGTAAGTTGGATGTAATTAATGAAGCTGATGAGAGCACTGATGATAAACAAATCTATACACCTATGATTTATCCTGGATATGCAGATTTGGACATGTCAGACTCGGATTCAGATATACGAACAGACAGCAGATCAGGCTCAATAATCTCAATTGGAATGAAACCAAAGTCAGCTACACATGAAACCATACAGGACACAAAAGTATAATCCAGCTCAGTATAGGCCTGAATAGAAGTATAGGTTAAAGATTGCATTTGAAGCTATTCCTTTAAATCATAGTTCCCGTTTTTAGTTAGACATAAGTTGGGAAATTATAAGCATTTTGGCTTACGCAAACAGTCTGTGTACCCAACAGATATTGGGTCAGATTGAAGTTCCTTAATTAAATAGAACAAGGGGTAAAGCTGATCATTCTGCAAGAGGATAGGCTAAGCTGTCTCTGGGGCAGGATGCCCTGCTCTTATGAAATTGACTCTAGTCCATTTAGTAAATATAACCGAAATCAGCAAAATATAATAAGTAACTAACTAGCTTTTAGCAGTATAGCGACACCTGCTGGATCTAATGAATGTAATTTTTATATAGAACTTCTGCTTTTTGGTATAAATAATAATGTCTATGTTGGCAAAATTGATGTACACGTGGAATTTGGAAAGTACCAGATGTTAATTAAAAATTAACTGCATCAGCTGATATCACTTAATAAAAAGCTAAGCTCTTCGGAACCATCTTTGAAGAGGCATGTTGGGATAGTCGAATTAGATTCGGTGTGTCTCTTCCCTATGGAGCTCAATAGCAATTGATTGATTAATTAACTGTGTCGTGTCTTTTCTTTCCTGTTAAGAAGCACTGGAAGATAAGAGCCCAGGTATTTTGTTATAGGGGTCGTTTATATGAGTCTACAGTTACTGGGCAATAGATGAAATGGCAAAGGGGCAGCTGCACTTAATGAGATCTTTGTCTCACTCAGCCCAGAGCAACTGCCAATTTCCCTATTCTCCTAATTAGGGAAGTTGGTGGTCCCAGGACTGGTGCAAGGACATAAAGTACCCTAAGTGAACGTCATTCCTCATGCCCCCCCCCCCCCCCCACCTCCATCACTGCGGTTGGTGCCACCCCTGACTTCAAAGGACCACAAAGCGCTTACCTAAACCTCTGGTGCTGTGAGGCTGTTTGTAATTCTGCCCCTTCCGATGCTGACTTCCTATTGCATGGGAGCAGAATTAGCTGATTAGCAATGCAAACAGGATTGGAGGGGGAGTGGCAGCAATGGACCATTGGCGCTCTAAGTGACCACCTAGTTTGCCTAATGCTCGCACTGGCCCTGGGTGGTCCTGAGTCATCATCTGGAAGCTTTGGGGTGGAACATCTGCGTAAGCCATCAGTAGTGCCTTAGAATTACTGTGGATGGCCATTGTGATGGTAAAAAAGTCCTTAGCTACAAAAATTAGATTCCATTTTGTGATCTTCTTCAAATCTTTAACAATAAATAGAAGACTAAGCATGAACAATCCAGGATCAAAGGATTAAGCTAGACCAGGCTTGTCCGAGTTCAGTCCTCGAGGATCACAAATTGATAGTGGGCATGCAAATCTTGCTCATGCATATTCATTAGGGATACACTGAACATTTGGCCTGTTTGCAGCCTTTGGGAACTGAACTTGCACAAGTTTGGATTAGACCAGCTTGTGATTCAAGTGAATGAGCTGCAATTATAAAAATCTACATTGGTTAAGTAAAAGATTCGAGAATATTGCAAGTTGAAAAATCCTGAGTATCATAGCAGAAGGTTTTGAATTTTTCAACATCTGTATTGGTTTCTGTACAGAATGAGAAAAAGATTCTTAAAGAGGCAAAACAATTTAGCACAGGAAGAAAAATATTTTTGTGTAAGAAGCACAAAGTGTTTTCAATGCCATTTTTCTTTTGTGATTTCCATGTAAGCATGAAACTAATAGGGATAGTTATCAATATACATGAAGAGAATAACCATGTTTTTGGCCAAATAACATGAATTAAATGGGGAAATCATGCATTAATTTGTCCTTAGCCCATATTTTTTAATGCAACACAGGATAAATAATACTCAGATGTAAAACATGCAAATGTATGCAAAGCACCTCATTATTATGCAAAATGAATAAATCAACTTATGCTTAACCTAACGAGCTGCATTATTCATTGAAAGATAATGCTTTGGGCTGGCACTATCTTTCCTAACATGTAGCCTGATGCTCCCAGGGAGTCTCTTAAAGGGTCCAGTTGGAACAAGTAACGCTCCTCCCACTCCTCCGACTGCCCCTTTAACAGAGGCCCCCCCCCCCCCCGTTGTTACCTTGATAGGCTGCTCTATTAGGCCTATATCTCCAACAGGCTTCACAATCATTTCAACAAAAGACTCAACATCCCTGACTTTTTCCTGCACATAGTGGAGGTTTCTCTGGTGGCTAGAGGGTAGGCAATAGCAATCCCCAATCTCTCTTGCCTCATTGGCTCCCAGCTTCAAAATGGCACTACTTAACCTCTAGTAGTAGTCTTATGGTTCTATCTCTAGGAGCCAAACTGCCAAATAACATTTAGACAGAGATGTTGGAGGCAACACAGTCTCGGAACACGATCCTTGATTTGTGCCTTTCACCCTGTGCCTGTCTTCCAACTCCATTTAAACTTGCAGGGGGCAGCAGCAGAAGCATGGGTCATGGAGTATTTGAACAGATGTATTAGTGCCTGTCCCTGCAACCCATCTCCATATTCTATGCACAGCTTCCTGTTCGAAGAAGCAGGTCAAAGGTACAGAAACCGATATATCCGTTAACAGACCCCATGACCTGCTCTGCTACTACTCTTCAGAAAGGTTTGGGAAGGACATTAAAGGGGGAAGAGAAGAGAATAAGAACAACCCTGAGACCAACACTGCCTGATATCTCTTGTTCTTTTATTTACCTAGCCTTCATCTGTTGTTTCTTTCTTGTTACTTTCCCCTGACCTCCTCTGTTTCTTTCATAGGTTTTCTTTATTTTTTAATTTATATGTATTTTAATTAGTTTCTCTTTTCTTTATTATTTTCCATTTGCTATATTTTTATCCCCATCTCTGATTTATATATTTTCTTCTCATAACCATTCCATTCTCTCAGTGTTTCTTTTAGATATTTTATTCCTATCTTTTTGTGTTCTTATATATACACCTGTCTTCCTTCCATCATCATGATGTCTTCAGTACTCCCTTCTTAAGTTTACCTGCTTCTCTCTTTATTTTCCATCCTCCGTCATCTCTCCTCCATTCATTTTCCTCCCTCCGTTATCTTTTTCCCAACCTCCTTTTCCTCACCTCTTTCTCTTTCACCTCCTTACTTTTCACCTTCATTTCTCCTTCACCTATCATTTTCCCTTCCTCATCCCTTTCTTCTCCACCCTTCCCTCCTAAATCCTTTTCTCCTCCCCTCTTAATGTCCATCCCAAACTACCCTGAAGAGTGGTAGCAGAGAAGCTCATTTATTTAATTTGCATTCTCTTATATACCGCGCTATTCTGCATCAGTGCGGTTTACATTGAACAAACTGAAATTACATTGAACAGGGCATTATAACTTGGAGATAACTATTTTACAGGGAACATGGGCTATGGAGGGTTAAGTGGCTTGCCCAAGACCACAAGGAGCACCTGTGGGACTAGAAACCCCAGTCCTTCTGGCCCAAGGTTGCTGTCCTCTAGTGGGATTTGAACCCCCGACCTTCCAGCCTGAAGTACCTTTCCCCAACCACTAGGCCACTCCTCCACTCTACTCCACTCCTCCACTCTCATTGGTTTGTTAACGGTTTCTGTACCTTTGGTCTGCTTCTTCGAACAGGAAACTGCATAGAAAAAAGGAGATGGACTGTAGGAACACACACATATAGCAAATAGTACTTTATAGTCTCTTCATTTTAATACATTGCTTTATGGGAAAAGTGCTTTCATCTTAACCCTAGCTTATCGGCCATTACATCATCCAGATATTTCTTAGATTCATGCAAAATAAACAACAAAAATGCTGTTCATCAAGCAAAGTGCACACAATAGATTCCATAAAATTCTACTGAACATATCGACTCTACCTTCCCCCTACTTTTTTAACAGATTATATTACATTTTCAAAATAAATGCCTCAAAGTCCAAGGTAAAGAAATGAAGAAATCGTATACTTTCTTAACTAGGATGGGGCACATTATCCAATAAGCAGAATAGAAAAATAATCTTAAGAAATTATATCTTCAAATACAGTTTCCCCTGACCTTATGTAGAAGAAACCTAGTTAAGAAGTCACATGACTATATTGTCTCTCTTTGGGCCTCTGCCATGTTAACAATAGAACTTGATACTGTAATATACAGGACTACTGGATAAGTGTAGGGACAATAAAATACAAAATTTACATGTTGCACTCTTTTTTTTTTTTTTTTTTTTGGTTTCCTTTTTTCTTGCTATTTGTTTGAAGACTTTATTGCTGTAATGTTTTTGTCTCCGGGAGCTTCACAGTACCCAAACAGCAATGCATTTGTGC
The DNA here is from genome assembly GCA_033557465.1 of Ichthyophis bannanicus. Taxonomy (NCBI): domain Eukaryota; kingdom Metazoa; phylum Chordata; class Amphibia; order Gymnophiona; family Ichthyophiidae; genus Ichthyophis; species Ichthyophis bannanicus. Next base: position 397,238,553 of record CM066035.1, read on the forward strand.
CGCATGCATACAACATGTTAATGTGTGCTCGTGAAACATATGTATTTCTGCAGGACATATATGGGTTTCAGATTATGCTCCCAGGCTGTGAGGAGGCAGAGAGGAGAGATTTCAGTACTAAAGTAGCCTAGAAAAATTCCAGTGGAAATAAGACAAAATAAAATCACCTGAATTTGCCCACTGTTTTAAGGAAATCATTCTAAGTTCCCAGCAGCCCTGGTAATATGTCACCCCATCAGTTATACTGAAGATTTCTGCTTCTTATGCACAACGGGATGGATTTTCAAATGCGCTAATATTTAAACACCACGACATTCAGTGGCAATGCTTAAACATCAGCGTGGATATTTAGTAGCATAGTAACTGGATTGAGCGGCGCTATCGGGATAAGTGCTGGCCTTATCCAGATAATGGCAAATTTTAGCCAGCACTTAGCCAGATAGCAACTTAGGCACACTTTCTATGCAGGCAATTTAGATAAAGGCTTTGAATATGGACCCAAATGATGTTAATTTACAGTGATTTTATCATATGCATCTTAGTTGGTGAATGATAATGCATCTTGTGAACTTCACTCATCTTGTTCCCGGCGTCCAGAGATTATATGATCCATTTTTCTGAAAAACACCCCACAAAAAGAGTTAATTAGAATGATGAGTCACACCCATGACATAGCTGCTCACATCCTGTGCGAGGATTTTTTTCCCGTTGGTGGGGAATGGGAGAAATGTTTTGTTAATTCAGTCCCTATCATACAAATGATTATTTGCTTTCAGTTTCTCTCAGACTGTTCCTGGCATCTTTCAGCTTTCATTTGTGGAATCATTTTTATTTCCTACACCATGAAACACAAGAAAAAATAAACATGTCTATGCAGAGCTAAACCTCATGGCAAGATGGAGAGACTGAAGCAGATGGGTTAATATCATAGAAACGACTGACAATAGGTCTCAAGATGTTCTATTCCAGTCTGAATTTTCCTAAGATCTGGAGATGGAATTATAAGACCAGTGGAAATACGGAATACAACTGGCAGCACTTCTCATAGCAATGCAACAGAATGCCGGCAAACGTACAAATTTAGATTTTTTTTCCTGGCCTTTGCCACCTGTCTATTTAAGCTGTTTTCCCCAATGATACAGAATGAGAGAACATCCCGAGGGACTCAGGCCATAAATGCATTCTTTCATTGACATGATCTTTTTGAGCTAAAGTTATCACTGATGTTGTTTGTATACATGATAGCTGTTTGATTCGCAGTCGTGACTATAAATCAGCTGGGTAGCTACCTTCATTGGAAAGAAAAGTGAAACAATTCTGTACCAAAAAGATTCTAAAGTACACAACACAGGTATAAGGATCTCTACAGCATTCAATGAAAGAATGCATTTATGGCCTGAGTCCCTCGGGATGTTCTCTCATTCTGTATCATTGGGGAAAACAGCTTAAATAGACAGGTGGCAAAGGCCAGGATTGGTGGATCAAAAGTTTCTTATTTGTCAGCAATTACAATTCTGCTCTGCAGTTTTTAAATATCTATTATTTACAGTTGCTTTCTGTCATTTGTCCTGAATTCTGAAAGCTGGAGGACAGTTGCTACTCATATCTTACACCAGGTATCTGATTGGTTCATGAAATATGAGCGATGTAGTGGGTAACTCTTTCTGAAGTGGCTGCTTCTAAGTATGCAAAGGAATATATGGGAAGCAACTAAAATGAATCTAAAAAAAACCCAATTGCTTTTAATTCTAATGGCAATCGCAGCGTATAAGAAAGGGAGAATCCAAGGGAAGATGTGGTCCCAGCGGGGTAGTCACTACAGATCCCTAAAAGCACCCAGGAGCTCTGGATATCAGCAGTGAGTCAATAATGATAAATGTCTCTCTTTTCTGATCTAAATGGTCTATTGCAGAACGCAGAATTCAACCTACCTCTTGCTCCAGAGTAGCAGCGCTCACAATGCACAGTCTGCCTGTAAATCCACATGCTGTCTCCTGCATTTAGATCTCCCAAAGGCTTTTTACATACTTCACACTGAAAACAAAAATACATTCGGATTGCTCATTGTAAACCATTAAGGAGGATCATTGCTAAAGTGTATTATGAAAATAATGCATATTTTTTGCCCCTTAATGCACATGTGTGTTGTTATACCATAACATGCAATTTTACACGGCAATACGAATTACATACTAATGAGATGGAAAGGGAACTCTCTTACTGTTCATACTTAAGCAGGTTAAGTGTCGATTTTATTTCTGTTGGATTAGCAGTATTCACCTGCTGTTTTGAACTTCCATTTTAATGGGAATCAGTCTCTACTGGTCTGTCATTCAATGAAGCTTCTTTGTAACTATCCTGAAGGTTTTCCTTATTTTTGCATCCCTTTTCACCTCAACTCAGCTGTTGCAGCAACAATTTTTAACCATGGAGAAATAAATTGTGACTCTGCAGTTTGGTTTAACCTTGTATCGATTGGGTCAGTGTCATGGCAGGACATGCTAGGGAGATAAAGTTTCTAGATGAAATAAATGACTGCTTCTCGGAGCAGTTGGTTCATGAACCGACCAGAAGGGAAGCCATTTTGGACCTAGTCCTTAGTGGAACACAAGATCTGGTGCAAGAGATAAGGGTGTTGAGGCCACTTGGCAATAGTGACCATAAATTGATCACGTTTGATTTAATAAATGGAGGAAGGATGGCAAGGAAATCCATGGTACTACCTTTTAACTTTCAAAAGGGAGGCTATGATAAAATGAAGAAATTAGTTTAAAAAACTAAAAGGAGCAGTTGCACAGGTTAGAGATTTACATCAAGCATGGGTGTTGTTTAAAAATACTATCTTGGAAGCCCAGACCAGCTGTATTCCATGCTTTAAGAAAAGTAGAAGGAAGTCCAAAAAACTCCCTGCATGGTTTAAAGGTGAGGTCAGAGAGGCTGTTGTTGCCAAAAAAGCATCTTTCAGGAAATGAATAAAGGAGCCAAATGACAAAAACTGGAAACATAAGCACTGGCAAGTTAGAAGCAAGGCACTGATAAGGCAGGCAAAGAGAGAATTTGAGAAGAAGCTTGCTGTGGATGCAAAAATGTGTAATAAAGACTTTTTCAAGTACATTCGTTGGACCATTAGATGATAGAGAGGTAAAAGGGGCACTAAGAGGGGACAAGGCCATAGCAGAGAGACTGAATGAATTCTTTGCTTCGGTCTTTACTGAGGAAGATGTACCCTTATGAAGAGAGCTGAAAAAGGTTAAGGCTCTTCAACCTGGAAAAGAGACAGCTGAGGAGAGATATGATAGAGGTCTATAAATTAATGAATGGAGTGGAATGGGTAAACGTAGATCTATTATGTACACCTTCAAAATATAGAAAGACTAGGAGACATGCAATGAAGCTTCAGTGTAACCTATTTAAGACTAATAAGAGAAAATATTTTTTCACTCAACGTGTAATCAAACTCTGGAATTCATTACCAGAGGATGTAGTAAAAGCTGTTAGTGTAGCTGGGTTTAAAAAAGGTTTGGACAAGTTACTGGAGGAAAGGTCCATAAACCATTATTAAAGGGAACCTGGAAAATCCACTGCTTGCCCTAATACAAGCATTGTAGAACCTGTGACTTTTGGGGAAACTGCTAGGCACTTGTGACCTAAATTGGCTACTGTTGGAAACAGGACACTGGGCTTGATGGACCTTGGTCTGACCCAGTATGGAATATTTTATGTTCTTATGGGTAATATAGACCCTAAGTCTGGACACTATGGAGGTCATTCCAGATGGCGAATAATGCCGGTGTACATGTGACCCAGATGTTTTAGTGTCGAAAATCTCCCTGAGCATATGCTGCACCCATCGCACCCTGCATGTTCACAGCGCTTGTGCAGGGATCACTGTATGTGGACGGGAGAGGGCAGAGGGAGGGCGTGGCCAGGTGCTGGGACATACATAGCATATTCAGGAATCGCCTGTGTACGTTCCCCGGCACCCCAACAGACATTCAGGATATTCCTGCCTGAAGATGGTATAAGGGCAGGATATAACAGTTTGTGGGCGGACCCCCCTACTTCCCATGGCGATGGCTGGCTGTGGCACCTGACACTTGATTAGACATCAGTATGCAGAGGCCGCTGTGGAAAATGTGATTCTTCACCGCAACGAAGGCAGATCAGAACCATGGTTATAGGACATCACTGCACACTTGCACCAGCAGTAGCGTGGTCATGTGGGGATGGAGAGGTTTGACTTATGTCTCCCATTGTGGAATCCAGTGAGTGATAGCCCATCTATCTCCTTGATTCCGCCATCACGGGTGCACATCTAGGCCCTTCAGTTGCGGAATCGGATCTAACTTGGCCCCATCTTTGATTTCACCATGCCCATGGCCCATGCGTACATAGTATTTATTTTTTATTTTTATTTAACAGTATTTCTAAACCGCCTTATCTTATTAATCAAGGTGGTATCACAGCAAACAATTGGGTAAAGTGAGCGTGTTATTCATGCAGTGAGGGAGAAACTTTGACTTGAGTGTATGTTGTGATGTGTGCAAGATTAGTTTGAGCTATGTACAATGTGCGCTATATACATTGGGGCTATGAAACATTTTCTATACATACAGTGTTCGGAGGTATCATGTGCATATGGAATCTGCCTCCATACAGTGTTCGGAGGTATCATGTGCATATGGAATCTGCCTCCAGGGGGGTGATTCTATATGAGGCGTGCAGGACAGTCCACATGAGAAATGTAAGAATAGCAATCGCCGAAAGCATGTGCATGTAACTGCACATAAGTACCATGGACTGTGCAGAAGGACGGTGCTTGGGCAGAACATAGGCATGGCCTCCACTAAAGCACATAAGTTATACTATGACTTATATGTGTCAGGTCGCCAATCTAGGCACCAGTTACACCTGATCTCAGGCAGGTGTAACTAATGTGCCTCGGTTCCAGCCCATCCATACACCTTTATTTTATAAAGCAAAGTGCAGGCACACTTTATTTTATAATATAGGCCCGAACTGTGCATGCAGTACCACGCATTGCCTAACCGGGACAATACAGAATAATCCTTTATGAGGGTAGTTTTATAAATCATATTCACAGGTAAAATGTTAATTTATGCAGGTAAATTGGTTCTTATAAAATTAGATCATCCTAAATGTATGCACAGTGCAAGCCAACTAGATTGCAGGCTCTGACGAGCAGGGACTGTTTCTTAAATGTCTCTGTACAATGCTGTGTACACCTTAGAAGTGCTATACAAATGGAGGCCATTTCTGTTCGGGGCACATTTGGGCTGTCTGGACGTCCAAAATCTGGACGGCCTGGATCTGCATCTGGTTCTGCATCCCTGGGATAAGTTCTGCGGGAGCAGAATTGGGTGCAGAGGGCTTGGATGGCCTGGCTGTGCCCCAGTCCAGATAGCCTAGATGTCCCAGCAACTCCCCATCTAACCCATCCAGGGCCCCTGCATGAAGCCCAGTGCCATGGTGTCCCATCGCTATGGCACCAGATGGCATGCAGAAGCCCTGATCGCCTGCTCAGCTGCAAAGTACATTTTCCCCGCAGCCCAACCCCTGGTTGTTCCGTCCAGGGCCGGGATCTGACTGTGGGGAACCCCTTGGCCAGCTCACCTTTTCAGGGGGGAGTCTTTCCCAGCTGTCTGCCGACGTCACATGGGACTTATTCTACCTCCAAGGTGGAATAAGTCCACCATCTAACTGCCCAAGCCCGGACATACAGGACCATCACCAGAATAGGCCCTGTATGTCCGGAGTCAGGGTCATGCCTCTGGCCCACCCTCGCTCCTCCTTCAGCCTGCCCCCTCCTGCCCACATACAGAACTTCCCGCACATCTCTGCCGTACGTGCAGGGAGCTCTTTGGCAGGAATATTACCCATGCGTTTAGCGGGGAATATACGTCCAACCGGGATGTATATCCCCACTAAATGTGAATCAGAATGACCTCCATAATCAGAAATAGTAGTAAAGTAGGTGTGTTTTGGGCAGAGTTGTAAAACAGCCATATTTCATTAAAAAAACATGTATATGCATGTAATGTGTACTAACATTTATTTCCTGCTCTGAAGAGACGTAAGATCTGTATCTTCAATCTAAGCATGATTACTGCTAGTATTTTATTAAAAAACATAGATACCTATGTGACTTTATAAACTAGGCACCCTTCTTCCCTATTAACCTAGGGCCTGATATATTCAAAGGAATTTACACGGTTTGCAGACCTGCAAACTGTGTAAATGCCGCTAAGCGTGATATTCTTCAGCACTAACATATCCACGGTTATTGCCACTCCACAGCCCGATGTTAAGCGGCTAGCATCAGGGTATTCCAGGGTCAGCAAACGTTAGGCACAGGAAAGGCCGCCTGCCCGGTTAGCTTTCTGCCTTGGTGGCAAATCCAGATATTCAATGCCGGTGGGCGGATATGACCCCAGCACGGAATATCTGGGTTTAGTGTTCAGCAGCGATGACTAGCCGCTGTAATCGCGCCATCCGCCGCCACTGAATCTCATGCCCTTAGTAAGTACCTTGTTATAAAATTACCTCTTAGTCGTTGCTATTAAGCAGTGGATAAGACTCCCTCCCCCCCCAGAGGACGCGGATGCTTCCTCCATAGCATCTTTAGACCCGGCCGGCCCAAAGAGACTGTGACAGAAGCCGTTCTTAAAAAGCACAAAAGAATCAAATCTGGACCTCCAGTTTCACCAGCTCAGTATTCAAAGCGCCAGACTGCACTACCAGTTCACCGAGTTTCCTTTACCTTGAAGCAGGTCGCATGGCAGCAGATGTGTAATTCCTGCAGAATCATTTTGGTGTCTATGCCCAGAGGTTTGCGGCAGTACGTGCACATGTCTTTTTCAATAACAGTTCTGTAAATCAATCGAAGCAACCACGTCACTTAGAAACTAGATTTCATTACAGTAAGACCCAAAACATACATTCCTTCAACGATCAATGGATGCTGGCATGTCAATAAGGGTATGCAGAGCTCAGGAGCAAGAAAATCGGATCCTCAGGAGGTGAAAACAGGCCTCAATTTCAGGATACCCAGAAGGAATTGTCATCAGTTATATTTATCCCGAGAACCCACAGAATTTACATATTTTGTCTACAATGAAATACCAAATGTGTTAGTGGTTCTCAAAGACCACACTTGCTTAGTTATGGTATAAAATGCCCAGTGTTCTTTCATTTTTAAAAGATTTTCTTCGTTTATTCCTAAACCAGGCTCATAGCACAGCCAGAATCTTCTCTTTTCCAGTGCTAACACAGGTTCATCTCAGCAAGACCAATCATTGGCCTGCTAGGTGTAATGATAAATCAGAAATTACTCTTCCATCTATTTGAATGCTCTTTAATTTGAAATTGATACTGGATGTTTCTATGTAATATTTTGTAAAGAAGCAGCACATTCAGGTCGTCAGTTTCTGCTTTCTAATTTCTAAATGTGAACTGGACAAGAACTTTGGTTAAGTAGATGAGGCCTTTATGTATATCACATTAAGGGATTTCATGACTTTCAGAAAATATAAAGATACATTCAGCAGCAGTTGGAAAGGCAAGAAATCAGCACTGGGCGGTCTGAGGAGACAGAAGCAAACAGCCCTGCTGCGCCAAAGTTGTAAGTTGCCGCTGCAGGTCCTAGAGAGGGATGACAGCAGTGGCCGGATGGAAAGGGGCTGCAAGGGATGAGGTTCATCTAGGGCGCTGGCCCTGACCATTACCAAATAGACATCCTCTCCTGTACCTCCTTATATGTATTTTAGAAGAGGCTCCATGTTTGGCAGAACCTTTTCTAAAATACCACTGGAATTATGTATGTCCGCACCTCGACCTCTCAATTCTGATCTTCACGTACTATTTAAAATATTCCTTCACAGCTGTGAGTGACATTACTAAACTGACTTTGCTTACTAAAACAAATCAGTCCTGATACTGGACTCTAGTAATGTTACACTATTCAAAAGAATCTGAGCAGTCTAGTTTATGGTGGCCCCGCAGGAACAAATTGAAACACTTTGATGAACCAATGTGTAACATGCTGTATTGCCAGATTTATCTTGTACTATTTTGTGGATGAGTGTTTCACATTTTTATTCTTCTAACAACTATCACTAAAACTAAGGGGCCCTTTTACTAAAGCCCGGTACGGCTGTGTACTTCACATGCATTTGAAATGCATATTAAGTGCAAAGCTGAGAGACATGATCAGTATGTTCCCAGCAGTTAACACTCAACTGAGTATACACAGCGATCACCATGGCCAGTTACTTCACATTATAACATATTAACGGGTTAGCGGTGCTTAGTAAAAGGGCCCCTAAATTCTTAAAACAAAATCCTGCAAAATAGAAACACATATAGGTTTTTAGCATTTATTTTCATCATATTGGTTTTCAGTATATTAACATGACTTGCCGCAATTAGGACGCTTTATTCCATGTAGACCTCTTTCTACTGAGCCTTTACTTAATTTGCAGTACTGCACATATACTTACCGGTCAGACGTAGAATAGACAGTTTTGATCGCTTTTGTAGTAACATTGTCTTCATACAGATCATTTGGAGGTTTGCTTTGGAAACAGAAAATGCATCATGTTATTCCTTTTCAAAGCAGTTTAAAAGTAGAATAGTATATAGTCAGCTCTGCTATACATATGACATCAGCCATCTAGAGAGAAATGACATAATCCCAGCTGTTTAAATTTTGATTCATATGAGGACCACAGCACTCACTGGGGAGGTAGAGATATATTGATTTCAAATGATGTAATGTCATGGCATCTATTTGTTTAGCTACTGCTTCAGTGTTTTAATTCAAATTTAACAAATTACATCTCATATTTCTATAGGACATTAGAACTATCCAACAACCCCACAAAAATACAAAAGGAAATCAACCCATCACACTATATAGGAAAGAATTCAAATAAGGGCAGTAGGCCTCTCGGACCTCAAAAAAGGAGATTCTCCAATCCAGAAAATTGTAGGAAATTAAAAAAAAAAAAAACAGAAGGAAAACAAACAGCCTGCTGGAAGCCCAATATTCCTAATTGCGTTACTGCAGATAAATGGGAGCAGATAAACCAGAGGCTACTTTGCTTGCAAGAAATTCTTCCAACTAGTCAAGATCCCAGGACATTTATCAAGCACTTAGCTTTGTAAATGTTTTCTAAATTGCAATCTCAAAAGCAATTGTGCTCCAATCACTGTGGCCTGGGGCTTTAGTGAAACTGTGCGTGATCAACTCGACACATGTACTTTCAGAATAGAAACATGGTCAAATACGCAGGTTAATGTCCATTTATGTGTATTTATGACTAAAATACCTAGATTTGTGTGTGTTTGCACCTAAATCTAGGTGACTCCGTATAACATTACCCCCTATATGTATTAAACCCCTACTGTGAATTTTCAGCGGGTAATTTTATAAGAGGGCATCTATTGTTTTATTCTAAAAACAGGTGTACATGCCAGTATTTTAGTCATTTACATGAGTTTGTGGCCACCTACTCTTATAAACGATCTCTTATTAATTACCAACCAGTGTAAAACTACATGCATTCATTGGATGGCATGTACTTTCACAGTAGGAATGCAGATGGGCGGAGTTTGAGCAGAGCATGGGCAATGCAAGCAAATGCACACATTGACTATAATATATGATCATTTATGTGCATACTTGCAACATGTAGGCTCATTCGTTTATACCAACTCTAAGGCTGACGTAAGCGATTGCACCTTAATTTAAGGCGAATACTTTGCACATATGCTAGTATGTTATAAAAAACAAATGGGCACTCACTTCTCTTTATAAAAAAGATTTAACTTAGGAATAACTTAGGCACGTTAAATCATGCTTTAACCAGGCACCCTATTATAAAATTACTCTCTGTAATGTTAGGCCGGAGCGTGGGGCATTTCGCCTAACTCTACAGATGGTCGGTGATATTCAGTCTCTGTCTAGCTATGTGGTTTCATTTAGGATAGCAAAAAGATGCCAAATATACATAAAATATTTAAATGCCACAGCCAGTGTTTAAAAATGCTATATCTGAGGCAATATATGGTTAAGTGACTTCCCTAAAGTGTCAAGGAGTATGAATGAGATTTTTGCCCTTTTTCAGTACTCTGCAACTGTCCATTTCCAAAGAGTGACTGAACAGCTCATCAGTGGGCCTGCAACAATATGCAATCTCCTTTAATGTACTAGGACTTGTCCTCTCAGGCCACATTGCTTTGTCCAATTTTAACTTTGCTAGTTCCAGGCTAATCCTCCTGCTGGATATATTTGGTCCTTCTCCAATCTATTCTTTGGTCATCTGTTTTTAACCATGTCATTTGACACATTCCTGCTTTTTAGCTATCAGTTCTATAATCCCACCTGTGCACGTCCTCCTTTCATTGACATGCCTTATACACATTTTGTCACTGAGGTATGTCCTTAGTTATTTTTCTTTTGTTCATGGCTTTGCAGTTCTGACCACGTCCCATTTCTTTCAGCTTTTGCAGATGTTCTCCTTGTACAACCCTATGATATCTCTTGTAATTTTTGAATGCTAATCGTATTGAATTTGCCTTTTCACAAAATTCATGCATAGCTTCAAAGCAAAACACAGCCAAAGCTGTTGTGCTGTTAAATGCTTATGGCCTGTTTTACTGAAGGCAATCACTTGGTAAAGAAGACAACTGAGGTTGAACTACATCCATATCAGAATATTTTGATGCTGCACTCACTTCTATCTTTTATCTTTGTCAAAATAAAATTGGTAAGTTGACTGGATTCCATTGAAGGCTATCAGAAAGGACAAACAAAATAAGTGACCATCTGGGTTACTAGGCCTATATGGCATCAAGTATTACCTGGGGTGGAAAAGCAGCATTTCATGTCACTTCTGCCACTACAAGAGTGGTAGAAAGTATTCTGAGCGCTGTCCACCAACTTGCATTAACATCAAAGGACGATCCTTGGATTTGTGTCATCCAAGTAGATGGTTCCCCCTTACCCCACTGTCAACGGAACTCTGAAAGTGGACCCCCTTCCCTGGTGCTATCTGGAAGGTAATGTACCCTGCTCCAGGCTCTTCAGGACACCACCTGACCTGGTGATAGGCCTGCTTCCATCACACATATCTGTGAGAACTTTCTGCCACAGAGTTTTCTATCATTGTACTCTAGTTTACTTGCACTAATTCAGTTATATTAGTTAATGTAACACATAATGAGAGTTTTCAAAAATCTCTTAACAAGAAATTAGAAAAACAAATACCTGTTTTCGTCGTATGTTCTTGTATAGACATAAGTATCTGTAGAATAATCACCTGGTGTATTATAGCTGAAATACATACAGATATATGGAAAATCATCCTTAATATATCATTCTAAGAAGATAACACAATCAGTAGAGGAGGATGTACTCTGAGTGAGAGAGAGATTTTAAAACACAAATCTAGGAGTTATAACAAGAGATCATGTTTGCCATTTAGGGACTTAATAGTTATGGAGCTGCCACATACACAATCATATTTGATAAGAGACTTTTGTAGTAATGACATTTTACCCAGCTAAATATTTCTTTACCCATATAAGTGTTTTTGAAAATTTATAAGAACATAAGATATACCATATTGGGTCAGACCAAGGTCCATCTATCCCAGTATCTTGTTTCCAACAGTGGCCAATCGAGTAACAAGTACCTGTCAAGTTCCCAAAAGGTAGACAGATTCCCAGGGGTAAGCAGTGGATTTCCTCACTCCACTCTAAATAATGATGTATGGACTTTTTCTCCAGGAATTTGTCTAAACATCTCTTAAACCGAGCTACACTAACAGCTTTTACAACATCCTTCAGTAATGAATTCCGGAGTGTAATTACGCGGAGTGAAAAAATATTTTCTCTGATTAATCTTAAATGCGCTACATTATAGCTTCATTGCATGTCCCCTAGTTTTTCTACTTTTGGAATGAGTAAATAACCAATCTACCTTTACCCGTTCCACTCCATTCATTATTTTGTAGACCTCTATCATATCTTCTCTCAGCTGTCTCTTTTCCGAGTTGAAGAGCCCTGACCTTTTAAGTCTTTCCTCAAAGGGGCATCCTTCCATCCCCTTTATCATTTTGGTCACCCTTCTCTATACCTTTTTCTAATTCTACTATATCATTTTTAAGATATGATGACCAGAATTTCAAATAATATTCGAGATGTGGTCGCACTATGGAGCAATACAGAGGCATTATAATATCCTTGATTTTATTTCCCTTATAAAGCACAAGAAATGCCTTTGAGTGCTCTCAAATGCCGAGTCAGACCAATGTCCATGCTCATTTCAATGGACAAGAGATGACTTTCCCATGTCTACCTAACTAATAAATTTTATGGACTTTTTCTCCAGGAATTTGTCAAAACCTCTTTTGAATCCTGCTGTGATGGTGACCTTGATCTCATCCTCCAGCAATGGCTTCCACAGCTTAATTATGTGCCCCATGAGAAAATACTTTCTCTGATTTGCTTTTAATCTGTTGGTAGTTAGTTTCATAGAGTATCCTTTTGTTTTAGTGTGGTTTAAAGGTTAAACACCTGTTTATCATTTAATCATTCCAACTCACTCGTGATTTTATAAACGTCTATCATATCCTCTCTCAATCATCTTTTTTCCAATGTGAAGAGTCCTAACCTGTTTAGCCTTTCCTGACAAAAATGTTGCATCTCCTTTATCAATGTTATACTTTCTGAACCTTTTCTGGTTCCACCATATCCTTTCTGAAATGGGGTGACCAAAATTCACACAATACTGAAAATGTGGTCACCCCAGGGAGCTATACAGAACAAAAAGATATTTTTCAGTTTTGCTATCCATCTCTTTTCGGATAACCCCTAACATTATATTCACTTGTTTTAGCAGTTGCATCACACTGAGCTGATAATTTGAAAGTATCATCTACAATGACTTCAAGGATTTTTTTTGGGTGGTTGCTCCTAACTCAGAACCCAGCATTTTATACCTGTAGTTGGGATTACTTTTAACTAAGTGCATCACTTTGCACATGTTCATATTAAATTTCATTTGCCATTTAGATGCCAAGTCTCGTGGTCTCACAAGGTCTTTCTCCAAAGATATGGTCCTCTTTACAGTCAAGAAGCTATCATATGAACAGAAATTTCTCACTTATTTTTTTTTTAATCCTGAATATTTAACATCTCTATTACAATTTCTTGATTCATACTAAAGAGGAGTCATTTTTTTAAATCTCATGCATTTCAGCCCAAATTTACAGGCTCCAAAAATGTCAAAAGCATGTTTCATATCACTGGAATGGACTGTGTTGCGCTAATCAGTACTAACTGTTTTGAGCTTTTAGGGCATCCACACTGGTAAATGTGTTCTTGCTTCTTGTTACTGTGCGAGTTGTGCTGCTTTCAGCCCCATTTTATCATAATAATGAAAAGCAGCTCTGCTGCAAAAAGTAAACCACTGTCTTTCTTGTATTTGGAAGGTGTTCTCTCATTGAAACAAATACCATTGTGCTCAAAATCTGTAACAAAAATGGCTTGTCTCGGCAGAAGGTCCGAATCAGATTCTTTGTGAATTACAATGCATTTGATAAATATTCAGAATAAAGAAAACAAGTAGGCAAATTCTTTGTGGGGCATGTTTACTAAAGCACGCTGCCCAGATAGTGTGGGGTTAGCGTGCGTTTTTGGCACCGCATTAAAAAGTAGCTTTGGGGCCCCGTGCCAAAAAGCCCATGCTACCCGAACAGTGTGCATCTGGTTGGTGACTTGATGGGACGTGGGCATTCCTTCCGAGGCGCCACTAGCACGGCCTTCAAAGTCCACGCTGTCAGCACTCAGGAAGGAGCAACTACTGCCAGCACAATGGGGGGTGGTAGTTGCTCCCCACAGTAATTTGAATGTGGCGAGTTCTACAAAAATTAGGGAGCTGGCTGTCCCTACCCCTCGCCATCTAGCGCAGTGCCCCGTGATAGTAATGCAACCCATACACACGTTGCTAGAGTGGTGCTTAGTAAACATGCCCCCTTGTATGATACCGTAACGTCTTGGTTGTATGGAGCTGGGTAAAATGGTGTGACTGAAAACTTCCCTTTTGAAATACATTTAAATGCGCATTTGCTTTCCATAATGTACAAGCTTTTAACCATAAGCACTCCTGTTAGTGTGTTTAGAAAAACACCTTGCATATATTCAATTTTTCAATGTTTGCACACTATGGAAGTAACTTTATAAGGAGTCACATAAGTGTAAGTGCCATCGATATGTGTAGATCATGTACTCTGAATAACTTACACACGTGGAAGGGCTTTTACGCGCTTACTTTAGAACGGTCCTACTTTGTAAGCTGGCACATCAGTTCAATGGCACGAACGTTCGGTGTGGGCATGCACTTGGAGCGCAAAGTTAATGCATGCAAGTTATAAAATACTATAACGTGCACATGTCCTTGAAACATTTAGACACGGGTATTTACATCTCGGGTTGGGGTATGCACTCACACCCAGAATCAGCACGTATTTTCAGACTCCTGCTTTTCTTTCTAAACTAGGTTTAAAATAGGCATGTTCTGGGTGCCTACAACTGGGCAGCTAGTTATAAAATTGCCCTCCACATTACCCTGCTCTCTGAATATTTATGTAAAATATATTTGTTAAAGTCAGCCATATAATTTGCATCTAAATGACCTGTTTGAAAATTACGCCTTACATGATGCTGCCCAAAGACTAATCGCAGTCCCTGTCAATTTTCCACAACTGTATTCCAGCTGCCAGTAGTCTATACTGTAATTCACTTAAGAAATGGTAAAGCTAAATTTTTACAGCATATATTCTGGGATAGTATGGTACAGGCACAAATGATGTGGGCTTCTGCCTTTGGCATTCACCCTCCTCTTTCTGTTCCCAAGGCCTCTACTACAACCAACTTCTGATCTATGCTGACATCACCTAATTCACTGGCACCATTTCTAGACTGGTGTCGTGTTTTATCAGCTGCAGCAATGTGTTGTCATTCTCCATTTCTCATATCATCAGGGAAAACTGTTTTGAGTATTTTAACATGTCGAATGGATCTCTGCAACTTGCAACTCACTAAAGGATTTACTTCAGACTTTGGGCCCTGTGTAACAAAGTGGAAAGTGACTTTGCAAAAGTTCAGGTCAAGCAAAAAATGCTCAAGATGCCTGGAGACTTGAGAAAACTGAAAAAGCTCAGGCATTGTACACTATTGTACGCACAAAGTGCACCTTAGTAGTCACTTCATAAATTTGCATTTCAAGGTAATAATCTCTCACACAAAGTCCACTTCATGCAAACTTTTATGTAAAATGCAAATGCAATGTGTGCCTTTGAGTCAGTCCTGACTCCTGGCGACCCAGAAGCTCCTGGGTTTTCTTGGCAGTGTCACCGGAAGTAGATTGCCAGGCCTTTCTTCCGAGGCAATGGAGGGTTAAGTGACTTGCCCAAGGCCACAAGGAGTGCTAGTGGGAATCGAACCCTGGTTGCTTGGTTACCAAGTTTGGTATTAAAAAGGTGCTGCAATGAAAAATCATGCAAAGCAGCTCATTAATGCAGAAAGCTGCAAAAACAAGCATGCAAAAAAGGCTTCCCAGTATCAGTTTCACTTAACTACAGCTCAAGAGCTGTAGTTATTTTGCCCAAGAGCTGCAAAAAAAATTAAAGGGCTCACTGGCCCAAACTGAAAGTCTTCTGGACTAACTACCCCAGGTGGACCTCCACTCTCTCGTGGCCCAGTCAGCGCAAAGCTCCTCTCCCCAGCTGAAACACTGGGTTCAAAACTTTGAACAGCTCCTTAATAATGTAATGCTGAGGGTCAGTCCACCACATCTCATCGTTCCCTGTACCCTCCTCTTTCCTATCCAGTAGCCTTCCTCAACCCAAGGGGTCTGGAAAATGATGAGGGCAGGAGTGGTCCGCACGTGCTCCTACCCCTCAGGCTTCCAGCTTCAACATGATGCTGGCTGACCCCTAAATGTAGTATCAGGGTATTACCACTAGAGGTCTGATTACCAGATTTGGAAATATGACCCCCTTGAAGTAGTACCATGAGACTACTACTAGGGATTGATCAACCAATAACATTTTTAAGCTTCCAGCTTACAAGGCAGGAGTGAGTGGAGACTGCTCCTACCCCTCTCACCCCCATCCCGCAAACCCACTGTGGACAGTCAGTATGCTGGAGGGAAAATAGGGGCACAGGATGGGCTGACCCCTCAGCATTATACTGTTAATGGGCAGGATTTAGGGGTGGGGGATTTAAAACATTTTTCTCCACCTTAAAACGTTCCTCTTTGAAGAATTCTATGGCACATCCACCACAACTGACCCCCAGCAAGGACATCCTCCCACTCTCTCACACCATTCCCCTCTCCCCTCCACCATAACCCTTTTCTTACCTTTCTATTCTATTCATAATCCAATAAATAATGCTACTCCTTAAATCTTCAAGCATTCCCGCTCTGCAGCCCCTCCCTCGCCCTCTTCCACCCACCCCTTCCCCCTAATTCATTATAACACAATGTTATCTAAATTCCAGTCTTGATCCCCTCCTTACTACCTCCTTTCTCCATATCAACTCTGCCAGTCAACTGCCAGCTATCTATTCATAGCCGTCTGTATATAGTCACCTCAACTGTTATATGTATATAGTTACCTACATTGTATTGTTTGCATAGGTTACCTGTACTGTTATCAAGCTGTTCATTGTAAACCGTTTTGCCTTGTAGAAAAATGGTATATCGAAATCGGTTAAATAAATAAACAAATAAACAACAGGGCTGGGGAGAGGAATGTCAGGCACCAGGGAATGGAGGTCTAGGGAGACACCCAGTTAGAGCTAATGAATCTTTTAATTGGTCCGCTGTGTTAAGTAGCCCTTTTTAAATATAACTTTTCACATTTTGTCCCATCCAAGAAAACATGAAGTTCCTGGCTGTGACAGTGTGTGAGAACTGTACACAAAGTTTAGATAAGAACATAAATGAGCAAGACTTCATTTGCATCTCGTAGTTACATTTCTTGGAAATGGGTATTAATCCGCAAACCCTTTCATCGGTTACTAAAAAGGGGTCTTTGAAAGGAAGTATATTTGAAACATACACCCAAACTAATCACTAAATATATTAGCAATATCTTGGCAATGACTCTGCCTTTTAAAAACAGATACTAATTTTACCTGGATCTGGTGTCATAGGAATAATTTGCACTTGGTCGACTCCTTGGTACATCAGTGCTATCATAACCATACTCCACAGTCCTAAATACAAACCCCATATAGATAGGCAAGTTAGCAGTGATTTGTAGTCAAAACAAATTTTAATTGGCACTACTCATTATTACTAAATTCATTCATTTTCTTTTGGCCATCTTCATGAAGCATTGGAGCCATTGAAGGCCATTTATTGATATCCAATATTATTGGGATTCAGCTGCACCGATTTCCCAAGGTTCATCACATTTGAACCTGCTTTCAAAAATATCTCTCTGGTCAGACTGCACACTTCCCAGCTGCATCAACTATTAAAAAACCTACAGGAATGACTAAGTTCAAACTAAATTAAGCTGTATAACACGAACTCTCAAGAGAATGGGGCAGGAGGGGCATTTTATAAGTGCTGCCCTCTCTGGAACTAAATGTATGCATCCTAACTTTTGAAAATGATAAAGGAGAAATACAGTATGAGCCCGATCCTGGACGTCCAGGCCCTCTGTACGCCCGATCGGAACCAGACGCACAGAGGAAGTTGCGATTTTGATCCCGAGAGGCACGTCTAGCCCCGTGGGATCAGAATTGCGAACAGGCCTGTACATGCAGGCCGGGACCCCGATTCCATCTGACCTGCACGTACAGGCCTTGCCCGACTAACTCAGTCAGGGCTTTTCAATGGAGCTCTGGAGCCATGGCATCTGGTTGCCATGGCACCATGGCTCCACTGAAAAGCCAAGATCCCCGGCTGCCGGTTCCCAAGGTGTTTTCCCCTCAGCCTGACCCCCGATATGGCCTCCCAAGGCCAGGGTCCAGCTGCAGGGAATGCCCTCTGCCCCCTGCCTCCCCTTCCCAGCCCTGGGCCTGCCATTCCTTCCGCATCGGGGAACTTATTCCACCTCAGATGTGGAATAAGTTCCCTGTCGAAGCCGTCAGCCTGGACCTACAGGGCCAAAATTGGAATCAACCCTGTACATCCGGGGCCGACGACTGCCCACCACCCGCTCTAAAGCCGCCCCCGATCCACCCCTTCCCCGCCCCATCTAACTCCACTGTACAACGAGTGGGGAAGTTAGATGGGGTCGGGAGAGGGAACGAATAGCTATTCATGCCATGGAATGAGCCTATATATGTTCTTAACTATGGGCCCGATATTCAGTTGCGCTGGCTATGTGCCCCTAAGGCGCACAGCTGTCACCGTTGAACTTTAACCCCATATCTGGATACCGGAATTGAATATATGGGTCTGCCGCAATGTTACGTATGGCACAGAAGCTAACCGGGCAGCAGCGATATTGATTCCCAGCCTGGTTAGCTCCCATGGATAAAAATAGGCCAGTTTTTCCCATGCCTATCTTTACCCAAGCATCGCTAACTGGGCAGCAATTAGAAATGGGTGCCGCCTCTGCTCCGTCCTGGGACACCAACGACACGCACAGATTCTATATGGATAGCATCAGAGCATGTATCGGCGGAAATGGTGGATATTCAGCGGCACTAACTATTTTATATCCCTCTATAGTGGCATTTACACAATTTAAAGGTTTCTAAATCATGTAAATGTCTAATAAATATCAGGCCCTATACTTACAAAACAAAATATGAGGATTAAAATTAGAAGAAAATATTAAAAATGATTCAAACAATAGCAATATTTATGACTTGCAGCCATAAGTATCGGCCTTGGTTTAATATACTCAGTCCCATATCATGGGTGAGGCTTATCAATATGGATCACGGTTAGTTGAACAATTACTACTAACAAGATGCAAAGAAGTGTGATTCACTACCTTGCCTCTAACTATAACTGGCCATTTCTTTACCGTGTTGTGGTAGTGGTTCTGGTAGAAGAAGAGTAGGGATCTCTAGTTATAGTCACATCAGATGACTGGGACCTCGTACGATTCCCATCACTGAAAATTAAGAGTTTAGAAGGTTAAAAAAATGTTTTGAAATCCAGGTCAGTTATAATATAGTTCATGATTTTTTTTTGGTAAACAATAAAAGACAGTGTTTTATATTAGCTAACTGCAGGATACATTGCCATGCTAGTCTCATCGATTCTGTGTGATCTCTTCTTATTGCACTGTTTGAACTATTAAACTGTCTACTATGTAAACTCTATGGAACAGAGGTAATAAACACAGTAATTAAATAAGCTTTTGTGTTGACTTGGCAAGATGGCACTTTGATGTGACGCAGCTGAGGACGCTCATTGGCTTACCATGGTTTTGTCGGAGTCTTGGAGGCTTTCTCTGCCTGTTGTATGATGGGCAAAAGGAAAGGTAAGGGGAAGCTTGCTCCTGGAAGTGCCACATCTGTCCCCCTTTGCCAGACAACCCTGGATGGCTTCAGAGTGTCAGCAGTTTCTTCGGTGACGCCTTCCCTAGACCAGCTCAAAAGGCAGCCTGCAAGCAGCAGTGATGGGGCTTCGTTTTGCCCCATTGTGCAAACACCACTCCCAACCCCAGAAGTGTTGGAGTTACCAGAGTACTGGGGTCCTCTCAGACCAATTCGGTTGGTGAAGTATTCCTGCCAGGAGGTCTGCCAGTGGCAGTTTCGTCTCCCCTCTTGTTTGAGGCAACAGGAGTTTCTCCGACTGTTTCTTCAAGAACGGTTGCTGATATCGTACAGGAATTGGGTGAGATCACCTCCCAGAGAGTTGTGTGTGAGGTATCAAGACCAAAGGCACTGACTATGGAGTCATTGTGGGACACCATACAGGGACTTAACGCTTCTCTGCAAACTTTGATTTAACTCTTGTTGCACAGACTGTGATTGAATATTCCCAGCCAATTGATTCTTTTGTTGGAAGATCTGATGTCTTTGAAACAAAATAAGTACTATCCAGGTTGTAGGGGAGGCATTGGTGAGTGATAGTAATACTGTCTTCTGAAGTATGGAGCATTTAGAAAATCAAATGCACCGAAATAATCTCCGATTAATTAATTTCCACCCCTTATACCTCCTATTGACATGGTCAAAATGTATTTTGTTGAGGTCCTAGGGATGGACTCTGGGAACCTTCCTTCCTTGGTAAAGGCTCAATACCTCTCCCCTGGTATGGTTAAATCTTCTGGGAGGCAGGAAGATTCTTTGTGGGCGAACCTCACAGAATTTCTTCAGTCCTCTCTTGAAGTTGTTACCCAGAGAACTATCCTGGTTTTAACATTTGCCTTAGAGTTCAACTGCAACTCCATGTTTAAGCTTTATTTCTACTTCATGGATAAGCTTTCTTAGGTTCAAAGATTATAATATTTCCAGATTTTTCCAAATATCCAAAAGCGACACCAAGATTTCTGGGGGCTGCACCCCAGAGCTTTGGCTTTGAGGTTGACATTTATGTTACGTTTTTCTTGTATATGTCTGATTCAATGTGATGGTAAGAATCATGTTTTCTTGGAGCCAAAGCAGCTCTCTAACTTTATCGTGGCAAGGGAGGAGGGTAAGATACAGGTAGTTGTCCTGCCTGCAGCATTGTAGGATCCGGTGGGTTTGTTTCACTGTGGGATACATCTTCAGGGTTTATAAATGTCTTCCTCTCACTTTTGTGTGATAGTCTTGGATCCATTTTCTTTGTTTTTGTGGGCTAATGTTTTTGGATAATTGGTGGAGAGATGTTTACTGTATATGGTTTGTTGAAAAAAAAAAGCATATGTATTTATTAATAGATTGACATCTATTGCTGAATTCCAGCCATTGTATGAGTCTTCTTTCATGCATAACCCACACCAAGGGGGTCTTTTACTTACCTGTGATAAGCAGTTACTGTGGGTTTAACATGCACTAAACCCCCCACCCCCCAAACTGGTAACTGCTACCGTGGGGCAAGTGCAGACAGTGTGGTCAAAAAACTGCACTGTCTGCATTTGTCAAAGGTGGGTGGGATTGGGGCACAAAGGTGGCGGGCTAGTCAGTGACAGCTAGCAAGCTCCACAATGCTGCATGCTAGCTGTCATGACTGCTGATAGGATGGGTACAATCACCGCCACCCAACGAGGTGCTGATAAATGCAGCCACACCACTGGCAATGCAGCAGCATGACCGCAGTCGATGACCTGCTGCCAATCTGGCCCCCCCCCCCCCCCCCCACTGACCATGCCCACCATGATCACCTCCCCAATGTATTTCCCCCCAGGAAACCTCCCTCCCCCTCGATATACCCTTCTATCAGTACCCCTTTCTTGTGCAAGTCTCGTTGCATTACCAGTAGGGGGGGTCACAAGATTAGCACAAGATAATCCCGGTACCACTTTGAAGATTGCTGGAACTGGGGCAGGAGTGGAGGGGCACTGCTCCTTTCCTGATCACCTCTAGACCACCAGGGATGATCCAATTGGACGGTGGATAAGTTTTGGAGGGGTAGGGAGGGACTTGTAGACTCTGGTGTTGGTGGGCCCCTTTGCAGGGCCTCCATGACCAGAAAGCTTTCCGGCCATGGTGGCCCTGAAAAAGGGTTCTGATTGGGGGGGGTGGAGGATTACCTAGTGGGGGGGAATGCATTGGGGGGGTGCCATCATTGGGGCACAATTGGTCACAAGGAGGTGCATGCCCTGGGTCTGCAGTCCATGCCTTAGCAGGGAATGCAAGCGTCTGCACACTACTTGACAGAGAACGCAGTGCTCCTGCGCTCCTTGGCAGGGCAGCGTTCAGCACCTGTGGTATTTGGTAGTCCTGTGCACTAAATTCAGAGTACACCCTCCTCATTTACTGTACAGGCTTGGCACCTACCATGTGGTGTTTCCCACGATAAATCCATGGTATGTTCAATGTCCTACCATGCTTTATTAAAAAAGACCTCTTAACATATATATCTTATGTGGTCTATTCTGTACTGTGAATAGCGGGGAAGGAATTTGTATGGGGAGGCTTAGACGGAGGTGGGAGGGGGTGTTGCAGAGGTGGAGTGAGGGCAGACAGTGGGCGGTCTGCGACCGCGGACATACAGGGCCGATGCAGAAGTCAGCCCTGTATGTCCAGGGCTCAGATCTAGATAGGGGACTTATTCCACCTCGGAGGTGGAATAAGTTCCCCTGGACGTTGGGGGACGGCAGGCCCAGGCAACAGCAGAGAGGTGGGGTGCAGGGGATTCCCTGCAGCCTGACCCCGGCCATGGAAGGCCAGATCGGGGGTCGATCAGCGGGGAAAGAAGATTGTGGTCGGCAGCTGGGGATCGAGACTCCTGAATGGAGCCGCGGAGTCATGGCAATGGAGCACCATGGCACCGTGGCTCCATTAAGGAGCCTGTTAGCCAGGCAGGGGTCTGTATGTGCAGGCCGATCTAAATTGGGTCCTGGCCTGCACGTAAAGGCCCAGACCCGATTTTGATCCCGGGGGGCACGTCTATCCCCCACAAGATCAGAATCGGGTCTGCCTCTGTGGGTCCCGATTCTGATCGGATGCACAGGGGCCTGGATGCACACATTAGAATGTGTCTCCACATTAATAAGTGTAGCTTCTTGTTGAATTATTATAACTGTTCTAACTCAAATTATAGCAAAGGAAAAATATCAGTTTAAAATCAAATGCTGAATAATTTAAACATGAATTGCAAGTGACTAAACTTCAAATAATTAATAACAGTCATCACAAAACGCTGAATGATTTTCATGGATGTCAGTAACATAAAACAAGCAGTAACCCCAGCGGTACTTTCTCGCAAGAGGGATCATAGTGTAAGAATTTTGAAATTGCAGAAAGCCAACAAATTGAGATGAAGAGAGCCACAGCGCTCAGATAATAAAGCTCCTGGACATAATGAAAAACCAGGCAGTCGGCAGCATAAAGGAAAGAATTTCTAATCCAGAGGAATCCAACGCAGTGAGGGAGTTGATTTCAGCACTGTAGCCTCAGACTATCTATTCTTTCAGCCCTGTCTGAGCAAAAATGGAACTCAGAAAGACTGTCTACATACCATAAAAATTGCAAAGAAAGATCCAGGACTCAACGCGTAATCAAACTCTGGAATTCGTGAGGCAGTGAAAGCTGTTAGTGTAGCCGGGTTTAAAAAAAGGTTTGGACAAGTTCCTGGAGGAAAGGTACCATAAACCATTATTAAAGAGGACCCAGGAAATCCACTGCTTGCCCGGGGACAAGCATTGTGGAGCCTATGTACCTTTTTGGGAACCTGACAGGTACCTGTGACCTGGATTGGCTACTGTTGGAAACAGGATACTGGGCTTGATGGACCTTGATCTGACCCAGTATGGCATATCTTATGTTCTTAGATAAACGTCCTGGACAAAAGTCTATATTCTACATCAAAATAAGGATCATTTGTTTGGAATTCTCAGTTGCTCCTCACTGAAGAGTTTATCACCAGGCACTCCATCACCTTTGACTGAACAACTCATGGAATTTTATACATGACTACAATGTTTGATACTTAACAGGGCCAGGCCAGCCACAGTGTTGGTTCAGACTGTTGCTGCCTTAGGCAAACCTTAAGCTTTTCACCCCCCCCCCCTCCTTTTGATTGTCAAAATCTATTTTTCAGCTTTAAATGCCCTGCCTCTTTGCTGTCCCTACCCCCAGAAGTTGCTACCCCAGGCAGCCACCTACTTTCCCTGAAGGTTCAGCCAGCCCTGATACTTAAGATTCTTGAGTCCGCTGCTATTGCTAGCAATATACATGTACTACCTTGAACCCTGAGTCAACAGGACTGTAGGGGACATATAAGGCCATGGAAGGACTCTTAGTACATTAAAGGTAGAACGACTGGTTTGAAGATTTTGCTAATATATTAATGGTATGCTTTAAAATTTTCACATTCTTTCCTGTAATAACACTGTAGTGGACTGAGTATATTCTTAGTGATTTTGGGAAGATCTGTAGACAGTGATCTCATGGTTGCCAAACAAAGTGATACGGCAGTGGCAGCAGCAGCAGCAGCAGAATGTGAGCAAAGAGAAGAGATTTTTGGATTTAGCTCGCACCTTTTTCAGTAGTAGCTCAAGATGAGTTACATTCAAATAACAGTGGATATTTTCCAGTCTCCAGAGGATTTACAATAGCAATGGAGGGTTTAGTGACTTGCCCAAGATCACAACCAACTGCCTCAAAACACATTTCTCTATCTACTTACTCAAAGATTCGAAATTGGACAATACCTTGTTTTATTTATTTATTTATTTAGCTGTATTTATATCCCGCTTTTCACCGGGTCAAAGCGGTCAATTGGGGGATACCTTGCAGGCTCAAACTCACTTGAGGCAACCTCAAAAACAGAATCCCTGGCCTCTAAAGGTGCCTTACTAGCAGCTTGATTTTCAGAGTAGTGAACAATAGATGCGGGTGAAGTACAAGATACTGGACACATTATCAGGCATTAACACAGTCTCTACAGGGGACAATATCACAGTCTCTGCTCCTACAGGAGCACCCACAACAACAAAGTTGTCTAGAGTCCCCTGTACTTGGCCCAGTTTAGACAACACAGGATCTCTTAATTTAGCCTTCCATTTACGACTCCAACTCCTTCCAGAGTCTGGGCATGTAACAGTCCTCTTCCAACATCCCGTAGCTCAGTCTTCTTTATGCGGGCACCCGGCTTTCAAAAATAGCATCATTCCTCTTGAACCTATCAGCAAAGCGGTTCCTCCCACTCACCCCCTCTCTCAGTACATGTCTCAACAGGGGCTTATAGCTGGCAGTCACCCCCCCACTGAAGCAACTCCAACTCCTTCCAGGGTCAGGTATGTAATAATCCCGAGGCAATTTTTTTAACTAGATCATGATATGAAGTGCAAGGAGGAGATACAGTCACAAGTAATGCAAGAAAATATTTTTCAAGAAAGGTTGATGGATACGTGGAACAACCTCGCTAGAGAGACAGTAGATGCAAAAATTGTATTAGAATTCAAAAAAGCAGAAGATCCTTAGCTGCAGGAAAGCAAATATGAAGTCATATATCAAGTACAGTCTGTGGTTATACAACAGAGAAAGAAAACGGACAAACTAGATGGACTTTGGGGTATTCATATTCTCTGTTTATACATCTTTTCAAAAGCTGGATTAGAGGGCCTGCATTCTTAACATTTTTTTCCATGATCAGCACCCACATGGGTGAACAGAATTCCAAACAAAGTTATTATTTGATTCCAACACGTGAACCAAGTTTTTATATCACTCAGCTGTGAATGAACCACAGATCTATGTGGCATACCTCATTAAGGAACAAATATTTTCACCCATTGTCCATCTCCAATCTTCAAAAACCATCCCTCCTACTATTCTCAAGTGCCAGCAGCTAAGAAGGTTTATTTTACTGCTCAAATTACTAGTTAATCCTGGTCATCAAATACACTTTCTTCAGTAGTGTCCAGACTATTTCAACATTGCACTTGGCCAGGCCCATCTTCGGGTGTGCTTGCTAGTTACTTCCTTGACAAGGTCCTGATTCTTCCCAATAATTTTCCAACTCCGGTACCATTTTGTCTCCCTGACTCTGCCAATTTGTCTTCAGTTACATAGAAACATAGAAATATGATGACAGAAAAAGACCACATGGCCTATCTAGTTTGTCCTTCTAGTTGTACCAATCCACACTTGGTCGATAACCACTCATTCATTAAGAAAGATTTTTCTTTCTATCCATAAAACTACATGTTTTCTGGATCCCATTCCATCATCCTGAGTGGTGAAGCCTTTTTGAACCTTCTACCCATGGCCTGTATAATAATTAATCATAGCCTTTTCTCTGGTCAGATTCCTATTTTGCAGAAGAAATCAGTCCACTCCTAAAGAAAGCAAATCTGGACCTACGAGATTCATCAAATTATCGCCTTGTCTCTGTTCTCCAACTTATTTCTAAACTGACAGAATATCTTTTTCTCCAAGCTTACAGATCATGTCAAGCATACTCATTCACTTCATCTCCACCAATCTGGCTTTTGTCGGGAAAACATCACTGAAACCATCATCACATCTCTACTTAGTGAGATTCATAATACAATAAACTATGGGCAATATTCACTAGCAGTATCCTAAGATCTCGCCTGCGCATTTGATCTAGTTAGTCATGATCTTATTCTGACTTGTCTGTGCACAATTAGCAGCCATGACCAGGTTCTCTTATGGTTTCAAACTTTCTTTGAGATTCCACATTCTCTGTCTATGCTGATGAGGAACTCTCAGAGGCAAAACCGCTTCAATATGGGGTCCCCTGGGATTCTGTCCTTGCCCCCATCCTTTTTAATATACAGTATTCTTAAGCCCATTACTGATCTTAATTCAAGGTGCTACGATTTCAACTTAAGTGTATGCAGATGACATTCTTCTATAACCTACATCGAAAGCCTTAACCCAGATCTCTCCTCCATTAATCATTGTCTCTATATGATTTCCAACTGGCTTTATAACCATTGTCTGCAAATGAACCCCAACCAGAACACAGCCACGTGGATAACTTAGTGGGTCACCATTACCAAGCACTGCACCTACTTTTCAGGGTACCACCATTACATCAACTCCATCTTTTAAATATCTGGGTGTATTTTTGGATTCTGATCTATCTTTTTCTCAACAAATAAGTTCAGTGGTCACATTTATTTCAATGCCGTGAAACACTTTTGTGCTATTTCCCTCTTTCTTGATGTACCAGCTCAGATTACTGTGATCCTTAGCTTGGTCATATCGACTATTATAACTCAGTCTATGCTGGTTTGCCTAACTTTGAGCTTAAATACCTACAATCCATCCATAATACTGCTGTTCATATTGTGCTCCACACTAGAAAATTTGATCATATAATCTCTCTTCTGATCCATTATCACTGGCTTCCGGTTAAAGCTCAAATAAATGATAAGATCCTGATCTTGACATGTAAGGTCCTCTATCAGGATGCTCCAGGTGATCTCTTGTCCCTGATTACTTCTTACGGCCCAGTCTGCTCCTTACACTCCATTCATGGAAACTGACTACATCTGCCACCACTATCTAGGACCCGCTATGAAACCATTTAACAGTCCACGCTCTTCTTTTTGGCCCCTATGTTGTGGAACAATCTTCCTCTTCAGCTCCACCTGCAAAACACCTTTAAAGGATTCAAAACGGATTTAAAGATCCATCAAAATGGGATAGCACAGGGATGGATTGTCTCCCCCGGTGCCAGGAGTTGTGTATTTGTTCTCTCTAAATGTCTGATAATCTCTAGAGGCTTATTGATATCTGCTACTTTCTCTTGTTTCCCTGCTTTCGTATAGAAATTCTGGAGTAACTTTCACTTTCCTCAATTTTGTTTTATTTGTAAACTGCTATCTGTATCTGTACAAGCCAGTATAGCAAATACACTGACAACCATAAGCTGGGTTACATAACCATCAATGGGAAAAAAGGCAGACGCAAATTGAACATCATAAGCCTTACCTTGTGAAATTATTTTCTCTAGGTTGATTTATTGCAATAAGGTCATCAATGTCTTGACGTCTTCAAAAATGAAACAAAATCAGGGTAGATTAGTAACAAGCAACATTACATTATGCTATGTTAGTCAGGTGTGGAGAGAAGCCAAAAATGAGGCCATTAATAATTTAGGATTTTATCCATTTCTCTAAGAGAAAAAAAAAACAATAAATGAGGCTCTATTCATATGTTAAGAAATGAACAATGCTTCACCGAAATGCTGAAGATATAGAATATGCATTTTCTAGAAAGAATGTTCCTGTAGTTATACATTTCTAAATTAAGGAAACTGTAGTGACGATAATGGCCAAACTCTGAGATTCTATAGAAATTCTAATACCTATACGCTGCATCTACTAATAATAAATATGCAGATTCCCATAAGCAATATGCAGACATCAGTGGCTTGCAAAAGCTTTCACACCCTTGTATATTTTTCACATTCTGTTGTCTATAAATACAGTTTAAAATGCCTTAAAGAAGTAGTTTGTTTCACCGGTGAAGCGGCATTTCAGAAAGAGTGCCCAAGACAGAACGTGCCAAGAAATGCCAGGGATGTCTAATTCTCCGCCAGATTTCAGTAACACAGATGTCCTCCCTGAGAGTGGCCACATAGATGTTCCCCCTCAGGAAAGCATAGGGCGGGGATGTCCATCTCATGCATGTTAGCATAAGGGGATATCCAGCAGCATAGCAAAACAAACGCATGAGGTGTAGAATATGTTCTGTAGATTAGTGAATTAATGTGGTTTGAACTGTATTTTTTAGACAGCAGAATATGAAAAATGTACAAGAATGTGAAGACTTTTGCAAGTTACCGTATGTCGCAAATGACACAGCCCTTTGATCTGCCTTAAAATTCATACTTTTTATAGGAGATCAGATTGGCCTAACAAACCTGATTTTGGTACTAATGGTATTGTGGAAGATCAAGGTGTGATTTTCTTCTCCCATGACCATCACTGAGCCTCCAATAACTGGCATTAGTCAAGACGGAAGAGAAAATGGGATAGAAGTAGTTATATGAAATCCAGACCAAGATTTAGTTTGTTTCTTAAGCCAAACTGATCCACGTCACTTGACTGAATTTAATCCCAACCATTTCATCTACTTCTGACATATAACGCTCATTTTGGAATTCCTGGGGTTGGTATTCAGAGGCGGCAGCTAGATGCTTTAAAAAAAACACAGACATTCAATGTCGAACTTATCTGGCGTCTGGGTACTGAATATCTGGCTTCATCGGTCAGCACCTCACTATCCAGTCAGCGGCAATATTTAAGCACTAACCAGATAGCGATAACCAGTTAGGACAGTCTATCAGTTTAGCCAGGGCCGGCGCAACCATCAAGCAAACTAGGTGACCACCTAGAGCACCAATGGTTGGGGGGCAACCCATTGCCACTGCTGCTGCCCCTCTCTGGGACCTGCAGCAATAGTCTCAAACAGCCCTGCAGCACTTGCCTTAAACCTCCAGCACTGCAAGACTGTTTGGCTCCCACCCCCACCGAGGCACGATGCCAACGTCCTGTTTGTGAGGTCTGCTAATTAGCTAAAAAGCTTTGAATATGCCCCCCTCCCAAGTTGGAAGCCTAATCAATTAACTGAGTAACAACCAAATACAGAGGAATCAACCAGGTTTTAGACTCTATATGTAAACAAACATTAGAGTAAAATGAAAAAACTGTGAAATAATGGTTCTGTACTACTTGATTAGATCAAGACCTTAATATGTCCCATTAAAGAGAACGCAAAGCCAACAGGGAAAAAGAGACTTACCCTTTATTATAGTCTGAAGTGTTCGATATTTCAATGAGATTATCAAGATTTTCGCCTCTATAAAAATCAAAACTAATCAGTTTAACTCATTTACAGTGCATTTATCTGCTAAACTATAAAGTACCATGAAGTCATCTACTTAAATTAACACATAATAAAAATGAATCTGTTCAAAGTATTAGGGAGTAACTGATCAGAATCAGATTAAATTCTACATTTTGCATGGAACAGCTACTATAGCATGCTTGTTTTTTCATATTTGCCATACCATCACCCCTGACTTTTCATATTGTTACTAGTTAGCACTGATTCATGCTGTCCTTCCTAAAGCCATTAACGTAGATGAGAAGTGATTCACGACAGGTTGGAGACACAATCAGGGGAAGAAAGAAAGCCAAGCTTTCTCCTCCAAAGTGAGAGCTCCTTTTAATCATTTCTGTTAATCAAAATTCACTTATCTCGTGAAGAGAAGCACTGATGGGATTCCTAATCTGTTACTGATACTGACGCCATCAATGCTTCTCTTCACGAGATAAGTGAATTTTGATTAATAAAAGCAAAGGGTGGTGGAAAACGTTATAAAAGGTGTCAGCGGGAGGAGTCTGGGTATTTGGTTTTGAGTGGTAACAGCAGTCGTGCCCCCTACTTGCTAGGTGGTAGCCTAGGAGCAGGGGACCTGACCTCTTTAAATGTCCCTTGTTTAATCACCTATGTTCCCAGCACTTGGCCTGCTGGGTAATGTAGTCGTGTAGTTGAAAAAATCAGCCGAGAAGGTTTCCATAGGCAAACAGGATTTTTTTTTTTTTTTTTTACTTCAGCCCAGTGAACTTTTCTTTCTAGTAGTTCAAAATATCATAACATAAATTTGGATTATTTTCTCCAGTGAAACAAAAGAATAGATGCTTCTCAGGTAAACTTGCTAGAGTACAAAAACAGCAGTGTTTCTTCACTTGAAAACAGTCAGCAACTTTCCTGCGCCAAACGTCAGCTTTGAGCTCTTTAGCTTAGTTTAAAACAAAAGCTTTATATCCTCTAAGCTATACAGAGTATTGGCTTCTTCACTGCAAGCTGTTTCATCTCTGGCACTCTTTGCTTTTTCTCAGTTGCTATATTGCACACCCTGGCTTCCCTTATTCAAACAGTCCTTTTTGAAGCACCAGAACAAGCCCAGGAGACCAGCAACTCATTTGCATAATTCCCAGCACTGCACTTCTGTTAACCAAGCCTCCAGGTTTTCCTACTCTTTAAAACCTTACAGCTTTTTAGTTCTGAGATACAACTAGAGAGCAATCCATTTCATTGTCGGAGTATACCTCATCTGGCAAATACTCTTCCATTTCCATGCTCTCAATATCAGAGTCCGTTTGTAACTGATTCAACTCTGTATCAGAAATGGCAGGCTTCAGTTTCTCTAAAACTCTTAAAACTCTCCTCAATACAGATTCCTCTCTCTGCTGAGGCTTACTAGAGGGAGTATGGAGTTTCTTATCTCTTAATACACTCAGGAGGATTTCAAGGTGCTCACCTCTCTCTTTGGATCCAAGCTCTTTCCAGACTTTACTGAAGAAGGCTCTGTTTCCATAGGCTCTCCCCGAGACACCTCTCTGCCATTCTCATAGTCAGGCTTCTCCCTCTGGTAAACTCTCTCTCTCTCACCAGGTTCCTCTTTTGTTCCTTACGGGGCTCGTGGATAACTTCTTTACCCCTGGAAGGCTCTGCCTCTCTCACAGTCCCTGCCTTCCTGGCAGCTTCTGCTTCTCTGGCAAACTCTACCTTCCTCCAAGGAGACAACTCTCCCTTGGTACCTCTCTGGGAACTCCCCCAGGAACTTCTTACTGCCCTGGGAGCTTGCTTGTCTCTTACTTCCCCGGAAGCCTCTCTGGAAACCTCAGAGGTTTCAGCAGTTCCAGCCCTTTCCTCCGTCTCCCTTCCTCTCACTTCCTTCAGCTTATATGTGGGGTTTTTCCTTCTGTTCCCCAGCTCCACCCCCCCCCCATGATCCTTGTGATCATGCCTGGTTACCATGGAGCTAGGGCGTGGCTCCCTATCACTTACTTTCTGCAGGGAGTTTTTTTTCTAAAGGTGGAGTTTTAACCCCTAAACTCCTGGAGCTAATTCTTTGTTCAGAGGAAAATACCTGTTTTTTTCCTCTTTGTTTCTGCTCACCTACATCCTCGCCACCACACTAGTCAAGGTACAAAGTTTGGAAAATGCCAGGGAGGGTGTGGTGGAGGGGGAGTTGGTTTGGGAGAGCCCATTTTGTGGGGGAGGGGGAGGGCTTTGAGTGTAGCATAGGTAAGTAAGCAGGGTGGTCTGCTCATTTAAAGATCCCTGGAAGCCAGGAACGCAGAGATGATACTGCTGCTGGTAATATCTGCATATTACTGTCCAAACATTACTAGTAGCAGTAACATCTGGGCATTTTTTTTTATTTAGCTCATGGCTTCTCAGTAGTAGCTCAGGGCAAGTTACATTCAGATACAGTCAGGGCTCTCCTGTCAACTAGGCAAAATAGGCAGTTGCCTAGGGTGACAGATCTGGTGGGTGGCAGCCCTAGACAGTCCCGATGTTCTGCCACCTCCGCACCGCACGCCATTGCTTTCCAACCCCCAACATCCAACCTCTCACCTGGGGTTGATGGGTGACAAGGCTCTCACTTCTTTGAAGCCGTGGCAAGCTTTAAAGCATGCATTGCGTGCACTTACAGTGTGTCCTGCCGCTCCTGCCCTCTTCAACAGGAAGCATCGGGGGCAGGAGCAGTAGGCCATGAGTGCACGCATGCACGTGAAGACCGGCCACAGCTTCAGAGGTGATCGCCGTGCCTCTCATCAACCTCAAGTGATGGATGTGGGGGCGGCACGACAATGTCACACGGCAGAAGGGGTGCAGTAGAGGCAGCACATAAGGCCTGCCTAGGGTGGCAGGAACCTTTGGATGGCCCCAAGGTACAGTAGGTATTTCCCTCTCCCTTTATTCCTAGCAGCAGACAGCAAATCGCACA
Organism: Ichthyophis bannanicus; assembly: GCA_033557465.1. NCBI lineage: Eukaryota > Metazoa > Chordata > Amphibia > Gymnophiona > Ichthyophiidae > Ichthyophis > Ichthyophis bannanicus. Next base: position 397,270,993 of record CM066035.1, read on the forward strand.
TTCAGGGGACAGAGAAGAGAGAACTAACGTGCGTTATAAACACACATTAAAGCAGATATTTAACCATCTTTAATAAATAACCACTCGCATTTTCATTTGCACTGCTTACCTTGTGTTATCTCTTCCTGCACTGCGCCTTACATCAATGAAGTTATCCAGCCCCTGGCTTCATTTAAAACAAAAATTACTTTAATCAATTAATGAGAGAATATCAACAGAACAGTGTTTTTTCAAAGGTTTCCTTTAAGTAGCATAGTTTTAATATTTGATAGAAATTCATGGAATGTCCTTTTGTTTTTGTGTTGTTTGACAGGTTAAACAACTGTTTCCTATTTAACGGTTCCATCATATCCCCTCTCAGTTGTCTCTTCTCCAAGCTGAAAAGCTCTCATCTGTATAGTTTTCTTCATAAAGAGGTGTTACATCCCTTCTATTATTTTTCCCACCAGTCTCTGAACCTTTCTATTTGTACAATATCCTGTTTGAGATGGGGAGACCAGAACTGCACACAGTACTCATGGTGCAGTTGCACCAGGGACCGATACAGAGGCATAATGCTGTTCTCAATTTTGTTTTCCCTCTTCAAATAACCCCTAACATTCCATTTGCTCTTTTAGTAGTTGTGGAATACTGGGCTGAAAATTTCAAAGGCTTATCTACAACGACACCCAAATCTTTTTCTTGGGTGGTGAACTGTCAGAACCCGGCATTTTGTCCCTGTAGTTGGGATTATGTTTCCCTGTGTGCATCACTTTCCACTACTCCACAATGAATTTCATCTGTCATTTAAATAACTAGCCTTCTATTCTCACAAGATCTATCTGCAAATCCTCATAGGTCTCTGCCATTTTAATTAGTTTAAATAATTTTGTGCCATCCACAAATTTGATCACCTTGATTGATGTTTTTATCTCTAAATCATTTATGGATAGTTTAGAATTCACAGGCTGCAGTACAGAGCCTGGGGGCGCTCCACTAGTGGCCTATTTCCCAGTGGATAGTTGACCACTTTGTCCTAATCTTTGTTTCCTGTCTTTTAGCCAGTTGCAGTTCACAAAAGGGTGTGGCCTCCCATCCCATGACTTTTTAATTTCCAATAAGGTTTTTCATGAGGGCCTTTGTCAAATGTCCTCTGAAAAACCAAATATACGAGGAGGTTAATTTAGAAGCTTTATTCCCGATTTATGCATGTATAATTAAGCACATGTGGGTGTACTTGGCATCCACATATAAATGGTTCTTTTAGAAAGGACAGTTTATAAGGGGATGTCTTCACTATTTGGACATTTCAAAGGGGCTGTGGTTGACGGGGTGTAATTAGGGAGTGCAAGGCTAAAATGGTGCATGTCAGGATTTACACCTGCTTTCTGGTATTTGTAGGTTTATAAAAAGTGTGTGTTTTGCCCAACCCTTTACAAGAGGAATTAAGGGAGTTATCCTCCTTAATTCCCCCTCTCACTCTGAATGTAATTAAGGTAAAAATAGCAGCCTATATAGTTAATAGGTGGCCTTTACACATATAGATTTACAAAATGGTTTCAAAATTCCAACCTGCTCATGTAAGTGTCGGCACTTAAATTTGAGAGGTTAAAGTCGGCACCGTTAATTTTTCCAATGTGTAAATTTGTAAAATGACTCTGCTTGCTCCATGTATTGACACATATATGGGCATTCTTGCACCTCCATATCTGGTATTCTAACAATCTAACTGCTGTAAATGTAAATATTGCCACCACGCCATCGCAGTTCTGATCTCCATGACTTTTCTAAAATTGGCCTTCACATCAACTGGTTCACCATTATCCACTTGTTTGTTTACACCTTCAAAAACGTCTAATTAGTGGCTTTCCTTTACTGAACCCATGTCGGCTCATTTCCATTAAACTATTTGTATCTAAATGGTCAGTAATTCTGGGGCCGATATTCAAAACCCTTATCTGGATGGCCAAGGGGAGGCTCTCTGCATATGGGAGCTGAGCGAGATATTCAGCGGCACTATTGCTGACTATCTCACAGACCGCCCTGCTACTCTCCAGTTAGTGGAGGGGGTGGAAGGTCTGTGGGCAGAGCAAGGGTGATTCCAGTGCTATCCAGATAAGTAGCAATGTTATCCGGATAGCACAATTTTCAGCCAGCAGATAACTTAAGCCACACAAAAAGGAGACCTCAGTTGATATCCAGATGAGTGCTGGCTGAAAATTGCCACTATCTGGAAAATATTAGCACTTATCAGAATAATGGTGCTCAACTCAAATATTCAGAGGCAACTACAGTCTGGATACTGCTACAGAACATTCCGCCAATATTTAAATATCGTGCCGTTTAAATATTGGCCCAGTCAGTTCATTGGTCTATGGTTTCCTGGTCACCTATGGAACCCTTTTTAAAAGCTCGTGTTATATTGGTCACGCTCCACCTCTCAGGATCACAGGGCCCCACCGGTTGTCCTTCCACCAGGTCTCTGAGATGCTTATTATGTCTAACTCTTCATTTCCTGCCATAAATTCTAACTCCTCATCTTCTTTTTTAGGGTTCTGGCATTTGGATGCATATTTTACAGATAATACCAGATGAAACGTTTCTATGGAAAATACTGTACTTTGTAGCATGGCACTAATGTTCAACAATATTTATTTATTTCCCATCTTATGTATACCTGCCCTTCACCTAAGATGCAGAGAGAATTCTGAGACTAGCCAGTGCCAGTTTGAATTATCGCATCATTAGCAGGAGCAACTAGGCATTATTTCTTCCCTGGGAGGACCTGGAGGCTCCAAATAGAGGGTAAGAGGGATCTGGAAAAAGTTATAAAAGGTGCCAGCGGGAGGAGTTTGGGTATTAGGTGTTGAGTGGTAAGAGCATGACTATTCAAGGTACAAATTTTGGGACATGCCAGGGAGGGTGTGGCTGGAGGGAGAGCTGGTTTGGGAGAGGGCATTTTGTTGGGGGGGGGGAGACTTTGAGTGTGGCATAGGTAAGTAAGCAGAGTGGTCTGCTCATTTAAAGATCCCTGGGGGCCAGGAACACAGCAGTAACATCTGGGCATTTTTAATTTATTTAGCTCATGTCTTCTCAGTAGTAGCTCAAGACAAGTTATGTTCAGATACAGTCAGGGCTGTACTGTCAATTAGGCAAACTAGGTGGCTGCCAAGGGTGGCAGATCCTGGTCGGTGCCAATAACGATGTGCTATCACACACTGCGCCACCCGCAACATCCAGCGTCTCACTTGGGGTTGATGGGTGGCACAGTGAACAACTGTTTGAATGCGGGCAGGGTTTAAAGCATGCAAGTGTGCATACTTACAGCGCGTCCTGTCTCTCGTGCCCTCTCTAAAAGGTAGCCTCGGGGGCAGGAGTGTAGGCCATGAGTGCACGCAAGCACGTAAAGACCAGACACAGCTTCAAAGAGGTGATTGCCATGCTGCTCATCAACCCCAGGTTAGAGGCTGGGGCAGCGCTGTAATGGAAACACGGCAGCAGAGGGGTGCAGTAAAGATGGCACATCGGGCCTGCCTAGGGTGGTAAGAACCCTTAGGCTGCCCCTAGGTACAGTTGGTGTTTTTCTCTCTCCTTATTCCTGGCTGCAGACAGCAAATCACACATTCAGGGGATGGGGATGGGAGAACTAATATTAAAGCAGATTTTTAACCATCTTTAATAAATAGACCACTCGCATTTTAGTTTGCACTGCTTATCTTGTGTTATCTCTTCCTGCACCGCGCCTTACATCAATGATATTATCAAGCCCCTGGCTTCATTTAAAACAAAAATTATTTTAATCAGTTAATGAGAGAATATCAACAAAATAGTGTTTTTTCAAAGTTTTTTTTTTAAAGTAGCATAGTTTTAACATTTGATACAGATTCATGGAGTGTCCTCTTATTTTTGTGTTGTTTGACAGGTTAAGCATAGTTACTCACCTGTAACAGGTGGTCTCCGGGAACAGCAGGAATTTAGTCTTCCGATATGGGTGACGTCAGCACTGACAGAGCCCCTGCAGTAACGCTCCCCGGCATCCTATAGGAAAGCCTTCGGGAATACTCCACTACACCTGTGTGACTGCCTTCCCACTCTTCTGACTCCTTCTCCTCAGTTGGGTTTGTAGCTGAGAAGAAGAGTAAAAATAACCCTACAACTCCATGGGGAGGAAGATGGTTTGTGAAGACTAAATTCCTGTTGTTCTGTTACAGATGAGTACACTATCTCCAGGAACAAGCAGGAATGTAGTCTTCACATATGGGAATTCCTAGCTCCCAGATCTTCAGGAGACTTGGAAACCAGGTCAGAAAGGTCGGACTGGGTTCAGTTGGACATAGACATCCCCACCATGGAGATCTGGCATAAACAGTGTTGGCGGGGGGAGGAATGTAGCTGTGTTCCAAAGAGATGTTGGAGGACTGCCTGGCCGAAGGCTGTATCCCTGCATGAGTCCTTGTCCAAGTACTAGTCGGCGGCAAAGGTGTGGATGGAAGATCAGGTTGCTACAGGAGCTGAGTGTAAGTTGGCTACAGGAGCTGCTGTGGCTTGGACAATTTGAGCAGGGATGTAGCCTGTGATAGAGAGTCCTGCTTTATCATAAGCAAAAGTGGAGGGTGTACGCTTTGTTACAGGAAACCCCAAATTAGTGGGGATAAGGAAAAGAACAATTGTGAGGACTTGCGGAGATCCTGAGTCCATGGCAGATAGAAAGCCAGGGCTCATTTGCAATCCAGAGTGTGCAGGGTTGCTTCTGCATGGGAAGAAGCAACCCTGGGAAGAAGACCGGAAGTCTGGAGAAGAAGACCGGAAGTATAACTAAGTGATTGATGTGGAAGGGAGATACCACTTTTGGTAGAAAGTGAGGGTGTGTCCGTAGGATTACTTTGTCATGATGGAATCTGGTGCATGATGGATGGGCCACCAAGGCTTGTAGTTCACTGATGCACCTGGACGAGGTCAGAGCAACTAGGAATATGACCTTCCAAGACAAGTGTCGCAGGTGAGCAATAGCTAGAGGTTCAAACAGGGGTTTGAGAAGTTGAGCCAAGATCACATTGAGATCCCACACCACTTGAGATGGTCGAATGGGTGGCTTAGAGAGGAGGAGGCCTCGCATGAAATGTGACACTAGGTGGTGCATCAAGATGGATTGGCCATCGTTTGGTTTGTGAAAAGCTATAATGGCACTGAGGAACTCAAACCAAATTGGTCTTTAGTCCTGAAGAAGACAAGTGGAATAGATATTGCAGAAATACAGCCACTGGTGACCACCACAATCCAAATCTGTGCCATTTGAATGCGTCAGCGTGCCTGGTGGAGGGCTTTCTTGAAGCCAGGAGAATTTTACCTCTTGAGGAAGGTGGAGATGGTGGAGTATCACCCCTTCAGCAGCCATGGAGTCAGATGGAGAGATTGCAGATTGATATGTACGACTGTTCTGCCGTTCTGGGTTAGAAGATCTGATTGCAGCCCAGACAGATTGGTTGAGTCTGTTGCAGTCAAAGTAGAAGAGGAAACTAGGGTTGACGGGGCCAGTAGGGTCTATGAGAATCATAGTGTCTCTGTCGAGCTGGAGTTTGAAGAGGGTCTTCGGTATTAGGGGTGTGGGGGGAAATGCATAAAGCAGTCCCTGACCTCAATGTAGGTGAAAAGAATCGTTTGCTTGGCTTACCTTGGACAGAGCTCTGGAATACAACTGTGGGAGTCTGCTGTTCTGTGGAGTGGCAAAAAGGTTGATGACAGGAGTTCCCCAGGCCTTGAAGATTTGTTCCATGTGAGCAAAGGTTTAGACTCCACTCGTATGGGTGGAGGATACGACTGAGCCTGTCCACAAGGTGATTCTGATCACCAGGAATATACACTGCACGAAGGTGTATGTGGTGAGAGATGGTGAAGTTCAACAGGCAACAGGCCTCTTTGCAGAGGGTAAGCGAGCCTGTCTCACTTGGCTTGTTCACATAGAACATTGCCACCTGGTCGTCTGTCCTGATGAACCCCTGGCTGTTTGAGAGGTGGTGTTGAAACACCTGCAGGGCATTTATGATTGCTCAGAGTTCCAACAAGTTGATTTGTAAGGATGACTCCTGAGTTGTCCACAGGCCTTGTGTGAACACTGACTCCAGGTGGGCTCCCTATCCCAGTTTGGACACATCCAGGGTCAGGGTATGTTGAGGTTGAGGCATCTGAAAAGGTGACCTTTCTTGCAGGTTTGCTGGTGTGCACCATAATAGGAGGGATTGGACCAAGGAGTGGGTGATCCGAATGATGTCCCGTAGGCATCCTGTGGATTGTGTCCATTGGGATGCTAGGGTCTATTGCATTAGGCGCATATGTACTGTGGATGCCATATGGCCTAAGAGATGAAGGAAGTCTTGAGTTGTTGTGCTTGTCTGTTGTGGGTGACTAGGGATACTAGTGGGTCCACACAATCTAATGGCAGAAAGGCCTGGAAAGCTGAGTGTCTAGTACTGTCCCTATGAATTCCAATCTTTGGGTTGGGGTTAGATGGGACTTTGAGAAGTTTACAACAAATCCCAGTTGTTGCAGCATTGCGAGAGTAATTGTGAGAGAAGTGCAAAGTTCTCCTGGAGAGTCTGCCTTTATCAACCAGTCATCTAAGTAAGGGAAGACAAAGATACACTTTCTTTACAGGTAGGCTGCTACCACTGATGTGCATTTTGTGAACACGCTTGGAGCAGATGCTAGTCCAAAGTGGGGGGAGGACTGTACTGGTAGCGAGTCCCCTGAAAGGCATAGCGAAGATATTTCCTGTGTCCTGGGTGTATCAAGATATGGGAATATGCATCTTTGAGATGTAGGGAACATAGCCAGTCTTGTTTCTGCAAGTAGGGTAGGAGGGTTATGAAGGAAATCATTTTGAATTTTTCCCTGACCAGGAATGTGTTAAAATTTCGTAGGTTGAGGATAGGCCTGTATCCTCCTGAGTTCTTTGGTATGAGAAAGTAAGGAGAGTAGAAGCCCTCATGAAGTTCTTCTCTATAGCACCCTGGATGAGCAGGTTGGAGATTTCCTCTTTGAAGAGGGCCCTGAGCATAGGTTGAAGAGGAAATTCGCCTCTGAGGTGAAGCGGAGGTGGTTGCATGAAGTTTAGTTCATACCCCTCTTGAATGATGCTTAGGGTCCACTGCTCTGAAGTGATCATCTGCCAGTGGCTGGCAAAGAAACAAAGCCAACCTGCTATCTTCGATGGATTGTGTGCTTGCAGGGATAAGATGACCCTGTTCCCCAGGACTGAGTCAAACGTTGGGTATTGCTTGTGGCTGAGCTGCTGACTATTGCTTAGCAGTTCTGTTTTTTTAGGACATTTAAGTCGCTGTTACTTGCCTTGAGGCTGGTAAAAAGGTTGTGCATGAGAAGGGTACACCCTCTTCTTTTTAGGAAAAAAGAGTTTCTCTGTCGCTGTTTTCTTTTTTTAAGGGTCAATAGTCTTTCTGGAGAGCCTCTTCAGAGTGGTATCGTCGGTTTCAAGCTCTCCAGTTTTTTCTCTCCAGTTTTTACCTAAGAGATTTTCCCCAATGCAAGGGATTTTACCAAGTTTATCTTGGACCCATTGCTCTAGGTCTGAGGCCTGTAACCATGCTAACCTTTAGGCACTGATGGCAAAAGCTGATGCTCTGCTGGTGGATTCAAATGCATCGGAGGCTACCCTGTTCATGAATTTGGAGACATTCCGGCTGTTCTTGAGGACTGTCTCAAAAGCTGGCCTCTTTCCTTCTGGGATGAAGGGAATTAAGGCTTCCCAATCCTTATTCATTTCCTTAAGGAACATTCCCATATATAAGGTATAGGAATTGATCCTACTAGCCAGCATAGAGGCCTGGAACGACCGTCGAGCAAAGGCATCAAGATTCCTCAATTCCCTGCTGAGAGGTATCGATGCAAGTGTTTTACCACTTTTGATGTGGCACATCGTTGTTTGAACTACCATGGAATGATATGGTAGCTGTGTCTTTTGAAAGCCAGGGACTTCCGATACTCAATACATTGTAACGAGGCATCTACTGATGGGCAAGACTGTAAGCAGGGTCTCTCACATGCGAAGCATCAGGTTATGCAGGATTTTAAAACTATTGCCTCCTTCGGAGCCATGGGATACTGTAGGATTTCCAGTTCCTCCACCCGGGGCTCCATTTCCACCGCAGCTCGTATCGAGAGCCCTGACACCATGTCCCGAATAAATTCTTGGAAGGACACGTCCTCCAGCGGTGACTTTTAATGGGAGGTGGTGCTTGGAGGTGACCACTCCGATACCGATGACATATCCAGAAGCTCTTCAGAGCCAAGGGACCAATGGTCTGAATCAGAAGCCTCAAAATCTGAGCTTGGTGAGCATTGTCAGTGCCGATAACCATGTGAACAGTGCTGCCAGTACCGATTATGCTCGATGCTCTCCCCTTGTTGCCTGGGCAGTGATGCAGAACCTGGAATCAAGCAAGTTGATGAGGCTCCGAATGGACCTCTGGTGGCAGCAAATGTGGCGATACCGATGTTGGTACCAATACTGCCTCCACTATCGGGTCCGATGTTGATACCGATAACAGCGGTCCTGGAGTCATCGGTGCCTGTGGTACCAAGGCTGCAAGGAGAACCGCTAAAGTCTTCTCGATGGATAGCATGCACTGATCCATCGAGATTGCCGGTGTCTGGTCCAGAGACAGAATAGGACTTGCAGCAACTGTACCAGAGCACAGCACCAGAGGCTCTGCCAAAGTCGAAGCCTCGGAGGCCTACCGGTTCCCCACCAAGGTTTTGGAAGATAAGTCCTCCCACTGAGGGTGTTCAGTTTGGATGTCTACGGGGAGTCTCTGTGCTTTGAACAGGACCGCTCCCTCAATTCTTTTGATGTCTCTTTGGATTCCTTAGATGAAGCTTGAGACTCCTTCGGATCCCGTGGAGATTTTTGTGGGGATCTTGAAGTCTTCTTTCTTTTAGAGTCCAAATTATGCTTTGAGGTCTCCGAGGTTTTAGATACCTTTGAAGCTGACAAAGTTCAGGAGAATGTTGATGTCAACAAAACTGAATCTGATGGAAAAAGTTCCAAAAACATCCTGGCCCAGTTTCACAGATCTCTCTTAGTCATCTGCTTACAGAAGGAGCAAGCGTCTGGGACATGGTCGGGTCTGAGGCACTTAAGGCACAACACATGTGTGTTCATGACTTGGTGCATTTCTTGAAACAGCTAGGGTGTTTCTCCATGGCAGAGAGAGTAGGACTGAGGCCTATGTGGGGCTTGAGGCCCTCGAAGGAAAAAACAAAAAAATATGAGATAAAAACAAATTACAATGAGGTACCGGAATCGGGGGTGATGCCAATGAAAAAACAGGACAGCAGAAGCGCTATACTGAGAAATATTTCTGCGGTGACAGGAAAAGCAAATTACTGATCCTGCTGGCTCCGCAGGAAAAAAAAACTGAGGAGATGGAGTCAAAAGAGCAGAAAGGCAGTCACGCAGGCGCAGTGGAGTACTCCTAAAGGCTTTCCCATAGGATGCTGAGGAGCATTCCCACCCGGGCTAGGTCAGTGCCAACGTCAACCATATGTGATGACTACATTCCTTTTTGTTCCTGGAGATAACAAGTGTCCCCTGTTTAACAGTTTTATCATATCTCCTCTCAGTTGCCTTTTCTCCATGCTGAAAGGCCCTCATCTGTTTAGTTTGTCTTCATAAAGAAGTATTACATCCCTTCTAACATTTTTCCCACCATTCTCACAGTGCCCCACTGGTTGTCCTTCCACTAGGTCTCTGAGATGCTTATTATGTCTAACTCTTCATTTCCTGCCATAAATTCTAACTCTCTCATCTTATTTTTTAGGGTTCTGGCATTTGGGTGCATATTTTACATGTGTGTTGCCTATACCAGATGAAATGTTTCTATGGAAAATACCGTACTTTGTAGCATGGCACTAATGTTCAACTACATTTATTTATTTCCCATTTTATGTATATCTACCCTTCACCTAAGATGCCGAGATGATCCTGAGAACAGCCAGTGCCAGTTTGAATTATCATTAGCAGGAACTAGGCATTATTTCTTCCCTGGGAGGACCTGGATGCTCCCAGTAGAGGGTAAGAGGGTTCTGGAAAAGGTTATAAAAAGATGCCAGCTGGATGAGTTTGGGTATTAGGTGTTGAGTGGTAAGAGCATGACTATTCAGTGTACAAAGTTTGGGACATGCCAGGGAGGGTGTGGCTGGAGGGAGAGTTGGTTTGGGAGAGGATATTTTGTGGTGGGAGGGGGCGGGGGGGGGGCTTTGAGTATGGCATAGGTAAGTAAGCAGGGTGGACTGCTCATTTAAAGATCCCTGGGGGCCAGGAAAACATGTTACTGCTGCCAGGAATACAGAGATGATACTGCTGCTGGTAATATCTGCATATTACTGTCCAAACATTACTAGCAGCAGTAACATCTTGGCATTTTTGATCCCTTTAGCTCATGTCTTCTCGGTAGTAGTTTAAGGCAAGTTACATTCAGATACAGTCAGGACTGTACTGTCAATTTTGCAAACTAGGTGGTTGCCAAGGGTGGTAGATCCTGGTGGATGGCAATACCGATGTGCTACCCCCACCGCAACGCATGCTGTCGCTGCGCCACCCCCAACATCCAACATCTCACCTGGGGTTGATGGGTGGCACGGCGATCGCCTCTTTGAATCTGAGGCAGGGTTTAAAGCACGCACGTGTTTGTATTTGCAGTGCATCCTGCCACTCCTGTCAGCTCCATCAGGAAGCTTCTTGGGCAGGTGCACGGTAGGCCATTAGTGCATGCATGCACATGAGGACCAGCCACATCTTCAAAGAGATGATTACCGTGTCGGTAATCAACCCCAGGTGAGAGGCTGGACGTGGGGAGCAGCGCGGCAATGGCACATGGTAGCAAGGAGGGTGCAGTAGAGTCAGTACATCGGGCCTGACTAGGGTGTCAATAACCCTTGGGCCACCCCTGGTTACAATAGGTATTACCCTCTCTCCTTATTCCTAGCTGCAGACAGCAAATCGCACATTCAGGGGACAGTGATGGGAGAACTAACATGCATTATAAACACAAATTAAAGCAGATATTTAATCATCTTCAATAAATAGACCACTCACATTTTCATTTGCACTGCTTACCTTGTGTTATCTCTTCCTGCACTGCGCCTTACATCAATGAGATTATCAAGCCCCTGGCTTCATTTAAAACAAAAATTATTTTAATCAATTAATGAGAGAATATAAACAAAACAAAAACAAAACTTATGTCACACAAAAAGCAGACCTAAGTTGATATCTAGATAAGTACTGGCTGAAAATTGCCACTATCCAGATAACATTGGCACTTCTGCGGATAATGGTGCTCTACCCAGATAATCAGAGGCAGCTACAATCCGGATACAGCCACAGAATATCCTGTCAATATTTATATATCATCCTGTTTAAATATTGGCCTCTCTGTTTTTTGGTATAGTTTCTACCATTTTGACCAGCACCAATGTCATTTCATTGGTCTATGGTCTGCTGGTCACCTCTGGAATCTTTTTTAAAAACACTTTTTATATTCGTCAATCTCCAATCCTCAGATCACAGTGCCCCACTGGATGTCCTTCCACCAGGTCTCTGAGATGATTATTATGTCTAACTCTTCATTACCTGCCATAAAGCATAGTTACTCACCTGTAACAGGTGTTCTCCGGGGGCAGCAGGAATCAGTCCTTACATATGGGTGACGTCGGCACTGATGGAGCCCCTGCAGAAACATCTCCTCAGCTTTCAAAGAAAGCCTTTGGGAGATGCCACCATGCATGCTTGGTCCCTTTCCCGCCCAAGGGTGCCATCTTGCTCAGTCAAATGATATAGCTGAAGATAGCAAAATAAAAGATGGTAAGGAGCAACTCCAAGGGGAGGAGGGAGGGTTGTGAAGACTGATTCCTGCTGTCCCCGGAGAACACCTGGGAACAAGCAGGAAGTCAGTCCTCACTTATGGGACTCCCCAGCTACAGGCTATCGGGAGACCCATAGCAAAAATAGGGCCCACTCAAGGGGAGCCGCAAGCAGCAGCAATTCAGTCTGGTGTACAGACTACAATAGGACCCGTGTGTCTGATGAAACCAGCACTCCGGTAGCCTGAACACAGAAGGGTCAGAGGGTAGGAGTTGCTTAGACCCCAAAAAATATTACAGAGCACGGCCTGGACGAGGACGCTATTCCGTCAGGATTCTCTTTCCAGGCAGTAATGGGCTGCGAAGGTATGGACTGAAGACCAGGTGGCAGCCCAGCAGATGTCCGCCATGGGAACAGAGCGAAGATTTGCCACCGAAGCCACCATGGCCCAGACAGGGTGTGCTGTGATGCTCATAGGCGTGTGCTCATAGGGTGTGCTCATAGGCGAGGGCAATACAGTCAGCCGCCCATGTGGATAGCGTATGCTTAGTCACTGCCTCCCCCAGCCTGCTGGGGTCATAGGAGACAAAGAGTTGGGAGGCTTTGCGGTGGTCCCGAGTGTGTTGAATATAGAAGGACAAGGCCATCTTACAATCCAAGGTGTGGAGGACCGTCTTCGTCTGACTGGCGTGAGGTCTTGGAAAGAAGGTAGGGAGTACCACCTCCTGGTTGAGATGGAACGAGGATACTACCTTTGAAAGGAATTTGGGGTGCGTGCGGAGCACCACCCTGTTCTTGTAGAACCTGGTGTAGGGCGCTTCAGCCACAAAAGCTTGGAGCTCACTAACCCTGCGAGCGGAAGTGAGCGCAACCAGGAAAATCACCTTCCACTAAAGGTAGCAAAGGTGGCAAGCAGCCAAGGGCTCAAATGGTGGATGGGTGAGCTGCCCCAACACCACAATGAGGTCCCATTCGGTCACTGGAGGGCGAACTGGGGGCTTAGATAAGAGCAGACCCAGTAGGAAGCGGCCCACCAGAGGTTGGGCCGAAAGGGGTTCACCATTCACTGGGCTGTGGTGAGCTGCCAGGGCACTGAGGTGCACTCCAACGGAATTAGACCTGAGCCTGGGGTGAGAAAGGTGGAGAAGGTATTGCAATATCATAGTCACCGGACAGGAGAAAGGGTCAGCCCTTCGCTCAGCACACCAAGCTGAGAACCTACACCATTTGAAGGCGTATGCCTTCCTCATAGAGGCCTTATGATAGGCCACAGAACATTCTTTACCTCAGTGGGAAGGTGGAGTTGGGCCAGGGCTACCCTCGCAGCAGCCAAGCCTTTAGCGAAAGAGACCCCCCTCCTGAGATAGAAGACCTGGGGTGGTCCCCAAGAGGATGGGAGCATCCACTGCCAACGGTAGAAGCAGTCAGTGGGAACCACGGCTGTCTGGGCCATCGGGGGGCTATCAAGATGAGTGAGGCCCTGTTGCAGAGGGTCTTGAACAAGGCAATCAGAAGCGTCGGAGGGAAGGCATACATGAGGCCCCCTGACCATGGGACTAGAAACGCGTCTGCCGCCACCCTGGAGGGGTGAGCCTGCCGAGAGCCAAAGTGGGGCAACTGGAAGTTATCCGGGCTGGCGAATAGGTCCATCATGGGTTCCCCCCAGAGACGGAAAAGCCAGCTGGCTACCTTGGGGTCCAGCTGCCACTCGTGCAGTCGGAGAACCCTGCTTAGCCTGTTGGCTAGTAGGTTGTCCTGTTCAAGCAGGTACACCGATCTGAGGATGATCCCTTGCTGGGCCACGTAAGAGCAGAGGGCCAGCACCTCCTGACAGAGGGCATGGGACCCCATGCCCCCTTGCTTGTTCACATAGAATATGGCCACCTGGTTGTCAGTCTGGACCAGGACTTGCCAATGGCTGAAGATTCAGAGAGAGGTGAATGGCACGAAGCTCCAGAAGATTGATTTGCTGGGTGCTCTCATCTGGTGACCAGCTGCCCTGGGTGCAGAGACCCCTGCAATGGGATCTCGAGCCAAGTAGGGAGGCATCCGTGGTGAGGACAAATGAATGGCCGGTGCCCTGGAAAGGCATGCCCGTTTCTAGGTGTTGAGACGACTGCCACCAGACAAGGGAGTCTGCCAACTGGCGGATCACCCGAACTCTGTCCCTGAGGTGGCCCGTGGCCTGGGACCACTGGTCCCTGAGACACCACTGCACCGTTCTCATGTAGATATGGGCATCTGGAGTGATGTGGACCATGGAGGCCATGTGCCCAAGGAGGCGCAGAAGATGGCGGGCAGACACCGAAGGACGGTGTTGGATTTCCCAGGCGAGAGAGCTGAGATGATCTGCCCAGTCAATGGGCAGAAAAACCCTGGATTGGTGGGTGTCGAGCTTCACTCCGATGAATTCCAGGCACTATGTCGAAAGAAGGTGAGACATGGGGTAGTTTATGACGAAGCCCAAATGCTGTAGAACCTGAATGGTGCGAGCAGTGGCCTGCTGCACCTCAGGTGCCATATCCCCTTTTATGAGCCAGTCATTTAAGTAGGGAAACACGAAAACCCCTTGAAGCCTGAGAAAGGCAGGGAGGCATTTCATGAACACCCTCATGGCAGAGGCGAGAACGAGGCGTGCCTGCCCCCTACTATGAACCGCAGGTACTGCCTGTGGTGTGGGTGGATTAGGATGTGGATATAAGCATCCTTGAGGTCTAAGGAGCGTAGCTAGTCTCCCTGCTGGAGGTAGGGTAGCAATGTTCCAAGGGAGAGCATCTTGAACTCCTCTCACACCAGGAATATGTTGAGATTGCGCAGGTCAAGGATGGGCCTTAGGCCCCCTATCCTCTTTGGGACAAGGAAGTATCTGGAGTATAATCCTTTGCCCTGGAGGTGGTGGGGCACCGGTTCCACCACATTGTCCTCGAGAAGACCTGCCAGTTTCTTCAAAAGAAGGTCCAGGTGGAGGGGAGACCTAGGGGGCTCTCCCAGGAAATAAGGAGGAGGCACCTGAGTCAAGCGGAGGAGGTAACCCTCCCTTACAACCTTCAGTGCCTAGGCATCGGTAGTGATGTTCATCCACCTAGGGGCACAGAGGGTCAGTCGTCCCCCTGTGGGCTGCTGACCTCCATGGGGTAGAGAGACTATGCCAGAGTAGTCAAACACTCCCCCCTGGCTGGGCCGGAGCCGGTTCCTGGGGCTTTGGAGCCTTCTGCTTACGAGGGCCATGCCCTTCTCCCTTGGCTTGCTGCCCTTGTTGGGGAGCCGGGGGGGGGGGCCTGGTAGGATGGGTAGTTTTGGTAAACAGCTCCCTCCCTCGGGTAAAAGGGCTTTTTACTCCTGAACTTCCATCAGGGAGAGGCAGCGTTCTTCTTGGAAAGCCTGGTCCTCGTCATGAACTCAGGCTCCAGCTCGACGGCCTTCTCAGTCATGGGCTTGCCAAATAGGTTTTCTCCCTGGCACAGAACAACCAACTTGTCTTGGACCCATTGATCAAGGTCGGACGACTAGAGTCAAGCCTGGCGGCGTGCATCAATGCCTGCCACAGCTATCTGGGCCGCTGACTCAAACCCATCATAGGCCGCTCGAGACATAAATTTGGAGCACTCACAGATGGCCTTGGACAGGCTTTTGAAGTGCTGCAAGGGTTCCTCGTAGAGACCAGCTGAGAAACCGGTGAGTTCCTTCGCCAGACCCTCAGGTATGTGCCCATATACAGCTGGTAGGTCTGGACACGGCAAATGAGCATCGAGCCCTGGTAGCACTTCCTGCAGAGGGTGTCCAAGGTGCAGGCCTCCCTCCTGGAGGGGAACCGAGGAGTGCGTCTTCTGGCTCTTCATCCGATGTATGGCCAACTGCACCACCATGAAGTTGTGCGGCAGTTGCGACTTTTGGAAACTAGGGCTCCGGCGGACTCAATACATCGAAGCAAGTCGTCTGCTCACCACCGGCGTCAATGACAGCGTTTCCCACATGTGGAACATAAGCCGTTCCAGGATGGGAGGAATGGGCACTGTGAGCGATTCCCAAGGGGGAGCCTTGTACTGGAGGATCTCAAGCTCATCAGCTCGAGGGTCCTCCTCTGACTCGGTCAGGAATACCAGGGCCTTCGCAAAAGACATTTCTAAGTCTAAGAATCCATGTTCTGCGGCGGGGACCTTCTCTGAGGTTTGTCACGCCCATAGCCCCTTACATATGTATGGAGGGGCGTGTTGTTATATAGGATTCACCATTTTGGCAATGTTCCAGACTGACTATCCTGCAAAGGATTATGGTAATGGTAGTCCAGTCATGCGGTGCTTGCCTTTGAGGTAAATGAAGACTATGGTAGTTGGCTCGAGTGTTAAGGCAATGACAGAATTTATTTATGAGGTAAATCAAAATGCACACAGATTCACTTGGTAACACCTTAGGATGTCTTCTCCAGGATTTTATATTCAAAATAACAATACAACTGAAAGCTTATGCAAGTAGCTTGTAAAGTCCATTAAACAACGGAAAGTCTTTCTCTCAGCCACTGCTGACAAACCTGCTCAGCAGTGCTGGTGTAGAGCAAATCCAAAATGAAAGCTTCTTCACCAAAACAGCTTTTCTTTTAATATTCAAAGAACTTTTTATATCCAACGTGTGCACAGCCTCAGCTGTGCTCTGCTTTGATGTCAGCCGGCTAACAAGCTTCAATCAACAGCTTTTCTCCTTCTCTGCACAAGTAATTCACTTCCCCAAAAACCTTCTTTCTTTCCACACTAGTGTGCCAGTTACTAGAACGTTTCCTTTTTATGTTTGATCCCACTTTCAGGATTTCTCTGTGCTAGCAACTTGCATAAAGAACAGTCCATGAAAGTATCATCTTCCTCTGTAATTATATCTTGTTCTTCTATTTGCATAGGTTCTATATCGGGGTCTGGATCAGAGAGCTTTACTAACTGACCTCCATTAGGACAGGAACTGTTTCTAAGCACTTTGCCTTGCTCTAGGTTAGACAAACGTCCAAAGTTCATACCTGAGTTAAAGCTGGCATTAGGCTGTCCTCTTAGATACTCTGGTCAGTATGCATTTGAGCTTTTATGACCTGTCCTCCAGTCTGTATTCCTGGACCTCAGGGCATCTGCTTTATACCTCTTCAAAAAGGTATTCGTGTTACTTCTCCCTTCAGCTGCTTCGGTCCTCTTACCGGCTGCTGCTTTAGGGTTCCTAGCTGAAGTTCTCCAAACCTCTGGATTTCTCCAATCCCTTGAAGCTAGCTTCTCACAGGAATCTCTCCAAGAACACGAATCTCTCTGAGCTCCTGTCTCCTTCTCCTTCTTCTTCCCCTTCTCCTTCCTTCTTTCTGAATATTCTGTTCTAGTTTTAAAGTTCCCAGTTTCCAACCCCTCCCTTTAACTCCTCAGGTGTTCATGGTCAAACTCCCTCCTGGCAGCTGAGTAATTAGGAGTAACGTAAGGGTTTCTCAATCTGGGCTTATACTCCTTCACCTCATCTCCACTAGGGGCTTTCTGCAGGCCATTGCAGCCTGGAATAACCTGTCTTCTAGGAAAACATGCAGTTTTATTCCTGTGACCTGACAAAACAGGTCCCTGAATTAGGATAAATTCCCTTCCTTTGTCACTATTCTGTGGGCTCTGATAAGCTTCCTTATCACAGGTTCCAAGACTGGGGAGTCCGAGAGGACATTGCGGTGTCGACGGGTATCCGGGGACTTCTCATCCTCCGTCTCCCACTCAGAGTAGTCCGAGGAAGACTCGATGGAGGGCTGCTCCATGAGCCTCGAGGGGCCTGACGCCCCATGGTCTACCCCGGGGGGGTCATCGGGGATGACCATGGCCCCATCGAGCAGGACACCGAGCGTGACCTCAGCTGAGGATTGACTCGAGGCCACAGGACCTCGATGATCAGCTCAGCCTCTGGGGACGTCTTCGATGTCGAACGCCCGGTGGTCGGGGCAGAGGAACCGGACATGCCAGAGAACAGCCCCGACTGCTGGTCCAAGAAGGCAGACAAGCTGTGCTCGAAGGCTGCCATTCTGGACTCCAGTCCAGACCACATGGTTCAATAGAAAGGATTCTTTTATTAACAAACTACAATAGCCCAAATTGCCCGACACAGGCCGTGTTTCGACTTTGCTTCATCAGGGGCTTTAGGCGTGCTTAATTGTTTGATAAGTTCAACATGAGAGCTGTGTATACTTATCGTATTAAAAGGAAAACTGCAGACGTCGCTGTGCTTCAGCCAGTTGTCTAATACTTTAGGTTTCACTTTTGTGATCCTTCGGGGGACCTTTGCCGGCCGCTCCTTCTCCAATGCCTCAAGCGGGCACCTGGGGCTGCAGGACCGGGCCCGGGAGGAACCCTGTCTGTCGGAGCCATTTAAGGACGCTGCCTTCGAGGGTTTCTTCTTGCTCCTGTGTTCCCTTGAGGGGGACCCCATCTCTGAAGACCCACGATGGTGCTCGAGTTCGGCCTTCAGAGGCATCGGGGTGTTGGGGAAAAACTTATCGTGCTGCTGCTGGCAGCTTTTCAGGGCCTTGCTAGACATCCGTTTGGTAGCCATGGGGGAAAAAAGAACCTCTTTGAGGTCGAAGACCCTCCAAGCTGCCAGTGGAGAAAAAGGCGCGAAGGCACCCAAAAAGAACAAAAAACACAAAAATTATAACCGAACTCGATACTGAGATCGGTAGGCAGGAAGAGTACCAGTGCGATACTGGAGACGAGTTGAGAAGAAAAAAATCAACTTTTTCCAGGAGACTGAGCAAGATGGCACCCTTGGGTGGGACGGGGACCACGCATGCATGGTAGCATCTGCCAAAGGCTTTCTTTGAAAGCTGGGGAGATGCTTCCGCGGGGGCTCTGTCGTTGCTGACATCACCCATATGCGAGGACTGACTTCCTGCTTGTTCCCGGAGAAACTGTAATTCTCTCATCTTCTTTTTTAGGGTTCTGCATTTGGATGTACATTTAACATGTATGTTGCCTAAACCAGATGAAACATTTCTATGGAAAAAAACATACTTTGTAGCATGGCACAAATGTTTAACTATAGTTATTTATTTCCCTTTTCATGCATATCTACCCTTCACCTAAGATGCAGAGATGATCCCGAGAACAGCCAGTGCCAGTTTGAATTATTGTATTATTAGGAGGAGCAACTAGGCATTATTTCTTCCCTGGGAAGACCTGGATGCTCCCAGTAGAGAGTAAGAGGAATCTGGAAAAGGTTATAAAAAGGTGCCAGCGGGATGAGTTTGGGTATTAGGTGTTGAATGATAAGAGCATGACTATTCAAGGTACAAAGTTTGGGACATGCCAGGGAGGGTGTGGCTGGAGGGGGAGTTGGATTAGGAGAGGGCATTTGTGTGGGAGGGGCTTTAAGTGTGGCATAGGTAAGTAAGCAGGATGGTCTGCTCATTTAAAGATCCCTGGGGGCCAGGAATGCAGAGATGATACTGCTGCTGGTAATATCTGCATATTACTGTCCAAACATTACTAGCAGCAGTAACATCTGGGCATTTTTGATTTATTTAGCTCATGGCTTCTCAGTAGTAGCTCAAAGCAAGTTACATTCAGATACAGTCAGGGCTCTCCCGTCAACTAGGCGAACAAGGCAGTTGCCTAGGGTGGCAGACCATGGTGGGAGGCAGACCTAGACAGTCCCTATATGTTGTCCCCACCACTCATCATGCCGTCACCGCGCTGCCCCCAACATCCAGCCTTTCACCTGAGGTTGATGAGTGGGACTGCGCTCACCTCTTTGAATCTGAGACAGGGTTTAAAGCACGCACATGTGCGTGCTTAAAGTGCATCCTGCTGCTCCTGCCATCTCCATTAGGAAGCTTCTGGGGCAGGTGCACGGTAGGCCATGAGTGCATGCATGCACACGAAGACCAGCCACAACTTCAAAGAGATGATCGCCGTGTCGTTAATCAACCCCAGGTGAGAGGCTGGACGTGGGGAGCAGCGCGGCAATGACACGTGGCAGCAGGGAGGGTGCAGTAGAGTCAGCACATCGGGCCTGCCTAGGGTGTCAAGAACCCTTGGGCCACCCCTGGGTACAATAGGTATTACTCTCTCTCCTTATTCCTGGCTGCAGACAGCAAATCACACATTCAGGGGTCATGGATGGGAGAACTAACGTGCATTATAAACACAAATTAAAGCAGATATTTAACCATCTTTAATAAATAGACCACTCACATTTTCATTTGCACTGCTTACCTTGTGTTATCTCTTCCTGCACTGCGCCTTACATCAATGAGATTATCAAGCCCCTGGCTTCATTTAAAACAAAAATTATTTTAATCAATTAATAAGAGAACATCAACCCAAAATGTTTTCAAAGGCTTTTATTTAAAGTAGCATTTTTTTAACATTTGATACAGATTCATGGAATATCCTCTTGTTTTTTTGTTGTTTGACAGGTTAAACAACTGTTCCCTATTTCATCATATCCCCTCAGTTGTCTTTTCTCTGAGATGGGGCGACCAGAACTGCACACAATACTCATGGTGCAGTTGCACCAGGGACCGATGCAGAGGTATAATGCTGTTCTCAGTTTTGTTCTCCATTTTCAAATAACCCCTAACATTCCTTTTGCATTTTTAGCAGCCGTGGCATGCTGGGCTGAAGACTTCAAAGGTTTATCTACAACGACACCAAGATCTTGGGTGGTGAATTCTCAGAACCCAGCATTTTAATATATAATATATATATATATCAGATATAAAATCCTCCTAATCACATTCAAGCTCCTGAACAACATCGCCCCATCATATCTATCCATGCTATTACATGCCCCATCAGAATCAAGAACTCGCAGACTAAACGCAACACACTCACTTGAAATACCAAATTCATTCAAAAAAACTAAAAAATCCACCAGCACCAGAGCCTTCTCATTCACTGCCCCCATGCTCTGGAATAATCTCCCAATAAACCTTCGGATCATAAAAGACCTCACCCAATTTAGAAAGGAACTCAAGACATACCTTTTCTCCGAACACTATGAAATCCCATATCCCCAAGTCCAACCACACACCACCCCCAAACACTCAAACACAAAGCCCTAAAACCACACTCAACTACCCACACACATACACCCACCACATACTCCCACCACATACACCCCAAAATACTCCCAAGAGATGAAAAAAGGAAATAAATTCCTCCACACACACACATATGAAAGGTAGAAAACTCTGACTACCTATAAAAAAGGTAGAAAAACTCTGATCAACACTACGCTACAGAAACTTATTAATGTATATAAAATATAAATAGTTTTGACAATTAATGCACAGTTATTTGTATAAAGTTACAATGTTATAAATCTCTGTTAATAACTATTATCTGTATAAAGTTAAAAAAATCTCTGTTCCATGTAATGTATACATTAGTATACAAATTTGTTTACTTGTTCCATGTAAACCGCCCCTGATCTCTGGAAGGGGCGGTATAGAAGAAATAGATAAATAAATAAAATAAATAAATAAAATAAAAATGTCGGGTTCACTGCACAGGCTCCAGTATAGACCCTTGGGGCGCTCCACTAATGAACTTTTATCCCAAAACTTTTTAATTTCCATGGGGGACTTTGTCAAATGTCTTCTGAAAATCCAAATATATGAGGGGTTAATTTAGAAGCTCTATTCCCTATTTATGAGTGTATAATTACGCATATGCAGATGTACATGGCATCCACATATAAATTGCCCTTTAGAAAGGACTCAGTTTACAAGTGGATGTCTTCACTAAGTTGAAGCTTCGAAGGGGGACATGGTTGTCGGGGGCATAAGTAGGAAGTGCAAGGCTAAAATTGTGCACGTCAAGATTTTCTTCTTCTTCCTGGCATTTGTAGGTTTATAAAAAGTGCGTGTTTTGCCCAACCCTTTACAGGAGGAAGTAAGGGAGTTGCCCTCCTTAATCCCCCCTCTCACGTTGAATGTAATTAAAATAACAATAGCAGCCTCTAGTAAATTTGTGACCTTTACACATATAGATTTACAAAATGGTTCTGAAATTCCAAGCTCCTCATCTAAGTGTCAACACTTAAATGTGAGAGGTTAATGTCGGCACCGTTATTTTTTACGATGTGTAGATTTGTAAAATGACTGCTTGCTCCATATATTGACACATATATGGGCATTCTTGCATCTCCATATTTGGTATTCTAACATTCTAACTTCTGCAATTGTAAATATTGCGACCACAAAATTTCAGTTCTGTCTTCATGGCTTTTCTAAAATTGGCCTTCACATCAACTGGTTCACCATTATCCACTTGTTTACACTTTCAAAAAAATCTAATCAGTGGCTTTCCTTTGCTGAACCCGTGTTGGCTCATTCCCATTAAACTGTTGTTATCTAAATGGTCAGTAATTTTGGGGCCGATATTCATAACCCTCATCTGGATGGCCAAAGGGAGGCTCTCTGCATATGGGTGCTGAGCGAGATATTCAGCGGCATTATTGCTGACTATCTCACAGACTGCCCTGGTACTATGCGGTTAGTGGAAGGGGTAGATGGTCTGTGGGCAGAGCAAGGGTGATTCCAGTGCTATCCAGATAAGTAGCAATGTTATCTGGATAGCACAATTTCAGCCAGCACTTGTCCAGATAACTTAAGCCACACAAAAAGGAGACCTAAGTTGATATTCAGATAAGTGCTGGCTGAAAATTGCCACTATCCGGAAAAGATTGGCACTTATCCGGATAATGGTGCTCAACCCAGATAATCAGAGGCAACTACAATCTGGATACTGCCACAGAATATCCCGCCAATATTTAAATATCATCCTGTTTAAATATTGGCCTCTTTGTTTTTTGGTATAGCTTCTACCATTTTGACCAGCACTGATGTAATTTCATTGGTCTATGGTTTCCTGGTCACCTCTGAAATCCTTTTATATTCGTAACTCTCCAATCCTCAGGATCACAGTGCCCCACTGGATGTCCTTCTACAAGGTATCTGAGATATTTATTATGTCTAACTCTTCATTTCGTGCCATAAATTCTCACACTCTCAACTTCTTTTTTAGGATCTGGCAATTGGATGCATATTTTACGCGTGTGTTGCCTATACCAGATGAAACGCTTCTATGGAAAATATTGTACTTTGTAGCATGGCACTAATGTTAAACTATTTATTTATTTCCCATTTTATGTATATCTGCCTTCACGTAAGATGCATAGTTGATCCTGAGAACAGCCAGTGCCAGTTTGAATTATCGCATCATTAGCAGGAACAATTAGGCATTATTTCTTCCGTGGGAGGACTTGGACGCTCCTAGTAGAGGGTAATAAGGGTCTGGAAAAGATTATAAAAGGTGCCAGCGGGAGGAGTTTGGGTATGAGATGTTGAGTGGTAAGAGCAGGGCTAGTCAAGGTACAAAGTTTGGGACATGCCAAGGAAGGTGTAGCTGAAGGAGTTGGTTTTTTGAGAGGGCATTTTGTGTGTGGGGGGGGGGCTTTGAATGTGGCATAGGTAAGTAAGCAGGGTGATCTGCTCATTTAAAGATCCCTGGGGACCAGGAAAACATGTTCCTGCTGCCAGGAATACAGAGATGATACTGCTGCTGGTAATATCTGCTTATTACTGTCCAAACATTACTAACAGCAGTAATCTCTGGGCATTTTTGTTTTATTTAGCTCATGTCTTCTCAGTAGTAGTTCAAGGCTTGTTATGTTCACATACAGTCAGGGATGTCCTGTCAACTTGGCAAACTAGGCGGTTGCCTAGGGTGGCAGACACTGGTGGGTGACAGCACTAGACAGTCCAAACGTACTGCCCCCATGGCACCACATGCCATTGTTGTGCCATTCCCAACATCCAGCCTCTCACCTAGGGTTGAAGGGTGCCACGGCGATCACCTTTTTGAATCCAAGGCAGGCTTTAAAGCATGCACTTGTGCGTACATACAGTGCGTCCTGCCACTCCTGTCCTCTCTAACAAGTAGGGTCGGGGGCAGGAGCAGTAGGCCATGAGTGCACGCATGCATGTGAAGACCAGCCACAGCTTCAAAGAGGTGATCGCAGTGCCGCTCATCAACCCCATGTGAGAAGCTGAATGTCCGGGGCAACGCGGCAATGGAAACACAGCAGCAGGGGGATGCAGTAGAGGCAGAATATCAGGCCTGATCCACCCCTGAGTACAGTAGGTATTTCTCTCTCCCCTTATTCCTGGCAGCAGACAGCAAATCACTCATACAGGGGATGGGGATGGGAGAATTAACAAGCATTATAAACACACATTAAAGCGGATTTTTAACAAATCTCTAATAAACAAACCACTTGCATTTTAGTTTGTACTGCTTACCTTGTGTTATCTCTTCCTGCACTGCGCCTTACATCAATGAGGTTATCAAGCCCCTGGCTTCATTTAAAACAAAAATTATTTTAATCAATTAATGAAAGAACATCAACAAAACAGTGTTTTTTCAAAGTTTTTTTTTTTAAAGTAGCATAGTTTTAACATTTGATAGAGATTCATGGAGTGTTCTCTTGTTTTTGTGTTGTTAGACAGGTTAAGCGTAGTTACTCACCTGTAACAGGTGATCTCTGGGAACAGCAAGAATTTAGTATTCACATATGGGTGACGTCAACACTGATGAAGCCCGCATGGGAACGCTCCCCAGCATCCTATAGAAAAGTCTTCGTGAGTTCTCCACTGTGCCTGCCTGACTGCCTTCCTGCTCTTCTGACTCCCTCTCCTCAGTTGGGTTTATAGCTGAGAAGGAAGAGTAAAAATAATCCTACAATTCCCAGGTAAGGAGGATGTGTTTTGAAGATTAAATTCCTGCTGTTTCCAGAGATCACCTATTACAGGTGAGTAACTATGCTATCTCTAGAAATAAGAAGGAATGTAGTCTTCACATATGGGACTCCCTAGCTCCCAGATCTTCAGGATACTTGGAAACCAGGTCAGAAAGGTCGGACTGGGTTCAGTTGGACATAAACATCCCCACCACTGGCATAAACAGTGTGGGCGGATGGAGGAGTTATAGCTATGTTCCAAAGATATGTTGGAGTACCTCCTGGCCGAAGGCCGCATCCCTGCGGGAGTCGTTGTCCAAGCAGTCGTGGGCAGCAAAGGTGTGGGTAGAGGACCAGGTTGCTGCCAGGCATATTTCGTGAATGGCTATTGAGCGTAGGGTTGGCTACAGAAGCTGCCATGCCTTGGAGATTGTGAGCAGTGATGTGGTCTGTGAGGGAGATTCCTGCTTTATCATAAGCAAAAGTGATGCAATCTGCTATGCATCTGGAGGGTGTACGCTTTGTTACAGGAAGTCCCAGATTAGTGGGGTCAAAGGAAACAAACAATTGTGAGGACTTTCGGAGATCCTGAGTCCTCTGCAGATAGAAGGCCAGAGCTCGTTTGCAATCCTGAGTGTGCATGGGAAGAGTGCATGCAAAGAGTGTGGTCTTCGGAAGAAGACCAGAAGTATCCCCGATTGATTGATGTGGAAGGGAGATACCACTTTTGGTAGAAAGTGAAGGTGTGTCCATAGGACAACTTTGTCATGATGGAATCTGGTGGATGGTGGATGAGCCACCAAGACTTGTAGTTCACTGATGCGCATGGACGAGGTCACAGCAACTAGGAATATGGCCTTCCAAGACAAGTACCACAGGTGAGCAGTAGTTAGGGATTCAAACGTGGGTTTGAGAAGCTGAGCCAAGACCACATTGAGATCCCACGCCACTGGAGGTGGTCGAATGGGTGGCTTAAAGAGGAGGAGGCCTCTCATGAAACATGGCATTAGAGGGTGCACAGAGATGGATGGACCATCGATTGCTTTGTGAAAAGCTGCAATGGCACTGAGGTGAACTCTAACTGAATTGGTCTTTAATCCTGAAGAAGATAAGTGGAATAGAAATTGCAGAAGTGCAGGCAGTGGTGCATTGAAGGGATTGAGGTTGTCCCGTGAGCACCACGATCCAAATCTGAACCATTTGAATGAGTCGGCGTGCCTGGTTGCGGGTTTTCTTGAAGCCAGGAGAATGTCCTTTACCTCCTGAGGAAGATGGAGATGCTGGAGCATCACCCCTTCAGCAGCCATGCAGTCAGATGGAGAGATCACAGATTGGGATGTAGGACTTTTCTGTTGTTCTGGGATAGAAGACCCTGATTGCAGTCCAGACGGATTGGTTGAGTCTGTTGCAGTAGAAGTAGAATTGGAATTATGGTTGACGGGGCTAGTAGGGGGATATGAGAATCATAATGTCTCTGTTGAGCTGGAGTTTGAAGAGGGTCTTCGGTATTAGGGGTGGTGGAGAAATGCATAAAGCAGTCCCTGACCCCAATATAGGTAAAAAGCATTGGTTTTTTGGCTTAGCTTGGACGGAACTCTGGAACAGAACTGTGGGGGTTTGCTATGTATGGAGTGGCAAAAAGGTTGATGACTGGAGTTTCCCAGGCCTTCAAGATTTGTGCCACTAAGCAAGGGTCTAGACTGGATTCATATGGGTGAAGGATGCGACTGAGCCTGTCCACAAGATGATTCTGATCACCGTGGATATACACTGCATGAAGGTGTATGTGGTGAGAGATGGCAAAGTTCCACAGGCGACAGACCTCTTCACAGAGGGGAAGTGAGCCTGTCCCACTTGGCTTGTTCAGATAGAACACTGCCACCTGGTTGTCTGTCCTGATGAGCACCTGACTGTTCAAGAGGTGGTATTTAAACACCTGCAGGGCATTTATGATTGTCTGGAGTTCTAACAAGTTGATTTGTAAGGATGACTCCTGAGTTGTCCACCGCCCTTGTGTGGACATTGACTCCAGATGGACTCCCCAATCCAGTTTGCATATATCCGTGGTCAGGGTGTGTTGAGGTTTAGGCATTCAAAAAGGTGACCCTTCTAGCAGGTTTTCTGGGGTTCACCACCATAAGAGGGATTGGACTAGAGGATGTGTGATATGAATAATGTCCTGTAGGCATCCTGTGAATTGTGTCCATTGGGATGCTAGGTCCATTGTATTAGGTGCATATGCAGTCTTACATATGGTACCAAATGTACTGTGGATGCCATGTAACCTAAGAGAGGAAGGTAGTCTCGAGCTGTTGTGCTTGTCTGTTGACACATGTGGGTGACTAGGGATACTAGTGGGTCCACACTGTTTAATGGCAGAAAGGCCCTGGAAGGTTGTCTAGTACTGTCCATATGAATTCCAATCTTTGGGTTGGGGTTAGATGGGACTTTGGGAAGTTTACAACAAATCCCAGGTGTTGCAGCATTGTGAGAGTGCTTTTGAGAGAAGTACAGAGTTCACCTGGAGAGTCTGCCTTTATCAACCAGTCATCTAAGTAAGGGAAAACAAAGATCCCCTTTCTTCACAAGTAGGCTGCTACCACTGACGTGTATTTTTTGAACACCACTGGAGCAGATGCTAGTCCAAAGGGGAGAATTCTGTACAGGTAGTGAGTCCCCTGAAAGGCAAAGTGAAGATATTTCTTGTTATCAGGATATGGGTATATGCATCGTTGAGATTTAGAGAACATAGCCAGTCTTGGGTATGAGGGTTGTGAAGGAAATCATTTTGAATTTTTCCCTAACCAGAAATTTGTTAAGATGTCATAGGTCGAGGATAGGCCTATAACCTCCTGACTTCTTCAGTATGAGGAAGTAAGGAGAATAGAAGCCCTCGTGATGTTCTTGTTTTGGAACCTTCTCTATGGCATTATGGGTGAGCAGGTTGGAGATTTCCTCTTTGAGGAGGGTCCTGAGCATAGGTTGGCGAGGATGTTCACCGCTGAAGTGAGGTGAAGGTGGTTGCATGAATTTTAGTCGGTATGCCTCTTGAATGATGCTTAGAGTCCTCTGCTCTGAGGTGTTCATCTGCCAGTGACTGGCAAAGAAAAAAATCTGACCTACTATTTTGGTTGGATTGTGTGCTTGCAAGGATAAGATGATCCTGTGCCCTAGGACTGAGTCAAAATCTGGGTGTCGCTTCTGGCTGAGTTTCTGGCTATTGCTTAGCAGTTCTGGGTTTTTAGGAGATTTAGGTCCCTGTTGCTTACCTAGAGGCTGGTAAGAAGGTTGAGCATAAGAATGGTAGACCCTCTTCTTTTTAGGAAAGAAGGGATTCTTTGTTGCTGGTTTCTTTTTTCAAGGGTCAGCAGTCTTTCAAGGGTCAGCAGTCACTGGAGAGCCTCTTCAGTGGTATTGTCAGTTTCTAGCTGTCTAGCTTTTTCTCTCGTTTTTACCTAAGAGATTTTCCCAAGTGGAGGGGATGTTGCCAAGTTTATCTTGGACCCATTGCTATAGGTTGGAGGCCTGTAACCATGCTAGCCTTCGAGCACCGATGACAATAGCTGATGCTCTGCTGATGGATTTGAATGCATGGAAGGCTGCCCTGTTCACAAATTTGGAGACATTTTTGCTGTTCTTGAGGACTGTCTCAAAAGCTGACCTCTTTCCTTCTGGGATGAAGGGAATTAAGGCTTCCCAGTCCTTATTAATTTCCTTAAGGAACATTCCCATATATAAGGTATAGGAATTGATCCTACTAGCCAGCATAGAGGTCTGGAACGACTGTCGAGCGAAGACATCGAGGTTCCTCAATTTCCTGCCAAGGGGTATCGATGCATGTTTTACCACTTTTGATGTGGCGCATCATTAATTCAACTAGCCTTGAATAATGTGGTAACTGTGTTTTTTGAAAGCCAGGGACCTCCAGTACTCAATACATTGTATCAAGGCATCTGATGATGAGCGAGACTGTAAGCGGGGTCTCTCACATACGAAGCATCAGATTATGTAGGCTTTTATGTACAGGTAAGACTATTGCCCCATTTGGAGCTGTGGGGTACTGTAGGATTTCAAGTTCCTCCATCCGGGGCTCTGGTTCCACTGCAGCTAGTATCGAGAGTCCTACCACCATCTCCCGAATATATTCTTGGAAGGACATGTCCTCTGGCAGTGAATTTCGACAGGAGGTGTTGCTTGGAGGTGACGACTCCGATAGCGATGACATATGCAGAAGCTCTTCAGAGTCGAGGGACTGATGGTCTGAATCAGAAGCCTCAGAATCTGAGATCGATGAGCGCTGTCTGTGCTGATGACCGTGTGAACAGTGCTGCCGGTACCAATCATGCCTGATGTTCTCGCCTTGCTGCCTGGGCAGTGGTGCCGAATCTGGAATCGACCAAGTTGATGGAGCTCCAAACAGCGGTTCCTGTAGTGGAGCGGAGGCATGGGAGAGGTGGACCTCAGGTGGCAGCAACTGTGGTGATACTGATATTGGTACTGATACTGCCTCCGCTGTCAGTACCAATGTCGCTACCAATGAAAGCAGTCCTAGAGTCTTCGGTGCCTGTGGTACCAAGACTACAAGGAGAGCTGTTAAAATCTTCTCTATGGATAGCATGTGCAGATCCAATGAGAATGCCGTGTCTGGTCCGGAGACAGAACGGGACTTACAGCCACCATACCAGGGCACGGCACGAGGGCACTGCCAAGTTCAAAGCCTTGGAGGCCTCCCGGTTCTCCACTGGGGTTTTGGAGGACAAGTCCTCCCACCGGGGATGTTCAGTTTGGTGGCCAGCCTTATAAGATGTCTTCGGGGAGTCTCTCTGTTTTGAACAGGACCTCTCCCTCGATCCTCTCAATGTCTCTTTGGATTCCTTAGATGAAGCTCGAGACTCCTTTGGATTCCATGGAGATTTTTGTGGGGATTTTGAAATCTTCTTTCTTATAGAGGCCAAACTATGCTTTAAGGTCTTCGAGGTTTTAGATACCTTTGAAGTCGATGAAGTTCAGGAGAATGTCGATGCCAACGAAATTGAATCCAATGGGAAAAGATCCGAAAACTCTCTGGCCCTGTTTTCCAGACCTCTCTTAGTCATCTGCTTACAGAGGAAGCAAGAGTCTGGGTCATGGTCAGGACCAAGGCACTTAAGGCATCACTCATTTGTGTTCATGACTTGGTGCATTTCTTGAAATGACCAGGGTGTTTCTCCATGGTGGAGAGAATAGGCCTAAGGCCTATGTGGGGCTCGAGGTCCTTGAAGGAAAAAATGAAAAATGAAAAAATATATGAGGTAAAAAGAAATTACAATGAAGTACCGGAATCAGGGGCAATACCAGTAAAAAAACAGGAGGCAGAAGCACTATATTGAGAAATGTTTCTGTGGTGACAGGAAAAGAAAAGTACTGATACTGCTGGCTCCACAGAAAAAGAAGAACTGAGGAGAGGGAATCAGAAGAGTAGGAAGACAGTCACACAGGTGCAGTGGAGTACTCCCAAAGGCTTCCCATAGAATGCTGGGGAGCATTCCCATGCGGGCTACATCAATGCTGACATCACCCTTATGTGAAGACTTCATTCCTGCTTGTTCCTGGGGATAACAACTGTTCCCTATTTACCAGTTCTATCATATCCCCTCTCAGTTGTCTTTTCTTGAAGCTGAAAAGCTCTCATCTGTTTCGTTTTTCTTCATAAGAAGTGTTACATTTATTTATTTAACTTTCTTCTATACCGCGCTCTTTAATATCAGTGCGGTTTACATAAAACATATTTTGTGCAGTGTAGGCGATGTACAGTAAACAGGGGATTATGTACAGGTTTTAAACAGGGTAAACTAAACA
Organism: Ichthyophis bannanicus; assembly: GCA_033557465.1. NCBI lineage: Eukaryota > Metazoa > Chordata > Amphibia > Gymnophiona > Ichthyophiidae > Ichthyophis > Ichthyophis bannanicus. Next base: position 397,301,429 of record CM066035.1, read on the forward strand.
AAATCACTCTGAAATATGACATGGAACATCTCTAATATTTACATACTGGCACTGATATTTACATACTGGGTCTGCTATGCCCATGGTGCACATGGTGCGAGATATACATCCCTTCTATCATTTTTCCTACCATTCTCTGAACCTTTCTAGTTGTGCTATACAGTACTCATGGTGCAGGAACTGATACAGAAGCATAATGGTATTCTCAGTTTTATTCTCCCTTTTCAAATATATGAGGGGGTTAATTTAGAAGCTTTATTCATGATTTATGCATGTATAATTACACACATCCACATATAAATTGCTCTTTTAGAAAGGACTATCCTCCTTAATCACCCCTCTCATTTTGAATGTAATTGAAATAAAAATAGCAGTCTCTAGTAAATTTGTGGCGTTTATACATATAGATTTAGAAAATGGTTCCGAAATTCCAACCTCCTCATGTAAGTGTCGGCACTTAAATTTGAGAGGTTAAAGTCGGCACCGTTAATTTTTGCGATGTGTAGATTTGTAAAATGACTCTGCTTGCTCCGTGTATTGGCACATATATGGGCATTCTTGCACCTCTATATCTGGTATTCTAACAATCTAACTGCTGTAATTGTAAATATTTCCACCACGCCATCGCAGTTCTGATCTCCATGACTTTTCTAAAATTGGCCTTCATATTAACTGGTTCACCATTATCCACTTGTTTGTTTACACCTTCAAAAAAATCAAATCAGTGGCTTTCTTTACTGAACCCATGTTGGCTCATTCCCATTAAACTGTTTTTATCTAAATGGTCAGTAATTTTGGGGCCGATATTCATAACCCTTACCTGGATGGCCAAGGGGAGGCTCTCTGCATATGGGTGCTGAGCGAGATATTCAGTGGCACTATTGCTGACTATCTCACAGACCACCCTTGTACTATGCGGTTAGTGGAGGGGGTGGATGGTCTGTGGGCAGAGCAAGGGTGATTCCAGTGCTATCCAGATAAGTAGCAATGTTATCCGGATAGCACAATTTTCAGCCAACACTTGTCCAGATAACTTGTGCTATACAAAAAGCAGACCTAAGTTGATATCCAGATAAGTGCTGGCTGAAAATTGCCACTATTTGGATAAGATTGGCACTTATTGGATAATGGTGCTCAACCCAGATATTCTGAGGCATTTACAATCTGGATACTGCCACAGAATGTCCCACATATATTTAAATACCATCCTGTTTCTTTTTGGTATAGCTCAACCATTTTGACCAGCACTGATGTCAGGGTCACTGGTTTATGGTTTCCTGGTCACCTATGGAACCTTTTTTAAAAACTAGTGTTATATTGGTCACCCTCCAGTCCTCAGGATCACAGTGCCCCATTGGTTGTCCTTCCACCCGGTCTCTGAGATGCTTATTATGTATAACTCTTTATTTCCTGCCATAAATTCTAACTCTCATCTTATTTTTTAGGCTTCAGGCATTTGGATGTGTATTTTACGTGTATGTTGCTTATACCAGATGAAACGTTTCTATGGAAAACACCGTACTTTGGAGCATGACACTAATGTTCAACTATATTTATTTCTCTTTTTATGTATATCTGCTCCTAAAAAGGCTATAAAGTGCTGCACAATAACAAAAAATAGAAATGTGCCATTTATTGATGGCTAAAACTAAAAGATCAGGATGATTTACACAACACATATAAATCAATCAAACCCTTATACATAAAAACAAGTCATGTACTAAGACACTGGTGAAATAAAGTGGACTACACACAGAAAATAGTTGCAAAATTCCCGAAGATCTACACTAATACCACAATTTCAGTGTTTTGCACTTTTTCCCACATGAAGCTCACTTTTGCAGTCATTTTGCAATATTACATTTTCACATGTAGTCAACTATGCATGAAAGTTTCCTTAAACGCCTCCTTAATAAACTGCTAAAGTGCAAATTCATGCAAAGCAGGGCTCAGTTAGGACAGAATTTTACAAAAAAATAGTCATGTACAGAAGATATCACAGCCCATTTTCTGCTCAGTGAGGTGTAATTACTGCAGGCCCACTAGGCACCCTCAGATCCTGGTGGGCCAGTGGCCTCTTACAACAACTTAACGGGGTTACTTACCTGTAACGGGAGTTCTCCGTGGACAGCAGGATTGCGTCAGCCACACATGGTGACGTCCTCCGGGCGGCGCCATAGGTAAGGAAGTGCTCTCTAGAGCTCAGAAAGGTGAACCTTTCTGAGCATGCCCAGGTAGCCCACCTTACCGGCCCGCCCCCTAGCCCAGCCAGTATGTTCCTAGCTAGTCTCTGTGGCTAGGGGGCGATCTCTGAGCTGTGCTCCTCCAGGGGAAGTGGGTGGGATTGTGTGGCTGACTTATCCTGCTGTCCACGGAGAACTCCCGTTACAGGTAAGTAACCCCATTTTCTCCATGGACTAGCAGGATTGCGTCAGCCACACATGGTGTCTCCCTAGCTGTAGCAGTCAGCTGTGGTGGAGGTGACCAGTGTACAAGTGACAAGAAGGAGACCTGGGTTCACTTGTAAACTTGTTTACTCAACAGTAACATATAGAGTTAAACGATAGGCAAGAACTTCTTGCGATTCCGTTAAAACCGTGCAAACAGTGCAATACAGTGTAATACAGTGCAAAACAGTGCAAACGTGCAATACAGTGCAAAACAGTGCAAACGTGCAATACAGTGCAACAGTAAAATCAAGTGGTGCAACAGAGCAGTAACAGTGAAAAGCAATATAGGCAGAGCAGTAACAGTGAATGGCACACACGCTACATGCCTGGGGTCCTCTGGAAGTCCCTGAAAAAGGGTCCGTTGCCGTGGAGAGGACGGCCGTGGTGAGGGCCCCTTCCTCCTGAGACCTAAGGTCGAGGCAGTAGTGCTTTTGGAACGTGTGTGGAGAAGACCAAGTGGCAGCTTTGCAGACATCGCTCAGTGGGACATTGCAAAGGTTGGCAATAGAGGTGGAAAGCGCTCTCAGCTGGTGCAGGCCAACTCTCGGATGCTCCTGGGCGCCCGAAGGGTCAAGACAGAAGGCAACGCAGGCTGAGACCCAATGAGAGAGTGTCCTCTTGTTGACAGGTCTTCTGGGTCTGTTCGGGTCGAAGGACACGAACAGTTGCTCGCCCTGCCGGACTGGCTGTGTTCTGTGCAGGTAGGTCCGGAGGGCTCGAAGGCAGTCCAGAGTGTGCAAACGTCGTTCCTCATCCGATGCGTGTGGTTCAGGAAAGAACGAGGGAAGTTCGATGGACTGGTTGACGTGGAAAACAGAAGGCACTTTGGGTACAAACTTCGGGTGACTCCGTAAAGATACATGAGTTTGGTGCAGCTGCGTGTAAGGAGGATGAGAGACCAGCGCTTGTAGCTCACTGATCCTCCTGGCCAACGTGAGAGTTACCAGGAAAAGTGTTTTCCATGAAACGAACTTCATCTCGGCTGATTGGAGTGGTCGAAGGGCTCCTGTGTCAGACGTTGTAGGACTGTGTTGAGGTCCCAAGTTGAGACCGGTTGTCTTATCGGAGGCTTTAGGTTCAATAGGCCTTTCATGAAGCGTGCCGTGAGGGGCAGTGCCGCGATGGAGCTAGCCCCTTCAGCCGGAGCGTGGAAAGCTGCTATAGCTGAAAGATGAACCCGGATGGACTGGGTTTTCAGGCCGAGGCTGGATAGAGAACTAAGGTACTGCAGGACGTTGGGTAGTGGACAAGTGATGGGATCAATGCCTTGGGCCATGCAACAGATGCTGAATCTCTTCCATTTGAGGCCGTAGGACTTTCTGGTGGAAGGCCTTCTGGCTGCTAGAACCACGTCCTGTACTTCAGAGGGTAGCTGAAGTGTAGAGAGATTTAGCCATTCAACCTCCAGGCAGTGAGAGCTAGGGCTCCGAGATTGGGATGCCATGTGGTGCCCCCGTTCTGCGATAGAAGGTCCTGCCTGAGCAGCAAGCGTATTGGGACTCCGCATGCCAGGTGCTGGAGGAGGGCAAACCACATCTGGCATAGCCAGTGGGGCACAATTAGGATGGCGTGGGCTTTGTTGCGGACTATCTATTGAAGTGTTGCCGGGATGAGGGGGGTCGGGGGGAAAGCATAGACGAAAGACCACTCCCCCCAGCACATGTCGAATGCATCCGCCGCCAGCCTCCTGGTTGACGGGTGCCTGGAACAGAACAGAGGGCTCTTGGCATTCCGTTCCGTGGCAAACAGGTCGATGTTCGGTGTTCCCCATAGCTAGAAGAGACTGTCGGAAACCTCTGGGAGAAGAGACCATTCGTGAGGTTGCAGTTGTCTGCTGAGCTTGTCCGCCAAGATGTTCTGATCTCCCGGGAGATAAGAGGCTCGCAAACTGCATCTGTTCTCCAAGGCTAGGGACCATATCCGTAACGCTTCCCGGCAGAGGGAGCGAGAGGCCGTACCCCCCTGTTTGTTGATGTAATACATGGCGACTTGGTTGTCGGTCTGGATGAGAATGGCGGTGCCTTGCAGTTGCTGGAGGAAGGCTGTGAGAGCGTATCTGATGGCTCGTAGCTCGAGCAGGTTGATGTGCAGGGACTTCTCCTGCGGGGACCATGCTCCCTGGGTGCTGAACTGCTGTAGGTGAGCACCCCAGCCGGCGGTGGATGCATCTGTGGTGAGGCCATTTGGTGCTGGGGAGGGTGGATTTCCTTGCCCCCTGAGAGGTTGTTCGATTGGGTCCACCAGCGAAGCTGAGCCCTGATCCGCGAGGTCATAGGGATGCGTTTGGAGAGGGACTGAGAGTGTTGATTCCAGTGCGTACGTAGTTGCCACTGGAGCAGACGCATCCGCAACCTTGCCATGGGAAGGACTGATGTAGTCGCAGACATGTGGCCCAGCAGGCGTAGTACTGACCTCGCTGAAGAGGTCTTCTTCACTGTCGCCCTGTATGCTAGGGAGGTGATGGCAGCTAGCCTGCTGTCAGGAAGATAGGCTTTGGAGGTCTTGGTGTCTATCACGGCTCCAATGAATTCCAGTCTCTGGGAGGGCGTGAGATGCGATTTGTGGACGCTGACGACAAACCCCAGTGAGGCGGTCAGTGACATTGTTTTCCGCAAGGACTCCAGAAGCTCCGGGACTGACGGGGCCGTGAGGAGCCAATCGTCCAGGTACGTAAAGATGGATACGTTCTGCTTGCGGAGGTGTGCCGCCGCCACGGCCACACATTTCGTGAAAACTCATGGAGCAGGAGACAGTCCGAAAGGAAGGACTTTGTATTGGTAGTGTTGCCCTAGAACGTGGAAGCGGAGGTACTTCCTGTGTGATTTGTGGATGCTGATATGGGTGTAGGCATCCTGTAGATCCAGGGATACCATCCAGTCGTCTGTCTGGATCAGGGGGAGGATGCAGTTGAGGGAGTACATTCTGAATTTCTCCTTGACTATGAACTTGTTGAGGCTGCGGAGGTCTAGGATGGGGCGGAAGCCGCCCGTCCTCTTGGGGACTAGAAAGTATCTGGAGTAGAAGCCGTAATTCCTTTTCCCAAAAGGTACCTCCTCTATAGCACGGTTGGCTAGCAGGTTGAGCAGCTCTGCGGCCATCGTCAGTTGCAGGTCTGGAGGTGTGTCGCCGACAGGATGCTTGCATTGACTCGGTGGGGTTGCAAAGCGCAGGCGGTAGCCCTCTTGGATGATCCGTAGAACCCAGGAGTCTGAGGAGATCAGCTGCCATTCTCGGAGGCGACCAAACCAATGTGGGTGTTTGCCCGAGATTCACCGTCAAAAGGAGGGCCCACTTTTGCTCGCAGGGGCGTTGTTGGACTTTTTCTACTTCCGGTCCCTCTGGGAGTTGCGCTGATGTGAGGGACCGTGGTAAGAGTTGTACTTGTACCTTGTGTTCTGCCATCTCCGATTGGAGGGATACCTTTTATTGGAGTTATAGTATGGCTTCTTCTGGGAATTGCTTTTCAGAGAGCCGCTGTGGCGCTCAAAGCCATCCTCGGCTAGGGTCTGGAACGTGGTACAATGCTCCTTCATATCGTTTACCGCATCTTTGACTTTGTCCCCGAAGAGGGAATCGCCCGTGCAGGGTCCGTCGGCAATTCTGTCGTAGGTGTCGTCACGCAGTCCGGATGCCCTCAGCCAAGCCCACCGCCTCGCGGAGATCGCTGTACCAGCGGTTCTCAACGCTGTGTCAAAAGCATTGAAGGTTGCGCTGGCCATATGCTTGCTGCATTCGGACATATCAGCGAGAGCTCTGGACGGTGCAGCTTGAAATTCTTTTGGGAGCGATGCGATGGAGGCTTTAAAATCCGCCATGCATGCATCTTGGAAGAGGACTTGTTGAAACTGATGTGCTGCAATCTTTGCGTTGAGCATGGCTCCTTGGAAGACTTTCTTCCCGATGTCATCCAGGAGCTTGTGGTCTCTACCGGGTGGGCTGTTGGCATGAGTGCGTGAGGATTTAATGCGCTTGAGGGCTGAAGATACCACAATGGATTGGTGAGGTAGTTGGGGGGGCTGTGAAACCAGGAACAGGTTGCACAAGATATTTAGATTCAAGCCTCCTTGGAAATGGTCTGCCGGAAGCTGGGGTCAGCCATAACCTCAAGTGATTATCACGCAATGTCTGGTGTATAGGCAGTGCAAAGGTAGGCTTTGGGGTAGCGAGGTATTTTAGAACCTCCGGTACCGGTGCGCTGTCATCGGCTGTGCCCTTCAGGGACAGGGTGGAGGCCAGCTTGGTAAGGAACTTTGGGTATGTGAGATCCTCTGGAAGGGGAGGAGGGTCCTCCGCCTCCGTGGTGCGTCTGCCATCTGAGGTTGAAAGCTCGTTGGATGCAGAGCCCACAACAGCCTCCTCTATGTCATGCTCTTCGGCTGTAGTGTCCAGGGAGGGCTCTACTGTGGACCGCAATCCTGGGCGCTCCTCTGGGGTGGAAGTCCTGATATCCGGATTGACTGGGGTTGCCTCCTGGGACTCCAGCGGTTTAGCCAAAGAGGGAGCCATTGGATCTGGAGGTGGAGGGGTGATCAGAGAGGAAGGCTGTCTTACAAGCTGGGATAACAAGTTCATGATGCTAGTGAGACTGGACCTGCCGCTGGACTTACTTCTGCTGCGGAGACCAGGACTAGAGGATCTAGAGAGCCTTAGTCATGCACTACGATGACTCTGGTGCCGGTTTCCTTTACTTTGGCGGTGTAGGGAGCGGTGATAGAGCTTGGAGCGCTTGTGCCTGCTTCTTCTGTAGCTGGAAGCGCTACTACTGCTGCTACCGCTGGAATCGTGATGTCTTCTGCACCTGCTCCTCCTCCGATGCTTGGATCGGCGCGTTCTGCCTCCGTGCCGCCGGTGCGGGGGTGACTCGGCGCCGATGGAACTCCCGGCCCTGATGTAAATAACTTGGGGTGCAGGCAGTGAGGAGGGGCTTTGTGATTGGCTGGAGCGTCGGTGCCGATGGCTGCGCTCCCTGCTGCGCTCCGTTGAGGCTTCCGGGGCTGAAGTCCCGCCCCTTGGGTGGGCGGGGCTGGAGGACTGCAACGCGGAAGTGGAGGAATGCAGGCCGCCGCCATCTTGACTGACCGCATGGAGCCCCTCAGCGGTGTGAGGCATCCCCGTGGCGTTGGAAGGGCCGGGGGAGTCAGCGGCAGCCGCGGATGGCCTCAGAGACGTCGGAGGGGTGGAGACATATCCCACGGCTGCACGGCAGGGGATGGAGGCCGCAGCGGGTACATCCGAAGCCAGAGCCAGCGACGAGGGAACAGCCGGAACTGGAACTGAAGCAGAAGCAGAGGGAGTTAGAAATTTAGCAGAGGTACTTGCGATTTCGTTGAGGTAGTCATTGAGAGCATGCCATCTGAACCTGCGGGCCCTGGGGGACATTTTTCCGCAGTGTTTGCAACTGTCCACGTTATGTTCAGTGCCGAGGCAGCGCAGACAGGTTTTATGAGTATCAGTGCTGCTCATTTTCCTCTTGCAGTGGTGGCACTTTTTAAAACCGGGTTTCGGCATATTCTTGGTGCTTGCTTGGATACTGTAGGATAGAGAGCAGTGTCCGTCTTGCAGGCAAGGCGGAAGGAAGAATACTGGCCGGGCTAGGGGGCGGGCCGGTAAGGTGGGCTACCTGGGCATGCTCAGAAAGGTTCACCTTTCTGAGCTCTAGAGAGCACTTCCATACCTATGGCGCTGCCTGGAGGACGTCACCATGTGTGGCTGATGCAATCCTGCTAGTCCATGGAGAACTTCCAGTCTCCATGTGGGGTTCAAGTGGAAAAACTACAGCTCCACCCTCCTTAAAACAGTGTGCTCTTTCCTTCCCCTCCCCCACCTATACCATAAGGATTAGTGGCCACTTTCTGTGCATCTGCTATTTATGTGCACGGTGGAGTGGGGTGGATCATAAAATAGTGTACATACTTTTGAAAATTTCATGTATGCTCTCCCCTGAACTAAACATATCTCCAGGAACACCTCTTTCTAACTGAACTAAAAGTACATCTGCTATTTAAAGTCCATGCATGCAATAGAAAGGGCCAATTTTACATTAGCATTCACCTAGGCATAGCCTTTAAAACTGCCATTTGAAAGTCCACAATCACTTTAACCTCAGTCTAAATTTGGCTAAAAGAAGAAAGCAAAAGGGCATGAAAAAACTTACCTTCTGTTAACTTTTCCGCCACTGCTTCCAACATCAATGAGATCATCAAGGCCCTGGCTGCATTTGATACAAAATTGACCAAGTCAGTGATATTGCATTCAATTAATGGAAGACTGAACATTTGGACAGGTGGCTTTCTGGAAGAACTATGAGTGTTTCAAAGACTTTATGACAGAAGCACAGATTATGGTTCTAGAAAAGAACGTTTTCAAAGAATCTAGACAGATAGCTAAGGATTTCCCCAGCTAGTAATCTCCTCCCACCCCCTGCTGTTTCCTACTTTCATGAATCACTTGCTGTCAGGTGGATTAAGTAAGGCATTACCAGAGAGTGGTTGAGCCAAAGGGGTAAACTAGATTGGATTTTTCACATCCAGAGGTGTAGATTTTCCCTCATTCCTCCAAACACAGAAAACGCAACTGCCAAAGTCAGTGGCGTACATTCCAATAATTGCCCCCCGTTGTCACAGTAGCATCCCCCCCCAATTTTCATATTTGCCACCTTTCATGCGGCAGCGGTGGTAAACTTATCATGTTTGATGTGCTGCCTCTACTCTTGAGAGTTAGCAGCAGCCTTCTGGCTGTTACCTGCTGGGCCTAGGATTGCCAACTAGCTCCAGATGCGCCCGACAGACTTGATTCATTCCTGGGTTTACCCTATTGGAGGCAGGGACTTGTAGTCTTGCTTTTCTTATTATGGTTCAATGGAAAAATCAGAACTGCATATCCCTACATGCAATAGGGTAAACCCAGGACTGGATCAAGCCTGTCAGGCGCATCTGGAGCCAGTTGGCAACCCTAGCTGGGCCAAGTCTCATGGTGTGGCTGTTATTGTGAGGCTTTGGCCCAGTAGGTAACAGCTGCTGGGCCTGTTGCAAATTTATAAGAGCAGAGATGGCATGGCAAACATGATGGAGTTTGCCGTGTTGCCTTACCGCTGCTGTGAAAGCCCCTTTCCTGCCCGCCCCCTCCCCCACATTGCAGGGGCTGTTTGGGTGGAATTTACACCACTGGCCAAAGTTCATGAGTTTTTTTCTAAAAGTGTATCTTGTAGATCATTTTCAAATAGCAAATACATAGCTGGTTTTACTCTGAAGATAATCTACAATTTGGACAGATATAGAAGGACTCATGGACCTTATACTTATATGGACTAGTGAAATCTGCCCCCTAAAGCTTTTGAAGATGTAATGCACGTCGGGCCATATTTACTAAACACTAGCATGCGCTAACTGCTGCAACACCCATGTTATTCCTATGGGCATGGTGGCAGATAACATACGCTGTGGTTTAGCAAACATGGCCCTTGAAGTTTTCTTTTACTAATATACCTATAAAAACGGTATAACAATCGGCGCTAGTTCCTCCAAGTTCCATACTTATATTAATCGTTTTCTTTGTATATTACAAGGTATCCAATATATGGATGTGTGTATTTTCCTGTGTAAATTGCAAAGAGGTAGACATGGTCAGAGAACACTCTTGTTCCAAGTCAATGGAAATGGGTCCAAATTAGGTGAAGACTCCTAACCGTGTTAATTGTAGTGATGGGGATTTTTAGCAGCATGTACACAGTTAGTGCTGCTCAGTATCCGCAGGTGCTGCTGCTGAGCGTGCCGATGCTAACAGGCTAGCATCTGGGCTTCCCAGGGATGGGGTGGAGATGGCACCCGACGATAACTGTGCAGCAGCGATATTCAGGCGTTGCCAGTTATCACTAAGTGGCGAAAGATAAGCACCTTAAAGGATGGCTAACTTTCACCGCAGAAGCTAGCCGAGCAGCGCCTAAATATTGCTCCTGCCCGATTAGCTTCTCTGCTCTCTGGCTAACCCAGATATTCAATGATGGAGGCTGGAGATGGCCCCGGCATTGAATATCCGAGCCTTAGGTTCAGCTAGCCGCCGCCAGCGCTGCTGCTGCTGAATATCGGGCCCATAGTGTTTACTAAATCTGCCCGTCTAAAAGGTTAAACACAATTAGCCAAGCTACAATATTTACACAGCAGAAGGATGGGGACTATGCCCGGATGAGTGGCCTGTTATCTTGTAAAGGGGCCAATTGTTGGATCATATCCCCCTGACACACCCATCAACACCTTTAGCATAGCCCCCACATCCCCACTCCTTCCCCAACACCATCACCTTACCCCATCTCCCCTGACATCCCCCGACACCATCAGCATACCCTCACCACCACCCAAACACCCCCTTTCCAACTCCTTACACTCCTCCTGACTCTTACTGGGGTTTCCCTGATGGTCTAGAGGTATATAGGAGCAATCTCCAGTTGTTTTCTACTCTGTTGGGCACCCAAGTTCAAAACAGCACCTCTGACGCCTAGCTGTAGTCTCACGGTATTACCACTAGGGGTCAAGCTGCCAAATAAGGAGTGCTGATGGTGTTGACATGTTTCAGGAGGAATGGTGGATATGCTGATGATATTGGGGAGTAAAGGGGATATTCTGTCAGCCTTTGCACCTGCCCCTTTATGCTGTCACTTGTGTGTACTGCAGGGTATGTGCAAAAGCTGGCTAGGATATTTTTAAAAATATACATGGTTGAGGGAACTACTGCCTGCTTCAGCAGGTTATACCTGGCAATTTGGGAGTCCTAGTCACTGTGGGGAGGAGCAGCTGCACCATCAATGTCATCCCCTCCTGAGGTTAAATTGTCAGCTCTCCATGGGATCAGGCCGCGGGCATGGACCTGTGGGTGCGTGACCAAAGGGACACGCTTCGCCCCTTTGGAGTCCCTTTGGAGCCTGAAGAAGCAGAGACGGCTTGAGGCAAACGGGTGGGCAAAAGGAAAAAGAAGATTTTCCCTACCGCTTGTGTTAAAGAGGTTAATGTTGTTGGCCCCATGGACCATCACCTTCAGTTGGTGACACAGGAAGGAGCTGCTGCTGATATGGATTTGTCTTTGGGAACTGTGAGTATGCCTTGTGACATTTGTCCCTCCATACTAGAGGGTTTAACCCCACCCAACCATATTGGAATGATTATAGAGGCTGACGCTTCCCATGGGGATATTGCAGGGGCGTCGGGCCTCTGTCTCCCCTGCCGGATAATCTTCTTCATTAGTTACCATGGTGAAAATGGCATCTTTTTTTACTTATTCCTCTGATATGCCAGCTGTGGCTGCTCCTAAGGATGTTACATTGCATGACATCTGGGAGGCGGTGACACGCACCGAAGTTTCTCTGTGGTCATCCCTCGCAGATATCTCACGTTTTTCCTTTGAGGTAGTGAAAAAGATGATTGATCAGGATCTTAAAACAGCGGAATGTAAATCTTCTATAACTAAATTGGGGGGGGGGGGGTTGTCAATATGATTTGGCCCAAGCTTCTCTCTTGTCCTTTATACGGGATTTTATGGTACTTCATCATCAGATTGAGGCTTTGGAGAATGAAGCTCGGGCTAAAAATTTGCGACTCCTTAATTTTCCATGTACACATTATTTGTTCCCCTCTTATTCTTTTTCGGAAGTACCTTAAAATGATCCTATTGATTACTAATATGGATGCAATTAAAGTTTCCAATGCTTATTATATCCCCCGAGGGGCTAAGAAAGAGGGACAAATCGACAAAGAGTTAGTACATTTCTTCTCATCTGAAACTCTAGACTTATCAACATTCTTGGAGTCTTCGGCAGATGCTATTCCTATTCATGCTACACTCGTTGTTTTTCTTACTTTTCTTAGTGATAAAAATATGATAATGAGATTATATTTTATAAAGAAGAATGCTGCTTTTTGAGGTAATACTATACAAATATTTCCTGATGTGTGTAAAACTATGCAGCTTTTTTGAGATCAAAGCCTCAAGTTTGGCTCTTGGGGTTTCTTCTTTTTTCCTTAAATATCCTTGTAAATGTGTGGTGGTATACCATGGAGATAAATATGTCTTTTATGATTCTGATCAACTTGAGGCATTTCTGATAGGGAAGAGTAGTGAGTGATTTTTCCCTTTTGATTTTATTACGGCTATCTGTTTTGTTAAAGTGGGCTTGCAATGTAGCGTTATCAGGGCCCTGAATGAAAAGATGATTATTCTGTTTTATATGTATTTTATTAGTTTGTAGTGGAACAGGCTTTCTTCTTGAGGTAGACTATTGTTTGTAACTTTTCCTTCTTTATTATTTATTAAAGAATATTTGAAATTTTAAAAAAAACTTATACATGGCTTCCCATTGCAAAATGAGAGACAAAGCAGATCGTAAAAGGCATCCAACAAGAAGGCTGTAACAGATTCCAAGTGGGCCAATGCTGGGGCTTCCAGCAAGAACTGAATCCATTATAGAAGGGCATGAGTGGTCAGCCCACCACAAAACGAGGCCTGTAGAGCCAGGGTGAAAGAGGAAAAGGCTATCTTGAGAAGGCCTTCAACCTTCTGATCCATCCACCGGGTTAGTGGTGTGTTTGGTGACTCCTGTCACCAGAGTGTCCACTTTTGGATAAGAGAACCATTTTTCTAAATCTGCTGGTGACCAGAGATAGTGCTGTCCCAAACTCTGGGCCATCCTCAAGGGAGTGTCGGATGACTCCCATTCCAGAGATACCATCTGTTGGAGCTCTTGTGGGAAGGGGAAGGCCCTGGAGGATTTGCAAGTGCCCTGCAGGATGGGATCAGCCTGAGATTTAGCCTGGGAAGGTTCCTGGTCTGGATCAGTGAGGTGCAAGGCTTCCACTACCTGTGCAATCAATGCTGGAAGCTCATCCCTGCGGAAAAAATTGGATATTCTGTGCGTCTTCCTATTTGTCTCACAAGGCTTCAGAAGGGGACCACTCTCCATCTTCCCTATCAGATGCCTCCAGACTGTCCTCCACTGAGAGAACCTCCTCCTCTGGTGAAATGGCAGTGGACCAGTCACTGGAGGCACAAGATACCTGTTGGGGAGGGGGGGGTCACTTGGTTGTGAGACCAATCCTCACGAGAAAATTTCCTGGGCATGGATGCGGAATCCCTAAGTGGTACTGAATCCGAATGCCAGATATTCCAATCCTGCTTGTAGAGAGCCAGAAGGTGCTGGGAATCCTCATCAGGAGGCTGTGTCTGAGATGGAGGCCCCTGAAGGGTGTAGCAGGAGAACAGGCAAGGAAGGAGCTTCATCCGTCTGAACTGCAGACCTGACATCCCCCGCGACTGAGACAGTGGACGTTGAGACTCACAAAGCCATCTGACTAGCCCTGGGGGAGGTGAGCTCGGCCTGCGCAGCATAGGAGGTTTCCCCAGGATGAGAAGAGCAATCGGAGCATATGCGGTCTGCCAAGTCTCTGCATTTGCGGCTACAGACCACACATCTCTGCAGGGAGGAGGGCACAATGAGAGAATGGTATCTTGAGCGTTGCTGGCAAACTGAAAGCACCCCGCTGAGCTCCCGCTGTGAGAGGAGATTCAGAGCGCTGAAAAATGGCCACCATAACCCGTCTGGAGAGGCGCAATGGAGTTTCCCACCCAAAATGGCCACCACAGCTGAAGCACGCTGCACGGCTGAGACCAGAGACAGAGTAAGACACCGCAGTTGGAACACAGCACACCACTGTTAGCAGACTTGGGGGAGCTGAGAGAAGGAGAAGGCAGTGGGGCTGCAGCAGCTAGGAAAGAGCAGTAAGCCCAGTACAGAGGCAGGATGGAGGGAGGAGGAGGTAAAAACTCACAATGAGGAGGCAGACACAGTAAGAGAGCCAAGGCATCAGAAGGCTAGAACTTTTATTTAAGTAAACTGGTAAAAATAGAAAAGCTAGCAAGAAGAACTGAAGGCTCTCCCTGCAGGCAGGCTAAACCAGTGTTCCAAGAGCCAGGCCTCCCCCCCACCCCCCTTGAGGGAAGCGCCACTGGTTTTCTTGACCAGGAGCTTAAAATACTAGCCGAGGTATAGTAGCTGAGGTCCTGGGAAACTCCAGATTGGCACCTGTTCTGTGCCCTGGAGACGTCCGGCCAAAGAAGGATGAATTTGAGAAGGAGACTCAAAAGAAAGCAATCACCAACTGCTGGAGACAGAAAAATACTGAAGGCGACCCCTAGGGGTCCAGCTACACATCTACCAGGACTGAGCCAATCAAGCTTCTGGTTTCTTTCTCTGCCTCCAACATCTACTGGCTGGGGGACTTAACCACTTGTCTGGACTGGTCTAGCAGGTGATTTGTAAGTTTCCAAAATCACTATTTGCGTCTGTATGCAATTTAGACATGTAAATGCTGCCATTTACACAACTAGATACTTCTAAAATGGTCCCTAATATGTCTGAGATAAAAGTAAAGTAGCTTAAATGATGCACAGCAACAAATACATGGTCGCAATCACAGCCTTTCTAAGACTTAATGAAAGCAGGAAGTAATAATGCAGGAAGACTTATTGTTTGTTAACATGTCCACTGCTTCTTGACACATCAATGAGATTATCAAGTCCTTGGCTGCATTTAAAACAAAGTTAATTATATTACAATCAGTTATCTGTGGAACAACATCTGCTAAGCCCGATTTATAAAAGAACTAAAAACATTTTAGGGAATTTTAAGGCTGAAGTCCAGTTTGCAGGACTATAATGTCACATTATTCAATGTTCATTTAAGTAATGTGAGCATGCTTGTAATTTTCATTTAGATTAATATTTTTAGGGAGGGGGGGATATTCAGCAGTCGTGCTAACATGGTTTCAGCGGTTAGCCTTCGCTACCAAAATTTAAACCCAAATATTCAATGCCGGGGTCATATCCGGCTACCAGCATTGCATATGCAGGTTGCCCCGACTGCCAGGAAGCTGACTGGGCTGAGGTGATATTCAGCCACTGCCCACTTAACTTTCATGGTGAACGTTAGGCCAGCCTTTGCTACTTTGCACAGTATCACTGCTGCCCGGTGTGTTGGCCGAGTGCTGTCCCGATACTATCCGGTTAGCAGCGGGGTATGCAATAGGGGGGATAAGGGGATTGACTGCTAACTGTGTTAATCGCATTGAATATCTCCCATATCTTAATTTTTAAAGTTCTTTTGCACATAGCAATGTGTACCACATACTCTGAGCTATATTTTGGTGGACCAGAAAGTCTAAATAATGTTTAATACAGTATGAAATTAATATAATATTATGATAGCAAGATATAACAGTCAAAAAGGACAAGGCCAATAGCCCAGTTGACCTCTGGGTTCAAAAGGGTGGCTCTGACTCCTGGTGATAATTTTGTGGTACCACTGCTAGAGGTCAAACTACAGTGTACAGAGAGGTCCTCGGAAAAGAGGTTTAAGGATGCTAGAATGTAAACCAGAACTACAGCCCAAAAGGACCTGAGATGAGAGTTGGAGGACTTGGAAAGGGAGGGGATGGAAGACTACCCTCCATGACTGTATTAGGCTTCACACCTAATATGATAACCAAATTTATTTATTTATTTATTTATTTAACAGTTGCTTATATACCGCTACCTTCCACAGATCAGGTGCGGTTTACATTGAACAAGGAATGAACAGATTAACAGGTCTGTTTTACATGAAACATTAATTAACTAGGTACAATTTTGCTAAATACATGAAACATTAATTAACTAGGTACAGTTTTGCTAAATACAATTAAACATGAATTGGACTAAGTATGGTTGATAATTTGTTAAACAATAATCAAACTATTTACATATTTTAAACTATTTACATATATCTATTTACAGGATTTACAAATAGTTATTTAATCAACTTTAATTGTAGTTAGATAGAAAAATTGGAATTGGTGTACCCTGAGGTCTCTATTAACCATTTCCTGTTAGTGGTAAGGTATTTTCTAGTGTGCCGAAATGGGAGATGAATAAATATGTTTTTAATTTCTTGCGGAGTTCTTTTGCATCATTTAATGCCCTTATTTCTTTGGGGAGGGAGTTCCATAGGGTGGGAGCTGCATGTGAAAACGCTTTTTTATTAGTTGTTTTTTTGGTAGTTGTGAAATCTTTCGGGATCCTAATTTTATTCATGTGGCCTCTCCGTAGCGCAGTTTGGGATGTGTCTTTAGTAATAAGTTTTGTTAAAGAGACTGGGGCCATTGTATTTAGTGTCTTATATGTAGTGATAATCAATTTGTAATTTATTCTGGATTGAATTGGGAGCCAGTGAAGGTTTGCGAGTATAGGTGTAATGTGTTCAAATGGTGGAACCTTCATTACAATTCTTGCTGCTGCATTTTGGGCAAGTTGGAGTCTTTTAATGTTCTGTTTTGTTGTTCCTAGTAAGGTGAGATTTGCGAAATCAAAGTGTGGTGTGATGATAGCCTGAATAATGCTCAGAAAATCATTTAGAAGTACAAGAGGATGCAATTGTTTTAAAATTTTGAGTTTAAAGTAGATTTTCTTAGTAATGTTTCTAATATGTGTGTCCATACTAAGGTGTGAGTCAAGGGTGACACCTAGGTATTTTACTTCATTTTTTATAGTAATGTGATTTTGGAGAGTGATGTGTGTTGGAGGTATGTAGGAATGATTTTTAGTTACTATTAATATATCAGTTTTAGAATGATTGATATGGAGATTGTGGTCTTTTAGCCAGATTGTTAATTCAGAGAAGCATTCTGTTAACAGTTGTAATGGGAGTGTTGGGATTGTGAATGGTATGTACATCATCATATCGTCTGCGTATATGTGATAGTGGACTTTAAATTTCTTGAAAATGTCGCAGACTGGTTGAATATATATTAAATAGGAGGGCAGAGAGGGCGGAGCCTTGTGGGAGACCAATTTCCTGTTTATATGTTTTAGATGTTTCCGTGTTAGTTCGGACGGTTTGGGTTCGATCAGTTAGATATGAGGTGAACCAATTATGTACAGTTGAGTGGATTCCTATTTGTTTTAATCTGTTAAGCATTACAGCATGGTGTACACTGTCAAACGCTGCAGAGATTTATTTATTTATTTATTTATTTTACAGTTTTTATATACCGCGCTCTTTGGTATCAGCGCGGTTTACAGATAACAAATTTCGCATTAGAACCGTCCTTTGCTTACATTATAACAAGGTCTTTTGCTTACATTATAACAGGGTCAGTAACTTGGAGACAACATGGTAAACTATATACAAGCTATATACAGAAAGATATATTACCTCTGAAAATTTACAGTTAAATTGGGTCGTAACTTTGGGTGTGCAGAGCGTCTAGGTCGAGTTCTGTTATGACTATGTTGTTGGAATGTCAGAGGCTGTGTGAGTGATTTGTGAGATGGGGGGAGGAGGTGTAGGGTTAGGGCCTAAGAGATGATGACAGAATAGGTAGTGTTTGAGGGCCTTTTTAAATTGAGAGAGGTCTTTTATTGATCGGATATGAGGAGGGAGATTATTCCAGCAAGTTGGAGCGAATAAGGTGAAGGCCCTGTCTCTGGTTGTTTGATTACATTTAGTGTACTCCTTTGGTACGACAAGGGTATTGGCGGCTGCGGATCTTCTCAGTCTGTTCGTGGGGGTGTTGATAATAAGTGATGAGAGGGAAGGTGGGGCTATTTGATTAATTGCTTTAAAGGATAGCAGAAGTGCTTTGTAAGTTATCCTGGCTTGTAGGGGTAACCAGTGAAGCTCTGTTAGTATGGGGGTGATGTGGTCTCTACTGGAAGTACCGCAGAGAATGCGAGCTGCTGAGTTCATCGCCAATTGGAGTGGGTTGAGGGTGCTCTTGGGTAGACCATGCAGGATGATATTAGCATAGTCAAAATGAGGTGTTATAAGGGTTTGGAAGATTGTTCGGAAGTCATTGGAGGCGAGTAGTGGTCTTAAGGGTTTCAGCATTCTTAATTTGTAGTAAATGGATTTAACGGTCTGCTTTATGTGATCTTTGAAGGTCAGTTCTTGGTCGATGGTTACTCCCAGGTAGCGAATTGATGGTTTACATGGTAGTTCCGCGTCTCTCACCTTCAAAGTTGCAGGGGGGGAGAATTTCTTATTCCTGGTTACGAATAGGACTTCCGTTTTCTTGAAGTTTATTCGCAGGTTCTGTGATAGGAGCCAATCTGTAATCGCGTTGAAGCAGGCGATAATTGGGGAGAAGTCAGGGGCATTAATTTTTATTGGCGTGAATATTAGTACGTCATCTGCATAGATCAAGCTGGAGGCGTTAAATGTTTTGATGATTTCACAGATTGGTTGTATATATATGTTGAACAGAAGAGCTGAAAGAGAGGATCCCTGGGGTACACCCTGTTGTTGCTGGAAAGGATCGGAGGTTGAAGATCCTATCCGCACCTGTTGCCAGCGGTTGTTTAGGTAGGATCTACACCATTCCCAAGCTGATCCCTGGACTCCCTTTTCTTTAAGACGATGAAGAAGTTGTGCATGGTTAACCGAGTCGAAAGCTGCTGAGATGTCAAGGAAGATGAGGATGAACCCATTTTCAATTTTGTCAATCCCTCTTGATAAGGTGTTGATGAGTAGTGTGAGAAGGGTCTCTATGCCATGTGATTCACGGAATCCATGTTGGCAGGGATCAAGAGGAGCTGAAGTATCTATATGCTGTTGCAATTGGATTTGTACCACCTTCTCGATGATTTTGGCTAGAAGGGGTATACTTGAAATTGGACGATATGAATCAGTTTTTGCTGGGTCGAGTTTATTGTTCTTCAGGAGAGGGCGTATTGAAGTTTGCTTGAGAGATGATGGGAATGATCCGGTTGTGAAGGAGAGTTGCATGATAAGGGCAAGTATGGGGCTCAGTTCAGCACGCATTGTTCTGATCCAGTAGGCAGGGCATGGATCGTTTGGGGCTGTGGTAGTATTCAAGGTGGCAATAAGGTCAGTGATGGATTTCACTGTGGGAGCGACAAAATTTTTTAGAGGCTGAGTAATTGAGATGGGGTTAGGTATACAACTTGGTGTGGAGTTCGTGTTAATGGATTTGGATTGAAGATAGTCGGCAAAAGCCTGAGGTTGAATTGATATTGTTTGGTTGGAGGATGGTGCCTTGGTTAAGGATTTGGTGATGTTAAAGAGGTCACGTGGTTTGTTCAGTGATCGGAGGAGGGTTTCTGTATGGTGTTCCCTCATCTTTTCAGCTATTTTCTCCCGGTGTTTCTTTAGGGCATTTTCGTAATCCATTTGGTCAAGTGGAGCACGTGATCTGCGCCATTTTCTCTCTTGTTTTCTTAGATTCTGGAGGGATAGTCGTAGTTCAGTGGAGAACCATGGTTTTGTGTTTCTACTTTTTAGTGCTGTGCTGGATGCTGGTGGTCTTACTGAGGAAGGTAGATGTGAAGAGGAGTTCAGGGTGTTGTACCAATTGTTGATCAGTTCATCAAGGTCATTGGTTGGTAGACAAAGGGTTGGAAGAGTCTGGCTGATGAAGTCATCCTTGTTGAGCGTTTTGAAACGGGCTGTTGGTCCTGATGAGATTACATTTGTATGTCTTGCTGGGATACTGTTTTGCTGATATGGGACTTGGAAGGATAATAAATCATGATCAGACCATGGGACAGGGGTATGAGATAGCTTAAAGTTGGTGTTCGCTGTAGACTGAGGCGCGAAAATGAGGTCAAGGATGTTACCCTTGAGGTGTGTAGGGGAGCTAACTAACTGCGAGTAGTTGAGGTCAGCCATGGCATCGAGGAATGTGGTAGAGTGGCTATGGTGAAGTGAAGAGAGGTTAAAGTCACCCATTAACCAGTTGGATTTGTGTGGGCTTTCTGGGTTGCAGGCAAGCTCTATTATATTAGATAAATCTTCTGGTGGTGAGGATGGGGCTCTATATATGAGATTTAGGATGATATGTTTGTTAGCTATAGTAACTAGGTCCATGTGTGTGGTACTCCTGGTGGAAAGTAATCTAAATTGAAGGTTAGTTCGTGAAAGAATGAGAACACCACCTCCTCTTCGGTCTGCTCTGTGACATGTGTGTATTGAGTATTCTGGGGGAATGAGTTGGCTTATAAGGACATTGTCTGTGTCCGCTAGCCATGATTCTGTGACCAGGAGGATGTCTAATTTCAGCTTTGTGATGAGATCTGTAATGGCTGGCCACTTTTTACGTACTGAGCGGGCGTTGATGAGTGCACAGTTTAAGTTAGCATGTGAGGGAACAGGATTGGGTTTAGAACTACTAACAGTGTTAAGGGAGATATATAGTAGATGAGAGTGCCTAACATGGTGTGGTTGTGGAGCTGAGTGATGATAGGAGGAATGATATTTTCTTCCTAGTCCATGTAATATGGGGATCTTGTGTGAGGTGGTAGGGAATGCTGCTGTGTTTTGGGTGGTGTGTGTTAACAGATAGAGGCTAACTAATGCAAATAGAGAGAGAGCCATGGTTACAGCAATGGGAGGATACAATGTAAGGTAATACGGTCTTTAGAAACAGTAAATGCAGATTAACTGGTTAGGTACAGAACAGTGGAAATAGGTGAACAATTGTATCAACGCAGGCCTATCAAGTAGGAACAATGTATTCTGTTAACTAGATACAGTAGCAAATCTTATTTTAAGGGAGGTCTGTTTGTAACAGAGTAACAAGGAGTGAACTTTTCTAGTATATTAGGTCTGCTGTTACCTTATAGATGGGGTAGAAGTGGGTTACCTAGGTAAGTTGTTAGGGTGTATCAGAGTCTCAGGTTATTATTCTGATGGTTTCTTGGCGCAGGAGTCAGATTCTGTTGCAGGTGAGAGTTCTAGCTTCCTTCGTAGGGTTGCTGACGTGCCACTGCCTAAGGGCCACGCCAAAGGGCCCTCTGGCGAGGCCCTCAGGCGCAGGTGCGCTTGCCGGCAGCCCCTTTAAAGAGGCCGCTGGTACCTCCCACAACCCGGATTGGGCTGGAGTGCAGGAGCGGGAAACCGAAGCTCCCCCTGTGCTCTACCCCGACCGGGGAGCTAAACAAATGGCTGCTGGCTGATTTTAGGATTCTCTCCTGCCCGCGGCACCTTTAGATACGCCGCCGGGACCTCCCACAACCCGGATTGGGCTGGAGTGCAGGAGCGGGAAACCGAAGCTCCCCCTGTGCTCTACCCCGACCGGGGAGCTAAACAAATGGCTGCTGGCTGATTTTAGGATTCTCTCCTGCCCGCGGCACCTTTAGATACGCCGCCGGGACCTCCCACAACCCGGATTGGACTGGAGTGCAGGAGCGGGAAACCGAAGCTCCCCCTGTGCTCTACCCCGACCGGGGAGCTAAACAAATGGCTGCTGGCTGATTTTAGGATTCTCTCCTGCCCGCGGCACCTTTAGATACGCCGCCGGGACCTCCCACAACCCGGATTGGGCTGGAGTGCAGGAGCGGGAAACCGAAGCTCCCCCTGTGCTCTACCCCGACCGGGGAGCTAAACAAATGGCTGCTGGCTGATTTTAGGATTCTCTCCTGCCCGCGGCACCTTTAGATACGCCGCCGGGACCTCCCACAACCCGGATTGGGCTGGAGTGCAGGAGCGGGAAACCGAAGCTCCCCCTGTGCTCTACCCCGACCGGGGAGCTAAACAAATGGCTGCTGGCTGATTTTAGGATTCTCTCCTGCCCGCGGCACCTTTAGATACGCCGCCGGGACCTCCCACAACCCGGATTGGGCTGGAGTGCAGGAGCGGGAAACCGAAGCTCCCCCTGTGCTCTACCCCGACCGGGGAGCTAAACAAATGGCTGCTGGCTGATTTTAGGATTCTCTCCTGCCCGCGGCACCTTTAGATACGCCGCCGGGACCTCCCACAACCCGGATTGGGCTGGAGTGCAGGAGCGGGAAACCGAAGCTCCCCCTGTGCTCTACCCCGACCGGGGAGCTAAACAAATGGCTGCTGGCTGATTTTAGGATTCTCTCCTGCCTGTCTAGAAAGAGGAGAACGAAAGCTTGTTTAGGGTTATCAATACCTCGTATTAAGGTATCGAGGAGTACTGTTAATAGGGTGTCTACACCATGATAGGGGCGAAAGCCATATTGTTGGTCATCAAGGGGGGCTGAGGTTTCTATGTGATCCTGTGTTTGAGTTTGAACGACCTTTTCAATCAGTTTAGCCATAAATGGAATGCTAGAGATAGGTCTGTAGGAATTAGGTGATGTTTTGTCAAGGGTGTTATTTTTGATTATCGGTCGGATTTGTGCATGTTTGAGGGAAGGTGGTAAGTATCCTTGGCGCAGCGACAGATTGACTATAGGAAGGATAAAGGGGGATAGCGTAGTGAGGGTATGCTTGATCCAGTTTACCGGACATAGATCAAGTTGAGAAGTCGTAGTGTTCAAGTTTGAAATAGTAATCTTAAGGGTGTCTTTGGTTATAGGGTGGAAGTTGGTCCATTTTTCTAATTGATGTTGGTGGGAAAGGGATAGAGGATTTGGTGTGAATGCAAATGTTTTTGATTTATTTATGTAGTGGTTTGCAAGAGTCTGGGCAGAGATATCAATAGTATCATTGCTGTTCCCATATGAGTTATTAGTTAAGTTTTGGACGATGCTGAAAAGTTCTCTTGGTCTATTAATGGATTTGGTTAGTATAGTTGTGTGGTGATTTTTCTTTGCACCGTCTGAAGCTTCTTTGTACTTTTTAAGGTAGCTGTGATAAGCGTCATAAGAAGGGATGGATTTGGTTTTGCGCCATTTGGATTCAATATTTCTCAATTCTCTCTTCATTCGTCTTAAGGTGCTGTTGTACCATGGGGCATCTCCTATTCTAGAGTAGCTTTTCTTCCTAGTGGATTGTTTATATGCAGCTGCATTGTTAATTGTATTGTGCCAAGTTGCGACAGCTTCATCTAGGTCAGTTGGTACAAGGGTGAGATAGGGAATAGTTAGATCAATGAATTCATCAGCATTAAATTTTGTGAATCTAGGTGGAGGGGAAATTTGTAAGTTATTTTTGTTGTTTCTTCCAGTGTAGGCTAAGGTGAATTTGATCAAGTGGTGGTCTGACCAAGGAATGGGTGTACACTCAAGCGATGACTGGTTAAAATATTTTTGGAAGGCTTCTGGTAGGAAGACTAGGTCAAGGGTTCCACCTTTCTTATGAGTCTTTGTATTAATTATTTGGAGGAAACCCATATCTGTTAATGATTCCAGGAAAAGAGCTGAGTGTGAGGGGGTTAGGGATGGGAGGTTAAAATCTCCTAGTGATATTATAGGGTTGGAGACTGTGGATGAGCTGAGGAGTTCTATTAGGGCATCTATGTTTTCAGATTTTTGATCTGGTGGTCTGTATAATAAGCAAATTTTGAAATGAGCAATTTTTAAGATGAGGGTGTCAATGTTATTTGGGAGATCAGATGGATGAAGTTTAGCCTTTAGTTCTTTTTTTGTCATTATAAGGACACCACCTCCTTTTTTAGAGTTTCTGTGTGTATGATATATGTCATAGTTGTTCGTGTTGAGTTGGTTTAGGTCAGGGGTCTCAAACACGCGGCCCACGGGCCGCTGCGGCCCGCGAAAGAGAAAAACAAAAAAAACCCAAAACCCTGACTTCTGCCGTTGCCGCCGTGGCAGCGGCAGAATCAATTGTCAAATAAAAAAAAAAAAGACTTCTGCTGCTCAAGCAGCAATATCACCTGTCCTGCGGCCCCTTCCCCTGTGCCCGGAGATCCGAATCTGCTCATCAGCGGCGTGCTTTTCAAGCCGCGAAGAGTATTCCCCTCTCGCGCGGCTTGAAACCGCGCGTGAGGGGAATACTCATCGCGGCGTGAAAAGCACGCCGCTGATGAGCAGATTCGGCTCTCCGGGCACGGGGGTAGGGGCCGCAGGCCAGGTGATATTGCTGCTTGAGCAGCAGCAGAAGTCTTTTTTTTTTTAATTTGACAATTGATTCTGCCGCTGCCACGGCGGCAACGGCAGAAGTCAGGGTTTTGGGGTTTTTTTGTTTTCCTCTGTCGGGGGGGGGGGGTATGACTGGAAATGGGCAGATGGGGGTTAGGACTGGAAGTGGGCTATTGGCAGGGGGGGGTTATTACTGGTAATGGGCTATGGTGGGGGCTAGGACTGGAAATGGGCAGATGGGGGTTAGGACTGGAAGTGGGCTATTGGCAGGGGGGGTTATGACTGGTAATGGGCTATGGTGGGGGCTAGGACTGAAAATGGGGTGATGGGGTTAGGACTGGAGGTGGGCTGATTGGGGGGTTAGGACTGGTAATGGCCTATGAGGGGAGGTAAGACTGAAAATGGGGGTGATGATGGGGGATACGACTGCAAGTGGGCTATGGGGGGGACTAGGACTGGTAATGGGCTATGGGGGGGGGTAAGACTGAAAATGGGGTGATGGGGGGGTAAGACTGGAAGTGCGCTATGGGGAGGTTAGGACTGGTAATGGGCTATGGGGGGTCTAGGACTGGTAATGGGCTGGGGGGGTTGCTAGGACTGGAAATGGGCTGAGTGGAAGGGGGGCTTGAACTGCAAATGGCTGATGGGGAGGGGGCTTGGAATGGAAATGGGCTGTGAGGGGAGGGAGCTAGGATTGGAAATGGGCTGATGGGGGGCTAGGATTGGAAATGGGCTGATGGTGAGGCTAGGATAGGACTGGAAATGGACTGATGCAGGGACTAGAAAGGAGCAGATGCTGGGTGGGGCTGGAACTAGAAGGGAGCTGATGTTGGGGGAGGATTAGAATGGGATGGAGCTGGGAAAGTGAAATGGAGAGGGGAAAAATATTTTGTCTGGAAGAGAAGACAAATCTACAATTGGCCAGGTATTGGGAGAGTAAGTGGGGATTGAGGATGGAGGGGTAAAATTTGAGTGGATGAAATAGGAATGAGGAAAGAGCAAAAGGAGAAAGATTAGTATGTTAAAGCAGATGTAGGGAGAGAGAATGGAAAAAAACTAGAAGAGAGAAGAAAGGACAAATGGACAGCAGACGATGGAGATAGCAGAAGACACGAAGAAACCAGAAGTGGCTGGAGCAATTGCAACTGAAAAAAAATGCACAAAAGGTAGAAAAATATCTCTTTATTTTGAATTTATTAACTGGAATATGTCAGCTCTGGGAAATGTGCATCATTAATGTTTGCGCTTTGTTTAGTACAAGAGGAAATTAATTTATAGTTTATTTCTACAGTGTTGTTGTACATTCCAAGTTTGGCTTTTGGGGTTCCCAGTTTAATTATTGTCTTCCTATTTCTGAATCTTTTAGTCTTTCTTTATCCATACTCATTAAGAGGCATGTTTACTAAAAGTTAGTGTATGGTAACATTATGCAAATATTTATGCAAATGAGGCCCCTTATGCAAATGAGGCCCCACGTCTTATGCGGCCCCCGGGTTACTTTACAAGTCCTCATTTGGCCCTCAAAGCAATTTGAGTTTGAGACCCCTGGTTTAGGTAAACAACATCAGAGTCGGTTAGCCAAGTTTCAGTAACACATAGGACGTCTGGCTTTTGATCATTTAGTAAGTCAATGAAAATAGGTAATTTATTTTTCATAGATCTTGCATTTATTAATATACAGGACAAAGTGTGAATGGTTGTCGGTTGAGTGTGTGGATGGGCGAGTGTAGTAGGTTTTTATATGTATTAGTCTGTGATGATTTATTTTTGTATTGATGCCAATAATCATTTGAGATGAAGGGGGATCTGGACGGATGATTCTTTGTATTATTGGGATTGGTTTGTAGGATTTGTTGTTTAGACTGTTGGTCAGTGTGATTAGTGTCATAGTTGTTAAACAGCTGCATAATAGTTTTAGCCAGAAGTTATTTGAGTAAGACATTTTAGATGTAATTGTCCTGTGGTTGAGGCTCAATGTTGTGTGTTATGTATTAGGTTTAATGCATATAACAGTGTGAACAAATCTCTAGCTATCAACGGGAGTATAAGCTATAGAAATGAAGTATATAAGCGGATAAACAGATAACAGAGTGTTAAATTCCCTAACTATTGACAGGAGTGCAAGTTGTAAAAAGTGGTTTAAGGCTAATTTGTTGTTGGCTGCAGTATATGTGGATCGTTATCTACTGGCAACAGTATATCCTTATCTACTGGCAACAGTATATCCCTATCTACTGGCAACAGTATGTCCCTATCTACTGGCAATAGTATATCCTAATCTACTGGCAACAGTATATCCTAATCTACTGGCAACAGTATATCCTTATCTACTGGCAACAGTATATCCTTATCTACTGGCAACAGTATATGCTTTGTAATTACAGTTTTCAAGTTAGTTGGATACTGGCAACAGTAATTGAAGGTCATTGATTACAGACAACAGTGAATAAAGGACATTGAGTATTGGTAATAGTGTCGGCTATGTTAATTTGCTAGCTGCAGGTAGCCCAGTTTGGTAAGATAAGGATAGGTATAGGCTAGCCAGTTGAGTGGGCAGAACTAGATTCTGACAGAAATGGCTGAATTTGGTAGGCTACTGACAACAGTACCTAAGGGATTGATGGGGGAAAATTAAGGCTCTTAACAATAGTATATGCACATTTTTAGCTGTTGGAGATTGTATTTAAGGGTGGGTGGGGCAATGACTAATAACAGGCAGCCATAATAGTAAAGTAGAGATTAGAATGAGTGGTAGCTACGCACAACAGTATGACCAGGTGTGTTGATAAGTTCAAGACCGGCTGTTTAATTAGCTGTGGTATACTTGCTGTATCGGCAGGGTGTCCGGAGGAAGATGGGAGTGAGCTCAACCTCGAGGGAGCTCTAGCTCTATGCTTATGCTGATCTTCGTTGAAGATTGGTGAGCGTCTCTAGTCGTTTAGTGGACCACGCCTAAGGGCCACGTCAAAGGGCCCTCTGGCGAGGCCCTCAGGCGCGTGCACGCCTGCCGGCGCGAACTTTTATGCACAAGGTCACGTGCCCCGATTGGGCAGAGATAGCTCCTGTGGTGCTCCGGCTTCTGGAGGCTCAATCCCCCGACTGGGGAGAGCTGAGGAAGGTGGCTGGAGCTGAAAAGACCGAGCGCCTGCCGGCGCGAACTTTTATGCACAAGGTCACGTGCCCCGATTGGGCAGAGATAGCTCCTGTGGTGCTCCGGCTTCTGGAGGCTCAATCCCCCGACTGGGGAGAGCTGAGGAAGGTGGCTGGAGCTGAAAAGACCGAGCGCCTGCCGGCGCGAACTTTTATGCACAAGGTCACGTGCCCCGATTGGGCAGAGATAGCTCCTGTGGTGCTCCGGCTTCTGGAGGCTCAATCCCCCGACTGGGGAGAGCTGAGGAAGGTGGCTGGAGCTGAAAAGACTGAGTGCCTGCCGGCGCGAACTTTTATGCACAAGGTCATGTGCCCCGATTGGGCAGAGATAGCTCCTGTGGTGCTCCGGCTTCTGGAGGCTCAATCCCCCGACTGGGGAGAGCTGAGGAAGGTGGCTGGAGCTGAAAAGACCGAGTGCCTGCCGGCGCGAACTTTTATGCACAAGGTCATGTGCCCCGATTGGGCAGAGATAGCTCCTGTGGTGCTCCGGCTTCTGGAGGCTCAATCCCCCGACTGGGGAGAGCTGAGGAAGGTGGCTGGAGCTGAAAATGCTACAGAGAGGATGACTGCCTAATTTGTGCAGCAGGTGCAGGCTTGAGTTACACCAGCTTTCAAAGAGATGCCCTAATTAGGCAGTTTGGCCTTTAGCTTTAGGGTTGGATCATTCACTAGTTCACTAGGCGAGCTAGGTGGCTGCTTAGGGCAACCGGCCTGGGTGGGCGGCAGCAGCACACATGGGCAGCCATGCCGTTCCCCCCCCCCCCCCTGCTGCCGCTGATTCTGTTTGGGGGGGAGGCAGGTAGCAGCAGTATTTCCAAAAGCAGCAGCAAAAAGCCATTGCTTTTGGAAATGTTTCTGCTGACACTGCCCGCTCCTCCTGAGATGGAATCAACGGCAGCTGGGGGGGGGGGGGGAAGGGGTTTGGCAGCAGCGGTGGTGGCAGCTGAGGGGGGCAGTGGCAGCTGGGGGGAGCATCGTCAGCTGGAGGGGTGTCATTAGTGAGGGGCGGGGTAAGGCCAGGGTTTCTGCCTAGGGTGGCAGAAACCTTTGGGCTGGCTCTGCTTAGCAGTAGTACCATGACACTACCCCTAGTGGTCAGAACTGCCATTTTGGACGTGGAAGGCAATAGGGCAGGAACATTCAGGGATTACTTCTGCCTCGTTCCCAAATCACCATGGAAACTCTTGGTAACTGCTGGGAAGGGGCTGGAGTTGGAGGGAGAATCGGCTGCCTCCTTAGGAGGATGGAGATAGGGATGACCCTGACACTTGAGGGCAGGAATCGGAGGTTGGGGGGTGTTTGCTGGTACTTAGAGGGATTGGAGGATGGCAGTTCTGCTAGTACGTGGGAGTAGAATCAGAGGAGATGGGATTCAGAGCAGGGGATTGAAGTCTTTTAAATGCATGTGGCCATTATAAATGCATCGGTAGGTACAATGGATGCACATACTGACTATCTGCTGATGCAATTACCATGTGGTAAGTATCTGCCCTGTAAGATATTGCGATGCAGATGCTGGCCACACCCAACATTAAATGCAGGGTAGATGCTGGCCATGCTCCCAACATTTACCAGACAGGCTTCCCACTTACTGCCCATTAATTGTTGCAACTAATGCCCAGTAAGCGCAAGAAACATACTGCACTTTAGTAAATATGCCCCAAAGTTGCATCTGCTAAGACGGGCATAAATTTGTGCATGTATGCTCCAGTAGGAATCAGTTCATATCAATGTATTTTATAAAATTTACGTAAAAGTGCCAGTCCCACCCCTGTTCTGCTGGTTCACCATCTCCTGGATCACCCCCATGTATACTGAATAAATATAGGAACTATGGGACCAATATTCAGCAGCAGATGCATGCAGCTTAAACACCAAGAAAGGCATTTAAATTAATACATGTATTCGGTGCTGCTGTGTGTGTAGTCAGCAGCATGAAATGCCCATATTGTGCAGTTGCTGCCACTGCTATCTATAGAGCTTAGACCACCATTCAGCAAGTCTAAACCACAAACATAGCTTATCCAGATAGTGGCTGAAAATTGTCACTATCTGAATTATTTTGCAGCTTCGCCTCTGCACTGCCCTTCTTCTGCCCCTTCATTATATGAATAATGTCAAGCTGGTTAGAGGAATTTTTAGCCTCATACCAGTATAGTCACTTAGAATACAGGGATAAGGAAATACAATCCAGCTGCCAGTGAACATTTGAATCCTTTTGAATATTGACATGTATGCTGTCTGAATGGCTACTTTTATGTGTTTGTATCAGGCGTGTCCAACTGCAGTCCTGGAGGGCCACAATTCCATCTGGTTTTCAGGATATCCCCAGTGAATATTCCTTATCAGGGCAAGTAAAGACCCCCAGAACTCAATTCATCGTTTAGAAGCTTCTAAACAATGAATTTAGCTCTGGGGGTTCTTTGCTTGTCCTGATAGTTTAACACTCTCAATGTGGTTTTCTTTGTGTGATTACAGTGGATATTCATGAGATATATTTGCATGCACTAAAATATTCATTAGGGACATCCTGAAACCAGGCTGGATTGTGGCCCTCCAGGACTAGAATTGAACACCTCTGGTCTATATACTGTGGTAGTTTTGAAATGCATGCTTGGCTGGTCCACCTCTCAAGCCATTTATAAAATTAACCCCCAAAATAGCATTTTGCCCCGGGCTCTCTTTAACCCCAGATTATCACACTCCCCTGCAAATCCCTCTTCCCCATTGACATCAACATTTCTCAAAGCAGATCTCTCAACCTCAGAGTCAGCACTGTTCAGACATTTGTACCAATTGAAGCGTAAGGCGAGTGAAAGATTTACTTTTGATATTTTCATTTGTATTGTTTTAAGATAATTGAATTACAGTGTCATCAATCATAACTCTAGTGCAAAAATTTCAAAATATCTGTATTAGCTGTACTAGGGAAACAGACTATTGGAACAATACTTTACACCTTGCAGTATGAAATTAATATTTTATTACATTATACTATATATCTGATATAAATGTCAGGTAGCTTAAATAATGCATGGTAAGAAACTACATGACCATAATCATAGGGGTATGTGTACTAAACAGTGGAAGCGGCTTCCATGCGATATTGGAACCGCGGCTCCCATATCGCATGAAAGCCACTACCGCTGTTTAGTAAACATACCCCATAGTGTTAATAGGACTAGGTAAAAGGAGAAAGGGAGAGCACAAGAAGACTTACCGTTTGTTAACTGGTCCAGCACTACCTGATACATCAATGAGATTATCAAGCCCCTGGCTGCATTTAAAACAATATTGACTAAATTAGTGATATTGCATTCAGTCATTTATGGGACAATGTCTGATAAACCTTTGCAAAATGGATTTTATGGAAGAATTAGGAGAAAGTCAGAGAATTTAAGCCCAGTTTATGGGTTTGCATTGTAAGATTTTTCAATAAATTCATATAAGTGCTATGGGTATGCTTGTAATGTTCATTTAAAGGTATAGATTTAAAATATTTTAGATGAATTTTTTGTATATAGCAAAGTGTACCATACAGATTGATGTATATTTCAATTGATGAGAGAAATCTAAATCTACCAGAAAATAATCAATGACAACTTTGAAATCTGTAAATGAAGTTACACATTCCATATGCCAGCTTTGAACAATGCAAAATAAGTTCTCTTTTGACTTATTCTGTACTGCTTTTATCAGGCAAATGGGTTTAATATCAGCCCAGTATCCAAATGTAAATACCCGGATAATGGCAACTGTTAGCTGGATATTTGTTCGAGGCAGAGCTATCTGTCGGTATTCAGTGGCGCTATACAAATGATGACTATGGCCATACAGCCCAATCAGCAGCGGGCCTGATCTCATCTAATCTTGAAAGCTAAGCAGGGCTGGGCCTACTTAGTACTTAGATGGGAGCCACCTTTGAAAACCATGTGCCATAAGCTTACTGTGCAGAACAAAGGCCTGACAATCTACTTCCTGTCGCACCTTGCCTACAAAACCCATGGGATAATCACAACATGGACAACTATCCACAGGGTCACCAGGACTTGACATCAACTTGAGGGTACTTTACAACAACAACATACAGATAATATCACTGAATATCCTTCCATACTACTTTAGCACTATTTGGGCAGTATGGGGGTGGAGGAAGACGTTATCTAGAGAGCGGCAATATTCATCCTGTTATCTGGATAACTATCCAGATAACTTTAGAACAGTTTTTTTGCTGTACTAAAATTATATGAATGGCTGTACAGATAGCAGATTCAATATCGCCACTATCTGAATAGCATGGCCGCTCACCACCCTATACAATATTCAATGATGCTTGCAATCCCCCTTCCCTGGACACACCATCTCTGCCTGACAGTCTTTTGCTCTCATCCTGCGGCCCCAGCTCTAGTTCCCCCACCCTCCTTTTCTCTCCCTCCATGTCTATCCCGCACTATCTCTCTTTCCACTGCCCAGCAGTTGCCTCCTGCCACAGACTTATTGCCCTCCGACTTCCTTTCCTTATCCCCTAACTCTCAAGCGTCTACCTGGTCCTCCTCTCTCTCTGCCGCCCTCGATCGTATTGCTCCTCTTCACCCACGCCCAGCCTCACGCCGCCCTTCCCAGCCCTGGTATCATACTGGTCTATTCCTCCTCCGCTCCCAACTACGGAGAGCTGAAAGGCTATGGCGTAAGTCCCCCTCTCCAACCACCCTATCTATTTTCAAAGCCCGCCACTCTCAGTATCGATCCGAGGTTCACCTTGCCAAGTCCTCTTACTTTTCTGCTGCCATTGCCAACGCCCCTAACCAGACCCGGCATCTCTACTCTACCCTTAGATTCCTCACTTCCCTTCTTCCTACCTCCTCTGCTGTGCCCGCACATCCCACTCCCCCCCCCCTTCCCTTCTTGCTTCCGCCTTCAGTAACAAAGTCTCTACCTTAAGAGCCTCCCTACCTACCCTCCCCCCACCAATCTCCTCCCCGCCACCTGTTGCCTCCCCCCTCCCACCTCCCAACTGTCTCACACCTGGTCCTCCTTCTCCTTAACTACCACAGCTGAGCTTCACCACCTCATCTCCTCATCCAACAAGACCTTCTGCCCTCTTGACCCTATCCCTTCCTCCTGGTTGCTCCTTCCTTCTCTGTCTTTCCTTCCATATCTTCTAGCCATGCTGAACTCTAGTCTTTCCACGGGCACTTTCCCCACCTCCTGGAAGCACGCACTTATCCGCCCAATTCTTAAAAAACCTTCTCTTGATCCCCTGGACCCTGCCAACTACCGCCCAGTTTCTAATCTGTCCTTTCTTTCAAAAATTCTGGAAAAGATTGTCTTCGCACAGCTTTCTCACCATTTGGATTCTGTTAATTTTCTTCACCCTCGTCAGTCTGGCTTCCGTCCTGGGCACAGTGTAGAAACTATTCTTCTTGCCTTCACCAACTCTCTGCACACTGCACACGATCGAGGTGATATCTCGGTGGCGGTAGCTCTCGATCTTTCTGCCGCCTTTGACTTGGTTGATCACTCCCTTCTTCTGTCTCGTCTACGCGAAGCTGGCTTCTGTAGCACTGTATATCGATGGTTCCACTCTTTTCTTTCTTCTAGATCTGCTGCAGTCCTTTCCTCCTCTCCATCCGTTCCCCCCTCAGACCCTTTTCCCCTTCCCTGCGGAGTCCCACAGGGCTCCGTTCTCGCACCTTTGCTCTTCAACCTCTTTCTGACTCCTCTCACCTTGTTGATACAACAGTTTGGGATCACGGCCTTCTTTTATGCAGATGACATTCTTCTTCTCTATCACACCTCCCCTGTTTGTCCTGATCTTGCCCCCTAAACCTGTGTCTAACTGCTGTCTCCGACTGGTTAACTAATAACTGCCTCCATCTCAACACCTCCAAAACTACTGCTATTTGGTTTTCCCACAGTCATCAGCCCCCCTCTCTGGCCCCCTCTTTCTCTGGTTCACCTATCTCTCTTGTTCCTACTTTTCGTTATCTTGGTGTACTTTTCGATTCTGACCTTTCCTTTTCAGCTCACATTTCCCATATCTCCAAAACCTCTTTCTACTACCTCCGTCAGATCCGGGCAATTCGTCCTTTTCCTTCTCCCTCTGCTCTTACTACTCTGCTTCTATCACTAGTTATTTCTCGCATTGATTTCGCCAATTCCATTTTCACTGGTCTCACCAAGCTCCAACTGTCACGTCTTCAACGAATCCAAAATACAGCCGCTCGACTCGTGTCCCACTCCTCCCCCAGAGACCACGTCACCCCCCTTCTTTTCCGCCTTCACTGGTTACCAATTTCCTTCCGCATTCAGTTCAAACTACTCACCCTTGTTCATAAAGCACTTCACACCTCCACTCCTCAATACCTGGCTGACCTCATCCACTTTCACACTCCCAGACACACTCCCCGTTCCTTTCATCTCAACCGTCTCACACTACCCCCTCCCTCCCTAGCCCACCTGCACTCTACCCGCTCCTCAGCTTTTTTTTTTCTAGGCCCTGCCCTCTGGAACTCCCTTCCCACCGCCCTCCGCCTGGAACATCATCACCCTACCTTCAAGCTGGATCTAAAGACTCACCTTTTCTCCCTTGCCTTTGGCCCTCCCTCCTCTCACCCCTAACCTTTTTTCCTATACCCTTTGATATCAACCTGCTCTTCCATTTTCTCTCTACAAAGTAATTGTAACTTTCTTTCTACTTTTCCGGCCTTGTGCCTTGATGTTACTGTAATATTTTATTATCATTGTAAACCGCTCTGCTATTTTGAAGGGCGGTCAATCAAATCAATAAACATAAAACATAAACATAAACATAATCTGGATAGCAGAGTTGAATGTCTGGAATATTTTTAAATGCTATGGCCATCATGAAATTAATATAATACCGTGGTAGCAAGATATAGCAGACAAGAATGACCAAGTGAACAGTATAGACAAGGGCCTTGGCTATGGTACTCTGCCAGGTGGAGCTTTGAATGGAAAGGACCAAGATCCATGTCCTCTAGGCATGCACAGAGTCTGATAGAAAAGAGAGGGAAGCTGCCCAGGAGACTAAAGTATAGCCAAAGAGATTGAAAGATGAAGATAGAGGCTGAAGTGTTACTGGAGGTAGGTAAGAGGAGAGTTTTGGGGAAGGTCACTGGGAGCCAAGCCTGACTGGTTTTCAGTATGGCATGGCAACCTACGCAGTGAAGCAAAGTACAGAGAACTCATTAGACTGGATACTGGAAAGCATACCAGGACTTAAGGCCAAAAGCCTGGAGGACTACCCTGAATAATATGCATCACACTGAATACAAAGCATCAAGAAGGTAACTTTATAAAGGTCAGTATACATGTGTAAAATGCTTAATAAAAATTATTTGACATATACATATATGTGTACGCATGATGACAAGAATGTGCGTACCTGTAAATGGCTTTGGCAAAGGTATGTTCAGGGATGGAGCTTAAGGAATCGCATGTGATGTAAATATGAACATTTGCACCTGCTCTTGAGTTGGCTAAAATTGATGTGGGTTCCTTCTACTCATGATTTCCACAGGATTTGCTCTAGTATTTTATAAGGACACATAAGCACTTTCGCGTCTCTATAAAATAAACTGGAAATTGGTGCCTTCTTGCCCTTTCCACCTAGGTGACATTTTATAAAAATTACCCTCTAAATGCTGTGCAGTAAGCATATACCTGTCCACAACCCTTTTAAAAATCATTCAATAACTAGGAAAAAGAATCAAAATTGTATGAAAGTCTTACCTTTTGTTATATTTTCCTGTATTGCTTGAGACATCAATGAGATTATCAAGTCCCTGCCTTCATTTAAAAGAAATTGACTAAATTAGTGATATTATAAATCAATCATTAAGGAAATAATATCCATTAAACCTTTTCAAATACAGGTGTTATAGCAGATTGTTTATTATAAATTTATATCTGCTCTGAAAAAAAATTGTAAATGCGTGTGTCTACTTTACACATGTAGCCATTTATTTTATAAAATTCATGCATATATTGCATCCCCGCTTCTACTCTGCTTAAACTATGCCTATCACAAACTGGGTTAGCTTGGTTGGAGCTCCCTGATCAGTGTCCTCTCCCCTCACTCCTTTTCCAAGGAGATGAAGCAGGGAGCTTTGGTGGGCTCCCAGTGGTCTGTGGGCCTT
This sequence comes from Ichthyophis bannanicus, assembly GCA_033557465.1. Classification (NCBI taxonomy): domain Eukaryota; kingdom Metazoa; phylum Chordata; class Amphibia; order Gymnophiona; family Ichthyophiidae; genus Ichthyophis; species Ichthyophis bannanicus. The sequence goes on from CM066035.1 coordinate 397,337,010, forward strand.
CAGTTCCCTGAAAGCTGGAGTGCTCTGGCTGAGAGCTGATCGGGGTTGCCCATCTTCATAGGGGTGCATAGGGGTACTGTGGTGTGTCCCTAGAGACCTCTCCATGGTGGGAGATTGGGTGTCCTTTGTGGACTGCCTCCCACCCCCCTGGCAGATGTTAGCCCACAGGAGTGGGTGTCCTATGTGGTGGATCAAGGAGCTGCACCTGGACAGTGTGAGCCCCACGTGGTGGAGAGGGTGAGTGGGCACATGCCCCAGCCATGAAGAAGTCATAGTCTGCAGGAGAGCTTTGGGGGTCATCGGGTGTCCAACACTGGCCTTGGCTATGGTACTGTGCCAGATGTATAAGAGAAGTAACAGAGGTTTGGTAATTTAATCTATCCACTGCAGCCCAGGTAAACAGGCACCCTTGGTGATTCAGGGTAAGAGGAATTCATATGGCATGACAATCACTGCAGACACCCTGCCAGTATCCATACGGGGTCCCCTGCTCCTTCACTTGCTGTATTTGCACACCATCTCCAACAAAGATGGTCACTATGAATATGTCTGCCTCCTGATTTGCATGTCCTTCCTTCTTGTACTTTGGCCCATAGCTCTGAGCTATGCAGCGGAACGCGGCTATTCCCGGGTCAGCCTTTTCTTTCCTTCACTGCCCACTTAGTACATGCTCTGTTAGTGGTCACATACTGCTATCTGCTCTCTCTGCAGGGGTTTAGTTGCCTATGGTTATTGCTGCATTGCTAGCACACAAGTACAGGGCACACCTAGCGCATGCCATCACAGCATGAATGTGAATGTGCAGGAAGTCTTACCTTTTGTTAACATTTCCACCACTGCTCGATACATCGATGAGATTATCAAGCCCCTGGCTTTATTTAAAACAAAAATGACTACATTAGTGAGCAGAAATGGAGTTTTGGAAGAACTATGAGGCAGGTTAAGGCAGAAGTACATTTTATAGGTCTACATTTGATATTCATATATTAAATTCAATTGAGTGATGTGGTGAATATACATATACTTTAAAAAGAGTTTCTTATAATATCTACACCTCCTTCAAATCATGCATAACTGTGAGCTAACTACTCATTTAGACCTGAGATTCTGAGGAAGCAATTGTTCTTCTCTCTCTGGTCTTAAAAAACACTGCAAAAAGTCCAAAATTTGAGATTTAGAATTAAGTCCCTTAATTGGCTCCTCTTGTATGTTTAGTTTTGCAAAATCCAGCACCATGTATATTTGCTGGCACTTACATTTGCAAATTGCAAATCTGAGACTCATAAGAACATAAGAACATAAGATATGCCATACTGGGTCAGATCAAGGTCCATCAAGCCCAGTATCCTGTTTCCAACAGTGGCCAATCTAGGTCATACAAACCTAGCAGTATCCCCAAGAGACACAGGTTCCACAATGCTTGTACTGGGTCAAGCATTGATACCCTGGGTCCCTTCTTAATAATGGTTTATGGACCTTTCCTCCAGGAACTTGTCCAAACCTTTTTTAAACCCGGCTACACTAGCAGCTTTTACTAATTCCTCCGGTAACAAATTCCAGAGCTTGATTACACGTTGAGTGAAAAAATATTTTCTTTTATTAGTCTTAAATAGTTTACCCTGTAGCTTCATTGCATGTCCCCTAGTCTTTGTATATTCTGATAACGTAAACAATTGATCTACGTTTACCCGTTCCACTCCGTTCATTAATTTATAGACTTCTATCATATCTCCCCTCAGCCGTCTCTTTTTCAGGTTAAAGAGCCCTAACCTTTTTAGCCTTTCTTCATAGGAGTATCCTTCCATCCCCTTTACCATTTTGGTGGCTCTTCTCTGAACCTTTTCTAAAATCGCTATATCCTTTTTAAGATATGGCGACCAGAATTGCACACAATATTCATGGTGCGGTCTCACCATGGAACGATATAGAGGCATTATAGTATCCTTTGTTTTATTTTCCATTCCTTTCCTTGTGATACCTAGCATTCTATTTGCTCTCTTGGCCGCCGCTGCACACTGGGCCGAGGGTTTTAACATGGTATCCACAATGACGCCTAAATCTTTTTCCTAGGTGGTGGTTCCTAATGTGGAACCTTGCATCGTGTAACCATAATTTGGGTTGTTCTTCCCTAGGTACATAACTTTGCAATTGTCCACATTAAATTTCATCTGCCATTTTGATGCCCATAAGAACATAAGAACATAAGATATGCCATACTGGGTCAGACCAAGGTCCATCAAGCCCAGTATTCTGTTTCCAACAGTGGCCAATCTAGGTCATATGTACCTAGCAGTTTCCCCAAGAGACACAAGTTCCACAATGCTTGTACTGGGTCAAGCATTGATATCTTCGGTCACTTCTTAATAATGGTTTATGGACCTTTCCTCCAGGAACTTGTCCAAACCTTTTTTAAACCCAGCTACACTAACAGCCTTTACTACATCCTCTGGTAACAAATTCCAGAGTTTGATTACACATTGAGTGAAAAAATATTTTCTTTTATTAGTCTTAAATAGTTTATCCTGTAGCTTCATTGCATGTCCCCTAGTCTTTCTATATTCTGATAACGTAAACAATCGATCTACGTTTACCCGTTCCACTCCGTTCATTAATTTATAGACTTCTATCATATCTCCCCTCAGCCATCTCTTTTCCAGGTTAAAGAGCCCTAACCTTTTTAGCCTTTCTTCATAGGAGTATCCTTCTATCCCCTTTACCATTTTGGTGGCTCTTCTCTGAACCTTTTCTAAAATCGCTATATCCTTTTTAAGATACGGCGACCAGAATTGCACACAATATTCATGGTGCAGTCTCACCATGGAACGATATAGAGGCATTATAATATCTTTTGTTTTATTTTCCATTCCTTTCCTTATCATACCTAGCATTCTATTTGCTCTCTTGGCCGCCGCTGCACACTGGGGCGAGGGTTTTAACATGTTATCCACAATGACGCCTAAATCTTTTTCCTGGGTGGTGGTTCCTAATGTGGAACCTTGCATCGTGTAACCATAGTTTGGGTTGTTCTTCCCTAGGTGCATAACCTTGCACTTGTCCACATTAAATTTCATCTGCCATTTTGATGCCCAGTCTTCCAATTTATCAAGATCCTCTTGCAATTTTTCACAATCCTCTTGGGTTTTAACAACTTTAAATAATTTTGTGTCATCTGCAAATTTGATAACCTCACTCGTTATTCCACTTTCCAGGTCATTTATGAATATGTCAAAAAGCAGCGGACCCAGCACAGATCCCTGGGGTACACCACTATTCACCTTTCTCCATTGGGAAAGTTGGCCATTTAGCCCTACCCTCTGCTTTCTATCTTTTAACCAGTTCCTGATCCACAATAGTACACTGCCTCCTATCCCATGACTCTTTAGTTTTGCCAAAAGTCTCTGATGAGGGACCTTGTCAAAGGCTTTCTGAAAGTCCAGATACACAATATCAACCGACTCACCTTTGTCCACCTGTTTATTACTCCTTCAAAAAAACATAACAGATTAGTAAGACAAGATCTTCCTTGTCTAAAGCCATGTTGGCTGTCTCCCATTAGGTTGTGATTATTTACATGCTGAGTAATTTTATTCTTTATGATGGTTTCTACCATTTTTCCTGGTACTGACGTCAGGCTCACCGGTCTGTAGTTTCCCGGATCACCCCTGGAACCCTTTTTAAAAATTGGTGTTACATTGGCGATCCTCCAATCTTCAGGTATTAGAGATGATTTTAATGATAGTTCACAGATTACTGATAGCAGGTCTGCAATCTCATATTTCAGTTCTTTCAACACCCTTGGATGTATACCATCTGGCCCAGGTGATTTGCTACTCTTCAGTTTATCTAATAGTTGTAAGACATCTTCCCGATGTATCGATATTTCCTTCAATTCTTCCGCACCTTTAAATACCACTTCAGTCATGGGTAACATCCCTACATCTTCCTCAGGAAAGACTGAAGCAAAGAATTCATTCAGTCTCTCCACTATCGCCTTGTCACCTCTTAGTGCCCCTTTAACCCTCTATCATCTAATGGACCAACTGACTCTCTCACAGGTTTTTTGCTACGAATGTACTTGAAAAAGTCTTTATTACGGTTTTTGCTTCCACAGCGAGCTTCTTCTCAAATTTTCCCTTTGCCTGCCTTATCCCTTGCATTTAACTTGCCAGTGCTTGTGCTGTTTCCAGGTTTCATCGTTTGGCTCTTTTTTCCATTTCCTGAAAGATGCTTTTTTGGCAACAACAGCCTCTCTGACCTCACCTTTAAACCATGCTGACAGTTTTTTGGACTTCCTTCTACTTTTCTTAAAGCATGGAATACAGCTGGTCTGGGCTATCAAGATAGTATTTTTCTACAACACCCAAGCTTGATGTAAGTCTTTAACCTTTGCAACTGCTCCTTTTAGTTTTTTCTTAACTATTTTCCTCATTTTATCATAGTCTCCCTTTCGGATTTAAAATTTGGTACTGTGGATTTCCTTACTATCCCTCCTCCACTAATTAAATCAAATGCGATCATGCTATGATCACTATTGCCAAGGGGTCCCAACACCCTTATCTCTTGCACCAGATCTGGTGTTCCACTAAGGACTGGGTCCAATATTACTTCCCCTCTGGTCAGTTCATGAACCAGCTGCTCCAAGAAGCAGTCATTTATTTCATCTAGGAACTTTATCTCCCTAGCATATCCTGCCGTAACACTGACCCAGTCGATACCGGGGTAATTGAAATCACCCATTATTATTACTGTGCTGTAACCTTTGTTAGCTTCCTTGATTTCTTTGAGCATTTCATCATCCATTTGTTCATTCTGGCCAGGTGGTCGATAGTACACCCCCACTGCCATCGCCTTCCACTTTTTTTACATGGAATTTCAATCCATAGAGATTCTACAGCAAATTTTGTTTCCTGCAAAACTTTAATCCTTTCTGACTCAATGCCCTCTCTAATATAGAGCGCAACTCCTCCACCAATTTGATCAGCTCTATCATTACGATATAGTTCATACCCAGGTATCACATTGTCCCACTGGTTGTCCTCCTTCCACCATGTCTCTGAGATTCCAATCATATCTAACCTCTCATTTAGTGCTATATATTCTAACTCTCCCATCTTATTTTTTAAGACTTCTAGTATTTGCATACAAGCATTTTAGAGACTGTATTTTCTTCATATTAATTTGGCTATTGGTAGGCATGGTTAATTTGGGATCTTTAAGCTCTGTCTGCTCCATACTCGAGGGCATTTGGGCTACTTTACTCTTTCTTGGAACCTCTCTGCTTTTGGTAGTATCCTTCAAGGATACATTCTTCCGAACCATGCGCTCTTGTGCGACTGTCGGCTTTCCCCTATTATCTAGTTTAAAAGCTGCTCTATCTCCTTTTTAAAGGTTAATGCCAGCAGCCTGGTTCCATCCTGGTTAAGGTGAAGCCCATCCCTTCGGAAGAGCCCCTCCTTTCCACAGAATGTTCCCCAGTTCCTAACAAATCCAAAACCCTCATCCTTGCACCATTGTCTCATCCACGCATTGAGACTACGGAGCTCTGCCTGCCTTTTGGGTCCTGCACGTGGAACGGGAAGCATTTTGAAGAATACTATCCTGGAAGTTCTGGATTTCAACTTCCTACCTAAAAGCCTAAATTTAGCCTCCAGAACCTCCCTACCACATTTTCCTATGTCATTGGTACCGACATGTACCAAGACAGCAGACTCCTCCCCAGCACTATCTAAGACCTTATCTAGGTGGCGCGTGAGGTCTGCTACCTTCTCACCAGGCAGGCATGTTACCAGGCGATCCTCACATCCACCAGCCACCCAGCTATCTACATGCCTAATGATCGAATCACCAACTATAATGGCTGTCCTAACCCTTCCCTCATGGGCACATGGCCCTGGAGAAACTTCCTCGGTGCGAGAGGGTTTTACATCACCTGGAGGACAGGTCCTAGTTTCTGGATCACTTCCTGCCACACCAGGGTGATGCTCTCCTGTCACGTGACCTCTCTCCTCCATGGCAACAGGGATGCTGCCAGACTGGAGGTGGGACTTCAGGACTATATCCCTGTAGGTCTCGTCTACGTACCTCTGTCTTTCTTATGTCTTCCAAGTTTGCTACTCTAGCCTCTAGAGAACGGACTTGTTCCCTGAGAGCAAAGAGCTCCTTGCACCTAGTGCACACGTAAGACCTCTCACCAAATGGGAGAAAATCATACATGTGACACTCAATGCAATAGACTGGAAAGCCCCCATCTTGCTGCTGGACTGCTGTCTGCATCTTAGTTTTAAGCTTGTGTTTAGATCTTTAAGTTCTTTACTTACTAAGGGTTGCTATGGATACTTTTACTAATAAAATTGTACCTAATACGTTTAATATACCTTGTTCACCTGTAGCTTAATTCATCTCAGGTCCTTAGTGTATGACTGATTTGGATAACGAGCTGCACCTGAGAGCACCTCCTTTCTTTTAAGATGTGTAAGTACCTATAAAGCTACACTTATTAAAAGAGGGCTGCTACACAGTACCCTGTCCTGTGCTTCTGAGGTAAGCTGTGACCAACTTCCTGGGTGATTAACAGTCCTTGCTTGTCTATCCAAGCAAATATATACCTGTAAGTGTCTCTTTGTCACTGTTGCACATCAGAGCATCAGTAGGCTTTAGAGCACTCAAACATGCTCAAGGCTGCTGTGTCGGCCACCTCTGATGCAAACATCCTGTTGGAGAAGTTGGGGTAGGGTAGGCCTAGGGCATACCCATCACTGAGCACAGCTTATTTACTGCTGAGGTAGGGAAACAACAGGGGGAAGGGGAAGGATAAGGGGGTTGGTGCGATCCTGGGCACAACGGTGATGAGGGGGGGGAAGCAAAGGAGAAATGCAGGACTACTGGGAGGGGTCAGGGGAGGGAAGATGCTGGACGCTGGAGGGAAGAAGGAGGGATGCTGGACATGTGGGGAATGAAAGAAGAGGGGATACTGGACATTATGGTGATGGGGAACTAATTATGAGGGATGTTGCACTGGTGGGGAGGGACTGAAATTACTGAGGGTGAGCTGTAGGAGCGACATGACTGAAGGTTCCCCTAGGGCAGCGATGGCGAACCTATGGCACGCGTGCCAGCTGTGGCACGCGAAGGCCTTGCAGCTGGCACGCGGGAAGGTCCGCAAGTAAAATTTAAAAAAAAAAAAGCTGTCTTCTCCCGCTGCCGGGGCCGCCGCGGCAGAATCGAGTGTGCCGCGGGGCCCCCCCTGCCCAGCACAGCCTGCCCTCCCCCTCTATCCGCTCTCTCGTCGCAGCTCACAGTGACACGCGCCGGCTTTCAGAGAGCGAGGGAAGAGTTTCTCCCTCGCTGCTCTGTTAAGCCCGCGGCGGCTGATGGGAAGTTCCCATCAGCCGCCGCAGGCTTAACAGAGCCGCGAAAGGGAAACTAATCCCTTTGCGCTCTGAAAGCCGGCGCGTGTCACGGTGAGCTGCGACGAGAGAGCGGATAGAGGGGGAGGGCAGGCTGTGCTGGGCAGGGGGGGCCCCGCGGAACACTCGATTATGCCGAGGCGGACCCGGCAGCGGGAGAAGACAGCTTTTTTTTAAAAAAAAATTCCCTCGGCTGGGCTGGGCTGGGCTGGGGGGGGGTTAGGATTGCTGATGTGCTGGGGGGGGTTAGGAGTGCTGATGGGCTATGGGGGGGCTGGGGGTGGTTAGGAGTGCTGTTGGGCTGGGGGGGTTAGGAGTTCTGATGGGCTATGGGGGGCTGGGGGGGGTTAGGAGTGCTAATGGGCTATGGGGGGGGGTAGGAGTTCTGATGGGCTATGGGGGGGCTGGGGGGGTTAGGAGTGCTGATGGGCTATGGGGGGGCTAGGACAGGAAATGGGCTGATGGGGAGGGGTTAGGACTTGAGGTGGGTTGATGGGGTTAGGACTGGTAATGGGCTGTGGGCTGTTGGGGGGGTTAGAACTTGTAATGGGCTATGGGGGGTTAAGACTGGTAATGGGCTGTTGGCTGATGGGGGCTGTCTGGTAATGGGCTATGGGGGGGGGTTAGGACTGATAATGGGCTATGGGGGGGGGCTAGGACAGGAAATGGGCTGATAGGGAGGGGTTAGGACTTGAGGTGGGCTGATGGGGTTAGGACTGGTAATGGGCTGTGGGCTGATGGGGGGGTTAGGACTGGCAATGGGCTATGGGGGGCTGACTGGAAATGGGTTGATGGGGTTAGGACTGGAAGTGGGTTGATGGGGGGGCTAGGACTGGTATTGGGTTGGGGGGTTGCTAGGACTGGAAATGGGCTGATGGGGGGCTAGGACTGGAAATGGGCTGATGCAGGGACTAGAAGGGAATGGATGCTGGGTGAGGCTGGAACTAGAAGGGAGCTGATGTTGGGGGAGGATTAGAATGGGATGGGGCTGGGAGAGTAAAATGGAGAGGGGAAAAATATTTTGTGTGGGAGGGATAAAAAATCTACAATTGGCCGGGTATTGGGAGAGTAAGTGGGGATTGAGGATGGAGGATGGAGGGGTAAAATTTGAGTGGATGAAATAGGAATGAGGAAAGAGCAAAAGGAGAAAGATTAGTATGTTAAAGCGGATGTAGAGAGAGAGAATGGAAAAAAAAACTAGAAGAGAGAAGAAAGGATAAATGGACAGCAGATGATGGAGAGTTAGCAGAAAACATGAAGAAACCAGAAGAAAGTGGCTGGAGCAATTGCAACTGAAAAAAATGCACAAAAGGTAGAAAGATATCTCTTTGACAAGTTATCAGCATGCATGCAACAACAAACATCACATTAATTTTTTTCATGTATAGATTCTTTGGGAATACACACCGAGTCCTGACACAGTTAACAGTTTTAAAGAAGTTTATCTTTTTTTTACTCAGGATACATTTGACATGTTATGTGAATAATACATTTAAAATATATTGTGTAACTGAATCAAATTCTTCCTAAATTCATTAAATTGAATGAAATCATTAAAACATTATAAATTGCCAATAAATTGAAATGAAAACCAAAGGATTGTGAATCAAATTGATTCTCTGACAATACAAAGATTCCAACCTTTACAAATGATGCTACATAGTTCAGGCAACTTTATAAAGAGTTTTTAGATACTAAAATCTTGTTGTTAAGGTTTAATTGACGTGCTGGCACTTTGAGGAAATTCTTTGGTTTTGTGCGGCAGTTTGGGCACTCGGGCTCAAAAAGGTTAGCCATCACTGCCCTAGGGCATCACATACCCTTGGGCCGGCTCTGTTGCACATGTAACATCTTAAGTGAAACCACTCTTTTTTGCATGTATTTTTTATAGAATGGCTGTTCCCACTGTACATCCTGGCAAATACATGTGTTTATTTATTTATTTGAAAACTTTTATATACCGCCCCTTCCAGAGATCAGGGGCGGTTTACAATGAACAACAGTAACCATACAGTAAACTTCTGAACATTAAAACATTACAAGAACAGTTGAACATGGTTGAGACATTAACTATTTACACTACTGCGGCTGAACATAGAAACTTTTTACAACTCGGGTCCCCGCAAAAGGGACTCCGGAATGTATTTACACTACTGCGGCTGAACATAGTGTTCTGCAGCTCCTTATACATATTTTACAAAAGACTCCATGTTCGGCAAGCCTTTTGTAAAATACCTGGAACATTTTGAATGTCTTAACTAGGATGTCTCGTTTGTGACTTAGACAGCCTATGCAAATTGGAGCTTCATGAGCGTCTGTGTGTATTTTATAAAGTTCATCACATCTCTGCCTAAACTACACCTCCAGGCCAGGAATGCCTATGCACAGTCCGCACATATGTCTGCATGCTCTTGTTCCAGGCATACTTGCATGTGTGTTTTCACCTTTACAATTTTATAATAGTCATTTTCCATTTTTGCATTTGCTGTTAAAAGCACTGGGGGGCATATCGAAAGCGTTTTAGTCAGTTAGCAGGGCCTGCTGATCGGCTAAAACACAGCGATCCTGATATTCAGCAGCATTGTCTGGATAGGCTGCTGAATATCATCACAGACCACATAAAAAACATTTGGCTAAAACCAAGGCAGTCTGCGGGCAGTTCCAGTCATTATCTGGTCAGCCGAGATATTCAACTGCTAACTGGAGAACTAAACCACTTAAAGTTAGATCATCTCAGGGGCTGTCCTAACTTAAACTGGTTTTCCCTATCTGGTTAGAAGCTGAGTATCACCGCTGACCGGGTAGCGTTGCCACTGTCCAACAAACTCAGATATTCAGTGACGGGCATCGGATAAGTTCCAGTGCCTGCATATACAAGTTTATTTAAAGTGGTGGCAGCTAGGCGATTTAAAAACACTGCAACCGCCACTAAACAGCAGCCCCATAGTTTCTATAGTGCACACAAATGAAGCCCTATTTTGCATAGGACATCTAGGTAGGATTTGGGACATCAAAGTCAGGACATTTCCAATTCCCATGTGAAAAGTGCTTTATAAAATCTTCAAAATCATTCCTAACATAAAGTATAGCTTCACACAGAGAAACTGGCTTTTATAAAATCAGCTGCCTGCTAAGCAGGTAAATTCTCGGGGTAATTTTTAAAGCACAATTGTATGCATACTTTCCTTTGGAAGAATCTTAGAAACATGTATTTATGCATGCATATTTGGCTACACAATTTTATAAGTCCTTTGCCATGCATGCTTTAGACACGGGAAACGCATGATAAAATTATCCTTGCTCCAAATATCCTCCTTTTGGGCAAATTTTATAACAGGCCAACTAGCTTGTGCACAGTTTACACCAGTTTTCAAAGAGAAAGCATGTGTATAACATTGTCTTTGAAAATTACCGCGGAAAGGGGCATATTTACCAAAATGCAGTAGTGCACTGCGCATTAAGCCCAGAAACTTAGTGCGGGGATGGAGTCGGGCCCGCACTAACACATGGAGGCATGCTCAGCACTATAGAGCAATAGTGCACACAAATGCTTAAATAATGCACACATATGTTCAAATAGTGTGCACTACTGCTCTATAGTGCATACAAATGATGGAATGGGGAAAAAAACCAAATGTTTGTGTTTTCATGTCATGTCAGGTTAAAAACAATATGAAATAGCATGGGAAATGTCTTTGCAAACAAATGTGAATGTCTAATATGCACTGGTTCTTGAGAACCCTGCTCTAAATGGCCAAAAATGAAAGGCCAGTTAGCACAAGGGACTTCATATTCTCCTGGAGTGAAGAACAGAGAGACCTCCCTGAACTTAGTCACCCATCACAAGTACAAAAAGGCCAGAAAGATATGATCAACCTTTCCCCGTCCCCCAATAGAATTCAAGGAGCCTAGTAACTGATCATGCTCCACACTCCGTCCCCCCCACAGGCAAAGAATAGGGGCCTCAATGCCCCAGCTCCATCCCTCTCCTTGTCAAGTTTCTCCCCATTTACCCTTTTTCAGGAGGGCCAAGTAAAGACCTGCACAGATGAGAGCATGGCTCCATCCCATCTGACTCCTGATCCTTTGCACTACTTTTTACCTCATGCACATGAGAGGTGGTGGGATGGAGGATGGAGATGCCTTAATTGTGTCTATAAGTGGTAGGGAAGGATTGAGTCAATGAACCCTTTGACGTCTTTGGAAGGGCATGGGATAGGTATGATTGGCCCACAGGAGACCTTAACTTATGCAGTTAGTGAATTAAAAGTGACTTGGCTAAGTCAGTGACTTCTTTTTGTGTGAATGGATAAGACTAATTTTTTCTTAGGTTGGAAGGGGGCTTGGGCCATGTTGGCCATTTAATTTGGTAACTGGAGGAGAGGTCTATAGGCTCAATGAAGAGCTCAGTGATAATTTACCCATGCTAACCATCCCAAGGTGAAAGGACAAGCCGGCACAGGGGATTCTGAGAAACATACCATGGATTCTAAAAAGAGAACACCTAATTCAAGAAAGGTATTATCTTTGAAGGTTTGGTAGGCACAGAATAGAAAAGAGCATGCTATGCTATTTCCTATGCACCCGCTAATTCCTAATTTTCATACAACATTCCCTGATATATACGTGAGCATGTGCACCTGCTGATGTCCTCTGACCCCAGGTTAGAGTGCATGCTGGTTCCTTAGAGAGCAATTTTATAAGGGGGCACCTTGTTAAAGCACATTTTAAGGTCCCTATTTTAAGCCTTTTATCATTATAAAATATCAGCCTAAGTGGCAGAGATTGCACCTAAATGTTTACAAGAACATGCATAAAATGATAGCGTTTTATAATCTACATGTATACTTGCTTATTCCACCTATGCTCTGCCCAAATAACATTGATATGCACGCCCATCGGCATATGCATCGCCATTGTACAATATGCATACTTCTACGCTTGCCAGTCTTTTATACAAGGTCATTAATGCACATATGTGACCACATATACATGTTAATAACTAAAATTACCCCAGTTAGGTGCACCCTCCCTTATAAAATAAGCCCCTACGTGTATAGCCTGATATTCCCAGTGCACACTAAGGGGCCAATTTTATGAACCATTTTTGCACATAGAAGGGCTTTTGTAAAATTACACACGGTGAGAAGAAGGTGCGCGCTTTTATCTGTCCTGGGTATAGACATTTTCTGGAGTGGAGTTTGGTGTAATGTGGGCAGAGTCACTATTTAAATGCTTAATTTATAAAATACATACAGTATGTATATGTGTACTTTTCTTGTGAACATTTCAAACCAGCTCCCAAGCAGGCATAGATGCCTGCAGCTTCAAACTGGTTGCGATTTCTGCTGATCTACCCCTAGTATTTTATAAAGGCACAATGAGGAGAATTTTAGAAGAGACGTCCAAGTGCAATCTTGGATGTCTAAGCCAGAACATCTGAAAAAAAAGCAGGCATGTCCAGATGCAGACATGATTTCACAAATGTGGATGTGTCCAATATGGACGTCTGTGAGGGCATCTACATAGACATCCCCAGAATAGTATTTCAGAACCTGAATGTCTAGGAATAGCCTAATGGTTAAGACCAGGGAAGCCATGGCTTAAATCCCACTGCTGCTAGCATTGAAATTGCGTTGAGCACTGGGGATGATGGAGTGTTTTCTCCCCTACACCCTCTGGATGTTTTTCAGCCAAACCAAGCACTTTTCAGATGCTTTTTGTGCCTGGAGCAGGTCTAAACTTAGATGTGACACCAAACCTCCAGGAGATTTCTTTGATCAGGCAGGAACGTCCAGGTTCCTGGGAACACCCCGGCCATGCCTCCACCATGCTCCCCATTCAGACATGGATGTTCTTATGCTGAGGACGTCCACAGACCTAGCTCCAAAGATGGCTCTGGAAAAGTCTTGGTGCCCATTTTTGGACACCCAAAGCATGAATAGGACTTTGAAAATGGCCTCCAATGGCACCTATGTGTATTGATACCACAGGATAAAAATAGGGGCCTTCCCAAACTCAAAACCTAAGTGATCTGCTATAAATTTACTCACCATGCAACCTTAGCATACACACTGGATTTTGTGCTGAGGCTCCACAGTGTATATTTATTTAGCCAATTTATAGCCTGCCTTATCAAAGCAGTTTACAAAGAACATTAACAGTGATTACATTTTGTACACAGATTATAACAATATGAGGTAAGGACACGCCAAAACATGTAAAACATTTTTTACTTATCAAACGAGACAAAGATACAGTAAAATGAATAACTACAACTCTACAATTTCTCCTGTAAACCAAAATATGCAGTCAGATTTGCAGGGTTTGCCTGATAATGCAATATGTTTTTTATGACTTATTCTATATCAGCTAGGTAAATAGCCTAGATGGGGAACATTGTTTCTTGAAATGAGTACTTTAGTTAATTATGTTTTAAATCTGATATAAAAATCAGGTAGCTTGAATTCTACACGGCAAACACTTGCATGATCACAACCACTATCTTCAAAATGAGGTGAGAGTTTTAGAAAAGAAGAGTGCAGGAAGACTCACCGTTTATTAACTTGTCCGGAACTGCTTCGTACATCAATGAGATCATCAAGCCCCTGGTTGCTTTAAAAAAAAAAGTTGGCTAAATTAGCGCTATTACAGTCAGTCATGTATGGAACAATGTCTGCTAAATCTTTGCAGAACTAGAGTTTTGGACAAGTTGTTAGCATTTCAAGAGTTCACAGCTCATGCCAAGTTTATAGGTCTACCATTTAAATGTCTTCATTAAATGTAATGTAATAGAGCTTTTCATTACACTCAAATGATCTAACAGACCTCATAATCCTCTTTCATAAGTATAGTTTGAAGGAATTTTATAAATGGTTACATGTACCAAATACAGTACATTGCACCATAATTTGGTTGGCAAAAGAAATTTAAGATTGTAAGAAAATAATCCATGATAACTTATGGTGTTTGTTATAGAGGTTCTGAGGTTTGTTTGTTTTTTGCAGGGTTGTATGGTACTTCAGAAAGCATCTGGCAGTACCTTGAGAGGCTACCATAGTTTTAATATTTATATCTTTTTGTCGGGTGAATGGTAAGGAGAAATGTCCTAGCTCCATTATTGGGGGAACATGGGGTGTGTGTTACAGAACTGAGAGGTGCATGGTTTATATTGAGATTCTGTCCCATTCCGTACAGACTCCAGACTTCACTTCCATGTAGAAGAATTAATTAAATGATACTATCAACATAGTAACTTAGTAAATGATGGTAGATAAAGACCAGCATGGTCCATTCTAGTCTCCCCAGGAAAGTGCCAGAATTGTACAGTTGTATGTGCTCCTCCAGGCAGGTTGCCACCCCCACCCCCCTCCATTTAGAAGTTATTTACATTTGTTTTGATTCCATCCTCTTGCTATGTAGTGATCCTCTGTGTCAGTCAAAATACAGTGACCCAGTGAGGATATTTCTCTTATTTTAAAATCTGACAGCATGAGTTGGCTTTGAACAGGCAGTCTTCCATTTGTTGGGTGATCCTCCTGCAGGTTGAGCCATTGTGTCAATGTAGGTGGTGGACTTTGGAGGACAGCCAAAGTTGAGGTACAGTAAATAATTATAATGGTATTTTTACTGAGTGGCTGAAACTTAGTGGTTAGAACCTTTTTTGTAGTATGTTTTATAGCTAATTTAAATGTACAGGAAGGAAGAGATATGGAAATGTCACTTTGGTTTGCCCCCCGCATTACCTGGTTTGCCCTCACTAATGCCTCCCCAAATACAGTACTTCTCTCTAGAGATGTCACTGGGCACTTAGCCTCAAATGTAATGTCTCCGTTAAAAAAATCCTCCATTCCTATCCCCTCCCAAGCAGGACTCCTCTCTGCAAATTCAAACATCTCCTGATACAAAACCCTGTCCCTGCAAATAAACACCAACTCCACCAAAGAACTCAAAAGTCCACCTTCTCCCCTATGCTCCCCTCACCCCTAATTGAAGACTGTAGGCCTCTAAGGACAGAAGTGTTGTTCAGTCACTAAATTCAAAATGGTGCCAGTTGACTTGAGGCTTCCTTTGCCTGAGGGACCTGACAGCATTAACAGACAAGTCAGCCCGCCAAAGGCATTGGCGAAAGTTAACTACATTGATGTTTTAGGAAGACCACAAGGTTTATCCACATTAAGTTATTTTAATATTAATGATCTGCTTTGTATGCAACTGCATGCAATGCAGTTATTAATCTTTTCTTTGTGGTGACCCAAAATCTTCCACATTACCAGTAACTACTACCATACCTTAATGTGATTTCTGCATACTTTAAGGGTGCAATATTTGAAGTTCAAGAAGCAAACAACAGGTCATAATATGAAGCTGCAAGGGGGTAAACTGAAAGGCAACGTCAGGAAATATTTTTTCACTGAAAGGGTGGTCGATGCTTGTAATGCCCTCTCGATGGAAGTGGTGGGTCAAATACAGTGACAGAATTCAAAATGACATGGGACAGACACAGTGGATCCCTTTACAGCAACAGGATAAAATCAAAATAAACATAACTAACTCTTATATCTCAACAAATAGGGATGACCTGTATGGAGCGGTGGGTACACCCCTAAACAAAGGCATAGGGAGGGGTGACCTGCACAGGAGCGGCAGGTGCACCTACTCTTGCCACCTTTTTGAGCAGATGGATCATGCTGGTCTTTATCTGTCGTCATATACTATGCTATGTTACTTACTTTAAACTTATTTTACCTCCCAGGTGTCAAAGACTGTCTTTAATGTGTATTAAAGCACTTCAGTAAATAGATCCCTTCATAAGAAAAGCAGGAAGACAGATAGATGAGATTCTCAGTAAGCTAAAGTAGGGTAACAGATGCATATTTGCCTCTTTCTACACGTTTTAAATTTTCCTATACGTATGTAGTCTTTCCCATGACTAGGTTATTTGCTTTACTGCAGATAAAAGCATTTGCTTTGTGAAAATATGCACATACCAGAGTTGCCAAGTTACCCAGGTCCAGGAGTGAGATTTTTTGCCAGTTCTGGGTTAACTCTGTTTTGCTATGCAGTATGGTATTTGTAGTCCCCGATTTTACCCGTTAGAATCAGCACTTTGGATCCCATAATGCAACAGGATGAGATTGTCAGAAATCCAGGACTAGCTTAAAATCTCACTTCTGGAACTGGGTATCTTGGCAACTCTGACATACTTTTAGCTTGCTGAAAATACACCCAGACAGATTTCAACATGTCTGTGTAGATCCTGTCTTTGAACCTTTAACCCTTGATGATCTTTTGCCTAACAGTATTTTTTCATTTCATTTATTACTTAAAGACCACCTGTCACAATCCTAAACCATTTAAAATAATCCTAAAACATACAAGCACTCTCTAAAGTAATATAACATAAAAACAAATATGTACCCCAGAACTTTCTGCCCCAGAAAAATGTTTTTTTTGCATATTCTACATGGCAAAATGCCTAGTAAACTGCTACACAAAGATGGCATGTAGATTTTCAAAGGCGTACTGGCAAAGCAGGACATTTCATGGGCTTTTACACCAAAGCTGTTCGAGAAAGGTAATCCCTTTTGCCCGAAAGGTGACTTTGGGAGAGGTGGGGCAAAATGGCTTCCCATGCTCTCAGTGGTTCTTTGTGAATGGGGGTTTCTGATTTCATCGGCACAAGTTCCAGTTCAGTAGACGAAATATACAACACACCTCTTTGGGGTTCTTAAAAAGCAAAACCTTAAGTGGAAACGTAATGGACTTGGAAAAAAAACAGGACTTGTGGTTCAACCGGACCTAGTAACTTTGCAGTACAGAATACAAACTCCAGAAATCCAAAAGTCAAATCTAGTCATTACAGTTCAGAAACATAAAAAATCCAATTTAGAACCCATAATTTGGAAATATCAAAATAAAGAAAATTTGCACATACCACAAACAAGGAGCCCCTCCCTTGTTCCCCTATTGGTACCTACAGATGCTAGGTGCAGACCAAGTGATAGGAGGTACTCTCTTGTCTCTTCCCTTGTTAGAGATGAGGCAGCATCTCTGAAGCAAAGCTCCCTCCAGGCATCCTTCCCTCTAGTCAAGTTGCTAAAATACAATGTGTGCCTTCGAGTCAATGCTGACTCCTGGCAATCAGCAGCTGCTGGATTTTCAAGCTAAAACTCCACTTTTCACAAGTCTCAGTAATCTATTCCAGAAGAGGAATGGGGGACTAATTCCCCTCTTCTTTCTGGTGACTGTCACACTCATTGGTCCCAGGAAATCTTCCAAGTCCCGAAGACCTGGGCACTCCAACTTAGCATGAGGGCTCATGAGTTCTTTTCAGCAACTCATTTTTGGAGACTACTCCTAATTCAGAGAGTATATGACTTGCTGACCTCTCATTCTCTTCTACATCATCACTCAAAGCCTGAAAGGGACTTTGATGCCTACAGTAGGGGACACATTTGAGGAGGCCTCTATGTATATTTATAAAGGAATTTTAAATGTGTATCAGGCACAGGAAAGACAAGTGCAAAACATACAATAAATCACAACTCTAGTGCCTCTAAAAAAGAACTGTGTTTTTGTGGGCATTTAACTGATAAAATATTATCAAAACACCACTCTGTTTTCTAAAATGTTCAACATATTCTCAGCCACACAGGCGCAGTTTAGCTTGGTTTGAATTCAGTGGAAATGTGGAGTTTTCCCCAACGCAGATGGGGAAAATCAAAAGTGGGCCTGAAGAAATGTGAAATGGATGAAGAAAACTTAGATTTTCAAACCTCCTAAGCAAATTACTTCAAAGCTATTTCAGATTTCACAAAGATCCTGGTTACATTTTGGGAGAAATACAGATTTTCTTTAAAAAGAAAAGTCTATGGATATGATTCTCCCACTATCTTTTGTTTCATCCCCTGTTGATCCTCACACTAAAAAAGACAGCTATCCAAACTCTTACTCTGCATTCATCCATGCAACTGATGCAGGCCCAAGCGACTGATAGATTAACAGCTATACTCTTTTTGGAGAAGTTTCATACGTGGCCTTCAGTATTTTCAGTTCCTTCAGTCTTTCAAGTTCATGATCAAGTGATTCATTGTTCATTTGCCTAATATCAAAATTATCCCTAAGGTACAATGCAATTTTGTGAAACATAAAAGATCAAAGTCCATCACTGAAATGACTGTCATTTGCACTGTCAGCAGCGGTACAACCATAACCCTTTCAACCACCAAACATGAGAGAGAGAAATCACACCTAAAGATTTACCCCGAACTGCTCTTCCCTGCAATGCCTTTTACTTCAATGAGTTTGTCAAGGACCCATCATTTTAAAAATAAAGGGAGATCAAAGATGGTGAGTAGTGTTAACTTCATGTGTCTGTTACCGTAGCAACTCTATCACTGATGGCAGTCTTTAAGTCTGGCAATAAGATAAGCTACATGGTACAGGGGCAGCTTTCTGCTAGTGAACACTTCTGACAGACAGTTGGACAGAACAACAATTACAAAAGGCCCAAGCACAACAGAAGCATCTCTGGTTGAGAAATATAGCTCGCTTGAAGATTTGAAAAGCTACAAGAGAACAGCCTGTATGGTTTCAACATTCAACTCTCCCTTTCTTTTACTTCTTCCTGAGTCTCATACTGTATATTGCTAATCATATACAGGATAATTTCTAGAACCATTTGGATTTATACACATAAATTTGGATTTTCAAAAAACATACATGTGCATTTCCTCAAAACATTTGTGCATACTAAAGAGTAGGTGTAAATGTATGTAGGTATTTTTGGTGAGATTCTTTTCAATGTATGCACGTACATTCCCTTTGCAAATCAGTGTAACCTATGTGTGTATTTGATGCACCAATTAGTCTGGTTGTTACAAAATGACCCCCATAGCTACTTCAAACTCGGTAGTAGAGAAAAGCATCAGAGAATCGAAACAGAAAATCATCTGTGAAGCAAAAATGGTAAACCGAGAGGCACTGAGCTCATGGAGCCAATGGCACCTTTCTTTGGCATACAATAGGCCAGCATGTATAGACATACGCATAAGGGCGGACCCATCCAGCTCCAGGAGGAAGGATGGGCATAGGCATGGTCACAGTATCCCCTGGAATATGTTGACACAGGTGTGGTTGTAGATAAGACACCACGAGCACCATTTGGAATGCCAAAGTCACATAATAAGGACTATCATTTGGTTAAGTGAGGTCATCAAGCTATACGTATGTTTCTTGTGGAGAGATTATCCCAGGGAACGGGGTTGTCAGAGGTGGATCAGAGCAGCATCAAGCTGGCTGGGGTGGTGTGTTTGCAGCCAAAGGCTTAGGTATGAAGGTTAAAACACCTTGAACCTACAACATTATATAGATAGATAGATAGATAGATATAGATATATATAAATATAGATAGATATATAGACATAATCCCCTATGTGCTCAGAGGATGTCTGGATAGATACAGACATGCATCTATAAAGAACATTGTGCATAATGGCCTCGTCTGTATCCATGCTTCTTTTTTGGTAAGGAATAGTCAATCATTCCGGTTCAGTGGTCATTTGGGTATCTTTATTGAACTTATCACCTGTCTGGCTACTGCCCAGTTTGGAGAAGGGAAGGAATAGGAAGAGTATGCCTATGGTGAGTGCTTAGGACTAAATGTAAAACAGATTAGGCATATAGACATGGCAGAAGAGTGGGATATGTTGATAGCATCCTGGGTGAGGACTTGCCTGAGAATATAAGGCCCGTGGCCTTGGTGGCCTGGGCGGAGTAGCCTGCTGCTAAATGCTGGTGATAAGACCCCTCTGTACCTTGAAACTGCTGATCCTGTGGCCCTGCAATTCTATGCCCCACTAAGGGGAAACAATTCTATGCCCCACTAAGGGGAAACAAAAGATGGGGCATACTGTATCACACAGACATCCCAGTAATTGAAAGATACACATAATGCTTAAGACCAAAGCATGTTTCAGTGGAAATGAAATTTGAGAGTAAGGACTAGATAGTTGGAAAAAGTATACCTAAGACTAACATCAGGAAATATTTCTTCACAGAAAGGGAAGTGAATGAATGGAACAATTTCCCAAAGGAGGTGGTGGAGGCCAAAAGTATTGGAAGTCAAGAAAGCACTGGACTCAAGTGTGTGGTTGCAACTGTAAAGTCAAGATTGAGTAGGAAATGCAGTATTAAAATGCAAAAGGAAAATAGACAGACTAGATATGCCTTGCAGCCTTTATCAGGTGCTATATTCTATTTTTATATGTATCTTTCTTGAGAGTCAATACAGCTTGATGTAAACACTAACTCAAGGTCAGGAGAAGCCTAATGATAATACTATGACATAAGCATGTATAATCAGGTGGAGATTACCTAGGGTACAGCATAAAACTTTATGAATCATGAAAGATTGCAATCCATCACTAAAATGACTTTCATTTCTGCTGAAATCAATAACTGTAGAACCACAACCATCTTCAAACCACCAAGCAGAGCAGAGAAACCAAATTAGACTGGAAGACTTACGTTTTGCCACGATTTCCTGTACTGTTTTTTATATCAATGAGATTATCAAGGCCTCCATCTCTTTAAAAAATAAAATGAAAACAGGGAGGTGAGCAGTGTTACCCTCATCTGTCATTTATTCTAGCTAAAACCTCCACAGATCCAAGGCAATATGTCTATAGGCACTAAAACTTCTAAAGTAGTTATTTAACCTCTGTAATTTATACAAAATTGTCTCAGGAGCTTCATAGTGAAGTCTCACTGCCTGATATTCAAAGGCATTTATCTGGATAATGGCAGCCACTACTCAGATAAATGCCTCAGCCACTGCTGTCTGTAGATATTCACTAACTCTAAAAGAAACTCCCGACCCCCTTATCCTAATTAAATCTACTCAAACCAAGGAAGATAGCAATACATATCTAACTTCAAACCCTAAGAGGCTTGAACATTCTTAATCTGTGGGTCCTACTATATGAAGCATTAAGAGGACAAACATTAACCCTTATTAGAATGAATGGGAAAAGAAGCCTCAGAACCAGGGCTAAAAGGCTGAAACACAGCAGCTTTCAGCTACTAATACAGCTCATGGAGTTGCCCGCGATTGTCATTCATAGGCATCTAAAAGAGCGTGTATGTTTTTACAATTTTTAAATGCATTTAAAAAAAATAGAAAAACACTATAAAAACATAAAAACAGTAACACTATAAAAATAGAAAAACAGTATACAGACCTGAGCACAACATTTGGCCAGAAACATATTTAACCAGTGGCACACTTTAAAGTTATATAAAGTGTTTCAAAATGGACCGTGTATAGCTTTCACTCAAACTAGAAATTTGAGTGACATATTAGTGTATTCTGATTTTTAACATCATAATATGGAAGGACAGCATACAGCATGTGGTCATTGTTTGATGTGTTTTACCATCGTGACAACTAAAGAGTGGACTGACCCTTAATCGGGTATTATTTATCTGCTTAGGCTGACAACTACTTGCCAATCCATGTGGGTTATATATTTAATCATTTGTCCTTGTCTTAAGGTGTACGTGGACCGGACTGTCTATAAGATCAAAGTGCAGAGTCTCACTGAACATAAATCTCGCCTTTATAATGAAGTTGTAACAGTGCCAATTGTACAACACTGGATTTCCAACATCAGTGCATCATCTACAATAGCTTGTGATTGATGGCATAAAGAATCCTTTGTATGGTCAAACTGAACAGCATTTAGCTCGTCTCGAGCAGAAGTGGATTTTTACTTTGAACACAGTCCAGCCAATGGGATGGAATGAAACCTTGGATTGGTTCACAGCTTTGTAACCTGATTGGTGGGTGTTTGTGCTTGCTTGCTTGCGTCTCTATAAAATAAGCTGGAAATTGGTGCCTTCTTGCCCTTTCCACCTAGGTGACATTTTATAAAAATTACCCTCTAAATGACTTTGAATGTAAGCTGCTTTACTAACATATATATGCATATTATCGATAAAAGGATGTAACATGAGGGTAAACTCCTTGTGCAAATATGCGTCTCTAATGACAAGCCATCGTTGCTCCTCTCCTCATTCTAGATGTGTATTTACACAAGGAGTTTACCTGAATGTGAAATGCTCACGGTCGGTGTTTGAATTCATTCATAGTCATATACATGTAATATTCATTTTTATTTATGTATTTCATGTAACATCCTATTATTGATTATATGCATATATATGTTAGTAAAACATTGTTCATTTAATTAATTAGTTAGTTAGTTATATATTTATGCAAGCATGTCCTTATATATATAGTTTTATGTCACATCATTTTATTGGTTTTTATTGGTTCTTTATATCCATTATTAACATATGGTATTTTATGATGTCTTTTTATATTTCTATGTAGTCTGGGCACTTATGATAGATAGGGACTTTTATGTCTGTATTTAAATATGTTGTAATTGTTTTTTATATTTTTAAATTTTAATGTTTTAACATTTTATTTATGTTATTGTCTCCAGTACTCCAAAAAAAACCCTGAGGAAGGCACCGCCGAAACACAGCCATGTTGGGTTTGGCTTTTATCAACATTGGTTGGTGACTTTCTAATAAAATGTTTCTTGAAATTGCCATGCTTTGGAATGGGTTTACCTGTTTGCCTGGGCAGAGAAGAACCTCCTAGCCTTGTTTGCTCAGCACATTCCCAGGATAGACAATATGGAAGCAGACTTCCTCAGCCGGCACTTTCTGGATCCTGGAGAGTGGGAGTTGAGTCAGGAGGCATTTCAGTTGATTTTGCACCACTGTGGTCACCCTGAAGTGGATCTGATGGTGACCCACTCCAATGCCAAAGTTTTCTGCTTCTTCAGTTGCCCTATGAAGACGGGCTCAGAGGGTGTCGATGCCCTGACCCAGCCTTGGCCAAGTATTACTGGCTGTACGTGTTTCCTCCATGGCCCTGGTAAGGCGTGTGATTTGGCGTATAGAACACCACCCAGGCAGGATTGTTCTGGTGGTGCCAGACTGGCCGAGAAGACCTGATGTGGCTCCTGCAGGTGCCTCCTCTTCAGTTGCCTCTATCTCGGGGCCTGTTGCAGTAGAAACAGATTTTCTTGGAGAACCCAATTCACTTCTCGCTTATGACTTGGCTCTTGAAAGGAGATGGTTAGCATGTAAGGCTTACTCTCCAGCAGTGGACTCCATTCTGCTCAAAGCATGGAAGAGTTTTACTAAGCTGGCATACATGCGGATCTTATGCCTCTTTTGAGCAATGGTGGGGTGCCCAACAGTTGGCTCCTGAGGCGGCCTAGCTGCCATCTCTGTTGGCCTTCTACAGGATGGCCTGGATAAGGGCCTTTCACTTGGCTGCCTGAATGTTCAAGTAGCAGCGTTGGTCTGTTTCCGAAGTCCAGTGGCTGGTAAGTCTCTAGCCTTGCACCCAGACATCTCATGCTTTCTCCAGGGGGTTCGATGTCTGCATCCTCCTCTCTGGTCTGTGATCCCTTACTGAGATCTGTGTCTGGTGCTCAGGGCCATTGAAGCACCCTACTTTAAAGGACTTTATGCTCAAGATAGTCTTCTTGGTTGTGATTTGTTCTGCAAGGGGGCAGGATCTGTCTTGCTGAGATCCTTATCTATGTTTTTCAAGGAGGCTATTTCCATTTGGCGTGTGCCTTCCTTTTTGCCTAAGGTGTTCTCTCCCTTTCACATGAACCAGGTGGTATTCTTACCCTCCTTCTCAAAAGAGTAGTGTCGGGGGAAGGATAAGGATCTTCGCCTTGTGGTTGTCTGGAGGATGC
Source organism: Ichthyophis bannanicus (assembly GCA_033557465.1). NCBI lineage: Eukaryota > Metazoa > Chordata > Amphibia > Gymnophiona > Ichthyophiidae > Ichthyophis > Ichthyophis bannanicus. Next base: position 397,361,206 of record CM066035.1, read on the forward strand.
TTCTCCGGTACTTGGAGGTTATGAATTCCTTTTGTAAGTTGTGATAAGGAAGCTTATCATAGCTCAGGAAGGAGCTATAGAAAAGGTGAAGTGACTCTGAACAAGCAACCTGTCAGTTCTGGTAGAAATAAGAAAACAGAATTTTCCCATAAAAGACTACCAGTCCCAGAATGCACCAGGTTTCCAACAGCCATTAGAGGAGCTGAAGTGGGGAAACGTGTGTTCAATCAGGAGGGCTATGAGGTAATCCCTAAGCACTCATCTCAAAGGGCAGGGCCTTATTCAGCACAGCTGCGCTGTGTTAGGGAGGAGCACTCATCTAAGCAGAATAAAGGTAGAGTTTATTCTACAGATCATCATCTTCATGATCACCTTGGATATACAGAGAATTATCCTCAGTTTCATCTGAAGGATTATCAGAAGCAGAAGCCAAACCGGACGGACAGAGAGGGAAAGAAACCCTTTGGAAGAAAGAGGAGAAAAGCCTTTGAGAGGTCTAGAAGAGTCCAGAGCAGTACGTATACTGGGAGGCATTCCAAGGGCCAGCATACACCATTGGACTGGGGAAAGCCAGAGGAATGGTGCTGCAGAGCTAGGAATCTCCAGACGATACCTGTGAGGGAGACGGCTGCACGTGGAAGGGACCCTAAGACCCATGCCAGAAGGTATGTGAAGAGAGATCCAGTGTCCAGGGATCTGGATTGGAAGGCTGGACATAAGAACTGGACTACATACTGGCCAGGCTATATAGAGAGGAACTCTAACAGCAATGGAAGCTCAGGTATGAACACTGATCTATGCCCTAGCTATAACCTTGAAAGACAGCAGGGAAACAAGTATTCTCCTGAAAGTACTACATTGGGAGATTCATCTGTGCTAATCCATGATATTGAACCCATGCTTGTTGAAGAAGAGGGGGTGATAGCAGATGAAGAATCTGTTTACATGGACTGCTCTCTGTCTAAACTCCTTTGGTGATTTTCTGTTATAAAGTACAGCAACCATCACAAAGAAATACAAACTTGTTCTTTAATATACTCAGAAAAGCTCCTGTGTAAGATTTCTAGCCACGCAGTAGAAAGCAAGCCAGCTAAGGGGTTTCAGCTGGATAACTGCTAGCAATTGAGCCTTACCTAATTGCTTGTGAGCTCTAAGAGAATCACTTCTGAATCTATGTGGGAAGATATAAGAAGTTTACCTGAAAAGAACAGTTTTTTTCCTTCTTTGTGGCTTTTGGTTTGTTGTTTGATACATGCTAAGAAAATATTAGCTAAGCCTACAGAAAAGACCAGTTTGTTATCAACCAGGTCTTATTTCTTTTGCGTTGATTGCCTGACAAGTTTAAAGGTTGTTTTCCTGATTTTGTTTTTTCAAGTTTAACACTGAAAGCAAGTAACCTGATTTATGTGCTACCAAGCATATCTGTGTTGGGAGAAATAACCCCATAAATAAATATCTTATTGGCTTTACCCAAAAGCACAACTAAATATTGTGAATGAACTGCATTGCCCACAATTCCTTGCAAATCATATAGATATATGCACTTGCCAAGACTGTGAAGATTCTCACCCAGGCAGCCGTCTGACAAAGTTCGACCATCATTTTGTGCTGTATGCTGGCCCATACAAGGGTAATGCAGCAGCTAAGTTGACTGTGGGTTGCTGGATTAAGGAGGCCTTTGCCTCAGTGTATCTGTTATGAAACCGGCTGGTTCTGGAGTGTTTGCGTGCCCATTCTACCCAAGCGTAGGTATTCTCATGGGTGGAGAAGAGCTCAGTAGTCCCTGCAGACATTTGTTGGTCAGCAACATGGGCATCACGTCCCACTTTCGTCAAGCATTACTGCTTGGATGTCAATGCGAGGGTGGACACGGCCTTTGGCTTAAGGGTTTTGCAAGAAGTTGTGTCTTCTTCCTACCCAGTGGAGTTGTAGCTTTGGTACATCCTACTTGTCTGGACTGATCTAGCAGGATGAAATGGAAGGTGACATTTTACTTACCAGTTAATGTCCTTTCCTTGAGTCCTGATAGACCAGTCCAAGACCCGCCTCTGAAGCTGTATTTACTCTGTTCTTCTGCTGTGGTACCCTTGGGTCCATTCTGATTTTTATACTTGGCTCTGCAGGTTCATCGTCTTCTGTCAGCCTTATATTTTATGCTTTCCCTGTACATAGTTCTCTACTGTTGATCACTGATTGTTGCCCACGGTTGAGGTTGTGTGAGGCTTGCCATGTTTTTCCCATATGCTTTGGGACGAATACTGAAGGGACCTCTGAAGGCTGAGGCGAATAGAGGCATGAGAGTGATGTCATTGAAACCTAGGCTTTTCATTCATTCTTTGTCTCCACCAATCTGCTGGTAGGGGAACAGACTGGTTTAGCAGCACTAAAGGAAAAGACATTAACTGGTAAGTAAAACGTCACCTTCTGTTTCATAGCCAGGGCCAGCTGTACAATTGCGCTACTGTGTTTTTCACACATGGCCTCACTTTTCTGTCATGCTTTTCAGCCTCTACTGACTTATGCAAATGAAGACCCAAAATGAGTCTCTGTGCATTGTTCCGCATCCCCCAAGGTCTCCCCCTCCTTTCAGTAGGTATAAATGTGTGAGAGCTTTGGGGTCAGCTATTTGTTAAAAGCACACAGGTGCATATGTTGTCTTTATAAAATGGAGAAATGAAATGTCATTTATACGATACTGGAACCTAAAAATGAGAGCAGATCCCTGAGGCAGAAAGGTATCTTCAAAACATGATATATCATTTCAGTGTTTGGAGCAGAAGTGGATCATGAACAGCTATGCTTTTTAGAGCAGATAAGTAAAATTTGTTCTGAGCTATTTTTCAACTTCTGGATATAGCGGATTTGTGATAAATAGACTATATTCGTGAAATAACAAGGACCGATGCTGAAACTGATGAGAGAGAGATGAGAAACACCCCATTCTACTCTCTCTATTATTGTTTTGATGGTCCTTTAATGATTATATTTTGGACTGTGGAAGTTTTAGGTGCATCTTTACTAAAATCTGCTAATAGCATGAGGTTTAGCACATGCTAATTGTGCTAAGGTAATCGTTACCCCACTTAGCACGGGTTATGGTAGAGACTATGCGGTTCAGGGTTAGAGCATGCACATTATGATTAGCACAGTCATCTTTAATGCATGCTAAGTGGTAATGTTGCACCTCACTCCTTAGTGGGAGGGAGGGGGTGAAACCCACGCTAACAATATTGGGACATGTCAGGTAATGCCGGCCCATCCACTAGTTGCATGGCCTGCCACCCACCCAGCTAAGCTGTGTTGCCCTTCCCCCTCCCTGCTGAGCCGTACCATGCTTCTGCCCCCTGCTTCTGCTGATTCCAGTGGCAGGGGGGACAGTTAGGTTCAGCGGCTGGCCATGTGCTTCGACACACATGGTCTGCTGCTTCTGAACCTCCGGAGTTATGTCGGAGGGGGGGTCACAAGCGGCAGACCATGTGTGCCGAAGCACATGGCCTGCAGCCAAGCTGAGCCATGCCCCCCATCAAACCTGCTGCCGGAATCAGCAGTAGCATGGCTCAGCATGGGGGGTCACAGCTCGGCATGCGGTGTGTGGCACGGCTCAGGGAGGTCGGTACAGCCAGGGCTTCTGCCTATATCAGCAAAAACCCTTGGGCCAGCCCTGATGCAGGCACACATGAAAAGTGAAAGAGGGAGACTGGGACCAACCCAATTAGAAAAATAAAATGCCTCCACAACAAAGGCAGAAAAGAAAGCAATTATCCTCAAGTTTTAAGGATTGGAATGTGTCAGCTTTCATCTGTTCTCTTTTCTTATTTTGCAAAGCACAGGAAGACATGCATTTCTGTTTCTGTTTCTCTTTTTACGGTATCACACAGCTCGTCGAGGATCATTTTAAAAGGGGCCCCAAGGTTTGAAGGTGAATAAGGCACCTTTTTTAGCCTACTTAATAAGACAAAAGGTGTCTATGTGCCTATGTGTCTTTAAAAAATACTAGCAAGAATCCAGCAGAACTAGTGCCCTGATTGTGGGCCCTGACATTTACGCCCCTCCCAATCACCTCCTCTAAGTGTGCCTGCTTGCCCTTTGTGTACTTTTAGATGTGACCTAATATTATCAGAGGTCTTTTACATGCATAAATCATTGTTTTATGTGCTTAAAAGGTTTACAAAATAATCATAGAATCTAGCTGTTTTTATTTGCAAATTTCTGTTTTTAATTTGTGATTCTTTATTCTGTATTAGGATGATGGCAACATCAACCTGAGTGTCCCAGATCTTCAATGCTAGGCAGAGCTGGGCCTGGTTAATATTTGCATGGAAGACTACCTTGGAAGACCAGTTGTTGTAGATTTGCTACATAGAAGAAAGACCTGGAAATCTACTTCCAGTCACACTTTTCCAAGAAACCACATAGTTACAACATGGACAACCATTCAAAGGGTTTGCCAATAGTCAACATAGACTTGATAGTACTTAACAACTATGACATTGTTCTATATTAGAAAAAGCTCTGCCCATGTTCTGCTTGTGTGTCTGAAGTAAAGGTTTCTGCTTACTTGAGCAGCATGAAGAATCAGAAACAGGCCAAAGTTACGTGGACCAGTCCAGGTTTTCATTACACGATCTTCCCGATACAAATAAAAGACCCTTATTCCTAAGAAGTGGAACTCAACTCAAATTTGAACAATGACAGTTTGGGGACAGAAGTAGTGTTGTACACAAAACAAGATAGGGACCTTGGAGTGCCAATATCTGATGATTTCATATTGCCAAACAATGGGAGAAGATAGGAGTGAAAATCAGAGGAATCCTATGGTGAATAAATTCCGATACAAAATTGTCCTTGGTGGGATCACATATGAAGAATGGAGTCTATTTCTGGAGATCACATCTCCAAAAAGCTAAAGACAGAACAGAAACATCTCAGAAGAGGATAGCAAAAATAGTGTACAGCTTGCCTCATAAAACATCTGATGTAAAACCTCAGGATCTAAATCTGTGTACCACTAAGGGGAAACAAAACTTATATATATCATAGAGACACTACAATAACTGAAAAATATATATAATGCTTAAGACCAAAGCATATTTCAATGAAAGGAAATTCTAGACAAAGGGCTAGGTAGCTGGAAAAAGTATATCTTAGAGTAGACTAACATCAGGAAATATTTCTTCACAGAAAGGGTAGTGAAGGAATGGAGCAACTTCTCAGAGGAGGCCAAAAGTATTAGAATTCAAGAAAGCATGGGACTCAAGTGTGGGTTGCAGGAGTAAAGTTGAGATGGAGTAGGAGCTGAAATATAAAATGTAAAAGGAAAATGGGTAGACTAGATATGTCTTTCAGCCTTCATCTGGTGCTATATTCTATTTTTATAAATATCTTTCTTGAGAGTCAATACAGCTTGATGTAAACACTAACTCAAGGTCAGCAGATAGTACTATGACATAAGCATGCATAATCAGGTGGAGATTACCTAAGGTACAGCATAAAACTTTATGAATCATGAAAGATTGCAATCCATCACTAAAATGACTTTCATTTCTGCTGAAGTCAGTAACTGTAGAACTACAACCCATCTTCAAACCACCAAGCAGAGCAGAGAAACCAAATTAGACTGGAAGACTTACGTTTTGCCACGATTTCCTGTAGTGTTTTTTATATCAATGAGATTATCAAGGCGTCCATCTCTTTAAAAAATAAGATAGAAATAGGGAGGTGAGTAGTGTTACCCTCAACTGTCAGATTCAAGGCAATATGTCTGTAGGAACTAAAACTTCTCAAGTAATTATTTAACCTCTGTAATTTATACAAAACTGTCTCAGCAGCTTCACAGTGAATTCTCACTGCCTGATATTCAAAGGCATTTATCTGGATAATAGAAGTCACTACTCAGATCAATGCCTCAGCCACTGCTATCTGTAGATATTCACTGGCACTACCCGCATAGCACCGGTGAATATCCTTACAGACTGCCTCAGCACTTTGCTGGATAGCGCCAGTGCAGTATGTGTGCGATCCCAGACATGATCTAGACAGCACAATGCGATACTCCCTGTCATGTTAGCAGATACCTTTAGGCGAGTAAAACGTTGTCCTCAGTTATTTGTATAGTTATCCAAATAGCAGACTGAATATTGCCCCTATCCGGTTAACTTCAGTGCTGCCTGCATTGTGTGTATATTCAGGACTTCTCACCATCAGCATAGTGGCACTGAATAAACATATTGTATTTAAGTGCATCAGCCAGCATTTAAAAACACAGGGCTCGATATTCAAAGGCAGACCTGAAAACTGCGTAAATGCATGGTTTGTGCCACTGAATATCCATGGGTACTGCTGCTGCACATCCCGAGGCTAAATGGTTAGCGTCGGACTGTTCTGGGGCGGCCCCCGTCAATAACCGGGCAGTGGTGACATTCAGCCGCTGCTCAGTTAGCAATACATGGCAAAGGCGTGGTAAACACTGGCCTAACATTCACCACACAAGCTAATCAGGCAGCGACTGAATATCTCTGCTGCTGCCTCGTTAGCTTCTCGGTAATCCAGGAAACCCGGATATTCCACGTTCGAGCCTGGATATGGGTCCAGCATTAAATGTCTGGGTTTAAAGTTCAGTGCCGTCAGCTAGCCGCTGTAGGAGCACTAGCCACCGGAGCGGAATATCGGGCCCACAGTGATCACAAAGTAAAAATATTGGTACATCACTTTCTATTTCTCGCCATACTGATCTCTGCATTCCAAGGGCTCTTTGCCTTTGTAAGTACTTGTTGTAACACATGTACAAGAAAGTACAGCAGGTGAGGCTTTGGATATGTTTTGTTTAGTGTCATCATTGATTTTAAAGAGTTTTGGCTCTAAAAATATCTGACTGAATGAACTCAGATCCATGGAGTCAGCTATTTTTCTTTTTATGTTTCAAGTAGAATATTTGTGAATGAGAAGGATGCCTGTGTTGCTATGGCAGCAAACAGATAAAGAGGACGACTGAAGCACAGAAAGGGGGCTCCCAGCCTTACATAGCGTTTGCCGATTTATTTAGTTCAGCTTATTAATTGCCTATGTTAAAAGTTTTGCTCTAGGCAATGAACAAACACAAGGGGAGAAGAAAAGCTTCTGCAACCCAAAAGGAACGAAGGAGCACGATGCCCAAAAAAGACAATAAGAATAATGGAGTGGAGGAATGGCCTAGTGGTTGGGGCAAGGTACTTCAGGCTGGCAGGTTGGGGGTTCAAATCCCACTAGAGGACAGCAACCTTGTGCTGGAAGGACTGGGATTTCTAGTCCTACAAGGTGCTCCTTGTGGTCTTGGGCAAGCCACTTAACCCTCCATAGCCCATGCTCCCTGTAAAATAGTTATCTCCAAGTTATAATGCCCTGTTCAATGTAATTTCAGTTTGTTCAATGTAAACCGCACTGATGCAGAATAGTGCAGTATATAAGAGAATGTAAATAAATAAATGAAGGCACATTGAACAGCAGCAGCCAGTGCTATTTAAGTGGCTGACCATTGCTGCTTTAACCTATGCCCAAATATTCAGTGCCAGCAACACCGAATATCCAGTTTGGCCAGATAGTGATTAAGGTAGCCAGTCAGCAGCAATATAAAATAGCTGAATGGTTAGCTAAACGGTTAAAATTAAGCCAGCTGGAGGTCATGTAGTGTGCTGGGGAGAGCAAATGTGTTTGAGTTCTCTCCGAGGTTTTTCCTCCAACTGCACTGGCAAACTTGCTATAACCCCGATTTATTCACCTCCCGGGTGGTAGAAAACCATGAGTACTGTCCCCTGCTAATCTTCAGGTCTACCAGCGCAACAGCAGGCCAATGAAGTCGGCAAGGCGGGCTCGAGAGAAGCCCATACTGGGGCCACCCGAGATGGCAGAGGCCCTGGCTTCCCCAAGCTCTCTGGGACAAGCAGCCCTTGTGGATGATGTAATCACAGCAGTAGTTGGGGTGCTGAGTAATAAATTTGAGGAGATAAATGACAAGCTAGACTGCATGATCAAAGCCTTTGAAGCATTTAGGAGCCAACTTCAACAGGCCAAACAGCGGATCTCACAGCATGAAGATGCCATGTCCGCCGTGGGAAAAGAACTGCAGCGGCTGATGGACCTTGTGGCCAGACAAGCTGATAAGCTAGACAATTTTGAAAATCAGAGTTGACGCAATTATCTGTGTTTTGCTGGTATCCCTGAAACTGTAAAAGAATCAGAGCTCCGGGGTTACTTGGAGACCCTCTTGCCATTGACTTTACACCTGGGATAGTCTGGAGGTGCCTTTCTCATTGAGTGCGCGCATCAAATGGACTCAATTCAAGCTCAGGAGCAGAGGCTCCATAGTCTTGGCGTGTTTCCTACACTATGCCCAAAAGGAGGGTGTGTTGAGAAGGCATCGGGTCCCATACAGCCCAAAGGGATATGACTTTGGATAACTCAGGGCTATTCCCTGCAGCTCAGCCAGAAGAGGCAGGCATACATAGGAGTCTGTGAGCAACTAGTGAAGGCAAAAATTAAATTTACTATGCAGTATTTGGCCCGCTTCTGTTTTATTCCATCGGGGCCTCTCGAGTGTTTGAGTTGGCAGACTTAGCTTGGCCCTATGTCCAGACTCTGATCGGTCCCACGAGAGAGACTTCCCTGTGGGCTTTTGTGATTCTGGAGGGGGGCATCAGGAGCAACGTTGGAGCTTGGTTGGGAGATTTCGGCGGGATTGGAGACTTCCCCCCTTGGTTTTCCCCTTTGCCCCTGGACAGTATGGAGTTGCAAACCAGAAATCTCAGACCTGAGTTGAAGGTGCACCTGGGACATTGGCAGGGAGTGGCACCGGACTGACTGATGGGCCTTGGACTGTGTGACCACACTTGTAGACCCACCTGCAGGAGTATCAAGTGTCTCGATGGACCTTCTTACCTGGGACTGGTGTAGGCTGTTCTGCCCATTAGTTAATGTTCTTGTGTTTGTTGCGCAGTTAGTTTTTTCCTTTATTTATGTCTGTTTATTGGTTGTGGGGAAGGTAAGTAGTATGGGGGAGGGGAGGCGGGGGATGAGTGTGAAGATATGAGCAATAGAGTACACGCAAGCGGGTGGGATGCAAGGGTGGTTTGGGAGTGTGCATGGAGACTGAGCGGTAGAGTGTTGTGTATGGATACTGGGGATATGGACGGGGGGGGGAGGGATTGGGTATGCAGCCAGGGGTTCATGTGCCAAAGTTGTGGCTTGGCCGGAGGTTCCCACAGCCTGCTTTATTGCCTTGTGAGGTGGACAAAGTGGCAGGGACCTCTGGACCACTGTGGGTGGAGCACTCTGGCCATAGTTTGGTGAAATGTTGGCTGGGCTGGAGTGCCTTGTAGTGATTGGCTGCATATGTGGCCCACTAGCAGCAGTGGAGAGCTTCTGGCCAGCCCAGCAGGATTGGTGCATCTTTATGTGGCGTTACAGCAATTCCCTTGAGTTGTTTAACTAGCTAGCCTGATATGGTTTTAGGGAATTCATGGGACTGACGTGTGGGGTTGAAAAGGGGGTGATAGATGAGAGGGCTTGTATGGTTTGCTAAGAGGGGGTGATATGACTGGGGGGGAGGAGTGCAAGGATTAATGGATGGGTGTGTGGGGGATGAGGTGAGATATGGTGGATAGATGGTATGGATTTGGGAGATGGAGAGTTGGTGTCAGTAGGGGGAAGGGAAGGAGGCAAGTTGTGGGATGAGGGGGGTTGTTTGAGTCTTGGCATGCAGGGGGGAGGCCTTGACACACCCTAGACATGACCAGAGGTCTGAGGAGGATGGTTAGGTGTGGGGGAGGAATTGAGGGTGGATGGACTGATGAGACAGTGGATGGTGGCAAGTTCTGTCGATTGGTATTGGTTGGAAGTGGATGAGGGGGTTCTAGGCTGGGGGGACCCCCATAATTATTGGATGAGAGGCCAGTTGAGCAACAGTCATGCTGTTTGGGAGGTCCACTGTTTCCTGGAATGTCTGTGGGCTGGGGTCCCTGATTAAGTGCCATAAGATTTTGCAGGCATTGGCCCAGCAGTGCTGTGACTTGGCATTTCTGCAGGAGACCCATCAGTCAGCAGGGTAACATCCAAATTGCAAAGAGACTGGGTGGGACAAGTATTCAGGGCACCAGATGTGACGAAAAAAGGTGGCATGGTGGTGCTTGTTAATAACGGACCCGGTTTGAATGTACCAGGGTAATATCGGACGCTATGGGCCAGTATGTAATTTTAGAGGGTCTCTAGAGGGCCTCCTGGTGATGCTGTGTAATATTTATGGCCCCAACATGTCCAACTCTGTTCTGTATGCCCATATAGCATGGGAGGTACAGGAGTTTCTCAAGGGCTGTTTGGTGGTTGCTGGAGATCTGAATGTTGTTTTGGATCACCTGATGGATACATCAAGGGGTGGGGGTGGGTCCCATGATGAGACAACTTGCATTCTTCAGCGGTTTTGTGTTCAGTTGCACCTGGTTGATCCTTGGCAGTTGTTGCAGCCTACAGAGCAGAATTATTCACATCTGTCCCGAGTGCATGGCACAAGCTTGCACATGATTTATTACTGTCTGAACCCTTATTTCAGTTGGTGAAGGATGTGGTCTTACGGCCGAGTGAGCTATCAGACCACATGTTGATATAAGTGGAATTTTCTTGGTGAGCGCCTATTCCGGGACTGGAACTGTGGCTGTAGCGATTTCCATTACAATTGTATAGAGATGAACAATTTGCCCCGTATCTTCGGGAATGCTGGAGCACATATATGTGTAATAATTCTCAGCACATAGAGACTCTTGAACTGTTCTTGAAGACAGCGAAGGTGATGTTGTGGAGGATATAATAGCTTATGCCGCGCAGATGCATAAAATTTTGAATATGTGAGTGTTATGTCTAGAGCATCAGGTGGTGTTAGATAAATGCTGATGCGCATGCTGCCTGACCCCCAAAGCTCACGTTTGCTTTTTGGAGACTCAGGTGGCACTTGAGGTGCTCCATCAGCAAGCCAAGAAATCGTTGTGTATTATAAGTTTAAGTTGTACAAGAATGGCAATAGGAATGCAAAACTGCTTGGGTGATGTTTGAAGGGCATGGGGGGCTCCTGGATTTAGTCATGGTTGCGGGATGAACAGGGGACTGTACAGCTGTAAACAAAATAAATTGCTCGCTTATTTCAAGAGTTTTACCAAACATTGTATACGGGGTCCGGGTATCCCCGACTCGGATAGTAGTACCTCTGGAAGGTTCGTCTCCCCCAGTTGACGGATCCGCAGGTGCCAGCATTGGGTGCCCCAATACTGGTGACGGAGATGCAGAGAGGCATCTGGCAGGTGCAGTGTTGCAAGGCGCCAGGCACCGATGGATTCAATGCAGAATTTTACAAGCTGTTACAGCACCAATTGGTTCCACCAATGGTGGAGATGTACGGCAAGCATGTGGAAAAGGGTCGGTTTTCCTGGGGAGGTAATCGGGCTTATATTACACTACTCCCTAAATCCAGGAAAGATCACAGAGGTCTGAGTCTTATCGGCCTATTTCCTTAATTAATTTTGACCTTAAACTACTGGGCAAAATTATGGCAGATCATTTAGCCAGGGTGCTGCTAGGATTGCTTCCCGAGTCTCAAGTTGGTTTCATGCAGGGCCGGTATGCAGCTAGTAACTGGCGTAAAATTCTGGCATTATTGGAGTGGATACACGAGAGAGGACAGCCTTCATTGTTTATTTATTTATTTAATTTATTTATTTAACATCTTTTATATACCGCACTATTGTCACCAGCGCGGTTTACATGTAACAAACATATACATACAAAGAACTGTAATGCATTTTACAAGTAACAGGGATTTTGAACTTGGGAATAACAAGGTACAACTATATAAGGCTAGTTAACTATATACAGATTATTGAAATACATTAGTCAAATTTGGATATCAGTTGGGGAAATGTCTTGGTCAGAAAAGTGTCTGTGATATTTTCATGTGCGAAGGTTAGATTGGGAAATAGCTTAGGAAGAGGTGGTGTTTGAGACTCTTTCTGAATTGTGTTAAGCTGGTTATAACTCTCAGTTCTAGTGGGAGGGCATTCCAGGTTTTTGGGGCGTGGATACTGAAGGCTCTTTTGGTTGTTTCCTTAGTGTATCTGACTGTTTGTTTCGGGATTACTAATGTATTCATTGCAATTGATCTTCTGGATCTATTAGGGGTCTGTGAGTGTACAAGGTTGGTAATGGTTGATGGTGCTTGGTTGTTTATGGCTTTGAATGTAGTGATCAGTATCTTGTAGTGGATTCTTGCGTTGGTTGGTAGCCAGTGGAGTCGTTTTAGAACTGGGGTTATGTGATCTGTCTTTGATATTCCTTCAAGTACTCTGGCAGCAGTGTTCATCGCTAATTGGAGAGGATTTAATGTTGCTTGAGGGAGTCCGTATAGAATTGCATTTGCAAAGTCGATGTGAGGCATTATCAGGGCTTGGTAGACAGTTCTGAAATCTGAGGGTTCCAGTAGAGGTCGCAGGTGGCGTAATGTGCGTATCTTGTGGTAAATTAGTTTTGTTATGTTTTTTATGTGGGCTTTCATATTGAGGTGCTGGTCAAGGGTTATACCTAGGTAGCGTAGTGTAGGCTTTACTGTTAATTCCTTGTCCTTTATCTTCACGGAGGTAGGAGGTGTGAAGTTTTGGTTTCTTGTTACAAACATCACATCAGTCTTGCTGTGGTTGATTCTTAGATTTTGGGAGATGAGCCAATCTTCTACTGCTTCTACTGTTTATTAGCTTTGAAGTCAAGAAGAGTTGACACAGTTGGATGTGAGGATTTGTTTGAGACATTTCCACACTATGGGCTAGGGAAGGCCTTCTTGCGTGTGTTGCAGCTTCTGGCATGTGGTGCAGCTTCTGTATTCGGAGCCTAACATAGTGGAGATGGTGAATGGTATGTTGTCAAAGACATTTGATTTGTGTCGGGGTACATGACAGGGCTGTCCTCACTCGCCCCTTCTCTTTATCCTCTCTTTGGATCCGCTCTTGCATCAGCTATCTTACAACTCAGAGCAGGGTATTAGGGTTGGAAACTCCGAGTTCAAAGTCTCTACTTTGTTGATGGCCTTCTGGTGCATATTGCTAACCCAACTGGCTCAAGTTGAATATGGAAAAATCAGAGGCCTTGGATGTTTTGGAAAAGGTACAGTCATTGTGGGGACTCGATTTCCCATTGCAGTGGGCTGATCAGGTCTTTACCTACTTGGGGATTCAACTTCCTAAGAACCCCTGACAGCTATATTACTGGAATTACAGCAAGCTGTTAGGTCACCTGCAGATGAAAATGCATGACTGGGCCTCTCTGCCCTCTCTTTCTTGGTGAGAGTTGCTGCATTTCATATGAGCCTCTTTCCGAAACTGTTATATATGCTCCAACGTCTCCTGCTTTGGCTTCTTTGGCGCGATATTATTTCACTGGAGAGGATGGTTCGCAGTTTTGTGTGGCAAGTGAACTTGATGCAGGTGGCTTTGGCTCATCTTAAGGGGGTCTGGTGATAGGGTTGGATTGGCCTCCCAGACACTCAAATCTATGCTGGACTGTGAGGAGCAATTCTTTGAGTTTGAGGATCAGAGTGAGCTGTCTATTTCGCAATACTGTCACAAAATGATTGAGTGTCTCCCTGTATTGGATTACTCCAATTTGGAGAAGCTGTGGGCAGTAGAGTTGCATGTGACCATGGGGGCAGGCACCATACTGAAGACTATTGCACGGATTCCAGGGCTGGTGGAAGGAGTTTGTCTGTGAGAGGTGCAATATCGGGTGGTGTGTCGAGCCCAGTTCTAAGTATTTTGGATCATGAGGGCAGAGAGGAGGATTGTCCCTGGTGTGCGGCCCCTGCAACTAATTTGGAACATATCTAGTGGCATTGTGGTACAGCAGTATTGGCGCCAGGTCTGAGATATTTGACCAAATTTTTGGGGCAACAGGTGGAGATAATGGCCGACTTGGTGGTATTTGATTTGTTGAGCTCCAGAGTGCCTAAGGATAAGTGTGCTCAGCTGCTGATGTGGAAAACTTGTGTGGTAGGGAAGCAGCCGATTCTCTGGCACTGGTGTGACAGCACTGCTCCATTGTATTGGGAGTGGTGGAGATGTTTTTATGGGCTCATGCTCTTAGAGTGCCTGACTGCCTGCAGCAGTGCAAAATGGAAGGAGGCCTTTCTTGCCTTGTGGGATGTGTGCATTTCTCGGCTAGCAACACGTACCCACAATGAACTGTTGACACTGTAGGTGGGGATGGGGATGGGGATTTGGTCGGTGAGTCTAGTACGGTCCTGGGGGGGGAGGGTGTTCCATAGTGAGGTGTTGGTGGCTCCTGGGTGCCTCCTTGGTGTTGATTCCTTGGTGTAATGGGATTGCTATGGTTGAGGGCTAGTGGGGTTTGGTTCACTGCCTGGGGCTGGGGAGGTAGGGGGGTTGGGGTGAAAATGTAATGAAAATGAAAATGCAAAAAGGAAGCTTGAAAAAATGACCATGTTATGTATATATGAAGATGTTTGTTACATTGCTGCACTGAATAGTAGCTGGGCACCATGTAAGTGTCCCCACGGTACTCCGAACAATTGTTCTTGTGTTGTTTGTTGGGATTTGTGCAGTTTGGTGGCATGTTTGTCCTTAATAAAAAGATCATTACAAAAAAAAATTAAGACAGCCTTTATCTAACCTTTCACCATTGTAGTTAGCCAAATAGCAGCTCAATATCACCGCTGACCAGCTAACATATTACCATCCCCAGAATGCACCGACATTAGCTGGTTAACATAAGAGCGTTCAGTTGGCTTAGGAGAGGATGTTCAGTGGCACAAACTAGGTATTGCCACTGACTATCTCAGTCAGTGAGATTAACGCAGTTTGCAGGTCTGCAACTGGCATTAATCCTTTTCACTACGCCTCCTCCCCAATAAATATAATATGTTTCAGCCACAAATGCCTGCACCGGGATAAAATTCTGCACTTAAAAATCAATCACAATATGGCATATGTGTGAAGCGTTGTCAGTAAATCTCTCGATCTTCATAAACACATAGTCACATTTCTATCTGAATGCTCTTTTAATGCATAAGCTCTGCTTCTCATTGCCAAGGCTGCACTGAAATGATGTCACATGGAGAAAGTGACCATGGTATGCTCATCTTCCAAGATTAAGGCAGAACTCCAACGAGGAAGAAAGGTGCACCTATGAAAAAGCGGCAGCACTCAACCACTTGATTTAATTTCGGGGTCTAACAACTAATCTCATTTGCATTTCCCTCCTAAACCCTACCTGTGGCTTTGCAGTTCTGCCTCTCCCTGGCGCTGCCCCTTCCTTACCCTTCTCCCTGTACGATTTCACCAGAGCTTTTGCAATTAAATAAAAGCTTTCAGTCAAGTGTCTGTGCAGGATGTCTCGGTCTATAGAATATAGGCTTGTGTATTTAGCTGTAAATGTTCCCTTTGGGTCCATGATAACTGAACAAAGCAACTACAGATATTAATTTGACTTTATGATTGCTCCTGCTTCAGAGCGAGGGCAGCCCTACAACTGAGCAATTGTGTTTTTCGCACATGGCCTCACTTTTCTGCCATGTTTTTTTAGCCTCCACTGATATGCAAATGAGGCCCCAAAATGAGTCTCTGCGCATGGCTCCACCTCCTCCAAGGTCGTCTCTCCTCACAGTGTGTATAACTGTCTGAGAGATCTGAGGCATGCTATGTATTAAAGGCACACAGGTGCATATGTTGTCTTTATAAAATTAACAAATAAAATGGCATTTATGTGATATTGGAACCTAAAAATAAGAACAGGTCCCTGAGGCAGAAATGTATCTTCAAAACATGAAATATCATGTCAGAGTCTAGAGTATAAGTGGATCATGAACAACTATGCTTTTTGGAGCAGATAAGTTAAAATGTTTTTATATCTACTGCTGGATGAAGCTGACTTGTGATAAATTGACTATAACTGTGAAATAACAAGGACTGACGATGAAACTGATGAGAGATCAAGAGAGAGAAAGACGTTCCATTAGTTCATCACTATATTTTGGACTGAGTTTGAAGTTTTAGGGACATATTTACTAAAGTGTGCTGGTTAGTATGGCATTTAGGGCACAGTATGTTCACTGCGGTAATCAACCGCACCAAAAATGCAGTTGTGCTAAAAATCCTATGCCAACTACTGAGTGCGGGTGGGGGCGGAGACTGGATAGTTCAAACTGCTTAGTGGGGGGTGGCACAGAACCCACGCGAATTACACGGAGACATGCCGCGGCATACCTTCATGTGTTAGTGTGGACCCAACACCACCTCCATGTTGTTTACAGCTTTATGCATGGTGCACTGCTGCATTTTAATAAACATGCCTCTTAGTGCATTATAATCCTCTTGTTAACTGCTTTCATGTGGTTGTTGTTCAGCCTCTATAAACTAAGTGCAACATATTCATCTATGTTTTTTGACTGCCTAGGCAGCTTTTTTTGAGCATTATCCTCTTTCTCTTATTTCAGAGTGAATCATGTTTTATATTTTGCTCCATTTTTGTCATTAATGTGGATTGGATTTGCATTTGAGATTTAATTCTTGCTTTTCCAAATCTGAGCTCAAGGAGGGCTGCATACAGGTGGAGTAGGCTGTGTCTAACTATGTCATTTGTCATGACCTGTTACTGATAGTATCTGTAGGCACTTTTTTATCAATTCAAAAGTGATTGATATTGGTGAAAATGTAACTGGTTTATCCTTGGTAAATAAATGCATCCCACAAAAAAGTAAAAGCAAAATGCACAATGGGACTTGTGGTCTGTTAGAATGGCATTAGGTTTTATATATTGTATTATTTTAATTGACTTGATGTAATTAAAGAGATTTTTAGAATAAATCAGCAGCTACAGCTCTGAACTGAGAAGAGCCCCCAGCTTCTTCCAACCAGGAAATACAATTACAAACCTATGCACATCTACAGTGGTGTGCAAAAGTATGGAATCACTTGTAAGTTTGACATTTTTTCAACTTTGTGACCTTATATCTTAATTTTGCTTTCCTCCCAGTGGCTTTTTCTGTGTATCTCATGATAAGTGATAGATTTGGCTATTAGGGCCAACTTTTAGTATTGGTTTGGCCCTTATTTTCTGAGTTTGTTCCCCATAGTTGTCCTGTTGATAGATTTTCTGTGAAAATTGCATAATGTACATCGTTGGCCAACGATATATTGTAAATATGCTTTAAAATATTATGGACGCACAACAGGTTTCCTTCAAATTAATGTAGGAGGCCTTGAAAAAGGCTGTTTTTATGTGTCAGTGATGGCTCAGTATTTGATGGGCCACCCTTTGTTCTTGATCACCTGACTGTACCTTGTCGGCATTGAATGAACCGGTCTGACAAGGTGATCATTGGTGACAACGCGGTTCCAAGCTGCAATGAGTGACTCAATCAGCTCACGCTTTGATGGTGGATGCCTCTTGGATATTTCCAAGGCCACCTTGTACTACAGGTTCTCGATTGGATTCAGATCTGGAGACTGGGTAGGCCAGTCCATTGACTTGATGTTGTTCCGCTGCTTCCAGCTGATCACCTGTCTGGAGCGATGGAAGGGTGCATTGTCACCTTGGAACAGGAACTGGCCAGGAAACAGCTGGTGTGCTGATGGCACCATGCACTTTTGCAGTATGGTGATGTACTTGGCCCCGTAGACCATTCCATTGATGATGTGAAGATGTCCAACGCCACTGGCCGCCATGCAGCCCCAGACCATGACCTTCAAAGGATGCTTCAAAGTGAGGTTGAGACACTCCGGCTTGAATTTTTCTCCAGGAGATCTCCCCACATAGGTGTGGGCCTGGTTACCAAACAGGCAGAAGGTGCTTTCATTGCTGAATAGCACCTTTTCCCACATTTCAGTTGACCAGGTTGAGTGCTTTCTCGCCCACATGATCCAGTTGGGCCTTTGTATGTCAGTCATTAGTGGCTTATTCCGTGCTTTGCAGTCCCGGAGACCAAACTGCAGGCACCGGTGACGAACTGTTGATGAACTGACAGTGATCTCACTCTTGTCTGACCACTCTCGAAGTAGCTGAGGAGAGGTCAACTTGCGATTAGTCAGTGAAATGCGTCGTAGTGCGCGGTCCTGGCGTGATGTTGATGCACATGGATGACCTGAACGAGGCTTGTCCACCACTGAACCTGTCTCTTTCTTCTTCTGTACAATCTTAACAACAGCGCTCTGACTGTAGCCAACTTTCCTGGCTATCTGACGGCTTGAAAATCCTTCCTTGCTCATAAAGAACACACGAACACACTCCTCCAACGTCAGGGTCCGAGTCATCTTCATGGTTGATCCAGAAAGCGTATGAAATTCAAAAATTCCGTGCGTTTTTATAGCTGCACTGTTGGCTAGATATCTGCATTGTGATTGGTTAGTGAAACCAGCCTCCTGATTGGTCAGAAATAACGTATGCATATTGGATAGTCTCAATCCAGTTTTGATGCAAGATCCACAAAAATCACAGTAGCTATCTCTCAGTGTCTGTAAAGTATTTAAATTAGAAGCAAGGAATGCAAAAAAGTCAACTCTGATAGCCAAATGTATCCCTTTTAACGTGGTAGAAAGATGAATATGCTGGGCTAATGCAAAATTTAAAAAAAAAAAATGTTAGAAAGTACGAAAAATGCAAAACTCACAAGTGATTCCAGACTTTTGCACACCACTGTACAATGTTTGTGCCTCTGACTGAGAAATATATTCTTTTGACAGGATTTGAAATGCTAGATGAAATATTATGAGTAAATGGTGCATCTACACCCTTCAGCCCTCTTACCTAACTATACAATGCTGAGACAGCCACTCTAACCCTTATCACCCTATCGACTGCATAATCCTTTTTCAGCCAAAAGCCAGCAGGAACAACCAAGTGACTCCTACAGTGGGAGTGGGGATCCTTTCTTAGAGGCTTTCCTACCCAGGTTTTGGGTGTGTATCCTGCCGAGTCTTTTATGGTCATGAACAGATGATGATGTACCACAAACCTGCTGACACCAAAACCAGTCTTATGGCACAGGATACCTTCGTAAAGTGTAATCCATCGCTGAAATGGCTGTCATTTATATTAAAGTCAGTAGCTATATGACCACAGTCATCCTCAAATCACAGTCACATGAAGCAGACATCGAGAGAGAGAGAGAGAGAGAACAAGATGGCAAACTTACCTTTTGCCTCCTGAAGGGCTTTTTATTTCAATGAGGCCATCAAGTCCATCTCCCCTTTAGAAACAAAATCAAATCAGGGCAGGAATGAGTGGTGCTATCCTCAAATACCAATTGTCATAGCTCAAAGACCAAAGTAATATGTGTGACGGATAGGGTTGGTCTAATTTATTCAAAAAGAAAATTTTTCTCATCAGTTTCAGTATAAAAATCTCAATCTGTATTTCAAGTATGCAGAACCATGTATTTCCCTACCATGGACCCTGTTTTTAAAGTTCTTGTTGCAAGTAAATAAATACAAAATGTACAGGAAGTGAGACTTTAAATGTACAGTGATTATATTTTGGAAGCTCTGTCCTAAAATGTAAGGCACATTCAATATGTGGCTTTAATTTTGATACAATACCTTAGAGTTACTTTCTGTCTTTATAGTCATTGTTCAAACCCCTATAATAGTTTAAGGGCTCTCATGACATTAATCTCCCTTCATATTTATCTCTGTACACCTGAAAATCCATTGTAGCTCAGGCCCATTATCATGAGCCACCAGACCACCTCCTACTGAGATGTTTAATGGCGCTGCAAGAAAAATCTGAAATGCCTTGTAGAATTCCCAATGCTCTAGAGAGCAAATGCTAGAAATTATTATTATAGTTCTGTTTCTGAAAAAAATTAAAGATGAAATTACACAAATGTTTCAACTCAAACATTTTGAATATAGATATCTGACATCATCCGAAGGGAGAATATACAAAATATTCAGCTTGATCAGAGCACCAAGTGAGCTAAGTGCTGGAGGAACATTTGCTCTAATTAAGCTTTTTTCCTTCCTTCTCCTGATATGGATTAAAGGCTCTTATCCCTGCAAATGCAATGTGCGCCAGGCCTTTCTTCTGAAGCAATGGAGAGTTAAGTGACTTGCCCAAGGCGTGCTAGTGGGAATCAAACCCTGGCCCCTTGGCAGTGCTCTAACCACTAGGCTACTCCTCCATATCCCCAAGCCCTATTAAATGGCAATCTAAGTGTATGCAGTGTGAATGAGGCGAGTCTGTGCAGCTAGACGCAAACAACAAACTGAAATCAGCAATGGGATTGTGACTGTGACATAAATCAGAACTTGCCCAGTACCACATGAGACTTATGGCACAGCATTGCATTATGGGGCATAAGATATTTCAGTCCACCCCTGAAATGATTGTCATTGCTCTTTCTACAGCTGTACAGCGGCTGCGAGCAAGCAAAAGAGAGAGCGTGGTAAGCAAGAGAGAGAAAGATCTATCATATGGTGGACTTACGGTTTGCTTTGTTTTCCTGCAGCGCTTTTTATTTCAATGAGACTGTCAAGCTCATCATCTCTTAAAAACAGAAGTGTAATTGGTGCAGGTGAGTAACATCCTCGGGTGTCAGTCATCATTTATTTAGTAGTATTTAGCGCACGCTTTTCCAGTTGTTCAAGGCCAGTTTCATTCAGGTACTGTAGGCATTTCCCTGTTCCCAGCGGGATTACAAGCTGTTTGTACCTGAGGCAGTGGAAGGTTAAGTGACTTGCCCAAGGCCACAAGGAATGCTAGTGGGATTTGAACCCTGGTCCAAGCTGTTGACCTAACCACTAGGCTACTCCTCCCATCATAGGTAAAAAGCAAGGCGAGAAGAAAGTAATGACCTGATGTACAGAAAATGGAGCTAAAGCGCCTCTCTGTCCTTCAGAAAGTAATCAAAATTTTTATTTACATCTGTAAATAACCATGTCTTCAAGTACCAGGGGCCTCATTTTTAAAATCCATCAGTCACAAATATAAAATAGGAGAAAACCTGAGAAGGAGATATTTCAAGGTGATTATCCAAATATTGAAAAGGGCAGCAATATTGCACGTCTCTATCGTTTACTGGAAGTATATAAGGGGGATAGTCCAAGACCTGAAAACCACGTAAATGCTGAATTAACACGGTTAGTGCCGCTGAATATCCGGGGTGCCGTTGCACATGCCCGATACTAAACAGTTTGCATCCTGGTGTTCTGGGGCAGAGCGGAGGTGGCACCCGTCGCTGATCAAGTAGTAGTGATACTGTTAGCAACACGCAGGTAATGGAAAGCACGGCAATATCACCACTGCCCGGTTAGGTTCCAAGTTCAGCGGCCAACCCAGATACTCAATGCCAGTGGCTGGATATGGCCCCGGAATTGAATATCTGGGATTACAGTTCAACGGCGATGACTAGCCGCTTTACAAGTGTTAGCCATCGCCACCGACTATCCCCCTTAGTGTTTCTTCTGAGACCATTTACAAGTGATCTTCTATTCCATGGCTAGCGGGATCATCTTTATCTCAGATCTAAAGCTGTGGACCTTTGGATCTGTGCCTTTGGATGAAGGAGGCGTCAAACCGCATCATATATTTAGGATGCCATCTGACCTTGGATAGAGGTTAGCAGGTTAGGGCAGTGTTAGAAGAGCTCCTCAGAATTATCAATTGTCTCATTAGATTAAAGTTATAAATGACATGGATCCTAATAATTGCTATAAATATTTTAAAATTGGCTAGGAACCCTTTCTGATATATGCTGTCTTTCTCCGTACAGTAGGAGTCACCACTCCCTTGTATGATAGATAGTACAGATTATGGTATCTGCACTTTACTTCCGACTAACCAGCTAAACCCTTTTGAATATACTAGTATTAAATCGCAAAAGTCCACTGATATTTTCACATAAAAGGAAGCTAATTTTATATATCAAAGATTTTAGAACATAAGAAATGCCATACTAGGTCAGACCAAGGTCCATCAAGCCCAGTATCCTGTTTACAATCCAGGTCACAAGTACTTAGCACTTAGTATCGAGACTTGTTGTGTAGCTATACAGTATAACAATACCTCACATCACAATGCTATTAAGCATGCAGTGACCTAGTTATGTGCTCTGTATGTGCAGAGTGTAGCGTGGCTGCAGCACACCTGCACTTTTTTTAATCATGTGATGTTTGGTATCGTGTAAAAGCAGTTTGTCAGATTTATGATGAGTGAAAAAATTGAACAGTGAATTTGCATTAAATTCTGCCAGAAACTTGGAGATTTGTACAAAGAGACTTAGGACAAGTTACAGCAAGTGCATGGCGATGAATGCATGAGTTATGCCCAAGTTTATGACTGGTACAAACATTTCCAAGAGGGCCGCCAAAGTGTTGACAGTGATGAACATTCTGGAAGGCCGTTCATGAGCAGGAATAAAGACAAAGGAGAAGCAGTGTGTGCCGCAATACACTCAAATCATCCATTGACTATCAGGGAGCTTGCTGAGGACATGGACATCAGTTTCAGTTCGGTACAGTCCATTCTTACTGTTGATTTGGGGATGAGACATATGTCTGCAAAATTCATGCTTAAACTCCTGGCCCCTGACCAAAAAGAAGATTGACTGCAGCCAGGGAGTTGTTAGAATGCAGTGAAAATTACTCAGATTTCATTAAAAAGATTATTATTGGTGATGAATCATGGGTTTATGGTGATGACCCGGAAACTAAGGCTTAATCCTCACAATGGAAGACTTCAGACTCTCCCAGACCCAAGAAAGCCTGTCAGATAAGCAATGTCAAGGTCATTTTCACAGTTTTCTTTGATTACCAGGGTATTGTTCATCATGAGTATGCTTCAAAAGGCCAAACCATCAAAAAGGAGTACTGCATCCAAGATATGACTTGTTTGAAAGATGCAGTGCATCGTAAGAGGTCAGAGTTACACAGGAATGGTGAATGGTTGCTTCATCACAATAACGCCCCAGCTCATGCATCACATTGTGTCCAGCAGTTCTTGGCCAAGCACCAAATCGAGTAAGTCCGTCAGCCTCCATACTCAACTGACTTTGCACCCTATGACATTTTCTTGTTTCCAAAACTAAAAATACCACCGAAAGGCAGGAAATTCGAGGACTTGGAGACCATTAAGCAAAATTCGACACAGCAGCTTCACAACAAAACGAAAGAGGCATTTTGAAATTGTTTCCAACAATTGCAGGAATACTGGAGGAAGTGTGTTTTATCAGAAGGGGACTACTTTGAAGGAGACCGAGAGCAATAACTGTCAGTGTTATACTTCTTGTGTTATTGTACAAGTCTCAATATTTTTTGATCGCACCTCATATAATAATTCAAAGGTGTTTTTGTATAACATAAAAATCTAAGTCATATGTTTACTAAAGGTTTTAATATGTGTTAATAAAATTAACATGCGTTAATTGCTCATAGCCCTCTTATTTCTAAGGGCACAGTGGCACTTAATGCACGTTAAATTCATTAATGCGTGTTAACCTTTAGTAAACACACCTCTAAGGGCCCGACATTTAAAAGTGATCCTGATACTCAGAGGACCCAACTGCTTAGTGCTGCTGAATAGCCCCACAGACCACTTTGAAAACATCCAGTTATTTTTGGGGTGATCCCGGCAACTATCCGGTTAGTGTCGATATTCAGCTGTTAACTGGATAGCCAAATCACATACAGTTAGAACAGGTCAATGTCTGTCCTAACCTTATGCGTTTCTTGCTGTCTGGTGAACACTAAATACTGACACTGACAGGAGAGCAATATCTATCATGGGTGAAACTGGATATTCAGCGCTGGACGCCAAATAAGCTCCGGTGCAGAATATCCAGTTATAGTTTCACTGGCAGCGGTTAAGTGCAAGAACTGCTGACCGCCTCCCCTGAATATCGACTCCTACATTTTTATGGATTTAAAACATTTTTTGATATCTTATATATGAACTGGTGGGTTGAGATTTCATACTAATATATTATTTATAAATTAATTTGCTCCCATTGTGAAAGTCCATTGGAAATATAATTGAGGAATTTTTTAAAGATAAACAGTGAATGCTTATGGTGTTTTGTCTTTATAGAATAGGTATAAAATATGCACCTTTTCGACATTTCACCTAGCTGCCCCGTTGTGAAGTTATCCCCTAACTGTCATCCATGCTTTGATTGTAATACATAGGAGTCTGAGATGGATAGGATTCAGGATGCAAGTACCCTGACTTCTTAAGGGATTCTGGCCTAGATTTAGGCATAGGCAACATGAGCAATTACCTAGGGTGCCAAGTTTTGAAGGTGCAAAACATCCAGGCCAGAAAGACTAGGGGGCATGCAATGAAGCTGCAGGATAACCTATTTAAGACTAAAGAGAAAATATTTTTTCACTCAGCATGTAATCAAACTCTGGAATTTGCTACTGGAGAATGTAGTAAAAGCTGTTAGTGTAGCCGGGTTTAAAAAAGGTTTGGACAAGTTCCTGGACGAAAGGTCCATAAACCATTATTAAAAGGGACCTGGGATATCACTGCTTGACTCAGTACAAGCATTGCGGAACCTGTGTGTCTTTTAGGGAAGCTGCTAGGTACGTATGACCTAGATTGGCCACTGTTGGAAACAGGATACTGGGCTTGATGGACCTTGGTCTGACCCAGTATAGCATATCTTATGTTCTTATGTTTTCTAGTTTTCCAACCACCTCTGACAATCCCTCACCCCTCTTCCCCCCTGCTCTCTAGAATCTGCTGTCTGATCTTGCCTATGTGCACCAAAATCATAAATCCAGCCCTGAAGGGACCCATAGACTGCAATGCCTTTCTGAGGACTGCCTTCGTCTATAGAAGAAGAAAAATAAGGAAATCAGAAGGGATTAACAGTGAATGAATACTGACATCACCATGTCTTCAACTAAGAAAGCTTGGGATTGACCTGGAAACCCCCATTAATAAGATAGTATTCATAATCCAGGTAAACATTCAACAAAAAGTTATACATTCAGCGCTGTGCTTTTTGTTTTAATTCAGGGAATTCTATGTATAGCGCTACACAAATATCCCACTAAATGTATAATCAGGGCTTAATTTTGGGGGGCACATGCTGGAACACAGTTCCACCACTTTTTTTTAGACTTCAGAATAGGAGGGGTGTCCTGCTCCAGACCCTCCCTTCCAGGCCGCCTGCAGGGAAGAGGGGGAGGGGAGGGGGAGACTGGAGTAGTCACTCTACTGCCTAATACAGATTCTCCTTCTGTTGATCTGCTCCTGACCGGCTTGCCTGCCCCCTCCCCAGGCTCCACAGTTCCACTTCCTTTTTATTTACAAATTAAGCCCTGCATATAATGCTATACATAGAGTGGGGAGGGCAAGATTGGGGTGGGACTACAAATACATATAGATTATATATGGATTTGTGAATTTTGGCCCCTATACATAAAGGACCATGTTTAGTAGTGCATGCTAATGGTTTCTATGTTGTATAACAGGCTACCTAAATCAACTGGTACTTCAGACTGAAAGTGAATTTGATGGGAAACTGTGGCATGCTTGTGACAACCTTGCTGGTTGGGCAATGGTATGCTGGAAATCTTGGGCAGTCATCCCTGAATTGGCCACCTAGCTAATACTATGGTAGGGGCTCTGGTTGTACTTGTAGTGCCTGATCGACTTAGGATACAGATGCCTAGGTTTTGTTTTTGTTTTTGTTTTTTGATTTATTAAGACATGCCGTTAAATAAGCATTGTGATATAGAAGAATGAATAAAATATACTTTTTCCTGCTTCTTCCGGCAGTGCTTTTGATTTCAATGAGATTGTCGAGTTCTTGGTCCCTTTGAAAATGAAAAAAAAAACAGAGCAGGTTAAGAACATTATATTCAGCTGTTGTTTATTAAAAATGCTAAAAACTGGTTAGAGACCCAAGGAGGTGTGTTGCATCCTAGAAGGAGTCCGACAGCCTATGAGCATCTGAAATGATGCGCAAGCAGGGAAACGGTGCCTTTACACCTCTGCTAATACAGGAAGCCCTCTTCTATTAGTCACAGGTACTTCACTCTTTGCACTGAGGATTCATTGTTAAGCATTTTAACTGCAGTAGGTAATTTAGTAAAGTGATAGCAAAGCAATTCAGAGCCTCCTTTAGTAATGGAGCTGTTGCAGGATTCCCAAAAAACAGTGTGGAAAGCCAACAAATCACCGACAAGAATCTTCCTGTTTTCAATGCCGGGCACGAGAAACAATGGATTAATATGATAAGCTCTAACAGGTTGGCAAACTTGTTATCTAAGGCAAAATAAGCCATGGTTTGGCAACTGGGATGGAATAAATATTTCAAAATGTTCTTCCTTTTCTGCCTTCCCAGTAAAAGCAAAAGTTAGCACAAAGCCACATTAGAGATCATGGGGTCCATGCCATAAACATTAATGTGCACATGACGTCCCTCTTGGACATGCCAAAAATAGCATGCCGTGAAATAAGCCTTAATGTGCTTGTTAAAGTGACCCAGAAAGACGTCAGTGTCAGCACAGTGCCATTGAGCATGCCCGTGCACACAAACAAAGGAACTTCAAAGCAATGAAGAACTGGCATGTACCAGGTAAATAATCTGGTGTGCTCTCTCATCATGCTTTTAACTGAGTACCCATAAAGGGCATGCCATTTAATACCTGCCTTATATAACTACTGTGAGGGCTCAGCTAGCTGTACGCAGAGGGTCTGAAAAATGAAGGCCACGTAAAAGAGACGGCACTGTAAAATTGTCCCTAGAGGACCGTGAGACTAAATGCACTTGATCGCACTTCTCTTTGCTAAACAAAAACACATTTTTTTCAGGAATTGTCATACACATGCACAAGTATTCATACCACAAAGATGACTTCTCAAAGAAAACAGTGACTTGTCATTGCTCCCCATCTCACCATATACCAGATACAACAGTTTCATAAACTGACAAGGCACAATATAACCATGTATATGTTCAGCACCAGTGCCAAATTTGTAAGTGGATTTTTAAAAAAATCTGGGGACATTCTATCTATAATGCTGGATGTATGATTTATTCTATGTCCAGCATTATACATAGAGTGAACGGGCACACCAGGAGCATTCTGCAGGCAGCAATGATTATTATAATCTAAACACCTGGAGGCCATCCAGCCCCCTGTGTGGCTGATCAGAATCAGGACCACAGAGGTAGACTCGATTCTGATGCCGCAGGGGCTAGAGGTGCCCATGGGATCAGAATTGGGTCTACGGCCTGGATGTATGGGCCGGGCCCCGATTCTGATCGGCCTGCACACCCAGCCAAATGCCCAGCTACCTCAGCCAGGCTCCTGAAAGCAACTGCGGTGCCACAGCATCCCATCGCCATGGCAACGCAGCTCCATTCAGCAGCCGCAATCCCCTGCTGCGGAAAACAAATCTTTTTTCCCCACAGCCCGACTCCTGATCTGGCCCTCCATGGCCAGGGTCGGGCTGTAGGGAACGCCCTGAGCCCCTCACCTGCTTCCAGAGGCCCAGCTCAGCAATCCCACTATGTCCAGGGGGACTTATTCCACCTTCTGAATCGGCCCTGTATGTCTGGGGTCGCAGCCCATGCCCTGCCCTCATTCTGCCTCTGGAACACCCCCCTCCCACCCACATCTAGGCCTCCCCATACAAACCCACTGTTTGTATGGAGAGGCTTTTGCTCGGTCCAGCAGGGGGGGGGGGGACAAATAGCATGGATAGACATCCAAACGGGACATTTATCACCACTATTCGTGGGACAGAATGACCCCCATAAGCAATGATATACCACTGCTATGTGTATAGGGTTCAATATTCAAAATGGTTTCTCTGGTTAGCAGGACCTCCTAACCAGATAAACTCCACTGAGAAGATATTCAGTGGCAGGAACCGGGCAGCGCAGCGGGGCAATTCCTCTAACTGCCATGGCTCTGTCCAGATAGTGCTAGGGTGGTCCGTGGGAGGGGCGAGGATGGCCCCATCACTTATCAGATTAGCAGCAATTTTCAAACTGCTTACCGGATAAATGGCCATATTAAGTTAGGTCATGAAAAAGGCTGTCCTAACTTTATGTAGTTTATCATCCAGATAGCAATAATCAAAGAGAAGAGAGGGCTAAAATGAATCGTTTCTCAAGCAAAGAGCATCTGACAATTGAAGTAACAATCGGCCCAGGTTTTGAAGGCATTTACATAGTTAACAGCCCATGTTAACCATATTAACCGTGTAAATGCCTTAAATGGGGATTTTCAAAGGCACCTACATGGCTAGTGCCTTTGAAAATCCCCGATTAAGTCCCCTACATGCCCTGATGCTATCCGGTTAGCATCGGGGCGTGTTGGGGTGATCCAGGGTGGAGTGGATGCAGGGAATGGCACTAACCGGGTAGCAGCGATTTTGGATGCTGCCCAGTTAGTGCTCTGCACCTTAAAGGTATGTGAGAAAAACCCTTGCCTATCTTGAAGTCGCTGGGACTAACCGGGTAGCATACAAAATCAATGCTGCCTGGTTAGGCTCGGTGGCTTTCCATCTGAGTGGTGAACCCCAGATTTTCACTTCCGTCACCGGGTGCAGGAGTTGCGGGAAGGGCAAATGGTTATTTAAAAGAGTGGCTTAATGACATCTAAACAAACTTCCACCAATCACTCTAAATGGCTGTCATCCAATCCAATGACTCATTTAGGCCAATTGGTTGAACCGAGTTCAACGAGAATATCCATTTTTGTTCCAAACGTGTAAGGCACAACAAGGCATCGCCACCATAATTCACATTGATACGACCCATAATGAACCTCTGTAACTGATGCCATTCATGATGGAGGTCCCTACAATGTTGGACAATAGGTGCCGTAAGTGTCTGCATTGCTAGGCGAGATTTATGTTCCGCTAATTTCATTTTCACTTTGCGGCATATGCGGCCTACATACACTTTAGAACAAGCGCAAATAATAATGTAGACCACCCACTCACTCTGGCAATCTGTAATTCAACATAACTTATAAATTGTATTTGTTTGAGGATTAGTCTGCTCATAAATATCCAGTAATTGTTCACACATTACACAGTGCCCACAAGATCTATAATGTCCACATCGTTGGCCAAAAGAATGCTGTTGAAAAAAATTGGTGTGTATCAACATGTCTTTTAAATTGTGTTACTGTTTAAACATTATGCACAGTCCATTTTGAAAACCATATGTAATGCCTGCACATGCCAATGTCTGTCTATTTATTTATTTAACTGGTTTTGTACACCGTTTTTCTACAAGGCAAAACAGTTTACATAGAACAACAAATGAACGTTTACATGGAACAATTAGAACTATGTACAGGCAACGTTGATACAAAATAACTAAACATATAAAGCATGAGTGTGCTAGAATGGGATCAATTTCAATATATACTTTGTGCAATCATTTGTGCTTTATCAGAACACTGTAACACCATTATTTGTTTGTTCATTTCATCTCTGTGTTGGTGATGCAATAGAAGGGACCGGTTAGCAAACCTAGCTCTCAAATAAGCACAACAGATAACTTTTTTAGGGTAACCCTTTTGCTGCAATTTGGAAGACAGTACTTTAGCTTGATTCCGAAAATCCTGATCATCAGAATACGTAGAAACTGACCAATTAGTAACACTCGCTTTAGCTTGAAAGGATGGTGGCTCTGAAAGTGTAATAATTGATTACAATCTACTGTTCTTTTGTATAAAGAAGTATGTAATTTGCCCTTATTTAAAAATACCATAACATCCAAGAATGCTACATGCATTTTAGATGCACTTGTTCTAAGGTGTATGTAGGCCGCGCATGCCGCAAAGTGTAAATACGATTTGCAGAATATAAATCTCACCTGGCAACTTAGACACTTAAGGCACCTATTGTCCAACATTGTAGGGACCTCCATCAGTTACAGTGGTTCATTACACAGGTACACTAAAAAAATTTTTTTTTAAACTGCCTCTAATGTTTCGATTGATTTTTATGTTTTTTGGTGCGCTGAATCCAAATCTGGTAACCAATTTGCTCCATCACGTACAGATTTTTTGCTACATTGGGTTAGCAGTTTGAGGTGAACGTTTCAGATTGAGTGCGATCGAGATAAAAGTTTCTTGGATGAATTCTTTGTACTAATTGTTTAGTAGTTATTCAAATAAGAATAAAGAAAATTGTAACAAGGCAGCACATAAGAATAGAGTAATGTCAACAAAACACACTGTGATGGTAGCAAAATTGTCTGCACTTAAAACAGCCACATACATGTGCACAAACATTGAGCATATAAGAGCGAGGTTAGACACAAAGCAAAGCAAAGAAATGTGCAAAAAATGTTGTACAGGTATGTATGTAAGAATAGAAAATGCAAACCGCACCATTGCAATACATGAAGACAAACACCCGATGGTGTGAAAATAAAATTCTAATAAATGAGATCCGACACTGTGGTAATAACTAGCAAATTTTTATTTCAAAGTTTAGTAAAAACACGATATTTGTCAACACAGTTTAGATTTTAAAGTCATTCTTGGGTCAATCAATCTCCTGGTGGGCCCGTTTCTTCTTCCCCCGAATGCTTCTCTTGGTGCGCTGCTTGGCGTATTTTTCACCTGGGGTTTCCCACAGCAGCAACCAGCAGAAATCAGCCATCATAGTGGTGTTCCATCTTCCTTGGTACCTTCTCTCTGCGTCCTTGATGTCCTGGTGAAACCTTTCACCTTGTTCTTCACTGTACGCCCCCAAGTTTTCGGGAAAGTAGTTCACATGGGAGTGCAAGAAATGGACTTTCAGGCTCATGTTACAGCCTTGTTCTTTGAAGGCATTGAGCATCCTGGCAACAATATCCTTATAGTTCTCATCCCGCCTGTTCCCCAAGAATTTGAGAACAACATCCTTGAAGGAATCCCAGGCTTCTTTTTCCTTCTCAGACATCGTTTCAGCGAATGCTCCATCTGAAATGAGTTTCCTTATATCAGGGCCAACAAACACTCCTTCCTTTAGCTTTGCTTCAGGAAGTCGGGGGAACTTTGAGCAAAGGTACCGAAAGCACTCACCATCTTTTGGAAGGGACTTGATGAATTGCTTAATGAGACCCAACTTAATGTGGAGAGGTGGTAATAGAATTTTATCACGAGGTACCAAGCTCTCATGAAGAACATTTTTCTCACCGGGTCTCAAATACTCCCGAATTGGCCAGTCTTTTTTCCCCCAGTGTAGGTCGCGGGCCCGGCTATCCCACAAGCAAAGGAAGCAGGGATATTTGGTGAAACCGGATTGCTGCCCTAATAGCATGGATAGAATTTTAAAGTCTCCACAAATCATCCACTTATGCTCATCATAACGAATCTTCTGAAGAATCAGGGCCAAATTCTCGTATTTTTCTTGGAGAATAACAGAGTGAGCAATAGGAACTGAAGCGAATGTGTTGCCATTATGAAGAAGAACACCTTTTATGCTGTCTTTTGATGAATCAATGAACAGCCGCCATTCAGCAGGATCATACTTGAGTTTAAACTTTTCCATCACTCCGTATATATCGTTGCAAAATACCAAATCTTCCTCTTTGCTGAAATACTTCAAAAATTGTGTCTCGCGGTTGCGGTACCAATAAAAAGTTGTTCCTGGTGACAATAGATTTTTCTGTTTAAGCCGAGAACCTAGCAGTTGGGCAGCATCTTTTGGGAGTCCTAAATCCCGGACTAAATCATTCAATTCAGCTTGAGAGAAAAGTTCAGGTTTCGGATCTGGTTCAGTTTCAAACTCGGAAGTACTGGACTCATCGGCAAAAGCCATCTGATGAGTCTCATCATGATCAGAACCGTCCACACAAATATGATCCAAAGATTTTGGTGGTTCAGGCACAGGTACTTCGTTGCTATGAGGCATAGGCCTAATTGCTGAGGGAAGGTTGGGGTAACTTATTACGTTCTTATTTTTTAAGTTGTATCCCTTCACAATGCAAGAGCAAAAATAGCAGTCACTGCTGTGGTCTCTTTGTTCACGCCACATCATAGGTATTCCGAAACGAAATGCTTGTTTTTTACCTTTCATCCATAAGCGTAGATCTTCCTCACATGTCTTGCACACTTTGTGAGGAGCCCACGGTTTGTCTTGATCGCCTAACTTCAAACCGAAATAGGCGAAATATACTTTTTTAATAAATGCAGAAATGTTCCTCTGCCGCTTTTTCACGGTATATTCCCCACAAATAAAACAAAAACTGTCCGGAGAGTTGACGCAACCTCTGGCTCTATGAGCCATCACAAATACACAGCACTGCAAACTACAACTGTAGTGAACCACTTCGGAATAAAGCTGGATTACGACTGAGCAAACAAAAGGTAATATAATGAACTTGCAAGAAACTGAAATTTGACAGGAACGTTCATGTCGCA
This sequence comes from Ichthyophis bannanicus, assembly GCA_033557465.1. NCBI lineage: Eukaryota > Metazoa > Chordata > Amphibia > Gymnophiona > Ichthyophiidae > Ichthyophis > Ichthyophis bannanicus. The sequence goes on from CM066035.1 coordinate 397,393,608, forward strand.
ACCACCGTGTTTGAGCGAGCGAGCGAACGAGGCGAGGCGAACAGGAAAGAACATGCGCCAGTGCGAGTACTGGATTTAGCCCCTCGCCTCCCAATTGTCCTGTTAATGTATAAAATGAATACAAAACACTCTAAAATATTATGAGGGAGTGTTTCTAGTTAGTTAACCATTACAACCTCTATTTTGGGCCAAGAAAATAAACTGCAGTCGGCTAAAAAGAAATTATGTGAACATTCCTTATATGGGTAAGAAATCTAATTTTGCAAGAAAACGTGACGTGATGGAACATTTTGGCTATTTTTCCTGGATTCAGCACCCCAAAATCTATAGGAATCAGATGCAAAACTGGAGGCAGTTTTTTGGTAGTGTACCTGTGTTATGGATCGAATCAATGTGAATTATGATGATGATGCCTTGTTGCGCCTTACATGCTTGGAACAAAAATGGATATTCACTTTGAACTCAGTACAACCAATTGGCCTAAATGAGTCACTGGATTGGATGACAGTCATTTAAAGTGAATGGTGGAAGTTTGTTTAGATGACATTAACCCGCTCCTTTAAATAACCATTAGTGAGGTTCCAATTTTCATTCAAATGGAGCATATGTCCATGCTGTTTGATATTGTCTTGATGCAACCCTTTTCATTACAGGGCGAAATGCGAGTCGACATTTTTTCAGCAGCGTGTTCTCTCTGTGGAGTTTCATACCAAAATGTCATAGAGCTAAGTGTTTCTTTTATTTTAAATGCATTTAGAAAACTTAAACACAGCTTGGGTAACCTATGAATGACAAATCAGGTTGTACGCAGGCGTTAGTTCAGCGGTGAAACACTCGTGATAAAGCCGCAAGCCCTTTGCTGAGGCTCCCTTTACTATCTATGGCATAAGATCCCAGAATGAAAATGTAACATTTGTTGGGCACATTGTTACTTCCATCGTTATATGCCCTTTGCTGAGAAATAATACATTGTAGCCCTCTCTTCTCTTTGATTATTCTATTGGTGAGAGAGGCCATTGGAGTTGTGTGGAAGAAGGTAATCCAGATAGCAATGGTGCTGGAGGATACCCAAATTCCGGTGCCAAATATCCAGTTGTAGTTTCAAATGCCATGGTCAGCACTTAGTTTGAATACTGACCTGGTAGATTACACATTTAGCTAAGCTGCACAAAAAGCAGGTATAAATGGAGAAGAGGGAGTAATTTCAGAAGCATCTCCATGTCTAAAAAGCATCATTTACATAAGTAGATAGGCATACCCATATGTACATGCCATGTCAGGACAAAATCCCAGAAATACGTATAAGTAAGGGCAGGAAGAGGGAACGGTTTAGGTGGGCCTGCAGTATAGATGTGGATTCCCCTATTCCACATTGCTGGCAAATATTGTAGGTGTCGGCATTTATACCTGCACTGAGGCACCTCTAAGTGACTGCTGGCAGGGACAGGTGTAAATATGGATGTCTCTCCCTCCCAATTGACCACTGTTTGTGGAAGCCCACAGGTGTACAATCCACCAATTAACAATATATGCTGCTATCTCTATTTATTCTCACTTTAAATGGTCAAATGGGGGAGGGGGAGGTGTTTAGAAAGAATAACTCACTAACACCTCCTGTAAAGGGCTGGTCGAACAAGCAGTCCTTACTAACATAAATGTGCCTTGGAGCAGATGCAAACCACAACATGAACAATTTTACAGGAAGGATCAGTGAGTTATCCTTTCTAAATACCCCCCCCCCTCCATTTCATCATCATTTAAAGTGAGAATAAATAGATGTTCAGTGCCAGATCTGACGTTTACCGCTGAATATCTGCGTTCACAGGTTGGCGCGTTGCTATCCAGTCAGTAGTGATTTTCAGCCACCAACTGGATAGCAATAACTGGTTATATTTAGGACACCCATTTCCCTGTCCTTTAACTGGTTTAACTATCAGGTTAACTGCTGAATATCGCTGCTGACCAGATAGCAACCGGTACCACCCACAGACCGCCCCAGTTTTGACCAGATGTTTTTTTACACGGTCTGTGGTGATATTTAGTTGCACTATTTTATTTATTTATTTATTTAACCAGTTTTAGATATCACCTTTTCCTTCAATCAAAGTGGTTTACAAGTTGCTAAGTGTGTACATTGGGTTAGGAAGAGATAGGGAAAAGGGAAAAGGGGACGGGGATAGTATGCGACTTGCTTGGTTGCGATTATGCTCATATAGTGGTTTGTGAGTTCTGGGAGGGTCCATAGTATTGTATGAATAGTATTGTTTTGAGCATATTTTTGAAGTCCTTTATGTCACTCATGGATCTCATGCTGCCAGGCAGGGTGTTCCATAATTCAGGTGCGTAGAGCGATGGTGACCTTCTGGATGTTGTCTGTGTAGTTCTTTGGTATTCAGGTGGGGTGGCTATCTTATTGTCCATGCTGCTTCTCAGTGCTCTTGCGCTGGTGCGCTTGGTTATTAGGTTCTGGAGGACATTTGCTGATATGTTGTTGATGATTTTGAAAATGCTTAACGTCGCCTTGAATCTTGCATGAGCTTGTATGGGCAGCCAGTGGAGGTTCTGGAGTACTGGTGTGATGTGTTCATTTTTTGGTGTGTTCGTGATGATTCTGGCTGCTGTATTCTGCACCAGTTGAAGGGAGTGTGTGGTTTGTTTAGGGAGACCAATATATAGATGGTTGCCCTAGTCTAGGATGGGCGTGATGAGTGCCTGGCAAACTGTTCTGAAGTGGTCATGGCTTAGGAGCAGTTTGAGTCTTCTTATGGTCTTCAATTTGTAGTATGCCTTTGCCACGGTTTCTTTGATGTGCGAGTGGAGGTTTAGTTTGCTCTCTAGGGTGATTCAAAGGTATTTTACCTCATCCTTCATATTGATGGATTTGTCCCGGATGCTGATTGTAGGAGGTGGATTGAAGTTGGATCCTTTGGTTACGAACATGGCTTCCGTTTTGCTATAGTTTACCAACAAGTTGTTGTTAGTGAACCACATGATTATTTCGTCTAGGCATTTGGTTATGGGGGTGAGGTCTGGTGTCTGTATGTTTATTGGTGTGTATATCATGATGTCATCCGCGTAAATGTGGTAGAGCATCCTGTGATTTTTTAGAATATTGCAGATGGGTTGAATGTACAGGTTGAAGAGGATGGATGACAGTGCGGATCCTTGGGGTATGCCCTGTAGCATGTCAAAGCGTGCTGATGTCTTATCACCACATTTCACCTGTTGTGTTCGGTTAGTGAGGTAGGATTTGAACCACTTTATTGTGGTGTTGCATAGTCCAACTTCATTCAGCCGTTGTATCATTATGTTGTGAGAGACCAAGTCGCAGGCAGCAGACAGGTCCATAAAGACTAGGATGAATCATTTTTTTATGTTGTCTACCCCCCTTATGAGATTGTCCATTAAGGAAGTTAGCAGTGTTTCTACATTGTGGTGAGGTTAGAACCCATGTTGGTGTACATCCATAGGAGCATTCAGGTCAATGTGTTCTTGTAGCTGTTTTGGTACTGATTTTTTGATTATCTTTGCCAGTATAGGGAGACTGGAGATTGGGTGGTAGGCACTGGAATCCAGGTGGTTTAAGGCTGTGTTCTTCAGGACTGGGTGAACGATGTTGGCATATATCCTTGTTGGAGGGAGATTTCCACTATTTTTTGGATGTGCAGACTTATCTGGTCCTTGGTGTCTTTGATCCACACCACTGGGTATGGGTCTGTGGCTGACGTTGTTGTGTTCAGAGAATCAATTATTTGTTTGATCTTTAGTACTGAGGGGGTGGTGAATTCTTCCCAGGTTCTTTGGGTTTCTGTGGTTGGTGTGTTGTTCCCATTGGTGGGGGGGGGGGGTCTAGAGTTCTGAGCTTGCTGACTATGGAGTTCGCGAATAACTGTGGGTCTATGCTTTCGTGGTCATGCTGTGTGTTGTCCTTGGTGAGTCTCTGCACGATGTTGAAGAGCTCTCTGGGTTTATTCACTGCCTTCATGATGGTATTGGTGTGGTATTGTTGTTTGCAGTTAGAGATTAGGTCACTGTATTCCATCTGATTATTTTTGTATTGCTGCTGGATCTGCTGTGTCTTGTTTCTTCTCCACCTCCTTTCCAATTGTCTCAATTCCGTTTTTGCTTCTCTTACAGTGCTGGACTACCAGGGTGCATATCCAGATAGTGCCACTGAATATCAGGATTGGAGCATTTTAGCTGGCTAAAACCCTTTCAATATGCCCCTCAAAAATATTTTCTTTATAAAAGAAATAGAATAGATGACCCATGTAATATTACAAACTGCAAACCGAGACTATAGGCCTTATTCACTTCAGATATTTTCCAAATACACAAAATGAGAAAAAGGTTATTTTTAAATATGACCCAATGTAATTGGTGGTAAGCATGGTAGTAGGACACGTGGATGGATGACTCTGGGTGTCAAATTAGGCAGACACACCCGTGTGCTTATCTAGTCATTGTGGTTGAGAACCACAGAAGAAGGTCACAAAACACATAAAGAGTAATATCCTCCAGACAGTCACAGTTGGGGTATCTCCTTGAAAGTATAGGGCAGAAAACCTGGACAGATCAATTGGACCAGTTGGTTTTTATCTACTGTCATTTAATATGCTAGAATGCATGCATATTGAAAAATGCTTCACTACAATTATATTTTATAAAACTTAAAAGTATATCTATTCTGCAGAATTTTCGTGCCCTGTTAATAATCAAATATCTAGAGAAAACTATCCTGAAATATGTTTTCCAATGCTGTCAAAATGAGTGAGGCTGGCTCAGGAAGATGACTCTAGATCTTTATAGGACAAATTTAATCAAGTAAACATTTTTGCAGCTCTCTCAAACTCAAAGGCTAGGGGTCAAAAAGAGCTCAACCATCCTTACTCTGATTTTTTTATATCACTTGAGATAACCACAATAATATCTGTAACATGAGATTACAGCACCTCTTATGTACTTTTCCATTTCAAATGCTGAGTCTATTTGCCCCTGAATGTCTATTTGTTTAACAGTCTATTTGCTTAACAAAGGCAATGACCTAAGATTGAAAATGGACATCACAGAGCACTAAATACATGGTTACAATATTTGTATATGAAAAGTGTCAGCCTTTTGCAGAATTAATATAAAATCAATGGGAAAGTAATGTGAGATCTGAAAAAATATGCAAAATTAAATAGGCATTAAAAACATGTCTGTAGGAAAATCTAAAATGTAGCAATTTCTTGTTCCAAATAATCTCCAAAGCTGAAACCTTTACTTTTTTACTTTTTTGTAAAAAATTCACAGACAGGATATTTCTGCATTGGTTTGAAACATCAATGCTATGTGAATTGCCCATAAATTGCCTAATCAAAAAGGAACCAACAACTATATAGAGTGATTTTAAAATAACTGAATTACTAAATCGTCTATGTTTCTCAATTTTTCTGTTTTTTATCTAGTTTTTGTCAGAAGTTTTTGCTTTGAGACAAAAACTAGATAAAAAACAGAAAAACTGAGAAACATAGAAGATTTAGTAATTCAGTTATTTTACAATCACTCTATATAATTGTTGGTTTATGAGTTTGAGTGGTGTTATTTTGGAAAGAGTTTGGGTTATCAAAAAGGAAAGCAACAGGCTTACTTGTTAGCTTTCGCAGTGCTTTTTACTTCAATTAGATTGTCCAGATCTTGATCCCTTTAAAAAGAAAACAAGAGTTAAGGCAGAGAAGTTAACGGAGAGGACCTGAGTCCTGAGCATGAGGAGGAAGGGGTAGGAGATCTGAAGGAGATGGAACGCCACCCGCACTGTGCAAGACAGAACCTCAGCCTCACAGTGAACAGGATGGGAGGGGAGTCACCAGATGGAGCTGGGAGCGTTACATTCCAGGGCATCTAGAGCAGAAACCACTTAGGAGCAGCCCCACGGAAATGTCAGGTGAAGGCTTGGGGACACTGGGGAGAGAGCAGGAATGGGCAAGTGGGACAGGTTACTGGGGGAAGGTCATAAACATGAAAAGAAGAGAAGAAAAAGAAAGGGCAGGAAGAAGGGGAGCTACAAGTCTTCACTGCAATCTGATTTTACTGTTTTAACCTCTTCGGGAAGTTCAGAGTCACTTGTAGTGATGCAGGGGGATGGTATGGAAGCAGATGAGGGGAACTCCAGCTTTGATTGCCTTGACAGAACTGAAAAAGGTGGTTCCTAGAGCTATGATAAAGAAGATCAGGAAGCATTGATACATATGTATATTTCCCATTTCTGGAAGAGACATCAGAGAAGGTTGATGTGAAGAAGAAATGTTAAGAGGAGGTGATGGGAAATGAGGAAAAGGTACTTGGGGATACCATCAGCTCATTTCAGCATTCCTGAGACTAAATAGCGTGTGGGATAGATATGAGCTGGGGCAGTATGAGTTACTTCCGGTGTATGCAGATTCTTTCTTGGAAACATAGGTGTGAGTTTGGTTAAACTATGATAGGAAAGCAGTAAGTGATAGCTCCTCAGAAGACAGTTAAGGGGTAGGCTATAGTTTCCATTCTTGGGGGATATTTGTTTTGTCTACTATACCATCAGCAGGTCAAGTTTGGTCTTATGTATGTAGCAAGATTGGATGTATATTGGAGGTACTAATAGTCCACATGCAGCTTTACTGATTGTAAATTCAAGTACTTGTGTGCCAATTAGTCAACAAATCATCCAACATCCAAGTATGACAAGCAAGAGGGGTACTATCGCTGGTGGGGAGAGGGGTAAGGAGAAATGAGGAGGCAATCTTTTCCAGGTGTCCTACAATGGTGAAGGTGCAGAAAATGAAGCTGTGGTCAGCCTATTATGGCAGGAAGAGGGATGTTGCGATTGTTATTTTAATATGGTAGAATGGGCAACTATTGGATGACCAATTTGACTTCAGCAGTTAAACTGAAGGAGACAGTGGCAATAAGTTTGACAGCTGAGAATACACTAGGGAGGACTTCAGGCCCCTTTTCAGAGTGGCTAGTCCCCATCATGTTCTTTAGCATTAATGTCCAAGAAGAAGCCAAGACAGTTTAGGCTGCCGCAATGGGGGAGAGGACCTTCAGTATACAGAGCTGCATACTCTTTGCGATGTATCCAATAGCGCAGTGGCCTTGATAAGGAGATGTGATGTCGGATAATGGATGACTAATAAAGATATTGAATCAGCCTTCAGGTTGCTGATGATACATTCATCACCCTCCCTGTTATTGTGCTTTAAAATTTAGGACACGTATTACTTTAATAAATGTATCCCTGAGGCTACTCGTGTCCTGTACATACTTCAAGATTTTTAGTAGTTTTGCACATACAGTAGCAGAGCAGCTCACAGATTTCAGGAATATCATGCTTTATACGGATGATGTCTTATTTGTGGATCCAGATGCCATTGCTGTGGGGATTTCTAGAAATCACAGAGCAGTTTGAGATCCTGTTAGCATATGCAAAGATTGAGAGGTCTGTGCAGGTGCTCAGTATATTAGGTATTGAGCCTGATACGGTAACTATGGCATCTCATCTGCCATTAGAAAAGATATAGACACTGAGTGGCATGCATGGCCCGAAAAGTCACATTTCAGCACATACAGTCCTTGATAGCTTGAATTTTGCTTGCTGTATCATTCCTGAGAGCAGGATGTTCACTTGCAAGCTCATTTCGAGCCACGAATAGTGGGGATGGATGTCCCAACAGGATGTTCATCCCCACTATTCATGCCCCCTCCCACCGGTGTTTCACTTCCCCACCAGTTGTATGAAGAAGCTAGATGGGGGCGGGAAAGGGGAGGATTGGGGGTGGTGTTAGGGCGGGCAGTGGGTGGTCGCCGTCCCCGGATGTACAGGGCTGATTCTAATGTCAGCCCTGTACGTCTGGGGCTGGCGACTTGAACGGGGAAGTTATTCCACCTCTGAGGTGGAATAACTTCCCTGGATGTTGGGGATCGACGGGCCCGGGGCTGGGAAAGGGCAGTAGGGGGCAGAGAGCATTCCCCACAGCCTGACCCTGATCCTGGGAGGACAAATTGGGGATCAGGCTGCGGGGAATAAACTGTGTAGTTTGGCAGCCGGGATCACAGCTTTTAAATGAAGCCACGGTGTCATGAAATCAGGAACACTGTGGCCATAAGGGGTGATTTGCAGGCACAGGATATATTTTTAAAGATGTTTAATGGTACATCTGCATAGCGGGCTGAGAATGTATTGAGTAGGGCACTTGAGCTTTTATTTGACTTTGTAGACAGCATTGTCTTTGGAAATGTTTTCTAGGGTCCATGGTGCATGCTGACTTGGCCTCAGTTTTGGGAAGAGGCAGGGATCACAAGGAATAGCACCATTCTGGAGCTCTTCCCAATAGTGGTGGCTTTGGCAAACTGGCTTGAAAGTTTGAGGAACAGGAAGCTGATATTTTGGTACGACAACCAGGGGGTTATCAACATCATTAATAGGAATCAACTTAACGTCTGCTAGTATCTCCGTTGATGAGGACATTTTTGTGGCACTGCTTGTGGCTGACTGTTATAACACAGGCAAGAAATGTTCTAGGTTGCGATAACAGAATTTTTGAGTCTCTTTCACATCTTCAGAAGTCAACCGCTGGTGTGGCTAAGGAGCAACAGTTACTAGCTACCTGTGCAGTCTGGCCATCCCACAGCCTAGGATTTTTTGTGCAGATACCTTGCATCAGCGATATGGGTGACGTACACTAGTGAATTTCAGAAAGTGACTGTCTTTTTGAAGCATAAAGCGTCCATCCACATAAGATAGTGAAGGAGATGCTAACCAGATATATAATTTTCACAAAAGAAAAGAGGTTCTCTAGAGATGGTGTTTGGCCATCTGTTGGGATTATCATTTTTTGCAAATACATTTGATTGGAGAAACGTCATGGGTAGCTTTTAAGTTAAAATGGTGTTGGGGAGTTGGACCAGATCAACAGGAAAGTTAGGAATTTGAATTTAGAGCATACCTTTAACTGGAGTAACTCAATGCAAATTACTTCCAGTCCAGTAGATAGTGAGGGGATCTGAGGTGGCCCATCTACATGATATATTGGAGCAGCTGTGGCATGTTTTGTCTGAGGTTTTTAGCTTAGAGACAGAAATGATTTTACTAAGAATCACTTTCTGTTTGACATTCTTTGAGGTGTTCCAGGTAGGGGGATTGACTGCAGGATTGAAGAGGGAGAGCGAGACTAGTAGTTTAATATATGAACTTGTAGAAATATTGGATAGACTGGTGTGGCTAAGTATTCAGGTCAGGTAGGTAGCAGTGTAGTTCAAGAGTAAGAGAGGCAACCATGAGTCCTGTGCAAAATTTACAAGAGTACTTATGGATTCAATGAAAAGTGAGTGAGTACTGATGGGGCTGATGGTGAACCATTCAGCTAATAATATGGTGAGTGTTTTTTCTTTAAGCTGCGGGGATTTTTTTTATCTATATTGTCTTGAGCGCTGTTCATGGATTGTAACCCACCATGTATTGTTAACAAAGCTGTGGCCCACGTGTTTTTCAGATGAACTGTATTTTTTGTTTGTGCTGTTGGGGAAAGGAAAGGAAGCAGCAACCCATCCGAGTTACACTAATTAATTATCACAAGACTAAAAGGAAAGCAAGCAGATACAATGTCAGTCTTACTTTCTGCTAGGTTTTGCAGTGTTTTTCATGTCAATTAGATTATTCATATCTTGGTCCCTTTAAAAAGAAAAGACGTGTAGGTCAGTAACATTATGTTCAACTCTCAGCTACAACTATGAATTTATTTTACAAAAAGAAGAAAATGGAATTCAGTTAAGTTTACATTTTTTAAAAATCACACCACATCAAATAGATGGGGTGTCACCCAATCTAGGGTTTCATATTTTGGGTATGTCCTGGGTGGGACAAAAATCTACTCATGTATCCCCCATTTCATACAGGGTATGCACATGCAAGCCCAAAATCCTCTACATCCAAATTTACACTTTCTCCGCAGCATAAATATGGATTTTTAAAAAGTTCCTTTTGGCCATCCCTTTACAGGATGGATTAAGGGGATATCGCCCTTAATCCTCCAATGTTTATGTCTCCATCTGAATTGAAATGGTGTAAAGAGAGAGTCCTCTGAGATTAATCAAGATCATCTCAACATCTAGGTTTGCAAAATGGCCCAGATACACATTTAAGTACTGACATTTGACGTGTTCATTGTGAAGTGTCTGCACTTACAAGTATAAGATGCCAGCTTTCCCCACTTGATTTTTTCCATGTGTCTATTTCTGAAATTGTGCCTCTCACTGCACTGGATGTGAATTTTAGAAATGACACCCAATTTAGTGGAAAATTTAAAAAAAAACTACTGTATAAAAATTGATTCCTGATGCTTAAAAACCAAACCCACTGTTCTATAAACTCGTAAGAAAACAGCAAAATCAGATTCTTAACAGAGGATAAAGGAGTATACGGAGGCCTCAGCAACAGGATATGCAAGCCGCTCTTGAGCTTAAATGCCAGCAATTGTCAACACTAGCTGGTGGCTGTAAGCCCCTGCTAGCTTGAACAGACTGCAGATATACCCTAATTTTCATTCATAGGCCTCCCTATCATTTTACAATTTTTTAATTGCATTTAAAAGAAACTGAAAACACTTAGCTGTATCACCTCACAATTTACAATCTTCAGAAAGATCCGTGCTGTCAGACATGTGGTCGACTCGAGTTTCGCCCCATAATTCTACGGGCTGCGTCAGGACCAAACAGGGAAGGTAGATAACCTCAGGAATTAATAAGGCCGCAGGTCCCGTACCTGGCCGGCCGGCGGTAACCGTGCCGGTGGCGCGCGGCGATACGGCCCTTCAGCGGGCCGCGGGGGAAGGAGGCATCATGGGAGGCCTGTGCGGCCTCATTTGAATTGATTGGCTCCTGCGGGTGAGTGGCGGCAGCGGGAGCCAATAAGGAGCAGAGGGAAGCGAGGGGGGAGGGAGGAAGACAGATGGCAAGCCGGTGAGTCAGGCACTCGGGTGCGCAGGGCGAAAGGAAGGCAGCAGACATCCCTCCCTCCCGCCCATTAACTGGGGGCAGGGAACAGGTTATTTGGGGGTGTTGCAGCTGGGGGGGGGTAGCAGACATCCCTCTCTCCCGCCCATTAACTGGGGGCAGGGAACGGGTTATTTGGGGGATGTTGCAGCTGGGGGGGTAGCGGGATTCCGGAGGTTTCCGGGGTCCGGAGCCTTACCTATTAGTAGGGCGGGGGTGGGGTACCCCTGACCCGGATAACCCTGGTGGGGCTGTTGCTAGTAATATGGAGAAGCCGAAAGAAGGGGTAGTAGGTTGGTAGCCATAGACTCTCTACGGTGGCAACAGAAATGACTTCACTTTGCTACCCACATGGCTGGTGAGTCATTACTGTTGAGGTGGAGGTTTAAATTGTTTGGAATAGTTGTTGGATATGGTTAAAAGTTAATAAAGCTGCGACCGGTGTTATGCCAACATTGTAGTTGTGTGATTATTATGGGGTGGGGTGGGGGGGGGAAAGGAGAGCACCGCATCTGCTGTGGCTTGGTTAAACAAGCTAACCTCAATAATGTTTATTTAAAGGGAGCAGCAAAAGCACTCATGCAAACCTTAGCCAATTGAACTGCTGTCATCCAATCTAGGGTTTCATTCAAGCCCATTGGTTATACCGTGTTCAAAGTGAAGATCCATTTCTGTTCAAGACACTCTAGCTGTGGTATGATGTTCTCGCTGCGAGTGTCTCTGATCTGATCAATCATTGCAAGTGTTGCCATTCATGTTTAAGTCCAAGCAATGTTGCACAATAGGTGCTGTTATGATCTGATTGGCCAAACTTGATTTGTGTTCTGCAAGATGCATTTTCACTTTATGACAAATTTTTCCTACATAAACCTTAGGGCAAGTACATATTATTGCATAAATCACCCATGAGGATTGACAGTCCGTAATGTACTTAAGAGGGAGACATTTTAGTCTGTGGCTCAATCCATTCATGAACTGTTAACAATTAGTGAGGTTAGCTTGTATTCCTGAGGTCATCTACCTTTGCTATTTGACTGGCCCTGACACAGCCCATAGAATTATGGGGCGAAACTCGAGTTATAAAACAGCAGGTTTTGTTTTTTAAGCATCAGGAATCAATTTTTACACAGTAGCTCTTTTTTTTTGAATTTGCTATTTGTTGTAAGAATTACATTGGAGTGATCAAGGATTAGTAGACCACATTTAGCGATGACATTTCTAAAATAGCAGCACACAATGACCTGGATATTCCAATTCTGATCTCAATGTCCTATCTAAAATGTGCCTTTAAATATAGATTCACTACATAATACATAATCAAGGACCCATGAATGATCATTAAATTAAGAAAAATATTTTTAAGTGATTTTTTTCTATTCAATAAAAAAATTAATTTAAAAAAAAGAGAATTTGGACCTATAATTACAATTATTCTGACCCAGTGGCAGTTTTACCGAAATTGGTGCAGCACAGTCTAAAAATGGTCCAGCACAGGCTAAAAATGAAATTACTGTATACATTTAGGGCCCCTTTCACTAAAGCCTGCTATAGGCTTGCCATTAATGTGTGGATCTCATGGCAATGACTGGCAAAGGCCGCAGGTTAGCTCTTGGGGGAATGTTCATTATGTCCCCGGCAGCTAATGCACAAAGGGTTACATTTCCCAATTTGCGCTCCACTAGGTCAGGGTCACTTCGCTTCACTTACTAGCAATGTGCTCTCCACACCCACTTTTCACCCATTCCTCACCCATCCCACGCTCGCCAATTAATGCGAATTTTAGCGTGTGAAGGCAGGCACTGTCAGGCATTATGTTCCCAATTGCATTAAAATGCCCATTAACCAGCTAACCAGCTTGTTAACAGAGGCCCTTAATCATTAAAACTTGGGAGGTTAGTATGGTCATTGTAGCATAAGTACAAATATTTGACCTGGTTAGGATAATTGAGGGTTAATTTAATAAAAGGGCACCTATTTGAAATATCCAAAAAAACCAACCATTTTCTAAAAGCAATATAGGTGCCTTATGCCTTATCCTGAATGTGCAAAAATGCTCTCACAAATTTAGACCTGTTCCAAGGCAGATACCTCTGTGAAATTTGATCATAAGAATTTTCTGCAGCAAATGCTTTATAATATTACCCCCATTGCATCTAGGTTTATGCAATATAAATGTATGTGTTCCTGGGGACAAAGAATGGGATGGATCAGCATGTATGCTATTTTATAAAAGACATAGGGGTCTGTTTATTAAACGGCGGTAGCAGATTCCGTGCGATATCAGAGCCGCGGCCCCATTGAAATCAATGGGGCCGTGGCTCCGATATCGCACGGAGTCCGCTACCACCATTTAGTAAACAGACCCCATAGATATGTGTCTATTTCTACCAGCACGTACAAGCACAATGCTACTTCTGCCTCAGAGCAGGTTTAACTTTGTATGGGGCCTTTTCAGCTAAGCACATAGACACACATTTGCCTTTATAAAATAAGTGCAATATATGTTTCTAGGTGGCTTCCCCTACTTAGATGTGTATTCCTTTAAGTTACCTTCCTGCATGCTGGCTGTAAGCTTTTTCTTTCTCCACAACCATGCCAGGTACTGGCTGCTGTTTATTTATTTATTTAACTATTTAACATTTTTTATATACCACTTTTCAAATTCTCAAAGCGGTTTACAATGAACATAACTTTGTTTACATGGAACGTTTCATCCGAACTATTTACAATAGCAATTAACAGCAGTGTATACCTTTTAACTATTTACAGGGATATTTGAACTCTTTACAGAGGTTTGATGATTTGTCCATTGGGCAACCTGTTGGATTTATCGATAAAGTTACTTGACTTCTATGGTGTCGAAGTGTTCGGTAAATAGATGGGTTTTTAAGAACTTTCTGAAGTTGGCAACATCTGTTGTGTGAGTTAAATTCTTACTGACATCATTCCTCAGTTTGCTAGTGACATTTATATGAAAGGGCTGTCCTTCATCCTTTGGAGAATAGGGATTTATCTCTAAAGTCTTCAGGTCTAGGCTCAAGATGCTCCTCTGAGTCCACGTTTGGCTCATAACCCCGTCCTTATGTTTCAGCTCCTTATTGTCCCTTTTGTCCTTCTCCTTATGTACTACTGTATATTCGTCCTTTTTAGATTGTAAGCTCGTCCAACAGGGACCGTCTTTTTCTGTGTCTCTACAGTGCTGCGTACGCCTGGCAGCGCTTTATTATTTTATTATTGAGCAGTTATAAAGTCACTCTCTTTCAACCAGACATAAAACACCAGTGTCTCAGTGTTGGACCCTTATAGCTCTGTAGAATAAACCTAGGAAAATAAAGCCCCTACCTAGTACAAAAATCTGCATGCTATACCATCTGCACCAAACGGTGCACTGAAAGACACAGAAAAGATCAGAGCAAATCTGTTGCTGAATTTTACATCTTACCTTCTGTTAAACTTTCCTGCTATGCTTTTCACATCAACGATATTATCCAGCTCGTCGTTTCTGACACAACAAAAAGCAGTTTGTTACACTCCGGTATTAATTCACTGACAGTGTACAGTGCAATAAAGATGTCTTTATTTCTTTGCAATATACTTATAACCAGCAGAACTGATTGAAGCCATTCTCTATGGTGCACTGTACATAATAGCATACATAATTATTAAATAATACAAATCACTCTCACATATCAAATACATAGGTTCAAGACTACAATAGATAAAACTAAAATATCCTTCAGTCCTCTAGAGCATTTTTCACAGTAAAACCTGAGTAATAAAAAAAGCTCACTGAATCAAAATGCTTTATTATAAGCCTCGTTAAATAAGAATTCTTTGAATTGTTGCTGAAATTGAAAGAAATTACACTCTAAACACACGATGAATTCAGGCGAGGAGTCGGGGACCTGGTATGAAAAAAGCAATCAAAATGGATAGATGACAATTTAGCAGATTTTAAAGACGGAATCAACAAAAGATTCACATCTTTAGAACAAAAAATCCATTCAGGTTTATGTCAGACCAATAACACAGGTACACTAAAAAAAATTTTTTTTAAACTGCCTCTAATGTTTCGATTGATTTTTACGTTTTCTGGTGCGCTGAATCCAAATCTGGTAACCAATTTGCTCCATCACGTACAGATTTTTTGCTACATTGGGGTAGCAGTTTGAGGTGAACGTTTCAGATTGAGTGCAATCGAGATAAAAGTTTCTTGGATGAATTCTTTATACTAATTGTTTAGTAGTTATTCAAATAAGAATAAAGAAAATTGTAACAAGGCAGCACATAAGAATAGAGTAATGTCAACAAAACACACTGTGATGGTAGCAAAATTGTCTGCACTTAAAACAGCCACATACATGTGCACAAACATTGAGCATATAAGAGCGAGGTTAGACACAAAGCAAAGCAAAGAAATGTGCAAAAAATGTTGTACAGGTATGTATGTAAGAATAGAAAACGCAAACCGCACCATTGCAATACATGAAGACAAACACCCGATGGTGTGAAAATAAAATTCTAATAAATGAGATCCGACACTGTGGTAATAACTAGCAAATTTTTATTTCAAAGTTTAGTAAAAACACGATATTTGTCAACACAGTTTAGATTTTAAAGTCATTCTTGGGTCAATCAATCTCCTGGTGGGCCCGTTTCTTCTTCCCCCGAATGCTTTTCTTGGTGCGCTGCTTGGCGTATTTTTCATCTGGGGTTTCCCGCAGCAGCAACCAGCAGAAATCAGCCATCATAGTGGTGTTCCATCTTCCTTGGTACCTTCTCTCTGCGTCCTTGATGTCCTGGTGAAACCTTTCACCTTGTTCTTCACTGTACGCCCCCAATTTTCGGGAAAGTAGTTCACATGGGAGTGCAAGAAATGGACTTTCAGGCTCATGTTACAGCCTTGTTCTTTGAAGGCATTGAGCATCCTGGCAACAATATCCTTATAGTTCTCATCCCGCCTGTTCCCCAAGAATTTGAGAACAACATCCTTGAAGGAATCCCAGGCTTCTTTTTCCTTCTCAGACATCGTTTCAGCGAATGCTCCATCTGAAATGAGTTTCCTTATATCAGGGCCAACAAACACTCCTTCCTTTAGCTTTGCTTCAGAAAGTCGGGGGAACTTTGAGCAAAGGTACCGAAAGCACTCACCATCTTTTGGAAGGGACTTGATGAATTGCTTAATGAGACCCAACTTAATGTGGAGAGGTGGTAATAGAATTTTATCACGAGGTACCAAGCTCTCATGAAGAACATTTTTCTCACCGGGTCTCAAATACTCCCGAATTGGCCAGTCTTTTTTCCCCCAGTGTAGGTCGTGGGCCCGGCTATCCCACAAGCAAAGGAAGCAGGGATATTTATTTATTTTATTTTATTTATTTGTGTGCTTTTCTATACCGCCCCTTCCAGAGATCAGGGGCGGTTTACAAGGAACTTAAATAACAATATAGCAAAACAGAGCAATATTGCATTACATTAAACATTAAGTAAACAAACTAGATTACATAAGAACTAGGTTACATGTAAAATAATGTGTAGGTTATTAACAAAAAACTATATTTGGTGAACTATATTTGGTGAACTATATTTGGTGAAACCGGATTGCTGCCCTAATAGCATGGATAGAATTTTAAAGTCTCCACAAATCATCCACTTATGCTCATCATAACGAATCTTCTGAAGAATCAGGGCCAAATTCTCGTATTTTTCTTGGAGAATAACAGAGTGAGCAATAGGAACTGAAGCGAATGTGTTGCCATTATGAAGAAGAACACCTTTTATGCTGTCTTTTGACGAATCAATGAACAGCCGCCATTCAGCAGGATCATACTTGAGTTTAAACTTTTCCATCACTCCGTATATATCGTTGCAAAATACCAAATCTTCCTCTTTGCTGAAATACTTCAAAAATTGTGTCTCGCGGTTGCGGTACCAATAAAAAGTTGTTCCTGGTGACAATAGATTTTTCTGTTTAAGCCGAGAACCTAGCAGTTGGGCAGCATCTTTTGGGAGTCCTAAATCCCGGACTAAATCATTCAATTCAGCTTGAGAGAAAAGTTCAGGTTTCGGATCTGGTTCAGTTTCAAACTCGGAAGTACTGGACTCATCGGGAAAAGCCATCTGATGAGTCTCATCATGATCAGAACCGTCCACACAAACATGATCCAAAGATTTTGGTGGTTCAGGCACAGGTACTTCGTTGCTATGAGGCATAGGCCTAATTGCTGAGGGAAGGTTGGGGTAACTTATTACGTTCCTTTTTTTTAAGTTGTATCCCTTCACAATGCAAGAGCAAAAATAGCAGTCACTGCTGTGGTCTCTTTGTTCACGCCACATCATAGGTATTCCGAAACGAAATGCTTGTTTTTTACCTTTCATCCATAAGCGTAGATCTTCCTCACATGTCTTGCACACTTTGTGAGGAGCCCACAGTTTGTCTTGATCGCCTAACTTCAAACCGAAATAGGCGAAATATACTTTTTTAATAAATGCAGAAATGTTCCTCTGCCGCTTTTTCACGGTATATTCCCCATAAATAAAACAAAAACTGTCCGGAGAGTTGACGCAACCTCTGGCTCTGTGAGCCATCACAAATACACAGCACTGCAAACTACAACTGTAGTGAACCACTTCGGAATAAATCTGGATTACGACTGAGCAAACAAAAGGTAATAATGAACTTGCAAGAAACTGAAATTTGACAGGAACGTTCATGTCGCAACCACCGTGTTTGAGCGAGCGAACGAGGCGAGGCGAACAGGAAAGAACATGCGCCAGCGCCAGTACTGGATTTAGCCCCCCGCCTCCCAATTGTCCTGTTAATGTATAAAATGAATACAAAACACTCTAAAATATCATGAGGGAGTGTTTCTAGTTAGTTAACCATTACAACCTCTATTTTGGGCCAAGAAAATAAACTGAAGTCGGCTAAAAAGAAATTATGTGAACATTCCTTATATGGGTAAGAAATCTAATTTTGCAAGAAAACGTGACGTGATGGAACATTTTGGCTATTTTTCCTGGATTCAGCACCCCAAAATCTATAGGAATCAATTGCAAAACTGGAGGCAGTTTTTTGGTAGTGTACCTGTGTAATTTGCGTAAATATGCTGGAGTTGCTAACATAGGGTAGAACGACATCATGGACATACTCGTTTTTGTTTATATAATCATTTCTCAGCTTAAGCTATGAATCTTGGTTAGATTTGAATGAGACAAAGAAATCCCAGCATTCTAAGTAACCCAGCCCAACTTTTCATTCTTGCGTTTCTCAGAATAAATATAAAAATTTTTAAAATAATATTTTTCATGGAGCCAGTTAAAATATAGACTTCTTTGAGCTCCTTACTTTTTTCTTTCAGTTTGTAGCCATTGTTCCCTTTCCACATTGTGCAACATGAATTCTTACTGGTTAAACAGCAAAGGTTTGAGATATTGCCAATGAATGAAGCATGGAGCCCCAGACTTCAGCAGAAGAAATCAGGCAAAGACGAGGAAAGAAATTTCAAAAATTAGGTCAGCAGTGAGCTAAGAACATAAGAACATGAAGGGGAGAGTGACGCAAATGGATGGCCAGTAGAGCGTGGTCTGGATCTGGGGAGGGGGAGGGTGAAAGGGAAGGGGAAAATGTTGCGAAATTGTTATACTGCTGCAGAGTATTGTTTATATCTATTTATTGGCTGATTTTCAATAACAATTTGTATAAAGTTAAAAAAAAATAGATATGCCATACTAGGTCAGACCAAGGGTCCATCAAGACCAGTATCCTGTTTCCAACAGTGGCAAATCCAAGTCACAAATACCTGTCAGGTTCCCAAAAGTTATGCAGATTCCATGCTACTTGTCCAATGAGCAAGCAGCGGATTTCCCAGGTCCTCTTTAAAAATGGTTTATGGACATTTCCTCCAGGAACTCGTCCAAACCTCTTTTAAATCCAACTACACTAACAGCTTTTACTACATCTTCTGGTAATGAATTCCAGAGTTTGATTACGCGTTGAGCAAAAAACTATTTGCTCCAATTAGTCTTAAATGTGTCACATAGTTTTACTCCATTCATTATTTTATAGATCTCCATCATATCTCCCCTCAGCATTCTCTTTTCCAAGTTGAAGAGCCCTAACCTTTTAAGAACCAGCTAGCCATCACTGCTGAACCTAAGACCTGGATATTCACTCTCAGGCCGATATCCGGCCACTGGCAGTGAATATCTGGGTTAGCTGGATAGTGGTGAAACTAACTTGACAGTGGTGATATTTAACTACTGCCTGGTTAGCTTCCGCAGTGAAGGTATCTAACTTTAAGGTATCTAACTTTCGCTACTTAGCAATAACTGGGCAGTGGCTGAATATTACCAGGTGTCGGCCCCAGAACGCCCCAAAGCTGGCTGGCTAGCATCTGGGCATTTCAGTGGCAGCACCCAGGGGCGTTCAGCAGCGTTAACTACATTAGTATCACTGAATATCCCAGTCAACGCAATTAACGCGGTTAGTAGGTCTGTTAATCACATTGAATATCTGGCCTTTAGATAGTAAATTCTCTAGGGATAAGAAAATATCTATCATATATGAATGTAAGTCACCTTGAACCCTGAGAAAGTCATGAGGTAAAGGAAAATATCTATCGTATATGAATGTAAGTCACCTTGAACCCTGAGAAAGTCATGAGGTAAAGGAAAATATCTATCGTATATGAATGTAAGTCACCTTGAACCCTGAGAAAGTCATGAGGTAAAGGAAAATATCTATCGTATATGAATGTAAGTCACCTTGAACCCTGAGAAAGTCATGAGGTAAAGGAAAATATCTATCGTATATAAATGTAAGTCACCTTGAACCCTGAGAAAGTCATGAGGTAAAGGAAAATATCTATCATATATGAATGTAAGTCACCTTGAACCCTGAGAAAGTCATGAGGTAAAGGAAAATATCTATCGTATATAAATGTAAGTCACCTTGAACCCTGAGAAAGTCATGAGGTAAAGGAAAATATCTATCATATATGAATGTAAGTCACCTTGAACCCTGAGAAAGTCATGAGGTAAAGGAAAATATCTATCGTATATGAATGTAAGCCACCTTGAACCCTGAGAAAGTCATGAGGTAAAGGAAAATATCTATCGTATATGAATGTAACTCATCTTCAACCCTGAGAAAGTCATGAGGTAAAGGAAAATATCTATCATATATGAATGTAAGTCGCCTTGAACCCTGAGAAAGTCATGAGGTAAAGGAAAATATCTATCATATATGAATGTAAGTCACCTTGAACCCTGAGAAAGTCATGAGGTAAAGGAAAATATCTATCATATATAAATGTAAGTCACCTTGAACCCTGAGAAAGTCATGAGGTAAAGGAAAATATCTATCGTATATGAATGTAAGTCACCTTGAACCCTGAGAAAGTCATGAGGTAAAGGAAAATATCTATCGTATATGAATGTAACTCATCTTCAACCCTGAGAAAGTCATGAGGTAAAGGAAAATATCTATCGTATATGAATGTAACTCATCTTGAACCCTGAGAAGGTCATGAGGTAAAGCCAATCCAATTCCCTATCCATACAGTACCGCTGCAAATTCACTGAAAGGTGACCTATCTGCAGAACTATGGCCACTATACAGATAGGTCCTTCTGAATATTGACCCAAGCGCTTATTCTGAGTGAGAAAATAACTTTTAACAGATTTCCGAATATGGCTTTATTGCAAGAGTTGATTCTGCTTTATACAGGCCGTCTTATACTAATACTATGCAGCACACTACTCGCACAAGTAATGCTAGATTTCCATTAGAAGTGCTTGTTTTCATATTGCTGCTACTACACACAAAGAATTAATCATTGTGTCCAACATAAATCAGAGCACAGTACAGCGCACCTTCATTTGGGGGGTTAAGAGTTTGCATCACACATTTGTCAGTGAGTAGGGATGTGCATGGCAAAATGTTTGGTTTGTTTTGGGAATTTTCAGAAATTCTCGATTTTTGTTGTTTTTGGTTTTTTGTTGACTTTTGAATGCAATCATATCAATTGTACACATGTTACGTCAAAGGTTGATGGGCACTAATCAGTTTTGTGTGGGCAAAATATTTTATGGCACACTCCAGAAATGAATGCATGCCGATGAATGCGCATCCTTCTGTAAGCACTCTGAGGACAGGGAAATACTTACATATCTGATTGTAAGTTGCCTTGAACTACTACTGGTAAGGCATGTGCTAAATGGCTAATAAATAATAATTTTTGCCATGAGGGCCTGGTAAGGGGGAATATCTGGTCTAAATGCCCAAGAGGTTTGGAATACCAATGGATGAATTGCTCTCCAATGAATGGTTCAATATGAGATAGTGAGGGTTATTTTAGAAGGATCCCCACGTGTAAATAGTGGCTTTTAAATATATAAGCTATTTGCGCAAACAGAGATTTTAGAAAGCCACTATTTACAAATGGTGATCCATACCATGCAGAGATTGCAAAGAGGCGTGGTTAGAGCAGGCCTAAAACATCAAGGTGTATCCCTTATCTTCAAAGGGAATATATGTCAATATCTAGATGCTAATGTCCACACCATCCAGTCCCTGGGTTTTTGTATAATATCTAGATGCTGGCATTTATATCAACCCCAAGGTAAGCGTAAGGCACACATTGCATTGCATGCTTGAAGTGGGAGGTATAAAGTTCAATGCCAGGCCCCCCAGAGCACCCCTTGACATCAGTTCCCCCTGAACATTCTCCTATGAAGAAAGGCTAAAAAGGTTAGAGCTCTTTAACCTGGAAAAGAGACGGCTGAGGGGAGATACTCGTATGATAGAAGTCTATAAATTAATGAACGGAGTGGAACAGGTAAATGTAGATCTATTGTTTACGTTATCACAATATAGAAAGACTAGGGGACATACAATGAAGCTACAGGGTAAACTATTTAAGACTAGTAAAAGAAAATATTTTTTCACTAAACGTGTAATCAAACTCTGGAATTTGTTACCGGAGGATGTAGTAAAGGCTAGTAGTGTAGCTGGGTTTAAAAAAGTTTTGGACAAGTTCCTGGAGGAAAGGTCCATAAACCATTATTAAGAAGGGACCCAGGATATCAATGCTTGACCCAGTACAAGCATTGTGGAACCTGTGTCTTTTGGGGAAACTGCTAGGTACATATGACCTAGATTGGCCTCTGTTGGAAACAGGATACTGGGCTTGATGGACCTTGGTCTGACCCAGTATGGCATATCTTATGTTCTTATGTTCCCCTGACATTAGGTCCACCTGATACACACCCCAATATCATATTCCCCAGAACACTCCCCAGCATCCATACCCTCATCAAAAGACCCCCCCATCATATGGCCCCCCTGAAATCTGAATCTCCCCCATTACAGACCCCTCCCCAGCAGACTCCCCCATCCCCTTATCCTAGTAGTCAAATAGGCAAAAGACAGCCTGACCCCTAGCTGCAGTCCCATGAGATTACCGCCAGGGCTCACAGGTGCCACTTTGAACCTGGCACCCTGCCATGAGCAGGGGTGACTGGAGATTGCTTCTGCTCCCACTAAACTACCAGGGACCCTGGTAAGAACCATGGGGTGATTGGGCGATGAGGGGGGGGTCCATCAGGGGGTCTATAAAAGAGAGATCTGTATTTTGAGGGGAGTGATGTAATGGAGGGTATGAATCTCAGCATGGTGAGAGTGGTTTGGGGGAATGTGTGCTGCTGGTGGGAGGGGGTCAGGGGGCGTGCATGAATAATTGGATCGGCAGTCTTGCAAAGCTACTCTCACATACATTTGAAGAGAGACAGATGTTCTTTTTCTCCACATGGAGCTTTTTAAAATTGCTGCTCCTGCTGACAAAGCGAGGCAACGAAGTGTACTCTTGCATGTCCTTATATGTACAGTGTTTTACAAGAGGCACAGCCTTTGTAAAATATGGTGGGAACTTTCACATCCTGATCTGGATGCTTTAATTTCCCTTTCCATGTCCTATCTAAAATTGCCCTTGGTGTGTGTGTGTGCACTCTGATGGTGCTACTTATAAAATGGTTCTGTTCTTTAATGTGGTTTAGATGGTAGCCTCTTGAAGGCTTAGGATACTTGAGTTGTATGAGGTAAATATGCATAATCGTTTTTCATCTCTCTACCCTTCCTTGCTAGATTGCTCTCTATTGTGAATATTTCAATACAGGATGTCAGGGTACCCTATACAAGGAGGGATGGAGAGGGCATGGAGGATTCAGGACTGGATAGAGAAAATGTTTGAGAATGGAATGTGACTCCTTAATGTGAAGTGCTGCTCCTAAGAGAGTGAGATAAGCTAAAGTATAGAATATGAAGAGATTCTTTTTGTTCTTGTTTGAGATGACATTCTTTGCTACTTTATTCGAAATGTAGATTGCTTTTTGTATTAGAAATAATGGGGTATGTTGACTAAACTGCAGTAACGTAACAGCGGCTACGTTAAGGTGTGTTATGTAACGTTAAGGCGCCTTAACGTTACATAACGCGCCTTAACGTTCCTGGCCACGGTAAGTCCAGAAAAGGGTGGAGAGAGGGCGGAGAGAAGGGGTCAATGGGCGGGGAGTGGGCGGGGAGAGGCCCCTTTCACACTAACGCGGAGAAATTAAGGGTTGAATCCTAACGCAACTGAAAAC
Organism: Ichthyophis bannanicus; assembly: GCA_033557465.1. Classification (NCBI taxonomy): domain Eukaryota; kingdom Metazoa; phylum Chordata; class Amphibia; order Gymnophiona; family Ichthyophiidae; genus Ichthyophis; species Ichthyophis bannanicus. The sequence goes on from CM066035.1 coordinate 397,417,260, forward strand.
CTGGCGTTAGCACACATTTGCAAGAGAGAGAAACTATTTCAGTGTCAGCAATGTACAGCATAGGCAGGGAGCCCAAGAAAGATGATAGTAGTGCTCCATTTGCTGCAACAGCATAGTGCCCAGGTATGAAAGGCCACTATGGTGATGGTGCAAATGGGGCATAGGGGGCTGCACGCGGGACATGCTGTGGGGGCTACTGGGGCACGGGGTGCACTAGGCAGTTGCTGAGGTGGCACATAGGAATGCAGAAAATGGAAACCAGCAAGACAGCAACTGACCAGGGTCAGACATGCCCATGAGTCTGTGTCCCACAGAGTCCCATCCAGGAGACATTACCCAGCAGGTATCCCAAGGGGCACATAACATTGACAGGGGAAGCGTGGACATCTATGAAACACCCCTACCCCAGAACCCACACCTTAGACAGCCGCTTACCTGCCCCCTGGATGGCGCACCACTGGCCCCGACAACATATTGTCATGGTGGCATGGCAGAGGGGGTGGGTGATTGTGCTGGAGGGAGCAGTGGCACCTGCCTGCAGTGGACCTAGGCCATGCCCTGTACCAGTACGTGGTGTGTAGTGCAACAGAAGAGATCTGGCCGAGGAACGTAAGGGTAGCCCCAGGGACAACTATGCTGCTGTGGCAACAGTGTGGTGCAGTAACACCCAGCTAGCATGTCCAAGAGCAGAGGGTCAGAGGTTCAGGTCCCATCTGTGGATCCTGCAGAGCATCTCCCCATAGGTTTAGCCCACAATGCAGCCACAACAACAACATGGGAAAACCCCAACACAGTGGTGCACAGGGGTATGGACACTCACTCACAAGGGCTCCACTATCCACAGCTTCATGGAGTGTCAGGCTGTTAGCCCCAGCACAGAGCTGCAGTTATCACCAGAGCACTACTACTACCCCCTGCACAGATTAGCAATGTCAGCAGTGTGATCAGGACCAGTGCGGCGGGTAGGGTTGTCAACCACCTCCATCACTGCACAATGTTGAGATAGGTGTGGGAGTGTGCGTATGTCTCTCCATTGTTTTGTGTCTGCCAACACCTCACTGAGCCCACATTGCTCACACTGCTTCCAGCTTTAGCCTGCAAATGTGCATAATGAGGAGCAAGGTATTGTGGGTATGGCCCAGACAGGGCGGATTGGCCAGGATGCATCTGCACAGGGTGGAGGGCAATGGCTGAGACACTGTAGTGCTTGACCACCACCTGCATGGACAGGGTGGCCACAGCATGTCACGCGGGGGGGGGGGGGTCACTCTCACTCTGACCGAGCAGTGACCATGGCATGTCTATGTTCCCACATAGTGCCACATATTATTTGTTTCCAGTGCTACCTGTGTGTTCCCAGTTCTGGGGCCCAATCACAGGGATACCTGCTTGGTGTCTGTGCTGTGAATCCCACCTCTGGGTGCACAGGGTTCCCCTGTGAGCATGCACTATGGACTGGTTAGTGGGCTGTCTGCAATTCACCTGTGCATGGTGGGAACACCTTGTAGGATGCTGCAGGTGCAGTCTGACTGTGCTGTCTGTTGATGAATGGCAGACCGTGGCGTGGGGCAGTTGAGCCTTCCCCTGCCTACCCCAGGCATCACTGCTGGTCTGCAATGGTCACAGGTATGGCACTGGCCCAGCAGCCCTGGAGGGCTGTCATCTGCCAGCAGGACTGTGGTTGCTGGTACTACAGCCATTCTGCAGGGTGTAGGCACCCGTCCCACCACATCCTCATCTACAAAAGGGGTGATTGAGGCCCCTTGGGGTATATAGTGCATACCACTTAGACCCATAGTGGCAGTGCTACATAGCCCTCATGCAAGTCTAGACACCCCACTGCCCTGATAACAGGTACCCATGGGAGCCAGACCTTAACACCGGGTATGCACTAATCTGGGTGGTGTCTGGTCCCCCAGGGCCACATGTGACTGCAGAACACAGCTGGAGCAGATGTACCTTCAGTTTCACTGCTGGGGACACCTGTCACACACTGGCAGTGCTGGGGATGTGCAGCAGGACCTATCTCTAGCACCACATGTACTGTGGACCTAGTGCTGGGCACCCATCCTATCCCTCAGGGTGAACACGGAACCTGCACAATGGCATGGTCTGTAGCTACTCTGTGCCAGTATCACGTACTGTCAGTCCGTCTTACCACGCTGCAGGCCCCATTTGGTGGTCAGCTGTAGGCTGCTGTTCTGCATGTGCAATGCATCATGGGTGCTGGTGGGGTTATCCTATCCTGGCACACAGAGCAGACAGTTTGTGCGGTGACCTGCAGTCCTTCTGTACCCAGCCATTGCTATGCAACCATCCATAGAGGTATAGCCTACTGGTTAGTACACTATTATGCCCTATATTCACAAATTGTTTTCAAAACAAACACCATATATTTGACTTTTTAGGCTAGACTCTGCTTTGACTTGCATGGTTGGTTTATTATGCTATGTCTCAGTCATTACATAACTTCTAGATCTGGGCGGAGGAGGCACACTGAGCGTGTTTTGAACTTGATGTCAGCTCAGACTAAAAGCAAGAAATCAAATGCACTTAACAGTTCAGTCATTAAACTGCCTCATTTAAATATGTTTAGAACTACTTAAATAGCCCTACTCCAAGCACTAAAGAGACAAAATAGATTAATAATAGAAATATATTGGGGTATGTTTACTAAACTGCGGTAATGTCATTCACATTAGGTTCCGCGGTATAGGTACAGATGCCCATATAAAGGCGTGGGCGGGGAATCATTACGGCAAGCCGTCAGGTAATGCACATTATAAGGCGCATTATAAGGCACGTTATAAGGCACAGTACAAGGCACGTGCCTTAACGTGCCTTGTACTGTGCCTAATAAGGTGCCTTATAACATGCCTTTTACTGTGCCTAATAAGGTGCCTTGTAATGTGCCTTGTACTGTGCCTACTTAGGAGCCCTATAACGCCTTATAAGGATTGCTGGCAACTGTGGTGAAGGTACTATGGGCTGGCAGCATGGATCTGCAAAGATATGACTGTCACAGGCAAGCAAAATATCTGCCTTGGACAGGAGGGAACAACGAGGAATCAAACCCATGACCTCCGCCTAGAACATCTGGGGGTTCGTTGAGGGAGACGGCTCAGCTCTTTCTAATTGTTGGGTTTCTGGAACAAGGCTATATTGGGCTATCCAATCATGAGCTTTCATTCCCAACTACCCAAGGTTGTTCCTTTATTTTTATATCCTGCATTCAACCTAGTCCAGTCATTGTCTCAACAGTCCCCACCCAACCAGTGACCACATATTGCAGCTCCCTCCGTAACCTGGTTAACAAGGACTCTAATTCTGGCCATTAGGCTATACTACTGAGCCTCTCTCCCTCCCAGGAATTATACACACTATTTTCACAGATCTATAGCTCTCCCCCCCCCCCCCCTCCACTTACCCAGGGAGCTGAGCATGGCCTGGGAATTAAACTCAGATCTTCCACATGGCAGTGTGTTTAAGTATACTATTATACAGACAGGAAACCAAACATTTTCCAAAAATAGACAGGGTAACCATGACAAAAACAACCCTACCCTTTCTTGTTTTTTCCTGAAGCATTTGAAATGTCAATGAGATCATCAAGGTTTTTGTTTCTAGAAAACAAAATGAGATCAAACCATTTATATTAATGAAATTGGCATCAACTGGCAGGGAATCCTTTAATACTCTAAAAAGAGGGACATAAACCTATATTTCAAAAGATTTTTTTTACCAAATCCTATATAATAGCATCACAAATGAAGGGGCCTATGTACTTTCTTGCACTAGTTTTACACTTAATGCACATTAAGGGGTTAATTTTACAAGGGCGCCGCTTACAGATACGTGCCATTTACGTACATTACTACCTTGAAGGACTTCTGCACGTCCTTTAAGCAATCGCTATTCTGAAAGATCACACTTACTTTCAGTGTGGATATGCACGGGGCGGAGTCTGGGCAGAGCATACTGTAGGTGGAGCACAAATTTACAGGCTAAGTTATAAAAAACTATAACTTACTAGTGTGCCTGAAAAATCTAGGCATGGGCATTTACACTTGTGCCTAGTTTTTTAATATCTTTACTATATAATATAGGGATATAAGTAGTGTAAAGGATGAGAACTGTATCTGAATTCAGAAAATCATAGGCCAAATATAGAGGATCTCTAAGAGACAGGATGGGATTCTAGAACGTTTGTAGTTCTTATAGATGGGGAGACTGGACAGGCCGTATGGTCTTTATCTGCCGTCATTTTCTATGTTTCTATGTTAAGTTTCTATTGTTTAAAATAGGCCTCAAATAAGCACGGGCTAACATGCATTAAAACTACAGGAGTTTATAAAATTGACCTCTATGAGCCAAAGATAAGGTGCATTAAGTGTAAAACCTCTGCATTAGCTGTTGGGGGTATCCCCAGTCCTTTGGATAAAGCAGATGTGCAGTTAATGTAGAGTAATGATTGCTGTTACCTGTAGGATTTGTTATAGGGACCCACTAGTCCACTTCATCAATTCCCTTAATACTCAACCAGTCCATAAAAAAAATGTTGTCGGACTCTTTTTCAAAGACGCTATCCCAGGGGTGGCCAACTCCGGTCCTAGTGCACCATAATCCAGCCTGATTTTCATGGTCCCTAATGAATATTCATGAGATATGTGCATACAAATGGGGGTAGTGGATGCAAATATATCCATGAATATTTGTTAGGGACATTGTGAAAATCAGGCTGGATTGTGATGCACCAGGACCGGAGATGGCCACCCCTGCACTAGCCTATATAAAGTCCATTTTACTTTATTATAATATTCATGTTCATGTTTCATGCAGTGCTTTGCATCAAGGAAAGTATTTTTGCCATTAGACCATTAATTATAATTGGTGGCAGTAGCAGAATAGCAGGAGGCTGACTAGGAGACGCCGATAGTTAACTTAATGGTCCAGTTGTGAAAATGCTTCCCCTGATGCAATGCTGTGCTTTTTTGTGTTATAAAAGGGGTTTTTTTGGTGGAAGAGTGGTATAAATTGTTTTGTCTATAAATTGAGATATGTTTTAAGTTATTAATGATTTAGCTATTATTTGCCTTTATGTAACCAAATTTAATTTATTGAAACAGTTTGTTCTATTACTATATACTTATTTGATATTTAATTTTCATTTTTTTATGTATGGACTATTTTATTTATTTGTTTTTTTTTAATACTTTTACAGACCCCTGATACAGGCATATATGCTGAAACTCAGCTGAGTCGAGTCCTTCAAATAAAGTTTCCTTGGATTGCTAGTGGCTGTGGCCCATTCCTGTTGTCTTTTGATTTCTGTCTTATTCCATGGAGGTTTTCTTCTTTGCTGTTAATTTATAAATTTAAAAAAAAAATATGGGATCCGATATTCAGTGACGGCAGCTAGCTGTTGAAAAGTGGCTAGCCGTCGCCATTGAACCTAAGACCTTGATATTCAGCCTCTGACACTGAATATCCATTTTGGCCAGATAGGAGAGAAGCTAAACGGACAGTGGCAATATTCAGCGCCGCCTGGTTAGTTTCAGTGGTGAAAGTTAAGTCACTCTTTGAGGTGCCTCAATTTCAACACTTAGCAATAACCGGGCAGTGACTCCATATTGCCACTGGCCAGTTATCACTGGGTACAACCTCTGCTCCACCACTGGAATAACCCAATATTTAGCCAGCTAGCACTGGGGCATTCAGCGACGGCACCTGGGGGATATTCAGCAGCGCTTATTGCATTATTGCCGCTGAATATCCTGGTCACTGCAATTAATGTCGTTAGCAGGTCTGATATCAATCAATGGGTTTGAGGGGTTGAGAGATGGTTGAAAACTGATGCATGAATATACCCAGTGGATTTTTCCTAGAAAAAAAGGTGCTGGTACCTATATGCAGGGCTCGTTCATTAATACATAAGGACCATAGGTCGATGTTAGCAGGCAATGAAAACGGTGCCAGTACTCAGTACCACCAACTATCCCCTCAAACGAATCCCTGAATATACCTCTACTGATGGTCTATCTTCTATTTTTGAAACATCATAGCAGCTGAGATACTTGTTTGAATGTTATAATAGATACAGGAGTCGATTTATATTTTGGCTTAGTAAATTTCTGTATCACCTCTGTGAGATCAACTGTTTTGTGTATTAAAAGCCACATTAAACACCTGAAGCAGTTTAATAAATAAGCTCCTAAAGATGATTAATGGAAAAAGTGGTCAGAATGTCATCAATGTTAAGTTTTGGGTCATGGTGTCTCTGATCAAGAGACACTGGGGTCAATGGTCAGCAGCACTTATCCGTAAAACAGCACCTGCTATGCAGATAAGTGCCACTGAAAGGAATATTCCACAGCACTATCTAGATAATTCACTAAATATTCTGTCGGACAACTTAAACGCTATCCAGCTAGTGCCTGGGGCAGAGCGAGATGATATCCATACATATAGCAGCTACAAATACAAGGGGGTTTAGAAAGGACGTCCAAGTGTAATCTGGGATGTCTAAGCCAGAACCTCTGAAAAAAAGCAGGTTATGATTTCACAAATGTGGACATGCCCGATTAGGATGTCTGCAGGAGCATCTACATAGATACCTCCAGAATAGTACTCTAGAGCCTTGGGGCCCGATTCTGATCCTGAAGTCCATCTCCTTTGTACATCCAGACTGAGCCAGACGTACAAAGGAGATCGCGATTCTGATCCCGCGGGGCATGTCTAGCCCTGTGGGATCAGAATCGCGAACAGGCCTGTATGTGCAGGCCGGGACTGTGATTCAGTCCCGGCCTTCACGTACAGCCATAGCCTGGCTAACTCAGCCAGGGCTTTTAAATGGAGTCACGGCGCCATGGCATGCTGTTGCCATGGCACCGTGGCTCCATTTAAAAGCTGCGATGCCAGCCGCTGCTAATAAAGTTAATTCCCTCAGCCCAACCCCTGATCCAGCCTCCTAAAGCCAGGGTCGGGCTGCAGGGTATTAACTTTGCCCTCCCCCCACAGCCCCTTCCGTGCCCCTAGTCTGCCAAAAAGAAACATCCAGGGAAGTTTTTCCACCCCGGGGGTGGAATAACATCCCCAGCCATTTCGCTGACCCTGGACGTACAGGGCCGACATTAGAATCTGCCCTGTTATGTCCAGGACCAGCAACCACCCACTTCCTGCCCACTCTCCACTCCCAGGCCGCCTCTTCCCCACCCCCGACTAACTTCCTGCACAACTGGCAGGGAAGTTAGTCAGGAAATGCAGCCGGCATGAATAGCCGTCTTGATGTCCCCTTGATGTCTAAGAATAGCCTAATGGTTAATGTAGTAGGCTAAGACCAGGGAAGCCAGGGTTCAAATCCCACTGCTGCTATTATTGAAATTTTGCTGATAATGGAGTGCTATCTTCTTCACACCCTCTGGATGTTTTTCAACCAAAAAGATCACTTTTCAGATGCCTTTTCGTGCCTGAAGCAGATCTAAATATGGCGCAACTCTGGGTGTCCAGGACATTTCTGAGATCAGGCGAGGATGTCCAGGTTCCTGGGAACACCCCGCCATGTCTTCACAACGTCTCTGTTCAAACTTGGATGTCCTTACACTGGAGATGTCCACAGATCCAGCTTCTAAAATGCCTGTGAAGACGTCTCTGTGCTCTGGACATCCCTATGCCTGTTTTTGGACATCCAAAGCACGAATAGGGCTTTCAAAATGTCCCCATAATGGCTGGAACTCATCACATTATCTGAATATTCAACACTGGTCACAATCCTGATACTGACACTGACTATCTGGATTTAATTTAAACACCACAACTGGAGATTCTGAAAAAAACCACCAGCCATAGAGTTTAAATACTCAGCTCCGCATATGAACACCACAAAAATACACAGAATAAATCATGCTTATTTCCACCTTCTTTTCCTTTTAACTGAATGTTAAATCTCACACAGCCGCAACAACTTCTCTTTAATAAGGGGGGGGAAAAGCATGAGAAAGAAGAAAATGAGAGGGGAGAAGGACTGTGAGTTATCCATACCTTTGGTCATTTTTCTTTGCAGAGTTTGATACTTCAATAAGATTATCCAAATCTTGGATCCTTTGAAATAAAACAAGATCAGTCACTACTATTTCAGTCAGCCATTAATAGCTGTGGCTACAGTAGTTAAAACTGTACAGACTTGTTATAATGCTGGTATAGATGTTAAGGGAGAACTGATTGTAATCATGTGAATTCTAGAAGGCAATAGTAATAAGACTAAGGAATTAATCTAAATAAAGTTTACTTTTAGTTAATACTGATATACAATTCAGTTAAGAGAGAGAGAGCATTTTGTTTTTTAGTGATGTCACAGATGACATGCAATAGTTCCAAGAAATACTTTTTCACTGAAAGGCTGGTGGATGCTTGGAATGCCCTCCCGATGGGGGCAAATACAGTGACAGAATTCAAAATGGCATGGGACAGACACAGTGGATCCCTTTATATCAATAGGATAAAATCAAAATAACCTTAACTATCTCTGCTATCTCAACAAATAGGGGTGACCTGCATGGAGCGGTGGGTACAACTATTTAACACAAAGGCATGGGAAAGGGGGACCTGCACGGAGTGGCAGGTGTACCTACTCTTGCCACCTTACTGGGCAGTCTAGATGGACCATGATGGTCTTTATCTGCTGTTATATACTATGTTACTATGTTTTGATTCTAGATGTTTATGAAATATAAATTTAAGGTGCCTATTTACTAAAGTTTGGTAAGCAGTTACCACATTAATTAACATAGGCTGTTTGTGCCCTGCAGCAACACTTAAGGGGATAGTTACTAAGCTGCAATAAACTTTTGCATTTTACTGCAGGTGTCACTAACCATATAAGGACAAAAGGCAGCTTGAGCCCTAGATATAGTACTCCAAGTCAACCATTAGGGATCAATCGGCACCATTTTGAACTTGACGACAAAAAGAGCAGGAGTGACTAGAGATCACTCATGTCCACCAACCTTAGACCACCAGGGATTGTTTCATAGTAGTCCCAGAAGAATTAAGTGGGGGGATTTTCAGGGGTGGGTGGAAGGTCTTCCTTGGAGGGGGATGTGGGCCGCATGTTGGTGGCTCAGTGCTCCCAGGTAGGAAAAAAACACCAGCTCAAAACTCAAAGGAATAACACAGCTTGTGAAGCTCAACACAAGGTGCATTATTTGATTTGTATAATCATGAGTTGCTGTGCATGCATTTGCATGCTTTACATCTCATTATTATGCAATGAGCATTGCAGTAAACTAGCATGCATTATGGTAAAATAATGCACAACTTTACCATTTAACAAGTGTTAAGAGGCAAAAATCATGAATTATTCCATTAATACACCATAGTAGCTACTCCCCTAGGCATATACTAATTGATGTGCTAACTGCTTACCATGGAAAAGGGTGGGAAATGGGTGGAGAATGGACAGTGCCTCACAGTTAGCACACAGAAAGTTGCCATGCAATCTCAGCATTGCAGGGCACGCAGATGTACTTCCTGAATAATTGCATCCACACTATTGGCAGTGCAATTATTTGGCCAACACAGTGCAAAAGAATCCTCCATCCCCGAATGCTTCTTCTTTTATCCCTACCCCAAATATCCCCTCAGTACTCCTTCTGCAATCTCTCACTCTCAACAACCCCAGAGCATTTATCAGTGGCCTACCTGGTGAATAACAGGGGGGCAGTGCTCCTTATTTGTCAATCTGACCCCTAGCACTCAGGAGATCTTCCCTCACACCCACTAGGTAGAGCCCTAGGTAAGTGCTGAGGGGGTGTCGGGGGTGGGAGGCTGCAAGAGCAGCAGTCAGAAAGGGTTCTTTTGCTCTGCACTGCCTCTTAAGTACATTGCCAACAGCAAGGATGCATCTGTGTTATCAACAATGCACTTCACATGTAGCAAATGTGCCCCCAACAGTTACCACACAAGCTTTGGAGTTACTGCACGTTAAGTTTTGCAACTAAGGCACAGTAAATGCTAAATATTACTGCAAATTTATTATGAAGACCTCCAAGGGAGTAATTTTTATACACTCGTTCTATACATAAAACCCCTGTTTTATCCATATAAAAGGACATGCATAAAAGTACGCGCGGTGACAAGATGGCAGGTATTTTTAAATGACACAAATGGAGACCGGGTGGAATGCGAGCAGAGTAACCATTTGCATGCATTTTGTATACAATATGCGCATATGCATGAGCCTGCTGCACCAGGAAGGCAGCTAGGCTGCACTCAAGACTGCCTATTCTGTCCTCCAGGAGAGAAGACCCAGCAGCTTCCAGCACTGGCACCAAAGGAATTGGGCCCAGTGCCAGTTCCATCACTGGAAACTATCGGATGGTGATGGATTTGGGAGCTTGATGCTGGTCCTCCAAGGGCGTGGAAGACTCCTCCTGCCAGGACAGCTTCAAGGGCTGCTCCCGGCCATTGCCCTGGCCTCACGTCAAGGATTGCAGTGCCGATGTCCGTGGAATGTGACCCCAAAACCGGCATCATCCCCAGATGATGAGTGGGATGGAGTCCAGTACTTCCAAGGACAGTTCTTGATGGAGAGTCGCCAGTCTGAGGCTCTGTGACCCCAAGGCTTCAGGAGAACCCAGTCACCGCGAGAGGTTGAGGCCTTCACGGCGGCCTCCAAGGGCATTGATTCTGATGCCAATGCCGGGGCCAGTGCTGAGGACTTGTGGCCAAACAGTGCCTCCTGCTGCCTTTCACGGTTTTATGCCCCTTGCTCATCATCTGGAGACAGAGCGGGCAAGTAAAGGCATCATGGTCATTTCCAAGGCATAGAAGGCAGCAGCTATGGCAGTCTATGATGAACATAGTCCTAACACAAGTACTGCATTTCTTAAAACCACTGATCATGGACATAGCCGGAAAAACGAATCCAGTAAGATCAAACTCCAATGTCCTGACCAGAAGGGCACAAGAAAAAAATCCCCGTTCACCAAAGAAAACAAAGAAAAAAAGAAGACCCCAAAAAAACATGGTGCCGAGGCAGCAACAGTTCCGGGCTTGTGGGAAGGCAAACAGTATGTGACCAAAAAAAAAATGAAAAATTAAGACTGAGGTAAGATGGCTCCCTTGGGCAGGAAGGCAACCACTCAAGTGTGATGGATCTCCCAAAGGCTTCCTTCGAAAGCTGGGGAGAATTACCGTGCAGGCTCCATCAGTAATGTCACCCATAAGAGAGGACTGACTTCCTGCTTGGTACCGGAGAAAGAATGCTCCAGAGTGGAACACAGTATTCCAAGTGAAATCTCACCAACAAGCTGTCCAAAAGCAGAGTCTCTCAATTCCACATACAGTATTATCCACAGTACACACTCTCAATCCCCCTCCTCAACCCCAGCTGTAATGCTCTCCCTCTCTCTCATTCCCCTTCCTCATCCCCATCATCCCTGGTAATCATGCACACACTCTCTCTCTCTCTTCTGGAAAGAACTGAGCTGAAGACCGATGAGTCAAAGGAAACAGTGGGCCTCCTTTTTTTTCTAGAGGTTGTCTCTCTGCTTATGCATCCTAGAATTCCTCAGACTCTTAATGCCCTGTCACACTGTTTCACTAGTTGTAGATCATTAGAAATGGCCACATTGAGACGCTTGTTATTTGACACAGTACACCCCTATCTCATACTGCTTTCTGTATCACAGACCTAAAATACATGACTACACTATATGGAAGTAAAACTTAGCTGACAAGCACTCTACCATTCCTCAAGCTTTTTATCTACTACCTGAGCTGTATTCACTCTGTAATAAGAGAAGCGTTACCTACTAACCAGAATTGTCCATCGGATGGATTCCCATTGCATACTACTAATCTCCCTTCTTTACTCAGAGTGAATTCCATTTACTACTTCACTCCTTTGGCTACAAGTCAACCAGCAGTATGGCCAACGGGAGGCTGTTTCGATAAGACTAATGATGGAGATGTTCAGGCGCTATTCGGTTAATGCAGGGGCTGTCCAAGAACAAAGCAAGGTCTCTGTCTGGACTATATGGATAAGTGCTGACCTTATCCAGGTAGCGCAATTTTCAGTCGGCACTTATCCACACAACTTAGGCCACATGACCTGTGCACCTGGATATTCAGTGACAGCTCCTATCCGGATACTATTGCTGAATATCCCACCGATATTTAAGCGCCACGACCTATAACCTCTTCTGAATATCAGACTGATAAGATAACGCATGCCGTGAGGATCTACCACAGCTTGCATTTAGAAAGGCATCCTCTTCCGCAATGGCAATTTTTCAAGCTAGGGAATTCCAAATGTTACCTCATTTTTCTCTCAGCTGTGCTTCTTCTTTTTGCATCCATCCGAGAAAAGAGTTTTAGGAGGGGAAGAAAAAGAGAAAAATTGTAATCACTGTTACTGCTTTCTACTGGTGTATTCTTCAAATATAGCTTTCATCTCTGACCACACTTTGTGTCACCTGGTATAACAGAATGGTGATAGTCTTAGAGCAAAGAAACAAGAGTCAAAAATGCCACCGATGTAATGTGCACTGATTGAAAATATAACTCAGTGCAACTAAAATTTCATGTATATAATCCAACCCTGTTATTTAATTGACCCCTCATGTATATAGTTTAACCCCATTATCCAAGTTGATATTCCTGTTCTATGTAAAACCAAACAGTTTGTGTTTAGGTTGTTTTTGTTATACTGTAAACCGCGCTGATACCGAATAGTGCGGTATATAAGCAACTGTAATAAATAAATAAATTTACAGTGAGTTATCCCTTTCTCCTTTCAATGGATGTCTGCATTTGCACACGTAGGGGATAATTTTCTAACACGGCACATATAGATATTCTCATGCACTCCGAGGGGGATCTGGAAAGGGGGAGGGGTTCTAGTTATGATGCTGTGCTGTGACGCCAATGCATGCACGTTATCAGCAATGCATTTACCATGTGCTACAAGTAAGTACTGTGTGGTAACTGCAGGAACAGATATCGGCCGCATCCCCAATTACTGCACAGGCTTTGCAGTTACAGTGCATAATGGTAACTGCAAAACTCTTCTGCACTTTAATAAACATGCCCCAGAGTAGTGATGTGAGTTCAAAGGAAGGGCCTCCACTGCAGTGACAGTGGTGGAGGAGGAAGGAGGTACTTTCTCCTCCCCCCTCCCCCAAAGGTTTAAGTAAATATAGCAAACAGCACTTACTTTAAAATAAGTTTGACATACGGCCTCCCTCTGAGAAGTTTTGCAATAACAGCCATGAAATCACCATGATGGGGCGACTTCATCCTGGCAGCAGGAAGTCCTCATCCGGCGTCCAGGAAACAGCACTTTTCATGGAGAGAGGCAGAGAGAAGCAGTGGGAGATGGTATGACAAGATTATTTTAATGTAATGTGTGCTGTGTGCTCTGCCTTCAACGCCACTGGGCAGGGTGGGCCCCCTTCTTTCTCGGGCATTCCTGTAATTTGGGGGCTCCTTGTTCAGAATTTTTGCAAATACAGAAGACATGCCCTAAATCTATCCATGAGAACACCTCCGCTCAGTGCAGGTAGAAGGATGTGAGTTTTCCCACAATTACATATGGCTCCAGAGGTCTCATTAATTCCTTCTGTACAAAATTGCCTTTGGGGACAATTTTCAAGGACTGGGATATTTAAATGCCACAGTTGCGCAGTGTCCGGATAGTGGCTACCGCTAACTATCCGGATTGTGTGGCCGCTATCCAGATAATCCTGGTGATTACCTGGAGAGTGGTGATTTTCAGCTACTATCTGGATACATTTATGTGGATAACAATTTAAGCAGCTTTTTCACTGGCCTAACTCTCCAGAGAAATTAATAGGATAGCAGCTGACAATCACCACTATCCAGATAATCGCTGCTTTAATTTTCCATTTCATTTCAAATGAATGCATACCTGTAGTTCTGAAGAAGATGCAGACTTGGGCTTCCTTTTACTAGCGCTTAGCATGCGCTATCTACTGCCATGTCCAAGGAATAGATTAAGCTGTCACAGCAGAAAGCATGTGCTAGATCATTAGCTAGCTCTAAGCATTAATAAAAGGAGCCCTTCCTTTGATCTGATCGAGCATCTAATTGACAGCGTCTTTCTGCTTTGCTGAACTCCACTGCTGAGCTCCACAGACTGCACATAATAGCATATCTAGTTTCACTTTCAGCAATAACTAGTCAGATTACCAATGTTGTTGTTGTTGTTAAGTGCCGTCGAGTCAGTATTAATCACACCTAGAGACAGTTAAGTGCGTGTAATGTGATTCGTGGCTGACAGCAACCAGTTGATATTTGGAAATGTAAACAAAAGATCGATCAAAAGCAAAAGCGACTTTCTGCCAGGCTGTGCCAAATCACCAAACCGGCACCTGGTGTCCCCAATCTGGAATCTTTTGGAACTTGCTTCTTTTTCCACATTACAGCTGAAGTTGAAGGATCCCTCCTCGGGTCTTGACCTGATACTTTTTGTTTTTTTTCAGAAAATGGCCCCGATTACAAATGTGCAATATGGAAAATATTTGGGTTTTGCAGCCCTCCATCTTGCAGGCAGAATAGTGGTACAGTCAGGACAAAGGCTTGCATTACATAAGAATACCAATGAGGAAATTTATTCATCATGAAAGCAAACCGGGCAAAAGCTATTCCTCACAACTAGATAAGATGACACCTAAGGGTTAGTATTCAAAAGGACCTGCTAACTGGCAGAACCCCGACAGTCCCAATATTCAGTGACACAATGGGTCTGATTCTGTCCTGCACATACAGCCCCACATACAAAGGGAAGCACGATCAAGCCTGTACGTGCAGGCCAGGACTGCAATTCAGTCCCGTCCTGAATGTACAGACACTGCCCGGATAGCTCAGTCAGGCATTTAAATGGAGCCGTGTCGCCATGACGTCCTCTTGCCATGGCATCGTGGCTCCATTTAAATTCCGTGATGCCAGCTGCCAGAAACTAAAGTTTATTCCCCGCAGCCCATCCCCCGATCTGGCCTCCCTTCCATGCCCTGGGCTGCGAAAAAAAAACACAACCAGGGAAGTTATTCCACCTCGAAGGTGGAATAACTTCCCCGGCCATTTCACAGGCTCTGGACATTCAGGGCCAACATTAGAATCAGCCCTGTATGTCCAGGGCCAGCGACAGCTCACTGCCCACCCGCTCAACACCCCTGGGCTGCCTCTTCCCCACCCCTGACTAACCCTGCACATTGGGACGTCCATCCCCGCTATTCGTGTCTCCGAATAACCTCCTATCTGTATAGTGCTACTGAATATTCCCACAGACAGCAGGAAAGATGCCTGGTTAAATCCAGGGCAGTCTATGGACGGAGCGGGGTAGTTGCAGCAGCTATCTAGTCAGCAGCGATATTCAGCCACTAATTGGATAGCTAAAATGCATAAAGTTAGGACACGTCAATGGTTCTACTAATTTTATGTGTTTTAGCTATCCGGTTAGCAGTTGAGTATTGCCACTGATCAGATAACTGTCGCAATCACCGGCAAAACCAAATATTCGCTGCTGGATAGGTTCGAGCACTGAATATCTAGTTTTAATTTCAGTAGTGATGACAAGGCGCTTTAACACGCCTATTTTACTAGTCCTATTCATGCTTTTGATGTCTGAAAATGGGCATGGAGATGTCCCCAGAGCCATTTTTGAAGCCAGCTTTATGGACATCCCTGGGGCAAGGATGTCCAAATCTGAATAGGGGTGTACAGTCGGCATGTTTGGGGTATTCCCAGAACTTCAACATCCTCACCCAATTTCAGAAATACCCTGAATATCTCGAGCTGCATCCAACCTTATACCTGCTCCAGGCACGATTAGGCATTGGAAAAGTGCTCATTTGGGCAGACAGACATCTGTAGGGTGTGGAGAAGGAAGTCCACTCATGTCCCCTAGTTTTATTTGCCGAAAACAAACACTGACAGGGAAAAGAGGTCTCATGTTTTTATTTTACTACACCGCTGGATGTCCCCTCATGCTAGCATGCATGAGATAGATGTCCCTGCCCTACACTTTACTAAGGGGACATCTATGTGGCTACTGGTGCAGATATCCATGGCGTGGATATATATGTTACTAAAATAAGGCAGAGATATAGACATCCCTGGAGTTTCTTGGCACATTCTGCCCTGGATGTCCCCGATCTGACTTGAATGTCCTTTCAAAAATACCACTTCACAAGCACAGACTGCTGCCGCTGAATATCACTCTCCTTATTCTTTGCAAGTTACGATACCTTTATATCATCCCAACATAAAAATAATCCAAAAATGATAATGTGCCGGAACTTTTAAAGTTGCATACATCTCTTCTCAGATATAGGAAGAACCAATATCTTTAGCATTTTGAATTGATTATATTTTTCATTTCATTTAGAGCCCGATTCAATTACATCCACGTTTGGCCTGTGGCCAAATACAAAATGAAAACGGGGCTGATTTCAACTTGATTCTGGAACCACAGGTATAGATGCACCCGCGATTTCAGGATCAGGGAAATACGTGTTCCCGCGCACCCCACATTCAGAGAATCGCAATACGTACAGCTCCTGAGCTGATGCCCACAACAGCAGATGTCAGCATTGCCGGCATACTGTCTATGGCACAGCGTTCTGTTCCTGTGGGGGTGGTTTTACTGTTTCACCCACTTAGACATGTCCCTCACCTCTGCAATCTGTTGTGTACAACTGCATCTTGTGCTCTCCATGACAGCACATACACCACTTCACTTCAGATCCGACGCATCCCCTTCTCCATATGGCACACAATGTAGAACAGAGCAGAATCTTCTCTAAGTCCTGCCCTTATTCCATGGTTCCGCAGGAATAACATGTACGTCAACGGAGATGTCTGGGGATCTTCAGGGGCCTTTCCTGAATACCCTTTCTGCGTCTCAGCAGCTAACCACACCCCTGTTCCGCCCCTCCCTGCCCTTGTTTTACGATCCTCGAACTAGCACCGTGTACATGCAGGGCCGCGGAGCTACAGAATACAGTGATGTATGTTTTCAGGGGATGGATATCTATCCAACATGTTCAACTGGCCTATTCGCATTTCAGAATGACCACCTTATTTATAGCCTTCCTATGGGCATTTACTACTATTTTTTTCACATGAAGCACACTTTTTGAAGAAGCTTGCAATTTAGAATATCAGCCTCTACATTTAGAATCTAGATAGTTATCTAAACATCGATCTGTAGAGCTCTTTAGCTACTTCCACTCTCTGTATTTCCTTAAGATACATAATCATTGTAGGGCCATATCACCTTACACAAGTGAATAGTCATCATATAGATATATAAAAAATCTTTCCTTAACATATCTATGTCTCTTTCTCTCACTCTATGTATACACACAAATGCACACACATACATACATACACCTATATTCTACTGTTAACAAGGACAGACATATTCATCTGAGTACAATGACAAACATGGAAGATCTCCAAAGGAAAAAAGGGACTGTAGAGCTTAGTAGTTGGTATGGATGGGCAGACTAGATAGACCGTATGTTCTTTATCTGCCGCCATGTTTCTAGGTTATTTATTGGGCCTGATATTCACTAGCAGAAGCTACTGAGAAGTAATGTGCCAAGCAGTGGTACTTTACTTCATTTTTATATTTTGTTATGCTATGCATTTAAGTTGCACTGCTGAATAAACATGTCTTTGACAGCCGGCACTGCCACTTTAAGATAGGCCTGCTATTGCCTAACGTGAATGGAAAGCTTATCTATTCAGCAACTGAATTTTGCCACTAAAAATATGTGACTTTCATCCCATCTCCCCATATACACATAACTTTAATAATTATAACTCACAATGGTGCATTCTACTCAAAGTTATGCATATACAGTAGCTATCAGAAATTTAAAAAATTACAGACTTATGCAGTTCGCATCATATCTAATATCAGTTCCCAGCATATATATAGACATGTGCTGATTCTCTTTAGACATCAGTCCACCTTTGCAAGCCCTGCAACTACTTTTTCTATTTTCATTGAAATAACATATTGTGAAAATTTAGATTCAAATATTTCTTCAGCAATAGCACAGAATGACATTAAGAAACAATGTTCTCTTTCACAAGTGTGAATTGGAAGCTTGTACTGAAGCTATAAAGTAGCAGCTATGCTTTCAACAATCTGTCCTTTGTGTTTGCAACATTAATTTAATTTATTACTTTTACTGTACCATCCTCCTCTTTGACCATCTTTAATGTATTTCCAGGGCTTACCGGTTACTGCTTTCCTTTGTGGGTGATGGAAGGGAATCTGTTCTTGTAGGTATTTGGGGTGGAGCACCAGGTGTCCTTCAAAAAAAAAAAAGTTCATTTTCATCTGGTCTGAAATGATTTATGATCTAAACCAGGGGTTCTCGACCCAGTCCCTGGGACACACCCAGCCAGTCTGGCTTTCAGGTTGTCCACCATAACTATGCATGAGATAGTTATAAAGCATGAAAATCTATCTCAAGCATATTCATTGTGGATATTCTGAAACCCTGACTGGCTGGGAGTCTCCAGAGGATTAGGTTGAGAAGCCATGATGTACATCATTCATGTCACCGAGATAAAGAAGAAAACTATTTTCTATTGATTAGTGATTGTGCAAGGATACATATTTACTTTCCTTTTGAAAATTATCCCAAGCAAAACTATTTGCCTTGATTAATCCCACATATAAGCCACCTGGCTTAATTCTTCATAATCAATTTCCCTTTTTTAACTTAAAGCCATTTATTTGTATTCTGTTGGTCTGTCCTGTCAGTCTGTGTTGAGTAGACTGTAAGCTCTAAGCAGGGGCAGTTTATTATATGTGTCTGTAAACCACTGTGTACACTTAATAACACTATGCAAATGAGAATAACCGTAACAAGAATCATACATATGTGTAAAATAGGTAGACTATGAAGGTATGTGGGGGTCAGAAAGGCAAGCTGTACAGAGATGAGAAACGTGGGCTCTCAGAATGTGTGAAGGTGAGACTGGCATAGTGTTCTTGCACGATAACACGCTCTATGTGTGCAAGCATGCATCCAAACAGGTATGTCGAACTAGAAACCATTGTTGCTGCTATCTATAATGGACTTATGCAGAATTTATGCACAGTCAAACTAGATTATTTTTGTGCAATATATCCGTCTCCTACAGAAAAGAAATTGTAGGAAAGATGAAACAAATGTGGAGACTGCCGAAAACCATATAGTTATTAAAGCTTCAGGAACACCAAAAACCTACATGGCGGCTTGAGATATATATGGTTGCCATACTATTCCTGTGTTTTGGGCTTTTAAATACACTGTTATACCACAACAAACAGAAAAAAAAACACTCATGTTACCTGGCTGTTGGTGAGGTTAAGGGCGATGGCACTTTGGGTCTCTCATCCAGTTTTTCAAATCTAAAACAATAAGGAATCATTTTCATGAACTCACTGAAGTAGACTGATACCTACTGAAAAAAAATTCTCACAGGTTCAATTAGAAATCATTTTCTGTAAAACTTAATTTAATAAAAAGATTCAAAATGGATATATTTTATATTGAGCAATTTGTTACTTATTTTGGAGGGCTCTGGAAATATTTTGGAGGAAAGACACATTTATGTGGTATTCCTTAAGTATTTCTGTCACACAAAGAGACTTGGAGGCAATCCTTATGGAACAGAGGTTGTAGCAAGGGCCAATAAACAGTAGCTGACTAGCTTCAGAAGCTCTTAGTAACATAGTATATGACGGCAGGTAAAGACTAGTATGCTCCATCTAGTCTGCCCAATAAGTTGGCTAGAGTTGGTGTACCCGCTGCTCTGTGCCTTTGTTTAGGGGTGCACTGATGTCCCTTCTTGTGAATTAGCTTGTGGTTTGTCTCAAAGGTTTCCATAGCAACTCCAAGAGGCCTCAACCACTACTCCTTCTGCTTTCCCCAAGTGCTAAGACTGTTACTGGGTTCTACATGTGCAATTAAAAAATAATCCGGTTTATAACAAGAATTTATTGAAGAGCAATTATTATTTTGACTCAGTTGTTTGCATTTTCTATGCTCAAAAATCCCTAAAATCCCTAACAGAAATGCAGCGTTGTCTTCTAAAGGCTAAACTACTGATATATTGCTTCATTTTCCTTGAGACATGGATTTTAAGGTGGTTTTCCATTTTGTTGTTAAAGTTTTTCATTCTTTACACATCATCTCACAATCATCTATAAATAAAAACAAGTCAAATTCCATACTCACCACCCCAGAGCCCTATATGCCTTTACTCTTTCACCCCTGCAACTTCATTGAGTGCATGTTATCACATACTGTATATTCATGTTTAAGATGTATGACAGACTTGAACCAGTATGAATTATGTATTTCCAGCAGATTTGCTGCTTCTGAAAGCAAGGAGTATCTACTGATAAGTACCCTGTTAGAACTGTTAAAGACAAAATTTTGATATAAAACCACAGCAATTGTTTTTAGAAAACACCTTATCACTGGGAAGGTTCTGTGGGTTTCTTAATGTTATTTGACACCTATTGGATCTCAGTAGCACCATCTTTCCAATCAACTTTCAAAGCTTCCATTTATCACTATTGTCATTACCACATAGATCAGTGCCAACCATTTAATCACATTCCACCACTTCATTAACATCTTATCAATCATTTGAATTCTTACTTTGCTCTGGTACTCTCGACCAGGTTAGATCTTGGCTTAAGAGGAGAATCATGGTCTGACCCATTGGTTATTCTGGAAAATAAGCAATCGTAGAACATAATTAGTTATCTTGTTCCACACAATCCCCCCTGTTGCTTATTAGTTACTTATTCTTCTTGCAAAATTGAAAAAAAAAGCAATCAGATAGTTTATGTTCCAGTGAGTTACAAGGCTAAGTATTCCTGGAAAGTTATAATCAATCAATTGTTGACTAAGATAAAATAATAATTTGCACTTTGTGGGTGATATCAATATGACATCACCCTAATTAATCATTAAGAAAAATTCCATTTTTCTCATCAACCTTCTCTCGGAACCATTTGTTAACAAAAATTCAATTATCTGTTACTTTATTTTAAGACATTCACTTTAAATTTTGCAAGTTATTAAGGATGTGCACAGGCAAAACCTTTTTCAGTTCATTTTTATTGGGCCTTTAGGGGCCTTTTTACTAAAGTGGACTGTGCAGTTAGTGTGGGTTTGGGTGCATGCAGATCACATGCTGTAGCCCATGGTAACTGTTAGCACACAGCCATGACAGCCAGTGCATGTTGATTCCTGCGCTAACTACACCTCGCATATTAAATGGGCAGTTATAGGCAGAGAGTAAGCCTGCCAAGTCCCATGCTTTCAGCATAAGGGTAAGCACCACACAGTACAGTCACATTTTGCAATTACTCCATAGGTGGAGTTAACTGCAGCCATGATAGTATCGCCCCACGTTACATGGGCAGTGCTGCACATCACCTAGTGGGGAAATGTTACTATTATTGCTACTAATCATTTGTGTAGAGCTACAAGGGGCACACAGTGCTGTACATATAGAGATGTAAGAGACAGTCCCTGCTCACCAGAACCTACAGTCTAATCAAGATGAAAAAACATGGCAGAACTGGGGACTAGAGTATGGCAAGATACACAGAAATAGTGGACATGAGAATGAGGGGCATCAGGATCCAAAAGCAGCCTCAAAGAGGTGAGTCTTCAGCCTGTACTTGAAAAGGGCCAGAGAAAAAGCCTGACGCACAGACTCAGGTAGTTTGTTCCAGGCATATGAAGCAGCCATTTCTTTGGAGAACCAAATAGGTTTCCTTTTCCACTTGTTTTTACTTACTTTCCTTACATACATATCTGTTGCCCCTTTTATTGCCTCCTTTAGTTTAGCCCATTGCAATTCCACCTCACTTATCCCCTCCCACCCTGCCAACTCCTCCTTCAGGTACTTGGCCATTTTGCAGAAGTCAGTTTCTATTCTTTCCCAACTTGTTAAACCTCCACAAAGCAAAACCCAGAAGAGACAGCAGTTCAGGGAAAACAAAAGCAGCTTTACTTCTGTCCCAGCTTGTTAAACCTCCACAAGCTGGTTCTCCCAGCCCTTCCTCCAGCCCCAGGTAAAGTTTCTACCTCAAACCCCTTTGCATGGCTTGCTTTGGAAGAACGTCTGGCACCATGGGCCTCTCTCCCTCCTGCAACCTGCTAGGTTCTTAACCTCTCCCTCTGAGCCACACCCTTCCACCCTGAAATCTAGGCTGCAGACTTTCTTAAAGGGGACTGTTGATAATCCCTTTGGAGAGGGACAGGTAACATTCTATATACCCCATTACACCCTCCTCCCTCAGCTCAATCATGCCCCGTTGAGCACCTGGCTAACCCAGGACCCCCACTCAGGAAAGGATGTCTGTGCCCAATATTCAACTAAGCAGGTTATGCACTGCTATGGTGCATAGCCATGCCTGCTGACCCCCTAACTCTGGATATTCAGTGCTGGGGTCATATGCGGCCCTGGCATTGAATATCTGGGGTTTGCCACACAAGCCAGAAGCTGCATTAGCTAACCTGGCAGTAGCAATATTGCATGCTGCCCAGTTGGCTCCTGCACCTTAAAGATAGGTAAAGGTTTTCCTTGCCTATCTTTTCGGCACAGGTTGCTAACCGGGCATCTTGCAGTATCACTGCTGCCTTGTTATAACTTGTTGTCACCTCTGCTCCTCCCTGGAACACCCCAACACACCCTGATGCTAAACAGTTAGCATCGGGGTATGTAAGAGAGATAACTGTGGATATTCAGAAGCACTGATCGTGTTAGTGCCATTGAATATCCATCTCAGCATCAGTTACATGGTTTACAGGGTTGTAAACCATATAACTGCCCTTCAAACATCAGGCCCTCTGTGTCTAGGTGAGTCTGATCAGCCCTAAGGCGGGCCTGGATCTGGTAGGGTTGGAGACTCAAAAACCACCACATAATATGGCCGTTGGACTCCTTATGTTGAGCCAGCCACTTGAGAGGTTTGTGGTCCATTATTAGCATGAATTGAAGGCCAAGTAGGCAATATTTGAAGGTTTCAAACACCCACTTGAAAGCCAAGGCCTCCTTCTTAATCACTGTCACTGCATAATGCTTCTTATGAGGAAGCAGTTTCCTGCTGATGAATGCGATGGGATGTTCTTCACCACTGGGCCAGAACTGCTCCTCTGAGTCAACATTTTGCACAATAAATGGTAGGTAGAAATCAGGGCTAATCAGGATAGGTTCAGAGAACATGACCTTCTTGAGATGCTGGAAGGCCAGGTCCAGGTCCAGTGACCACTGAATCTATTTGGGAGCTCTCTTCCAAAAAAGATTGGTTAACAGCTCTGCCATCTCTGCAAAATTTGGGATGAACCAGCAGTAAGAACCAATCAATCCAAGGAAGGCACAAACCTTTCTTTGATTTTGGGGTGGGAACCTGGGCAATGGCATCCACCTTCCGTAGTTGAGGTCATATCTGCCCATTCATGATTAAATCCCCCAAGTATTGAATATCCTGACCTCCCAGAAAACATTTCTTAGGGTTAGCTGTCAACCCGGCCTTCCGCAGGCTGGTCAATGCAGCTTGTATTTGAGTTAGATGGGTGGTCCAATCTCTGCTGTAGATGACGATGTCTTCAAGGTAGGCAGCTGCATACTCCTTGTGCGGTCTCAGTAGGCAATCGACTAGGCATTGATACATGGCAGGAGCCCGTGTAATCCAAAGGGCAGCACTGTAAACTGGATGTCGAAAAAGCAATCTTCTCCTTGGCAGCTGGAGTCAAGGACACATTTTAGTATCCTTTGGTCAAATCCAAGGTTCATATAAAGCGTACTCCACTGAGTCACTCAATTAGCTCATCTACTCTTGGCATGTGATATGCTTCCAGTTTAGAAGCTGCATTGACCCTCCAGAAATCAATGCAGAATCTGATGTTTCCATCAGGTTTAGGAGCCAAGACAATGAATGACAACCAGTCACTCACAGATTCTTCTATAACCCCCAGGTTAAGCATCTCTTATAGCTCCTTAGTGATGGCTGGACCTCCAGAATCCAATAGGGTCATTGCTGGACAACTACCCCAAGGTCAGTAATGATATCATGACAAATGAGGTGTGTTCATCCCAAGCAGGTGGAGAACACTTTTAGGTTCTAGTGGATCAAACCTTCTAGATCTCTTCTCTCGGCAGCAGAGAGCTGGTCTCCAATCAGGACTTGAGCTGGATCCGATGGGGCTGAAATTTCTGGCCCAAAATCATCTCCCTCTACCATCATAGCTGTCACTGGAGTCCAATTTTTCAATAGGTTAATATGGTAAATTTTGGCTTTCTTCCTTTTATCTGGCTGGGCAATCCTGTAGTTAACAGGCCCCAATTTCTCTTTCACCTCATAGGGCCCCTGCCATTTATAGAGTAACTTGCTCTTAGATGAGGGCAGCAAGACAAACTCTGTCTCCCTATTGGAAGTGTGGTGCACAGCTGCCCAATTGTAGCCCCTGGTCTGCTCGACTTGGGATTTTTCCAGACTGAGTTTGGCCACCTTTCCAGCTTTCCTCAGCCAGTCTTGCAATTGTATAATGTACTCCACCCAATTACACCTGACACAGGGTTCTTCTTCCCTTATCACATCTAATATGCCTCTTGACCATCTTCCGAAGAGCAACTCAAAAGGCAAAAACCCCATGGAACTCCGAGGTCCTTCATGGATAGCAAACATCAAAAAGGGTAGGAGAATGTCCTAGTTCTTACCATCCTCCTGCACAAACTCTTTTAACATCTGTTTCAGAGTTTTATTGAATCGCTCGACAAGGCCATCCATTGTGGGTGATATACTGATATTTGCAGCATCTTGACCTTTATCAAGGCACCCACTTGCTTTATCACCTTGGATACAAGAGGTGTTCCTTGATCTGTAAGAATACTTCCCAGAAGGCGTTCGTGATCGTAGTAGTTTTCACATTCCTTAGAGCAATGGCCTCTGGGTATCAGGTAGCATAGTCTAGTTTGACTAAAATACGCTTGTTGCCTCTGGTGATTCATTCTAAAGAACCTAACAAGTCCATGACCTCTCTTTCAAATGAGGTTTCAATGATGGGCATAGGCACTAGAGGGGCAAGTCGGACTCTAGTGAGGTTATAAAGCTGGCAAGTGGGCCTTCACTGACAACATAACTGCACTTGTTTATGGACCCCAGTACAGAAAAATCAGGCTAAAACATGCTCTATTGTTTTATCCATCCCCAGGTATCCTCCTAATAAATGGCTATGGGCCAATGATAACACCTGCTGATGATAGGATTGGGGAACTATCAGTTGTTCTGCCTCTTCCCCCTCTAGGGTCCCCTTAGCCACTCTGTATAATAAATCTCCCTTCAGCACAAAATATAGAAAGGTTCTTGCAGGGACTTTCCATTACCTACTAGATCCCCCATCCACCTCCAAAACCCTTTAAGGGACTCATCATCTTGCTGGGCCCTTCTGCAGCTTCCTGGGTCTTCCCTCAGCCCCCACTCAAAGAAGAGGACAATTGTATTTGTGTCACTACCGCTGATCCTTGAGCTATCCCCAGGACTTTCTTCCGTAGGCTCTCCCTCCCTGAATCCCTCCCCCATAGCTGCCCCCAGATTCTGTTGGTAGCATGGCTTTTGCTGTCCATGCTGACTTCAGGACTTAGCGGGCTTGGAAGTCTTGACATATAGATCCGGGTCTTCCAGGGGGAAGATCTCTGGGAAATCGTCCTAGTCCCAATTTACATAAGAACATAAGATATGCCATTCTAGGTCAGACCAAGGTCCATCAAGCCCAGTATCCTTTTTTGAGCAGTGGCCAATCTAGGTCACAAGTATCTAGCAGTTTCCCCAAAAGACCATAGGTTCCACAATGCTTGTAAAGGGGCAAGCAGTGGATTTCCCGGGTCCCCTTTAATCATGATTTATGGACCTTTCCTCCAGGAACTTGTTCAAATCTTTTTTAAACCCAGTTACATTAACAGCTTTTACTACAACCTCTGGTAACGAATTCCAGAGTTTGATTATGCATTGAGTGAGAAAATATTTTCTCTTATTAGTCTGAAATAGGTTACACTGTAGCTTCATTGCATGTCCTCTAGTCAAAAGGCAAAAGGAAAACAGGACATCACAACCCACTACAACACCAAAGACACAGCAACGTTAACCGACGACCTCTCCGCCCCGTGCAATCAACACCGAAGCCCAGCCTGGTCTCAAACATCAGCAAACTACATTTAATCATGGGTACAGCAATCTACATCTGACTGGCGTGCAGAAGGAAACAACCAAAAGAAATAGCAGTGCCGACAGCATCATAGCAGAACCCAACAAGGTGCAGACAGAAGAGAAAGACGACAGAACCGCAAGTAGAATACTCGAATATCACACATATCCCACCACCAAACTCTCACCCCCACGAGCCACAACCAAATAGACCCAGCCCATCCCCCTTGGGACAGGCTCCCGCACCAAGATGCCCTCCACAGTTCCAGCTCCTCCTCCACGGGACAGGCTCCCGCACCAAGACGCCCTCCACAGATCCGGCTCTCCTTCCAAGGGACAGGCTCCCCCCACGGGACAGGCTCCCGCACCAAGACGCCCTCCACAGATCCGGCTCTCCTTCCAAGGGACAGGCTCCCCCCACGGGACAGGCTCCCGCACCAAGACGCCCTACACAGATCCGGCTCTCCTTCCAAGGGACAGGCTCCCCCCACGGGACAGGCTCCCGCACCAAGACGCCCTCCACAGTTACAGCTCCTCCTCCACGGAACAGGCTCCCTCCACGGGACAGGCTCCCGCAACAAGTTCACCGCTCACCGATCAGACAACAGACGAAGACTTAAGAAAACAGTCATCACCCTAATAAAACTTCACAAGAGACCAACATGCACGCCACATACTTCCTCCCACTCTACCTACTCGTCACACAACTCCTCCCACCTACCACACACCTCCCCTACCCACAAGCAAACACAACATGGCACACACCAACTACATTGCCATATTTAGAACCACAACACACACACAAAGAGACACTCAGAACTTTCCAGACAAAGCGGACAAACAGAAACAAAGCAAACTCCCACACGTACACAAAGGAAGCACATGTAACAACAAACCCTGCAACAAAGACAACAACGATTGAGCTCATAAATGCCAGATCCGTCTGCAACAAGATATACACCCTTGTAGACCACATAGAAGAGCGACAGCCCGACGTAATATGCATCACAGAGACATGGCTCAACCCTACCGACAATGTACTACTCAACCAACTGGTACCGGAAAACTACTCAGCGTACAACTGCCCACGCACCCACAAGCGTGGAGGAGGAGTCCTGATAATAGCGAAAACAAACCTAAAGTTCAAGACACAGAACCTCACCGATACACAGCAATGTAACACAATTAGCATCAAGAACAAGAACATTACAATCTGCCTAACCTACAGAGCACCCAGAGCTCCACCCGACGAACTAGCCTTCACACTCGAAGAAGCCTGTGCCATAACATCAAACAACAAACCAGCGCTACTGATTGGTGACTTCAACCTCAAGTCCACCAATGCCAAAGATGCAGAGGCCTTCCTTCAAGCAATGACCGCACTACAATTCACACAGATAATCAATGCACCAACGCATAAACATGGATCATCCCCAGACCTCATCTTCGCATCCAATTACCTAACATCAAGAGACCTAATTTCCCAACCCACCATTACCCCAGTGCCATGGTCTGACCATTACCTAATCGAAACAAAGCTGCGATCACCAGAGGACCAGACAAACGAAAGAGCAAACAGCTCACACACACAAAGACGATTCAAACATTTCGACAGGGACGAATTAATACAGGACACAACACAGCACTCGAACATTACTACAGATGACCTGGAGGAACAAGTTTCCAGTTGGAACAGCATTCTAGCTAACGCCGCCAAAGCAGCTGGTAGCAGGATCAAGAATCCACACCACAACAAGAGACAAAACAAACCATGGTACTCAGCAAAAATACGACAGGAAAAGAGGGAGCTCAGGAAGATTGAACGGAGATGGAGAAAAAACAAAACAACTGCCGACCAGCATCTTTATCTAACAAAGCAAAAACAATACAATACACACATCAACCAATCAAAGATGGAATTCAACACAAACATGATAAATTCCTCCATCAGCAAACCCAGGGAGCTTTTCAAAATAGTAAAGATCCTCACAAAAGAGCAAACAACAGAAGGGGAAGTACAAGTTGATCCACAGGAATTTGCCGACCACATCAAAAACAAATTTCACTCCACGGATCGAACAACACATAGTGGGAACAACAGGACGGACGTTCAATCCAAAACCTGGGGCACATTCTACACACCCTCAACAGAACAGATATCTCACATCATCTCTACAATCAACACAAGCACTGCTCCTACAGACCCGTGCCCAGTGTCATGGGTCAAAGCCACCAAATCAAGCTTCATCCCCACCATACACAAAATGGTACACAACTCACTCACTCAAGGACTCATGCCAAAGCAACTAAAACTTGCCACAGTAAGACCAATCCCAAAGAAAACAACTCTCGACAAAAAAGATCCAGCAGCATACCGACCAATTTCCAGCATACCCTTCCTCGCAAAAATCATCGAAAAAACGGTTCAACTACAGCTTCAGGAACACATCGACAAACACGAAACACTTGACGACAACCAACACGGATTTCGTCCCAACCATGGAGTCGAAACACTTCTGATATACCTCTTCGACAGCATCCTAAGAATAACTGACAACACCAGGAATGGAATCATAATGATCTTCATCGACATCTCCTCTGCCTTCGACACAGTGGACCACAACACACTCTTGGAAAGACTAAAGAACACTGGTGTACACGGTATCACGCTGAAATGGTTCCAATCATACCTAACCGAAAGACAGCTACAGGTCAAGGTGGGACACAACACCTCCCGACCCATAAATGTCCGACAAGGAGTACCTCAAGGATCCGCACTCTCAGCACTCCTATTTAACATCTACATCCAACCAATATGCAACATCATGAAAGAGAGCAACATTCAATACACAATCTATGCGGATGACATCATGATATACACCCCGATAGCGATCGACAACCCGGACTTCTCTAAAATAACAGACTGCCTTACCCAAATGACGAGTTGGTGTCAAAACAACAACCTCGCAATAAACTACAACAAGACTGAAGCCTTAATCATCACTCGGAACCAAAGCTTCATACACCCAACAAATATAAGGATACAAAGCACCACTATACCAATAAGATCAGAAGTAAGATACCTCGGAGTTACTCTGGACAATAAACTAAACCTCAAGCCACACATAGACAACACAATCCAAAAAGCCTACTATAGGATGCGAATAATCAGAAGACTGAAACCACTCCTCGCCCCAGATCACTTCCGTACCGTCTGTCAGGCACTGATAACACCACTACTGGACTTCTGCAATCCGATATACCTTGGACTACCGAAACAAGCCCTCAAACCACTCCAACTGGCACAAAACACTGCAGCACGAATCATATCCGGAACTACAAGACAAGAGCACATCACACCTATCTTAAAGGACTTACACTGGCTCCCAATCGGTGCACGCATCAGATACAAAACTATCATAAACCTATTCAAGATAAAGCAGCACACATCAGCCAACAGCCTACACGCCCTCATACAACCAGACACCAGCACACGTCCCAGAAGAAAACAAACACACAACCGAGTCAGCACCCCAAGTGAATACAAACATACACGCAAGGACACAACAGACAGAGCAATCTCCATGGCTGCTCCAATAATATGGAACAAACTACCAGACGACCTGAGGGCAACTACTGACCTCAAAGACTTTAGAAAACAGCTTAAAACCATGCTATTCATAGAACACTATGGACACATCACATAACCTCAGAGAATGTACAACAGTACATGATACCACCCAAACAATGGATGTAAGAAAAGTTTTTAGCACCACTGTATATAGACCACCTTGTATATAGCTCAAACCAATCTAGCACACAATACAACACACACTCAACTAAATTTCACCCTCACTGCATGTATAACACACACACTTTACCTGATTGTTTGCTGTGATACCGCCTTGATTATCAAGATAAGGCGGTTTAGAAATACTGTTAAATAAATAAAATAAATAAATTTTGATGGTGTACACAATCGATCTATGTTTACCCGTTCCACTCCATTCATTGATTTATAGACCTCTATCAGTATCATCTAGAAGTAAAGAGATCCTGGATTCTCTAAAGGGAGAACTATTCAGGCAATTGGTAACAGACCCCACACGTGAAGGGGGCCATACTGGACTTGGTGCTTACCAATGGTGAAAGAGTTTCTGATGTTATAGTGGGAGATCATTTTGTATCCAGTGATCACCAGATGGTTTGGTTCAGTATTAGGACTAGGGCTGTCAGAATCCTTTCAAAGGTGAAGGTTTTAGACTTTAGGAAGACTAACTTTGCCAAGATGGACCAATACCTCAGGGAGTCGTAGTGGGATGGGAACAGCTGGCGGATGTAGAAAAACAGGGTGCAAAACTGAAAGGGGATATTTTAAGGGCAACCAACCTTTTGGTAAAATGGTAAATAAATGTAAAAGGAAAAGGAGACCACTATGGCTTTCAAAAGAAGTAGCTGAAAAGGTGAAGAAAAAGAGGGAGGCCTTCATGAAATACAAGAGATCACAGAGAGAGGAAGACAGCCATCTATATTTGGAAAAACTTAGAGAAGCTAGCAAAGTAGTCAGGAAAACAAAGATTCAAAAAGAGGAGTAAATAGCCAATGCAATAAAATGGGGGGGATAAGACATTTTTCAGATATATTAGTGAGACGAGGAAGGGCAAAAATGGTATTGTCAGACTCAAGGGTGAAGGGGAGGAATATGTAGAAGCTGATGAGTATAAAGCGGAATTGCTTAACAAATATTTCTGTTCTGTGTTCACAGATGAAGAACCAGGAGCAGAACCTCAGAAAACACCCACAATCAAGAACAGAAGCGAGGGACATCTTGAACAATTTTCAGAGGACTGTGTTCGTGAGAATCGAGCTCAACTTAAAGTAGACAAAGCGATGGGACCGGAAGGGATACACCTTAGAATACTGAGGGAAATTGGGGACGTTCTAGCACTCCACTGACTGACCTTTTCAATGCCTCGTTGGAGTCGGGAGTGGGGCCAAAGGATTGGAGAGAGGCTCATGTGGTACCTTTACACAAAAGCAGAAGTAAGGATGTGGTTGAAAACTACAGGTTAGTTTAACTTCGGTGGTGAGTAAATTATTGGAAACACTGCTGAAAGAGAAAATAGTGAGGTTTCTGGAGTCCAGTGGATTACAGGATCTGAGGCAGCATGGATTCACCAGAGGCAGGTCTTGTCAGACAAATCTGATTGATTTTTTTGACTGGGTGACCAGGGAGTTGGACCGAGGAAGAGCCCTAGATGTGGTGTATTTAGATTTCAGTAAAGCCTTTGACACTGTTCCTCACAGGCGACTTATAAACAAACTGAGCACCCTAGGGATGGACCCTAAAGTTACTGCTTGGGTTAGAAATTGGTTGGGTGGGAGGCGACAAAGAGTACAGGTAAATGGAGCTCACTCTGAGGAGAAGGATGTTACCAGTGGTATGCCCCAGGGATCTGTCCTTGGTCCGATTCTTTTTAACATCTTTGTTAGTGATATAGCGGAAGAGCTGTCGGGTAAGGTTTGCCTTTTTGTGGATGATACCAAAATCTGCAATTGAGTAGACACCCAGGAAGGTATAGATAACATGAGGAGGGATCTAGCTAAGCTTGAAGAATGGTCTAGAATCTGGCAGTTGGGATTTAATGCTAAAAAATGTAAGGTCATGCATTTGGGCTGCAGCAATCCAAGGGAGCAATATAGTATAGGGGGTGAAGTACTTTTGTCCACTAAAGAAGAGCGGGACCTAGGCATGGTTGTGTCTGATGATCTTAAAGTAGTTAAACAGGTAGAAAAGGCGATGGCAAAAGCTAGAAGGATGTTTGGGTGCATACGGAGAGGAATGACTAGCAGAAAAAGGAGGTGATAGTGCCTCTGTATAAGTCTTTGGTGCGACCTCATTTGGAGTATAGTGTGAAATACTGGAGACCGCACCTTCAAAAGGATATAAACAGGATGGAGTCGGTACAGAGGGTGGCTACTAAAATGGTTAGTGGTCTTTATTATAAAGCATATGAGGACAAACTTAAGGATCTTAATATGTACACCTTAGAGGAAAGGTGGGATAGAGGTGATATGATTGAGATGTTTAAATACCTCCGTGGCATAAATGTACAGGGGGAAAGTCTCTTTCGATTGAAAGCAAGTTCTACTATGAGGGGACATGGGATGAGGGCGATAGGGAATAGATTCAGGAGTGATATCTGGAAATATTTCTTTATGGAAAGAGTGGTGGATCCATGGAATAGTCTCCCAGTGGAGGTGGTAGAGATGAGGACAGTATCTGAATTCAAAAAAGCATGGGGACTGTTGTAGTTGTTGATATGGAAGGACAGACTAGGTAGGCCATGTGGTGTTTTTCTGTCGTTATATTTCTATGTTTCTATTGTAACTCTCCTCAGCCGTCTTTTTTTGAGGTTGAAGAGCCCTAACGTTTTTAGTATCTCTTCATAGGGGTATCTTTCCATCCCTTTTATCATTTTGGTGGCTCTTCTCTGTACATTTTCTTAGAACGCTATATCCTTTTTAAGATACGGCGACCAGAATTGCATACAATATTCAAGGTGTAGTCACACCATGGAATTATACCGAGGCATTATTATATCCTTTGTTTTATTCTCCATTCCTTTCCTTATGATTCCTAGCATTCTATTTGGTTTCTTGGCCGCCGCTGCACATTGGGCAGAGGGTTTTAACATGTTATCCATGATGACCCCTAAATCATTTTCCTGGGTGGTGGTTCCTAATGTGGAACCTTGCATCGTGTAACCATAATTTGGGTTGTTCTTTCCTAGGTGCATAACTTTGCACTTACAGTGGTGTGCAAAAGTCTGGAATCACTTGTGAGTTTTGCGTTTTTCGTACTTTCTAACATTTTTTTTTAACTTTTGTATTAGCCCAGCATATTCATCTTTCTACCACATTAAAAGGGATACATTTGGCTATTAGAGTTATTTATTTTATTTTTTATTTAACAGTATTTCTAAACCGCCTTATCTTAATAATCAAGGTGGTATCACAGCAAGCAATCAGGTAAAGTGTGTGTGTTGTACATGCAGTGAGGATAAAACTTAGTTGTGTGAGGGATGTGTTGGGTGCTTGATTTGTTTGAGCTATATACAGTTGACTTTTTTGCATTCCTTGCTTCCAATTTAAATACTTTACAGACATTGGGAGATAGCTACTGCAATTTTTGTGGATCCTGCGTCAAAACTGGATCGAGATTATCCAATATGCACATATTATTTCTGACCAATCAGGAGGCTGGTTTCACTAACCAATTGCAATGCAGACATCTAGCCAACAGTGCAGCTATAAAAACGCGTGGAATTTTTGAATTTCATACGCTTTCTGGATCGACCATGAAGATGACTCGGACCCTGATGTTGAAGGAGCGTGGTCGTGTGTCCTTTATGAGTGAGGAAGGATTTTCAAGCTGTCAGATAGCCAGGAAAGTTGGCTGCAGTCAGAGCACTGTTGTTAAGATTGTACAGAAGAAAGAAATGGGTTCAGTGATGGACAAGCCTCGTTCAGGTCGTCCACGTGCATCAATATCACGCCAGGACCGCGCACTACGATGCATTTCACTGACTAATCGCAAGTTGACGTCTCCTCAGCTACTTCGAGAGTGGTCAGACAACAGTGAGGTCAGTGTCAGCTCATCAACAGTTTGTCACAGGTGCCTGCAAAGCACGGAATAAGCCACTGATGACTGACATACAAAGGTGCAACCGGATCGTGTGGGCGAGAAAGCACTCAACCTGGTCGACTGAAATGTGGGAAAAGGTGCTATTCAGCAATGAAAGCACCTTCTGCCTGTTTGGTAACCAGGCCCACACCTATGTGAGGAGATTTCCTGGAGAGGAAGTCAAGCCTGAGTGTCTCAATTTCACTGTGAAGCATCCTTTGAAGGTCATGGTCTGCATGGCTGCCAGTGGCGTTGGACGTCTTCACATCGTCGATGGAATGGTCAACGGGGCCAAGTACTTCACCATACTGAAAATATGCATGGTGCCATCAGCACACCAGCTGTTTCCTGGCCAGTTCCTGTTCCAAGATGACAATGCACCCTGCCATTGCTCCAGACAGGTGATCAGCTGGAAGCAGCAGAACAACATCAAGTCAACGGACTGGCCTGCCCCGTCTCCAGATCTGAATCCATTCGAGAACCTGTGGCACAAGGTGGCCTTGGAAATATCCAAGAGGCATCTGACATCAAAGCGTGAGCTGATTGAGTCACTCATTGCAGCTTGGAACCGCATTGTCACCAACGATCACCTTGTCAGACTGGTTCATTCAATGCCAACAAGGTGCAGTCAGGTGATGAAGAACAAAGGGTGGCCCATCAAATACTGAGCCATCACTGACACATAAAAACGGCCTTTTTCAAGGTCACATACATTCATTTGAAGGAAACCTGGCGTGCGTCCATAATATTTTAAAGCATAGTTACAATAATATATCATTGGCCAACAATGTACATTACGTAATTTTCACAGAAAATCTATCAACA
The DNA here is from genome assembly GCA_033557465.1 of Ichthyophis bannanicus. Lineage (NCBI taxonomy): Eukaryota > Metazoa > Chordata > Amphibia > Gymnophiona > Ichthyophiidae > Ichthyophis > Ichthyophis bannanicus. Next base: position 397,452,026 of record CM066035.1, read on the forward strand.
GGACAACTATGGGGAACAAACTCAGAAAATAAGGGCCAAACCAATACTAAAAGTTGGCCCTAATAGTCAAATCTATCACTTATCATGAGATACACAGAAAAAGCCACTGGGAGGAAAAAGAAATTAAGATATAAGGTCACGAAATTGAAAAAACATCAAATTTACAAGTGATTCCAGACTTTTGCACACCACTGTATCCATATTAACTTTCATCTGCCATTTGAACATCCAGTCTTCCAATTTATCAAGGTTGTGTTGCAATTTTTCACAATCCTCTTGGGTTTTAACAACTATGAATAATTTTGTGTCATCTGCAAATTTGATTATCTCACTCGTTATTCCCATTTCCATATCATTTACGAATATGTTAAAAAGCTGATCCCTGATCCCTGGGGTACTTCACTACTCACTTTTTTCCACTGGGAAAATTGGCCATTTAGTAATACCCTATGCTTTCTATCTTATAACCAGTTTCTTATCCACAATAGTATATTGCCACCTATCCCATGACTTTTTAATGTCACCAAGAATCTCTCATGAGGGACCTTGTCAAAGGTTTTCTGAAAATCCAGATACTAATCCACAAAGTTAGATTGGTTGATATAGTGTAAGACTTAGCAGAGTTGTCAGTTAACTGCGCCCATATTGCTCCGAAGTTTGGGTAGTCTCGGCCAATCATCACTGGATATGGTAGTTAGGGCAGCACCACAACCTCAAATGCCTGCTGGAGTCTTAAGTGAAACCTGTGCCATTGGATACTGCCTCTAGTTTCCATGCATACAGGCCAGTGTTATCTTTGCATAGTAAATTTCACATCAGTTTATGGTTTCCCAGCAAATGAGGGTGCGCACATTCCCGGAGTTTATCAAGGCCTAGAGGCGAGTCCACTTGAGCTCTACTAGAATCACAAAGTTCTGAGCCCCTGGATGGGGAGTGTCCACAGAAGTGCAGATATGAGGAGTAGTTAGGCTGACATCCATGGATTCTTCCATACCCAGGGACATTCCCGAGCAAAGTGTCCCTGGGCTCCATACCAAAAACAGGTGAAGAGGTCATGGCTGGGGCCATGCCCTTGCCTAGGAGGTGACTTTGGGGATCGGAACAGGGGAACCAACATCCGCTTTGGCTTCCAGTTCCATCCTCCTGGACTAACAGGTGACTTCTTCCCCTTCTCACTGTCCACTTCAGTCAGTGGCTGGACTTCAACCCATCAGCTATTTCCAGTGCACTCTCCAGTGTAAGTCTGGCGTGCTCACGTACCCACTGTTTCATCGAGGCAATGAAGACCTCCACAAACTGCTCCAATAGCACAATCTTGGCTATCTCGGGCCTAGTCTTTCTGTCCGGTTGCAGCCACTTCTATGTGAGATCTTTCAACCAATAGAGGAATCTCCGAGGGCTTGCTTTTATCTGGAGTCCCTCTTTCTGAACCGATGGCAGTAGGCCTCTGGGGTACAGCTGGCCTGTTACAGCTAGGCGGCCTTGACAGCTGCATATGTAGCTCGCCCATCTTATTTGGAATCCTGGAATGCAGCCTGACTGCTGCCCATCAGCAGATTCTTCAAATAGATAGTCCATGTCTCCTCCGGCACCGGGCCATGTGGGCGGTTCATTCAAAGTTCACCATAAAGTGGTCCAGTTCATCTTCTGCCATCATTTTAAGAAGCACTTCTGTTGGAGGGTAGATTTGCAGTCTCTGTAGGGCCTGAATCAACTGCTGCTGCTGTTGTTGCTGCCCTTCCAGCAGGATGCATTGACACGGTTGTTGTCACTCCTGATGCTGTTGATACTGTTGTTGTTGCTGCAACCCTTCAGCTAGAATCTGGAGGAGCCGCTCCATCCTACTACTACTACTACTACTATTTAGCACTTCTAGAGCGACACACACGCAGCGCTGTACAGCTAACCTACAAGAAGTAGTCAGCATACATGAGACAGTCCCTGCCCATCAGAGTCATGCTCATCGAAGCTTACAATCTAGTTAGAATAGTACATTAGTTAAAACAGTGCAGAGCATCAATCGGTTCTACGCAAGCATTAATCGGTTCTACGCAAGGTACGGTGAGGTACAGTTTGGTCTATAGTTGGTCATAAACTTTGATGGGGGTTGGGGTGAGATGAGGAAAGAGTCAGGATCTGAATGCAACGGTGAAGAGCTGGGTCTTCAGCCTGGACCTGAAGAGGGCCAGGGAGGGTGCCTGGCGCACAGATGCAGGTAGGCTGTTCCAGGTGTGAGGTGAAGCAAGGTGAAAGGAGCGCAGTCGGGAGTTCGCGGTGCGAGTGAAAGGCACTGATAGAAGTAATTTGTTAGTGGAACGCAAATTTCGAGAGGGGACATAGGGAGAGATAAGAGATGAGAGGTATTGAGGGGCCATAGAGTGAATGCATTTATAGGTCAGCAGGAGAAGCTTGAATTGGATGCGGAGCTGGACAGGGAGCCAGTGAAGTGATTTGAAGAGGAGTAATATGGGCATGGCGATGCTGGCAGAAAATTAGTCGAGCAGCGTGATTTTGTATAGATTGAAGGGGAAGGAGGTGGCTCACGGGAAGACCAGCAAGGAGTAGGTTGCAGTAATCGAGGTGGGAGGAGATTAAGGAGTGGATAAGCGTTTTGGTAGTGTGTTCAGAGAGGAAGGGGCGGATTTTGCCGATGTTGTAGAGAAAGAAGCGGCAGGTCTTAGCTACAAGCTGGATATGCAGGGAGAAGGAGAGAGAGGTGTCTAAGATAACCCCTAGGTTGCGGGCCGAGGGAACAGGAAGGATAGTAGATCCATCCACATGGATTGAGAGAAGGGGAAGTGGGGGGGGGGGGGGAAGAGTTAAGTGGAAAGACAAGGAGTTCAGGCTTGGCCATGTTCAATTTCAGTCATCGATGAGACATCCAGGCAGCGATGTCCGAAAGACAGGCAGAGATCTTGGAGTGGGTTGCCGGAGAAATATTCGGTGTAGAGAGGTAGATTTGTGAGTCATCGGCAAAGAGATGGTACTGAAAGCCATGGGAGGAGATAAGTGCACCAAGGCCTTGGGTATAGAGAGAGAAGAGGAGGGGGCCTAAGACAGATCCCTGGGGTACATCTACATGGAGTGGGGTAGGGGAGGAGGAGGCGCCAACAGAGCATATGCTGAATGAGCGATGGGAGAGGTAGGAGGAGAACCAGGATAGTACGGAGTCCTTGAAGCCAAGAGAGGAGAGGATGATGAGGAGAAGGTCATGGTCAACGGTGTCAAAGGCAGCAGAAAGGTCAAGAAGGATGAGGATAGAATAGAGGCCCTTGGATTTAGCCAGGAATAGGTCGTTTGTGACTTTTGTGAGTGCTGTTTCAGTGGAGTGTAGGGGACGGAAGCTGGATTGAAGTAGGTCGAGGAGGGCCTGGGAAGTGAGGAAGTCGAGGCAGCGACAGTGGACTGCTCGTTCTAATAGTTTGGATATGAAGGGAAGGAAGGAAGGAGATGGGTCGATAGTTAGAAGGGCATGTAGGATCAAGTGAGGGTTTCTTGAGGAGGGGTGTGACAAAAGCATGTTTGAAGTCAATGGGGACAGTTGCAGGGGAGAGTGAGAGGTTGAGGATATGAGTGATGAAGGGGGCAATGGTGAGGGGGATGGAACGCAGGAGATGGGTGGGGATAGGGTCTGATGAACAGGTGGTGGGTTTGGAGGAGGACAGAAGGAGTGCAGTTTCTTCCTCAGAGATTGGAGGGACGGAGGAGAGGGTGGCAGAGGGAGTATGGGTGGGGGAGGAGACTTGGGGAGGAGGGGGAGGTGGATGGGGGGTAGGGAATTGGAGGGTAATCTTGTGGATTTTGTCGTGGAAGTAGTCGGCTAGGGTTTGGGCAGAAAGGGAGGGTGGGATCGGGGGCGGGGGGACATTGAGGAGAGAGTTGAGGGTATTAAAGAGACAGCGAGGATCAGAGGCAAGGCAGTTGGTCAGATGGATGTAATAATCTTGTTTGGCAAGTGCTAAGGCTAACTAGAAGGAGCCAAGCATGAATTTGAAGTGTAGAAGGTAATCCAGGGAGCAGGATTTTGACCAAGCTCGTTTGGCAGAATGGGCGCAGATGCGTAGGTAATGGATTGTGGGTGAAAGCCAGGGTTGGGGAGTAGATCGTTTGACAGGATGTGGGGTGGGAGGGGCAAGGGTGTCAAGGGCTGAGGATAATATAGCATTGTATGAAGATAATGCCTCAACAGACTTGGAGGATAGAATGGTAGAAACAGATGGAGAGATGGTGGAGGAGAGAGTCAGGGGATCAATAGTATGAAGGTTTCTAAATAGGACAGAGGAGACAGGACGAGGTTGGGACGGTGGAAGTTGAAAAGTAAATGTTAAGAGATGATGGTCAGATGAGGGAAGGATTAATTTGTGGAAGTTTGAAGGAGAGGAGTTGGAGAACAATATTAGGTCAAGGCAGTTGCCGTGTAGATGTGTGGGGGCAGTGGAGCAGGGCTGGAGGTCAAACAAGGAGGTAAGAGCGAGGAACTTTGAGGCATGGGGGTCAGAGGGGTTATCAATGTGAATGTTGAAATCACCAAGAATAAGAGTGGGGGAGGAGGGATCCATAAAGTCAGGAAACCAGAAGTCGAAGTTGGTGAGGAAGGTTGATTTGGATTTGTCTGGTGGGGGATAAATAACAGCTATTCAGAGGGGAAGTGGTGAGAGGAGGCGAATGGCATGGACTTCAAAGGAGTCTCCATGGGGTGGCAGAAGGGGTTGGAGTTGGCAGGAGGGAGAGAGTAGGAGGCCAACACCAGCACTGCGACCAGTAAGTCGGGGTGTATGGGAGAACTGGTAGCCTCCATAGCAGAGAGAGGCAATGGATGCGGAGTCGTCTGGGGGGAGCCAGGTCTCGGTCAAGGCAAGAAGATGTAGGGCATTGGAGATGAAAAGGTCATGAATAAAGGCGTTTTTTTAATGACTGAGCATGCATTCCATAGGGCACATGAAAACAGGAGAGCGGAAGGGGGGAGGAGAGGGATATGGATAAGGTTGGATAAGTTACGTGTAGATTTCTTATCAGAGTAGCGTGGGGGTCTATTTCTAGGGTAATGCTGAGATTTAGAGGGAGCAGGGTGTGGGTGGGTGTGTCTAGGTGAGTGCGCTCTCCAAGAGGGACATGAGGGAGGGGAAATGAGGGCTAAATTGATAGTATCGGGTAGGTTATATGAGGGATTATTTTTGGGGGTAGGATTGGGGTTGATATCTATGGATAATTGAGTGTGGGATGAATGGGGAAGGGTGGAAGGAGGGAGGAGCGGGATGTGGATGAGATTGGATGGGGTACGTGAGGAACTTTTTATAATGTGAGAACGAAATTGGGGGGGGGGGGCCAGGGTTGGGATTGATGTTACCAGATGAGAGAAGGAGAAGGAGTATTAGAGAGAGAGATATAGTTGAGATGGTACGGCAGAAGCGAGGGTGGGGTTGCCTTACAGAGAGGGGGGCTGGTTGAATGCGGGGAATGGTGTGGAGAAGCTCAAGAGCCGGTGCAAGGCTAGGGGGCAGGATGGAGGGAGAAATGAGGAAGGTAGACAGGGGGGCTGGTTGAATGTGGGAGATGGTGTGAGGAAGCACAAGGGCAGGTGCTAGGCTAGGGGGCAGAGTGGAGGGGGAAGTGAGGAAGGTAAGGGAAAGGTAGGGGGAAGAGGAGGGAGGGTGTTGGTGGGTGTTGGTAGGTGTTGGTAGGAGTGGAGGCAGTTGGGGAGGATAATGAAGAGGAGGACAATGAGACGTGGGTCCATGGTAGTGGGCAGCGAGGTCAGAGCAAACAGTGGGTAACAAGTTCTAGGCAAACAATGGGTAGCACTTGATAGGCAGACAAGCAGGCAGTGGGTAGCGTTTCAATGCAAGCAATGGGTAGCAAGCAGAGGATAAGCAGTGGATAACTGTTCTAGACAGCAATGGGTGATGGTACTAGGCAACAATGGGTAGCAAGCAGAGGATAAGCAGTGGATAACAGTTCTAGACAACAATAGGTGATGGTACTATGCATCAATGGGTGGCGACAGTGTGCAATTAATGGGTAGCAGTACTATGCAACAATGGATAAGCACTGGATGACAGTTCAGTGCAACAGTGGGGTAGCAATACTATGCAAACAATGGGTGGCAACAGTATGCAAAACAAAATAATGGGAGGCAAACAATGGCTGGCAACAGTGTGGGTGACAATAGTATGCAACAAAACAATGGGTGGCAACAGTGTGGGTGACAACAGTATGTAAAACAAAACAATGGGTAGCAACAATATGCAAACAATGGGTGGCAACAGTTCAGTGCAACTGTATGCAAAATAATGGGTGGCAGCAATATGCAAGACAATGGGTGGCAACAGTATGCAAAACAATGGGTGGCAGTACTATGCAAGCAAGGAATAAGCAATGGATAATGGTTCTATGCAGCGATGGGTATGCAGTTCTATGCCCAGCAGTGGGTAGCAGTACAATGTAGGCAATGGGCGTAATGCTAGGCAAGCAAAGGGTAGAGGTGGTGTGCAGGCAGTGGGTAGTAGTTCAAATTTTCAGATGACACAAAACTATTTAAAGTTGTTAAAACCCAAGAGGATTGTGGAAAATTGCAAGAGGATCTTGATAAATTAGAAAACTGGGCATCAAAATGGCAGATGAAATTTAATGTGGACAAGTGCAAAGTTATGCACCTAGGGAAGAACAACCCAAACTATGGTTATACAATGCAAGGTTCCACATTAGGAACCACCACCGAGGAAAAAGATTTAGGCGTCATTGTGGATAACATGTTAAAACCCTCGGCCCAGTGTGCAGCGGCAGCCAAGAGAGCAAATAGAATGCTAGGTATCATAAGGAAAGGAATGGAAAATAAAACAAGAGATATTATAATGCCTCTATATCATTCCATGGTGAGACCGCATCTTGAATATTGTGTGCAATTCTGGTCGCCGTATCTTAAAAAGGACATAGAGTTATTAGAAAAGGTTCAGAGAAGAGCCACCAAAATGGTAAAGGGGATGGAAGGATACTCCTATGAAGAAAGGCTAAAAAGGTTAGGGCTCTTTAACCTGGAAAAGAGACGGCTGAGGGGAGATATGATAGAAGTCTATAAATTAATGAACGGAGTGGAATGGGTAAACGTAGATCGATTGTTTACGTTATCAGAATATAGAAAGACTAGGGGACATGCAATGAAGCTACAGGGTAAACTATTTAAGACTAATAAAAGAAAATATTTTTTCACTCAATGTGTAATCAAATTCTGGAATTTGTTACCGGAGGATGTAGTAAAGGCTGTTAGTATAGCTGGGTTTAAGAAAGGTTTGGACAAGTTCCTGGAGGAAAGGTCCATAAACCATTATTAAGAAGGGACCCAGGGGGGGGAGGCGTTCTAAGATGGCGGCAGTTTGAACCCGTGCCTAGAGGTCCGTTGCTGAGCGCGTCCTGTTGGTTTCCACTACACCTTCTGCGGTGGAGATGGGCAGAAGGAAACGGAAGCAGGCGTCCCTACCTCCCGGTGCAGTTGCTTCCAGTGAGGTTAGCCAAAGGACGCTCCAGATGTGTGGCTTTGCTGGCGGAGGGATGCGAGCGGCATCTTCGGCAGGTCCGGTGGGATCGTCGGACCTGAGCACGTCTGGGGTGTTTCTGTCCCCGGAGCAGCGGGCCCCCCCGCCTTGCCCCAGAAGCGCTACGCACGACGTCGGAGAGCTTCTGGTCGGCGTTCTGATTAGCACGCCGAAGCAGGAGGCTGTGGAGGGCTCCATAGTCGGGGCGATTGCTTCGTGTGGGACCCCTGGAATTGTTGTGGCATCTGGAGCTGAGCCAGGGTTTTTGGTCAGCCCTTTCCAGGAGGATGTGTCCCTGAGGACTAATGCTGGAGGAGGCGGTTTGGTGAAACCCGCGAAAGTAACTTTGGAGGTGCTATGGGAGGTTATTGTTGCAATGCATTTTTCTCTAGATAAGATTGCTTCATCTGTGAGTATTGATCTTCCGTCTTTAAAGGTGGACTTGTTGCAACTCTCAAGTGTTCAGAAGGAACAGGAGGGGAAATTGTTACAGCTGAGTGGGGAAGTGGAGCAACTCCGAGAGCTACACCATGCCCATGAGAAGGACCGGAATGTGACCCATAGGAAATTGGAATATCTAGAAAACCAAGTCCGGAAGAACAATTTAAGACTGGTGAATTTTCCTAGGTCCCCTGTGTGTTCTCCTCTGGAAATGGTTCGTAGATATTTTCAGGAGGTCCTTAAGATCCCTGGGGAAAATCTCCCGCCATTAACCAGAGCTCAATATTTAAATACTGGCAGGGAAATTCCTGGAGCTGCTGGTGACCCTCCGGGACTACCTGGAGACCTTACTGGTTTTCTAGAGAGTTCGTTGGATGTGGTCACTGCCCGCTCTACCCTCCTTATTACACTGGCCCTTGAGACAGATAAATCATTAATCTTTCGATTGTATTTTAGGAATTTCAGTCAGCAGTTTATGGGCTCATTTGTACGTATATTCCCTGATTTAGCGAGGTCTACTCAACTGCGGAGGAAGGAATTCCTGGGTCTACGGCCCAGGGTCCTTTCCCTTGGGGGAACTTTTGTGTTAAAATTTCCTGCTCGATGCTGTGTTTCGTACAAAGAGAAGATATTTGTGCTTTTTGCTTCCGCTCAGCTTCTGGAGTTCCTTGTAGCTAGGGAGGATAGTGTTGTGATTGTAGCTTCCCATACGGCTGATGTGTAAGTCTTGCACTGCTTGTTTCATTTTCCTGGGGGTTTTTTTGTTTATCCTTTGGCCTCTCCCAACTATTTGTGGGCTGATTACCAAGTTTCCTGTATTCAACTTTGGTGTTGAATGTATTTTCAAAATTTAATAAATAAAAATAAATTAATTAATAAATTAATTAAAAAAAAGAAGGGACCCAGGATATCAATGCTTGACCCAGTACAAGCATTGCGGAACCTGTGTCTTTTGGGGAAACTGCTAGGTATGTATGACCTAGATTGGCCACTGTTGGAAACAGGATACTGGGCTTGATGGACCTTGGTCTGACCCAGTATGGCATATCTTATGTTCTTATGTTAATGTCAACAGTGGGTAGCAGTATGGCGCAGGCGGTGGGTAGCAAGTTCTAGGCGGGTAGTGGGAGAAAGAGCAATGCCAGCAGTGCGAAGGAAGGCAAAGGAGAGTCACCTGAGGGCACCAGGGCGGAGCTCGTTAGCTGGTCAAGTCTGGAGGCGATATGTGGAGGAGCGGTCAAGCCCGCTCAAACCCAGCAGCTACGGAGTGCTGGAATTTGCACCCCGGGCCCACGACTAAGGGCCACGCCAAAGGGCCCTCTGACAAGGCCCTCAGGCGCGGGCCCGCCAGATGCAGTTGCACCTTGGCGCACTGAAGAATTTAAAGCTGGTTCCTCGGCCTGATTGGCCTCGTGGTGGGGAGCAGGGAGGATCTCACCTGCCTGCTCCCTTCCCCGACACTGATCGGGTTGTGCTGTGGCCGGCTGGGTGCCTCAGCACACTGAAGAATTTAAAGCTGGTTCCTCGGCCTGATTGGCCTCGTGGTGGGTAGCAGGGAGGAGCTCACCTGCCTGCTCCCTTCCCCGACGCTGATCGGGTGGTGCTGTGGCCAGCTGGGCTCCTCAGCGCGCTGAAGAATATAAAGCTGGTTCCTCAGCCTGATTGGCCTCGTGGTGGGGAGCAGGGAGGAGCTCACCTGCCTGCTTCCTTCCCCGACGCCGATCGGGTTGTACTGTGGCCGGCTGGGTGCCTCAGCGCGCTGAAGTATTTAAAGCTGGTTCCTCGGCCTGATTGGCCTCGTGGTGGGGAGCAGGGAGGAGCTCACCTGCCTGCTCCCTTCCCCGACACCAATCGGGTTGTGCTCTGGCCGGCTGGGTGCCTCGGCTTGTCACTGTTCTCTTGCAACACCACCACTGTTTCCTCTTTTGCAGCTGAGTTAACCCTACAATATTCAGGCTCCAATAAGTTTTAGTGACCTCTAGTGGCCAAAACAAAGCCTTCCTGTCCGACGCTGACTAAACCTTCTCAAGCTCCCTAACTAGGGTGAAGCTAACCATCTTAGCCCACACAAACAAACAAAAAAATCCTGGCCTGCTGTAGAAGCCCAGCCCTGGAGGTATGTGGATTTGCCCTCAGTCACAGGGTTAGAGGAAATCCCAGTACTACCACCATATGTGGCAGTGCGGCATGCGGTGGGAAGGGGTTTTCTTTACAACACAGGCCACTCAGCAGTTCAGGAAAAACAAAAGCAGCTTTACTTCTGTCTCAGCTTGTTAAACTTCCACAAACTGGTTCTCCTGCTCTTCCTCCAACCCCAGTTAAAGTTCCTACCTCAGAACTTTGCACGGCTTGCCTTGGAAAAAATTCTGGCTATATAGGCCTCTCTCCCTCCTACAGCCTGCTAGGTTCTTAACCTCTCCCTTTGAGCCATACTTTCCCAGCTGAACTCTGGGCTGCAGATTCTCTTAAAAGGAACTGTTGATAATCTCTTTGAAGAGGGACAGGTAATATTCTATAGACCCCATTACAGTATCTTTGACAAGGTTTCAAGAGTTATCTTCTCTACATTACACTAATGAGGAAGCAATGCAGTCACTGCATTGACCTGATGAGTTAGTCCAATAAAAAATACTAATATGGCAACTAAAATTCTCAGTTCATTTTCAAAATTTTCAGAAAAGTTCTCAATTTTGGAGGATTTTTTGCAGTCACTTTCAAAGATTCATGTTAGAAAACATTTAACATACACAAATCAATTTAGCACATGTTAAGTCATAGGCTGATATACGATAAACCAATATTGTGCACACTAAGAGGGGAATTTTAGAAAGGACACTCAAGTGCAATTTGGGACATCTAAGCCAGAACATCTGAAAAAAAAAAAAGCAGGCACGTCCAGATGCAGACGCGATTTCACAAACATGGACATGACTGATGCAGATCTGTGGGGATGCCTACATAGACATCCCCAAAATAGTATTTCAGAACCTGGATATCTAGGAATAGCCAAATAGTTAGAGTAGTGGGCTAGGAACAGGGAAGCCAGGGCTCAAATTCCACTATACTGCTATCATTGAAATTGCGTTGAGTACTGGGGGATGATGGAATGTTTTCTCCTCTACACCCTCTGGATGTTTTTCAGCCAAAACAAGCACTTTTCAGATGCCTGTTCATGCCTAGAGCAGGTCTAAACTTAGATGCAATGACAGACATCCAGGATGTTTCTGAGATCAGGCAAGGATATCCAAGTTCCTGGGAACACCCCAGCCATGCCGCCACCATTCCTCTGTTCAGACTTGGACATCCACAGACCTTGGCTTTAAAATGACATCCAAAGCATGAATAGGGCTTCCAAATTAACCTCCTAAATATGTTTAAGGCAAGCTAATGAGCTGGATGCACACTAATACACATACACAAGTTACATAACATTTAATACATCCTCAAGGAGCACATTAGTGCACTCCCATCATGCACTGGCTCTAAAGGCTGAACTTAACAATACAGACATTGCAAGATGATGTAAATTTAGAGCGGACGAAAGAGACATTTCATTCTTTGTGGCTGGTATATGAAATTGAAAAAGAGTAGGGCACAGAACTAAAAATGTCAGTGTGTTCCCCAGCTTATAATGAATATAAAGTCCCTTGCTCATGCAATAACACATTAGTCACACAAACATGCATTTTTAAACCTTATAAAACAAGTGAAGCATATATTATTTCTTTTAGCACACACTAATTTAGAGCATACTACTCTAAAATGGTGTGTGCTAATATGAAATAGAATATGCTAAATGAAATAGCTCATGCACTAAAATAAAGAGCATAAATTAAAACAAAATGCAATAAAAATAAAATGAAACAAGAAAACAATATGAAAGGTTAAGCCCCATCTCTGCCCATCTGTTCCTTTTAACTCATTTTATTTTTCGTTAGCCCAACATTTTATTTATTTTCTGCTAGGTAAAGAGAAAATTCAAGCCAACAACAAATGTGCTCTAGCAGAATTCTGTGGATCCTTCTTATAAACATGTCGTAGAGGGTGACCTAGAGAAATATGTTGATGTGGATGTACAACTCATCGGCAAGTTCTCTGTAACAGTGCAATTTTATCTGATTTCTGCAAACTGGGATAATGTCTCTGGGATAGAATTAGGTTGCTTAATCATGCTTTATAAGCTGATTAATGGTTTGACTCCAGCTGTTCATTACAGTATAAACACAAAGGATTATTTCTTTTTTTTTTTTTTTTTTACAAAAGCTTGTTTTAGAAACGATTAGACCTTTCCAATAGACTAAGATAAGGTTGAACAACCATGCCCTTAAGGTTTGCACTTTTTTTAAAAAATGTCTTTTGTACATATTTGCAGATCAGTTCTAATACCTTGAAATTAACAGGAGAGCCTGTGGAAGCAATGTTCTAAAGTGTGTTCATGTTTTGGAGGCATTAACTCGCATTAAATGCACTTTTAGAATATACTTCTTGTTTTTCTTTTCATAAACAGATCAACTTTATTAACTGCCTAGCCCTACTCTTAGAGGATCATTTAGTTGTGTGTCACATGCAGAGTTATGAAGTATGGAGCCATTATGGTTCCGTGTTTAGGCAGTTCAGCCATTGAAGCGACTAGACAGCAGGGCTGGCCCTCCCACTGTGCGGGAATGTTGCCCGCACATGGTCCCTCACCTTGGGGGGCCCCGCACCTGACTGCCTGCAGAGGGAGCCAGGGAGGCCCGAAGTCCTGGCTCACCTCTGAACAGCCACAGGAGTAAAGAGTGGCATTTGCCTTCCCTCCCGCGGCTGTGATAAAAAGGAGTCCACCAGCGCGCTGAGTGCCAAAAGGTCAAACAAACAGGCGCAGGACCCCTTTTTTGTGTGTGGTGGGGGGGGAGGAACTGGGGGCTAGAACAAGAATGGAAATGGTGGGGCTAGAATGGAATGGTGGGAGACTAGGGCCTAGAATGGGAATGGGGGAGTCATGTTGGGAGATGGGGACTGGGACTGGAAGGAAGTGGATGCTGGGAGAGACTGGAACTGATATTGGAGGGTTAGGACTGGAAATGGGCTGGGGATGGGGAACTGAACCTAGAAGGGAACTGATATTGGGGGGTTAAGACTGGAAATGGACTGATGCTGGGGGGAATTGAAGGGAGCTGATGCTTGGAGGGACTGGGAAGGACTGATACTTGGTGTTAGGACTGGAAATGGCCTGGGGATGGAGGATGGGGGACTGGGACTGGAAGGAAGTGGATGCTGGGAGGGACTGGAGGAGGACTGATACTAGGGGGTTAGGACTGGAAATGGGCTGATGCTGACAGATAGGGGACTGGGACTGGAAGGGAGCAGATGCTGGGAGGGACTGGAGGAGGACTGATACTGGGAGCTAGGACTGAAATGGGCTGATGCGGGAAGATGAGCGAATGGGACTGGAAGGGAGTGGATACTGGAAGGTGCTGGAACTAGAATGGAGCTGATGCTGGGGGAGGATCAGAAGGGAGTGGGGCTGGGACTGGCAAGAGAAAAAAAGAAGCTGGGGGAGTGAGGATGGAAAGGGGAACAGATATTTTGTGTTGAGGGAAGAAAACTCTATGACGATTGGCTAAGAATTGGGAGGATTGACAATGGAGAGGTGAAATTTGAGTGGATGAAAAAGGAATAAAGAAAGAAATGGAGGAAAGAGCAAAAGGGGAATGATCAGTATGTTAGAAGCAGATGTAGAGAGAATGGAAAAAATTAGAAAACAGAAAAAAGGACAAATGGACAGCAGACAATGGGAAAGTAAGGAGAAGACACGAAGAAACCAGAAGAAAGTGACTGGAGCAATTGCAACTGAAAAATAAAATGGCCAAACAGCAAAAGGAAGAAAACAACTATTTTATTTTGAATTTATTAATTGGAATCTGTCAGCTCTGGTGAATGTGCATCGCTAATGTTTTACGTTTTGTTTAATACAAGAGGGAATTAATTTATAGTTGTATTTCTCCAGTGTTGTTGTACATTCCAAGTTTGGCTTTTGAGGTTCCCAGTTTAATTATTGTCTTTCTATTTCTAAATTGTGATCCCTTGTTCTTTGTTTGGTGACGGGTAAACGTAGATCGATTGTTTACGTCATCAGAATATAAGAAGACTAGGGGACATGCAATTAAGCTACAGGGTAACCTATTTAAGACTAATAAGAGAAAATATTTTTTCACTCAACGTGTAATCAAACTCTGGAATTTGTTACCAGAGGATGTGGTAAAAGCTGTTAGTGTAGCTGGGTTTAAAAAAGGTTTGAACAAGTTCCTGGAGGAAAGATCCATAAACCATTATTAAGAGGGACCCGGGATATCACTGCTTGACCCAATACAACTTTGATGTAATGATAAGGTGGTGCATGTCCTCCCTGCCTTTGTATGACCTTGGTAGTATGTTGTGAATGGCTTTGATTGAAGGAAAAGGCGGTATACAAAACATGTCAAATAAATAAATAAATAAATACAAGCATTGAGAAACCTGTGTCTTTTGGGGAAACTGCTAGGTACTTATGACCTAGATTGGCCACTGTTGGAGACAGGATTCTGGGCTTGATATGCCATACTGGGTCAAAACAAGGTCTATCTTATTTTCTTATGTTCTTATGTCTATGTTCTGCATGTGTAACCGAGCTGAGGTATTCTGTTTATGTAGTTTCTATTTGACAGTGCCACTTGTTCTTTCTCCAATAGAAGATGTATTGGTATTCTCTGAGATGTATTGGGTTAATATTTGCAGTGTTGCCTTTTGATGGGTAGGGTTTGGTGTTTTGTGAGTCTTGGTAGTGCTGTTATGATATGGCAGGTTTGCTATGGGTTCTAAATGGGCAGAGTTTTAGTACTTCCTAATGTGCCTAGCAGTTGGCACTGGAGTACAGTAATGTAGAATTCTGGTAGTCTCTTTATCCTCACTTCCAATGCAAATGGTACTGAGACACTCATTAAGAGGTGTGTTTACTGAAAGCTAATGCGTTAAGTGTGACAACACCCGTTTATTTCTATTGGCACAGTGGCACTTAACGCACATTAATATTTAGCAAACATTGCCCTAAGTCATTGCCAGGGCAAAAAAGAGGCTTGTGAAGGGCTCCTTTGAAAGCTGCCAAAAATTTTAGATGGGCAACATTTGCATTTTAAAATAAAATAAATTAAATTTATGCAAATGAGGTCCAGTGGCTATGTAAATAAGGCCTCATAATGAGTCTCCGCACATGGCCCCACATCACCCTTGGGCCACCCCTGCTAGACATTCTTCCAAAAGGTAAGAAAATGGACCTGTACAATGCTAAACGGAAACACTTAAAGCACATGCATTCATGCTTACTCTATGATCCCCACAGTACTTGAGCTGGTCTTACTTGACGGTGTCCAGGACTGTCTGCAAAATAAAATAAGAGATATTGTATTAGCAGCACATTTCCCAAAATATATAGAACACCCTACTAGATGATAGCAGAAAAAGACCGTTTGGCACACATCTATGATATTTCACTGGGCTGAAAAGATACTGGAAAAAGGTGTCAGGAACCAGCAAAAGGAAACCAGTCCGTTTTTTAGAATGCATAGCTTAAAACTTGTATTAGTGCTATCACCAGGAATACCTGATTTTTTGTATCAGTTTTGTTAGATCTGACAGAGAATCTCCTTCCATAATACAACGAAAGGTGCAAGGCTATAGATTTCAAATGTCCCCCCTCCATCCCCCAACTCATGCCCCTCTTCCCCTTTTCTTTATTTCTATGTATAGCAATTTTATCTTCTGATCCTTCTGCCTATACCTTTGGGTCATTTTTGACTCTTTTCTTTTCTCCACACACATCCAGAATACTGTCATTTCTTTCTCTGTGACATCACCAATATCAATCCCTTTCATTCTGAATACACTACCCCAACCCTTATCCACCCTTTCTGTATCTCCTGCTTAAGACTACTACAACCCACTTCTCACAGGTTTCCCACTAAACTATCTCTCTGCCCTTCAGTCTATTCAAAATTCAGCTGTGTGACTTATCTTTGACCAATGAAGTAGATATTCAGCAAAACAGGCGCCAAATAATTTAAGCTCAGCAGTTATCCATTTAAATTATGTGTCTATTCAGCCTGTGGAAATGTAAAAGTTATTTAGCTGAATATACATGTACTTTAAATGGATAGCCTATCTGTTAAAAGTTATAAACATCTTTTTAGAAAGGTAGTTTGGGTGCCATCTGGGATGTCCAAAATGTGTGAAATTGCGTGGGAGGGGCACCAGAGAATGTCGGTACTTGTAAATGTGTTCTAAAATCAAGCTATTTCTGCCCCAAAAGATTAACATCACCATCAAAATATAAGGAAACGGTATTTCAAAATGCGCACTGGTTTCTGTTGGCACATATACGTCCCTGCCGTTTTGCAAGCAGAGATGTGCAGCAGTGCAGTCTCTCAAAAGACAACCTCTGTATTTACCTGCATGTTTTTTCAGGGGGCAAAAATTATTGGGGGAGTCAGAGGGCAATTCCCTCTTCTCCCTACTGCTGCTTGCTGGCTGTAACGAGCACTTTCAAAATACCTATTCGTTTCCAGAAGCAGGTGTTGATATAGACGTATCTGCAGCCAGTTATAAACATGTGCCATCATTCTAAATTTAGATGTCTACATGTATCTTTTACAGACTGCCCTGGACACACCTCCACCACATCCCCATATGACAGAAGTGATCACTCCAGACATGTAAATTCGGACGATTTTAAAATGACTCCTGGGACATGGATGTGATTAGTGCAGGCTGGGACCCCAAGTCCTTCCGGCCTGCACATACGGGCTTTCCCCAGCTAACTCAGTCAGGACTGTTCAAAGGAGCCATGGCTCCATGGTGTCCAGTTGCCATGGCACCGCAGCTCCATTGAAATGCCACGATCCCTGGCCACCGGCTACAGAAGTGCTTTCCTCGCAGCACGGCCCCCAATCTGCCCTCCTAAGGCCAGGTTCAGGCTGCAAGGAATCTCCTCTGCTCCCTCCCACCATGTCCCAGCCCCGGGCCTGCCAGATCCACCTGACTAGGGAACTTATTCCATCTCTGAGGTGGAATAAGTTTCCCATGCAAGCTGCCAGCCCCAGACGTACAGGGCCGACATTGGAATCGGCCCTGTATGTCCGGGGCCAACGACCGCCCAAGGCCCACACTAACGCTGCCCCTGATCTGCCCCTTTCCTGCCTCTGACTCTTTTTCCCATACAACATCTGAGAAAGGTAGACGGGGTCGGGAAAGGGCCCAAATAGCGTGGATGGATGTCACCTCTTAATCCCTCTTATAAAGAGCTAGTAGAAAATGAACATTTTTTTAAAAAACCTAAATGTGCCAGGGAGCTGCTTTAAATCCTAACCTGGACAATTGCAATCATACGTGTGTATTCCCTACATGAAATAGGTTAAACAAAGTTACTCACCTGTAGCAAGTGTTCTCCATGGACAGCAGGATAAGTCCTCACATATGGGTGGTGTCACTGATGGAGCCCCATGAAGGGCGTTTTCCTGGCTCCTTCTAGAAGCTTTTAGATTGGTTCCACTGTGCATGCATGCAAATTCCTGCCTGCCGCTGCCACACCTCATCTTCTCAGCCTAGCAAACAGCTAATGCCAGAATTCAACTCCATGGGGAAGAGGGAAGGTTATGAGTTCTTATGTCACTGTCCATGAAGAATACCTACCATAGGGTGAGTAATTTTGCTTTCTCCATCGACAAGCAGGATAAGTGTTTACATATGGGTTTCCTTAACTACTGGCTGCTTCAGAAATAAAAAAGGATGATGTGGTGTCGAGGATAGGCTTGGTGCATCAGTGTCCATTGACAATGCCATCAAAGCAACAACTTCACGCAGGACAAAGATCATCATCATCTTCTTCTCAAAGCTTCACATTAGGTGCTCCTTGAAAGCTGCCATCAACAAAAGTATGGAGCCTGCAGCAGATTTGGCCATTGAATGCAGAATCTGATGGGGAATATTGTCAGGCTAGTCTCAGCTTCATGGAGTCTGATGCACCTCTCTAACACCAAGGAGGATAAGTAGTTTCACATGAGGGTTGCTTTGAGGGTCGGGGTTCCTCCAGTACCTTGATGTTCCTGACATCATGCTCCAAAAAACTTTCATGGCAATTTACCCCAACCTCTGTCTGATCCTCAGGAACCTTGATGTCTTAGAGGATGAGGATGAATCCTTCTTCTTCTTGGGACAATATCAGTGGGTGACCAATACCAGGGTAATCTTCTGGTACTCATCTCTGAATGAGCCCAAGGACCCTTCAATGTCAATGCTCCACCAGTATCTGCTGCAGCTTCTGATGCAATGAAGACCAATGCTACCAATGCTGAAGACTAAGGATTTGCCTTATTGGCACAAAAGATTCTTTTATGCTACTTCATGATCCTGGAACCCTCCTCTTGTCATCTGTGAATACAAAATATGATGTGAAGTCTTATGGTTGAGACCCAAGCAAGGCTGGCACGTCCAGTAGGCGAGCTAGGCGGCCACCTAGGGTGGCCAGCCCGGGTGGGCAGCAGCACTGGCACATATGACCAGCCATGCTGTCCCTCCCCCCAGTTGCCGCCGATTCCATTTGGGGGAGGAGGTGGGCAGTGGAAGCAGCAGTGGCTTTACAAAAGTGGCTGCTTTTTGCCGCCCCTTTCTTGCTAGCGGCCGGCCAAATCCTTCAGCACATATGGCTTGTCACTTCTGAACCCAGACCAACAGTAAGTTGCATCGGAAGGGGATAAGAAGTGGCAGGCCATGTGTGCTGAAGGGCATGGCCTGCCACGGGCAAGAAAGTGGCAGCAAAAAGCAGCTGCTTTTGGAAATACTGCTGCCACCACTGCCCGCCTCCCCCTCCCAAGATGGAATCAGCGGCAGCTGGAAGGACGGCGAAGCTGGGGTTTCTGCCTAGGGTGGCAGAAACTCTTGGGCCTGCCCTGGCCCCAAGCACTGTAAGCCCCGTTTGTGGGTGTCTGTGATAGACATGGTCTTGATGCAGCAGGTGCAGTTTTTAAACCTGCCGTCTAGTTTTTGGGACATGTTGTCCAGAAAAATAGCCACAGCAAAATCAAACAACTTGATCTTGAAAAAAGAAGAAATAAGTAATAACTAAGCAGTGGCCTATAGCAATTGCATGATGAAAATAAAGGAAGCAATTGAAAACACTATCTAAAGATATTAAAAAGGGCAGTGAAATGCAGCAACGATGGTAGCAGAACAGAAAAAAAGCTTATAATGAAAAGATCAAGAAGAAACTTGAAGAAACTAGGTAGCACATGGATCAATAAACAACATGTCTGTTGGTTTCATGGAAAAATGAAGACTGGGAAGATGAAACAAGGTGTTACACACATGCAAAATGGAACCAATCTGAAAGCTTCTAGAAGGAGCCAGAAAAGGTTCCAACATGGGGCTCTGTCAGTGGCATCACTCATACAAGCGCATATCTATGGAGAATACACACATAGATTTTTGACCCACCCAGACCATTTCCTAGCCACAGCCCTGTCATTTCACTTTACAATTTCTACATAGTAAGGATAGCCACATGTAAATTCAGCCCTTTCTAAAATTGCTATTTACACATGGATGCCATTTCCACATTTAAATGCCTGCTTTTACACATGGAAATCAGAATAAGGCTTCTAAAATATTCCCCTATATATAATTTAAAAAAGGCTCAGGGCTTGATATTCAAAGTACTGGAACGCTCTACCCCCAGAGATTCGTGCTATCAATGATCTATCCCTTTTCAGAAAGGCACTCAAATCCCACCTCTTCCCCCAATATTACTTGACCAACTAACCAATCTTAATCACTACCCAAACTAAGAACAAATCCTGTAATGTATACTTGTAAATACTCTTGTAAATACTCTTGTAAATAGTTGCAGTAATGACGTCCCATGTTTTATCCAAGTTCTCTGACCTTGTTCTCTGTAAAACCTAACAGTTTGTTGTTATGGTATGTTGTTATATTGTGAACCGCGCTGATTCTGAATAGAGCGGTATATAAGAGCCTGTAATAAATAAAATAAATAAATAAAATATTCAATGCCGGGGTCATATGTGTCTCTGGCATTGAATATCCAAGGTCGCCGCACAGCCTCTACAGCCGCAGAAGCTAACCAGGTAGTGGAAATATTGAGCTGTGCCCGGTTAGTTCCTGCTCGTAAAACTAGGCCAGCTTTTGCTGCGCCAAGCTTTACCCGTGTGTCACTAACCGGGCGGCGGTGCAATATCGCTGCTACCTGGTTAGTGACTGTCGCCACCCATGACACGCCCCGGAACACCCACAACACACCCCAATGCTGAGCAGTTAGCATCGGAGTATGTAGCGACATTAGTAGAGGGCATTCAGCGGCACTAAACATGTTAATACCATTGAATATCCTGTTCAGCAGCATTTACAAGGTTTACATGTCTGTAAACCATTTAAATGCCTTTGAATATCAGGCCGTCAGTGTTCAACGAGACTTTTGTAAAATAATCAGGGAATTGTGCACATCCTGACCTGGATTTCCAAATTTTAAGCTAGATGTCCTATGCAAAATTAGCCTTTTACTCTGCCTGTATTATTTATTTTGCCTGTCACATATTTTTTTTTTACTGTTTTTAAGCCTTTTCATTTTCTTTTGTGTATCCTCACTGGTATCATATGTTTTTTGTGTAACTATTTCTGCCTATGCCCTAATTTTAATAGCTAAGAAGTTTTCAGCTGTTCTACACTTTGACACTGTCGACCACACCCTTCTCCTTGATACCCTGTCCTCACTTGGCTTCTTGGGCTCTGTGCTATCCTGGTTCTCCTCCTATCTCTCTCACCGCTCCTTCTGTGTGTGTTCTGGTGGCTCCCCCTCATCTGCTACCCCTCTCCCAGTTGGTGTACCCCAAGGATCTGTTCTGGGTCTGCTCCTTTTCTCTCTCTATACCCAGTCCCTTGTGTGCTTATCTCTTCCCATGGCTTTCAGTACCATCTGTATGCCGATGACTCCCAGATCTACCTCTCTACGCTCAAAATCTCTCCGGCAATCCAGAGCCAGATCTCTGCCTGCCTCTCTGACGTCGCTACCTGAATGTCTCACCACCGCCTGAAGCTGAACATGGCCAAGATTGAACTTCTCATCTTTCTCCCTATAACCTCCCCTCCTCTTCCTCCCTTCTCAATCTCTGTGGATAGCTCTTTACTCCTTCCTGTTTTCTTTGGCCCGCAATCTGGGGGTAGTCTCTCTCTCTTTCTCCACACACATCCAGCTCGTAGCCAAGACCTGCCGTTTCTTTCTCTACAACATTAGCAAAATCCACCCCTTCCTCTCTGAACACACTACTCAAATGCTTGTCCACTCCTTAGTCACCTCCCGCCTCGACTACTGTAACCTGCTCCTTGCTAGTCTCCCTCTAAGTCATCTCTCTCCCCTTCAAGCTGTTCAACATTCTGCTGTGCGACTAATTTTCCGCCAGCCTCGTCATGCCTATATCACACCTCTTCTCAGGTCACTTCACTGGCTCCCTATCTGCTTCCGCATCCAATTCAAACTTCTGCTGACCTATAAATGCATTCACTCTGCGGCTCCTCGGTACCTTTCGTCTCTTATCTCTCCTTATAACCCCCCACGGGAACTCCGCTCTTCCAGCAAACTGCTTCTATCCATGCCCCGCACTTCCACTGCTAACTCCAGACTTCGCTCCTTTCACCTTGCTGCCCCATACGCCTGGAACAGTCTACCTTTGTCTGTGCACCAGGCACCTTCTCTAACCCTCTTCAAGTCCAAGTTGAAAGCCCACCTCTTTGCTGCTGCTTTTGGATCATGACTCACCTAGTCTCCCTTTCTCCCCCCTTATTCCACCCCTGCCTACACCTTTCATATTGTGTGTTTATGCATTTTGTCTTGACTAGATTGTAAGCTCTGATGAGCAGGGACTGTCTCTTACATGTCTGTACTGTACAGCGCTGCGTATGACTGGTAGCGCTATATAAATGCTGAGGAGTAATAGTAGTAGTATAAGCACTGGGAACTGAATTATAAGGGCTGATGGGCACTGATAATCAGGGGTACTTTCCTGTGAGTATGGGGGGTATCTAGCCAAATGTGGAAGAGTTTTGTGAGGCATTGCCCTTCCCCTTTCAGACGCAGGCACTCTTAGGCACAATGTAATAATGTACATTTTATCTATTTCACAGTGATACTCCCTTCCCTTGGCAACAGTTATGCAGGTGCTTAGAAGAGGGCCATGGTGTATTTAGGAGCTCTTAGGAACTGCCATCGTGAGTCAGAGGCAGAAAAGCTCTTCAGGCAAGTGGACTGTATTCTCAAAGGAGAGATCCCTGTATCTAGGCAGGGGAACACTCTGGTGAAGAAGCTAGGAAGACCAGCAACTATGAGGACCACTCGAGGCATCCATACCCTGGGAGGGCTGGTGATACGTGCCCAATGTTGTCAGTACCCAGGCCTGAGTATCATTGTAAGTGAACCAGTGTGCTGTGGAGCCACCGCCCACCGTACTGAGTCAGCTGTAAGGCTGCATCAAAGAGGAACCAAAGCACTTTGTGCTTTGTGGAAAACTAAAAAAATGAGTAGAAGGCACTGTTGCCTGTTGTGAGACACTTGTTCCTGCATAAGCCCTCCTTTGTTACATGCCACCACAGAACCCATGACCTCAGGAACAGGAAGCTTATAACAATATCTTGCCTCTAGTGTAAAACATTAAAGCTTGGCCAATGTGTGCCTGTGTTCTGCTGCCTTGTCAGATTACAGGATACATTTAAGAACTGTGCTTGACAAAGCAGATCATGTGTGTGGCAGATCACTTCCTTACACACTGATATCATTGCACAGTGTTCTTGTTCCTAGGGAGCAAAACTGAGTGGAAAGAAAGATGCTCTCATAATTCAGTTAAACATTGGCAACCCCAATAACAAATACCATGATAAGTTTGCAATCATCCATGCCATGCTATATATGGGGTCAATTTTGCCAGAAATTCTGCCGTACAATCAAAATAGTGGAGGGAACCCAACCTTTACAAATCTGGTCCATGGTGACATACAACAGCTCGGTCTTGTGTCTTATCATTTCTTTGTGGCCTGCAGTTACACGGTCCCACTGCATATAGTTGTGTGTATATTTGTGTTTTTCATTTTTCTGTCATGCCGTTCCAGAACAAACAATTGTCAAGAACAAAGAATGATTCATAAAGAATTCATTAATGGTTTTAACAAGTGAGTTGTGCTTTTAACAAGAACGAGCTAAAAACTGAAAAAATTAATTTAGATCAGGTTTTTAACATTTCATACAGCCGAAGTTCCGGAGGCCTCTGCCTTTTCCCTTCCCCTTGCCTGCTGTTAGAGAGCCTCAATGACATATTGCCATGTTTTCCTTTATCTCCAGCTCCTTTGATCTCCAGTCCTCTAAAACTACCTCCAGAATGGTTTTGGCTGTGGCTATGCTGCAAGGAAACATATAAGATCCCTTGCAGATACCAGGAAATACTTTGTAGGTTTGCATCAACAGTGCACAAACTGCAGAGGAATTTAGCTTCTGAAGAGCAGACGGAGGTATCTAGGGCTAGATCACTACAAGAACATAACATAAGATCATAAGATATGCAATATTCAGTCAGACCAAGGTCCAACAAACCCAGTATCCTGTTTCCAACAGTGCCAAGTCTAGGTCGCAAGTACCTAGCAGTTTTCCCAAAAGAAACACAGGTTCCACAATGCTTGTATTGGGGCAAGCAGTGGATTTCCCAGGTCCCATTTATAGACCATTCCTCCAGGAACTTGTCCAAACCTTTTTTAAACCCAGCTACATTAACAGCTTTTACTAAATCCTCCGATAACAAATTCTAGAGTTTGATTATGCATTGAGTGAAAAAATATTTTCTCTTATTAGTCTTAAATGGGTTACACTGTAGCTTCATTGCATGCCCCCTGGTCTTTCCATATTTTGGTGGTGTAAACAATCAATCTACGTTTACCTGTTTCACTCCATTCATTCATTTATAGACCTCTACCATATCTCCCCTCAGCTGTCTCTTTTCTAGTTTGAAGAGCTCTAACCTTTTTAGCCTCTCCTCATAGGGGTATCCTCCTATCCCCTTTACCATTTGGAGGCTCTTCTCTGTGCCTTTTCTAATTCTGCTATATCCTTTTTAAGATACGGTGACCAGAAATGCACACAATATTCAAGGTGCAGTCGCACCATGGAACGATACAAAGGCATTATAATATCTTGGTTTTATTCTCCATGCCTTGTGAAAAATTGCAAGAGGACCTTGATAAATTGAAAGACTGGACGTTCAAATGGCAGATGAAATTTAATGTGCACAAGTGCAAAGTTATGCACCTAGGAAAGAACAACCCAAACTATGGTTCCACGATACAAGGTTCCTCATTAGGAATCACCACCCCGGAAAAAAATGTAGGTGTCATCATGGATAACATGTTAAAACCCTCCACCCAGTGTGCAGTGCGGCCAAGAGAGCAAATAGAATGCTAGGAATCATAAGGAAAGGAATGGAGAATAAAACCAAGGATATTATGTCTATAATGTCCATGTTGCAACTGCATGCTGGGGACGGGGAGGAGGCGGGGACTGGTGCTAACTGTGCAGCGCCGATATTGGAAGCTGCACGGTTAGCGCTTGGCACCTATAAGATAGACGAGGAAAACCCTTGCCTATCTTATAGGCACTGAGGCTAACTGTGTATCATTCATTATTGATGCTGCACAGTTAGCCTCGGTGGCTTCCAAGCAGCATGGCCAGACCTTCCAATGCTGTGGAAGTGAATATCTGGGGTTTGGGAGGGGGCAGGCAGGGCTAAGCGGCTACGGCACTTAGCCCTGCCCAGTTGAATATCGGGCCATTGGTTCTTAAGCTAGTGCGCTAACCATTAGGCTACGCCTCTCCTCCACTATAGATTCCAAGAGAGAATTTACATGCTAACAGAATCCCCTGCTTCTGCGTCCCACCCCCAAAAGGAAGTTACGCTAGAGCAGGATGCAGCAGCAGGGGTTCCATTGGGCCGGAAGGCTCCACACTGGTTTCGTTTTAATTTTAAATTATTACCTCTATCACAGCTCCTGGGGGATGCAGGAGTATAAGCACAGACACGACAGTGCTGGCGGATTGAATATAGCACAGCCACAAGAGCAAAAGCAAATGCCCCCACGGCTGTGTTAATGCTGCAGCTGGAAAAGAAGAGGACAGGCTGGAAGTGAGCCACTGAGGCAGACTTCCTGCACCCCTAGTGTGGTGCACCCTGAGCCAGTGTCTCACTGGCTCACCTCTTAATTTGGCCTTGTTTGCAACAATGGAAAAAACCCAACATGCTGCCTAAAGCCTATGTGAGAGAGTGCATCATATTGAACATGGAGATTGTTCCATACTCATTTCCACATTTGCCACTTCAGAATAAGGCACTCAGCCTAGTGGTTAGGGCAGCATCATGAGATCAGAAAGACTAGGGTTTGAATCCCACTGACTTGCCTTGGGCAAGTCACTTAACCTTAAATTGTAAACTCTCTGGGGGCAGGCAAATACCTTCAGACTATCGACTTTTACCCAACTACCCCCCACCCTCCACCCCTTCGCTCTTACACCATTCCTCCCCTTACAAAATTACAAACATATTATCCTAAGTTCTCAACTCCCCTCCCCCCCACATCGCCCTCCTTTCTCCCCCAATATTATCCCCTCCCATGCTGGCCCTATAAGTCCAGTGTCCAGATGACCTTACGGTCCTCTCTTATTGACCATCATCCATCTCACCACCATGATCTTGGCTTATTCAAGTATCCATTTCAGTCTGCCTTGACTTCTGTTCTTGCGAAAGTCTCTTTAATCTCTTCCCCTTCTCTGCCACTCTCTGCTACTGAGATATTTTTTTTATTTATTTTATTTATTAACAATTCTTATATACCGCACTATTAGACATCAGCGCGGTTTACATTGAACAAAAACATCCGACAATTTACATATGTCTGGTCAATTACATTTAACAGGAGATATAAACTTGGGAAATAGGGGAAACTATATACAAAGGTGTGTTATCTGACAAGAGATATCATGGTTGAGATATCATGATATGACTTGCGCCCTGCTTCTGCTTCTGGCTTCCTTACTTTGCAGCACCCGTGCTCTCTCCTTGGTCTTTGGCAGGTTTTCACAACCCAACTCCTGCAACACTGCCCACACTTCTTCAGCCATCTTCACTTTCCTGGAGGCCCCATTCACTGTAAGCAGCAGGCCAAAAAGAAACATCCATCTATACCTCAGGCCTTTTCCTTGCAGACACGCTGTCACTTCCTTCAAATCTCTCCTCCTCTCCAACGTTCCTCTGGAGAGATCATTAAAGATTTCTACTTCACAGCTTCCCATGCAATACGTCCATATTTCCGTGCTACGTTCAGGACCATTTCTTTGACTGGGAAACTGTTCATACATACTATTATGTCAAGTGCCTGTTTCTCTCTGTGGGCCCAGACTGTGGTGCGCTCTCTCCACCCCCACTGGGGCCATCCGTTCTTCTTCACCCCCCTCCATTCTCAAAATATGCATACACAGATGTTTCACCACTTGTACACAGTCTTTATAGCCATCTGTTTCTGGAATCCCTCTGATTCTAAGATTATTCTGCCGTGCTCTATCTTCCATCTCTTCCATTTTCTCTTTCATTTCCTCCTGCAGGGTCTTTAGTTTACACTGCTCCACCGCCATTTCCTGCAACTCTCCAGCCTGATTTTCCACATGCTCTTCTACTTCCTCTACACGTTGTCCCAGACTTCCCAAGTCCTGCTGTATCGTAAATAAAGTCTCTTTCAGGTCCTTTCTCATTGCTTTGAAATCTTCTTGAATCTCCCTTTTAAAGTCCTGCAGCCATGCCTTCATATCCGCACTTTCTAGCTGATTTATTCTCTCTTCTTTCTCCTCCTCCAAGCTCTCCATTTATTTATTTATTTAGCTGTATTTATATCCCGCTTTTCACCGGGTCAAAGCGGTGGAACATTGAACGAGGGGGGGGGGGAGACAATCAATTTTAAAGGTATGGGCTGTTAACAGGCAGCCAACATTCATGATTTGAACAAATATTTGGGACATAAACATAGACGTTGAGTTAAAGTCTCATTGGTGGGTGTCTGTTTCTGGTCCGAGGTATTCCTGAAATATTGTGGTTTTTAGTTGTTTCCTGAACGATAGGGGGTCTTTGTTGTTTCTGATGTGATTCGGTAGAGAGTTCCAGATGGATGGTGCGTATAGTTCGAAGGCTCTGCTGCAGGTTCGTTGATTGCATTTTGTCCTTTTGTGGGGGATGGTGAGGGAGTTGTTGGTGGTTTGTCTGGTTGCTTTGTTGTGGGCTGGTCGGGTCAGTAGTGTGCGGAGCTGGGAGGTTTGGGTGTGGTTGAGAGCTTTGTGGGTGAGTAGGGCGGATTTGTACTTGAGTCGTGCTTCTAGAGGGAGTATGTGTAGCTCTCTCAGGAATGGGGTGATGTGGTCTTGTCTTTTTGCCAATTGGATGATTCTTGCTGTGGTGTTTAAGGCAGTCCGGAGTGGGTTGGTATGGGTGGCTGGGAGTCCATGGTAGATTATATTGCAGTAGTTCAGGTGGGGGAGTGTCAGGGCCTGCATCACTGTTCTGAAGTCTTGTGGTTCGAGGAAAGGTTTAAGGCGTTGCACTGTTTTGGCCTTGTGAAATATTGTAGCGGCGGTTTTTTTGATTTGTTGTTCAAGTGTGAGTGCTTGGTCTATGATGATTCCCAGGTATCTTATCTGTGGTTGTATTTGTATTTGAGTGGTCCCGATGTTGAGGTATGAGGGTGGCGTGAAGTCCGGGTCTTTCGTTACTATGAGGGCTTCTGTTTTCTTTAAGTTGATGGATAAGTTGTTTTTCTGTAGCCAGCTGGATACTGCTGTGAAGCATTCTGTTAAGTGTTTGTTTGATGGGTTGGAGGTTGTAATTGGGGCATAGAGCATTATGTCGTCTGCATAGATGTGGTAGTGAATGTTGTGTGGTCGTATGATTGAACAGAGTGGTTGCAGATAGATGTTGAAGAGCATGGCTGATAGTGTGGATCCTTGGGGTACTCCTTGGTGTTGCCGAAAGGGGGGGAGGTTGATGCGTTTGTGCGGATCAGTTGATGTCTATTGGTTAGGTATGAACGGAACCATTGGAGTACGGTATCTCTGATGCCAATTGCTTGTAGTATGCATATGAGGATGTTGTGGGAGATGGTGTCAAAGGCAGCTGATATGTCTAGGAAGATCATGGCATATCCAGAGTGTTTGGCTTGGGTTCCTATGATGAGGGTGTTCATTAGTGACGCCATGAGGGTCTAGACTCCATGGAGTGGGCTGAAGCCATGTTGTTGTGGGTCCAGTATGTTGTTGGTGTCCAAGTGCTCTTGGAGCTATCTCTGAACTACTTTTTCAAAAAGTTTGGTGGTGAATGGGAGGCTTGCTACAGGTCTGTAGGAGGTGGGATCAAGGGGATTCAGGTTGTGTCTCTTTAGGGTTGGTCGAATGACTGAGGTTTTGAGGAGGTCTGGCATGTGTCCTTAGCTGAGGGATTCATTGACAATGTGGGTTAATGGTGTGTTCAGGTTGTCTTTGGTTTACTTTATCCATTCTGTAGGGCAGGGGTCTAGAGAAGAGGTGGTGGTATTCAGGCGAGAGATGGTGGATGCTATTTCCTCTTCTGTGGTTGCTTCGAATGTGCTCCAGTCATTTCCCCGACCTCCTCCGCACCTCCCGAGCTCCTCACTGCTGCCGCCTCGCTTCTCACATATGCCAACTGAAAACCCGACAGCTTTTTTCGGGCCAACATGGCTACCTCGGGGGTCTGGCTTCCTTCCACCTTGCTACTCGAGATTCAGCTTATTCTAGCTAAATGTTGTGGGAATCGGACGGAGCTTGGCTAGACTGCTGCCATTAGCTCCTTGACGTCACCGGAAGTCTGGAACTGAGGTCTGACTTTTAATCTTACACTTCCTTTTTGATTTGGGTGACATCCAGGAAGCAATGCAAGAGAGATTTCCCACAGCTCTGCAGCTCCAATGTGGCTCCAAAGGGGCTCAAAAGGAGGGTGACATGTCCCTTTGGGCATGCCGATGGCTCATGCTGAAAAGCAGCACGACCTTTACCGGGTCCCTCAGATGATGTTGGGGCAGCTCAGCTGTACCTGTACCAGTAAACACTGTTCTCCATCTGGCTCCTCCACACCTTTACTCTGCTCAGATCTGATGTTTCCCCATCACAGATTCTTAGTGCCCTTTTTAATAGTGTGCATAGGATGCCTCTTTTCATTGATGGATGGTGGGGGGCACTGTTCCCTCTAAGCTGTGCGCGTGTGCGCGCGCACACACCTCGCCAAGCGAGCGCACATACTTTATAACAGAGCGCACAAAAATTACAGTTCTGATTCTGATAGAAAACAGCACAGACGTCTTAAAATTTAAAAGTTGTTGTGTATTTACGGTTTTCACAAGTTCTACAATAAATTCTAGTGCAATCAATGTGGTGTACATACTATATTCTGACGTGTGGTCAAATTTTAAAGTATATAACTCCGAGTGTCGTTATGTGGCGCACAAAAATTTAACCTTCCTTCAAAAGCTGCACAGCTGATATTTTATGCGCACGCAGCCTACAGAAAATTAGAGGGAACATTGGTGGGGGGACTCTGCATGTCAGTTGTTATGGGTACGTTTTCTTTA
Source organism: Ichthyophis bannanicus (assembly GCA_033557465.1). NCBI lineage: Eukaryota > Metazoa > Chordata > Amphibia > Gymnophiona > Ichthyophiidae > Ichthyophis > Ichthyophis bannanicus. Next base: position 397,481,728 of record CM066035.1, read on the forward strand.
TACAACGTGGCTCAGGGTTCCATCTGTCCACTTTTTGATCTTTACATCAAGAAAGGGGAGGCATCTGTTGATCTCAGTCTCTCTCCATGGTGAATTTTATATTGGGGTTGCTGCCTTCAGAAGGTTCAGAATGTCATCAAGATTTTCCTGTCTATGGGGCCAGAGTTTGGGTTTGAGCTTTGCATTGTTCAGTAGGATGGATTCAAGAGTCTCCATGAAAATGTTAGCTACCACTGGGGAGAGAGGGAACCCATTATTGTGCTTTCTCCATGGGCCCAGTACTGTTCCTGGTACTGGAAGAATGTTCCTTTTAGGAAATACACTGTTAGGTTGGCTCATTCCATTGGAGGTCCACCTGTTTCTAGCTTTTTGTATATGACCTGGACTGTTTCCTCTACCGGGACTTTGGTGAAGAGGGAGAGCACATAAAAATTAACCATGATGTCCATGTTGCTTAGTCACAGGTTGCTAAAGATCTCAGCAAAGTGGGTAGAGTCTCTGACATTTGAGGCAATGTCATAATGGGATGTGCAGTTTGTGTATCTTGGGTAGGCCATAGAATCATGGGGTCCAATGGCTGCCTCATTTCAGACTAGGTTTTATTTCCTTCTCTTCAGTACAGCCCACAGCAGCAGCACTAACTTGGAACATATGTCAGCGCAGAGCTTGAGAGCCAACACTGATGTTTTTCAGGTTTCTGCCGCTGCTGTTGCTGTTGTGAGCTATGCTAAAGAGGACAATAGAGGCAGGGCCATTTGATCTCAAGGAGGAGGTCAAGGGGAGGAGAAGATCTAGGTAGGGCCTCCCCCTGCACCTCCAGTGATTTCTAGGAGAATGCGAGCCACCCAGCACTCCTCCCCATTGTCAAATTTTAAATGTGGTCCTGCAGGCACCAAGCTGGGGCTATAATTACCTAACCTACCTTCAACATCAAGAAATGAATAGAAAAAGGGTGGGAAAAAAACAATCAAAAGCTTCAAAAGATATAACAAAACAAAACCATACCTTAGCCTATTAACCATCTGCCCAGACTTTAATAGCCAACATTGCACCATTACCTGGATACATCCACCCCAAATAGCACAGTTTTAGAACATTAATTTATTTTCAAGACTGTAAAATCACTTGCAAACAGAAATGTTTTTAAACATATTAGAAAAATGTTTTGTTTCAAGAGGCTAGCATCATTTCTAGAAAAATGAGATAGATAAATGGTATCATTGCATGTCCAAGTACTAGAGCACATTAGAGCAGGAGAAATGGTTGGATCATTATATGTTCATAGAGCCAGCAGATCATACTAGCATATAATTAGGGTTTAGGAAAATCAGGCCTCAATATTTGGCAGTGCTTGGAATGCTGACTTCCTTCTGCTGCCTGCAATCTCTAGATTATGCAAAGATATGTTTTATTTAGTTTTAGTTTTCATTTATTTAAAACGATAAAAGAACATTTTAGAAAATGAAAAATAAAATGGTTTGTGCCAGGTTCTGATCATTGCTGCCCCAAAAAGAAGCAAAAACCTTCCAAGGCTCTCTTTCCATCCCTCCTATATTCCCTGCCCCTGGAATACCCCCTCCCCTCCCTTCCCCCCCCCCCTCCCCCAAATCTTTTTATTCCATTTGTGGCTACCTGAACCCTTCACAGGACAGGATCAATCCCCAGTCATTTCTGCCCTGCAAATGGTGCAGAGTGACCCCAAACCAATGGCATTGCCATTTTGTTGCACAGCAGAAAATCAAAATGGTGGTGATCTCAGGGCAGATGGCAATATTTGCATTACTGTGTCAGTGGGCAGGAGCCACTGGGGAGCGGCTTCTGCCTTGTGAGAGTTTCGTATGGCTCACAGATGGGATGAGAGCAGTGTTAGGACACAGTAGGGATAGGAGGAGGCCTGGGGGCATTTTTTTTTTTGTTTCTTTCAAGGTGGGGGGTCAGGATTTAATTTTTTAGTGAAAATGATGAAGAGATTTTATTTGCTTTTGTTTCTTTATAAAAGGAAATGAAACAAAAGAAACTTCATTGAAATTTCCTATTTCATTTCCATGAAAAGCATACCACTATCAGTTTCCAGCAGCCCGTGCGACCAATTAGACAAACTAGACAGTCGTCTAGAGCACCAACCTTTTGAAGACAGTCCATTGCCAACACTGCTGTCCCTTTCCAGGACCTGTGGCAGCGGCAAAGCACAAAGCTTCCAACTCTGCGTGCTATTGCTGTCATGCTTTGACCAGCTGCTTCCGCCCCCATGCAAACAGGAAGTCTGCATCACAGGGGGCGGAAGCAGTTGGTCAAAGCACGGCACCAACAACATGCAGCGTCGGAGGATTTGGGTAAGTGACATGTTGCTGTTTTAATGTCACTGATGCCACTGCAGGTCCCAGAAAGGAGTGGTGGCAGGGGGGGATGGGAGTAGAAGGGCAGCAGGAATGAGAGTTCTCCTAGGACACCTCAGAGCCCTGCAGCAGCCCTGACTGAGCCACTGCCCTGCTACAGTTGAAAGCAACTGAAACTATAATCCAGAGCTTTACAAGATTTTATCCCATATGACCCCATTTTAACAACTGAAAATTCACGTGATCCCAGATGAGGATGAAATCAAACTAGCAGATCTCCAGCCTCCTTCCCCTCCCTCCCTCATCTAAAGCAGGTAGCAACAGCAGCGGCAGTCAGCACAGGGGCCCTTGTGTCAGTGTGCAATGTGTAGTCACAGACCCCAGTACTCAGCATGGGTTACCAGCCTACCAGGAAGCTTACTCAGGAGGGGGTAGGGGCCAATGAATGAATGTTCACTGGCTCATAGGCCACATGCTGCCTGGGGATTGCCACTACTTGGTATAGATCACAGTGAAAACCCCAGAGAGAAGGGGAATTAGCCATTTTCTGTGACCCCCATCCTCTGATGATGTGACTTCATTTGGGGTTCCAACCCCAAGTTTGGGAACCACTGCTATAGTGACTGGTACTAAGGTAACTTAAAATCCTGGAAAATACTAACCTCAATTTTGCTAAGCTCTAAAAGGAGGAGAAGAAAATTCAAAAGACACAAAGAAGTTAAAAAAAATCACGACACTGGCTGGAAAAAAACAACATATTTTAAAATAGAACATCTGTGTCTAGTGCCAACTCTCAGAAATATGGTAAACTATGCAGATCACACCTTAATGCCTGCAAGTACATGAATCCGAGCTTCAGCTGTTCCAGGTTCAGTTTTGTCTTTTTTTTTTAAAGAAACTACTTGTAAGATGTTTTTTACCAAGCAGTGTTTGAAGCATCGTACTTTGCTAGTTCACTTTGGCTGTAAGCCAGCTTGTTCTTTGTCATTCACCCATGTACTAGCTGTTTGTCCTGCGGTTTGAGCTATTCATTGGAAGATATTGTTGCTCATGATCTGTTATTCTGAGCTGCCTTAGGCTTAGGTGGTTCCTAGCATAAGCTTTGTGTCTCAAACTTACTGACTACGTCATGTCATTTAGAAAATGCATGTTGGGTTCTTTGCACTCTTAGGAGCATGTTTGCAATGTTTTTCCCTGAATATCTGTGTATTAGTATATGTTTTTGATCAGCATTTATTATCTGTTGTAATAACTATCCTTTGGGCTTTAGCTAGTTTACATCCCTGATATTTTTTGCTTTTGTCTCAACACTTGAGTGGTTTATTCTTACTCTGTATAGCTCAGCTATATCCGTAGCTAGAATTTAAGAAGCAATATACTGGATGACTAATGGTTAGAGCACTAACTAGGTAACCAAGAGACGGTGATTTGATTCCCACTAGCACGCCTTGTGTCCTTGGGCAAGTCACTTAACCCTCCATTGCCTCAGAAGAAAGGCCTGGCAATCTATTTCTGGTCACACTGCCAAGAAAACCCAGGAGCTGCTGGGTCACCAGGAGTCAGCATTGACTTGAAGGCACACATTGCATTGCATTTGCATACTGGATGTTTTATAAAGGAAAATGGATCAGCCAGTCTTGTATTATAAGTATATAGTTTCTCTTCGCCCAGGAAACATTGGCACTTTGTGGCCATTGCTGGTATTGCAGCCTCTGGCATTTCATGGAGGTAAAATTGGAGAATTATTATTTTTGATTAGAAAAATTACCATAATAAATTACATTATTTGAGAGTTTGAATATTTCATGGTCTAGTACACATGCAATTTCATCTCAGAATTGGAAAGGTATTACAGATGTGCATAAACCAGAAGACTCATCTGCTTATCTCCCCCAGCAGCCGACTCCAGAGGTCACCTGGCCAGTCAACCAGGCAAGAGCTGCCACAGACCCCACACTTTCCCCAGCAGCAGAGGACTGCAAGACTCATCTGCACATCCATCTGGTCATATGCAGCCCCAGCACTGAATATCTGGGTACTGCCGCACAACCTGGAAGCCGCCAAAACTAACCAAGCAGCAGTGATATCGCATGCTGCTTGGTTAGTGCTTTGCATCATAAAGATAGGCGAGGAAAACCCACGGGAATTTTCAGAAGACTGTGTTAGGGAGGAACTAGCTAAACTAAAAGTACACAAAGCAAATGGAGCTGAATGGGATACATCCGAGAGTATTGAAGGAATTTGGGAAAATTCTATTAGCTCCACTTGTCTGACCTTTTCAATGCTTCTTTAGATTCGGGAGTGGTCCCAGAGGACTGGAGAAAGGCACATGTGGTCCCTTTACACAAAAACGTAAGTAAGAATAAGGTTAAGAATTACAGGCCGGTTGGTCTGACTTCTGTGGTGAGTAAATTAATGGAAATGCTGCTAAAACAGAGGATAGTGCGGTTTCTGGAGTCCAATGGACTGCAGGATTCGAGGCACTATAGGTTTACTAGAGGCAGGTCTTGTCAGACAAATCTGATTGATTTTTTGACTGGGTGACCAGAGAGTTGGACCCAGGGAGAGACCTAGATATGGTGCGCCCGATTTTCGAAGGCATTTACATGGATAACTTCCCTTGTCACCCATATAAAGGCCTTATCCAGGATTTTCAAAGGGCACCTACATGGGTAGTGCCCTTCGAAAATCCTGGATAAGTCCCTAACATGCCCAGATGCTATGTGGGTATCACTGGGGCGTGTTAGGAGCGTTCCAGGGCAGAGCGGGGGCACAGGAAAGCGCTAAATGGGTAGCAGCCATTTTTGATGCTACCCACTTAGCCCTCTGCACCTTAAAGATTCGTGAGGTTTTTCCTCGCCTAGCTTTAAGGCACAGAGGTTAAGCGGGTATCTTCAAAAATCACTGCTACCCATTTAACCTCAGAGGCGGCGCATAGCCTGCCTAATTGAAAATTGGGTCCAGTGTACTTAGACTTCAGTAAAGCCTTTGACACCATTACACATAGGTGACTTATAAATAAACTGAGCAGCTTAGGGATGGACCCTAAAGTGACTGACTGGGTGAGAAACTGGTTGAGTGGGAGGCAACAAAAGAGTATAGATAAATGGAGCTCACGTGGAAGAGAAGGAGGTTACCAGTGGTGTGCTGCAGGGCTTGTTTCTTGGTCCGATTCTTTTTAACATTTTTGTTAGTGATATTTCGGAAGGGCTATCGGGTAAGGTTTGCCTCCTTGCAGATGATACCAAAATCTGCAACAGAGTAGACACCCAGGAAGGAATAGATAACATGAGGAGGGAGCTAGCTAAGCTTGAAGATGAGAATTTGGAAGCTGAGATTTAACGCTAAAAAATGCAGGGTCATGCATTTGGGCTACAAAAATCTAAAGGAGTGGTACACTATTGGAGGTGAAGTACTTCTGTCCACAAAGTAAGAGCGAATCCTGGATGTGATTGTTTCTGATGATCTTAAAGTGGCTAAACAGGTAGAAAAGGTAACAGCGAAAGCCAGAAGGATGCTTGGGTGCCTAGGGAGAGGAATGGCCAACAGAAAAAAGGAGGTGATAGTGCCTCTGTATAAGTTTTTCATGAGACCTCATTTGGAGCATTGTGTGCAATTCTGGAGACCACACCTTCAAAAAAAAAATAAACAGGAAGGAGAAAGTGCAGAGGGTGGCTATCAAAATGGTCATGGTCTTCATTATAAACCATATTGGGGCAGACTTAAAGATCTCAATATGTATATTTTAGAGGAAAGGCAGGCTAGAGGAAATATGGTAGAGGCATTTAAATACCTCCATGGCATATATGCAAAGGAGGAGAGCCTCTTTCAATTGAAAGTAAGCTCTGCTACGAGGGGACATAGGATGAGGGTGAAAGGGGATAGGCTCAGGAGTAATATGTGGAAATATTTCTTTACATAAAGAGTGGTAGATGCATAGAATAGTTTCCCAGTGGAGGTAGTAGAGATGAGGACAGTATCTGAATTCAAGAAAGCATGGGACAAACACAGAAGATCCCTAAAGGGAAAAAAGGAAATATAGTAGTTGATATGGAAGGGCAGAACTAGATAGGGTAGGCCATATGGTCTTTTTCTGCTGTCATGCTTCTATGTTTCTAAGCCAAACCTTTGTGGTTTGTTTGGTCTTTTTTCCCCAATTTTAAGATCTTATTTAGTTTGTTTCACCCATTAGTTTCAATAGTAATTTATTAACATGGACTAGAATGTCTTAATGCACGCTAATCAACATAGCACATTTTTAATTAATTGAGAGTGTACTATATTTTCTGAGGTGTGTTAATGAACCGAATGCAAGCTAATCAATGGATACTCTATGAAGTACACAAAATATCCCAAGATATTCTTTACAGTGTGTGTGAGGGTCCGCTCATTCCCGAGTGCTTTCTTTCCCTCCTCCCCTAGTCAATCCTCATTCTTTTCCCTTCCTTCAGTGATCCCCCACCAAATCTCAATCATCCTGCACAGTGCTGTTTAAGCAACTCACAGTCAGTCTCAATCTCTCCCACCCCAGTTTCTCTCAACTTCCTTCAGCCTTAATGTTGGCCCCCAATGTGGATTCAGCCACCTCCCGGTTAATTTCCAGTGGTGAAAGTAAGGCCAGTCTTTGCTGCCTGATTATAGCCAGGTGCCACCTCAAGAATGCCCCAGTGCTAACTGGTTAACATTAAGCCTTGCAGTGGCGGCACAGGTAGATATTTAGCAACATTAACCGTGGCGCTGAAAATCCTGGATAAAGGGAGTAGCACAGTTCGCATGTTACTCCCTTGGAAAATAGGGTCCGTACATTATAACAGCAGGAAAAGACCATGTGACCCAACCAATCTGCCTATCCACACCATCTGCTCAGTTCTATAATCCCCCCACCTCTCATAGAGACTCTCTGTGCTTGTCCCGTGATTTCTCGAATTCAGTTGCTGTCCTTTTTTCCAGCACCTCCACTGGAAGACAACTCAACACATACACTACCCTTTCTATCAAGAAATATTTCCTCAGCTGAAAAGACCATACATAAATAATTTATTCTAGGTAAAATATTCATTTTCACAGTTGCTATATGTCCCATGTTTGTGCCGCAAGGTTTTTGAGGCAGCTTTGATTTTTTTTTTAAGTGTTGTCAGGTCAATGTTGACTCCTCCGAGCGACCCGGCAGCCCCTGGGTTTTCTTGGCAAGATATGATCAGGGCCAGTGCTACCATTAGGCGAAGTAGGCAGTTACCTAGAACAAGGGCCCTCTGTTGGCACCCCCGTGCCCACTGCCACTGCTGACACTTCTATTTGGGGCTGACAGCAGTGGCAATTACCCCTAAAACAGTGACGCAGCATTTACCCTCTATCTCTGTGGCTGCATCACTGTTTCATTCTGTTCAATCTTTCGCTTCGGCCCCGATCTCCTCAGCCCTCTCCTATGGAACTCCCTCTTCTTATTACAGTCAAGTAAGCAAACAAGTAAAGAACCTTGGCATTTCCACAAGCTGTGATTGCAACTCTCTCCTCTCCTTCACACTCTTAATTCCTACTGAGTAGGGTCAAGCATGTTGACATTTTTCTTGCCAGGAATTGGCATCATCTATCTCAGAGGTTCCCAACTCCAGTCCTGGAGGGCCAAACACCATTCAGGTTTTCAGGCTGTCCCTAATGAATATGCATGAGATACAATGGGGGCAGTGCATGCAAATGCATCGCATGCATATTTATTAGGGACAGCCTGAAAACCTGAATGGTGTTTGGCCCTCCAGGACCGGAGTTGGGAACCTCTGATCTATCTTCTCAGTAGTTGTCTGATGATCATATGGGTTATTTCTTTCTCCTCTTTAGTGCCAGATTTTGAAGGCTTATCTCACCCAAACAAACAAATGGTGGCTATTTTGGATCTTGCACCCACTCCAGTTTTCCTCAAATTTGCTGAAATACCTCCAGCAAGAAACAGGTAAGGAAGGGGACATGGGATGAGGGTGAAGGAAGATAGATTCAGGAGTGATATGCGGAAATATTTCTTTACGGAAAGAGTAGTGGATCCATGGAATAGTCTCCCAGTGGAGGTGGTAGAGATGAGGACAGTAACTGAATTCAAAAAAGCATGGGACAAACACAGAGGATCTCTAAAGGTAAAAAGGGGACTGTTGTAGTTGTTGATATGGAAGGACAGACTAGACAGGCCATGTGGTCTTTTTCTGTCATCATATTTCTATGTTTCTATGTTTCTAAGGACGCTCTCCAGTGCTTCCACAGAGGCCCCACCATGCCCCACATTGGCAGCCAAATTTATGTAACCCTGAGATACCTCCTGTACTTAACCAGGGTTTCTAAATGGGTAGGGAATGGGTAGGGGTTATGCCGGAGACAGGTGCTCTCTAGTGGCTCAGGCTAGTAGAAGCATGGGAGTAATGTCATTGAAACCTGGGCATTTCATTAGCTATCTGTCTTCATTAATCTGCTGGTAGGGGAACAGAACACACTAATCTGAACTGTTCTAGCAGGATGATATGGAAATTGAAATTAGTGTGCAATTCACGCTGCTGGATTGTCTTATTCTTCACCTCACTCCTCTTTTGAATCTTTAATACTTGCATGCGTGAGTGCTTCTTTGGTCGTTGTTCTAAAGTAAATAAACTGGATAAAGCTACACAGTAACGGTCTTATATGCTCCATGTGGTTTATGGTTTATTAAAAGCTTGATACACTGCCCTTCATAACACCAGGGCGGTGTACATTAAAATCCAAAAATTAGGAAAAGGAAAAGAAAGCCATTAAAAACTTAGTAGAGTGAAAGAGCAAGGGATAAACAAGAGGGTAAGGTAAGGAAGGGAGCGCAGAACCCAGAGATAGACTAAGGGGGAGAGCCGTATGCAAGGTGAAAAAGGTATTTTTTCAAGGAAGCTTTAAATTTAGGGAAAGAGGATTCAAGCCAGAGGTCAGCAGGGAAGGAGTTACAAAGACTGACACAGAGGAAAAAGAATGCAGAGTGCGGGGTTGATTCAAGGCGGGCCTATGATGGGCAAGGGAGGTGAAGATGATTTGCGTGAATAGAACAAAGAACCCGAGAAGGAGCATAAGGAATCAGATAAGAGGAGAGTTAGGCAGGTGTACCAGTAGACATCATCTTATGGACAAGGGTAAGGAGTTTGAATTGGGTACAATGAGACAGAGGGAGCGAATGGGACTTGATAAGGAGTGGAGTAACATGGTCAGATCGAGTGGCAGGATGAAGTAAGTGGATGGTGGTATTTTGCACAGATTGAAGGCATTTGATTTGATACTGAGGGAGTCCCAAATATACAACATTACAGTAATAGAGTTTTGAAATGACTAGAGACAGAAGGAGAGTAGCAACAGAAGAGGTGGAGAGCAAGGATCGTATAGAGTGAATCTGGCAAAGGGTGAGGAAAGACCACCTAACAACGTCACTAATCCGCCTACGGAAAGTGAGAGATGACTCCAGAGTGACCCCAAGATATTTGAGAGAGGAAACCACAGAAACAGGAAAGCCATCAAGAGAAGGTGACACCGAAGGTGGAGTGATGGATCCAGTAAGCCAGATTGCAGGAGTTTTTGAAGGGTTGAGTTTCAGATAGTTATTGTGAAGCCAGGAAGCCACTAGAGATAAGCATGAATTAACAGAGGTGAGGTGGGGTGGGTGTGAAACAGCAGCAGGATACTGTCTGTGTAAAAATATGCAGACACACCCTGCTGCTGAATAAGAGGGCTCAGTAACAGAGTCAGCCAATGATTCTTGAGAAAGAAAGAGGGGGGTCATACCCAAGGGGAAGTGGGGGGGGGGGGAACATCAAAGGCAGACAGGAGACTACCAAGGGCTGGATTCTCCTCTGTCCTCCCTCCAGCCAGCTTCAGTAAATCAAAACTGGCAGTCACTGTGATATATTTGTTCCAGCACTGAATGAGGGTGCTAGTCCGCACTGCCCCTCATCAAGATTACTTGCTCCTGTTTTCGTGGGGAGCTTGGTGGAAAGAGAGGAGGATGCTGTGCTGTTAGAGGAGAGAAATGTCCCCCCACTCCTTGCTGACATCACTTCTGAGTCAATAGGTGGGAATGCCAGCAGGGAGAGGCGCTATGTACTTCTAATTGTTCCAGCACTGAAGGAAGGTGCTGCTAGGCAACTCTGTCCCTTATCAACAGGCCCAGATTTAGGCATAGGCAACGCAGGAAACTGCCTAGTGTGCCAGATTTTGAAGGCACCAAAAAGAAGCCCAGTTCCATTTGCTTTAGGACTATGTTCTGTGATCTCTAGGGGAGAAACCTCCTCTCACCACTGCTTTCCAGGCCTGCCTATGGACATTGGGCACCAACATCTTAAATCCAGCCCTGCTATTTAAGATTTTGCACTATAGTTTGTTAAGATTTGCAGTTACTGAGCATTTATGGTCAAAATGAATGCGCAGTAACTGCAAAGCCTCCAGCTTAACTATTTGGGGTGTATCCAGCATCTTCTCATACAGTTAATGCAGACACAGGGTAACCTATTTAAGACAAATAAGAGAAAATATTTTTTCACTCAACGTGTAATCAAACTCTGGAATTTGTTACCGGAGGATGTAGTAAAGGCTTTTAGTGTAGCTGGATTTAAAAAAGGTTTGGACAAGTTCCTGGAGGAAAGGTCCATAAACCATTATTAAAAGGGACCCGGAATATCACTGCTTGACCCAATACAAGCATTGCGGAACCTGTGTCTTTTGGGGAAACTGCTAGGTACGTATGACCTAGATTGGCCACTGTTGGAAACAGGATACTGGGCTTGATGGACCTTGGTCTGACCCAGTATGGCATATCTTATGTTCTTACTTCTAATGTTCTTAATGAGATGGTGTTAACTGCTTTATGTTATCTGCTGTGCTAACAGTTAATGTGTGCTACTGCACTGCACGTTGAGGGGAAGGCATTGTTCTTGCCCATTCTCTGCCCATTCCCCACCCCATTTCTCATTTGTCAGTTAATGTGGGAATTAGTACGTGCTAAGTGTTAAGCCACTACATAAATTGTTAGCACCGGGATGCACTAACAGTGTACGCTAATTCACATGTTAACTGTTAACACATTTTAATAAGGAAATCTAATAGTACAAATTATCTGGACGGATTATTGCAGTCTGCTGGGATATTCCAATTGCTGTGCCATCTTTTTAGAGTGCATAACTTAAGAACATAACATTTCCCATACTGAGTCACACCAAGGGTCAATCAAGCCCAGTATCCTGTTTCCAGAAGCAGCCAATCCAAGTCACAGATCCCTGTCATGTTCCCAAAAGGTTGCATAGATTCCATGCTGCTTGCCCCAGGGGAAAGTAGTGGATTTTCTTGCTCCCCTTTAATAATGGTTTATCTACTTTTCCTCCGGAAACTTGTCCAAACCTTTTTTAAATAGCTACATTAATAGCTGTTACTACATCTTCTAGTAACAAATTAAAGAGTTTGATTACATACTGAGTTAAAAGATATTTTCTCTGATTAGTCTTAGATGTACTACATTATAGCTTCATTGTGTGTTCCCTGGACTTTCTATTTTTGAAGGAGTAAACAACTAATCTACTTTTACCCATTCCACTCCATTCATTATTTTATAGACCTCTATTATATCTCCCCTCAGTCATCTTTTTCCCAAGTTGAAAAGCCCTTTTAAGCCTTTCCTCATAGAGGTTCCTGCCATCCCTTTATCATTTTGATGGCTCTTCTTTTCTAAATCCGCTATATTCTTTTGAAGATATGGCAACCAGAATTGCACACAATATTCAAGGTGCAGTCACACCATGGAGCAATAGCAGAGGCATTATAATATCCTTGTTTTTTTTCCATTCCTATCCTTATGATTCCTAGTATTCCATTTGCTTCCTTGGCCACCACTGCACACCGTGCAGAGTTTCAAATTATATCCACGATGACACCTATATCCGTTTCCTAGGTTGTGGTTCCTAATGTGAAACCTTGCATTGTGTAACTGTAGTTTGGCTTGTTCTTCCTTCTGTGCATAATTTGCACTTGTCCACATTAAATTTCATCTGCCATTTGGATGCCCAGTCTCCCAATTTATCAAGGCCCTCTTGCAATTTTTCACAATCCTCTTGTGTGTTAAAAACTTTGAATAATTTTGCGTCATCTGCAAATCTGATCACGTCACTCATTATTCACATTTCCAGGTCACTTATGAATATGTTAACACAGAATCATGCATTCTATGTAGCAAGTCATAGACTGAAATTCTCTACTTGTAGAGTTATGTTCCATGAATGATTAAAATTTAGGAGAAAATTAAGAGTTTCTGTTTGCTTAGGCCTACGAGCAACGAACTGTTAGAATAATTCTTGCCTACCATTGTTATGTTACTGTATGTCAAGTATTATTTGCCTGTTATTGTTTATATGTGGTGTGTAATTCATGGAGCACGACTTGCTGAATTACCAAAAATAAGTTTTGTAAAATAATTATCTTTATCTATATATTCAGCAGGTCTTATTTTTGTGCAAACTTTATCTAGATAAGTTATCCACTCTTATTTTTTTAATATCGGCCTAATAGTTGAATGTACAAATTCAAGTTCCATTTACTCTGTAAACCACTTTGACTTTGAGATAAAGCAGTCTATAAAAATAGTTACATAAATAGATAAATGAGGGAGCCAGCCTTGGAGACGTTCAAACGGAACCATGATGCTATCACAATGAAGTGTTTATACACACACAATGCAGAGAGACACCAAGAGGTGTTCCAGAATAGAACCTAAGGTGAGGCTACAGTTAGGAAGACAGTATGCAAATCACACACTGGTTATTACAAATACAACATGCGGCATTAATGGCTTTGACATTCAGCAGCCATGGCTACCAGATAAAATAAAGAAAGTGAAGAAGCTTTACTTGATCCATATATTCCGCAGCATTATATGAATAAGAAACACCTGAACATTTTGGGGCATGTTAACTAAAGGCTCATGCATGGTAATGAAATTAACATGTGTTATATGCCACTCTGCCCATAGAAATAAAAGTGCTGTGGGCACTCAATGTGCATTAACTTCATTAATGTGCATGAAAACCTTTAGTAAACATGCCCCTGTATGTGGTGGCTACATCCCTGCTCCAGTACATAGGTTAAGATAGCTTTTTTGCAGGCCTATAGCTTACCCAAAAAGTTAACGGGAGAGCAGCTGAATTTCACTATTCTCTGGATAATTTCTGGCCCGGACCCTGGCATGCCTCTAGCGCCCCCCCCCCCCCCTGTATGCGTAGGTTTTCTGTGTTCAAAGGCATAAAAGTTATGAGGCAATATTCAGCAGCGGCAGTCAGCACTATTAAGGCAGCTGGCCATTGTCGCTTTAACTAAGACCCGAATATGAAATGCCGAGTCATATATGACTACTGACATTGAATATCCGGGTTGGCCAGGATAGCGCTTCAGCTAACTGGGCAGTGGTGACATTCAGCCTAAGTGAGGACAGATTTATCTCCAGGAACAAGCAGGAATGTAGTCTTCACATATGGGGTATCGTCGGTACCAATGGAACCTCCGTGGGAACGCTCCCCAGCGTCCAAAAGGAACGCTTTTGGGAGCATCCCTCAACACATGCGCGCTGCCTTCCCGCCTTTCCAACTGTCCCTCTTCAGTTATTCATTTTCCGTGGAGCCGACAGGACCCATACCCTGTCACCGCAGAAAAGTCCGTCTTTAAAATTGTTTTCTTGTGGTCATGTTTGCCTCCGCACGACGCCTACCAGTACCGTAGGTTCTTTTCTTTTCTTTTTTCAAAAAATTGTATACTTTGAACTATTTCTCTTCAGAAACTTTTCTTTTTCGGTGCTAGGCACCATTTTGGGCATTAGGCCTCATATTCCTGAAACATGGAAAAACCAACTAGTGGTTTTAAAAAATGTACTAAGTGTGGCGGTACCATTTCTGTCACTGACACCCATGATTGGTGTCTTAAATGTTTAGGGCCTGAACATTCTCCATCTGAATATCTCTCCTGTATGGGGATGACTAAGAGAGGAAGACAGAACCAGGCTGCAAAGCTCGGTACTCTCTTTTCTTCGGATGCCAGATCCATTGCATCGACATCTTCAAGAGCCTCCTCTTCCTCCCATGGATCTCAGGTAACTAAACAAAAAAGCTGGTCCTCAAAGGGTAGCTCTCCTGCTAAGCATCGAGAGGCCATTGGCATTGCCCTTGAGGGAACCACACCGGCAAAACAGCTCCGGCGGGAGGCTTCGGCTTCCAAAGCATCAATGGCACTCCAGGATGTACTCGAGGCCTCGACCTTGCAAGATCAACTGGTGCCATGCTCAGGGGTCCCGGCCGTTTTCACCAGTACCGACACCCAAGCATCGACAGCGTCGATAGACCAGAGGTTCCTTGCTATCAAACGCGGCATTGCAGCTCTTCTCACAGCTGCAGTACCATTGACACCTATGGTTCAACGGGCACCGGTACAGACATCGATACCAATGCCGGTACCTACACCAGTACAGACACCGGTACCGGTACCGACGATATCGGTACCGATAGTACCGGCCCCGGTAGGAATTCTTCCCACACCATCTTTGGCTGGAATCGACAGATCGGTACCGGATCAACTCGGTACCGACTTCGATCGATACCGGGGCAGTGCTTTGCATGAGCATCGTGGTCAGGAATACTTTGAATCCTCCGATTCCGAAGACTCTGACAATTCTGCTGGTACCAGAGGGTTTCTCCCAGAAGATCCCTCTTCTCCCCAACGCAGAATGTCACCTCCAAAGGACATGTCTTTTCAGGATTTTATTCGTGATGTGGCCAAGGGCCTTTCATATACGGTAGCTCCTGAACAGGAACCCAGAGCAAAGGAATTGGAAATTCTCCAATATCCTAAAGCTCCAAAGGAGACAGCCACTCTGCCCATCCATGAAATTCTGCATAACTTGATGCTCAGAATGTGGGAGACACCTCTGACTACATCTCCTCATTCTAGGAAGCTTGATACTATGTATCGAGTTCTGCCATGTCCTGGATTTCAAAAGACTCAGCTGCCACACCATTCAATGGTGGTGGAGTCAGCCATGCGTAGGAAGAAAAGTGCAAAGAGGCATGCATCCAATCCCCCAGTTCGTGAATGCAGGACTCTGGACTCAGGACTTTCAGTCTTCCATGCTTTCAGCTAGGATCAGTTCATATATACTATATATGGGCATGTTCCTCAAAAAGGTTAACAGGAGACTTGGAGCTTATGAGCCCACTTCTCTCAGATGACAAGAGACAATATTTTATTGTTCTAGTTAAGCATGCTCAAGATGTCTCCAAGTTTGTGAATTGTGCAGCCTTTGACTGCTTTGAATGCATCAGCAGAACCTCTGCTATTGCCATTGGGGCACAACGGATTGCCTGGCTTCAGGCATCAGACTTGGAGACTTGGGTACAGGACAAGTTAGGCAACATTCCTTGCATGGGAGAGAATCTCTTCGGCAAGAACTGGCAGGAAAAGGCTAACGAGTTAGATGCTGACAATACCACTCTAGATAGATTGTCAAAGTCTACAGCCACTCCAGCCAAAAGGAAGCCTTATAAAAACCCCTCTTTCAGCAAAAAGAGGAAATTTTATCCTTCCTATACCCAGCAGAGTCAAACTCAGGGTCAGGTTCCCAAAAGGGACAAACTAGACATCAAAAGAAGCCAAAAGGCCTGAGAGCCCAACCAGCTCCGCAGGTTCAGTCCCCTCAATGGCTTTGACTCCTTCCTAGAGAGCTTAGCCTTCCTGCCTCTGAGGGGTCCCCAACCCCCCAATATCCCAGGCAGGTTATGCCATTTTGCCAACAGATGGCATCAGATAACAGCAGAAGATTGGACTCTGTCCATTGTAGGAGAGGGGTACAAGCTCCATTTTCACAGCGTGCCCCTTCCTACAATTTTAAGGCAATTCAATTCTCAAACCTCCGCAGACAATCTGCTAGATCACGAGGTCTCAACACTTCTTGCCCAAGGGGCAATAGAAGAGGTACCCATTCTTCAACGGGGTGCAGGGTTCTACTCCCCCTATTTCTTATTCCAAAGAAAACAGGGGGACACAGACCCATTCTAGACCTCAGATAATTGACCAAATACCTGTTCCGAGAGAAGTTCAAAATGATTTCTCTTGGAACTCTTCTGCTATACCTTCAAAGCCAGGATTGGCTTTGCTCTCTAGACTTAAAGGATGCATAAACTCACATTCTGATCCATCCAAATCACAGGAAATTCTTACGATTCTTTTTCAAGGGAAAACATTTCCAGTACAGGGTTCTTCCCTTTGGTCTGGCTTCAGCTCCAAGGGTATTCACGAAATGCAAGGCAGTAGTAGCTGCATTTCTATGAACCCTGAGGATATTCGTCTTCCCTTACTTAGATGACTGGTTCATTTGAGCCCCTACAGTTGCAGAGGCCAGCACTGCACTGTCTCGCACAATGCGAATCCTCCAATACTTGGGATTGGTAATAAACTTCCCAAAATCCCAACTTGTTCCTTCCCAATGTCTGGAATTCATAGGGGCCTGTCTAGATACCAGACAGGCAAAGGCTTTCCTTCCACAGGCCCGGTGTCTTCGCATAATGCAACTAGCTTCTCAAGCAGCAGGGAAATCCTCCCTAACTGCTCGAGAGCTACTACAGTTGATGGGACATATGGCATCCGCAGTTCATGTAGTCCCATATGCTTGCCTCCACATGCGAGCAGCTCAGTGGACCCCATCCACACAGTGGACACAGGCCACAGGACATTTATCAGACAAAATAGTAAACTCTCAACGACTAATTTTGTCCCTCCAATGGTGGCAATCACTAGAAAATCTGACAGTGGGGTCTCCTTTCCATCAACCCCTTTTTCAGGCCACCCTAACAACAGATGCATCACAGGTGGGTTGGGGAGCACACCTGAATCATCTCTCTACCCAGGGCACCTGGACTCCACAGGAGGCTGGTCTACACATAAACCTCCTGGAATTAAGAGCAATCTATTTAGCTCTTTGAGTATTCCATGCCCAGCTCAGCTACAAGACAGTCCTAGTTCAGACAGACAATCAAGTAGCCATATTCTATGTGACCAAGCAGGGCGGGACAGGCTCTCTGTCGTTATGCAACGAAGCTTTACGACTGTGGGCCTTCGCCAGAGAGTATCAAATTCACCTTCTAGTGGTATATCTTCCAGGTATTCAAAATCTTTGGGCAAACAAACTCAGTCGAGTACTGCTGCCTCACGAGTGGTCTCTCCATCTAGACCAGGTGGCAAAGATATTTCATCTCTGGGGCACTCCAGACATAGACATTTTTGCAAGTCTATTGAATGCCAAACTTCCCCGGTTCTGTTCCAGGATTCCGACTCACAATTGTCAGGCAAGGGATGCCTTCCTCCTTCACTGGGGTCAGGACTTCCTTTATGCCTTCCCACCCATTCCCCTCATCCCCAAAACACTCTTCAAGCTTCAGAGAGACAGGGGTCACATGATTCTCATAGCGCCATGATGGCCATGCCAAGCGTGGTATCCCCTGCTTCTACATCTCTCTCAAGCGGCACTTCTGGAGTTAGGGCATGCTCCATATCTACTTTCCCAAGAGGACGGGACGCTATGGCACCTGAGTCCCCAGTCTCTGCATCTCACAGCCTGGTTGCTGAAGGCTTAGACCTCCAGGATTTCAACCTGTCTCAACAGGTAAAGGATATCCTTCAGGCTTATAGAAAACTTTCCACAGGAAGATCTTATGCCTTCAAGTGGAAACGTTTTACTATATGGTGCTCCAAGAAGGGATTAAACCCCCTTGTCATACCTTTAGAATCGATACTAGAGTATCTCATTCACTTATCAAATTCTGGTCTAAAGACCAATTCGGTAAGAGTCCTTCTTAGTGCAATTGCAGCTTCTTATAAGCCTCTGAATGGACAACCAATTTCCTCTCATCCACTCATATCTAGATTTATGAGAGGTCTTCTGTTAACCAAACCTCCCATTAAGCCACCACCGGTGGCATGGGATTTAAATCTAGTTCTCGGACAGCTCATGAAGCCGCCTTTTGAGCCTTTAGCCACTACAACCCTTACGTTTTTGACCTGGAAGGTCATCTTCCTAATTGCAATCACCTCTGCACGTCGCATTAGTGAACTGCAAGCTTTAGTGGCTGATCCTCCTTATACTAGGTTTCATCATGATAAGGTTGTTCTTAGAACTCATCCACACTTTATGCCAAAGGTGGTTTCGCCTTTTCATTTGAATCAATCAATTTATCTTCCTGTATTTTTTCTGAGGCCTCACGCCTCTAATGCAGAAAGAAACCTTCATACTTTGGATTGTAAAAGCGCCTTAGCCTTTTACCTACAGAGAACACAGCAACATAGAAAGTCCTCGCAACTTTTTATAGCTTTTGACTCTAGTCATTTGGGACTTCCAGTCTCCAAAAGAACTTTATCTAAATGGATTGCCCAATGCATATCCTTTGCTTATGAGAGTAAGAGTCTTCCTCTTCAGGGCCATGTCACAGCTCATAACGTGAGAGCCATGGCAGCTTCCATGGCTAATCTCCACTCCATATCTATCGATGACATTTGTCGAGCAGCCACCTGGGCTTCGGTACACACCTTCACAGCCCACTACTGCCTGGATAAAGCCTCCTGTCGGGATGCCTTCTTTGGCCAAGTTGTTCTTCAAGATCTCTTTCAGACCTAATTCAACTCCTGCCCACCAACCCTGGTGGAATGCCAGAGATCCATGGGAGGAAGGATACCTACCTTTCTAGGGTGGCACCTTCCTGGGGCTATCTCCCTGGCATCTTCAGTTAGGGAGTCCCCATATGTGAAGACTACATTCCTGCTTGTTCCTGGAGATAGCGTAGTTACTCACCTGTAACAGGTGATCTCCAGGAACAGCAGGAATTTAGTCTTCACAACCCACCCACCTCCCCTAGAAGTTGTCTCTCTATCTCTTTGTCTCTTTCCTCTCTCCCTCTATCCTTTCACTCAGCTACAAACTTAACTGAAGAGGAACAGTTGGAAAGGTGAGAAGACAGTGCGCATGTGCTGAGGGATGCTCCCAAAAATGTTCCTATTGGATGCTGGGGAGTGTTCCCGCACAGGCTCCGTCGGTATCGATGATACCCCATATGTGAAGACTAAATTCCTGCTGTTCCCGGAGATCACCTGTTACAGGTGAGTAACTACACTTTATCTGCCTAACTTTAGCTGCTTTGCAATAACCAGCCAGCAGCTGAATATCGCCACCTACTGGTTATCTTTGGCGCAGCCCCCATAATGCTGCGATGCTACGCGATTAGCATTGGAGCATTTAACAACATTAGAGGGGGATATTCAGAGGCACAAAGCAGTTACGTGCTGCTGAATATACAGCTCAGCATGATTAATGCAGTCAGTAGGTCTGCTAATTGTGTTAATCGCTTTGAATATACCCCCGCATGTGTATAAGCACTGGCAAGTTTCTAAATAAAGGATTTATGCATTCAGCGCTGCCAATGAATTCATAAATCCTTTTGAATATTGGGCCCAATATCTACTGGGGCCATTTACATTGTACTGGGAGGGGTGTATAGTAAGCTCACTCATTTTTATACATGTTAGCATTAGGATTCTGGCATTACGCATGTACAAATAGTCTGTGTTCATGGGTTTAGTATGTTAGCAGTGGGATGAACACCCATTAGTACAGTGCATAGACCCTTCAGTGATGAGCAGGTAATATGTGATGGTATGTACCACATGTGCAGATTTACTGTTTAAATTTTACAAAAACAAATAAAAATTATTGTATCAAATACCTCTTATTTTCCACATTAGTGGTGGTGGTAGTAGTACCAGAAGAGGTCCAGGACTGCCTGTTGAGATAAAATGCCGAAATTATCACAAGTCCAAAGAGAAATACAAAAAATTGCAGGTTCTCTTTCTTAACCTCTTTTGTAGTAAGTCAATGAACTGATATCAAAGCTGAAGTTCTCACTTGGTGCTTTGATGTAGTTTCATGCCAGCTGCATAACTCCTACCAAGACCCATCACAAAATAGAAATCTAAAAATTATATCAAAATGCAATATTTCCCATGGCTTTCTGTAAGGATGGTACTGAATGTTGAGAACTGAAGACAAAGTGTTGTCTTGCTCTTCAAGTTCCATGATGAACTCCAGTGGGGTTTCCTCCGGGAACCCATGAGCAAGTTTTTGTTGTTGTTAAGTACTGTTGAGTCAATGTTGTAAGGAGGTAGGGATCTGGGATTGTCACTTATCCTTTGAAAAATTACTTTGCCTTTTGTTTGTAGCCTGGTAGAGCTTCCCACCTTAAAGATTACAGCTTTGAAATACAATAGTATCCACATTCAGGCTTACTCTGACTGCTAAATATTGCATCAAGTTACAAGAGGGAAGGCTAAAGGATGAATGTATCCTACTTAGATGTTTTTAGCTCCTCAATTAGCTGTAGGTCACATGGAAGTAGGGGCTCTTCTCATCTTTCCTTTACTTCCCCTGCCTCAATTCTTTACACAGTATTTCAGCAATTTATTTCCTTCTACTAAATTGAGATTTACATTTCAGATAATAAGTTTTACCCTGAGCTCGGTCTTTCCAGGGTTGCAGCCTTTCTTCCTTTATCAGTTCCAACCTTGCCTGGAATCCTATAAAAAAAATTGCAGAAGACATTGCAATGATGAAAAATTGTAAAATACTTGGAAAATTCAGCAGCTTCATGATGAGAAAAAGCAAGCAGGTCCCATTTTAGAAGAGAACATGAAGTGGGGTATTTTTAGTGTCCGCCCCTCTCCCCACTGTTGCAAGGCACACAGGAATATCGAAAGCTTTGCTTGATTAGTTTACACTGCTACAATGTAGAATTCTCAAGCGTCCACCTTGAGGAGTCTGAGACCAGCGTTTTGATGAGAAAGCATTACAAATTGACTTGTGGACCAGTTAATACAGAAATTCAGTCTAGTGCAGTTCAGAAACTAAGACATGATTGCTATTTCCTTAAAAGATGCACCATTTCTGTTACAGACGTCTTGTAGTCAATACTGTCATTGTCATCATAGAATTATTTGCTTTACCAACTTGCAGTGCTGGCAAGGTATAGTGAAGTCCTCAGAAAGTTTGTCAGAAGAAAAGCACTCTTCTGTATTCGATGAAGAGGATAATGTGTTTGCATGATACCTTCCAGTTATCAATACGGCTACAAATTGAGCCCAGAGTAAACACAGCATCCTTCATGGAATCAGTTCTGGTCCCTGGGAATCGTATCATCTTAAAAAGCAAGCAATTTATTGTTAATATTTATTTCATTAAGCCATTAAGTTAAATTAGGGGACCCTTGCCTGTGCAGCTTATATTTAGACCTTGTGGGTCACCCGGGCTTTTTGCAAACTTTCATACTCTGTAGAGAAACCACGGTGAGGATGTAAAGGAATTCTGCTGTTTTGCTTTGTGCCAGGAATGGAAAGCATACTATTGCAGACAATGAACTGCACAGTGCAAAAATCAGACTGAAGGCACTAAAGTTGACTTCACAATGCAGGGGTGTCAAAGCTGTCTTAACCACAAGGACCAGTAAAGTCAAAACATTTCATTTATTGGGATTGCAGCCTTCTCTTCCCCCTATCTCTTTTGCAATTGCTCTGTCTCCTTCCACTTGCCTCCCATCTGTCTTTGGTCTGCTCTCCCCTCATCTTTAGACCTTTCTTCTCCTTTGACTCCTCTTCCTCTACAGACCTGCTTTCGTTTTCTTTTCCACCCACTCATGAAACATCTCTATTTATCTCACCTCCGCTGCTCCCCCTCCCCCTGTCTTCTCCATGTCAAACGTCTCTCTCACAAAGTAGATGGTCCTGAAGCAATGGCAGCAGCAACAGATTGCAAAGGGCTGGAGGCCGGGGACTAAGTTAATGCATGCTCCTGGGTTCCACAGCAGCTTTGCCCTCCCATGGTGTTTCTATACAGGGAATGGAGCTCAGTAAAGGCCAGATTAAGGCATAGGCAAACTAGGCAAGTGCCGAGGACCCAAAACTAGAAGGAGCTCTGACAGGTGTGCTAATTCATTTTCTAGTATTGGCCCCTTTTCACCTGTCCCCTGCAGGCTGCCTAACCAGAGAGCTGGAAGCAGAAGTGAGGGGAAGAGCATGATTAGGGAGAAGAGTGGCTCTGTCTGCTCTAGCATCAGCCTCACCCCCATTCTCTCTTGTTCCCTTCAGCAGCCCTGTGCATCCTTACAGTACCTAGCAAGAGAGCATGTTGCAGTCAGGGAAGGGGAGAGTGCTGGAGTCCACCCTGAGGGAAGGGGTAGAATCCTGCTGGGGTCAGGCTTGGGATTAGACTCAGTGATGAGTGCTGAGATTAACCCTTGATAAGTGGGAGGGAGAAAACTGTGTGTGTGTGTGTGGCGGAGGGTGGAGGGGAGTGGAAGAGAGAAAGTTCAAGTACATCCCCTCCCACTCCAGTAATCTGAATCTCAGAGTGACCACAACTAAACGTTCCCCTGCTAATTACTCATTAATTCACTTTAATTGCCATCTTTTATTTTCTTTTGCGACTCTTTTTGTGAACAGTGGAATCATTGTCCACATGGGCCAATTGAACAGTGAATTGGATTGTGTAGCCTCAACGGAGGCGGGAACGGTAACATCATCCGCATCAGCTATCAATCTAAGGAGGAGCAGCAGCTGCACGGGTGGAGAGCGCAGCAACCACATGCGGCAGTTCTGTATTGCCAAACTCAGCACCATTAGGAGTAGCCTAAAGGTTACACCAGTGAGCGAGAGCCAGGGTTTGAATCCCACTACTACTCCTTGTTTTTTTAGACTAGTCACTTAACCCTCCATTGCCTCAGGTACAAACTTAGAATGTAAGCCCTCTGGCGACAGAAAAATGTAAGTTGCCTTGAACTCCTAAGAAAAGGCACGAGCTAAATCCAATTCCCTTTCTCCCACTGTAGATAAACTATCCTTGTTCCTCATATCATTACCAGCTACTGAAGTCTGGGTATCTATCCCTCCCCTGAGGTGAAGTTGTCTGCTGCCTCAGAGCACCTCCCCATGACTCCTTAGGCCACCCTATGCTTGAGATCCCCCACCAGTGGCAGAGGGGGAGACACTGAGACAGGCAGTACAGAAAGGAAGATAAGGGAGACTTTTTGTAAGTGCGTGACCAGGATGTTACTAAGCTTTTCAATAGAAAGTAAAATTTTCCATATAGGGGGGGTAGTAGAACTGCCCTGAAAACAGCATAAGGAATTAAATCCCAAGGACATTTTAACTGGGCTCCATGAAAGAGGAAGAACTTGGAGAAGGAGCTAGAGGTTCCCAAAGTCATAAAAGCTACATTTTGGAGGCAGAGAGGTCTTTGTCTTGACTGCTGATCATTGTTCAGACCTTGATTTTGGCTATTCCTTTATGCCAAGCTGATCTAGAGCAGAGAATTCTGGAGCCAATACAATCCCAGGTGCTGATCTAGACCTTGGGCAAATGAAATGGAGTGAAGGAAAGAGCTACGCTACCGTCCTCTCAGAGTTTGGAGGCTTTCCTCGGGAATTTTTCCTGCCACCCGAAGAGTGAAGAGCCCTCTAATCACCAGGGACTTGGAACTTATAGAAAGGAAGTACTACTATGAAAGCATGATCCTCCAAGAGCTATTGTGAGGAGCAGAGTGACACAGGGACATAGTTCATGTGGAAGGCAAGTGCCTGAGTTTGCCTGATGCTGCTGCTAAAAGGGAAGAATCTAGTGGGTCAAGGACCTGAGGGACCACAGAAGATGAAAGCAGGGCCAGGCCCTACCACTAGCTCCATAACTATCCAGATAGCTTTAGTCCAGACAAAAGGTTGTCTAAATTATCCAGAGAGCAGACTAAATATCGCTGCTATGCAGATAGTGACTGCATTATACCTATATTCAGTGTCAGCTACTATAGAGAGAGTGGCACTGAATATACATATTTTATTTAACCACTGCAGCTAGCATGTTAAAAAAACACTGATCACAGCAGTTCAGTAGTGACCCAGATGCGTATTAATAGTGGGAATGGATGGGATTAAGCTTGACTAGGGCAATATCCGGCTGATTTCCACTGCATGCTACAATGATCAGGTTGCTCATCAAGACACAGTCAATGATTTCAATTGAAATTAGTGAAAAAGCATCAGCATGTCAAGAGGAGGGCAAAATTATTTCCGTACAGGTCTGTGAAGATTATGTTACCATGTCAACAGTAGAACAAACTTGTGCAAAACAAGTTTGTCAAGTCTATGTTGCAATAACACAACTCTGACTAACAAATACTTTTAAAAGGTTTATAGGTGAGTTACCAGGCTTCACAGACCTGATATGGTCCATCAAATTCCAGCAAATCCGTCTATGTATTGTATATATCATGAATGCTTATGTTTTATTGTTCAGTTATTTGGATAATCAAGCCGAGCAGATAAAATGCTTTAAAAATATTAATAAATAAAAATGAATAAAATATAAAACTATATAATTTGTTTCACATTTTCAATGCATTTGTACATCAGATTAATATGTACAGTATTGTGTTAAACACACTTATGTACACACATTGTAGAAGTTATGTCATAACTGTTTTGAGCACAGTATTGTACATATAGCAAAACACCAACATGCATATTTTCCATTCAGTCAAAGGGGAACATTCTGGGTCCTTGCTCTAGAAAAGTCTCTCTCTAATCCGACGTAATAGAGGTTACTGCCGCATGTCATTCTTACGGAGAAAAGAGCTGCGTGTAGCTTTCAAAGTAAGCTATAAAAAGTAAAGGAAGAAGGGACTTAGGGTCTTCCTTCACAGGAATCCACAAGGGGAGTATTGGGTCCTTCTCCGCAAGGATCTAAGTAGTAAAGAGCAGCCTTCTTACATAGGGGCTGAAGCAATAAAGTGCTCTAGGCTTTTCACACCTGTTATCTCAGCTTTGTGTGCTACTGTGGGCGCCAAATGTAAGAGAATTGGCAACGCCAACGTATACTTTATTTCAGGGGGGTATTTTAGTATATGAAATTTTGCCAAAAAGAGTTCCCTTTGTTTATCTTGCTACAACTCTCAGCAACTAAACTACAAAGCCAATAGGGTCCATTCAAAGAGCAACTCCTGTAGGGAGGGCAAAGAAAACACACTGTGCTTCATGGAACATAAGACCGTACCTGTTAAGATCATCCTCAGATCGAAACCGGTTATGAATGGCTTTGCGATCATTCACCTCATCATTGACGATGCTGGCGAGGAAAAAAATTGAAGCGGATATTTACATGACAGTAAAACAATTACAATTGAAACTTAGCCTCATATTATAATTTCTAACATCAAATGTCCACAGTTAACAATTATTAGCTGTTCAGTCACGGCTATTCTTACCAAATAGTAAGTCAAATACAGCCATCACATCTTTTATACAAGGGAAACAGTTAAATGAATTTTCATAGCAGGTCAGCCTTGACTAAAGATGAACGTGTGACTGACTCAGTTATCAAAAGCATCATCTGAATTATATTCTGGCACAAAGCTGGTAGAAAAAATGTACTGTTTATATACCATTCATTTGAATTATAGATATCCAGACCGCTTCTCATCAGCCCAAACCAGTCCTATGCTGTTCAAGTGTGAACACGGCTCCACACTAACCAGGGAACCTGCCTCTCCTGATACTGCCACATTCTCATAGCAATTTCTCTCAAGTCCTGCCAAGGGTTTTCTTTAAGACCACTTAGGAGCATGTTTACTAAACCGCACTAACCATTAGCACAGGATTTACCGTGCACTAAGCGCACTGCACTGTTAGCACAGGGCCCCCGGTAAAAATACCACACTAACTGGAAATTATGAAGTTCCATTCCCATTTTTATTGAATTTAATGTCTGTAAACTGCTCTGCATGTTAATAAACAAAGGGCGGTATATCAAGCACAATAAATTATAACTATAACTCTAGCTTGTACCAGGGCAGGGACTGGACGGGTAGGCATTGAGAACAGCACATGATCCCGCCTAACCAATGTATGCATGGAACTTGTTTTTGCACCACTGTATATAGCCCACTCTGTAAATAGCTCACACCAATCTAGCACACAACACAACACACACTCAATTTCCCCCCACTGCATGTATAACACACTCACTTGACCTGATTGTTTGCTGTGATACCACCTTGATTATTAAGATAAGGCGGTTTAGAAATACTGTTAAATAAATAAATAAATAAAAATTGACAGCGCATCATAGTTAATGTGGGTGTTATGAGTGTGCACTAATCACAAATGTTGCCATTATTGTGAGTGTACTTAACACCTCCTCAAGGGGCAATGGTAAGGGTACCCCTGTGCCAGCTAGCATGGTGTGGCGCATTACCAATGTGCTTACGGCAGGAGAATGGATGCACAAGCCCCCAAATGTTAGCACAGACCTCCACATTAGTTTTACAGCTCAAATGTGCACTAATTGGCACACTCTTTAGTATACATGCCCCTTAGTGTGTACTGCTGAAGTCACCATGTGCTCTCCGACACCATAGCCCATCATATTCCTATTGGATTGATGCAACCGCAGAAAGCACACACTAGCATCCATTAAGCACTGGTAAGCAGCTTCTTAGTTTACCCAAATATTTATGCAAAGAGGGTCCTCTTTTTTTTTTTTTAGTGCTGTCAAGTCAGTGCTGACTCCTAGCAGTCCATCTGCCTCTGGGTTTTCTTGGCAATATAGCACCGGAAGTAGATTGCCAGGCCTTTTCTTCCAAGGCATGGAGAGTAAAGTGACTTGCCCAAGGTCACAAGGAGTGCCAATGGGAAGCAAACTCTTAATTGTCTGGGTACTCGGTAGCTGCTCTAACCACTAGGCTACTCCTTCACTCGTTAGGAGCCTATATGTATGCAAATAATTATGCAAAGAATGCCCACCCTTTTTCTACTTTTGCATGCTTGCCAGTGTTTTAACACACAAAGCCCAGTTTGTGAAAAAAATGAGCATTTCAGTACTTAAGTACCCCAGTAGTAAGAACACTGACCGATAAGTCCATCACTGTAACTAGTGCTCCCATTCCTCTTTTAGTGTTAGGGGTATATAGTATACTCTTGGCCATCTAATGATTCAGCTTCAAGTCCAAGGTCTTTTTTAATGGCATTTGTTAAAGCGCTTTATTGCTAATTCAAGTGAGAGAATATGGCATGGATGGCACAATAATAGCAATTCAAGGACTGCAATTATTCCAGATCAGGACGATAATTCATACGTCTTTGCAGATTTATAATAAGTTCTGGGTAATTAACTTTGAATAAGGAATCCGTATTGGTGGTAACCTGGTGTCTGAGCTTTCTAATTGAATAGGAGTCTCGTCAGACTAGGAAGCTGGTCTGAATAAACTTTACAAAGCATTGATGAACACGTACATTTAATTCTTTTGTCTTACTAGCATTGACCTTGAATTCAAATAACTCCAATTGTTTCAGGAACTTTGTCAGTAATTTGTCCACTTTTGTTACTATAAGCATCACATTTGGTGATCCTCTCTACTCTGTTTTACTCATTTTAGCCTTTTTGCTGACGCTAAAGGTCATGGTGTTCCTGGCCACAGCAAACCATAACGGGGAAGAGGGTAACACTGCCCTGTTCTCCTTTGTATTGAGATTCTCTAAGAAGGAAACACATTAATTATGTTCATATCTGTATTAGCATATCAACAGCATTTATTAAACAATAGGCAGAATAAGTCGGAATCCTGCATACTTTGGGAAAGATCCACTGACTCCCGGGCAAAACAAATGTTTTCTTTCTATCTGGAGATCATGGTAGAAGCGGACTATTTTTGATGCAAGGACATTACCATAGAAATGGGAAAGTTAATTTTATGGCTTTCCTCAGAATAGCTTTGAAAGGTTTATTTAAGATTTCCAAAGACAAATGGCATGCAATAAGCCATTTTAGTCCATGGGTAGGTACTATAATTAATATGGCCAGGATATTAGCATATTCTTGACTGGCGCAAGAAAGTCACAGAGGGTATCGAATGTTACTACTACTACTAAAGTAATCATTTGTATAGCGCTACAAAGCATAAATAGCACTGTACATATAGATGAGACGCAGTCCCTGCTCATCAGAGCTTACAGTCTAATCAAGAGGAAAAAACATTGCAAAACTGTGGACGAGTATGGTAAGATACACGTAAGTAGTGGACCAGAGAATGAGGAGCATCAGGATCCAAAAGCAGCCTCCAAGAGGTGGATCTTCAGCCTGGATTTGAGTATGGCCTGGATTTGAGAAGGACCCCAATGCACTGACTCAGGTAGTAGCCTAGTGGTTAGAGCAACAGCTTAGTACCCAAGCAATCAGGGTTTGATTCCCACTGGCACTCCTTGAGACCTTGGGCAAGTCACTTTACCCTTCATTGCTTTAGAAGAAAAGACTGGCAATCTACTTCTGGTCATAACCTTGCCAAGAAAACCCAAGATCTGCTGGGTTGCCAGGAGTCAGCACTGCCTTAAAAAAAAAAAAGGAGCCCAACACACTGACTCAGGTACTTTGCTCCAGGCATATGGAGCAGCAAGGTGGAATGAACAAAGTCTGGAGTTGGCATTGGCATAAAAGGGATCTGTCAGAGGAGCGGAGTTCCCGAGGAGGGGTGTAGAGTGAGATATGACAGGAAAGGTAGTGAGGAGCCGCAGAAGGAATACACTTGTAGGTAAGTAGGAGAACTTTGAACGGGATGTGGAAAAGGGTAGGGAGCTAATGAAGTGACTTGACAAAAGGGGTTACATTAGCATAGTGACACTTGCAGAAGATAAGCCGTGCAGCTGAGTTTTGAACAGATTGAAGGGGAGAAAGATGATTCAGATGGGAGACCAGTAAGGAGCAGGTTACAATAGTCAAGGTGACTATTGAGTGGATGAGGATCTTAATAGTGTGTGTAGACAGGAAGGGATGAATTTTACCAATCTTATAGAAAAAGAAGTGACAGGTTTTGGTTATCTTTTGGATATGTGCAGAGAAAGAGAGAGTAGAGTCAAAAATGACCCCAAGGTTGCGAGCTCACGAAAGAGGGAGAAGTGTAGTGTTATCCACAGAAATAGAGAAGGGAGGAAAGGGGGGAGGTGGGTTTAGGGGGAAAGATTTGGCCATTTTCAGTTTCAGATGTCGGTGAGGCATCCAGGCAGCAATGTCGGATAAGCAGGCAGAGATCCGGGCCTGGATTCCTAGAGAGACTTCAGGCACATGAAGGTACTGTAGTGCTGAGAGTGGTCAGCATAAAGATAGCACCGAAAACCATGGGAGGAAATAAGTGCACCAAGGGACTGAGTGTAGAGAGAGAAAAGGAGAAGTCCCAAGACAGATTCCTGAGGTACACCAACTGAAAGCAGGATGGTAGCAGAAGAAACCCAGTGCTGGTCATGCGAACACCTCTAATATCCTACTTCCGGTCCTCTTATCTCTTCAAATGGCACCTAGGGGTAGACATGTTACAGTAGCAAAAGTGACAGAGGCTAGTGACACCATACACACTAACCAATGCACTGAGGCACTAACCAATGCATTGAGACGTTCAAGAGTCTACTTTGTCAGGTGCATGGAAATGTGACTATTTCATGTTGCCCCCACGAGTTGGGCTTCAAGCTCAGAGGGAGCCTCACATTTAAATACTTAATCATTTTAATACATTTGAACCAAAATTTGAAATAATCACTCTTTGGTGCTATATTTTGTTTTTTATGCTGGAAGAGGTCTGGACCTCTGAGTCACATAATAATGCCTTAATTATTTCTTTAAGACGCTTATGCAATATTATACACAAAGACATGCAGACAGAAACAACAGTACCTGTCTAAGCCATCTTCAGATCTGTGCCGACTAAGTGCCACTTTGCCATAATTTTCATTCTCGCTGCAAGGGTAAGAAAAAGAAAGAAGCTATCCAATTAGTAACACACACATTAAGTTAAGATCCTGAACGTCATGGTTAAAAGCTACTGATTTATCAGATCAGGTGTCTCCTTCTCCAAGTATAAAATGCGCCCCTCAGAATCAATAGTATACAGGGCTTGTACGGTGAGCTGCTGCCCGCATTTCACTATGAGCCCGAGGGAAACTGGATGACAAGGAAGATCTTTTCCAAGTCCTTTTTCCTATTGCCCTATGGTACTCCTCTTACCCAGCATTTCAGGATAACAGAAGTAAGAAGGATATGTGTAGTTCATATATCATGTCTGCATTTTATGTTGCTCCTTTGTAATTTTTTTGCAAATGACGATTTTTACACTAATGCATACAGGCTCATAGTTACTGAGAGGCATGTCACTAGTGTGTGTGCAGCCCTGAAAACAAGCGCAGGGGTGGTGTTTGACCTATGCTAAAAAACACGGAGGTGTGCCCAGCATGTCCCCATGCTGCCGGTGCGGGTCTCACGTTGCCCCTGCGCTCATTACCTTTGGCATGATGAGTGTGAGCGTGCTTAATGCCATCTATGGGGGTGGCATTAAATACACCACCCTAAGTGATTGCACCAACAATACCCATGCTACCTGCGATGTGTACAGTCTGCCCACCCTGTCTCCACCCTAAACCATGCTAGGCAGCATGGGATTCGAGAAATAAGTGGGGCTGAACGGCAAATCTTTCAGAATGGACTAGTTCTAAAAGGACACTGCTGGTTTTGCAGGGATCTAGAGCCCTCCTACTTTTCCACTCACCCACGCAACCCTGTCTCTGCTCTTTTTCTTTATATAGATTTGTTTTGCCAAAGATTTAGGAGTAAAGATTTAGGAGTAAATATTCAAGGGCACCTATCTGGTTAAGTGCCACTGGCTGGAGCTATCCAACTATATTCAGGAGCACTATATGGACAGCGCCTCTGAACATCTTACAGACCACCTCGGCACTATGCAGACAGTGCTAGGGCATACTGAGGACAGAGCAAGGGTGGGTGGATAGTGGTAATAATCAGTCCACCATCTGCAGAGCTATCCAGATAAAGTCAGGACAGCCTTTTTGCTATCTGGATAGTTGACTGAACATTGCTGCTGTCTTGATAGCAGCACCAGTCACTGCATTATTCAAATATTCAGCACCAGCCGCTATCCTGATGCTAGCTCTGAAAATCCAGTTTTTTGGGGGGCCACTGTGACCAGAGTTTTAAAAAAACATCACCATAGTGACTGAATATTAGTCCATGAATTTTTGCTGATTCACCAATTTACAGTGGTTTCTGTCTTAAAGGTAACAATGTATTAACTTGTCTTGACTTATAAGCGGTTATTCTCCAGGACCAAGCAGGAAGTCAGTCCTCACATATGGGTGACATCGACGTCGATGGAGCCCTTGCGGAGCATTTCCCCAGCTTTCCAAGAAAGCCTTTGGGAATGCAGGCACGCATGCGCGGTTCCCTTACCGCCTAAAGGTGCCATCTTGCTCAGTCTCTCTTTTTCCGTGAAGCCCACTGGACGTGTGTCCTAGTTCTCCCGGAAAAAAGTTAGATTTTTTGGCGATCCTTCGCTATTTTTTACTCCGGTTCGACGCCGGTTCCCCTCCCGCCGGGTTCGGTACACCGGTATCGAGCCCGATCTTCTTTTTTCGGTTTTTGCCCTTCGTGGCTGGCGTTCGCGCCCTTTTTTTCTTTTTCCCTGGAAGGCTGGTCCTTTGACCTCGCGGGGACTCTTTTTTTCCCGATGGCTTCCAGTGGATTTAAAAAGTGTGATCGGTGCAAGAAGCTGATGTCTCTCACCGACACACACGACTGCTGCCTTCGGTGCCTCGGTCCTGACCACGATCCTAAGACGTGTGGACCATGTGGAAAAATGTCTTCCAAGGCACTTCGAAGTCGTCAGCACCAAAAGGACCTCATCTGAAGCCTCAACATCTCGGGAACCGGATCCCGAGCACCGTCGGGGCTCCTCGGACAGGGAGTCCCCTGACCGGGAATGAAAGAGGAAGAAGCGGCTCGCGAGGGCGTCGTCGGAAGAGGTCCCTGGCTCCTCGAGGGCTAGGTCTCAGACCCCCGACCGTCGCCCCGGGCCCATGGAACAGGAGAAGACTTCCAAAGTACCTCGAGTGGAGCCGGAGTCTGCTGGACACGTAAGTCCTGTAGTCCTCGTGGACTCTCCTCCCAGAGAGCCGCCGCCGGGGCCCGAGTCGGGGGCTGCTGAGTCTCCTGAGCTGGGTCTCAGGCTGACAGCCTTGGAGAGCAGACTGTCTGCCTTCATGGAACAGCAGCGGGCATTGATGGCCAGCCTGTCTGGCGCATCTGCCCCGACCACCGGGACATCGACATCGAAGTCGACCCCGGAGACCGAGCCGATACTCGAGACCATAAAGGCTCGAGGTCGACCTCGGTCGCGGTCTCCCTCGACCTCCCGTTCGGGACAGAGGGCGTCGACGCCGGTGCCTTTGGCATCGGGGCAGGTGCTCACAGGCCCCGCGAGGTCGGACCCCGATTCCTCATCGGACGAGTCCGCCTGGGAGACGGAGGACGAGGAGTCTCCCGACACCTTCAGGACTCGGTACGTCCCATCGGACTCACCGCAGTCTGAACCCTGGAGTAGATCCCCTCCAGAGGATACCCGGTTCTCGGAGTTCGTCCGGGATATGGCCACCGCGTTGGCTATCCCTGCGGACCCCGAGGAGGAGCCTCGAGCCGAGGAGCTCGAGGCCCTACAGTATGACTCTCCTCCGAAGGAGGCCTTTACTGTTCCGGTTCCTCCGATGCTGGAATGGCTCCTCTTCCGGATGTGGGAGGCACCAGCCTCGGCGCAGGTTCTAAGCAAGCGGGTCGATTCGATCTATCGACTCTGGAAAAGTCCTGGCTTTCAAAAGGCGCAGCTACCACACCATTCCATGGTGGTGGAATCGACCATGCATCGCCTGAAAAGTCAGAAGATGCACTCCGCGGTGCCCCCTGCAGGGAGGCCCAAAACCTTGATGGTTTTGGTAGAAAGTGCTTCCAGGGCTCGATGCTTGCTTGCTGTGTCCAGTCTTACCAGCTGTACATGGGCATGTACTTGTGAGACCTGGCAAAGGAGCTGGCAGGGATCTCTGCTGGTCTCTCCGGGGAACCCTTGCGGAAGTTCAAGTCCTTGTCCTCGGGGATCCAGGAATGCTCCAAGTTTATGTCCCGCGCTGCCTACGATGGCTTCGAGGCTTCGGCCCGTGTTGCGGCAGCCGGCATCATGGCTCGACGCCAGGCATGGTTGCAGTCATCGGACCTTGAGCCATGGGTTCAGGACAAGTTGGTCGATGTCCCTTGCCGAGGTGAGAACCTTTTTGGCAAGCCCATGACCGAGAAGGCCGCACAGCTAGAGACCGAGCACCTCACAAGGACAAGGCTGTCTAGGAAGACTTCTGCCCCTTCTCACAAGAAGAAGGGCTCGGGTAAAAAGCCCTTTTACCCAAGGAAGGGCACTGCTTACAAACAGTACCCACAGTACCAGGCTGCCCAAGCTGCCCCTCAGGGTCAGCAAGCCAAGGGGCAGGGTAATGGGCCCCGTAGGCAGAGGACCCCCAAGCTTCCGGCCCCTGCTCCCACTCAGCAGGGTGGGGGTTTTTGACTCCTTCAGCATAGCCTCTCCGTCCCTGCTCTCCCAACCCTGCATAGGAGGTCACCTCGCCTGTTTTCCCACCAGTGGCCACTCATCACTGGAGACAGTTGGATGTTAAGCATAGTCCACAAGGGCTATCTACTACACTTCCAATAACTGCCTCCTCCATACTTTCCAGGGGAGCCTCCAAGGCCTCCCCTGCACACAGATCTTCTCCTTCAGGAGCTCCAAGGTCTGTTGGTGGACAGGGCGGTGGAACCTGTGCCTCCCCACTTGCAAGGTCGAGGGTTCTACTCCAGGTATTTCCTGGTACCCAAAAGAACCGGTGGCCTTCGACCTATTCTAGATCTCAGAAACCTCAACAAGTTCCTGGAGAAGGAAAAGTTCAAGATGCTTACTCTTGGAACACTTCTGCCCTACCTCTAGCAGGGAGATTGGCTATGCTCATTAGATCTAAAGGATGCGTATACTCACATCCTCATTCATCCAGACCACAGAAAGTACCTCAGGTTCATTGTGGGAGGAAACCATTATCAGTACAGAGTACTACCTTTTGGCCTCACCTCCGCTCCCAGGGTCTTTACCAAGTGCCTGGCAGTGGTGGTGGCCTACCTGAGAAATCAGGGAGTCTTTGTCTTCCCCTATCTGGACGACTGGTTCATAAGAGGTCAGACGTGCCAGGAGGCCCGACAGGCTACTCTCAGAACTATTGCTCTTCTTCAAAGCTTGGGGTTTGTCATAAACTTCGCAAAGTCCACTTTGCTCCCCTCCCAGAACTTGGAGTTCATAGGGGCGAGGTTGGACTCTCTGCTGGCAAAGGCATTCTTGCCAGAAGACAGAGCCCAAAGGCTGATAAACTTAGAAAACCAGTTTCTCAGCAGGTCACTGGTCTCCGCCAGACTCTGCCTGAGGCTCCTTGGCCACATGGCTTCGACAGTGCATGTGACCCCCAATGCCAGGCTACATATGAGGCCTGCGCAGTGATGCCTTCGGACTCAGTGGTCACAGGCCACAGGCAGCCTCAGAGACAGGATAAGGGTGTCCAGACGATTTCTGAGCTCCCTCAGCTGGTGGCTGCACCCATCCAATCTGCTGCAAGGGGTACCTTTTCAGATTCCTGGGTTCACAGTGGTGTTGACCACGGATGCCTCCCTGCAGGGTTGGGGAGCTCATTGTCTAGGCAAGTGCACCCAGGGTCTGTGGTCTCCCTGGGAAGCTGCACAGCAAATCAATCTCCTGGAACTCAGGGCTATTCGGTTAGCCCTCAAGACGTTTTCTCAAACCCTGGCTCATCAGTCTGTCCTAGTTCAAACAGACAACCAGGTAGCCATGTTTTATGTGAACAAGTAGGGCGGAACTGGGTCCAGGCTCCTTTGTCAGAAGGCACAGGACCTTTGCTTGTTTGCTCTCAGACACAACATGCTCCTCAAGGCAGTGTATCTTCCTGGCCAGGAGAACTACCTGGCAGACAGGTTGAGCAGGATTCTGCAGCCCCACGAGTGGCAGCTCCTTCCTTTGGTGGTTCAGAAGATTTTCCTGAAATGGGGACTTCCATCCATAGATCTGTTTGGCAGTCCTCTGAACAAACAGCTGCCAAAGTTCTGCTCCAGGCAACCGCATCCTCTGCGGATAGCAGCAGATGCTTTTCTGATTCCCTGGTCTCAGGACCTCCTGTATGCGTTTCCTCCCACGCCCTTGGTGGCCCGAACTCTATTCAAGATTCTTCAGGACAAGGCCTCGGTCCTGCTGGTGGCTCCCAGGTGGCCGAGACAGCCTTGGTTTCCACTTCTGCTTCAGCTGGCAGTGGATCCCCCACCGCCTCTGGGGTTGCAACCCGACCTTCTCTCTCAGGATCAGGGTTCCCTTCTGCACCCCAATCTCAAAGCTCTCAATTTGATGGCATGGAGGCTGCAAGGGTAGTTTTGGCTCCCTGGGGCCTACCTCAGGAAGTTGAGGAGGTTGTCCTAGCCTCTAGGAAACAATCCACTAGGAAAACCTATGCTCTTAAATGGAAAAGGTTTTCCGTGTGGTGTCACCTACGTACAGAGGATCCTTTCTCCTGTACTGTACCAGTAGTGCTTCAGTACTTACTGCACTTATCAAATCAAGGACTTAAGTCCAATTCTGTTCGGGTCCACCTCTCAGCTCTAGCAGCTCACCACTCACTGTTGGAAGGACATTCTCTGTCGGTTCACCCCTTGGTGTCCCGGTTTCTCAGAGGCTTGCTCTTGCTCAAGCCTCCAATCCGTCCTCCTGCTCCTGAGTGGGAGTTGAATGTGGTCTTGCAGCAACTGACTCGCCCACCTTTTGAGCTGATGGCTACTTGTCCTCTATGCTTCCTGTCCTGGAAGACACTCTTCTTGGTAGCCCTAACCTCGGCTAGGCGAGTGAGTGAGCTTCAGGCCCTGGTCTGTGACAGGCCTTACACCAGATTCTATAGGAACAGGGTAGTCCTCAGGACTCATCCAAAGTTCCTCCCAAAGGTTGTCTCCTCTTTCCACCTCAACCAGGAGGTGGTTCTTCCAACATTCTTCCCTAGGCCTCATGCAAGCCAGGCTGAAGCAGTTCTGCATACCCTGGACTGTAGGAGGGCCTTATCCTTCTACCTTGACCGTACGCAGAGGCACAGCAGGGCTACTCAGCTCTTCATATCTTTTGACCCTAATAATTTGGGGTTAGCTGTATCCAAGCATACCTTGTCCATCTGGGTGGCTGACTGTATCACCTGGGCTTACAGGGCGGCTGACCTTCCTTTGCAGGGTCGGGTCACGGACCATCGTGTCAGGGCAATGGCTGCCTCAGTGGCTCATCTCCGCTCTGTACCGTTGGTAGACATCTGCAGGGCTGCAACTTGATCTTCAAGCCAGACTTTTGTGGCCCATTACTGTCTGGAAAGGGAGTCCCGTAGGGACAGTGCTTTTGGCAGGCAGTACTCCGGAATCTCTTTGAGGCTTAGGCAACTCCTGCCCTCCTGCCCTCTGTTGGGCTACCGGTGGAGGTTCTGTCAGTGAAAAGCCTTTCTTTGATGCTGAGACTAGAGGGAGTTCCCTTGCTCAGCCTGGGTTCCTGGTAGCCCAGAGCTAGGGAGTCACCCATATGTGAGGACTGACTTCCTGCTTGGTCCTGGAGAAAGAGTAGTTACTCACCTGTAACAGGTGTTCTCCAGGAGCAGCAGGAATCAGTCCTCACAACCCTCCCTCCTCCCCTGGGAGTTACAGTTGTACATAGTTTATTTTTACATTTTTGTGTGCTGTTTTGAGCTATGTCATTTGACTGAGCAAGATGGCACCTTTAGGCAGGAAGGGAACCGCGCATGCGTGCCTGCATTCCCAAAGGCTTTCTTGGAAAGCTGGGGAAATGCTCCGTAAGGGCTTCATCAATGTCGATGTCACCCATATGTGAGGACTGATTCCTGCTGCTCCTGGAGAACACCTGTTACAGGTGAGTAATTACTCTTTTCTCTTTTGTTCTCCCATAAGCCCTCTCACCCACTTTGGTGCAAGGGAAAACACTTAAGTTCTGAAAAGGCAATGAACTGGAAATTGGAAGTTGCTTTCCAGGTACACACCTGACTCAATACAATACATAAAATCTCTCATGTGCTCCACTGGTTTGGTTGGTTTTTAGATTTAGTTCCTAAGAGATCTCAATTTTTACAGCTTTACTCAATTCTAAGTCAGAGTTGCCAAGCTACCCAGCAACATGAGTGAGGTTTTGTGCCAGTTCTGGTTTTATATTTGCATTGCAGTGCATTGTGGTATTTGCAGTCCCAGATTTTACCCACTGGAATCAGTGCTGATGTCTAATAATGCATCAGAATGAGATTGTCAGAAAGCCAGAACGACTTAAAATTTCACTCCTGGAGCTGGGTAACTTAGCAACTAGGAAAAGTTGTTTGTTTCTGCTTACATCTTCTTGCCTATCACAGAGTTGCCAGGTTACCCAGTTCCAAGAGTGAGATTTTTTACCAGTTTGGATTTTAAAGTTGCATTGCAATGCAGTGTAGTATTTGTAGTCTCTGATTTTACCCATTAGAATCAGTGCCACACATCCCATAATGTATCAGCATGCAAATGCAATGAGATGTGTGCCTTTGAGTCACTGATGACTCCTGGCGACCCAGCAGCTCCTAAGTTTTCTTGATAATGTGACTGGAAGTAGATTGCCAGGCCTTTATTCTGAGGCAATGGAGGGTTAAGTGACTTGCCCAACGCCACAAGGAGTGCTAGTAGGAATTGAACCCTGGTCTCTTGGTTACCAAGCATCAACATGAGCTTGTCAGAACTCTAGGACTGGCTTAAAATCTCACTCCTGGAACTGGTAACTTAGCAACTCTACACTCATGACCTTTGTCATTTTAACTCAGAACTTCTTATTAGGTTTTTGTGTCTGTCTGTCCTAAATCGATTGTAAGCTCCAAGGAGTAGGAATTGTCTCCTATGTTTTAAGCTCTGCAAACTGGATTATTCTAGAAAGACTATTCTATTTTACTATGAAATATTAGTGCTTCATTGCCATATATTTTTTGTCTTGTAAGCCAGCATTAAGTAATTAACTAACAGAAGAGATTGAAACTGATGTCCCCCCCCCCCACCCCCCCAAATTTGCTAAGTATGATAGGAAATATAGCTCTGAATACTATTTATACCATTGGAAATATAACCTTAAATCTACATGTCCCATGATGTTCAGCTGTGTGTTCATGTGTGCTGGTTTAATGACAGATGAGTATTGTGGCAAGGAATGCTCTTACAGGAAGCAGGAGAATAATCAGGGATGGACAGAGAATTCCCTTCCAGAACAAGATTTCACCCCTGTCTGGGAGAGAAAAGATATAGGGCCATTGCCTGCAGCCGGCAAAGCCCGCAGGCTGAGGGAAAGGAATTATCAGCAATACCTGCCGTTAGGAGAAATCACTGTTCAATCACCAAAGGGCAGGGGATCTGCTGTAGCTCTGGAAACAGAGGGAGGAGATGAAGACAGCGAGGTTACTTACTGTAACGGGGGTTCTCCGTGGACAGCAGGATAAGTCAGCCAGACCTGATGATGTCATCCATAGATGGGCGTGCTCTCCAGAGTTCAGAAAGGATACGCCTTTCTGAGCATGTGCAGATAGCCCTACCTACCAGCCCACCCCTAGACAGCACAGTGTGTACCAAGCTGTGCCTCTGCAGCTAGGTAGGTGGGTGCCTGGTTGTGAGGCCAACCTTGTCCAGGGTAGGTGGGCAGGTTTGTGTGGCTGACTTATTCTGCTGTCCATAGAGAACCCCTATTACAGGTAAATAACCTCGTTTTTTTCATGGACAAGCAGGATGCATCAGCCACACCTGGTGCCTCCCTAATTGCGCCTTGTGTGTGTGCTGTGGTGGATGAGGGAGGTTGCAACTGGTTGAGAGAACTCGGGCCCTGCAATCTGTCTGGAGATGACATGGAGCAGACTTCGATTTGAAAACTTTTATTATCCCCTGAAGTCAGAGTAGCAATAGTGGGATGTAAGGCAAATGGTGCAGAACAATGGTGAATAGTTCAGGAAAATGATGGCAAGTGAACAGTTCAGTGTCAGTGTGAATAGTGCAGAACAGTGACAGCGGAACAGAACATCAATAACAGCAAACCATGCAGTGTGAACGTGAACAGTGCAGAACAGCATTTAATGACAGCAACCATATCAGGCTGGCAACAAATGTGGAACATTCGCCACGGGACAACTACAAGAGACTTTCCTTGGCTGGATGCTCGCTGTCCACGCAGGGATCACAGTCACTCTGCAGTGGGCAGGGTTCCGAAGAGTACAGTTCTGTCTGTGGCCATGGCCAGGACCGCCCAGCCAAAGGAGCAACCTGCTTGTACCTTAAGGATGAGGCAGTAGTGTCTCTGGAAGGTGTGTGCTGAAGACTAGGCAGTGGCCTTGCCGATGTCTGTCACAAGCATGGCCCACAGATTGATGATGGTGGTAGCCAGCGCCCGGAGCTGGTGGGTCCCGACTCTGGTCTCTGTGTGCTCTCCTGGTCGTGGCAGTAGGTGTCCAATATCCACTTTGTGACTGGATGCCCCAGTCTATTGAGGTCGAAAGACACAAAGAGTTGTGTCCCCTGCATTATGGGCTTAGTCCAGTGGAGGTAAGTGCTCAGGCCGTGATGCAGAAGAGGGTGTGCACTATCTGTTCCTCTAAGGAGGCGTGGGACTCTGGATAGAATGCAGGAAGCTCTATAGCCTGGTTGATGTAGAAGGCTGAGATCACTTTCAGGAGAAACTTCAGATGGGTACGAAGGGTGGTGTGATCACGGTGGAGCTGTGTGTAAGGTGGGTAGACCACGAGGGCCTGCAGCTCACTGATCCTTCTGGCGGACATGATTGCAATTGGGAAGAGTTTTCCAGGAGGCATAATTCAAGGCTGAGGACTGCAGTGGTTCGAAAGGTTCCTGTGTCAATTGGTGAAAGATGATATTGAAGTCCCAGAGCGGTATGGGGGGCCATATCATGGGCCTCAGGTTCGCCAGGCCTTTCATAAAGCGAGTGACCAGAGGCAGCGTAGCGCGGCAATGGAGCCGTCGGCCACGCATTCGTGGAAGTGGCTATAACCAAGAGAAGAACACTGATCGGCTGGATCTTGATGCCAAGCTCGAAGAAGGAGGTGAGGTATCAGAAGACATGTGACACCTGGCAGTTGATTGGGTCCAGGCATTGTGAAAGCGCTTCTATTTGAGGCTGTAGGATTTTCTCGTGGACGGCCGTCTTGCTGCGAGGATGACATGCTGCACCTCTGTGGGCAGGTTAAGGGATGACAATGTCATCCACTCATTCTCCAGGCCGTCAGTGCGAGGGCTTGTAGGTTGGGGTGCCATGTGCTCCCGTGGTTCTGGGTGAGGAGGTACGGCTTGAGGGGGAACCACACTGGTGGTTCCTTGGCGAATCTGTGGAGGAAGGGCAGTGGAGGGTGATGAGGATGAACCTTGCTCTGTCTCTCATGAGCTTCTGTATGGTCATTGATATCAGTGGTGTGGGGAGGAGGTGTATGTAAGAGACCACTCCCCCCACAATACATCGAAGGCATCCGTGGCTATGCTTTTGGAGGACAGGTGTTTTGAGCAGAAGAGGTGGCACTTGGAGTTCAGCTCTATGGCAAATAGGTCGATCTGCGGCTGTCCCCAGCACCAGAAGAGGAAGTCTGTCACTCCGGGGTCAAGTGTCCATTCATGGGGTTCTAGTTGGTGGCTCAATTGAGCCACCAGGGCATTTTGTTCACCTGGCATGTAGGAGGCTCACAGCTGGCAAAGGTTCGAGAGTTCAAAGTACTCATATACGTGCACAGAACCATCCACACCAGTGTCCCCCTTTATCTCGCCAATTTAATACACCTTCACTCAGCTCACCATTCTCTTAGGTCTGTTCACTTGAATCGTATGTCCCTTCCCTCCCCATCACAAGCCCACTTGGAGTTTACCCGTTCCCTCAGCATTTTTCTTCTTGGGTCCCCGACTCTGGAACTCGCTCCCCTCCGCCCTTCATCTGGAGCCCTCTTACAAAACCTTTAAGGCCAGATTGAAGACCCATCTTTTCTGCACCACTTTCAATCTTCCCCCTCCCTCCATCCCCCTTTCTCCCCCGCCTCGATAGTTCTAGTTGTACCAATTTTTATTGCCGTGCACTTTGCTTGCTCTGTCTGTTGCTTTACTCTTCCTCTATACTCTATCCTTTTTCTTAATCCCTTATGACGTTCCTTTTCCTTTTCAGCAGCTCATATATTTTTGTTATTGTACACTGCTTTGATGCCACTGGTAAAAGCGGTATATTAAATGCACCAATAAAGATAAAGATAAAGCATGAGGGACCATATCGCTAGTGCCTCCTTGCAGAGAGCAAGCGAACCTGTCCCTC
Source organism: Ichthyophis bannanicus (assembly GCA_033557465.1). NCBI lineage: Eukaryota > Metazoa > Chordata > Amphibia > Gymnophiona > Ichthyophiidae > Ichthyophis > Ichthyophis bannanicus. The sequence continues at coordinate 397,523,464 of CM066035.1, forward strand.
CCTGCTTGTTGACGTAGAACATGGCGACTTGGTTGTCCATATGTAGCAGGATTGTCTTGCCACTGAGGTGTGGTAGGAAGGCCCTCAGTGTGTAACGGATAGCCTGGAGCTCTAGCAGGTTGATGTGGTATGTCCTCTCTGTATTGGAAGGGCTGGTCCAGCACCTGGAAGCAAAGATATTTTCTGTGTGTCCTGTGCATTGGGATGTGGGTGTAGGTATCCTGCAAATCCAAGGAGGTCAGCCAGTCCCCAGCTTGAATGAGCGGAAGATGGAGCTGAGTTGTTGTTGTTGTTGTTGTTAAGTGCCGTCGAGTCGGAGTCGACTCATGGCGACCCTCTGGATAGCTATCCTAAATTGTGTTCGGTCTTGAGTCAGGCGGCTCATTGTTGACAGTCTGGTACCCGTAGCTGCTGTTATTGTATCGATCCATCTCATTGCTGGCCTTCCTCTTTTGCGCTGACCTTCTATCTTGCCAAGCATGATGTCTTTCTCTAATGATCTCTCTCTTCGCATGATGTGTCCAAAGTATGAAAGTCGAAGTCTTGTCATCTGAGCTTCTAAAGAAAGCTTAGGTTTGATCTCCTCTAATACCGACTGGTTTGTTCTTCGGGCAGTCCATGGTATACACAGTATTCGCCGCCAGCACCATAATTCAAAGGCATCAATTTTCTTCCTGTCTATCATTTTCACTGTCCAGCTTTCACATCCATATGATGTTATTGAAAATACCATGGCTTGAACAAGTCGAATCTTTGTATGGAGAGAGTTATCTCTGCTCTTGAGAATCTTATCTAGGTCTTTCATAGCCTTTCTGCCAAGAGCAATGCGTGGTCTGATTTCTTGACTGCTTGTTGCTTCTTTATTGATAGTTGTTCCAAGTAGGTTAAAGTTGTTCACAATTTCAATTTCTTCTCCTTCAACGATGAACCTGTTGATTATGCAGGTTGTCATGATCTTTGTCTTCTTTACATTAAGGTGCAGGCCCATTTTGAGACTATGTTCTTTGATTGTGAGAAGCAAATGTTTCAGATCATCTTCACTTTCAGCCAGTAATGTGGTATCATCAGCATAGCGAAGGTTGTTGATGAGTCTTCCACCAATCTTCACACCTCTGTTGTCTTCATACAATCCTGATTCTCTGATGATTTGTTCTGCATATAAATTAAACAGGTAGGGGGAAAGTATGCAGCTTTGTCTTACACCTTTGCTTATTTTAAACCATTCTGTTTCTCCTTGTTCCGTTCGAACTGTTGCTTCTTGATCAATGTACAGATTGCGCAAGAGTACGATCAGGTTTTCTGGTATACCCATGCTTCTTAATGTGGCCCAGAGTTTCTCATGGTTTACACAGTCAAAAGCCTTGCTATAGTCGATAAAGCACAAATAGATATCCTTTTGGTATTCTTTAGTCTTTTCAAGGATCCATCTCACATCCTCAGTGATGTCTCGCGTTCCTCGCCCTTTCCTGAACCCTGCTTGCACTTCAGGTAGTTCTTGTTCCAGGTATGTTTGTAGTCTCTTTTGAATAATCTTCAGTAGAATCTTGCTGGCATGTGGGATCAGAACGATTGTGCGATAATTTCCACAGTCCATTGTATCACCTTTCTTTACTATTGGTATAAACACAGATCTTTTCCAGTCAGTTGGCCATGATGTTGTCTTCCATATTTCTTGGCAGAGCCTTGTAAGTACGGTAACAGCTGCATCAGATTGCTGTAATACTTCTATGGGAATGCTATCAATGCCTGGTGCTTTGTTCTTTGATAAGGCTTTCAATGCTGCTTTAACTTCTTCTTTCATCACCATTGGTTCCCGATCATAAGGTACAGGTTGAAACGACTGTTGGTCCACTTGATCTTTATCATATAAAAATTCTATATTCCTTCCACCTTTTCTTGATCTTCTCAGCATCATTCAACATAGAACCTTGAGCATCTTGTAACATTCCAATTCGAGGCTGGAACTTTTTCTTTAACTCTCGTAGCTTTAGGAAAGCCGATCTTGTTCTTCCTCTAATAGTTTCTGCTTCTATTTCCTTGCATGCATTGTTGTAGTACTTTTCCTTGTCCTGTCTTGCTGCACATTGGAAATCTCTGTTGAGTTCTGTTATTGTCTTTCTTTCTCCTCTGGATTTAGCTTCTCTGCGTTTCTGGGCAATTTTCAGAGTTTCTTCCGTCATCCATTTTGGCCATTTTTTCTTTTTCACCTTTTTTAGAGACTTCTCGCTTTCTTCCAACACAACCTTATTGATGTCATGCCATAACTCTTCTGGAGCTCTGTCATTTGTATCTAAAGCAGCAAATTGATTTTGCAGGCAGTCTTTAAATTCCAGTGGTATATTCTCAAGGTCATATTTTGCTGCATTCATGAGTGGTTTGCTCTTTTTCAACTTTAGCATGAGTTTGCAAACTAGTAGTTGATGATCTGTACTACAGTCAGCTCCGGGTTTTGTCTTTGTTGATGTTATATAACTTTTCCATCGTTGACTTCCACAGATGTAGTCAATTTGATTTCTATACAATCCATTGGGTGAAGTCCATGTGTACAGTCGCCGCTTGTGTTGATGGAAGAAGGTGTTTGAGATGAATAGATCGTTGGTCTTACAGAATTCTATCAGTCTTTCTCCAGCTTCATTTCTGTTGCCAAGTCCAGATTTTCCAACTACTTTGCTTCTTCATTGTTGCCAACCTTTGCGTTCCAGTCACCCATGACTATCAGGATATCCTGTTTACATGTTCTGTCAATTTCAGCTTGTACTTGTTCATAGAACTCTTCAATTTCATTCTCTTCTGCAGCTGCTGTTGGGGCATATACTTGAATTATAATTGTGTTGATAGGCATTCCTCGTAGACGAATAGAGATTAAGCGTTCGCTGACTGCATTGTATTTCATTACAGTTCTTGCAAGTTTCTTTTTTATTATAAATGCAACACCATTTCTTCTTTGTCTTTCATTTCCATCATAGTAGACCATGTGATCATCTGATGCAAAGTGCCTGATGCCAGTCCATTTCAGTTCGCTGACACCCAACAGATCAAGTTGTACACGTTCCATTTCATTCTTGACCACCTCCAACTTCCATTGGTTCATGCTTCGTATGTTCCATGTTCCAATGCGTAAGACATCTTTACAGCTTCGGACTCTCATTTCATGTGCAGCTACATCAGCAGTCAGACGTCTCGAGGGCTTTGATCCAACCACATCATAAATGCTGGCTTTACTCTGAAAAGTCTTCAGCTCTTCCCCAGTAGCTAGTTGAGTGCCTTCCGACCTGGGGGTCTCATCTTCCAGCACTATTGCACAATTTGTTTTGTTGTAACTATCCATTGGGTTTTCATGGCAAGATACAGAAGTAGATTGCCGGGCCTTTCTTCCACGCAGTTTAAGTTTGGTGTTGTTGCCATTGTCACAGAAATGTGATCCTCCGTCGTCAACACTATCCCATTCTGCTGCTGCCCAGATGGGTGGTTTGTCTTGGTCTGGCACCTCAGCTGAGACCTGTCAATCTTGGGAGACCCTGCCAGTAGTTAAACTACCAATAGTTTAGCTCTCAGCATCACTGATGCACACAAGCCCTCACAGCACGACAAGCCGCAAACCAAGTGAGGGATGGAGCTGAGTACATCTGGAATTTCACCTTGAGAATGAATCTCTCAGCTTCCTGAGATCAAGGATGGGGTGTACCCCACCGGACCTCTTGGGAATGAGGAAGTATTTGTAGTAGAATCCATTGTTGATTTCTTCTACTGGCACCTGCTCTATTGCCTGTGCTGTCAGTAGGTACATCAGCTCTGCTATTTTCAAGAGGATAAATTGTGGCAGTCTCGCTGACAGGTTGGGAGCGTTGGCAAAGTGGGAAGATGAAGCAGATGCAGTGTCCCTCCTGGATGATTTGCAGGACCCACTTGTTGGTGGTGATGCATTCCCAGGCAGACAAGAAGGCTGACAGGCACCCCCCATTGGGAGCGTGGCCAGCTGTTTCTTGTCAAAGGAGAGTGTGCTCTTCCCTGACAATGGAATGGCCTGTTTCTTCTGTTTGCATTCCCTCTGGCGATGCATTTGGTGGTAGGGGGCCTGGTACGAATGCTGCCTGTATCGTGGTGACTGCCACTTGAGGTGGGGGTTGTACTTCCTAGAGGAGTAGTATGGCTTGCAGCTGTAGCTCCCCTTCTGAGTGCTGGAATGGCGCTCAAGGCCTTTCTCTGAAAGGGTATACAGGGTGGTGCAGTGCTCCTTCATGTCATTTATGGTGTCGTCGACTTTGCTACTAAAAATGGAGTTTCCTGAGCATGGGGCATCTGCTATCTAGTCATGTGGGTTATTCCATAACCCCAACGCTCGGTGCCAGGTCCACTGCCTAGCTGAGCATTGCCAACGGTCCGGATGGTGGTGTCGAAGGCATCAAAGCCATGCTTACAAGATGATTACTTCATTCGGCAAGGTCCACCAGGGTGGCTGAAGTGGCTGCTTGTGACTTCTGTGGAAGGACTGAGATGGTGCTCCTCAGGTTCCCCATCAGGATGTCCTGTAAAAGGAAGTGCTGAAATTGGCTGGAGCTGCCATGCTGCTGGGGAGTTTCAACATCAGCACAGTGATGGTTGTCGGGGCTCCCCTTGCTGCCGTGATGCTGTCCAGTGAGCTCAGAGGGGGCAGAGCCATACATAGTGGCATGCTCATCACCATGTTTATGTTTATGCAATTTCTTGATCTACCACGTTGGCTGAAGGGCATCAGAGCAGTTTACAATCACAACCGGGAATCTGCTGGCTTCGGTCTGCCAGTGCGGTGAGAGAGGGACCCATTTTGAGGGCACATTCCATGGCATGGGCTCAGCAGTATGCAGCATGTGGTCAGTGGACGGGTCCTGTCCTGTGACGTGCAGTGCAAGCGGTGAGGTGAGCAAGATGGCAGCCAGGTTTGAGAGCATGAGCATTCTTTGAGAGCATGGCTTCTCGATTTTCACGCTTTGGGTGACATTCTGGAACAATGGGGACAGTCCTGCACCTGATGGCTGGCTCCTAGGCACCGGACACACTGGTCATGTATGTTGGTGCTATTCATCTTCCTCCTGCAGCGTGGGCATTTTTTGAAGCCTGGCTTAGGTCTGTTCTTGGAATCTTCTCATCTTCTTATTATAGACAGCAGTGAATTTCTTTCTTCTTTTTTTGAGAGCTGTGTAGTGTGTCTTACTGGCAAGGTAGAAGAAGGAAGACTGGGCTGGCTAGGAGCGGGCCGGTGGCTAGGGCTACTTGCACATACTTAGAAAGGCTTATCCTTTCTGAGCTCTGGAGAGCACTTCTATCTATGGCACCATCGGATGACATCACCAGGTGTGGCTGATGCATCCTGCTTGTCCATGGAGAACTGCAATTCCCTTGGAAGCATAGTTACTATGTGCTTCCACCTAGGAACCAATCACCACCAGGCAGGGGGATCTGCTGTAACCCAGGAAACAGGGGAGGGGTTAGAGATAGGGAGTATTCCTGGAGCAACTTGACCTACAAGTCCAGCCAAAAGGGGTTTAAAAGGTCTGCCTGCCTGCCTCTCCCGAGAGACTCCGGAGGTGGAAGCCCCAGATGGTTTGTCTATTCTGCTCTCTACTGCAGAAGTCATTGAAATGAAATAATCCAGTAAGCTGTGGACTTTCTTTTGAATGTTTGAGGGTTGGTACAAGTGGGAGCTGTGCTTTAGTCACAGTGGTGAGCATACTTCCCTTCCTTACTCTCACCACAGTATTTTGCTAGGTGTTTTGTTTGTTTTTTAAAGTCAGTGCTGACTCCTGGCAACCCTGCAGCCCCTGGGTTTTCTTGGCAAGGTTTGACTGGAAGTAGACTGCCAGGCCTTTTCTTCTAAGGCAATGGAGGGTAAAGTGACTTGCCCAAGGCCACAGAGAGTACCAGTAGGAATTGAACTCTGATCTCTTGGGTACTACCTGAGTCAGTGTTGCTAGTAGTGGCTGGTTATTAAAGGGCTGAGAGAAGGAATTTGTGTCTTACATTTTTGAATGCAGTTTTGTTGAAGTGTGTTGTTCCTGCAGGACAGTGAGAAAGGACATCTAAGCAGAATTTGTTTTGACCAAACTAGAACTAAGAGAGAGACTTATTTATTTACTTATTTTTAATCCTCAGCTCTGTCAGTTTGGGATGCGGGTGCAGCCAGGGCACTGACAGCCCAGGAGCCAAGAGGGGGGAAGGGCTACAGGACTGAAAGGGAAGTTGTGTATTGTAAGAAATAGCTGAGATTACTCAGTGCCAAGCCACTAGTGTAAGGATTCTTTCATGTTTCCTTCTGTTTGCCTTCCTGAGCTGCTTCTGCTCATGATTCATTCATAAAAGACTGCCTCTAGACCTTTTACCGAGGGGTTCTAAATGTGACATTTGTTTGAGAATGGTTCATTTATTTTCTGCAGCTCTTTTTTTGGCGAGGCCAGCAGCCGCCAAGACTTAGGCCCAGATAGGCAGAGCCAGTGCCGCTGCAACTATCAGGTGAACTAAATGGCTGTCTAGAGTGCCAATAGTCTAGCCTTGGACACTGCGGGGCTATTTGTACTTCTGCCTCTCTGATGCCCGATGCTGACTTCCTGTTCGCATGGGGATGGAAATACAAAGAGCCTCACAGCGCTAAAGGTTTAGGTAAGTGCCGTGGGGCTGTTTGAAGCCATTGCTGCCGCTGCAAGTCCTGGAGAGGGGAGGTAGTGGAGGTAGGGACGGTGCAAGGGATGAGGTTCCCCTGGGGTGCCTCCTATCCTTGTAGCAGCCCTAGGCAAAGCACCTGGCTACCCGGCCTAGACTTTGAAAGCTCAAAGCCTTTGTTTAATTTAAGAGTTTGCTTTTATTGGACACTTTCTGTTCCCTGTGTTCACCTGGAGGTATCTTTTTCTTCAGCAAGTTAATAATAAAGCATTCTTCCTCATTATTCTCCTCCCCCAAAATGTGCTCTGGAGCTGGTAGTAGCATGGCAGAATGATGGACTGTCACTGAAGTGCCAGTGCAAGAGTGGAACTAGGAGGTGGACCAGTGCCGGGTGACAGTATGGATTCTTTGTTTTCTTTCAACCTCCCAATTTCCTCACTAAGGCAAAGAAACCTGAGCATGGGACTAGGACAGCTCAAAATCAAACCGTCCCGGTGCATAAGGTGGCTAAAGAAAAGCACCACCAAATAAAAGCTGAGCTGTCAAGCTTATCAGATAAAAAGTCACATAAAATATCTTTGTTCTACTTATTAATACTTTATGTACCGACATATGATTAGCTCATTTTACTGTTTCCATGAATAAAGTCCCAATCTATAACCCAAGTGCACTACTGGAATTGGTTTACTGGAAAACAGAGAAGTCAAAATGCTGAAATGCTCTTCTGTTGAGCTTCAAACTGTGACGGACTGCAACCCTTACGTTTCTTCTTCGGGTCTCTTCTTAATCCAGCTGTTATCTTGCAGCAGAGTTCGCCGTTTGTTATCAGTAATAACCTGTTGACTGCTTCTGGATCCTAGAGTTGCACTTTTGGCTTTATCTAACAGACATAGATGAATAAACATGGGTTAATATAGTAAAGGAAGCTGAAAAAAGGTACACCAACAGTTAATTAATAGTGTATAGTGTAGAAGGCTCATTAATGACTTGAATTAACACAACCCTCTTCAAAAATAACCGCAAGGAAACATCAAAACCAAGATGGCAAAAAGCAATATTAGCTTAAGCTTAACCAGCCAACTATTTCATCACTTGTTTCCTGAGCAATAATGTTTTTTTTGTTCTTTGCAGTGCTGTGTTCCCTTTTAAATGATGTGCATTGGGTACATGTGAGTTAAAAGCGTGACTGTGTGATATGAATTGGGGGAATATGGACTAGATGTGTTTTTGAAGCTTTTTATTCTTTTTTTTATAAGTTTTAACAAATATACAAACATAAAAAACTTGCAAAAGAAAAAAAAAACATAAGAGCTGTAAAGGTAGAAACTCATAAAAAAAAAAAGTATAGGGGGCGGGACAAGATGGCTGACATGCGTTAGTCGCCGTCTGTTCATATTTGCCTTTCTATATAATCTTTGATTACCTTTCTTGATGCCTCGGAAATGAAAGGCAAAGCACTGGGAGCTTCCCAAGTCCACGACGACGGCGGTGACTACGGGGCCAATCGATTCTTTCGAGCGGCCCGTTGGTGCTGGTTCACGTCAGGAGCAGAGCTTGTTGAGGGCTATGGAGGCAGAAGGAGGCCTCTCCTGCCCTTCTGAGCTGCAGGTCACTCTGAGCCCTGACGCCCGAAACCCGCTAGAACAGCCGATAGCGCCAGACGCGGGAGCAGCAGAGGCCGAGTCTCTGGGAACAGAGAGACTTGTTGCCGTAGCGCCGACGTTACCGGAAACTTCGGTGGAGGTGGAGGTTTCCCCCGCTGAATTGCCTGGTGCGGAAAAGATGTCAGCTGCTAGTAGAGAGCCTCCGACGGTCCTGGATACGCTGTCTAGCTTAGGTACTTGTTTTACAGTACCGGTTCAATCTGCTCTTCTTCGTCCTGATGTTGTTACATTGGATACTCTCTGGGATGGTTTAAGATCGTTGGAAACATCCTTTACATCTCATTTTCAAGTTCTGTATGAGGTTTTTCCCTCTTTAGCCCAATTGGTTGTCCAGCAGAAGCAGGAGTTGGTTGATATTTCCTCAAGGGTCGCCCAGATGGAAGTTAAACTTGTGGACGCTGCTACAATCTCAGGTACTGTTGTTAAAGATTTATCTACTATCCATGGGAAAATAGAGATGTTAGAAAACTCAGTCCGCAAGAGAAATCTGCGCTTGTTGAATTTTCCCCACTTACCTGCTTTCTCGCCGAAGGACTTATTTAATACTTATGCTACTTCCATTTTGAAAATTCCTTTGGAATCGGTTCCCCCTTTGGCAAGAGTTTTCTACTTGCTATCATCCAAGCACAAGACCCATGGTGCTTCCTCTCCAGTTCATTCACCTCCAATGGACTCATTGGATCTGACTGGGTTTTTGGAAACTACTGATCCTGCATATTTATTTATTTATTTATTTATTTAACATTTTTATATACCGTCTTTCTACGAATCAAGACAGTTTACATAGAACATTTCAAGGCAGTGTGTTTCAACTGTTTACAAGGAACAAGGTAACAAGGATACATAAGTGAACAAAATGAACTAATTACAATGATCAATGATCAACTATTTACATGTGTGAGTGTATAGAGCTACAATTGGTTGTATTATGGGTTTGAGGGAGCATGGGCGGTAAGGTAGATGTAAGGGTTAGGTATTAGGGTGGTAGGGAAAAATATTCAAGGAAGAGGTGGGTTTTTAACTTCTTTCGAAATTCAGAGTGATTCACACAGTTACGTAGTTCATGAGGAAGGGTATTCCATAGGGATGGAGCAGCTGTTCCTCGCGCAACTTTGCTATTGACGGTTGCCTTCGATTCAGATCGTGACTTTCTTTTGAAGTAGCAATTCAAAGTTAGAAATGTGCCATTTATGGGAGGTGTAGTTAGGATGCTCCCTGATGTATCAAAAGCCACACAGAAACATTGACAACAGTTTCTATTGCTTCAGCCCCAGGTGTCACAGCTTGGTGACCTTTTCTTTCTTAGATATCCTTGTCGTTGCTTAATTAAGTATTAAAGCATCAGTTAGAGTACCAACAAAGTAGCAGTTGTCCACGTGCCAAGACAAAGAACCAAACAAAACCGTGGATCTTGCAGGAAGAACTGTTTATTGATCACAAACCAGCCAGGCCCGACACAGGCCATGTTTCGCAACACCTTCTTCAGGGGCTTATGGCTAAACATACAAATGTTAAAAACAATAAAAATAATAATAATAAATATAACCCATCTATTCACAAATGTAAACCATGTGACAAATATATATAAAAAAATTATATAAAAGAGAGAAATAAGAATAAGCACCGTGACATATAAAGTATTTGAACTATAATAAATAAGTAAAAAAAGGGGTTAAACCAAAATATGAAATATTAAAAAATACACAAAAACTGAACAATAAGTGGAGCACTATAAGCAATACATGCACTGTAACCAATAATGAATATTTATAAATATATACACATATAAAACAATCTATAAATAATCAGTAACATGTGTAAAATTATAAATAAATAAATAGTATCGTATTAGTAACTGTATCATAAAAAGTGAAATAAAAATGCAGGAAAAGAAAACTACAGGAGTGTGACAACAACCAAGGATATTTGAGAATGACCCCAAATGGGGAGAGGGATGAGGGAAAGATTGCGCCACCAATCTTTCCCTCATCCCTCTCCCCATTTGGTTTACATTTGTGAATAGATGGGTTATATTTATTATTATTTTTATTGTTTTTAACATTTGTATGTTTAGCCATAAGCCCCTGAATAAGGTGTTGCGAAACATGGCCTGTGTCGGGCCTGGCTGGTTTGTGATCAATAAACAGTTCTTCCTGCAAGATCCACGGTTTTGTTTGGTTCTTAAAGCATCAGTTATACCTTTTTTGAACCTTCCCATCTAACCCAGTTTATAGCTGCTCGGAGTGCTCTTCTATCTTAGCTTAATTCGGGAGTTAGTAAGTTACAGCACCTTCATGTGTCTATTTCCTTGTAATTTCTTTTCTTTGGAATTGTGACTTGCCTGCCCCTTCTTGCTTGTGGGCTAGTGAATTTTTTCTTTTTTTTTATGAACCCTTATGAGTCAAGGTTTTTTTTATGGTATTATGATTGATTCTTCTTTGTATATTCTTTACTGTAACAAGTTTGTATCTTGTGAGTTAATGTGAAATTGCATAAATAAAAATAATTTTAAAAAAAGTATAATCCTCCAATTGTAGTTACAATACAACTCTTCCTTAGACCCCAAATAAGAGGAGGGCCAGAGTAAAAAAAAAGATGCATGGGGAATCATACAGGAAAAAGAACATGAAAAGGCAATAAGCACACACCCCAGCACTATTATTCACTGTGTTACCTATCCCTGATTGACACTATTCCCTCCCAACCCCACCACAGCAGGCAGTTTCTTGAGGTCCAAGAGCGACCGAAGCTGCTCTGGGTCAAAGAAAATATATTTAACTCCAGCAAAGGAGACATAACATTTACAGGGATATCAAAGGCAGAAACTAGCCCCCAAAGCAGCTGTTTCTTGTCGCATGGTCAAAAATTGACGTCTGTGCTCTTGTGTGGCGCGGCTCACATCTGGAAAAATTCGTATGGAATCACCCAGAAAAGGCACAGAGAGCTTTTTGAAATACAAAGACAATACTTTAAAAGATCAGTTTCAAACACAAAAGTTACCAATAATGTAGATCTAGCCAGGACAGAAAGAGAGGAATTTTCTAGAAAATCTGAAAGGTTATCAGGAACAACTGAGAGAGGTAAATCTTGCCCCATTTTCTTCACCGGTAGAAAATAAGCATGAGTAATTGGAGGAAATGCAGAATCCGAAATATTAAGCACCTCAGACATATATTTCTTAAAGGTGTCTAGAGGAGACATATCTAGAAGTTGCGGAAAATTTAAAATTCTCAAATTTAACCCCCTAAACTTATTTTCAAATTGTTCTAACTTTTGATGAATAGAAAGTTTGTCTAGTCAATCACAGTCTTAGAGTCAGCGACATCCTTGACAATAATGGCCAGTCTCTCATGTGTATCCTTCTCAAAGTTCAAACATTGTGCTGAATTTTGAGCCACAACCTGCACTAGCACTGAGACGTCCGAAGCACATTTGGAGACAGTTGCATCCAGCTTCACCAACATCCCCCATATAGTGATCAACGAAATCTCACCAGTCTTCTCCTGTTGCCTACCAGACAAGAAATTTGGTCGAAGAGGATCCAATTCAACCGGCAAAGCACCAGAAACAGGCTCAGCCACAGCTCAGGGACCACCATGGACTGCACAGCAGAGGCAGAGGGGGCCGGAATCGGCATTGAGCAGGAAGCAGGCCAACCCACTAATCCACTTCCCTCAACAGAGGTCAGTTGCTCGATGTCAGTGGAGCCTGACACCACAGGCTCCGACTCCAGAGGGACGTTCAAACATGGCTGCAGGCTAGATGAAAACTGCTCAGCTGCGGTCACCTCCCCATCAGTAAGCTGCAGCAACGAGGCCTCCAAAGCAGCCTTCTCTAGCGCCAGGGCTTTTAGGAGGAGCATGTCTATCTGCTGTTGTCCAGCCGCTGGGGAAACACCCTTTGCCGGCTTGGCTCCAGGGTTCCCTCGCCATCTAGGAGGCATCTCAGGAAACTTGAAGGAATAGAGATTGAAAACGCCACACTCCTAGAGCGCCGCCATCTTGACTCCGCCCCTCCAGCTCCCGAGTTTTTCAAAGCTTTTTATTCTTATGGAGAATCCGACAGGGTCAACTACTGCTGGTGCTCCGGCAGGCCAGGTGTTAGCCCTAGGAATTTTTTCCACCAGATTTCGTATTGATAATGCATCAGGCTTATTGCTTGCGACAGCAGGATCCATCACCGCTGGCACAATCAGTTTCAGACAAGCTGGTAAGTGGGCTAGTGAGACCTCTTAAAAGGTCATGGTCTTTGGAGGATCAGCATTTGGTCTCAGATTGGCCAGATGCAGATGATATTGAGTTAGATCCAGATTTAGGAATGGAGGATCTTGAGGAAGGTGAGATTCAGGAGCCTGAAGATCAGGCAAGGATTATAAGAGTTTTTCGGAGAGAGGAGTTGACAGCGCTTATTACGGAGTCCCTTCAGGCTCTCAATCTTTCTTCATTCCAACCAATGGAGGAGGAGGGTTTGGAGGATCCTCTTATCCAAGCAGTGCGTCAAACTCAAGCTGTGTTCCCGGTGCATGGAGTAGTTAAACAAATGATCCAAGGTAAATGGGATTTGCCAGAGGCTTGTTTGCAGGGCGTTAGGTCTATGAATCGGCTTTACCCCTTGGTTGATCAAGAGAGGGAGATGTTTCATTCTCCACGTATAGATGCAGCAGTTTCCGGGGTCACAAGGAAGACAACCATTCCGGTAGAAGCAGCGCGGCTTTCAAAGATGCGCAGGATAGGAAGGTGGATGGTTTGTTGAACCAAGCTTTTGAGGCTAATGCTCTGTCGCTGCAAGCTTCTATTTGCGGGGCTTGGGTAGCGAGAGCTTGTCTAAGGTGGTTGCAGTGCTTACATTAGCTGACACTGCAAACACAGGAGCGTTTAGCTGATGTGGCACGGCTCAAGTCAGGGTCAGCTTACTTAGCAGACATTCACTATGATTTAATCAGAGCTTTAGCAAATTGTATGGCTTCATTGGTTGCCGCACGTCGTTATCGATGGTTAAGAAATTGGGCGGCGGATGGTTCCTCCAAGTCTCATCTTAGTAAACTTCCTTTTAAAGGGAAGTTGTTGTTTGGAGAGGATCTTGACAAATTGGTCAAGGATTTGGGGGAATCAAAAGGCGGACGTTTGCTGGAGGATAAGCCAAAGCAAGGTCGTTCTCAACCAGCTGTGCGAGGTCAGTTTCGGGACTTCAGGCGGTTTCGTACCTCACAGTTTGGAGGTTTTCAAAGAGGAAGATTTTCTTCATGAGGTCAAGGTTTTCAGGGCTTTCGAGGGGTGGGCAGAGGATTTGCTAGTTCATCTGCCGCAGCACTTAGAAAGTCACAATGAAGCAAGGTGGGCCCGGGCAGGTATTCAGCTGGTTGGGTGTCGGCTTCAAACATTTTTCCAGCCTGGGTCCAGATAACATCCAATCAGTGGATGTTAGAGGTCATTCGCAAAGGCTATGCCCTCAAATTTGGTTATCTGATAGTAGACTCTTTTGTTCTCTCTGCTTTGTCAATAGAACACTGGGGACTGATGGGAGAGACCAGCGGAATGCTTCCAGTGATGTCACGATTCTGAAAGATCCATTCTCCATGCTGCAGGAGGAGGTACACAACCCAGCGGTGAGGGACTGAACTGGAGTTCCTCAAGGAACAAAAATTAGCAGGTAAGTCTAATTTCTCTTTTGTTCTTCTGGCAGTCCATGGTATACGCAGTATTCGCCGCCAGCACCATAATTCAAAGGCATCGATTTTCTTCCTGTCTATCTTTTTCACTGTCCAGCTTTTGCATCCATATGATGTTATTGAAAATACAATGGCTTGAATGAGTCAAATCTTTGTATGGAGAGAGACATCTCTGCTCTTGAGAATCTTGTCTAGGTCTTTCATAGCCATTCTGTCAAGAGCAATGTGTCGTCGGATTTCTTGACTGCTTGTTGCTTCTTTATTGATAGTTGATCCAAGTAGATTAAAGTTGTCCACGATTTCAATTTCTTCTCCATCAACAATGAGCTTATTGATTTTGCCAGTTGTCATGATCTTTGTCTTCTTTACATAAAGGTGCAAGCCCATTTTAAGACTATGTTCCTTGATCGTGAGAAGCAAATGTTTCAGATCATCTTCACTTTCAGCCAATAATGTGGTATCATCAGCATAGGAAAGGTTATTGATGAGTCTTCCACCAATCTTCACACCTCTGTTGTCTTCATACAATCCTGCTTCTCTGATGATTTGTTCTGCATAGAAATTAAACAGGTAGGGGGGAAGTATGCAGCCTTGTCATACACCTTTGCTTATTTTAAACCATTCTGTTTCTCCTTATTCTGTTTGAACTGTTGCTTCTTGATCAATGTACAGATTGTACAAGAGAACGATCAGGTGTTCTGGTATACCCATGTTTCTTAATGTGCCCCAGAGTTTCTCATGGTTTACACAGTCAAAAGCCTTGCTGTAGTAAATAAAGCACAAATAGATATCCTTTTTGTATTCTTTAGTCTTTTCAAGTATCCATCTCACATCCGCGGTGATGTCTCTCGTTCCTCGCCCTTTCCTGAACCCTGCTTGCACTTCAGGTAGTTCTTGTTCCAAGTATGGTTGTAGTCTCTGTTGAATAATCTCCAGTAAAATCTTGCTGGCATGTGGGATCAGAGCGATTGTGCGATAATTTCCACAGTTAGTTGGATCACCTTTCTGTAGTATTGGTATAAACAAAGATCTTTTCCAGTCAGTTGACCATGATATTGTCTTCCAAATTTCTTGGCAGAACCTTGTACGTATGGTAACAGCTGCATCAGATTGCTGTAATACTTCTATGGGAATGCCATCAATGCCTGGTCCTTTGTTCTTTGATAAGGCTTTCAATGCTGCTTCTACTTCTTCTTTCTTCACCAATGGTTCCAGATCATAAGGTACAGGTTGAAACAGCTGTTGGTCCACTTGATCTTTATCATATAAAAACTCTGTATATTATTTCCACCTTTTTTGATCTTCTCAGCATCATTCAACATAGAACCTTGAGCATTCTGTAACATTCCAATTCGAGGCTGGAATTTTTTCTTCAACTCTCGTAGCTTTAGAAAAGCTGATCTTGTTCTTCCTCTAATAGTTTCTGCTTCTATTTCCTTGCATGTGTCATTGTAGCACTTTTCCTTGTCCTGTCTTGCTGCACGTTGGAAATCTCTGTTGAGTTCTGAGATTGTCTTTCTTTCTCCTCTGGCTTTAGCTTCTCTGCATTTCTGGGCAATTTTCAGAGTTTCTTCCATCATCCATTTTGGCCGTTTTTGCTTTTTCACATTTGTAGAGACTTCTTGCTTTCTTCAAACACAACCTTATAACTCTTCTGGAGCTCTTTCATTTGTATCTAAAGCAGCAAATCGATTTTGCAGGCAGTCTTTAAATTCCAGTGGTTTATTCTCAAGGTCATATTTTGCTACATTCATGAGTGGCTTGCTCTTTTTCAACTTTAGCTTGAGTTTGCATACTAATAGTTGGTGATCTGTACCACAGTCAGTTCCAGGTTTTGTCTTTGATGTTATAGAGCTTTTCCATTGTTGACATCCGCAAATGTAGTCAATTTGATTTTTGTACAATCCATTGGGTGAAGTGAAGTCCATGTACAGTTGCCGCTTTTGTTGCTGGAAGAAGGTGTTTGAGATGAATAGATCGTTGGTCTTGTAGAATTCTATTAGTCTTTCTCCAGCTTCATTTCTGTTGCCAAATCCATATTTTCCAACCACTTTGCCCTTCTTCTTTGTTGCCAACATTTGCATTCCAGTCACCCATGACTATTAGGATATCCTGTTTGCATGTTCTGTCAATTTCAGCTTGTACTTGTTCATAGAACTCATCAATTTCATCCTCTTCTGCAGCTGTTGTTGGGGCATATACTTGAATTATAGTTGTGTTGATAAGCATTCCTTGTAGACAAATAGAGATTAAGCGTTCACTGGCTGCATTGTATTTTATTTCAGTTCTTGCAAGTTTCTTCTTTATTATAAATGTAACACCATTTGTCTTTCATTTCCAGCATAGCAGACCATGTGATCATCTGATGCAAAGTGCCCGATGCCAGTCCGTTTCAGTTTGCTGACACCCAACAGATCAAGTTGTACATGTTCCATTTCATTCTTGACCACCTCCAACTTTCCATAGTTCATGCTTCATACGTTCCATGTCATGTAAGACATCTGTACATCTTCTGACTCTCATTTCATGCACAGCTACATCAGCAGTCAGACGTCCTGAGGGCTTTGATCCAATCACATCATAAATGCTGGCTTTACTCTGAAAAGTCTTCAACTCCTCCCCAGTAGCTAGTTGAGTGCCAACTTGGGGCTCTCATCTTCCAGCACTATAGGGCAATTTGTTTTGTTGTGACTATCCATTGGGTTTTCATGGCAAGATACAGAAGTAGATTTCCAGGCCTTTCCTCCACGCAGTTTAAGTTTAGTGTTGTTGCCATTGTCACAGAAATGTGATCCTCCGCCGCCAACACTGCCCCATTCTGCTGCTGCCCAGATGGGTGGTTTTTCTTGGTCTGGCACCTCAGCTGAGACCTATCCATCTTGGGAGACCCTGCCAGTAGTTAAACCACTGATAGCTTAGCCCTCAGCTTCACTGATGCACACAAGCCCTGACAGCACAACAAGCTACAATCCAAGTGAGTCGTGGTATATCCCAGGCATCGGTCCTGGGTCCAATTTTGTTCAATATTTTCATAGGTAATATTGGGAAGAGCTAGAAGGAAAAGTTTTTGTTTTTGTGAATGACTCAAAGATCTGCAACACAGTGAGCAGCATGAGAAGGTAGACAAAAATAAGAAATGATCTGAAAAACTAGGGGAGTGGTTGAATGCTCAGCAGTTCTGTTTCATTACAGAAATCCAAATGAACTGTATGTGATTGGAGGGGGTGGGGGGAGAAGAGAGACTGATATGCATGGCCCAGTACAGAGATTTCAGAGTGAATGTCTGATCTCAGAGTAGCCTATCTGCATGATAGGGTAGAAGCTAGTGCCAGAGGGGTGTTGGGCTGCATAGAGAGAAGAATATCCAGCACAGAAAGGGAAGTGATAAATACCCCTTTATAAGCCATTGAGGAGGCCTCGCTTAGCTGGTTTTTAAAATATCGGGCCCAGTATGCTAAGCTCCTAAGGTTTCTCAATTTGTCCTCTATTTTCAATCAAATATAGGAGCCTACATTTTCTGCCAAAACGCACCTATATTCAGGAGCTTAAAGTTATGCTACTAAATTTATGCCTGCCATTCATTTGTCTAGATTTGAGCTTAATTGAGGGTACTGCACTATCTTCGGCGATGTCATTGGTTGTGAGGGGGAAGGATAGTACTGCACTGCCATTGGCGATACCATCTGGGAGGTGGGACGGTATGAAATTGTCATAAGGGATCGGTATTGTTGTATTTTGGGGGGGGGGGGGGTTGATGCATGTAACGAGGGTTCCCATGCTGCCCCATCAGATAACAGGGATGCACCCACGTTATCTACCGATGCATGGGTAACCCAGGGCTGCCTTTTCTGCCCTTCAGTTGCTTAAAACCTACAGGAGGCAAGCCCCGAGACACCTTCAGGAGGCTGGTAATTTTTGGTGCTTAGGTATGCGCTCCAGCTCTAGGAAAATTTAAAGGGTTCAAAGGTCTTGTATCAGCTGTAGTGAGATTGGTTAACTCTGAATTACATAGAACAAGGGTTCCCAAATCTGCCTCCCAGCCGGTCAGGTTTTCTGGATATCCATAGAATATGCAGGAGAGAGATCCCTCTCTTGCATGTTCATTGTGGATATCCGAAAAACCTGATCAGCTGGGGAGGCCACAGGACAGGGTTGGGAACCCCTGACATAGAGATTACTGAGCCCTGTGATATAATGTACTATGTTCAGAATAAAAGCAGACAAAAAGAATACTTGAACCAAACTTTTATTTTACTCTCAAGAACAAGAAACAGCTCACAAAGAAAATAATACTTCAAAAACACTGACTTCAGTAAAATGGCCAAGTACCTAAAGAAGGAGGTGGCAGGATGGGAGGAGGTAAGGGAAGTGGAATTGCAGTGGGCTAAACTAAAGGAGGCAATAAAAGGGGCAACAGATACATATGTAAGGAAACTAAATAAAAACAAGAGGAAAAGGAAACCTATTTGGTTCTCCAAAGAAGTGGCTGCACAAATAAATGCAAAAAACACAGCTTCCACAAAATTCAGAAGCTCACAAACAGAGAAACACAGAAAAGAATACAGGATCAAACTAAAAGAGACAAAAAGAGAAATAAAGATAGTGAAATCAAAGGCAGAAGAAAAATGGCTAAATATCTGAAGTATGGCGACAAAACGTTCTTCGGGTATATTCGGGAGAGGAGGAAAATCAGAAGTGGAATTGCAGGACTCAAAAGTGCTGGAAATGGATTTGTGGAAAGTGACATTGATAAAGCAAAAATGCTAAACAAATACTTCTGCTCTGTTTTTACTAAAGAAAATCCCGGAGAAGGACCACCTGTGATTGACAAAGATACAAATGGGAATGGAGTAGATACCACACCATTCACAGAAGATGATGTGTTAGAACAGCTTGCAAAACTGAAAGTGGAAAAGGTCATGGGACCGGATGGGATACATCCCAGGATACTAAAAGAACTCAGAGTGGTTCTTGCAGGGCCATTAAAGGATGTTTTTAATAGATCCATAGAGACAGGAGAAGTTCCACAGGACTGGAGAAGGACTGATATGGTACCTCTTCACAAAAGTGGTTGTCGTGAAGAAGTGACAAACTATAGGCCAGTAAGCCTTACCTCGGTGTTGGGAAAAGTAATGGAGGCACTCCTGAAAGAGCTAAGAGTTGACTTCCTCGAAACCAACAGGTTGCATGATCCGAGGCAACATGGTTTTACCAAAGAACTTCTTGACAAAAAAAATCAGATTGAGTTCTTTCACTGAGTGACCAGAGAACTTGATCAAGGGCATGTGATGGATGTGATTTACCTAGATTTCAGCAAAGCATTTGATACTGTTCCTCATCGAAGGCTTATCAATAAACTCAACAGCTTGCGGATGGGTCCCAAGGTGCTGACCTGGATCAGAAATTGATTGACTGACAGATGACAGAAGGTGATGGTAAATGGAACTCACTCAGATGAAAGGAAGGTAATTAGCTGCGTGCCCCAGGGTTCATTCCTGGAACCAGTACTGTTCAATGTATTTGTGAGTGATATTGCTGAAGGACTGAATGGAAAAGTCCATCTTTTTGCAGATGACATGAAAATTTGCAACGGAGTGGACTCCCCTGAGGGAGTGGATAACATGAGGAAAGAACTACAAAAGCTGGAAGAATGGTCTAATGCTTAATGCTTGGCAATTAAGATTTAATGTGAAGAAGTGCAGTGTCATGCACTTAGGAAGCAGAAATCCAAGGGAATTATATGTGTTAGGGGGCGAGAGGTTGGTGTGCACAGACCAGGAGAAGGACCTCGGAGTGATTGTTTTTGAGGATCTCAAAGTGGCGAAACAGTGTGACAAGGCAGTGGCAAAAGGCAGAAGGATGCTGGGTTGCATACAGAGAGGAATTACCAGCAGAAAGGGAGAGGTACTAATGCCACTGTACAAGTCACTGGTGAGGCCTCACTTGGAAAATTGTGTCCAGTTCTGGAGAACGTATCTTGCAAAGGATATAAAAAGGCTGGAAACAGTTCAGAGGAAGGCACCAAAATGATTTGGAGCCTGCACCAGAAGACTTATGAGAAGAGACTTGAAGACCTAAATATGTACACTCTGGAGGAGAGGAGGGACAGGGGAGATATGATACAGACCTTCAAATACTTAAAGAGTATTAATGAACAAATAAACCTCTTCCAAAAATGAGGAAGCTGTAAAAATAGAGGGCATAACATGAAGCTTCAAGGGGGTAAACTGAAAGGCAATGTCAGGAAATACTTCTTCACTGAAAGGGTGGTGGATGCTTGGAATGCCCTCCCGATGGAAGGACAGCGACAGAATTCAAAATGGCATGGGACAGACACTGTGGATCCCTTTATAGCAACAGGATAAAATCAAAATAAACATAACTATCTCTTATATATGAACAAATAGGGTGACCTACACAGAGTGGTGGGTACACCCCTTAACAAAGGCATGGGGAGGGGTGACCTGCACGGAGCGGCAGGTGTACCTACTCTTGCCGCCTTGCTGGGCAGACTAGATGGACCATACTGTTCTTTGTCTGCCTTCCATATACTATGTTATATTTATCAAAGCAAACCAAAGAGAGAAATAGAATTGTTAAATAACAAAATCTTCCAAAATAAATCAGTAATTAAGGTAAACTGGTAGTATATATAAATAAATACATTTGCATTGCCGACTGACAACATAAACCAAAGCAAGTTTGTTTGGTTTTTTTTAAAACTCGGGTAAAGAAGTCAAATTGTTAACTGAAACCCAATGATTTATGAGAATATTGCACAAGTACTATAAATTTTGTTTGGATCCAGATACAAGCCCAGTCCCATCCAAATACATGATGCCTTTTCCTGCTAGTTTAAAAAAAAACAAAGACTTTCTTTTAGTTATGGTTAGATCTTTTGGCTTGGATAGCAGTTGAATTTGATCTCTGGCAGTTGCAAGGTTCTACCTTTTCCCAAGCAAACCTCAAAGTTGCAGAATTTTCAGGAAAGAATAGAATTCTTTACATCTGAATTCTGTCCTAAAGCTGAGGCAGACTAAATCCTTGCTGTTTTTTTTAAGTCTGAATCCAAAGCCACTCTGATACACACAGTAAAGGGTGGTATATCAAGTGCCTAAAACCATAAACCATAAAGGCTTGGAACTCTGTAGTGTTGCTGGATTTAAGAAAGGTTTGGACAAGTTCCTGAAGGAAAGGTCCATAAACCTTTATTAAAGAGGACCCAGGAAATCCATTGCTTGCCCCAGGACAGGCATTGTGGAGCCTGTGTGCCTTTTTGGGATCCTGCCAGATGCTTGTGACCTTGATTGACCACTGTTGGAGATAGGATGCCTGGCTTAATGGACCTTGGTCTGACCCAGTATAGCATTTCTTATGCTCTGGAGGAGAGTTGAAGCCCAACATCTTTTCTCTTCCAAAACTAGGAGCAGCCTCTTGATGCTTTTTAGCCAGAATCTGGCTAGCAACTGCCTGCCCCTATTCAACAAACATGAGTAGATTTCAGTCAGTCACAAACAGCTGCAGTCTGATGCAAGAGCAAACCCTCCTGTTCCTAAATAAGTCGGTCCAGAGCTTCTTGGCAGCTTTTAAAGTTGTGTTCATTGTAATCCAACAGTTGCATCTGCATTTGTCAGATGCTTGCATATCTAAATTATGGGACTCTGATGCCAATTTCAGTGTACTGGCTCATCTATGGTTTTACTTTTAATGCCTCATATTTGTCAATCTGCCTGCCTCTCTGTCGACCTCTTACCCTTGCCATTGCCGTTGCCATCTGCCTGAGTCTTTGTACTAGTTATTGGTGCAAGCCAAGCTCCAAAACAAAGGGACTTTGCCTCCAGTTTCAACTCCCTTCTGCAATCAGTATGTACCCTGGAGAAAAGCCTGCATGGTCAGTGATAGCAGAGAAGGGTCACAAAATGTTATTGAAGGCACAGTGAGAGTGCCATATCTTTCAACCTCTGTAGTTTGCACTCACAACAGTTTCTGGGATATTTACTTCATGATGATCAAGATCTGTGGGTACACTGACTTCTTGTAGAAGAACCTCAAGCATCATTGCATAAAATCATAAGAAAGGAGCATCACTGTAGAGGCGGGTGTAGCTAGCAGTATTTCTGAAGTTGTGACTACACCTATCCCTTAGTTTTCAACAAGAAATTTAACATCAATCTTTGATCTGACATGTATTTTTAAAAAATGGGTCTGAAAGAACACAACCAAGATGTTATCGATTTTCAAGGCTAGAGAAGGCCACTTCTCATGTGTCACAACAGCCCTCCAGCGTTCCAGTGTGACATTAAGGAGCCAGTCACACCCTAGCAGCTATTAATGTGAGTCAAGTGACATCATATTATAAAGGGACAACCTCAAATGCACAAGTCACAGAAAATTCAGAAGGGCTTGTCTACAAGAAATGTAGGTTGCACTGAAAGCGATTCTTCAGAAACTACTATGATCAGTGTTAACACGGGAGGGAGAATGCTGCTCGTCCTTCCTTACAGTGCTTTCAGGAGCAGAAAGTAATCTTCTAATTGGCCTTACCATTTCCAAGTGATCTGTTAGCGCTAGCAAGTGACATCTTGTTCAGTGCTGTGTCTCTGAGATCTATAAAGATATATTAAAGAAAATGTATCAATGATGACAAAAATCATAGGAGGAAAATATTGTTATGCTTAGGTTGTTGCTCCCAGCAGGTCGTCATTTAGGAACCATTTTACCTTTCAATAACTACATTAACAATTATAGGAAAGCAACGTTTGTTCAATGGGAAACCTTAAATAAGACCAACAGGAATTCACCATAGTTTCCTGTGCCCATTTCCCTTCAGTTCTCAATTAAATTCTAAGGGTCCCTCTTACTAAAGTGCATTAAGTTTTTGCACTTAGTTTTAGTGCTAAATGTGTGCTAATATGTGTTAAGTACAAATCCCCCATGGTAACTGTCAAGGGCATGCCCAGCATGTTCCCAGTAGTTAACATGTGGATCTGTGCGAATGACGCAGTTACTGCAGATGCATCTAACTCTGCCTACGGAGATGATGTTCGTTGCATCCACGCTAATTGCAACATTGGTAGCATGCGATATGTCCTTCGCACAAACTGCAATGTTTCTCCACACCTACATTCTGCCCCCAACCCGCCCATTCACCACCTCAGTGTGTGATAGGCAATCGGCACATGAATCAGGGCACAATAATATCATCTCCTGTGGTTAAGAGTTACTGTGGGCCCTTGTGGACAGTTGCCACATGCAAAAACTTGCTGAAACTGCTTTGCACACTTTAGTAAAAGGATCACTATGTGACATCTTAATGTACCAGTATTTCAGGTTCGTACTGTGTCAGTGCAAGTCAGAATTCTTAGCAGTTTTACATTTTTAACCCCTGTTTGAGCAAAGTGTATTGTTTAGTGTGATCACAAACTTTGGTAGTATAGTGAATATTCTGCTGAGTTAACCATGGTTCCATATTGTATGTACTAAGCCGCCTTCCCCAATATTATTTACAACATAGTATTTCACTACCTTGAATATTGTTCATCTATAGTATGATTTGTGGTTTTGTCAAATTATGCAAGATCACTAGGAATGTAGGGCCCGATTTTCATTTAGGCAGGTTATACACCATGACCACTTTCGGTGGTCCCATTCCCTCTGCCTCTCCCCTGCTTTCTTCCTCCCCCATCCCAGTCGTTCCCTTCCTTCATTATCTTAGCATCACCCTGGACTCTGCACTATCATTTCATGAACACATCTCCTCCGTGGTTCAGCGCTCTTTCATCTCCTTGAGACAAATCTGCCATCCATCCTTTTCTCCCCATTTCCTCCCTGACCACTCTGCTCATTTCCCTTGTTCTGTCACGCCTGGATTATTGTAACATCTCTTTTGCCAGTCTCCCTCAATACCAATTGCGCAGGCTCCAACTCATCCAGAACACCGCCTCCCGGATCCTCACTCACGCTACTTGTTTTGATCATATCACTCCTCTTCTCATCAACCTTCACTGGCTTCCTGTGCCCTTTCGGATCCAGTTCAAAGTTCTCACCTTCTTCCACAAAGTTATCCACACTGGTGTCCCTCACTACCTTTCCGACCTGATTCACCTTCATATCTCCCAACGCTCTCTCAGATCAATTCACGCCAACCACATGTTCCTCCCCTCCCCTGCCCACCTAGAATCCACTCGCTCTGCTGCATTTTTCTTCC
Organism: Ichthyophis bannanicus; assembly: GCA_033557465.1. NCBI lineage: Eukaryota > Metazoa > Chordata > Amphibia > Gymnophiona > Ichthyophiidae > Ichthyophis > Ichthyophis bannanicus. The sequence goes on from CM066035.1 coordinate 397,547,636, forward strand.
TTGGCCCCAAGCTTTGGAATTCGCTCCCCCCTGCCCAGGAGTGGAGGAGTAGCCTAGTGGTTAGAACACTGGCTTGGTAACCAAGCAACCAGGGTTCAATTCCCACTAGCACTCCTTGTGGCCTTGGGCAAGTCACTTAACCCTCCATTACCTCAGAAGAAAGGCCTGGCAATCTACTTCTGGTGACACTGCCAAGAAAACCAAGGAGCTTCTGGGTCACCAGGAGTCAGGACTGACTCAAAGGCACACATTGCATTGCCCTCTGCCTTGAACTCTCCTTTCTCAAATTTAAATCTGGCCTGAAGACTCATCTCTTCTGTGCCACCTTCATCCTGCCCCCCCCCCCTTAGTCTCCTGAGTGATTTGTCTTCCTCTGTTTGTCCATTCTCTGAATTTCAAGCTTGTCTCTCGCCTTTTCTCTATTTTTGATTCTATCCCTTTCCTGTCACATCAGTGGAGTTCTGTTTCCTTGTCCTGCAGTCAATTTATATTGTAAATCGCCCTGATGCCTCGGTGTGGGCGGTATATAAAGAAATGAATAAAGATAAAGATAAAGACCCCCTTAACCTGGATTTTCATTTCCGCAGCGACGGAAATGAAAATCCGGGTCACACGGCACAGGCTGGCAGATGCCGAGACTAAGTGGATAGCAGCAGTTTTTCAGTGCTGCCCGTTTAGCCCCAGAGCCTTAAAGATAGGCGAGGGCTTTCCTCACCTATCTTTAAGGCGTAGAACACTAAGCAAGCAGCATCGAAAATTGCTGCTACCCACTTAGTGCCATTTCCCGCCTCCGCTCCACCCCGGAATGCCCCAAACACACCCCAATGTTAAGCGAATAGCATCTGGGCGCGTTACGGACTTAACCGGGATTTTCCAAAGGCACTACCCATGTAGATGCCTTTGGAAAATCCCGGTTAAGGCATTTACACGGGTAACATGGGCTATTACCTGTGTAACTGCCTTCAAAAATCGGGCCCGTAAGCTCTTAATTATTTCATTTAAAGAAGTCATAGTTGAGCTCATTTTAGTAAGTAGCAATATGAATGTACCTGGAAAAGGTAATCTTCCAAGCGTACTACACTAATATCATGAGTTCTTCTCCCTCTTTGCAGAACAGGGTGGAAGGAGGCAGGGAGAAAAAATTGGTGCAGAACTTTCATTTTGTGTACTTTTTCCATGCGCACATACGTTTGCTTCAAAACAAGGAAAATAATATTGAGCGGAAAGAGCAGCCTTATTCTAAGGCTCGACCGATTTTTATAAAGGGAGGTGCCCCTTTTGAACATAAGAAAAGTCATGCTGAGTCAGACCAAGGTCCATCGAGCCCAGCATCCTGACTCTAACAGTGACCAGTCCAGGTCACAAGCACCCAGCAGATCCTAAAAAATAGATCTTTTCCCACAAGTCATTTCCATGGATGAGCAAACATTCTCTGAACTAATACATTTCTATGGATGTTTTCTCTAGGAGCTTGTCCAATCCTCTTATGAATCCTGCTATGGTTGTTGCCTGGACCACATTCTTTAGCAACAGCTACCACAGTTTAATTATGTGCTGCATAAAAAAGAACTCTGAAAACAAATTGTAGAATCTGCTGCTCATTAATTTCATGGAGTGTCCTCCTGTTTTTGCATTTCATAGGTTAAACAACCATTCCCTATGTAACCGTTCCACCCCATCCAGGGCCATACCGAGCCATAACTGCGCCCTGTGTGACTTGCAAACTTGCCACCCCCACCAATGACATCAGGCTTGTCATTTGCCCCTATCCCCCCATTTTCAGAATCTCCCCTCTTATGCCACCTCCTCATGTCCAGTCGGCTGCCCCCATTCTGCCTGCCCTTACCCTGCCAACACTTTTCTTATTCCCTTGATGGGGACACCGGACCTCCAAAAAAAATAAGGGTCCTTCTGATTCCATACTTACAAGGTTGGTCTGGTCCCTCCCTCCCTCCTCTGATGCGAGCATACATCAGAGGAGGGAGAGACCAGCCCAGCCATGCAAGCATGGAGTTGTTTTTTTTTAAATTGGCGGTCCGTCAAGGGAACAGGGAAAAGTGGTGGCAGAGTAAGGGCAGGCTGGGAAAGCAGTGTGGAGGGGAGCTGAGACTGGGGGTTGGCGCCCCTATTTTTTTGCAGGCACGGGCCTAGGCACAAGACTGACCCCAACTTTTATCATATCCATTTTAAGCGGTCTTTGAAAATGGTATTGCAGACCCAAGTGAATACTGCATCCGGTCTCAAAGTTGTCCCTTAATCAAATGCTTAAAAACTGCACAAAACAATATCTGCGTGACATGGGATAGGAGGCAGTGTACTGTTGTGGATCAGGAACTGGTTAAAAAATAGAAAGCAGAGGGTAGGGCTAAATGGCCAATTTTCCCAATGGAGAGAGCTGAATAATGAAGTACCCGAAGTTTCTGTGCTGGGCCTGCTGCTTTTTAATATATTCGTAAATGACCTGGAAATGGGAATAAATAATGAGGTGATCAAATTTCCAGATGACACAAAATTATTCAAAGTCAAAATGCAAGAGGATTGTGAAAATTGCAAGAGGACCTTGATAAATGGAAGACTGGATGTCCAAAAGGCAGATGAAATTTAATGCACCTAGGAAAGAACAACCTAAACTATTGTTACACAATGCAGGATTCCACATTAGGAACCACAACCCAGGAAAAAGATTTAGGTGTCATCGTAGATAGCACGTTGAAACCCTCCACCCAGTGTGCAGCGGCAGTCAAAAAAGCAAATAGAATGCTAGGAATCATAAGGAAAGGAATAGAGAATAAAACTAAGGATATTATAATGCCTCTGTATAGTTCCATGGTGCAACCGCACCTTGAATATTGTGTGTAATTCTGGTTGCCATGTCTTAAAAAGGATATGGCAGAATTAGAAAAAGTACAGAGAAGAGCCACCAAAATGGTAAAAGAGATAAAAGGATACCCCTATGAGCAAAGGCTTAAAAGGTTAGAGCTTTTCAGCTTGGGGGGAGATATGATAGAGGTCTATAAATTAATGAATGGAATAGAACAGGTTAACGTAGATCGGTTGTTTATGCTATCAAAAATTAAAAAGACTAGGGGACATGCAATGAAGCTACAATGTAACCCATTTAAGACTAATAAGAGAAAATATTTTCTCTCTCACCATGTAATCAAACTCTGAAATTTATTACCAGAGGATGTAGTGAAGGCTTTTAGTGTGGCTGGGTTTAGAAACATAGAAATATGATGACAGCAAAAGACCACATGGCCTATCTAGTCTGTCCTTCCATAACAACAACTACAACAGTCCCCTTTTTACCTTTAGAGATTCTCTGTGTTTGTCCCATGCTTTTTTGAATTCAGTTACTGTCCTCATCTCTACCACCTCCACTGGGAGACTATTCCACGGATCCACTACTCTTTCCGTAAAGAAATATTTCCGCATATCACTCCTGAATCTATCTCCCTTCACCCTCATCCCATGTCCCCTCGTAGCAGAACTTGCTTTCAATTGCCACGGAGGTATTTAAACATCTCAATCATATCACCTCTATCCCGCCTTTCCTCTAAGGTGTACATATTAAGATTCTTCAGTCTGTCCTCATATGCTTTATAATGAAGACCACTAATCATTTTAGTAGCCACACTCTGCACCGACTCCATCCTGTTCACATCTTTTTGAATGTGCGGTCTCCAGAATTGCACACTATACTCCAAATGAGGTCGCACCAAAGACTTATACAGAGGCATTATCACCTCCTTTTTTCTGCTAGCCATTCCTCTCCGTATGCACCCAAGCATCCTTCTAGCTTTTGCCGTCGCCTTTTCTACCTGTTTAGCTACTTTAAGATCATCAGACACAACCATGCCTAGATCCCGCTCTTCTTTAGTGGACAAAAGTACTTCACCCCCTATACTATATTGCTCCCTTGGATTGCTGCAGCCCAAATGCATGACCTTACATTCTTTAACATTAAATCCCAGCTGCCAAATTCTAGACCATTCTTCAAGCTTAGCTAGATCCCTCCTCATGTTATCTACACCTTCCTGGGTGTCTACTCTATTGCAGATTTTGGTATCATCCACAAAGAGGCAAACCTTACCTGAAAGCCCTTCCACTATATCACTAACAAAGATGTTAAAAAGTATCGGACCAAGGACAGATCCCTGAGGCACACCACTGATAACATCCTTCTACTCAGAATGAGCTCCATTTACTTGTACTCTTTGTCGCCTCCCACCCAACCAATTTCTAACCCAAGCAGTAACTTTAGGGTCCATCCCTAGGGTGCTCAGTTTGTTTATAAGTCGCCTGTGAGGAACAGTGTCAAAGGCTTTACTGAAATCTAAATATACCACATCTAGGGGCTCTCCCTCGGTCCAATTCCCTGGTCACCCAGTCAAAGAAATCAATCAGATTTGTCTGACAAGACCTGCCTCTGGTGAATCCACGCTGCCTCGGATCCTGTAATCTGCTGGACTCCAGAAACCTCACTATTTTCTCTTTCAGCAGCATTTCCAATAATTTACTCACCACCGAAGTTAAACTAACAGGCCTGTAGTTTTCAACCACATCCTTACTTCCGCTTTTGTGTAAAGGCACCACATGAGCCTCTCTACAGTCCTTTGGCACCACTCCTGACTCCAACGAGGCATTGAAAAGGTCAGTCAGTGGAGCTGCTAGAACGTCCCCAAGTTCCCTCAGTATTCTCGGGTGTATCCTATACGGTCCCATCGCTTTGTCTACTTTAAGTCGGGAGTGGTGCAAAAGGATTGGACAAGTTCCTGGAGGAAAGGTTCATAAACCCAAGAGGACCTAGGAAAACCACTGCTTGTCCCGGGACAAGCATTGTGGAATCTATGTGCCTTTAGGGAACCTGCCAGGTACTTGTGACTAGAATCGGCTACTGTTAGAAACAGGATACTGGGCTTGCTTGATGGACCTTGGTCTGACCCAGTATGACATTTCTTATGTTCTTAAGAGAAATTCTATTAATGCCAAGTGAGAGAAATCCTACAGAACAATGATACATTGGAGAGTCTCGGTGCTGAGCAACTTTGCAGGTCTATAACTACAACATAAAGGGGCTCTTTTACTAAAGGTTAACGCATATTAATAAAGTTAATGCTCATTAGGTGCTATTGTGCCCATAGAAATAAAAGGTCTGTGAACATTAACTCGTGTTAAAACCTTTAGTAAAAAGGCCTCAACATATGCAATATTTAGACTCCCAAATGACGTTGTGATATGATCTGAAAAGGCAGACGGTAATATAGTATAAAAACTGGACTACTTTGCAAATCAAAGGTAGCAGCTCATACCTTACTTCCACCTTGCTGAGCAAAAAGCAAAAGAGCTTCCTAAGCAGAGGTGCAAGGTTAGATTCTGCTTTCTGCCAGCAAATCTCATGCGTATTTGGATGCACTAACTTTTAACTTTCTGCATACATCTTAAAAAGCATTGTTATTTATTTACAGTTTGTATTAAAATCTTATGATTTGATTGTGCATTGAAAAATTAAAGCAAAGAACAATTATAAAACAATTAGGAATTCAACAGATATATCTAATTTAAACAAACTGGGGGAGAGTGCTAAATGTGTGCACGTTAAAGAGAACTCGATGGGCTTAACATCATTACCATCATTAACCACCTGTCAGAGAAAGGGAACTACCGACCAGAGTCAGTTTTGTGCCAAGTCACTGCCTGGAATAGGAGTCAAAATGATTCTGTCACTCCATGGTGACAATCCGTGAGCAAGCATCTCCTTGATACAAAACCCAAGTTGCAGGCCAGTAGCTTCATAGATTATCTGGGTCAAACAGTTTTTTGAGCATGGATCTCTGTACAACTTTGACAGCTACTTGTTTGTCCTCAGCTGATGTCATATTGGATTCCATTGAGTACGAGTATAGTAATCCATCACTTATGCATGATTACAGTAATTTACTAATTGTACTATACAGATCATTATCTTAGTCTGTTTATTCCTATGTTTTTTTCTGATGGCCATTCAGCAATTCTTGCTGAGAAAAGAGATGCTTTACTGAAATAATGAACTGAATAAACATTGAATATATGACTGAGAAAGTTATATCATCATCTATGAAATGGGCTAGAAGCAGACTCCACAAATGCCTCGGTTTAAAATAACTTCTCCCGATGTTGTATACCTTATGACATCCAGTCCACAATGAATAGTTTTGTTGCTTTGTTTGTAGAAAGGGAAAGGAAAGGGATTTTAGATTTAGCTCATGCCTTTTTCAGTAGTACCTCCAAGTGAATTACATTCAGATACAGGCCCGTACCAAGGGCTGTGCGAGCGGTGCAGACTCACAGGGCGCAAGCTCAGAAGGTGGCGTTGATATCAGCTGAGTTACTGAATGTGGCTGGGTGGAGGGGGAGGTGGGGCACCAGATTCATTGGTTGCACAGGGTACATTTCTAGCTTGGTACGGTCCTGTTCAGATACAGTAGGCATTTTTCCTATCCCTTGGAGGGCTTTCAGTCTAAGATTTTACCAATGAGGCAATGGAGGGTTAAGTGACTTGCCCAAGGCCTCAAGGAGCAACAGTGGGAATTTAACCCTGGTTTCTCTCATTCTCATCCCACTGCTCTACCCATTAGGTTACTCCTCTATTGGCCTGCTTCTATTGGAACTAATACAATAGATGGTTTCTTCTAAAGAGTAATCACTAATGTCAATTTATAGGCACTTGAAAAAAATTATAATTAGTTTTGACCGAATAAATTAAAGCAGAAGATACTAAAAGACAAAATGCATGATAGATCCAACAGTATTAGTTATGCAAGCCATGATGGTAAATCTTTCCACTGCTTGGCCCTATTGTTTCCCTATAGGTGGGCCTTCAAGCACTTGGAGGCTGTCATCAGGTACTAACTAGCCTGCATTAACTCTTCCCCTGTTCTATTACTAAGAAGGGGGTAACCACCAGTATAGTAACAGCACAATTGGCTGAAACATCAAGAACTCAGTCTGACAGGACTGGAAAAGAAATTTAAGGATGGAATTTTGTGGTGAGCAAAAATAATACCAGTCACACATCAGAAAACAGTGGCTTAAGATATAATGTTATAAAGGCTTTCTATGTGTGGAAGTGAATGTTACACATAGAGTATTTTATAAAATTCCCCACTATACATACATATAAACGTACATATAGGGACTGATCCCACACATACCTTTATAAGGAGTTAAAGACTAAGGAGCTGGGTGGAGTTTCAGTTTTACACCTATAGTTAATAAAACACTAAATTAGACACATATGACATATATGTGTATGTTTCTGCCTGTTCCAGAGCAGGTGAAATTATATGCACTATGCTTTGCCGTGGATTGCATGTATAAGCTGAGATTTTTTTAAAGGAAACCTGCTACATTTTCTACATGAAACTGGCTGTATTCACTTTAGTTGGTTTTAAATTTAACCTCGTAGCATGTTATTTTTACCATTAAAAATATTCAGGGCATATCCTGGTCCAGCTACTGACACAGAATGTGAGAAATCCTTCTTAAAATAGCTTTCAAACTTGAAAATAAACATTAGACTAACTAGCGAGATATTTTAACCTCTGGGAGGGGACCGAGATCTTGAGACCTTTAAAGGCTAGCTGGAGGTGAGAAGGTGCATAAGAGCGTTAAATATCATACTGTAATGAAGATGAGTGACTGAGCTCACCATTCATCTGCTTACTAGCTGTGAAAGAGAACCAAAAACGGCCAGAATTCGGACCTACACTCTGTTTCTCTACTACTGCTTTAGGTCTATGAACCAGAGTCAGGCACTGTACTTCAAAGGCACTTGACATTTATTTGATCCTATATGACCCAAATATCTTTACCACTATGCAAACTCTGCAGAAAAAGTCCAGAAAACAGTGAATTTGCTTTAAACTTCTTCTGCCAGCGGAATTATAAACACTTGATAACTCAGGTGCAAATACCTGCATAACCCAGTTCCACACCCAGCAAAAATATGCATCCTCCTATACTCTATTGTACAATTTTGCAATCATGTTAATAACACTGTCACAATGCTCCTTCCAAATTTTGCAACTCTAGCTGTACAAAATGATCCTTGAGCACTATGATTAACCAGCAAACAGCCTACTTATAGTTCACCAAAAGATTTGGGGGCCAAGTATTTACTGACAGTTCTCTGGATAAGTGTTGCCAACTGGGCCTCTTCAGATATTTTCAGTGCCACTATCCAGATAATACCGAGTTCCCTGGCACTATTTTAGGAAAACAATCTGTATAGTGCCAAAGTGCAGTGTGGGCATAGTCAGGGCGGTCCTGGAACTTTTCTGGATAGCTGCTATTTTCATTCTGCTTTCCAGATAACTTAACATAGAAAAAGGCTGTCTTAAGTTATCCGGACAGCAGACTGCATATCACTGATATCAGGATACGTTTCAGTAGACCGCAATATCAGAACATTAGCAATAAACCACACAGGGGCAGCGGGACGTCTTTTTGGTTGGAGGGCCAAACAAACCAATCTCCAGCCTTGTCCCAAAGCTCTCCATTTGCTTATGTTGTGTTGAACAGAATATTGGTGGGGACATGCCCTCAGAATGTTCAGTTAATCATATTCATGTATGATTTAAAGTGTGCAGGGACCATGAAAAACCCAGGGGCCAATATTCAGCCTGGAGTGGACAGCAGTATTTTAAATACCGGCTGCTGCAACTAAAAGATATCCAGATAAGCAGGACAGTGACTGGTGTGCAATATTTGGTTAATCCGTTTAAAAGCATGATCATATTTTATTGGGAATTCAGATTAATCTATTTTTATTACTGTCAGTTAATGAAAAGTAATCATCAGCCAAATCACGATGATACCTTGAAAAGCTCTATTAGATAGCAACCATGGAAAAGAGAGGGTGCTGGTTAATTTTTAGTATGTTGGTTACCTGAGAGCCCTCCACTTCCTGGTCTAGCCCCTCCCCTCTCAGGTAGCAGGGAGCAGGAAATAAGAGAAGAGGTAGTGTGGTTGAAGCGAACAGAGAAAAGCTACTCCACTTCCTAATCCAGTAGCTCCATTCCTATCATTTCCCCTCTCCCCGCCCCCCCCCCCCTGTTGTCCCTTTTAGAGAATAGGAGGGAAGGGGTGAGGCTGGAGTAGAGGAAACAAAGCAAAGCTACTTAGCTCCCTAATCCAACCCCTCCCCCTATCATACCCCCCCATTAAAGGTGTATCTGACAGACATATCTGTTAACAGAGCCTTCCGACTGATAAAGTACCAGAGAGGAGTAGCCTAATAGTTGCAGCAGTGAGCTGTTCTTTGTGATATGGGCAAGTTACTTAGCCGTATGTTGCCTAAAGAATGCTACAGGGATATGTTGGGTCAGCACACCCTTTTGATACCAATGCCCTGCACGGAAGAAAGGAGAGAGGAGAACCTTGGCAACTATCCAATGAAGTCCACAAGAGCAGAGAGGGGCAAAGCCACACCAGAGGTTGTTGCAAAAACACTATTTAATTCAAAGGACCCCCTCTCAGCTCTTGTACACCAGTGCCCTGCACTACAATATCCACGGCTTCCCAGGCAGCATGTATCTGGGTGCGAGGTGGGCATTTCTGTCACAGCAACACTAGCACGGGTCTTGAAAGCCATCGCTGCTGGCATTTGACAGTGAGCAGCTACTGCCAGCACAGTGAGTGATGGTAGTTTCTCCCCGTCTTGTCATTAACTCAGTGAGCTGTGTTAAATTCAGGAGAGCAATTGTCATCACTCCCAGGCCTGAGTTACTAGTGTGGGACTTAAACCCTTCATTACCTCAGGTACACGTGCTCCTTAATCCTTCATTACCTCAGGTACAAACTGTTTTTAAGCTCTCCAGGGAACAGGAAACTATCTAATGTAACTCACCTTGAGCCAGTGAGAAAGGAACAAGCTAAATTCAATTTCCTTTCCTTTTTATATAGTTCTTTTATACTATTACAAGGATGTTTCAAGTTGAAAGCTTCTAGAATGACTAACTAATATCACTTCCTTGAGTACAAATATTCAACAAAATCCATTTCACTGCCAATGAATGTATCATGTACATGGTACAATACTGAATCACAAAATAACAACGTTACTATGCCTATTGATTAAGTACTGTCAACCCCTCTTTTACCTTTAGATATTTACATGTTCCCATAGTATGAGATTTCCAGTTCTGAAATTTTATATACCAATCAGATCAACGGATCACAACTGTATGACATTAACATCTTTACATCCTTGCATTTACCTACTTGAGTCAGTTGGTAGCAGCAGATAGTTAAGTTTCTATGTATCAGCGCCACTTATTTCTTGCATGCCAGAAATTCTTCTAAGTTAGCTTAATGTAACAAACCTACCTGGCCAACATTCTTTTTACATAATAAATTATATATCGCTTGGGGTGCAGGGCACAAGAGTGAATCACCTATTTTGCTGCTAAACAAATAATGCAATGTGTGCCTTCGAGTCAGTCCTGACTCCTGGCGACCCAGAAGCTCCTGGGTTTTCTTGGCAGTGTCTAAAGGCTTCTAAAATGACCACCCTAGTGGCTTTAGCCCCATTTGTTAGATAGGCATCCAAAAAATGGACATGTAGATGTACAAATCACGGAGGTCTTCCCAGAGCCATTTTAGAGACCAGTTCTATAGATGTCCCCGGCGCGAGAACATCCATGGAGGGGGCATGTCTATTCCTGCACCAGGGTATGAATAGGCATCAGAAAAGCTCTCGTTTGGCCACCAAAATACCTGGAGGAAGTAGAGAAGAAAGTACTGAGAGGTGTAACCAGTATAGGGTACATGGCCCCATCCTGACCTTTTTATCACGGGGGCATCTATGTAGGTGGGGCCACCGCCATCCATTTTGGGCACATGGAAGCTTCTAAAATTGGGTCAAAATGTGCATGTCAACAGCCATTCTACAGGTGTTTTTACCTGGATTTCCCAGACTGCACTTAGATGTCCTTCCTAAACTATGCCTTTATCTATTTGTGCAATCTAACAAATAAGTACATTTGTTGTTCAAAGTTAGATCACACTCTGTAGGAGGTTAAATAGGATAAAAATGAGTATAATATAGTATTTCAGGTCTGCACTGTTCTGAGATATGAAATGCATTAGCTACCTGATTTCCGTATGCACAAGATTTAATATCCTTTTATTGGAAATGCAAATTAATCTCAGTGTCACAGATCTATAGAAAAATGCAGGCAAATTTCACCAAACTTGCTTTAGTTATGATAGCATTGCAATTTCAGGGCAAGAACCCAAAAATGCTTAACTGCACTTCGGTCTCCATAGCACCTCATTTGTTTATTCTCTGAAACATTTATTCACCTCAGCTTCAGTTATTACAGCCCTTATTGGACAATGCCCTTAGTAACTACAGAGGAAGAGAAACTGCTGGAAAGTAAGACTAGCATGTGTCCAAATGAAAAAAAAGTTGTTCCCTTCTACAGAATCCTTATTTGCATTTTTAATTTTGCTCTATGAAGGGGCAGTATTCACAGAATAACCGTTATCCATCTTTCCCTTACATACAGTTGTGGTCAATATTATTGGCACCTTTGCAGTTCAACCCCTTAATGTCTAATATCTCCTAAAAAAAAAAGTGGCCAGTGAAATGGCTTTGGACTAAATATGTACACACATATTTGACACATAAAAGAATCAAATAAGACAAGACCAATTAAAAAAGGAAATAATAGGAAATACTATAAAAACTGGGACATTGCCATCACATGATTATTAGAGTGTGGTAGGCGACGGCCTATGATCCATGCTAATTGAACTAAGCAGACAGGCCTGAGCAGCTTGACCTGTAACTGAAGCCTGTAGTTAGGCCCAGAGGAATGAAAACCCCCCAGAATGATGACACCATAGAATTGAAACTTAACTCAGTTTAACTGAACATAGCTAAGCAGAAACGAAACTTAGAAAATATAGAAAAACAAGTTTAATTGGTACTGATAAGGTGTGCTATGCTTCTATGGAATTAATTAACTCTGCAAAAAGCAAGGTTACAGTGCCCTGCTTCCCATATGTTTTAACAAGCTAAGCAACCTTGGAGGAGAGATGTAACAAGTTAGAGACACTGACCATTGTAATTGGGACTAGAAGGGGGGCAACCAGGTGCTGAGCCCAGACCAGAGTCCCGATTGGGTAGCCATATCAGTACCAGGACCAATAGATGGGTGAGAGGGGTACTGGGACCAATGAAGAGTTTGCCTATGCTTAGAATGGACAAGAAAGCTATAAAAGTTGTTGTTTTACTAGAAGCCATTGCTCAGCCATTTTGAAATTGCTTATTGCTTGAGCCATGTGCACATTAAACTGGCTTGGATCCTTGAAAAGACTCCTGGATTTATTTATTGCATGCTTATCTGCTGCTACATTCTTGGTGCGTTGGCCTGGAAGTGCGAGTGGTGGATAGTGTTCAAGTGAATAAATCCACGTAATTCGCCTTGAGGTTTGGACCGGTTGGAACCATGCCAATCCGACGCAGAGGAATTCCCTGGGCCCACTGATCCTCTTGTATCGGAGGGAGTTCTGCCTGGCCTCGGCAGGCACTGGTTCCGGCTGGAACAACACCTCCGACCCGGGGGAGTCCAGGATCCAACTCAGAAGCTGGTGAGGTATCGGGGACCGGATCCGTAAGTATAGTTTTGAAAACCTGTCTAGACAGATGAGTTAGAACTGCAGTGTTTGGTAAGACTTAAGTCTTTGTTTGAAAATCCTTGGATGAGTATTCGCGAGGTACAGCTGTTATAGAGAATCATGATTCAGCCTAGTCAGAACAGACAGGAACTTGGAATTGGTAATCTCGAGATAAATTGGAAATTGGTAAGAGAGCATGATCAACTCTCAAGACGAGCCGAGTACCCCTGCATGAGTATTCGCGGGGCGAAACCCTTGTCTTTTTGTAATTGGGAAATTGGATAAGACTAGTCAGAATAAATAGAAAGGAATGCATTCTAAGATACGTTGCTAGCATGATTGTGTGAATGAAGTGTGAATGAGAGGTCTGGCAGCACGGACCAAGCAGAGTGGACTCTGGACTAGCGCAGTTCCTAGCCGGGTGACTGCGTCTAGGTCGCAAAACGGAGGAAGCGTTTGGTGTATTGTCCGTCCTACTGTGTATCTGTTTTTTGTTCTCTGTTGAAACCACGAGTTTCCCTTCGGTTATAAATGTGAGATTATTCTGTTGAGTAATTTGTGACAGTTCACTGATTAAGAAATTGTATTAATAGAGCAGAATGAAGACCCAAAACACCTACAGTCATTTTTAGAAATCAAAAAGCTGGTCTCACCCAGTTGGTTTTAGCACAGTGAAAAAGCTGACAGGGGGCGTGTCTGAAGGAAAGAATGTATAGTGTTTTTCTAACCCCGTGCAGGCTTAAATCTAAATGCTGTTAGTTTGTGCTTATTTCAGGACAATTGTACCTGTATTATTCAATAGGTTTTTAATAATAATGTTCCTTCTGCTGTGGTTATGTAATATATATCATTTATTTATCATTTAATAAGAATGTTTAGTCAGGATTGTGGGTCCCGATAGTTTTTGGGTTTAGCCTGAAAAGGATTAAGTTTGTATTAATCCCTTATGGGTTGCGGACCAAGTGAGAGGAATTTCTGTCGGCTGTATGTTCAAATTTTCAGTAAGCACTGAAACAGTTTAAATAGGAAATGATAAGGAACTGTTTTTGTTTTTCCTTTGATCTACAAAGTAATTAGATCACGACTTAACATTGATTTAAATTGTTTTTTTCTGGCATCTCTGTCCATGTGAATGAGAAGTCTCTTTTTATGAGCACAGTTCAATTGTTTCCCCGCGAGCAGAGGGGTGTGGCTTCCACATAGCCTGCAGAGGAAAAAAAAAAAAAGGGGGTTCTGAAGAGACTGCTGGAGACTGCAGGAGATTTCTCCTAGGAATGAAAAGGGACTCCCGATTTGAAAAGTCTCTTCATTTAATCGAAGCGTGATGAATTTATAATTAGTTTTTTTCTCTGGTTTCACTAGCTCTCTTTAACCAAAAGTTTTAAAAAACAAAGTTTATCTTTTTATGAATGAGTATAAGTCATTTGAATGCATGCTTCCCCTCTGTGCTGGTTACTAATGAACAAATCAGTTAGCTACACTGACCTTTACAATATTGGCTTTTAAGATAAATTAATCTGTGTTTCTGTATTAAAAAAAAAAAAAGGAAAGGTGTACTGTATTTTATGAAAAATATCCAGAATGTCTTTTAAATATTTGCTTCCTGAACTAAAAAATAATTTCTTTTGCAGAGACATGCTGACAGATAGCTATAGTTCTCTCTATAAGAAGCATAATGGATGTATGTGCTCAATCTAAGTGTTTCCTGCCTGCCCTATGTTTACAGAAATAATAAGTGTCTTTTCAAGTATGATCAAGAATTTCAGTAAGGGATTTACTGAAGATTATGAAATGTCTCTGTCCCAATCAGGATTTTGCCCCAGAATTTCTAGATATCCTGTCTCGTCTCTCTCTCTCTCTCTCTGTAAGTAGCTCCGTTTAGAGTGCTTAAGGGGGGGATGGAGCCCATTCCACCGATGATGTCACCCCCCGGTAGGCGTGAACTAATGTGCCCACAGCAGAGAAGTAGATCATTTAAAAAAAAAAAAAAAAAATCAACCTCCCGGATAGAGCATTGCTAGGAGAAACAGAATCCAGGAGAGGGGGGGGGGGGACTACAGATTCCCAAGTAGTTTGCTAGCCACCTCTGCAACAGGGGAATGTCCACCCCCTCCGGACTAGAAGTGAAAGTCAGCTGACCAGACTTGTTTAGAACTGAAAAAAACTGCATTATACACTGAGAAGTTTTAGGACTTGATTGAACTAATGAACGGAAATTGCAAAGAACTGGATGAATTTGCGGGCATAATGGTTAAATGAAAGTTAATCAGAGGGTGTGTGAATTGTGAAAATAAATGTAACAGAGAAAGTGAATGATATTTTAGTTGAATGATGTGAGGAGGTTATCCTAATCGAAGGAACAGAGGAAGTGAAAAACTGGGTGTGAGTACGCCCATTATAGAAAAAGAAGGACATTAGAGAAGTGAATGCCCGTATCTTGACTCCACCCCAGGAGGGAGTACTTGATTGTAGAATCATAGACAGAATAAAACCAAGCACAGTGTTTCAGCACGAGAGTGGAGCAGCTATAGCGTGAGTGGCAGCCTGAGAGGGCTACAGCATGGATGAAGACTAGGCCAGACCGGACTCTCCAGTTTCCCTGGGTCCCCAGGAGTCAGTCTGAAAAATAGGGGACCAATATATGGACTTTTATGGGGGATACAGGAGCAGAATACTAAAGCCAGTAGCCCCTGTGTTTTTCTAGATGCACCACCATTATCAGAGCTACTGGGACTAAGGCCACAAAGCCTTTTCTGCAGAACCGCATGTGTGAACTAGAAAAAAAAATATATAATAATAACCTGCTTGCAAAGCTTCAAGCACAGATATCCTTTGTTGAAGGGGAAAAAAATGAAACTCAAAATCTGCTGGCCTGATGGTGTTAACTGTCCCCCAAGAAGAAGAATGGCGGTTCTATTCACCTGCATCCAAAGCAACAAGCTGTACACTTACCAACCTCATAGCCCCACCTGGAGGATGGGCAGAAGATAATCCACCTGGCCTAGCGAAGAACATAGCCCCTGTCATTGTCAAGCCAGTCAAGAAGCCTGGGACAGGTGATTACCGCCCAGTGCAGGATCTAAGAAAGAATGAATGATGCAGCTGAAACTATACAACCAGTGGTACCAAAATCCTTATATTCTCTTGGAACTGATCTCTGCTGAAGCTATACATTTCATCATTCTGGACTTAAAAAGATGCCTTTTTCTGTATACGCTTAGCCCAAGACCCCACTACAAGGAGGTAGGGCCAACTCACCTAGACAAGATTACCTCAAGAATTCAAGAACTCGCCTTACTCAGCAAAAAGATTTGACAAGTTATCCAGTAATTCCAGGAGAAAGAATTCTACTGCAATATGTGGACAACTTGCTTATAGCCACCAACTCAGAAAGTGAATGTCCACAAGCCACCAGTGAACTCTTGCACCTTTTTAATGAGGCTGGATACAAAGTCTCAAGAGCCAAAGCATAATTATGTCAAGCAAGTTAAATACCTAGGATTCCAGTTGTCCAGCGGAATTCGACGCCTGGAACCCTTACCAGAACGCAAAGTAGCTGTATGCAGTATTCCTACTCCAACCACCAGGAGGCAAGTGAGAGCCTTCTTGGGTGCCACAGGGTACTGTTGTATATGGATCCCCAATTTTGCGTTGCTAGCAAAACCATTGTATCACATTGTATCAAGCTACCAAAGGAATGAAAAAGTCTCCATTGGAATGGGGACTTGAATAGGAATGCAGTCTTTTGATCTTTGAAAACCGCTCTGATGTTATCACCAGTTCTGGGTCTACCCGATGTCCAGAAAACCTTGCAGTCTCTATGTTCATGAGTCACAAGGAAATGTTCTGGGAGTGTTGACTCAATCTCTTGGACCTTATTTGAGAAGCTGTTACAGCTACAGCCTTCCTAGTAAGCAAAAACTAAAAGAAAAATCCCTTTGAGACAGAATCTTCAAGTTACTGTACCACACTCTGTTCTAACCAATATGAAATACAAAGGAAATTACTAGCTAACAAATCTATGAATGTTGAAGTATTAGAGTATGTTGTGTGAAAACCCCAGATACAACTGAAGGGTCAGTCAAGCTTTCAATCCTGCTATGTTGTTATCAGTTAGTCTTGATCCCCTGATCATGACTGTTTAGAAATTATGGACACTGTATTCTCAAGCCACCTGGATTTGACTGATGTCCCTCTGGAGAACCCTGAACAGACTTTCTTTGTGGCTGAAGGCAGTTTCATCATCAATGGACATTGTTGTGCTAGATATGCAGTGGTGACCCCTGATTTGGTAGTTGAGTCCTCAGCCCTGGCCCCAGAAACTTCACCACAGAAAGCTGAACTGATAGTCCTCACTAGAGCACTAACAATAGGAAAAGAGCCCTGTCTAAATGTGTACCCAGATTTCAAGTATACCCTTACAACCTTGCATGCATATGGGGCCCTGTACAAAGAATGAGGGTGGATAACCCTAGGAAGCAAGTCCATTAAGTATAGCCCCATGATATTGATATTAATAGATACATACTGCCTATAGATCTCAGAATTTAGGAAAAGTAGAATGTATGAATAGAACCCTGAAATCTCAGTTGTCTAAACTTTGCCAAGAGGTTTACCTGAAGTGGCCCCAGGTTCTTCCCATAGCCCTTCTTAGGATATACTTAGCCCCTGCTAAGTCTTTAGGAGTTTCCCCTTTTGAGATTCTGTATGGGCAACCCCTGCCTATTGTATAGGAAATAAAAGGAGATATGAGACAGATAGGATCTGAAATTATTAGACATGAACTATTGGTTTTAAGTTCTGTTTTGCAGAAGTCTTCATACCTGAGTACAAAATCGATTACTCATCAATTTGCCTGCACCCCTGCATCCTTTCAAGCCTGGAGTCTCGGTGTGGATCAAAGAGTGGAGAAAGATACTGTTAGCCCTGCATTGGAGGGGACCCTATGTCGTCATCCTGTCAACAACTCCAACTGCTGTAAAAGTCGCAGAATTTGAACCTTGGGTCCATCATAATCAAGTGAAGCCAGCAGCTGCTCTTGAACCTGATCACTGGACTACTGTACAGCATCCTGAGACTCCATTGCACCGCACCCTACGACAACAACCACGGACCTAAGACTTATTGGTCCCTCAGAAACTGCACTATTTCAAGACTGTTTGTTTATCTGAAGGTAAGCCTCGCATCTGGAAAAAAAACCTGCAATCATCAGAAAGAGACTGTGTTGTGTTAAGAAATTGAATCTTCTAAGAGACTGTGTTTAAATACTCTGAAAAGACTGTTTTGATCTCCTAAAGAGTGAACTGCTCTAAGGAAGCAATAATAGCCTAAGAGACTATGCTATGATATTTTAAGAAATTGAGACATCCCAGAGGACAGTGATACTTTGGAATCTACAGCCCTACTCCTGCCAAAAAGTTGGTAGGTCTACGTACGGCAGAAGCTTGAGGATCTACAATCAACCCTACATCTGTTATCTGTTGTGGAAGTCGACAGTTCCACCAATTTTCCAGAGACTATGCCCATTATGAATTATTATTATTGCTTTATTCTGGCAACAGTTTTGGAGTGCTTTGAAATGACTTTTGCCTTGCCTCCCTGGGCAGCCTGTATAAGTACAACATGAACTGGACCGAAGGTCACTCAGACCTTGTTTTATCATTCTTCCTATACTTGCATTGGTATACTCTCCAATCCAAAAGTTGTTCTAGATCTTGACTTTCTACAAGGCTATGCAAGCCACCGTTGCAATTCCTCATACCACCACCAGAACTTGTTTCTTGAACTTGCTGGAGCAATAGCATCTAGTCTCCACACTTCTGACTGTTTCTTTTGTGGAGGAACTAAGATGGGAGATCAGTGGCCCTGGGAGACGCAAGAACTGAACTATTCTATCTTATACAATCAGACTGATTTACATAATACTACTAGTGAGTGGGTATTGGCCCACCCCATTGTTGACAGTTTGTGTTTTGTTTGGACTGGACCACAATCTACTACGAAGGATGGACAGCTGGTCTGTCTAAATCAGAAGCTTTACGACAGCACAACAAAGATGCAACTGAACCTTCTAATCCTTTAGTTCTTTTTCCCACTCTTGCCAAACTATGGACTTTGACTATCTGCTTGTTGCTCCCTTGTTTCTTGCTACTTTGCTTGCGAATGATAACTTCAGTTATTAATAACACTGTAGAGCATACGGCAGCTACAAAGATATTAGCTATGTGAACTTACTACCCTATACCACAGAGTGATACCTTTACCTAGTATTATGTGATTTGATTCTCACACCTTATTAACATGCGGGTGAGAATAATCAAAGGGGGGAATGTGGTAGGCGACGGCCTATGATCCATGCTAATTGAACTAAGCAGACAGGCCTGAGCAGCTTGACCTGTAACTGAAGCCTGTAGTTAGGCCCAGAGGAATGAAAACCCCCCTGAATGATGACACCATAGAATTGAAACTTAACTCAGTTTAACTGAACATAGCTAAGCAGAAACGAAACTTAGAAAATATAGAAAAACAAGTTTAATTGGTACTGATAAGGTGTGCTATGCTTCTATGGAATTAATTAACTCTGCAAAAAGCAAGGTTACAGTGCCCTGCTTCCCATATGTTTTAACAAGCTAAGCGACCTTGGAGGAGAGATGTAACAAGTTAGAGACACTGACCATTGTAATTGGGACTAGAAGGGGGGCAACCAGGTGCTGAGCCCAGACCAGAGTCCCGATTGGGTAGCCATATCAGTACCGGGACCAATAGATAGGTGAGAGGGGTACTGGGACCAATGAAGAGTTTGCCTATGCTTAGAATGGACAAGAAAGCTATAAAAGTTGTTGTTTTACTAGAAGCCATTGCTCAGCCATTTTGAAATTGCTTATTGCTTGAGCCATGTGCACATTAAACTGGCTTGGATCCTTGAAAAGACTCCTGGATTTATTTATTGCATGCTTATCTGCTGCTACAAGAGAGCAGCATATACGGGAGAAAGCCAACATGGATTTAGTCAAGGAAGGTCTTGTTTTGCTCATCTATTATATTATTTTTGAAGGTGTGAATAAACAGGTAGACAAAGATGAGTCCATCGACATAGGGCAGCGATGGCGAACCTATGGCACGCGTGCCAGCTGTGGCACGCGAAGGCCTTGCAGCTGGCACGCGGGAAGGTCCGCATTTAAAAGGTCCCAAATTTAAAAAAAAAAAAAAACAAACAAACCGGCTGCTTCTGCCGCGGCAGCCTCAAGAGCTCTGCCGCGGGGCCCCCCCCCCCTGCCCGGCAGAGCCTCCCTGCATCATCTACCTTCAAGTCGCAAAACGCGGGCTTCTTTCAGAGCCGCGAGAGTTTCCTTTCTCGCGGCTCTCCCGCGAGAAAGGAAACTCTCGCGGCTCTGAAAGAAGCCCGCGTTTTGCGACTTGAAGGTAGATGATGCAGGGAGGCTCTGCCGGGCAGGGGGGGGGCCCCGCGGCAGAGCTCTTGAGGCTGCCGCGGCAGAGCTCTTGAGGCTGCCGCGGCAGAAGCAGCCGCTTTGTTTGGGTTTTTTTTTTTAAATTTGGGATGATAGGGGGGAAGGGGGTTTAGGACTGGTAATGGGCTATGGTGGGGAGGCTAAGACTGGAAATGGGCTGATGGGGGGGGGGTTAGGACTGGTAATTGGCCATGGGGGGGGCTAAGACTGGAAAGGGGCTGATGGGGGGGGTTAGGACTAGTAATGGCCATGGGGGGGGGCTAAGACTGGAAAGGGGCTGATGGGGGGGTTAGGACTGGTAATTGGCAGGGGGGGGGTAGGACTGGTAATTGGCCAGGGGGGGGGTTAGGACTGGTAATTGGCCATGGGGGGGGGCTAAGACTGGAAAGGGGCTGATGGGGGGGTTAGGACTGGTAAATGGCCAGGGGGGGGGTAGGACTGGTAATTGGCCGGGGGGAGGTAGGACTGGTAATTGGCCAGGGGGGGGGGTAAGGACTGGAAATTGGCCGGGGTTTGGACTGGTAATTGCCAATGGGGGGGGCAAAGAATGGAAATGGGCTGAGGGGGGGGGGTTAGGACAATAAATGGGCCATGGGGGGTGCTAAGGCTGGAAGTGGGCTGGTGATGGTGATGGTGATGGTGATTTGGGGGGGGTAGGACTAGTAATGGGCTATGGGGGGGGCTAAGACTGGAAATGGGCTGATGGGGGGGTTAGGACTGGTAATGGGCTGATGGGGGGGTTAGGACTGGTAATGGGCTATGGGGGGGCTAAGACTGGAAATGGGCTGAGTGGAAGGAGGGCTTGAACTGCAAATAGCTGATGGGATTGGGGCTTGGAATGGAAATGGGTTGTGAGGGGGAGGGAGCTAGGACTGGAAATGGGTGAGGGGGGCTAGGACAGGAAATGGGCTGATGGAGGGGCTAGAATAGGACTGGAAATTGGCTGTTGGGGGGGTGCTAAGATTGGAAATGGGCTGTGGTGGGGGTTTGGATTGAAATGGACTCATGAAGGGGCTAGAACTGGAAGTAGGCTCATGGGGGGCTTGGATTGGAAATGGGCTGAGTGGAGGGGAGCTAGGATTTGACATGGGCTGATGGTGGGGCTAGGAAAGGACTAGAAATGGGCTCATGGGGGGCTGGGTTTGGAAATGAGCTGATGGAGGGACTCGGATGGGACTGCAAATAGATGGGGGAGCTAGGACTGGAAATGGGCTTATGGGGGGTTAGGACTGGAAGTGGGTTGATGAGGGGGGGCTAGGACTGGTATTGGGTTGGGAGGTTGCTAGGACTGGAAATGGGTTGGGGGGCTGCTAGGACTGGAAATGGGCTGATGCAGGGACTAGAAGGGAATGGATGCTGGGTGAGGCTGGAACTAGAAGGGAGCTGGTGTTGGGGGAGGATTAGAATGGGATGGGGCTGGGAGAGTAAAATGGAGAGGGGAAAAATATTTTGTGTGGGAGGGATAAAAAATCTACAATTGGCCGGGTATTGGGAGAATAAGTGGGGATTGAGGATGGAGGGGTAAATTTTGAGTAGATGAAATAGGAATGAGGAAAGAGCAAAAGGAGAAAGATTAGTATGTTAAAGCAGATGTAGAGAGAGAATGGAAAAAAAAAAACCAAGAAGACAGAAGAAAGGACAAATGGACAGCAGATGGAGAGTTAGGAGAAGACACGAAGAAACCAGAAGAAAGTGGCTGGAGCAATTGCAACTGAAAAAAAATGCACAAAAGGTAGAAAATATCTCTTTATTTTGAATTTATTAACTGGAATATGTCAGCTCTGGGAAATGTGCATCATTAATTTTTGCGCTTTGTTTAGTACAAGAGGAAATTAATTTATAGTTTTATTTCTACAGTGTTGTTGTATATTCCAAGTTTGGCTTTTGGGGTTCCCAGTTTAATTATTGTCTTCCTGTTTTTAAATTGTGATTCCTTGTTTGGTGATGGTCTGTTCTGCATGTGTAACTGAGCTGAGGTATTCTGTTTATATAATTCCTATTTGACATTGCCACTTGTTCTTTCCCCAGTAGGTCATGTATTGTTGTTCTCTGAAATGTATTGGTTTAATATTTGCAGTGTTGCCTTTTGATAGTTAGGGTATGGTGCTTTGTGAGTCCTGGTAGTACTGTTAGGATACGGCGGGTTTGCTATGGGTTCTAAATGGGCAGCGTTTGTAGTAGTTCCTAATGTGCCTGGCGGTTGGTACTGGATTATAGTAATGTAGAAACCTTTTAGTCTTTCTTTATCCATATACTCATTAAGAGGCATGTTTACTAAAAGTTAGTGTATGGTAACATTATGCAAATATTTATGCAAATGAGGCACCTTATGCAAATGAGGCTTTAATGGACGTGCTGGCACTTTGAGGAAATTCTTTGGTTTTGTGCGGCAGTTTGGGCACTCGGGCTCAAAAAGGTTAGCCATCACTGACATAGGGTATCTGGATTTTCAAAAAGTCTTTGACAAGGTCAATCATGAGAGACTCTTGGCAAAGTTAAAAAGTCATGGGATAGGAGGCAGTGTGCCACTGTGGATCAGGAATTGGTTAAAAGATAGAAAGCAGAGGATAAGGCTGAATGGCCAATTTTCCCCTTGGAGAAAGGTGAATAGTGGAGTACCCCATGGATCTGTGCTGGGTCCGCTGCATTTTAACATATTCATACCTGTAAATGAACTGGAAATGGGATTAACAAATGAGGTAGTCAAATTTGCAGATTACACAAAATTTGTCAAGCTTGTTAAAACCCAAGAGGATTGTGAAAAATTGCAAGAGGACCTTGATAAATTAAAAGACAAGATGTTCAAATGGCAGATGAAATTTAATGTGATTAAATGCAAAGTTATGCACCTAGGAAAGAACAACCCAAACTATGGTTATACGATGCAAGGTTCTACATTAGGAACCACCACCCAGGAAAAAGATTTAGGCGTCATCATGGATAGCATATTGAAACCCTCCACCCAGTGTGCAGCGGCAGCCAAGAAAGCAAATAGAATGCTAGGAATCATAAAGAAAGGAATTGAGAACAAAACCAAGGATATTTTAATGCCTCTATATTGTTCCATGTTGCGACCGCACCTTGAATATTGTGTGCAATTCTGGTCTCCGTATCTTAAAAAGGATATAGCGGAATTAGAAAAGTTACCAAGAAGAACCACCAAAATAGTAAAAGGGAGGGAAGGATACCCCTATGAGGAGAGGCTTAAAAAGTTAGGGCTATTCAACCTGGAAAAGAGACGGCTGAGGGGAGATATGATAGAGATCTATAAATTAATGAATAGAGTGGAATGAGTAAACATAGATCGATTCTTTACGCCATCAAAATATAGAAAGACTAGGGAACATGCAATGAAGCTACAGTGTTACCTAGTTAAGACTAGACTAATAAGAAAAAATATTTTTTCACTCAACACGTAATCAAACTCTGGAATTCATTACTGGAGGATATAGTAAAAGCTGTTAGTGTAGCTGGGTTTAAAATAGGTTTGGACAAGTATCTGGAGGAAAGGTCCATAAACCATTATTAAAGAAGTCCCAGATAATCCATTACTTGCATTATGGAATCTGTGTGTCTTTTTGGGAAACTACTGGGTACTTGTGACCTAGATTGGCCACTATTGGAAACAGGATACTGGGCTTGATGGACCTTGGTCTGACCCAGTATGGTATTTCTTTTGTTCTTATGGACCAATATTGTGTAACAAATTTGTACTTTTTTCTTCTTCCTGGGTAATAACTGATGAGCTTAAGACACATGTTGTTGTTGCTCGCCCCTAGGTTTCCAGTCCATAAGGAGGCTGCTGATTGACTGTGCTTACTCCGCGCAAATCCGTTGTTTATATAGACGCGAGGTAGGAGTGACATTATAACGATCACCAAAAGGCTTTTATGAAAAATTCTCAAAAGTTATACAAAGTTCCAAAAGTTTTGAAAAGTTCTGGAAAGCTCTAGAAAGTTCTAGAATTTTCCAAAAGATACTCCATTTACTTTGCACTAAATCTATATAGAATGTCCTGCAAAACAGGTAATTTTCAAAAATATCACTCTCCTAATCCCAAAAGCAAAGTTTGTGGGCCATGATTGCCATTTCCTATGGTTTTGAGACATAAGATATCAGAAAATAACACTTTATTTTCATGCTTCTAAAGTGGACTGACATGGCATCAAGAGGCTGTAAGTATCCGGCAGATGCATTTTGCTATGTCTGTAGCGATTTTATCAAGACAAGAGCGAAAAAGTACTCCATGGAAACATCTGCCAAGATGTGTGATGCTTACAAGGCATATTTCGGCATGCCTATTGGGAACAGAACAAATCCTGGGCACCTCATTTCACTTGCGAGCACTGCAATAAAACTCTGGAAGATAAGATGGACAATTGATGCTGGCTTAGACTGTGGCATTTTATGTTATAAAATCTTTGTTACTGAATTTTTACATAATGTATGAAATATTTTGCAAGAACATCATTAATTAAATTAATTTTATCATCATAATTATATATATTTTTTATTTTCCCATTTTTATTTTCTTTGGCAGGATGGTACAGAGGGGAAAAGAGTCATGAAGTTCGCTATCCCAAGAATTTGGCGGGAACCACTGACCACTTGAGCAATTGCTACTTCTGCATGGTGGATCCTTTCAAACATCGGATCTTTGCTGAAACCCAC
The DNA here is from genome assembly GCA_033557465.1 of Ichthyophis bannanicus. NCBI lineage: Eukaryota > Metazoa > Chordata > Amphibia > Gymnophiona > Ichthyophiidae > Ichthyophis > Ichthyophis bannanicus. The sequence continues at coordinate 397,572,442 of CM066035.1, forward strand.
CTTGAGAAACCGCAACCCTGGGAAAATATTCTGTGGACAGATGAAACCAAACTTGAGCTCTTTGGCAATGCAGACCAGCAATACATTTACAGATGAAGAAATTAAGTTTATAAGGAAAAAACATCCTTCCTACAGTTAAATATGGTGGAGGTTCCATAATGTTGAGGGGCTGTTTTGCAGCCTCAGGAACTGGAGGCCTGGAAAATATTAAAGGAATCATGAATTCAGAGGAGTACCAAGGTATTTTGGAGTGAAATGTGCTACCTAGTTTCAGAAAGCTAGGTCTGGGTCAAAGGTCATGGGTCCTCCATCAGGACAGTGACCCAAAACATACATCCAAAAGAATGGTTAAAAAGGAACAAATGGACTGTTTTAAACTGGCCAGCAATGAGTCCTGATCTTAATCCAATCAAGAACCTTTGGAAAGAGCTGAAATCTGCCATTGGTAAAAGGAACCCTGGAAACATTCATGACCTACAGCAAATCGCAGTTGAAGAGTGTGAGATGACAGATGTAAAAAACTTACAGATGGCTACAAGAAGCATTTGGAGGCTGTCATCACTGCTAAGGATTGTGCAACCAAATATTAGTGAAGGGTGCCATTAATCCTGTCCAGGTCATACTTTGTTTTTTTTCTCAGAAATTACTACATCTAAGTTGTACAGACATCTTTTTTTTTTTTGTTGTATACCTTTGAACATACTATTAAAATATTATGATGACATACAGTTGGAATATTTTGAATTATTTCTCAAGATATTGTACACAACATACCTATCATCCAAGGGTGACAATAATGTTGACCACAACTGTATACCATGCTATCCTCCCCCTGCAAGGTTTCCAAAGAAGCCAGCAAAGACAGTAAGACTGAACAGACACTGAAGCTTCATCAAATACCACTAGACTTCCATCACTGCATTCCCATGAGTCATACAACAATAGGGGAGAATTTGCCCTCATACAGTATATTCCAGTTTTTCAACTCCCTGCCACTTTCTGTAGCATAACCCTCATACATATTGGTGGGCATAATGCCATCTAGGTTAGGATACCTTACACATATCCTGCTGCCATGGTTGTGAACAAAGACACATGGCATTGTCTACTCCATAAGTTTTGCTATTTTTGAATAAATGCCGTTTAGTTTTTTTGTTTTTTTGTTTTGCCTTCTCTCTAGAGCCAGTTACTTCAAAATCACCAAAGATCACAGGATTGTTCTTAGCTGTACCTAAGATTTTTTTCTGGGTAGCACTGCTGAATATAATAGTTAGCCAAGTTGATAACAATTTTGCAGGGAATAAAGGGTCCCAATGACTTTGTTTTTTTCTAGAAAATAGGGATGAGAATTTTATTAAAAAATTTTGTGATGAATTGGGACATAGTGGAGGGGTGGTAAGGGTAATGGAATGTTTTTCTAGGTTTCTGTAGGGATAGGGTGTGGAGATTTTAGATTATGTGATTCCACTATAATGCACTTATTCTTACATGGGATTTTTGTAGGGAACTGGAATCAACTTGATGCTCGGTTAAGGGCTTTGGGATTTACATAAATCAGTGTGTATTGAAGGAGGTCACAAGATGAATTTGACCGTAACTCATGGAACATCAAAGACAAGCATGTAATCAAGTATCAACAGTGAATAGAATAAATAAAATAATGGCACAAAGAATTGAACACTTTAAATGATGGTATGGCCTGCTCTAGAATTATGAAATCATCGTTTGCTCATACCCACTGCCTGAGTGAGAAACCAGATCACATCTATGGGGCAGCACTTTCATACCATTCTTGCAGCTGATTTTATTTATTCCTAGTTAGTGCACACCTTTTTAATCACAGCTCCAAGAGATTTAAATTAGGCAAGTAGGTATTTCCCCCGAGGTCTTATAATCTAAGGTTGTACCTGAGGTAATGGAGGGTGACATAGCTTGCCCATAGTCACAAAGAGCGTCAGCAGTATTTGAATCCCTGCGACTAGACTGCTTCTCTACTCTAATCCACCAAAACCAATATTGGGACAAGGAGAAGTACTCCAAGAAGATTCTGTTTTAAGCTGCGATAAGTCCAGTATGTCTTGCCTTCTATCTTTCTGTATGAAAAGGCTAGGGACCCACACATTGTTGACGGAGGGAGAGCTGCCTCTGCTGGTGGGTAAGCAGGACTTGCAATGTATTTTTAGAAAGGCAGAAAGATTGTTTAATTCTGGGTGTACCTCTTTCAAAGTTTCAAAAGGGGGCAAAGTTGTTAATTGGAGAAATTGTTTTGCAGGAGGGTATTGTCATGCTGTAAGTGGGTGAGAGAGCTTTTCCTAAATTGTAGTCAGAGATTCTTGATTCCCACCCTTCCTCCCATCCCCCATCCACCCTAGGCACATTCTTGATTCATAGACCTACACCCCAGTCAAGAGGTTTGCAGGAAAAGTTTTCATAAGATTCAACTGGGGATTTACCTCCACAATTAAGTTTGACTTTGGCAAAGATCTGTAAAAGTCTATTGATAAACCAAGATATTCAACAAATTTAAGGGACTTTAAATCAGATTAAGTATCTCCCACTCCCAAGCAACTTTAAATTACTTTTATCAATTCAATAACATTAAGATGCAGATAGCAGTCCAGCAGTAAGATGGGATCTACCTAGTCTTTTGCACTGAGTGACTCAGTCTTTCACTCTGGAATGCTTTACCATCCTCACTCCGCCTTGAAGCTTCCTACCTGAAATTTAAAACACTTCTCAAAACACACTTATTTCAACAGGCTTATAATATTCCTGGCACGACCCTCATTAGTCTCCCTCACTTTCCTATCACATAAATGGCGTTCTTTTCCTGTTCTTCTGCAGCATTGATGCTTTATTGTAAACCGCTCTAATGCCTTGGCCTTGGTGGTATATCAGGTTTAAAATAAAGATAAAGATAAAGATGTATGATTATTTACTAGGTGTGTGTGCCTGCAGAAAGAACTCCTAGCCCTCTAAATGAATCAGATCCCTAGAGGCTGGAGTAGCAGATAAGGGAGGGCTAAGACAGACAGAGATCTTTAGAAGAGATAGATAGAACAGTCCCACCTTTAGTCTGGAAGCCCTTCTGATAACTTGGAGCAACAAGGTCACCTGAAAGAAGTAATTTTACCCAGGACCTGCCTCCATCTAATGCAGCATCTTCTTGCATCAAATGTCTTCAAGGATGTGAGCTCAAAAAGAAATGGTTATGACTGTCATTGACAATGGCAATTCGATCATTAGGAATTCTGGATGGCTGGTGGCCGTGAGGTTCAATTGCTAACTTGCATGCCTGGTGAAAAGGTGGCAGATCTCACACATATCACCTAGGCAGGATTTTGGAAAGTGCTGAGGAGGAACCATTTGTCTTGGTACAGGTGGGTTGCAATGACAAAGGAAGATGCAGGAAGAAGGTACAAGAAGCCAAATTTAGGATTTATGTAGTTGAGTGAAATCCAGAACCTCTGGATAACATTCTCAAAATGTCTTGTACTCTGCACTCAGAACTCCAGAAGCAGGCTGAGCTCCAGAGTTTCAATACGTGCATGAGATGATGGTGCAGGAAAAAGGGCTTTAGGTTTGTTAGTAATTGGGCACTATTTTGGAGCATGGGGAGCTTATTCTGAAAGAATGGTCTCCACCTTAGCCAGAGTGGCATGAGACTGCTGCTACTCCTATATGAAAAAGAGAGAGCAGCTTTTACATCTGTACATTCATTAGTTGGCATTCAATTCTTTAGCATGCCTTAACAATTTTTAAGGTTTATTGAAACTTTTTAATGTAGGCAGATCAACTTTAGGCACGTTAATTCATAGGATAATGCACATTCAATTGATTCTGTATGCACACTACACATTACATCGAAATAACAGGGCAAATCAAATTGGTGGAAATGTGGCATTATCTATTACAGGTACGATGGAGTCAAAAGAGGATAAAACTGCCACAGGAAACCAAATGTAGTGTGGAAACTTTACGAATAGAAACTCTGGGCCTGATATTTAAACCCGTTTCTCTGATTAACAACACTTGCTAACTGGATAAGTGTTGGTAAGCAGGATCATCCACTGATTTTCAGAGGCATTATCCAAATCGTGCCCTCTGAAAATGCTCACAGACTGCTCCAGTACAAAGGGATAGTGCCAGGATGGTGCAGGAACAGAGTGAGGGGTAGAGTACCGACTGATCCGGATACTGGCGATTTTCAGCGCCACTGCCTGTATACCTGTCTGCATAACGTAGGACAGCAAAACAGCTGTCTTAAATCATACAAATGACTCTCCAGATAACAGCCCTGAATATTGCCCTTATCCAGATACTGACGGTGGTCAAAACCATACCTAGTATTCAGTGACCATATCGGAATAGCTGCTGGCAGTGAATAGTCGGGTGTAACTTTAAGTGCTGCGGCCTGCATTCAAAAGGAACCATTTTTAAACTCTGCCATCAGTGCTGTGTCTATTGATGGGGGGAAAGTATAGCACTGAGAGTAGAGCACTATTTGCGTGGCTTCGATGAGGAAGCAGAAAGTAGGAGAACTAGCAAAACCGGCACACAATAATAATGGGAGGTTTCAATTACTTTAGTATTGATTGGGTAAATGTATCATCGGGACATGCTTGAGAGGCACGTTTTCAAGATGCCTTAAATGGCTGCTGCATTTAGTAGCTGGTCCTATAGCTGATGAGAGGAGGAACTACTCTAGATTAAGGGGTATGTTTACTAAACCTGTCAGACGGCTGCCTGGGTGAGAATGTTCACAGTCTTGGCAAGTGCATATATCAATATGATTTGCAAGGGATTGTGGGAAATGCAGTCCATTCACACCAGACACAGCTGCTCACAATAATTAGTTGTGCTTGAGTGTAAAGCCAATAAGATATTTATTTATGGGGTTATTTCTCCCAACACAGATATGCTTGGTAGCACATAAAACAGGATACTTGCTTTCAGTGTTAAACTTAGAAAAGCAAAATCAGGAAAACAACAGTTGAACTTGTCAGGCAATCAAATCAAAAGAATAAAGACCTGGTTGGTAACAAACTGGTCTTTTCTGTAGGCTTTAGCTAATATTTTCTTAGCAATGTTTCAAACAACAAGCAAAACCCACAAAGAAGGGAAAAACTGTTCTTTTCAGGTTAACTTCTTATATCTTCAAACATAGACTCAGAAGTGATTCCCTCAGAGCTCACAAGCAATTAGGTAAGGCTCAATTGCTAGCAGTTATCCAGCTGAAACCCCTTAGCTGGCTTGCTTTCTACTGCGTGGCCCAAAATCCTACTCAGGAGCTTTTCTGAGTAGATTAAAGAACAAGTTTGTATTTCTTGTGATGGTTGCTGTACTTTGTAACAGTAAATTACCAAAGGAGTTTAGACAGAGAGCAATCCATGTATTCACAGCCTGTATCTAAGACTTCTCCCCCTTCCTCAACAATCATCGGTTCAATATCATGGATTGGCACAGAGGAATTTCTCAATGGAGCACTTTCAGGAGAATACTTGTTTCCCTGCTGTCTTTCAAGGTTATAGCTAGGGCATAGATCAGTGTTCATACCTGAGCTTCCATTGCTGTTAGAGTTCCTCTCTAAATAGCCTGGCCAGTATGTAGTCCAGTTCTTATATCCAGCCTTCCAATCCAGATCCCTGGACACTGGATCTCTCTTCACATACCTTCTGGCACGGGTCTTAGGGTCCCTTCCACGTGCAGCCGTCTCCCTCACAGGTACCGTCTGGAGATTCCTAGCCCTGTAGCACCATTCCTCTGGCTTTCCCCAGTCCAATGGTGTATGCTGGCCTTTTGAATGTCCCCCAGTATACGTACTGCTCTGGACTCCTCTAGACCTCCCAAATGCTTTTCTCTTCTTTCTTCCAAAGGGTTTCTTGCCCTCTATGTCCGTCTGGTCTGGCTTCTGCTTCTGATGATCCTCCAGATGATGAAGACCTCCAAGCTGAGGATATCCAAGCTGATTCTGAGGATAATTCTCTGTAGAATAAACTCTACCTTTATTCTGCTTTGATGAGTGCTCCACCCTAGCACAGCGCAGCTGTGCTGAATCAGGCCCTGCCCTTTGAGATGAGTGCTTAGGGATTACCTCATAGCCCTCCTGATTGAACACACGTTTCCCCACTTCAGCTCCTCTAATGGCTGTTGGAAACCTGGTGCATTCTGGGACTGGTAGTCTTTTATGGGAAAATTCTGTTTTCTTATTTATACCAGAACTGACAGCTTGCTTGTTCAGAGTCATTTCACCTTTACTATAGCTCCTTCCTGAGCTATGATAAGCTTTCTTATCACAAACCGCGGTAGCGGACTCCATGAGATATTGGAGCCGTGGCCCCATTGATTTCAATGGGGCCACAGCTCCAATATCGCACGGAGTCCGCTACCATGGTTTAATAAACATACCCCTTAGTCTTCACTGCAACACAGGACATGGTGCGAGGGGCAATGGCAACAGTGATCATAACATAATTGAATCTGACACAATCACTAGAGAGAAGACATTAAGGAAAACTACTATATTTTCATTTAATTTTAAAAAGAGGGACTATGAGAAAATGACGGAATTAGTTAAAACAAAAGGAGCAGTTGCAAAGTTTAAAATATTTGCATGGTGTGTGGAATCTGTTTAAAAATACCATCCTAGAAGACCAGATCAAATTGTTCCACTCACTAAAAATGGCAATAAAAGACTGAAACGCTATCAGCATGATTAAAAAAAGATGACCTAAAAGAGACTACTAAAGGGGGGCGCTCGTGAGCCCGCTACGTGATGGCCGCATCCTAGCTGAGCTCCGTCTCAACCACCACAAAAACTACAGCTAACATGCGCTAATTACTGCAAGTTCCCCTGAATTTCCCTACCCTGGGTCGGCGCCGGCGAGCGGTGTCCCACGGAAGCCCGATCTGTCTCACGGTAAGAGCTCTGGCGGCTAGGCGGCGGTGGAGCCCATCTCTGCAGTGAGGCCTGCTGGGTTCCGCTTCTCGACGCTTGCCTTGGGCCCGGCGCACTCCGCGGCTGCCCCTACCCTCTGGGTAAACTGAGCGGTGCTTGAGCAGGCTTCCCTTGGGCTGTTCCCGCGGATCTCTCCGTCGGGTCGGAGCACGTGCGACAGTGGACCGCCGGGTGGAGCAACTTTCCCGGGGCTGAGCTGCCTGCACGCGGCTTGTGAATCACTTCGGCGGGGCTGAGGAGAAGACCTGGAATTTCGGCGGCGAAAGTCAATGCCCAATACTTCAACCTATTAGCGCAAATCCCCTGAGGGGGGTAGGTTTACAGACTGCCTCTTTCTTCTCAGAATCTCAGAGTCTCTGGATAGTATATGGAACCAACGACAGTGCCTGCTTGTTAGCGATCTAGGGCCCTGCTGAGGCCTACATTTCTCAGCGTGGATCTCCTGTGCCCTGCTGGGATTTCTCTGAGCTTTCTGTGATCTTGGATCCTCTCTTGGGGTGCACACCTTGCAGCCAGGGGCCTTTTGTGCTCTATTCTCATCCAGCCCTGCAGAGCACTCTGAAAACTACATCTGGCAGCCCATCTACCCAAGGGGGTCAAAAGCAGCCGTCTCCATCTTTGCATTGCTGCTCCTTCCGAGCCTTGGTCTTTGCGGACATTGCTTGTGCTTTTCTCCCCACACTGTGTGATAATAACTGCCCTGCGGGCTTATGAAGCCTGGTGCTCCGCTACCTCTCTAGCGCCTCTGCCCTTGCTGACATTGACTCTCTCCCTCTCCTAACACTGTGTGGCATTGGGGGCCCTGCGGAATGGCCGCTAAAGCTAAAAATTCTGATACCCGAGAGGGGACGCGTTCCTCCCAGCGCCTGCAGAGTAAATCTGGGGCCTCAGGCAGTCCCCCTGAGCAAATCCGTCCATCAGACACTGATGATGAGACTGTAAGTGAAGATGACTTGGTTTCCCACCAACCGCTCACCTCTGCTCAAATCAAACAAGAGCTCCGGAGGGGTTTTGCGGAGTTAGCCAGCGAATTCCGCTCTTTACGCGAGGAACTGGTGAAGGATGTTGCAGAACTCCGAAATGACATCAAAGAGCTGGGAACCCGTGTGGAGGATGTGGAGACCAAGGTAGCTGACCATGATGCATCCTTGGTGGATTTACAGTGTGCGCTTGACCGGCAGCATGCGCAAGCAATGGAGCTGACCTACAAAATTGATGACATTGAAAACCACTCCCGCCGCAATAATGTGCGCTTTCGAGGGATTCCAGAAGCGGTGGGGGGCGGAGAGGATTTGCCGACTGTGCTTAAGCTGTTGGTGACAGAATTGCTCCCGGCGGAGGACCTGACTGCCCATGCCTCTGGGATGGAAATTGAACGAGTCCATCGTGCCTTAGGGAAGCCTCCCAATAATCAGCCTCGTGATGTTATTGCGAGATTCTTGCACTATTCTGATGCTGAGCTGCTCATCCGCCGTGGCCGGGAGAGGAAAACGATCCGCTTTCAGGACGCAACGGTATCCATCTATCAAGATCTTTCGACGTTCACCTTGGCGCGTCGGAGGGAGATGAAGCCAATTACGATGGTCCTGAATAGCAAGGGGATTCGTTACTCTTGGTCTTTTCCATTTCGAATGAACTTCCTTTTGGGAAACAAAAAGATTTCTGCAAAAGACCATACTGAAGCTTGGCGAGCTCTTCGTCAGGCGGGACTAGTTGATGATAATGCTCAGCCTCACCCGCCGCCCCCTAAGCCCCATCACTCCAAGTGGACTCAAGTGGGTAACTCCGCTTGATTTTTTTGGGGAGTGGGAGCGCTCCTATTACCTTTTTGCGAGCCCCATCTGCTGGGTCTCTCGACCCTCAGCTCTGGGATAGCAGGACTGGCTCTTGATGCCTGACCGCTTTGTGTTCTCTCTCAGTAGTATTTTTCCACTGAGTTACTGGTCATTGGCGTGCGCCAGCTTGAGCTCCCACTCTAGTATACAGGGGGGCGACGGGTGATTGGCAAATGTCTTGATGATGGTATTGTCTTGTTGAGGAGACACGCTGGAGTTGCTGACTCAGGGTGGGAGGGGGGGGATAGTGGGGAACTGTTATTACCTGCTTTGCTTGTAATGTTGCTTTGTGGGGGTTTGGGGGGGAACAGGGTTTGTGGTCAATTTACCGTGTCCTGTATTACCTTTGACAGGCAGGTGGTATTGACGGGAAGGGGGGGTTGGGTTTTGAGGGAGGGCGTTCTATTCTGGGGGTGGAGGGTGGGTTTGGGTTTGGGGGGGAAAACTATGGCACTTGTTTCTGGGGTGTGGGATAGGTGGGCTAAGTTAGTTAATCCTTTGGGTCCGCGGGAGGGAAGCTGTCATCGGGACCCCTCGGGCAACTGGAAGGAGCGGGGGTTTAGATTGTGAATATTAATGGTGCGATTTATCTCTTTGAACGTTAAGGGTCTTAACTCCCCACGAAAACGCTCGCTGCTGTTTTCAGAATTGCGTGCCTTACAGGGGGACATTGTCTTTTTACAGGAGACCCACCTCCAGAATTGTAAGCAGGGCTGGCTGAAGCAGTCCCCGTACTCTGAGGTGCAGGTGGCCTCAGACGTGCAGGGCCGGAAGAAGAGGGGGGTAGCCTTTCTATTCCATCAGAATCTGTCCTTGCAGGTAGAGGAGGTTAGCAGAGATACCCTGGGGAGGTGGCTTTTTCTGAATATATGCTTAGAGGGGCATTTGCTAACCTTGGCTAATGTTTATGCGCCCAATACAGGCCAGGGGTCATTCTTCCAGCGCTTAAAAGCCCTATTGGCGGACTTTGCAAAGGGCCCCATTATATTTGGTGGGGACTGTAACACGCATTTAGTGCCCCACTTGGATTCCAGAGGTCGCGCTGGGGGGGGAGGGGGTGGACCGGCTAGAGCTCTTCAGCGCCTTATGCTAGACTTAGGCTTGCGGGATGTTTGGAGGGACACCCATGAGGGGGAGAGGGGCTATACCTATTACTCTCCGGTCCATCAGGTTCACACTCGCATTGATTATTTCCTATTGGATCAGCGTCTGATGGACGGGAGAGTGAAGGCTGGACATGGCGCGCTGACCTGGTCAGACCATGCCCCATGCTGGCTTGCCCTCCCGCAGGGACTGTACAGCGAGCATCACCGTCTTTGGCGCTTGGACGCGAGGTTCCTGCGGCGACAGGGTGCGGTTCAGGAGCACGCCCGCTTCATTACTGAATTTTTTGAGCTTAATGATTCTGGGGATGTTACCCTCCCCACGGTGTGGGATGCTTTCAAGGCTACGGCCCGCAGCCAACTTATGGCAGAAGCGGCCCGCACACGGAAAATATGGACGCGGGATCGCGATCAGTTGGTGCGGGAGTCCTCTCGGCTAGGTTTGGAACATGCCCGAACCGTCTCGCAGCAGGTCTTGCGTCAGTGGCGGGCTGTACGAGCCAAATTGGACGCGTGTTCACAGAGGGAACTAGATAATAAGCGCCGGAAACTACGGCAAACTTTTTATGAACATGGGAATAAAACTGGCCGCTTTTTGGCCCTGCGTCTTCGGCAACAACAGTTCACGAGAGTGGTCCGCGAACTGTGTGACTCGGGGGGTCGGAAAAGGGTAATTTCTCGAGAGATCCGAGATCTTTTTGCTGACTATCTGGAGCAGCTTTATACGGCAGAACCTTTTGACCGGGACCGTGTGCAGGACTATTTACAAAGGATTGCGCTGCCGCGTCTCCCTGACCATGATCGAGCCCAGGTAGATTCTGATTTCACGGTGGATGAAGTGGTCACTGCAATCCGGAGGCTGAAAACTGGCAGTGCCCCGGGTAATGATGGCTTCCCAGCGGAATATTATAAGAAGTTCCAGGTACAATTGGCGCCAACCTTGACCATCCTGTTCAATGAGGTCTTGGGTGGGGCTTCTCTCCCTTCGACTCAGCGCGAGGCGTTGATAGTGATGATACCCAAATCGGGTAAGCCCATGCACGACGTGGCGTCGTATCGCCCCATCTTCCTGTTAAATGCTGATGTTAAAATCTTTGCTTCTGTTCTGGCGGCGCGCCTGAATCGGGTCCTTCCGAGTTTGGTCCACCCTGATCAGGTGGGGTTTGTGCCTGGTCGCCAGGCTGCCGATAACATAAGGCGCATGTTGCAGGTCCTGCACGTGGCACGTCGGGAACCACAACCAGCTTTGCTAGTGGGGATTGACGCAGAAAAAGCTTTCGATCGGGTCGATTGGAAATACCTATGGTGTGTTTTGGGGACATTGGGCTTCGGCCCTAACTATATCTGTTGGGTCCGTAGTCTTTATCATTGTCCTCAGGCGTGTGTTCGGATCAATGGGGGACACTCGAGGAACTTTTTTCTGGAGAGAGGTACGCGACAGGGGTGTCCTCTTTCTCCCCTGCTCTTCGCACTTGGGATGGAACCCCTGGCGCAAAGCTTTCGTGATCGCCCAGACTTGCGGGGGGTCCGCATTGGTCACGCGGAATATCGGATTGCGCTCTTTGCGGACGACATTATATTTTCCCTGGTGGATCCGTCCGCTTCCCTTCCAGCCGCAATGCAACTGTTTGATAACTTTTCTCGGATATCCGGTTTTAAAATTAATTATACTAAATCGGAGATTTTGAATGTCGGGGTCCCTGGGGTGGTCTGTGCGGAGCTCCAAGCGGCCTATCCTCTTCGCTGGGTGTCAGGCGCCTTACACTATTTAGGGGTGCATTTGACTGTTGAGCGGGCGGACCTCTTTAGGGCTAACTATGATCCCCTACTCCGTCGGGTTCGGCGGGATCTGGATATTTGGAGTGGTTTGCTCCTTTCCTGGTTTGGGCGCATAGCGGCGGTCAAGATGGTGATTGTTCCTTGCTTTCTCTATTTTTTTCAGGTACTACCGCTTCCCATCGCGCGGGCTACTTTGGCGACTTGGCAGCAGTTGCTTATGAAGTTTGTCTGGCACTATCGCCGCCCACGATTAGCGCGGCACGTTCTCCATGCCTGCACGCGCTCAGGGGGTATGGGCATGCCCAATTTGCATTGGTACTATGCGGCGGCGCAATGCGGGCGGGGGTGGAGTGGATGATTGCCGATAGCACCAAACGTTGGGTACAGATGGAAATGAGTTTGGCGGGGGGAGCGGGGTTGGGGGATTGGCTGTGGCTTGGTTCCAAACTCCGGCGTGGTAAATGCATTAGTAATCCCTATGTTCTTCATACCCTCCGGTGCTGGGACCAGCATTTTCGGTCCCGGGGCGTAGACCTGTCTCCCTTGGCCCCTATAGTAGACAATGTTTCTTTCCCACCGGGGTTGAGTGATTCGGTTTTTCGGCAGTGGGGACACCTTGGCCTTAGCCGGGTCGGACAATTTTTTGACGATGGTCAGTTGCAATCCTTCCGGGCATTGCAAAATAAATTTGGCATTCCGGATGGGCATATCTATCAATATACTCAAGTGGCGCACTGGGCCTGCTCCAGGCTTGTTCGACCCCAGGTTGCACGGGACCTGACAGATCTGGAACGTTACTGTGAGGGGTGCACCACTACTAAGGGACTCGTGGCGACCTTATATGCCCACTTGCAGGGGCGCCAACTGTGCACTACAAGGCACAGAGAGCTTTGGAATTCTGATTTGTATCTCGCTTATACCGAGCAACAGTGGGAGCGGGTGGAAGCGCTTATGGCGGAGTTCGGTAGCGACTAATGCCCGTGAAACTAATTATAAACTGGTGTATCGTTGGTATATGACCCCGGCACGGATTGCTCATATGTATCCTGGGGCTGTGGACCTCTGTTGGCATAACTGTGGACAGCGAGGTACTCTGGGGCATATTTGGTGGGCTTGTCCCCGCATTCGTGCCTTCTGGAGGGGTGTACAGTTCCGGCTGCAGCTGCTTCTGGGAGTGAGCATTCCTTGGGACCCGGGGATTTTTCTCTTTGGGGCCTTGGTGCCGGGTGCACAGGCCCTGCAGCTTGCTCTGCTCCGCCATGGTTTGAACACGGCCCGGTTAACTCTTGCTGCAGCATGGAAGCGTGCCTTGGCCCCCTCCCTCTTGACTTGGTTGGACAGAGTGTGGGATATATACTCCATGGAGCGGGGGGTAGCTCTTAATAGGATGCGTTTGGCACGCTTTGAGCTGGTGTGGGCCCCCTTTATTTCCCGTTATGGTGCGTAATTGCTATGGGCAATTAGAGGGGGACACTTAAACTTTGAAGGGACCTTTACCCCCCTGTGTGCGCTTCTTGCTCACCGCCTTCCTTTGCTTACGACCTAGCTAGCCATAGTTGGGGGGATGGGGGGGTGGGGAAGGGGGAGGGTGGTTGTTTTGTACTTCTTCTGGGAAACAAAACACAGAAAACAGCATACAAAAATGAAGGCGTATTGTATGCTACTATTGTGTTCTGAAACCCTGCTTTTCCTGTAGCACTCTTTTTTGATACTGTTTGTGTTTTTTGTTACTATGCACCCGTTGGAAGCCTTTCAATAAAAAAAAAAAGAGACTACTAAAGCCAAAATGCCATCTTTCAAAAAATGGAAAGCCGATCAAAACAAAAAAAAATAGGAAAGAGCAAAAAAAAGGAATTTATGATTGATAAAATTTCCTAAGTTTGAGATTTTCACTTATTCAAAAGATTAAGAAATATAGATACTGTAAAAAGGTCCCCCAATTTCTACAGCAAGGGTCCCCAGACCTTTTTGACTGAGGGCCAGGATCTTTCAGATCACTTACAGGGCCAAGGATTTTGCTAAGCAGAGTAGGGTCTCCCACTCCCAAAAGTACCTCCTCCTACCTCTTGTCCTTCAGCTTCATACAGCAGATGCTGCTGAGGCTCTGGGGTAATAGTTTAGGGACCCCTGTCATACTGGACAACAGTCTTGCATCTTCCTTCCCCCCTCCCCCATATGATACAGCTTCTCTCAAGATTTCTCTCTTTCTTTTCCCTCACTCTCTACCTCATGGGACCAGCATCTCTCCCTCTCTCTTCCCTCCATGCCTCATATTCCTGCATCTTCCTTCTCTCCTCTTTTCCCCCATCAGGCTAGCATCTTTCCTTCTCTCTTCCCTCCTCCCTCCATCCCAATGGTCCCGCATTTTCCCTCTTTCGATGCCCTCTTGCCATGATCCAGCATCTTTCCTCTCCTGTGGTAGCTTCAACTACTGGAAGTAAAGGAAGTAACTCTTTCCAGCCCTGAAGCTTTCCCTCTGCTGCGCCCCTCCCCTGTCCTGAACAGAAAGTTGAGCGAGAGGAGCTGGGACATGGAAGAGGAAAAACTCCAAGTCCAGCAAAAGGTGGTATTTGTAAATCACCGCTGCTGTTACAACCATTAGAGATAAAGACAAATGAAAGGATCTCAGGGGGAGTTGGGAGAGAAGGGGAAAGATTATAGACCTAGAGTGTAGGAGTAGGAGAGAGAGAGGTGATGACCTGGGGCGCACTGAGCGGGATGGTGGAAATAGTGTGGGGACCCCTGTTCTAGAGCTATCTTCCCCCAAAGGTTGGGATTTGTAGCTGATGATCTACTTGGTGTTTCAGTGTTTTCTTCAGACAATTTCAGCCTGACTATGCTTCTAGAAAGTCAGAGTGTGGGTCAGATCACTTTCACCACATTAAATGTGACTTTTGCATTAGAGTCTTGTGACTGTTTTTAGGCACATAGAAGACACGTTTAATGGCAATAGAATTAGAATGTTTCCAGGTAGGACAAAGATAGCACTGTAAAAGCAGTTCCTCTTTTTATCCCATTGGGTGTTGCAAATTGGAGCTTTGCTCTTCTTGAAATACCTCTATAACTATACAATTAATTATTTAAATGTTAAGTATGTCTCTTTGGAAAAAGCCCAACTCACTTTTTTTTTCCTAGTGATAAACCAACTCAAGATTTCTCTGATGTGTTCCCCTTTGAGAGGACCGCTGATCCTGTGGAGTGATTGCAGGGCTGGCCCATAGGCAACACTAGGCAGCCACCTAGGGCAGCAGATTTTGGGGTCATGAAAAAGCAGCAGCAATCAAGACAAAATAGAGTCTGACAACCACACAAATTCAAAGAGCCATCAGCATAGTTTTTTACCTGCAGGAAGAGCAGAGTGGTGAATGCTTGGAATGCCCCGCTGCTAGAGAAAACCAGTGATGGAATTTATAACTGCATGGGATAAATATAGATGAGCCCTAAATGACAAGAGAATGGAAACCAAGGTCCCCTTTTACTAAAGCCTACTAAGGATTTGCAATTTATTTTATTTGTTCAATTTTTATACTGCTAGGGTAATGGACATCTATGCAAGAAACAAAAAACAGTTAGACAGGGACATAAACAGGAGACTTAAGGCAAATGGTGCCATAGGGCAACAATATCAGCCAGAGCAAATGTGGAAACATAAAAACTGGACACATGAAGGAAACAAAGGATATGAGGAATTTGGCACCAGGGGCATTACTGGAAAGCACGTTCAAAGAACCAGGTTTTTAATCCAGTCTTGAATTTTATATACAAAGATTCAAGGTGAAGGTTAAAAGGAAAAGCATTCCAACACTTGGAGCTCGAGGTGCAGAGTAGATTAAGTGGGGACAATGAGGAGATTCTGATTAATGGGGCAAAGGGTGCGAGATGGACTACAAAGGATGAGCTGGGGAAGGTAGTAAGGAAAACCTGAATAAAAGGCCCAAGAGGAGAATTTTGAACTGAATTGGAAGAGGGAGCCAATACTGTTTGAATAAGAGTGGGGTTACATGATCGCAGGGGCATCAGAACATTGTTTTCCGCATGGAGGAGCTAAACTCCTCCCCTCTGCCAGTCGAACTCCATACAGCTGCAATCATCAGATCCGATCTCCCATGGGCAGATAGGAGGGAACTCTACTGTGACTGCAGCCCTCTTCTGCCTGCAGGAGATTGGATCCCCATGGGTCACAATCACAGGCCTTCCCCTACTTCTATCCATGGGATATCAGATCTCTGCGTGCCAAAGTAGAGGAAGCCCTGATCGCAGCAGTGAAGTGTTGGTGGAGCCAGGGCCCTTGTGACTCACCCCTTTCCAACGTCTAAGCATGATTATATTTTTTGGCATTGTAAATACAGTAAGTTTGACAGCAGTATTCTGGATAACCTGAAGTCATTGTAGTTGGGATTTGGAGGCACCAGCTAATAAGGAGTTACAGTAGTCTAATTGGTTTATTACTAGTGAATGAATGATCATTTTTAGAACTCTAAGATCCAGGAAAGGCCTAACGGAATTTATTCTTCGCAGAGAGAAAAAGCAGCTTCTAACAAGTTTAGAGATAAACAACTCTTGTTTAAACCTCACATCGATTATAACATCCAAAGACTGAATAGATTTCTGGACTTGAATGGGGCAGGAGAATATGCATGCCTGGAAAGGAAGTGGTTTCTTACTGTGTGAAAGCTATAGGGTTTCAGTTTTGTTTTTTTTTGTTTAACACTATTTTGTAGCTTGAAAGCCAGTCAACTATCGAGTTCAATTTTGAATCTAGGTCTGTTTGAAATGCAGTATGCCAGTGCTCATGGGTGATAACTAACTGAACATCATCAGCTGATATTAAGATCTTGAAACAGAAGAGCCAGTGGAGACATGAAAAGATTGAATAGAGTAGGTGAAAGCACGTTAACTGCAAAACTACAGACCGGTGAGCCTGACATCAGTACCGGGAAAAATGGTAGAAACCATCATAAAGAATAAAATTACTCAGCATATAGATAGTCATGACCTAATGGGAGACAGCCAACATGGCTTTAGACAAGGAAGATCTTGTCTTACTAATCTGTTATGTTTTTTGAAGGAGTGAATAAACAGGTGGACAAAGGTGAGTCGGTTGATATTGTGTATCTGGACTTTCAGAAAGCCTTTGACAAGGTCCCTCATGAGAGACTTTTGGCAAAACTAAAGAGTCATGGGATAGGAGGCAGTGTACTACTGTGGATCAGGAACTGGTTAAAAGATAGAAAGCAGAGGGTAGGGCTAAATGGCCAATTTTCCCAATGGAGAAAGGTGAATAGTGGTGTACCCCAGGGATCTGTGCTGGGTCCGCTGCTTTTTGACATATTCATAAATGACCTGGAAAGTGGAATAACGAGTGAGGTTATCAAATTTGCTGATGACACAAAACTATTTAAAGTTGTTAAAACCCAGGAGGATTGTGGAAAATTGCAAGAGGATCTTGATAAATTGGAAGACTGGGCATCAAAATGGCAGATGAAATTTAATGTGGAGAAGTGCAAGGTTATGCACCTAGGGAAGAACAACCCAAACTATGGTTACACGATGCAAGGTTCCACATTAGGAACCACCACCCAAGAAAAAGATTTAGGCGTCCTTGTGGATACCATGTTAAAACCCTCGGCCCAGTGTGCAGCGGCGGCCAAGAGAGCAAATAGAATGCTAGGTATGATAAGGAAAGGAATGGAAAATAAAACAAAAGATATTATAATGCCTCTATATCGTTCCATGGTGAGACCGCACCTTGAATATTGTGTGCAATTCTGGTCGCCATATCTTAAAAAGGATATAGCAATTTTAGAAAAGGTTCAGAGAAGAGCCACCAAAATGGTAAAGGGGATGGAAGGCTACTCCTATGAAGAAAGGCTAAAAAGGTTGGGGCTCTTTAACCTGGAAAAGAGACGGCTGAGGGGAGATATGATAGAAGTCTATAAATTAATGAACGGAGTGGAACGGGTAAACGTAGATCGATTGTTTACCTTATCAGAATATAGAAAGACTAGGGGACATGCAATGAAGCTACAGGGTAAACTATTTAAGACTAATAAAAGAAAATATTTTTTCACTCAACGTGTAATCAAACTCTGGAATTTGTTACCGGAGGATGTAGTAAAGGCTGTTAGTGTAGCTGGGTTTAAAAAAGGTTTGGACAAGTTCCTGGAGGAAAGGTCCATAAACCATTATTAAGAAGGGACCCAGGATATCAATGCTTGAACCAATACAAGCATTGTGGAACCTGTGTCCCTTGGGGAAACTGCTAGGTACGTATGACCTAGATTGGCCACTGTTGGAAACAGAATACTGGGCTTGATGGACCTTGGTCTGACCCAGTATGGCATATCTTATGTTCTTATGTTCTTACCCCCGCATTAGCTGTCAGCAGCATGAGCAGAATGTTCCCAGCAGCTAATGCATGATGGACCACTCAAACATGTGCTCCACTAAGGCACGTTCACTTACCGACTTCCAAAAAGGAGTCATTAGGAGAACTCACGTTAAGAGCTGAACACATGGCAAGTGCCCTGGCACTAATAGTAATGCACTTTCCATGCCCACACTCCACCCATACTCTGCCCCATCCCGCAATGGTTGGTTAGCATGTGGTGGCAGAAATGCTTGCACCTTTGTGTTCTCATAAGGCATATGGGAAGTCTTAAAGATCTCAATATGTATACTTTGGACAAAAGATGGGAGAGGGGAGATATGACAGAGATGTTTAAATAACTTCATGCCATAAATGCGCAAGAGGAGAGCCTCTTTCAATTGAAAGAAAGCTTTGCAATGAGGGGGTATAGGGTGAAGGTGGAAAGAGTGGTAGATGCATGGATTTGTCTCCCAGTGGAGGTAGTAGAAACAAAAACGGTATCTAAATTCAAGAAACATGGGACAAACATAGAAGATATCTAAAGGAAAAACGGACCGTAGACCTTAGTAGTTGGTATGGAAGGGCAGACTGGATAGGTCATATGGTCTTTATCTGCTGTCATGTTGCTGTTTCTATACACATTAACTGGCTAATAGGTTTCAGTAAAAAGGAGCCCCAAGTGTTGAGCATTTCCTCTCAAAGCAAAAGTTAAATGATTTTTTGCATTTTGTAAAAAGGACTTATGTGTGTGTGGGGAGGGAGATAATCTGCACAGAGAGGCAATTACAACCCTAAGCACTTTAGTCACAGACTGTTTGGGCCATGGTGGTCTATGCCATCATTTATCATTTGTTACATGAAGGGACACTAAATGAAACCTATAGCTATCATATGGTCACGGCAATTATCATAACTGTTTTAAAAGGGCTTAGACAAGTTCCTTGAGTAAAAGTACATAAACCATTATTAGTCATGTAGGCTTGGGAAAGCCACCACTTATTTCCGAGTGTGAACATTAAGGACTAGATCTACTCCTTGGGATCCTGCCAGGTACTTGTGACTTGCACTGACCACTGTTAGATAGGATGCTGAGCTCAAAGAACCTTTGGTCTGACCTACTATGTCACATCTTAAGCTCTTACTGGTCTAATGGATGCTACTAGGCTACTAATACAGAAAAAAAGACTCGTTCATACTCTAGCAGCTAGAATATGAATGAGCCTTTTCTCTAAACTAATAATTTACTTTGCATTCAGTCAACTAATGAATATCTTCTTTATTGGGACACTTTTCACACCGACAAGGACCTCCTAAGATTCCTAATCTGGTCTTAATTTTGGACTGGGACACCCTGCTTCTTGTCTACCAAGAGTCAGGCGTTGAGGGGATTAGGGTAGCTTCTTACTTATGGCAGAACCTCAGGTATGTGGAGGGCCCAGATGGCTAGCACTGGCCAGTGGATCTGATCCACCCCGTGAGTATTTCTCTGTATGTGTCTGTCATTGCGCAACATGATTCTCTCTCTTTCTCTTCATGAACACCCATCTTTACGTAACATGTTAGAGTGGCATCTCCTATGTTCTCCTGTCTTGTTTATGCATGCTACTTGATACAGCTTTAACATAGTGACTGCTCTCTCCTTCTATCCCTCCTTATTGCATATGTGTGTGTGAGTGTGTGTGCGCACATGCAAGTGAGAATATTTGATGTTGCATGGTTTCCTTCCTGTATTTTTTAGGCTTCATCCTCTGTTGCCTGCAATGGAAAGGTATTGCTTTTTCTGTTCACTGAGAAGTGTCTCTCATCTTGTATGTCTTCTCTCTTCCGTGCATTCTCTGTTAAAGTTTCTTAGTGTAACTTTAACCCTCTAATATCCAGTTTTCTTTCAACTTCTTTTTTTTTTCTCGAATCCCTCAAAACATACAGCACCCTTTCCATAGGACGAATGTCCTTCAGACCAGAAATGCTACCACTGAATGCATATACAACATTCATCCCCTGGGTTTTGCTCTGGAGGTGAAGAGATGCCCTCCTTTTTTTGCACCTACTGCTTTCTGATTTGTAGTGTAGGCATCCCAAATGACTATCTATTGTCAGCCCCTTTCGGCCTCACCTGGACATGCTCATATTTTCCTCCTGAAACAGCAGCAAGAGGTTTCTTGGGGGCAGAAAGAGAATCCTTACCCCACCCAGAGTCTCCAGAAACCTGCTTGTGCATATATTTAGGGTAAGTCCTTAAAGTGTAAACTAACATGCTTGTGAGAAAGATATACGAATGGGTGGGAGCTAGGATACATACGTGAATAATGTGTTGAACTGCTTATGCTATCGATAGGGACTCTCAGCACCATTATTTCAAAAATGTACAGGTGGGTCTGGATAGGAGAGAGCAGTGGGTCAAGGGTCTCTCCCCCACTTTGGGTGGGCCTGGCTCTAATCAGTGGCAGAGGCACAGGCCAATGAGAGGAAAACTGAAGGCAGCATTAACACCTGCACTGCCTAGTGCCCACCCTTATTAACCTCAGACGCCACCAAAAAATGAGTCCTGGCTAGTCTACTGTCGCATTGCATTGCACAGTAGTATCAGATCAAGTGAAAGGAGGCAATATGCACTTGTCAACTATGAGGGAAGAAATACAAAATCTCCAGGTTGATATTTAAATTCCGTGGTCAACATTTTTTTTAAAACATCAGCTGTGGCATTTATATATAATCTAGATAATGAGCACCACTATCCAGATCGCAGGCAGCACTAAAAATCAAGAGAACGACCTGAATTTTGGCGCTCTCCAGACAACTTCCCACCCTGCCGCAAAAGACTCTGATCTGAATTGTGCCATTAAATATTCACTAATCAAGCTGCCTACAGCAAATATTTGGACAACGGTTGTTGTTATCTGAATATTTGCTTTTAAATATTAGTCTGTTCATTTGTCACCCCATAAAAAATAATAGGAACTACATGAGCAAACAGGCTTTCTCCTGCCCTGAAGTAAATATATTTAGAATAGAGGTCTTGGAGAACTAAATAAAAATCTTTTTTTTTCCCTAGATCACTTCCCTCAGTCTATAGCTGTTGCACGCCCTGTTCCAATAAACAGAACTGGTACAGTGTTGCCAGTAAAATATCTGCTCTCTCTTCCTGGGCAGTAGGTTCCCTCTGCAGTTAGCAGTGAGCACTCTGCTGGTATCGTGGCTCACATGGGCGTTACCAGCATTGAGCTTAGTAAACATGCCCCTTAACTTACAACTGCCGTTCTATAAAATGTCCAAAGGATAGAAAATGAAGTACTATGCAATTTAACCTAAAATATCATGCGTTACATAAGAGCATTAAGGAAAATGTATAGGTTAGAAATAGAACAAATCAAATGGAACAGCCCCATACACTATTATATATATTAAGAAAATTCACGCAAGACATGTATTGCAATGCATACAAATTTTCCATTGCTTCTTAATCCAGTCTGGTTCACCCAACTGTACTGGAAGGGGCACAACAGCTAGTTCAGTCTATGCATATTCCAAGAAAAATACTAACCATATTTTTTAGACTGTTAATTTATCAGTAATAAGATTTGCTATATTGGGTCAGACCATGGTCCATCAAGCCTTTGTCCAACAGTGGCCAATCCAGGTCACAAGTACCTGTCAGATTCCCAAAAGGTAGACAGATTCCATGATGCATATCCCAGGGGTACAGTGGATTTTCTCCAGTCCACTATAATAATAATTTATGGGCTTTTCCTCCAGGAACTTATCCAAACCTTTTTTTTAACCCAGCTACATTAACAGCCTTTACTACATCCTCTGGCAACAAATTCCAGAACTTAATTACATGTTGAGTGAAAAAATCGTTTCTCCACATATAATACTTTGTAGTTTCACTGCATGTCCCCTCGTCTTTGTACTTTTTGATGGAGTAAACACGATTCACGTTTATTTGTTCTACTTTATTCATTATTGTAGAGACCTTAATCATATCTCCCCTCAGCTGTCTCTTGATTCATCTTATAGCGACTTCCAAGTGCAGACAAATAAAAAGAACTGCTGACCAGCAGGTTAGAAATGCAAAGCAGGTGAATGAAATAGGTAAGCAATACTTCCAGATCCAAGCAGCAAAAAGAGAAGAAGAGCCAAGACAAAAATAAAGAACAAGTGAAAAAAATGGGCTGTGTTTCCAGTATTTATTTAGTTGACATTTAAAGCATTCAATTAAGGTCACCAAGTACCTTTCAAATGATATAATTACCTAATACTATGTTATGAAATAGTAATTATGCCTATTTTGATGTTTAGAACCTCACACCCACCATCGTGTATCCTTATGTATACGGCAAAGTTGAATTAAGTGATTTATGAAACAGAGTAACAGCTTTAAAAAATATATTAATTAAAAATAGACTGTAGAGTTGGAAGTATAAATATTCCTTTATAGCCCCAAGGATGCTTATGCAAGAGGAATCTGTGTACCACAGCTGATCCTAATTGTTTGAAAGTATTCATGCTATATTATCATTATCCAAAAAAAATGCTACATTCTTTTTTCATTTCTATATTCTTAGTTTACTTGAAATGCATTTTTTACAATGCTTTTTTTTAAATTTTATATTTAACAAATTTTACAAATACACCAAGCAAAACTTGGAACAGGAAATACAATTGATGGTCTTACACAAACAGAAAAAGGATAATCGTGAACTAAATCACATACCAAACCCAAAACCCTACCCGGGAAATACCAGGCCATCAATCAAATAGACCACAATAGGAGAGATCCAAGAAAACACTATTCCAGAGGAGTTGAAACAAAGAGGAAAAATTCAAGCACCAAAAGCAACAGGACTATTGTGGCTAACATAATACATTAATGTCCCCCAACATACCCACTCTCCCACCAGCCCCAGTCAGCCCGCCAACTTCTTAGCATCCAAAAAGAAGCACAGTTGAGAAGGTTCAAAGAAATGAAATACAGAATTCTGGTAGCGAACTATACATTTACAGGGAAATCTTAATTGGAACTTCGCTCCCAGAGATAAAACCTCTGTGCGAAGTTACAAAAATGTCTTTCTTCGGATTTGTGTCCAAAGGGACACATCCGGAAAAATCTGGATCCTACCCCCCAGAAAAGAAATATCCGTTTTCTTAAGAAACAAACATAACAATGCATTCTTATCAGAAAGAAAAACAAAAGAAACTAAGAGTGCCACTCTGGACCCCACTATTTCAGAAGACTGATCCAACAACAAAGACAAGTTCCCCAAATCCAAAGAGTCCAAGGAAACTTCAGCTTGAAGGAGCAGGACTCGTAGTAGTGGTACCAGCAATGAGAACAGATGGTATATAATAAATCTTCTGTGATGGAGGAAATCCAGCCTCAGGACACCCAAAGATATCCTTTAGAAATCTGTGAAATAGAATTCTAGCCGGAGAGCCAGAGACACGTGGAAAATTCAATATCCTCAAGTTCAAGGACTGGGAAGCATTCTCCAAATTTTCAGTCTTCCGAAGAAACACCAATTTATCTTGGGAAAGTGTCCCTTGCTGCCCTTGTACCTGTTGAATTCGTTGGTCAAGAACAATTAATTGACCCTGTTGCTCCACAAGGCTCTTCTCCACACTTTCTACCCGAGTAGGAAGCGGGGTCAGTGCCTGGAAAGCTGCAGCACAAACCTGGTGAACCGACTGAAGAGCAGACCAGATAGACGCTAAAGTCACTTCTTGTGGGCTGAGAAGAGGAGGGAAAACCAGCTGGGAATTAGTAGAAGCAGTGGGAAGAACAACACTCCCCTGCTCCAACACACCGACATCAGTAGCTGGAAACAACACCCCTGCCGAGGATGCCGATTCCACACCAGAATGGATATCCTCAAACACCACTCTCTGCCTCCCCTCCTCATTGCCGGCATTCACGTCGACGGGTGGAGGAGGAGTGGAGGGACCCGCAGGGCTCAGCGAAACATCGCTGCCCAAGCAGAGGCTCACTTCTGCCTCTGCTGCTGGGACGCCCTCCGTCGCCACCGCGTAGGTATCGATGGTTCGCTGACCAACTGGTAAGCCTCCTTTGCCCTTAGCCTTCTGCTTCAGCATAGGTCAAGGAGTAAAACACCGCTTCAGGAAACAAAGGAAAGGAGCAGCAAACAAACGCGTTCTGCTACACCGCCGCCATCTTGGATCTCCCTACAATGCTTTATCATGCACATATTTATCGCGCACCAAAGTAGCACAAATGGACACCCTAATTACTAAGGCACAGATGTAAATAGTTACCCTCGTTCCTAATCCAAGTTGCACCACCTGTTTATTGTAAACGCAGATCATCCTTATGAAATGCGTATGTTAAATGTTCTATGTGAACCGCACTGATGTGGAATAGCGCGGTATATAAGAAACTGTAAATAAATAAATAAATAAATATTTTCTGTTCAGGATCCTGCTTGATACTTGTGACCTGGATTGGTCGCTGTTGGAAAAAGGATACTGGCCTTGACGGACCTTTGGTCCGACCCAGTATGGCAAATCTTATGTTCTTCCATACTATCCAAAAGTGACCCTATGAACCTGACAGGCTTAAAGGAAGATTATGATCACCACAAAAGGCTGGACCAGCACGGCTATGTCAGATTGCACCTCTACATTTATGAACATCAGAAATACTAATCCAACATAAGGACAATTTTCAAAGCCATTCCATGGATAAGAAGCAGCTTATCTACATTGATTATCCATCTGAAAAGTGTTCTCCCTTGATGCAGCTGAAAGTGGATGCCATTTTGCCACGATTTTTAAGCTACACTGAGAAGACAGCTTCCCAGATACATATTTAGGGCAGTGTTTCTCAAGCCAGTCCTGGTGTACCCCCTAGCCAGTTTGGTTTTCAGGATACCCCCACTGAATATGCATGAGGTAGATTTGCATGAACTGTCACCACTGCATACACATCTGTTTCATGCATATTCATTGTGGGTAGCCTAAAAACCAGGCTGGCTAGAGCAGAGGTTCCCAACTCCAGTCCTGGAGAGCCAAACACCATTCAGGTTTTCAGGCTGTCCCTAATAAATATGCGTGAGATGCATTTGCATGCACTGCCCCATTGTATTCAAATGTATCTCATGCATATTCATTAGGGAGCGCCTGAAAACCTGAATGGTGTTTGGCCCTCCAGGACTGGAGTTGGGAACCTCTGGGCTAGAGGGTACAGCAGGACTGGCTTGAGAGTGCCGTGGAAACTTTACGTGCATTATGCACAATGACAGAAGCGCACACAGAAAAGGCAGGCACAAACGTTGATGAGTACCTTGTACACACCGCATGTTTCAAAGCAAAATTCTACACAGACATTCACTTTGAACCCAGGGGAAACATTTATGGGTAAAGAGACACTCGTGGGCTTTGGTCCAAAATGCATGGATTGGCAATTGCCCCCATAGCAGCACAAAATCAGAAGTGGCTCAGTCTGCCACTTATGAGCTGTAACAATATGCTGAAGTCCTCAGTTCAGTGTGTGAGACTACACCTTGAGTACTGGGGGCAGTTCTGGTCACTCTAACTCCAAAAAAGATCTAGCAGAATTAGAAAAGGTAGATATGTAAAAGTAGGTAAGGGCTCTTCAACTCACTAGGAGGAGGAGAGGTATGAAAGAGGTTTATAAAATCATGACTTGAGTGGAACAAGTTCATAGAGAAAAATTATTTATCCTTACGAACAGTAAAGGAAGCTAAATGGTGACAGATGTACTAAACTAGAGGATGTTCCATGTGCAGGTTTGCTACCATGCAAATGAGCTGAGCAGAAAGCATAAATGAATTGAGCTTCTAGGAGGGTTTGAAAAGATAACTGAAGATGTAGGGGGTTGGTTTTGTTTTGTTTTGTTTTTTTTGCAATCCCCGCCCTGCTCCAGGATTGCCTGCCAGTTTAAGTTGAATTCAGAGTTAATGGGCTACTTTGCACTACATCACTGCAGCTCGTTAACGCCAGAATTCTAATACATCTTTCACACGAAATAGGCTACAGTATCTGCAAAAGTTCACTATCTTATGAGGTTTTCCAAAACGGGTCCTACATGCGTAAAAAAGCATGCAACAGCCCAAAACACCAACACTTCAGAGCATGAAATTGTGGAATTATGTTAAGCACTACTTCTATTACTACTACTAAACATTTGTGTAGAGCTACAAAGCATTAGCAGTGCTGTAGAGAGACACGTAAGAGATGGGTCCTGCTGATCAGAGCTTACAATCTAGTCGTTGCAGGGGTCCCCAAACTAAGGCACAGGGGCAGACTGTGACCCTTGGAGCAATTTGTTCCATCTCTCCATGCTTTTCCTGTCCTCAGATCAAATCCTGCACCTCACAGAAAGTTTTCTTGCCCATGTACTCCCTCCTGACTCTCTCTCCCTTCCCCTTTCCTGCAGCTCAAGGTTTTCAGCCAGCAAATTGTGGGCACTCGGGTGGAGTCTCGGGGATCTTTCCCTCCCTGCTGAGCTTTCCACTGCAAGCAGATCCTCCTCCTTCTTCTCTCTGCCAGGAAAGTGGCAGCAGACCTTGACTAAGCTGAGAAGGGGATGGGATCGGTTACTGCCTCGGGAGCCTGGAACTGCTAAACCTGCTAAAATTAAATCCAGTCTACCGCCTTTGATCCCTACAATTGCAGCTCAGTCCTGGTTTGCACCTATCAAGGGCTGAGCCCTGTTGCTACGGGGGAAGGAAAATTCCGCCACTCTAGGTGGGTACAGGGCTGGGGATACGGGTTTGTTTCTTTCCCAAGGCTGCAGCAAGTGCTGTTGGCTCCTGGTTTAAAGGCCAAATGTGTGCATGTGCGCCATGCTCCAAGACCAGGGTGTGTGCATGTATGTACTCGCTGCTCAGTGATAAAGTACTGGGGGTGTGTGGGCAATGCAGCATGCTCCAAGACTGCACGGCCAGGGGGCATGTGTGTATGTACTTCCTGCTTAGTGATGCAGTACTGGGAGGAGTACCCGGGAAGAGGGCGGAAGTGAAAAAGAAGAGGAGGGCAAGAGAGGGAGGAATAACAGCAGACAAGAGAGAGAATGGAAGAAGAGGGGGCAAAGGAGTAAAAAAGGAAGTGTGAGTAGAAGAAAAGGGAGAGGGTGGTATTCTGGGGGCGTAAGTGGAAAAGAGTGCTCCACACCCCTACCCCACCATTCACCTACCTCCCACTGCCTCAGGGTAGAGTTAATGGGTGAAACAGAGAACAGAGTCCTGGGAACCTTTCGTCCTGCCTTCTTCCTTCCCCCTAATTTGAAATCCATGGAAAAAACACCAGACATGGGTCCCTTTATCCCTATACTCCCCGCTCTCTGAAACAGATCCCACCCTGTCCGGCCCTCGCCTTGATTTGAAATGTCCTATAGGGCCCTTCGCGTGAGAAGGATGGAGATCCCTACACCAGCACTTAACTTAATCTGTAGCTTCAGTGGCACAGAATACACAAAAACTGACCAGGGACTGTCCAGCACTATCCATTTGGTTTGGATAATTTATCAGAATAGCAGCTGAATTTCACTGCTACAAATAATATTGGAACACAAAACACCAGAAACCCAGTCAGATAATCAATCATATAAAAATAAAGCCTATAAGAGTGCTTTTATCTGCCTCTATTCATTGACATTGCTTTTCCAGCACTGATAGGCGCTTAGATTTGGCCTGAGGCAGAGCTCCGCCCTCTCCCCACCCCGAGATTTTCACCTGACTCAAAATACAGTCTGTGTCACTATTTGCTGCTGGTGCTGCTATGGACCTCCCGTTTTGGCTTTGCTAGACCCTGTGAAGCAACCACGGGAGGGGGGGGTCTTTCTACAAGCTAAACAGGGCCGGCCCGTCCATTGAGCAAGAATGTTTTTTGCACAGGGCCCCGCGTTTCACACTCCACAGATATCAGAAAGGTTGCTATGATGCAGCTCTATCAGCAAATTGTGCTTAACTTAGGAATTGTTATCTACCATTAATCATAGCAACTTTTTGATATATGTGTAACGTATTCCCAAGTTTAGGGCGGCATTGCTAAGGTATGCAAGTGCTAGTATTGGGAGATGCTGCTGCGCGCAGGGCCCAACAGCCTGACTCTCCATGAGGCTTTGGATAGTGGAGCCTGTGGGAGCCTGGGAGCCTGTGGAGCCTTTGGGTGTGGGTGTTTATGCCCCTGTTAGCCGCTGATCGTATTCCCAGGAGTTTCTTGTTAGCTCTTTTAGATCTGGTATTAAATAACAATTTTTTTCTATACCAGCAACAATACTACTTACAAATTTTTGGCATAGCTATGGGGGCCACAGTAGCCCCCTCGATTGCCACAATTTATATGGCTCATTTTGAAGATCTCTTTGTCTATACCCATCCACTATTTAGATTGGTACCATTCTGGAGGAGGTTTTTGGATGACGTTTTCTTTTTGTGGACTGGCACACGGTTTGAATTAGATTCTTTTTTGGTGTCTCTGAACACACACAAACCTAACATACAATTTACGGCACAGGTTGAGACTTCCCAGATTCAGTTCCTTGACATCACTATAGAACTGTCATCTGCTGTTTTTTTGACATCCTTGTACCGAAAAGCAGTTCAGCGCAACACATTGTTAAGATACGATAGTTACCATCCTTTGGCCCTAAAGAAGGGTCTTCCTTATGGGCAATTTCTTCGTCTGCGTCGAAATTGCTCATCATTACATGAATTTAAATCTCATGCCAAAGATTTGAGTTTGCGTTTGCTTCATAGAGGCTATCCGGCTGCATTGATTAGGACAGCTTATAGACGTGCCCTTTACACACATAGAGAATGGTTCTTTGGACCATCAGTTTCAACATCTTCGGATGAAAAATTCACGGGCATTCTCCCTTTTATGAAAGGTACACCTCTGGTGGCCAAACTCCTTCACAAATTTTGGCCCATTTTGGGGGTACATGATTGCTTCCGTAATAAGCGTTTACAAGTCGCCTATTTTCGGAAAGCTAATCTGCGGGATTTGGTGGTAAAAACCACAGCACCACTGGACCGCCCCCCCCCTTTATCACATAAGGACGCAGGGCATTACCCATGGGAGACTTGTATTTATTGTCTAAATACACTGTCAGGACCGGACTGGGAGGATAAGCACACTTCAAGGACTTACCAATCCAGATGGCATACGACTTGCGCCACTGCCTTTGTGGTCTATATAATTGTTTGCCCCTGTCAACTGTATTATGTCGGTAGAACTTCAAGACCTTTTAAGGTGCGACTAGGTGAACATGCCTCCCGTCTTCGCACCAAATCATTGACTGCACCAATGGTTGATCATTGCATTAGAAAGCCCCACACTTTTGATTCTCTCAGTTGGCGCGTTTTGGATCACGTGCCATTAAACCCACGGGGAGGGGACCGTATTCAGGCTTTGCAAAGATTGGAACAGAAATGGATTTTTCTGCTTAATATGGTCCATCCAGCAGGTTTAAACATGCAGTTGGACTGGTACACAATTCTTTAGTATAATACTGTTAAAGTTTTAGCCTTTCTGAACGGAGGGGGTTTCTATTTTGGTGGCTCCTCCTCCTTTTTCTGATTGGCTCTCACAGTCTATAGTTTATCCGATTGGTTGATGTTGATTAACAGCTGTGCAAATGGATCTGTCGCCAGGACTTTTAAACCGCTCTCCTCAAATCGCTTTTTTGATGGCTGATGACTACCTGCGGAATGCTTGACCTGAAGCAGGGTGCTTGACTGGGGGTACCCGAAACGTGACATGTCGGATTAGCAGATTGCGGTGTTACTGGGAGCAACCTTGGAAAAAGCCATTTGATCAGCTAAGTCAAGCTGTTGAACAAAATTTTTTCTTTATTAAAATGGAAGGGCCACAGTGGTGTTAGGATATTTCCTATTCAATGAGCTGGCAATTCCGACAAAAAATTAATTGGTCTACTCTGAGGGGTTGGTTCATAATATGGACAGGGTTTTTGTAAGTGTGTGTTATTTTTGACCCTGATAATAGGTTTTTCTTCAGCCGCTGCTCTAGGGCAGAGGTTCCCAACTCCGGTCCTGATGGGCCAAACATTGTTCAGGTTTTCATGCTGTCCCTAATGAATATGCATGAGATACATCTGCATACAATGGGGGCGGCACATACTAATGCAAGACAGGTATATTTATTAGGGACAGCATGAAACCTGAATTTTGTTTGGCCCTCCAGGACTGCAGTTGGGAAACTCTGCTCTAGGGATTGCACATGTTTATGGCATCTGTGCTCTGTAGGGTAAAATATAGGCATTTCAGGCATGTTTATTTTATCTGCAATAAAGGTTCTGTCTTTATTACCACAGTTTAGTACTGGGTAAAATATGGGGACAGGGTTGGCAGGAGCCACAGCTGGGACTTGAACTTGTGACCTTCTGCTCCTGAACACACTGGCTGTGTGTACTGCACCACACTGTTGCCACAGGGGCAGTTCATTCCCTGGGAATACCATGACTGTTTGTCAGACAGACCCTGTCTGTTGCAGTGCACGGCACCCACCTAAACGGGGCTAGGCCATGGTCTGCTGTGGGCAGATGCCACTGCCCCCTCCACCAACAGCACCCCTCCGCCACCATGCTGCCATGCCATTATGCCGGTGGTGCCGGTGGTGCTGGTGGTGCACAGTCCCAGGCCATCCAGTATGCTGGTAGGCAGCTGCCTATGGTGTGCGTTCTCGGGTAGGGGTGCCTACATGGACATGCGCACTTCCCCTCCCTGCACTGCCTGCCAATGTCATGTGCCCTTGGGGGTACCTACTGGGTAATCTCCCCTGTGACACTGTGGGACACACACTCGTGCCCATGTTGGACCCTCGTCAGTTGCTGTCTTGCTGCTTTACAGTTTCGGCATTCCTATGTGCCACCTAGGCATCTGCCTATCCCGCACTGTGCCCCAGCCGGACCACAGCATGTGCTGCCTGCAACCCCCTGTATCCCATTTACAGCATCAGTACAGTTGCCCTTGCCTACGTGCCCACTCTGCTGTTGCTGCACATGTGCACGCCATAACAAACCTGCCCAATCTAAATGACAGAAACCCTGATCAGCGCTATTTCAATGTGGGATCATTCACTTTGTAGGGGGACAGAGCATAGACCCTTCCAAACATGATATCTTAATTTATACGCTTTGTCAGTAGTGTTGCTTTATGTTTATCATTAATATCACTATTGGCCAGCTTGGTTATTGGGATTTTAGATGTGGTTCTGGTCCTTTTATGTTTATTTGCCTTTTTGGTCCCTGCACATAAATCACAACTATCACTTTTCTGGGTTTCCCTGCCTTTGCTGCAAATAGCTGACTGAAATGGTTTCTCTCTCCTATAAATGTGCCTCTAGCGCGAGGTTTTCACTGGCGCTAATTTTCAGACCCTGATTTCACGGTGTTAGTGTGCATGGAGCCTCTCCCTGCCCACTCTCCACCCATTGACCCCTTCTCTCCACCCTCTGGGAAGCCTTACTCCACCCTTCAGGCCCGGATTTCACAGCGTTAGTGTGCCTTAACGCCGACGCCGCATTATCGCACAATAAGTGACGTTATTGCGCGATAACCTTACATTATCCCGCGATAACCTTACATTATCCCGCGATAACCTTACTTATCGCGCGATAACGTCACTTATCGCGCGATAACGTCACTTATCGCGCGATAACGTCACTTATCGCGCGATAACGTCACTTATCGCGCGATAACGTCACTTATCGCGCGATAACGTCACTTATCGCGCGATAACGTCACTTATTGCGCGATAACGTCACTTATCGCGCGATAATACCACCGCTGCAACATTAAGACGGTTTAGTAAACATACCCCTAAATTTAAATCGAAACCCCAAGAAGACAGAGTCCACATGCAGTGCAACATCAAATAAATAAGAGATGCAGTTCCCCAATACTGTGTAAAATATAAAAATAGCACAAATTCCAATCACTAAAATTAAATAAAATTATTTTTTCTACCTTTGTTGTCTGACCATTTTATTTTCTGATCATGCTGGTCCCGATCTGAGGCTTCTGCTTTCCTGTCTTCTCTTAGCTCTCTTTCTGTGGTCTATGGTCCATGGTCCATCTGCCATTTCTAATCTCTTCTTCTGTTTTCTTCACTTCCTTCCATCAGCCCATTTCCAGTTCCAGTAACCCTCCCCAGTATCAGCCCCCTTTCCAGTCCTTCCCTCCCAGTACCTACCAATGTCAACCGCCTTGCATTCCCACGACTGCAACTGGTGTTCTTTCCCTTCCAGTCCCCCTCCTTCCCCACTGTCCAGCCCCTTCTAGTCCAAATACCATCCCAGATATCAGCTCACGTCCATTCTGTGCCACCCCCCAGTCAGCTCCCTTCCAGTCGCCCTACCCTCTGTCCATCCCCCTTCCAGTGCCATTTGCATGTCAGCTCCCTTCCAGCCTCCTCCCCATTACCCAACCACCTACCACTCCCATCCCCAAATGTCAGCTCCCTTCCAGTCCT
Source organism: Ichthyophis bannanicus (assembly GCA_033557465.1). Taxonomy (NCBI): domain Eukaryota; kingdom Metazoa; phylum Chordata; class Amphibia; order Gymnophiona; family Ichthyophiidae; genus Ichthyophis; species Ichthyophis bannanicus. Next base: position 397,604,958 of record CM066035.1, read on the forward strand.
CCTTCAGTACATCCAAGGTGTCAGCTCCTTTCCAGTCCCCTCCTTCCCCCATGTCAGCTTCCTTCCTTCCTCCTCCTTCCCCTAGCAGACCCTCCCATTATCTGCTCCCTTCCGGTCCTATTCTACCATCCTCCTATATCAGCCCATTTGTAGCCCTAGCCCCTAGTTTTCTTCCAGGGCCAGCAGCACTCTCCTCCTCTCCCCCATTAGCCCATTTCTAGTCCCAGCCCACTCTAGTCCTAGCCTCCCAATCAGCCCATTACCAGTCCTAGCTCATTTCCAGTGCTAGCCCCACATCTGCCCATTACCAGTCCTAACCCCCCCAATCAGCCCATTTCCTGTGCTAGCTCCCCTAATCAGCCCATTTCCAGTTCTAACCCCCCAACAGCCCATTCCAGTCCTAGCCCCCCATAGCCCATTACCAGTCCTACCCCCCCCCCCCATTTCCAGTCCTGCCCCCCCTAAGGAAATAAAAAAAAAGAACCTGACTGCTGAAGCTGCTACTGCCGCAGCAGCAGGAAGTGTCCCGCGGCCTCCCCGGCAGAGCCCTCCTCTCCCTCAGCACAGCTTTACAGAGCCGCGAAAGGAGAGTTCCCCTTTCTCGCGGCTCTGTTAAGCCCGCCCACGCTGATGGAAAACAGGCAGTGTAGGATAGAAGAATGCATCATCCCTACAACACCCCCATGGGGGGGGGGCGCTGAAATGGTTTAATCCTTCTTGCATGTCAGTGAGAAACCCTAATGACTGGGTGGAGATTTGAGCTTATTTTTTGAGACAGTAGGAGCTTTTCGCCCCTGCCTCTTTTTGATTTATAGGGTCAGAACCTTAGTGAGAAGCCTGGGTGTTGAGTAAAGGATTTACTGCTAGTTCACACCCAGTGACTAAGAGTCCTTCCTCTTGAGTGTATTTTTGTTTGAAAGGAAGTTTCATCCACTCTTTCTTTTGACAAGAAGAGAATTGACAAGCCAGGACTTGTATGAAGGCCTCAGTTGCAAAGGGGTCTTGTCTTTTGCAAGAAAGATCCCGTTCGCATTTTGTTTTTGGAAGTAATGAGTTTTATTTTCGGAGCTTGTTTTAATGCTTTGGAATCTTTGCAGTATGAGGGGAGGCTGATAAGTCTCTGGCCTTTTAACAAAACAGAAAGCTCTTGGGCACACTTCGATTTCGTTTTAATAAAACTACGGGCACACTTCGGTTCTGGAGGTCCAACTGATCTCTCTGCAGTAAACTGCAGAGAGATCAGTCGGACTTCCGGAACCAAAGTGTATCTGTAGCTTTCTGTTATGTTGCAAGGCCAGAGATTTATCAGCCCCCTCATATTTTATAAATAATACATTTTACCTATAAAAGGTTTGTGGATCTATGTGCAGAGTACAAATAAGCTACAAAATGTTCTCAACTCAAATCCTCAAAACCATCTATGAAGACCAATAAAAATAGTGCAAGCTTAAATAATTTACCCCCACTGCTGTTGCACAAGTGTTTAATAAATAGAGTGGGTACAATTGTGCCTTGACATTACAACAAAGTGCTGTTATGCTAATAAACGAACATCCCTGTAACCAAGAGATACCAGAGCCAGGAGGTTTCAAAGTGCAATACTGGGGACCTGCATTTATGGCAGCGACCAGATCTGAGGTGCACTGAAAGGATATGGTACAGAAGGAGGGTCAACCACAGTGCAAGAAGAAAAGGAGTAGAACTGTTTATAATATATTTTCTTTTGCCTCTTCCAGTATCATATTTGATATCAGTGACTCTCAGGTTTATTGAAGCAAACCCTTTCATTCAGAACCAGTGGCGTACATTCTGCCCAGGCAGAATGGGGGTCCACACAGGGCCATGGCAGCAGAGTAGCACACTTACTTTATCGCATTTGCCGCGCTACTCCAATCTTGTAAGTTCCATGAGCCCAGAAGCTCTTCGTCACTGGGCTAAATCTCACGATAACAACCACACCACAAGACTTCGACCCAGTGGGGAACAGCCTCCGGGCCTGTGGTGAACTTACAAGAGCAGAGCAGCGCAGCAAACACAATGAAGTAAATTTGCCACCACTGCCGTCACATGAGGGGCGGGGCCTGCATGGGGGAGGCCGCATGATGGAGGGGGCACACTACCACCACAGCCCCAAAAGGGGGCCCTTGGCAAAGGTTTGCTTGGGGGCCCCTCATTGTAATTTACACCACTGTTCAGAACACAAATTATGGTCTGGACTCTATTATTGAGAGAAAAGGAACTGAAGTGAGTGAAATGAAGCTGCTAAAGGCCTCCCAGTGTATACTGTGATAAGGAAGCTTATCATAGCTCAGGAAGGAGCTATAGAAAAGGTGAAGTGACTCTGAACAAGCAACCTGTCAGTTCTGGTAGAAATAAGAAAACAGAATTTTCCCATAAAAGACTACCAGTCCCAGAATGCACCAGGTTTCCAACAGCCATTAGAGGAGCTGAAGTGGGGAAACGTGTGTTCAATCAGGAGGGCTATGAGGTAATCCCTAAGCACTCATCTCAAAGGGCAGGGCCTGATTCAGCACAGCTGCGCTGTGTTAGGGAAGAGCACTCATCCAAGCAGAATAAGAGTAGAGTTTATTCTACAGATGACCATCTTCATGATCACCTTGGATATCCAGAGAATTGTCCTCAGTATCCTGAGAATCAGCTTGAGTTTGATCATAAGTTTCATCTGAAGGATCATCAGAAGCAGAAACCAAACCGGACGGACAGAGAGGGAAAGAGACCCTTTGGAAGAAGGAAGAGAAAAGCCTTTGAGAGGTCTAGAAGAGTCCAAAGCAGTACGTATACTGGGAGGTATTCCAAGGGCCAGCATACACCATTGGACTGGGGAAAGCCAGAGGAATGGTGCTGCAGAGCTAGGAATCACCAGAGGCTACCTGTGAGGGAGACGGCTGCACGTGGAAGGGACCCTAAGACCTGTGCCAGAAGGTATGTGAAGAGAGATCCAGTGTCCAGGGATCTAGATTGGAAGGCTGGACATAAGAACTGGACTACATACTGGCCAGGCTATATAGAGAGGAACTCTAGCAGCAATGGAAGCTCAGGTATGAACACTGATCTATGCCCTAGCTATAACCTTGAAAGACAGCAGGGAAACAAGTATTCTCCTGAAAATGCTCCATTGAGAGATTCATCTGTGCCAATCCATGATATTGAACCCATGCTTGTTGAACAAGGGGGAATAATAGCAGATGAAGATCCTATTTATATGGATTGTTCTCTATCTAAACTCCGTTGGTAACTTTCTGTTATAAAGTACAGCAACCATCACAAAGAAATACAAATTTGTTCTTTAATCTACTCAGAAAAGCTCCTGAAGCAGGATTTGACCCACATAGTAGAAAGCAAGCCAGCTAAGGGGTTTCAGCTGGATAACTGCTAGCAATTAAGCCTTACCTAATTGCTTGTGCGCTAGGAGAGATTCACCTCTGAATCTATGTGGGAAGTAATCAGAAGTTAACCAGAAAAGAACAGTTTGTTTCTTGCTTTGTGTCTTTTCATTTGTTGTTTTCCTGATTTTGACTTTGTTTTTCCAAGTTAACACTGAAAACAAGTAACCTAATTTATGTGCTACCAAGCATATCTGTGTTGGGAGAAATAACCCCATAAATAAATATCTTATTGGCTTTACCCAAGAGCACAACTAAATTATTGTCAGCAGCTGTGTCTGGTGTGAATGAACTACATTGCCCACAATACCTTGCAAATCATATAGATATATGTACTTGCCAAGACTGTTGAAGATTCTCACCCAGGCAGCCGTCTGACAATACTGAACCCATTTTAGGAACCGTAATCATCCCCAAGATTTGAACATGAAAGGCCAGAATTTGCTCTTTAAAGTTATCCCCTCAGTTTGCCAAGTATTGTGCATAGTCTCTGTAAGGGGCTCCTAGACTGGCAGGGATTATTATACCCATTAAAAAATTCTTCTATGTTTGAACATCATACTTAACATCAGATTTTCATTTGGCTATATCTTAGGCTCTGCATTGTAAACATCCAAGGAGAATGTACATCAAGACACTGTTTGTAAGTAAATATATATATTTTTTTAATTTGAATTTAAGAACTCTTTACAATAAGAAAAAAAAAGAAATGCAAGAAATAAAAAGTACAATTTAATATGCAAAACAGAAAACACAACACTATAGTCAACATTAAGGAGAGAGAGTAGAACATTACCCCACCAAGAGAGTATATAAAAAAAACAGGTACAATCCTACACCATAGAATTAATTAAAAAGAAAAAAAAAGAAACAATGGAATAAAATCAGAGGGGCACCTTCCTTCCCTACGCTTTACAAAATTTTCCAATTGAAGAGGTCCAAAAAATATATTGGACTCCCTGCAAACTCACCAAGCACTTGCAGAGAAAACGCAAAATGAATATAGCCCCAAACCAAAGTATGAGATTTAAGCGCCAAAAAACCTTTGCGCCACAGTTGAATTACTCTGCAGAGATTAAGTAAAGTCATTATTTTCTGACCACAGGAGAAGGGCTCCTTTTTCAGAAAATAAGATTTCAACACCAGCAATTTATCACTTGTACAAGAAAAAGTTACCACCAATGTAGCTCTATTAGAAATTGCATCCTCTGAAGAATCTAGAAAATTAGTTAAGTCAATCGACTGCTGGGGCACTTCAGTAGAAACATCCAAAAAATGTTTATCTGGCAAATAAAAGGAATTAACACTAGTCAAAGTGTTGGCATTGAACAATTGAAATAGTTTCTTAAAATATTTCTGAAGCAAAATCAAAGAAGAAAGATAATGTGTCTTAGGAAAATTAAGGAATCTTAAGTTCCTAGAACATAGGGAATTTTCTAGAGATGTGCATATGTAACCCCAGACTATCTTTAATATTATCAATTACTGATCCCTGCACATTTGTCAATGACTGCTCTATTTTTTTCACTCTGACATCAGAGATTTTATCATGAAAATCAAATTTAGTAATTGCCTCCTATGAAAAAGATGTAGTCTGCTCCATAAAACCTTTCAAGAGCAAAACAGTACTAGCCACCCTTTTCTAAAAACCTAACAGAGGAACAGGCAATAAAGTTACCTGATTTTGAGGGACTAACATTGTAGTAGAAAATGTTAAAGGTTTAGGCATATAAACATCCAAGAGTATGGAAGGCTGGCGAAGATGCAATCTTATCTGCAGTTACCAGTGGGATTGCACTCCCCCCATCTGATCTGTAACAGTTGATGGTTGTGGTGGAGGAGTCCTAAAAATGGGGCTCAAAGTCGCCCCAGATAGAGAAGAGGTAGACAAGCCAGGTAGGTCCTGTTAGGTAGAACAGACACATGCTTATCCATCGGGCCAGAAACTTTAGAAGGTGCAGCTGAAATTGAAGTATTTTTCTATCGCTTATACTTCCACCTACCACCTCCCTTGCGCATACCACCAATAAACTACATGGCCCCTAGTTGGCCTCTAATTGGCACCAAGGGCACCTGCCTCGGAGCAGGAATACATTTGTGCAAGGTACGTCTATGAGCCTAGTTTATAAATCACATAAGCACCTATGTTGCTAATATTTTAAAGAAGAGCACTTAATTAGATCATCTCTAGGGCTTCAGGTAAAGCAACAATATTATACCAAAAGAGGAATTCCGGTATTCACATACTTTTGAGGTCCACAAAAAGTCTTTTTAGAATTAATAACACTTTGGCAGATGACATAAACAACCTTCAAATTCCCAATCTCATTATCAATCCAGTATCAATACAAGTAACTATCCAATCCTTAAACCAGACCATAAGTATTCAGTTCATGTGTTTCATACAGTGTTACAAATCATTCACTCAAACAGATAAAGATGCTGTCATACTCTGACATACTATTGTGTTTTGATCTACTTATCTACATCAGGAAAGTACTCTTCAGCTCTACATGTATATTCATAGAAACATGACGGCAGAAAAAGACCACATGGCTTATCTAGTCTGCCCTTCCATATCAACTACAATAGTCCCCTTTTTTCCGTTAGAGATCTTATAGAAACATAGAAACATTCTTCTTTCAATAACTAAGAAGTCCTATTTTTAATCTTACTCCTCTTGTCACGGTCTTTCACCTCAGTCCTTCCACCATGGCCATATTCTCATAGTTATTGAAAGAAGAATATACCTGGAGAGCTAAAGAGTACTTTCCTGATGCCGATGAGTCTATCCAAACACAATATTGTATCAGAGTATTGCAGAATCTGTATCTGTCTAAGTGAATGATTTGTGACTCTTTGAAACAGATGAATTGAGTCTGGTTTAAGGATTTGAAAGTTTCTTGTATTGAAACTGGACCGATGAAGGAGGCTTTTATAAAATAAGAACACTTTTGGACATTTTTATAGGTCCCCCCATTAGAAAATTACACTCATAAAGAGTAGTTTTACAATAGAGTAGCTAGGCATAAGGCGCATATGCGCCTATGTTGTACCTATTTATAAAACAGCCTCTCTGAAAACTTGTACACAGAGTTACACCTACTCTGAGGCAGGAGTAGGCCTGTGTATGTATCAATCAGTAAGAATCCAAGAGTATTTTATAAATACTGGGTCAGACCAAAGGTCCAGCAAGCCCATTATCCTGTTTCCAGCAGTGGTCAATCCAGGTCACAAGGGGCCACTCGGTGGTACAGAGTACCACTACCTTTTTCATGGCCTGCTAAAACTGACCTACGGTCCTCATGTATTCATGAAAGACCCCCTGCCTATGAGTACCGGCACTTTTTTAGCTAGGAAAAATGCTCTGCAAGTGCCTCTCAGGTTCCCAAATGTTAGACTGGTAGAGAAGTGTTAGTGCCGTCTCCTGCTCTTTTCCTCTGGAAAAGCCTACGCAGATATCACACAAGAGTAGGCACCATCTACATCCTCAAATCACTTAACATAGAGACTTTAACACACAGCCAAAAGGGTTCCATATAAGCGGTGGCAACTGCTGAAAAATGGCACTTATGTGTCAAGCTCCTGCTGTGAACCACTTAAGTGCTGTTGAATTTCAGACCCAGTGGTTTAAAATGGTAACCGATTCTTCAGGGTCAGAACAGAGAGGACTATAAATCTGAATACCATCTACATCTACCTGGAAATGTAGCCCTAAATTTCTACTAATGTCACCTACAACAACATTTATTTATTTTTAAAAAATGTGTGCCTGCCCATCGTTACACTCCTGGATGGGTTATAATGAAACATACATAAAACTACCAGACATACAAAGAACTCTTCAACACATGTCAAAAGCCTGCCTATAATAAAAAAAAGCCTTTACTAGCTTACAGAAGATCAGGCTCTAATCACTTTTCATTCTTAGAAAACTAGTAAACGTACAGTGTAATGAAAGTCATTATCCCTGCCAGTTTGAGGCTGTTACAGGAGAAAGAGCTCCTGAAAAGTCACCAATCAGGGTTTTTGTTGCTGGAGTATAGTATCCACCAGAATTATCTGTTCAGAACTTCCTAAAAAAGCCACTTTTCCCCTGACAAATCAGGCAAGGCTTGGGTGTGTCTTGATGAACTCGTTTGCGGCAATTGCCAAGAAGGCAGCCTCTAAACCTGTCTTCTTATTGCACAAATATTTTATGAGCCTGTCTGATTCCAGGTTTTTTTGGGTGTGAAAGGCTTGGGAGGACAGAATGAAAAACCTGATTAACTGGAAGTTAACTGGGTACGGTGTCCTATAGCATTTAGAAATGTTGCTAAATTCATGGTTCATGGCAAAAGCTATTATGGACAGCTCTTCATTCCAGAGCCCTCTACGTCCAAATGAATCTATGTACTCCTTCATTCTCTTTCTCTCTCATGTTCATAAAGAATATTCTTTTGTACTATTAGTCTACCTATAAAATATATATATTACAGATGTGAATTCTGTTTATTGTAACATTCATACAGTATCATTGCTTCTGCTATTTACAGGTTTAGCATAGCTCAGTTTGTAAGAGGTATTTCAGCATTTTGCGGGAGAGACACACAGCCGTAGAGGAGCTTCCCTGCAAGATCTGAAGGTATAAAAATAATTTACTTGTGAGTTTATAACAAAGAAAACTACCAAGACTGGTTTTTCAAGGCTTGGGTGGGGATCCTGGCGTTCTGAGAGGAAAACAGCTTTGAAACTGTCTCTAGCACAAGCCACTTGCTGGATTTCAATCCTTATTTTTGTGTGTTTGTTATTCCATTTCATGTCTTTTTAATCAATGAGTCTTATAAGAAAAACTAATTGAAAGTTAATTTAGTGTTCTTGTTTCTCCGGGGGTGGTGGGGGAGCTCTTTGTGTTTATACATTTTTAATGCCTTTGAAAATATTCCTGCAAAACCCAATAAATGCATGGCTTTAATTCATGCCAATCTGACTGCCTCAGTTTTAATAGCATTTCTGTACAACCTTTATAATGTTAACTGACAAATTAATGTTTCACTGTTCTTTGCTCTTAGCAATTCTGCTCATCTGCTGATCAGTTTATTTAATCACTTGTCTTTAAGGGGTGACCTTTCAAGTTAAAAGGCTGCATATCTTTAACATCACCGCTAGAGAAACCTTATATCACACCAAAAGGACTTTCACTTCTCCAGTGAGCTTCTCAGGGGAGCATTATCATTCCAAATGGTCAAAATCAAAATCCAGGAGCAACACAAACACAACTTCTGATTATCTGTAGGGAACATTAGCAATCGAATTGAAGAAACGCATAGTTTATACGCACATTAGCAGTTACTTAAAGAAAAGACTTTTGCTTACCTTCAGGTTGTAGATCGCCTCTTCTCTGCAGCTGAATGTGCAATGATACTCAGGATGGCCACCTGGGAGGAAGGCGTAACAACTTTAAGGAGAGCAGTATCGATCGCCCTTAAAGTGCCTACCTTAAAACCAGCTCAGAGGCTTCTCCTTCAGAGCAGATGACTCACTCAGGGAGGAGACAGAAGGTGTGGAAAAGGGTGTCAGCTAGAAATGCCAATCCAATTCAGATCGCAGTGGTTTTCAAGGTTCCCTTGCATTCTTTGCATAGCTTAACCAGGAGACTGGTTTCACATGCGTAAAAAAGTTTTTAAGGGTTTTCCGTCTGTGGATGGAAATCGCCACTGGTCATTTATGATTTGCAGTGAATATTCCAGATGTAGGGAACCTCTTCTGCATTGTGTGAAAACACTGAAGAAAAATGCCCTGAAGTACTCAGAAAGCTACATAGGACTGCTCAGTGGATCATTCCTAAGAAACAAGGTGCTAGTACTCATTTGCAGGTTCCTTCATTAATACAGCAGGACCAATTTTAGCAGGCAAAGGAAAAGGTGCCGGTACTCAGTACCATCGAGTACTGAGTACCGGCACCTTTTCACAAAGTTAGAGATTATAGGCACCAACTATGACAGCCTGTAGTATAGCAGGTGCTGGGCAAGTGTCCCTGTTTTGAGCAATACATGTGGAGGGTAATTTTATAACAGGTCGAAAGTCATGCAGCTATTTTTAGCTTTATAAAGACAAATATGTATCTACATGTATTTATTAATTCTAGCACAATTCTGGAAAAAATAATGCCTAAACTGAAGTCACAGACATATACACCTGCTCAGAAGCAGGTGTACATGTTAGGAACACGTTTATTAAGTCCCAGGCCAGTAACATCCATGTGGGCCACGTTGCCATTCAGGGCTTCTAGCTAACTTCAGGAGGCATGTACATTCTCTCCCCTGCTCTTAGCACAGACAAGCTGCACTTTAGTGTGGCAAATGGTCCACAGGCACAACTAATGTCACTCATTGAAGTGCAGTTGCACCCGCTCTACCTACATAAAGCGCATTTAGCATAGGCAACTAATGTCCATGATAGCCATGCTGCACCAGGAATGCCCCCCCCCTCCTACCCAGTCCCCATCCCGACATGCGCTACCAGATAGCATCAGGTTTTTAGCATGTGGGCCCCGTGCTACGTTTTCAGCATGTGATGTGATTTAGTAAACATGCCTCTGAGTGCATAAAGTAGGTGCATACATGTGTATTTTATGAAGTATGCACACAAACTGTGACTCCACCCACACTCCACCCAAATTCCTCCCATAAACATGCCTACTCTGAGGTCACATATAAGTATGCACCTTATTGCAACACGCATACTTTTACATGTGACCCAGTTTTATATGCAGAATAGGTTTATAAAATTACCTCCTTCCAGTCTTAATTTTAACATTTTGCATTTGCAGGTTTGTGTGTCACATATGTAAATATGTAGGAAGATACAATTTTTGATTGGCTTTCTTTTTTTGATAACAATAGTTTCCTTCTGTCCTTTTGGGTTTACAGTTTATTCAGAATACGTCCAAATGAGCCTTCATTCCCAGTTACCCAGTGGGAGAGGGTCTGCCAACTTTATTCTCTCATCCTTGTCCTTCTGTTACTCAGCCACTCTACTAACAATCCTCTGCAGAGAGTCTTTGGAAAGTGGCCCACGTACATGTTTATTCCCCTCCTTGCAATAGCTGGACTTTCCCCCATATGACAATAAAAGCTACCTGCACGATATCGCCAACCCCTCCCCTTCTGATGAGCAGAAGCTAGGCTCCAGACTGAATGCAGCTTTCCCATACTGCACTGCCAGTAAACCATTAAACCATCTTTGGTAATCTAGTAGAGACTGGGATAATACCGCCAAGCATGCTTTACTTAGAATTAACCTGGCACTTGAGACCAAAAATTGTGATACACACATACTACCGCAGTTATGATATTTTGCTCAAAATGCTTCCTTTCCATTATGGCAAATATATTCCAATCTTTTAATAATATAAGAAAAAGAGAAAACCAATTTCCTCAAAAAACAAAGTCACCCTCTAGCTCTCCGGGTATTCCTTCAATCAGCTCAATAGCATTGTTCCTGCTTTCTGTTGCTGTGCATTCAGATGTATGGGCATCTGTCTAGCACCTTTTTTTTACTTTTAATCTCCAAGGCAATGCAATTTAGCTGTTCTGCATTGCTCTCAGAGTCTATGCCTATGAACTAAAAAGAAATTTCAGGAGTAAGACAATAGCAAACTTGACTTAGAAGATTAGCAAAAGCTAATTGTAGGGTTCAAATTAATGTTAGCCAAGTTTCCTTGCACAATAAGGTGTCAGAGATGGATTGGATCGCCATGTTACTAATGTTCATGTTCCAACTTGTATGCTGTGCTACAATGTGGCAAGAAGCTTTGCTATGGGAACAAAGGCAATAAAATACAGAACAAATCTATATTTTGATATGAGTTCCATTCTTCAATTTTTTTCCGCTTTTGTTCTTTCTCATACATTCACATGTGGAGGGGTACTTTTTCTAACAGGGTATTTATAAAAATTCTCAAACATGCATCTATTTTATAAATGCAACACAGGCACCCATGTTCCTTTAGAAAATAGGCGCTTGCAATAAATCCCAATGGTGCACATATGCTCTAGCACAAATGTTAATATGTACAAGTCGTCTCTGAATGTAAGCAAGTATTTTATAAGTAAGGCTTCCAGTTTTCGGTTATAACAGGAAACCCCCAATCAACGCACATGCACCCTCTCCCACCCACACTGGGGAAACTGGGGTTTTTGGTAATAACTGAAAAACCTTGAAAATCCTCCTCCTCTGCTGACAACAGATGACATCATCGGGCTGCTGCTTTCACAGCCTGATGAAGTCACTGGGCCGGGCTGCAGCTGCAGGTGGGGAGCTTTTCTCTTTGCTCCCAGCATGCTGTTGTTCTTGCTCGGACTCTCCTGCCGTTTGCAATGGAAGTGCCTGTTCTCACACTTCAAATTAGCCTCTACTGCAGAGCTAGAGGAAGAACAAATGTATAATGGGAGCAAAGATAAAAGCTCCTGCTGCTCTGTGGAGAACCACTGTACACTATTCTTTGTTTCTAATTAGGGAGATCAGTGGAGTGAAAGGATAGGTATTTACTTATTTATGTTATTTTTTATTTATTTGAACAGTTTTCTATACCGCCCCTTCCAACAATCAGGGGTGGTTTACATCGAACAGTTAGAGTTACATAGAACAATATTTAAACCATATACAGAGAACATATAACATGCCAGCTACACCAGAAATGGGTATAGTAGAGATTGGTTAATATAACTATATACATAAAAGAATTCACAACATGTGCAATGAACAAAGGTAGCTGAGGGGGAGGCTCAGCCTAGGAGGATGTGCTAGGAGGTAGTTGAGTTGCTGGGTTGTATGACTGTATCGCTGAAGGAGAGGTTGTTATTGAGTTCAGTAAATAGCAGTGTTTTCAATTCTTTTATGAAGGTCTTTTATTGATCTGATTGGGTCTGGGAGGAAGTTCCAAAGCGTAGGCGCTGTATAGGAAAAGGCTCTATTACTAGCTGCTTGTTTTGTAGAGATGGCCAGACAGGCATCAGAAATCCGTGACTCTTTTAGTACTAAATATTGCTACCACAGTGGACTTGTACTTATCATGGTGTCCTGTGATCCCTGTATCAACAGGTAATAGAAACATAGAAACATGACAGCAGAGAAAGACTACATGGCCTATCTAGTCTGCCCTTCCATATCAGCCACTACAACAGTCCCTTTTTCCCTTTAGAGATCCTCTGTGTTTGTCCCATGCTTCTTTGAATTCAGATACTGTCCCTCAGTAATGTGGCCACTCACATGCTGCCAATGCAGGGATCATGGACTCCAGGGCAAGAGCAAGTTGAGTACAAGGCAAGTAATTGTTCTGTCCCCCCAGTCACATCGGAACTGTCCCAATCCTCTCCAACCCCCCACATGCCCCTTCCCTGTCTTAATGCTAGGGGGCAGGACTGCAAGACCAGCAACATTTTGTTAGTTGCCAGACAAAGGGGTAGGAGAAAGGAGGGGACTGCTCCTGCCCCACTGCCACTAGATCAGCAATTTTCAAGGTAAGGGAGAGGGATCTGGGGGACCTTTGGACAGTGATCCTGACTGACTAGCCAGGATTTCTTTTGTACATTGGGAAAGGGGGGGGGGGATTTAAAGTCAATTAGTTAGCAGAGATGTTCTTAAACATTTAAGGGATGGAGGTCACGAGATGACAGTGTCTTGAGTGGACACCTGGGCATAAAGCTCCTGCAAACTCCCCAAAAAATCAGCAAATATAAGTTACTTCTGGGCGGTCGGGAGGAACTTTGTCTGCACTTGATGAGAAGACTGTGGCTTGATGAAATTACACCTGATTGGGGCATGCTCAGGCTTTGGATGGTTGGAGAAACCCAAAAGTCAGCAGAGAGCACAGCAAGAGGGAGATCAGTGTCCACAGACAGAGATGGCCGGGATTCTTAAATTTGCAGATAAAAGTCGGCTAATGGCGCTCTTCCATGCTAAGCAGGAATTCCATATGAGGGCAATAGACTCCTGCTCTTTAGGATTACTCGGCCCACATTGAGCAGTGTTGATGTGCAATGGTGCCTTACTGCTCTGAGCTATGTCGGCGAGAATCCATTTTGATTTACAGTTTCCAGCATGGGTTTAACTGACCTACAAGAATAAATCCCTTCAATGTAACTCCTCCCCGTGCTCTAAAGACCTTCCTGGATGCTCTGCCACAGTAGAAATGAGTGATATGGTGCCAGTACATGATTGTGTCAAGGAAATGTTGCCAATATGAGAAACTATTGCAGACTGTTGCATGGGGGGTTGCCTTCTAGTTTTGGGAACGTGGGACACTCCCACATGGATGGGACCTAACTTTTATAATGGAGCATTGCTGTCTCCTTTGCCTTTTCACACGGAATGCTGAGTGAGCCAACAGCCCAGGAGATTAGGACTGGGGAGTACAGCTGACCCGATGTGTCTTTTGGGGCAGTTTCTCCAAATAGGTGAGTTTTGCACATACCATGACAATCATGAACCTCACTTCTAAGCCAGGGTATGTGGAGTATGTTCTGTCTCTCAAATTTATTGCTAGGTATAGTACTTGCATCGTACCCAAAAGAGCTTCCCTCTGGAGTTCATAAGATGTTTCTTGTATGGGTAATTTATCAAGGTGTGCTTGGAAATTCCTCTTAATTAGGTCCTTGGCACCCCACAATGGAAAATCTTTCTCCAACATTTTCCTGGTCTCTGACTGCATTTCTTGGTATTTGAATATTTTCTCCCTCTCATCGCGATTCTCAGAGTAGTTGCTTGGAACTGACAACTCTATAATCAATGCCATTCTGGTGTTTTTCTCCTTTACCACTGTATCCAGTTTCCTTACATCCAGCTTTTTATCAGTCAGAATGGGAGTATCCCAGGTGATCATAACTTCTTCATTCTCGGTAATTCTTCTAAGGTCATGATTCCAGTGCTTTTCAGGCACAGTGATGTTGTAGTGCTTACAGAGTTTCCAATGGATAGAAGTGCTACTTTATTGTGCCTTTCTGTATAGAAATGTTCTGCTTTCAGAACTTCACAGCCAGCTATGAGGTAAGTCACCATTTCCAGCTGTTTCCCATAGAATCGACATGTCTGTTTTGCCAGTTTTTTCAATGCTTGCTGTAAATCATCTTGTCCATAAGCAACTGTCCTGGGCTGCAACTATCAACCTCTCATCCTTTGGTTTCAGTTTTCCTCTCCTTAACCATTCATGTGTCCATTCTTGATTGACAAAGGGTTCCTGGAGTATTTCCCACTGTAAATGTGCATTTGCCATTTGTTTTTCCTTGTATGTTGATCCAATTCTTTGAAGAGTTTTTTCTCTTGTTTTGCAAATTCTGTTGCTTCCTGTGTATGCTTGTGGAGTCTCACTCATTCTTTCTAGCTTGTCCAAGTTTGATGATGGAGACAGATTCTGGGCGTTTACTTTCATATTTCAGCACTTTTTGCGTATTTGGATCCAATGATACAGTTAAATAGACCTGGAGGCCTATGATTGTAGTTCTGTATGTGTAATCAATCTCTATGAGTCATAGCCCTCCTTCAGCTCTAGGGATGCACAGTCTTGACATACACTGATTCTTGAAAATTACTTCATGAGCATGGAGGAGTTTTCGTGTTTGCACATCCAGTTTTTCAAGATCTTTAAGAGGCCAGTCCACAATCCCAAAGCTATATGAGAGTACAGGAATTGCCAGCTGATTGATGGCTGGTAGCTCATTGCACGATGTTAAAGCACTTTTCAATAATGATTTTAATCTCCTGTAGTATCCTTTACTGATCTTTCTCTCAGTAAGTTCTGCTTCGAGATACTTATATATGTATTCCTGTTCAAAGTTCTTGATGTCACAACTTTCAGTCAGGGAGATGTTTTCCATTTTGCTCAATTTTCCTCTAAAAAAGAGTTGCCTTAGCACATTTGTCAAGGCCAAAGGTCATCCTGATGTTATCAGAAAGCCTTTCACCACATGGAGTTGCTCTGCTACTTGTTGGTCGCTGGAACTATAGAGCTTCAGATTGTCTACAAATAATAAATGAGATGTTGTTTCTGGGTCCTGCAGTGGTCCCCAGGAAGATACTTTATACTATACAGCCACAACAGGACCAATGAACGTCTGGTGAAAGAGCTTTGACTTATGGATGAGGAGGACCTCTTGCTAACACAAGGATATTGCTTAGGAGCTGGGACTGCTGGAGCAGTGGATCAGTCAAATACCCTTGGGAGGCGGAAGAGAGATGGATATGGCTTCTGTGTGTCTTTGAGTGGTTTGGGAGAACATGGGAGTTGGCTGGGTTGGGGACAAAGCAGGAGGTGCCTGAGAATAGGAGGGTAGGTGGGAATGTGTTGCATTGGTTGGGATGGAAGGGGAAGTGAGGTATGTGTGTTGAAAATGTGTGTAGTGCATGATGGATGGCTGCATAGGTGTCTGGATGTCAGAAACCCTGGCCATGGGGGCATGGGAAACCAGGGGCTCACTAGTCTGACCAGGGTGGCGATTCAGCTGGGAGATCCCTACCAACAGGAAGCATTGCATGAGTGGATGCTTGAGCAGCAGACTATTTGGAATAATGGTGAACTAACTGTTCTCATGTGGAATATTTGTGGTCTGCATTCTCCTGTAAAGCATGCAAATGTTTCAAAGGCTCTGCGAATCCAAAAAGCCCATATTGGCCTCCTGCGGGAAACATACCTAACAGATTTGGAACATGGCAGACTCCACAGGGATTGGATGGGGAAAGTGCATACATCCTCCTTTCAACCATAAGCAGAAGGGAGTGACTGTGCTAAAAGGCAAACATGTGCCTTTTGTGTTGCACAAAACAGTTGCAGACACCAAGGCCACTATGTGCTGGTACTGGAGAAGCTATATGGGAAGAATTATCCTTTGGGGAGCATCTATGGGCCAAATATATACAATCATAACTTCTTCACCACAATGAAGAGTGAGCTAGGGAGAATTGTGGGCTATCATTTTGGGAGGCAACTTTAATATGGTGCGGGATCCTGTTGTAGACCGCCATCCTGCAAAGGCCTCCACAAAGGGTTATGATAGAAAGGGTGTCAATTTCTTGCTGAAGGAATTGGAGCTCATTGATATGTGATGCACAATAAACCCAGATGAGGTGGATTTTATGCATTATTCAGCGCCCCAAAGAGTGCACAGACATGTGTAAGCATAAGTATTGGTGTGAGTGAGGATATGGATGACAGGATTTGGCATGTGAATCCCACTCTTTATTTGCATAAGCAGTTCCACATATATTTACGGCAGGCATGGCAGGCGTACAAGACTATGAATGATAATGGGACAGAGGGGGATGGAGTGTATTGGGAAGCCATTAAGCACGGAAGCATAGGCAGTTAGCTGAGAATCTCTTAAGCACCACTGCTGAGATGCAAAACTGTCATAGGTGTTTTCTCCTACAGCCCACTGAGGACCACTGTGAGCGGTTCTTGGAAGCAAAGCAGCAGATAAATGAAACACTTCAGAAGAAGGCAGAATATGACATTGCTATGTATAGATATGGTTTGCATAAATGAGGCAATACAACTGGAAAACTGTTAGCTCGGCTGATCACGCCACATAGGGGGATGAATATAATTTCCTCTGTTTGGAATGAGCAGGGGCAATTGAAGTAGGGGACACAGGACATAATGGAGGTATTTGTGGTCTAATATCGACAGCTCTATGAGAGAGGTGACTTAGACGAAGAGCCCTTGCAGGAGTTCTTTCAAAACCTACTCCTCTCTAAAGTTACAGCAGATCTAGTGGACAGGCTGAACCAGTCTGTTACAGGAGAGGAGATTAGGGGGGGGTTTAAGAAGCAGAAGTTATCCAAGAAGCTTGGCACTGATGGGTTCCTAGCAAAGTTCTATAAAATGTTGGAAGACGTAGTGGCACCAGCAATGGGGAGAGCAATGTTGGGTCTCTTGGGAGGAGTGGAGGGGGATCCTGGTCCCAATCTGGCACATGTTATCCTCCTTCCCAAGCCAAGATGGGATACACAGCTGCTGGGCTCTTATAGGCCTATTTCCTTGATGAACCAAGACCTTAAGATACTGACTGCAGTGTGAGCAGAAAGGCTTGGGGAAATCCTGCCACCCTTAGTTCATTCTGACCGAATGGGTTTTGTGAGGAGGCGCTAAGCATCTGCAAACCTGGTGAGGGCTCTGGAGACAACTCAGGCAGGGGAAGATATGCCTAGGGTGGCTCTGGTGAGTCTGGATACTGAGAAGGCCTTCAATATGGTAGAATGGGAATATATGATGAAGGTGCTGAGGAAATTTGGCCTGCAGGGCAATTTCATGAAATGGGTCCAGTTTCTGTATATGAGGCCCCAGGCCAAGTTAATCATTAATGGTAAAAGAAAGGAGAAATTTCCTTTAGCGAGGGGATTGTAGCAGGGATGCCCATGCTCTCCCCTGCTCTTTATTCTATCGCTGGAGCAACTTGCTATACAGATATGGGAGACAAAAGGGCTGGAGGGTATAACAGTGGTGGAGGGGGGAACTTACTATATTAATATTTTTATGGCTGATATGCTTCTTGTTTGGGGGGATGCAGAGAGGGAGTTCCCGGTGGCCATGGACATAGTAAGATGTTTTGACTCATTTTCGGGTCTGTGCATCAGCTATAACAAATCAAAGGCACTGGCACTGGGCAGGGAGGTGGGAGATCAAGGATGGCGAGATTCCACACTGACTTGGGTGCAGAGTAGTCTGAAATATTGCACACTGGTTAGAACATAGAAGCACCTCTGTGAGGGTTGGAAGGATCTACCACTCTCCCTGCTAAGTAGGGTTGCACTAATCAAGATGGTGATATTTTCCATGCTTCTATATACCTTGCAAACCCTGCCAATATGGATCTAGCAAAAAGAGGAGGCCATTTACAAAAGCTTGGTCTGGAGGTTTGTGTGGTGGGGCAGGGCGGGGCGGGGCGGATAGCGTACTCTAAGCTCATTCTGGATAGAGACCACAGGGGAGGGTTTTGTTTGCCTGACTTTTGGTTATATAACTGTAGCACTGACCAGATGGATGCACGAGGTGTATACTGATTGGTATCGCTATGTGCTGGCAGGATTACGCAATGGTAGGTGGGCACCTTATACTTTCATTAACCTGCTGCATACTATCCAAAGGTAGCAGAGTCAGGTCAAGGGAGGGCAATGGCTACTGACACCCTTTCAGTGAGCATGGCATTGGTGGAGGATACAAGGAGGGATGGGCTGTGGGGGTGATGCTGCAACTTGTGGGAAACCCAGCATTCCTACCAGGAGTGGGACCATCAGTATTTATGGATTGGAAGGCAACGTGTTGTAGAGAACTGGGGCACCTACTTCAGCTACAGGCAGGGCTGGCCTGCGTCCACTAGGTGGCTACCTAGGGTGGTCGGCACAAGTAAGCAGCAGCGGCAGCACATATGACCAGCCACGCTGCCCCCCCCCCCCCCCAGCTGCCGCCGATTCTGTCGCAGGGGGAAGCGGCAGTAGCAGTATTTTATAAAACAGCAGCTTTTTGCTACCACGCGGAAGAAAGCAGTGGCAAAAAGCCACTGCCTTTTGAAATACTGCTGCTGCCACTGCCCCCCCCCCCAAGATGGAATTGGCGGTGGCAGTAGCTGAGGGGGGGGTGGCAATGTGGCTTGGCGGGGGCAGCACGGCCGGGGTTTCTGCCTAAGTCAGCAGAAAACCTTGGGCCAGCCCTGGCTACTGGAGGGTGACTTCCCATCTTTCCTCCAGGTTAAGAAGTGGTGGGGAATACCCAATGCCCCCTTTTTTACAGTATTTACAAGTGTGACATTATTATGAGGAAGTGCAGGCAAGGGACCCTAGAGAGTGTGCCTTTACTGAGTTTGATAAAACCTTTCAGAGAGTTCCACCCCTTGTGAATCGATTAGCAGGTTAGTATCAAATAGGAAAGAGCATACTGAATTTAGATCATCTGAAGTCCTTGCAGGAGGCCTGGGAGAGGGATGGGGTAGAGGGGTTGGAGTTGGAGGATTCATTCAACTTTTTGGGACGTTTCAATTCACACCAAATGGAACTTTGTAGGAGATGCAGTTAAAGATCTTTCATAGAGCATATCTCACCCGAAAATGGGGACAAAGTTTGGGGCTTTGAGATGGCAGACTGCCTACAATGCAAAACTAAGGAGGGGTCATGGATACACACGTTCCTAGAATGTAGCAAACTGCAATGCTTGTGGAACGAAGTCTTTAGCACTGTTGAGGGTATTCTGGTTAAGCAGTGTGTATGGTCTGCTACTGCTTTGGGAGGATTCTGCATTAAGGGATAAGGCTATTCCTATGCTGGTCAGGAGGTTTGTGAATGTAGGCCTCCTCCTGTCTAAAAAGGTAATCTTGAAGCACTGACTCTCTGAAAAGGAGCCCCCCATTCAGATTTGGTGGCAAGTAATATAGGAGATGGCTGACTGAGAATTTAAAGCACACCGACATATGATCTCACAGCGGTAGGTGCGAAATCATAAACTGTAGCACACTCTCAGATGTAAGGGGGGAGAAGCACCAGCCAGGATAATTGAGGTGGATGCATGGTCTCAAGGGGGGTATGGGTGGGAAGAGGGGTCTTGGATACTTTGGATGTTTGGGGTTGGAAGGGTTGGGAGGTATGAAAGTTGGGATGACTGGTTGGGATTATACAAAATGCCAGAAGCAGAAATGGCCTCCCTGGATCAGAGTTCCATCGGGGGGGGGGGGGGGGGTGTACATAGCCTTACGTGTATGTTACCCAGAGTGGGTGGGCAGTGTCTCGCTACATGGATCGGCATGTCAAATAGCATAGGCATTTTGAAGCATAATTTCTAGTTGCAACGAATGCATTATTTATAGGGCATGGGGCCTGTTTGCCCTCCATAGTTGTTCTCTGGCTGCTGTCAAAAATAAAAAAATAAACCATTTGAGGGGCAAAGGGGGGCCCCAAGGGCCCTCTCAAATAACAGCACTAAAGTGTCAGGTGCTGTCTGGGGAGAGGGGAGGTGCTGAATGTTGGTGCGAGGAGCACGATTACTAGTGTCAGTGCCCCAGATCGCCAGACCTGAGGCACCGGCACCCATTTAGCAGAAGGGGGGCTGGTGGGGCACAGCGATCCAATCAAACTGGCAGTGGCTGTGAAGCGGCACCTATGGCTGGGATGCAGCTACGATCAGGCAAATTTGGGCAGGCTTCCATTGGCCTACCTTCTCCCCGCTTCCCCCCACTCTATCATGTGGAATGCAGGTATCACAAGAAATTGCCTGCGATATCTGTACTTCGACTCCCACATTCATGCCTCGATGACAGTAACGCACTTTAGTAAACATATCCCTATGTGCATATAGTGTAAAACTAGGCATTAAATTGCTGAATGCGTACTCTTTCCTCTGTATATGCCCACACAATTTTATAAGAGTCATTTTACATGTGTAACATAAGCTTTGCAGGCAGAAAATGTGCTATAAGATTACCCCCTAATTGCAAATACAGATACAGATATATTTCAGTAGTGTGCAAAGTTGCACACATACTTTTAACACATACAAAACCACCTGATTTTCAGACAGAAAATACCTATATAAATTGTGTCTGAATATTGGGTTATGTAGCTAAATGCACATATGCAAATTTACTCATTTCATAAAGATGGTGTACTTTTTGCAAATTGAAAATGCACGTATGGGCATATTTGCTAAAGGTAAAAGCATACTAGTGTCCATTAGCATGTGTTAAGTGCCGGAACAGCCCATTTTATTTCTATGGATGTGCCGGCACTTAAGGCATACTAATAGACATTAGCATACAATATATATTAGCAAAAACAACGCACAGATTCATAATAATTCTAATATACCACATGTTCTACCTCCTTCTATCTCTCTCCTCCCAGGAATGCCTCCTTTTCTTTAATTTTATTAATTCAATTTAACAAGATGCTTACACAGCGGAGTACAAGAATAATGCAGACAAATATTCTACAACTACTACTTACCATTTCTATGGCACTCCTAGGCATACACAGCGCTGTATACATCCAGTACGCATATTATGATTTTAAGAGTATGGTTTTAGGCAGCTGAAAATCCACATTAGGAGATACATTTGTCCAGTGGCTGACTGCAAGGCTGGTGTTACCATTAAGTGAATTAAGCAGTCACCCGGGCACCGGTATGTGAGGGCGGCCCATTGCCATCACTGCTGCCCCTTTCCAGGACCACTTGAAATAGCACCGCAGCACTTTCCAAACCTTTAGCGCTGAGGTGCTGCTCCTGCTTCTGTCCCCTCTGATGCAGACTTCCTGTTTGCACGGGGTGTGGAAGCAGCAAGATCTGGAATGAGGCTTGCTTAGGGTGCCTCATATTCTTGCTCCGGCCTTGGCTGACTGCTCTTATTTTATGCACATAAGCGCTCCAGACTTTTGAAATCTTATAAACAACTTTTGAATGTAGAATAACGTGTTAGGCACTAAAATAGGTACTTAAAAATTCCTATAGAGCATAACAGCATACTCAGAAAACACAGTACCTACTTTTATGTCCTATGAGAGTAGTTTTCTAAAATCTTTTTCATGTTTATATGACAAAATGCCTCTTGTAAAAGTACCTCCCATGTAAAAGTATGCATGATGGCAAGAATTAGCATGCTTTTTTACAACATGGATGTAGGTGAGTTTGGGGGCAGATTTTAGGCACAGTATGAGTGAAGCAATAGTTTCCACATTCTTTATAAAATATGCACAGCTGCATACATACATACCTGCAGGTGTAAGTGTATATGGGCTCATTTTATGTCACGGTCAGAAAGGTACCACATCGCCAACACAAACTAGCAACAAAACAGGCAATGTGAGATGTGAAGCAAGACAATTTATTTTACTGGCATACAGTTAGTTATTCCCCAAACAAGACCCTACAAGGCCATGTTTTGGTGTTCTCATGACTTCCTCAGTGGTCAAAGAGTATGAAACCTTTTTGTGCTTAATACACTGTGATAAAATCCCAAGTTGAAGGAGTTACTTTATCCACCATAAGAGAGTCATAAAACTCAACCGTTCAATATACTAATGTGTTCATAATCGCCCAGCCATCCTGCCTCTACATCGTGAGTAGAGGTCAGCCATTTTGAATAACATAATCCAGAATATCTCCTCTCTTAGAGAGGGCTTTAGGGAAAAGCATCAAAATTAATGGAAATTGGCCTGTGCAACTTGAACATCTGGAGCGCCCCTCCCCCATCTCCCAATCTTACCCGCACCTCCGTTTCCAGCCAGCTGCCTGCTCTTGCCCTGCCGCTGCCACTTTTTGTGTTTTCTCATTGGTGACGTCAAATAAAAAAAACACATGAGTCTTTCAACTACATGCTTGCATGCAGATCTGATCCCTCCCTCCTCTGATGTAGGTTCGCTTCAGAGGAGGGAGGGACCAGTCCAGACCAGCCCTGTGCGAGCGGTGCAGATCTGACCTCAAATTTTAAAAAAAAGCACATGGGTCTTTGCAGCTCCATGCTTGAATGGTTGATCTAGTCCCTCCCTCCTCTGATGTGCCTACATCAGAGGAGGGAGGGACCAGAGCTGCATGCAAACGTGGAGTCGGAAAGACCCGCATGTTTTGTTTTTAAATTGAGGTCAGGTCTGCTCCACTGCTGCTGGTTCTGCTACCACCGCCAAAACACAAAAAGCGGCAACAGCAGGCAACGTGGGGGGGGGGGGAGCCAAGGCCAGCAACCCAAAATGCTCCCCTCATCTTTTGCACCCTGTGCGGCTGCACCGCTCGCACAGGGCTTTCAGCGCTGTCTGCAATGGTTCAATTTTGTGGTGTCATTCTTGGCGTTTCATGGTCTAGATCTGGATAGCCTGGAAGGACCCAAAATGATCTCTCTTTATCAATTCAAAGAAGTCAAGAACGAAGTTTAGGGTATCCTACTGTTATGAAGCTATTACGGTATATTATTTGTTAAAGTAGTATGACATTGTCATTATCTCAGATACAAACTGACAGACTGATATTCAAAAGCACCTATCCAATTAGTAGGACCAACTAACCACAGAAGTACCAGACAGCATGATGGTCATTAGTGTTACCGGACAATGCTACTGAACATTTCCTCTGAACACCAAGGCAGTCTGTGGGCTGAGGTGGGGAGGAGTTTGGGGTTATCCTATTAGCAGTGATATTCAGACCACTAACCGGATAACAAATTGTATAAAGTTAGGCCACCAAAATAGCAGGCCTAACGACATATGGTTTTGCTAGCCAGATAGTGGTCGAATATTGCTGTTATCTGGATAGTTCTGGCATATTCCAGTGAATATCCATTTTCATTTTTAAACACCGTGACCGGTACTTAACAAAATGCCAACTGCAGATTTTAAATATGGGGGCCTTAGACTGTAAGCCCTCCAGAGATAGGGAACTCCCTAGTGTACCTGAATGTCACTCAACTTGAACTACTAATGAAAAGGCATGCACTAAATCTAAAATTAATAAAATAAAGTTGTCACCAGTCATGGATCTGTTCTGTATGACTATTAGAAAAGTTGCTCACAGATTTCCTCACAGCACCCCTTTTCTAAGCTCAAGGAATCTACTCTATAACAATTCACAAGGTAGAAGAGATATCTTTATTTAATTTCACTCTAGTAATACGTGACATATACCACATTATCTTAGGATATCCAAGGACCTGTGGTTCATTTTTAGCTATTTTGCTAAATATAGGATACATGAAACTCCATTTTGCATATGATGTCTGGGTCAGAAAAGGGACATGTTAAAAATTTCCAAGCTATTCAACATAAGGCTTGACGAACCTGGAGCCTTTTGAACAATACATATAAGGATATATATGTGTTTGCTGGCATGTACAGCTGGGACAGCCATTTTACAGAAAAACATCTACAAGAAAAGAACAGCTTCACTAGGGATGTTACATATGTAAGTGTTGCCAAATATACATATCAGTGACACATATTGTAAAATTAAGGAGGACCAGTCCTAGAGGGTCTCCTCTGCAAGCAAGGTTCAAAGGAGAAGGCAGGCTCTTTGAAGTCACAGCACTCCCCAGGTGTTAGATCCCTCCCTTCCCACCCCAGCTACCACCTACCCCATGTGAGTAATCTTGCTATATAGTGAAGTACCCCAGGGATCTGTGATGGGTCCACTGCTTTTAACATATTCCTAAATGATCTGGAAATGGGAACAAGTGAGGTAGTCAAATTTGCAGATGACACAAAGCTATTCAAAATTGTTAAAACCTAAGAGGATTGTGAAAAATTGCAAGAAGACCTTGATAAATTGGAAAACTGGACATTCAAATGGCAGATGAAATTTAATGTGGACAAGTGCAAAGTTATGCACCTAGGAAAGAACAACCCAAACTATGGTTACATGATGCAAGGTTCTACATTAGGAACCACCAGTCAGGAAAAAGATTTAGGCGTCATCATGGATAACACATTGAAACCTTCCGCCCAGTGTGCAGCAGCAGCCAAGAAGGCAAATAAAATGCTAAGAATCATAAGGAAAGGAATGGAGAATAAGACAAAGGATATTATAATGCCTCTGTATCGTTCCATGGTACAACCGCACCTTAAATATTGTGTGCAATTCTGGATACAGCGGAATTAGAAAAAATACAGAGGAGAACCACCAAAATGTTAAAAGGGATGGAAGGATACCCCTATGAGGAGAGGCTTAAAAGGTTAGGGCTCTTCAACCTAGAAAAGAAACGGATGAGGGGAGATATGATAGAGGTCTATAAATTAATTTAAGGGAGTAGAGCAGGTAAACGTAAATTGTTTATGCCATCAAAAAGTAGAAAGACTAGGGGACATGCAATGAAGCCCCAGTGTAACCCGGTTAAGACTAAGAAGAGAAAATATTTTTTCACTCAATGCGTAATCAAACTCTGGAATTCATTACTGGAGGATGTAGAAATAGCTGTTAGTGTAGCTGGATTTAAAAAGGTTTTGGACAAGTTTCTGGAGGAAAGATCCATAAACCATTGGACCCAGGAAATCCACTGCTTGCCCCAGTACAAGCATTCTGGAACCTGTGTGTCTTTTTGGAAACGTGCCAGGTACTTGTGATCTGGATTGGCCACTGTTGGAAACAGGATACTGGGCTTGATAGACCTTGTCTGACCTAGTATGGCATTTCTTATGTTCTTAAGTTTTTATGATTATTTAAATATGTAAATTAGCTTTTTACATGTCTAGATGCCACCCATCTAGTCTAACATGACCTAAACAGTTTTATCTGCATAGCATGAAACATTGCTGAAGAATCATCTCCAGCAGAAAGATCTATGCAGTTTTCCAGGTTGTGCAGCATCTTAGTAAGTGGAGCCAAAGTTTCAGCCATCATGCTGTGGCTTTCATCAGGATGATGTGATTGTGCAGAGGATGTCTGTTCTTATATATAGCAGTTCTCAAACCAGGTTGGTGGAATGAGATAGGAAATTTGAATTATGGTGGGAAAATTTCTTGAATAAAAGGCAGGAAATTTGACTTTTGGCAAGACGTTTGTTGAAATTTCAAATTTCCCACCAAAATTCAAATTTTCTGCCTTTTCCCCAATTAACTTTCCCACCAAAATTCAAATTTCCCACCAGTCCAGTCTGAAAACCAGTATATAAAAGAACAGACATCCATGGCATACTACTTTACCCTGAAGAAAGCCACAGCACAATGGCTGAAACGCAGCATGACCCAGAAAACTGAAAAGACCATGATATTAGCAGCGGAAACCTAAGAGAACATCTCCAATAGAAGGTTACAATTCATACTTAATACAAGCATTGTGGAACCTGTGTCCCTTGGGGAAACTGCTAGGTACGTATGACCTAGATTGGCCACTGTTGGAAACAGAATACTGGGCTTGATGGACCTTGGTCTGACCCAGTATGGCATATCTTATGTTCTTATGTAAAGCTTAGTACACTGTGAATTATAGTTCAAGAAAATGCACAAGTGTGCACTATTCAATACCAGGCTGAAGTCTGAGCACTAGCAATGCTCCTAACTTATAATTAGAGCTTCTGAAAATCCCAATAATTTTCTCCCACTCCTTCCCTGATGGGGAAATTTGGGTTTCTGGTTATAAATGCAAAACCCTGAAAATCGTCCTCCCGAGTGGTGCTCCGATGATGTCATCCAGTAGCTGCCATTGCAGTCAGAGGATGTCATCTGATTGGGGTACTGCTGTGATACTTAGCTTAATGTGCTTCAGCTCAGGTTGTTAGCGGGCAGGACTGTACCGATGGTGAAAAACGCCCTGTGCGAATTGCACATCGGACGCGTGCCCCCCCTCCCGCACCTCCATCTAGCCACTTTATGGGGGCGAGAGAGAAGAGGCGCGCACCCGATGTGCAACTCGCCGGCACACTAAGCAGGTCTGGACCCTCCAGGAGAGACCAGACCTGCTTAGTGTGCCGGCGAGAAGACTTAAGGGGCGCATTTCGGTTCTCTGCCACTGCCTGCTGCCGCTAAAGTCCTGTTAGCGGGCATATGAGTAAAGAATATATAGCAATGGGCCTCTGACGCATCATATCAGGTGGAAATGCGTACCTTGTATTACAAGTTGATTGGACCATGTAGAATGAATGGATCATGTCAAAAGCTGAAGCATAATTAAGCTAAGGGCTCTTTTTTCTAAACTGGTAGCTAAACGGGTAACTGTTAGAGTGTGGCCATGACAGCGCACACAGATTCCCATGCCAACTGTGCCTTGCATGTTAGAGTGGGAAATAGGCACAGGTTAGGGGTGCAGAGTAGGCATGGTGAGCATTGCACCATTAGTGAATGGGTATACACCACACACTAATGGCTCATATTACAATTAGTGTGGGTACAATTACCACAAGCTCAATACATGAAGTTAACTGCACCCACAATATTGCTGACCAGTGTTTATTTATTTATACAGATTTGTATACCACTTTTTCCTTCAATCAAAGTGGTGGTTAGAAAGGACGGGTTTACATTAACTAAAGGATAACATAACTTACAAAGGGAAAGTATTACATTAATGCCTGTTTGTAATATATAAATTCATGCATAGTTAAATGAGTTCATAAGTTTCTTGGTTACAAAATCCCATAAATAGGACTGCCTTAAGGGATTTACGGAAGTCCTTTAAATCTTTTGTGTCCCGCAGTTTATCCGGAAGAGAGTTCCAGAGTATTGGTGCAGTTAATGAAATTGCCCTATTAGAGGTGGTTTGTTTTGTTTTGTGGAATCCAGCAGGCGTTCGTAATTTATTAGCATTGCTAGATCGTCTAGGTCTGTCATTGATGTCTTTGGTTAGCAGGTTGTAGAGAATATCTGCTGTGCATTGGTTCAAGATCTTGAAGATGATTGTAATGGAATCACTTTGACAAGAGTTGTACTGTGACCTCAATATGAACTGCACTGTACCTTGAATTGTAAATTACTGGTATATCTGCATGGGGACAGAATATCCTAATTCTGAACTATCAATTTGCACTTCATAACTGACATTTTGACCAATGTTCTTAAAAAAAAAAACATGGACCTAAATTGGAAGGTTGTTTTTTCTTAGCAATGATTGAACGACACCTATTAAGGGCAGTGTACATAGAAAGTTATAACAGAACTGCCGATGGCTCGTTTCTAAGATTCTTCCCCTTAACTTGATCCAGTATAAATATTGCAAGATCCCATGGGGGATTTAGATTTGAAGTTTTGGTTTGCTAACAGATCCCATAACTATCTTTTGGTGTCCACATCTGTGCTACTTTACCACGCTCCTGTCTTCCCATACACAGTAGACTGATAGACGGTCTCCAGGACACACACATTTCTTCTGCTCTCCTTATAGTAAGGAATAGCACCCCAAGCAGGAAATAAAACATGAGAGTCCACTGATAAATTTTAGTAAAATAACCATTTAATGGATTCTCCCAAGAAAATAAAAATATATACAAGAAGAGCAGTGAAAATAATAATACACAAAGGTGACAAAACTAATGTTAAATGATGGAAAAGTCTCATACCTACTCACAGTGCTGGTTTGCCTCCTGGCTCACTCAGCCATCTCTCTTACATAAAATCCTCAGTAGAAGGGGTGATGAACTCTCCTCAGAGTGTCAGATATATTTATATGTATGTGAAAGTCTCCTCTTGCTTTCCTTTTTCTCTTCTTTCTCTTCTTTGCAATCAGTGTATTTTGTATGGATCCTGAAAGAACCCTTTTCGCATCTTCTTTTTCATGCAGTCAGGCTCCATACCAAGCAGTCCCTCTTTCACTCTGTTTCGGAATTGCTCCTCTCAGTCAGGGCTAGTGCTACCATTAGGTGAACTAGGTGGTCACCTAGAGCACTGACTCTCCTGGGGTGCCCATTGCCACAACTGTTGCCCCTCTGGGACCAACAGTGGTGACAATGGCCCCAAAGAGCACCGCGGCACTTTCCTTTAAACGTCAACGTCACAGGACGGTTTGCTTCTGCCCCCTCCCATGCCCAATACTGACTTGCTGTTTGCAGACAGGAAGCTCGCAATGGGCGTCAAAGGGGATGGAAGCAAACAGCCCTACGGTGCCAAAGCTTAAAGTACCCTCAATAAATTAAGCCCTACAAAATCACCACCATAAATTCCTGCAATAAGATGATTTTCTAAACCCACTAATCACCTGTTTTTATTTTTATCCATAACCCCCCAAAACCATGAATATGTAAACATAATTTTTTGTCGAATCATCCATCTTGAAAGGAAATCCTCCCTCGTAGTGGACCCTCCTTTTTAATCAATTTAAAATCGGACCCTTAGGTCTCATACTATATGGAACTGCCGCATAACAATATGCCGTTCCAAGAACGCATAATAAAGTGTCTTTGCAACATTTTAATCCATTCAAAAATTCAATGAATAACTTGATATACGCCCACTTATCTGAGAATCAGATGTATTCATCAGGCGTAGGCACAATCGAACATCATTTAAAATCCTCTAGCCTTCGCTCCTTCATGAGTTGGAACTATTCCGGGCTCACAATCAAGTCCCACAGTCCTCCGTAGGAGCCAAAAGAGTATTGACCAGGTACTGTGACACTCTGAACACTATGAAACACTATGCGGTGTCACAGTACCTGTTCAATACTCTTTGAATACATCATGGTTTTGGGGGGTTATGTTAGCATTCAGTGGGGAGCCTAATGTCAGGATTTGGTAGGGGTCCAATGTCAATAGTCTGTGGGGAACCCATGTCTTCCACTTCCTCTTCCTCCTCCTCGTGGCCCTCAGAGCTGCCGAATGACTCTGTTGAAAGAAAAATACATTTTAAGTCTAAAGGTGAGCATCCCAAGCACTTAAAGGATTATAAAGATCTATGTAAACAGATTTCAAGCAGGGTCTGAAGCTATATGTCACAAGGCCTGGACAATTGTTGAAATCAAGGAAGGGATCCAATAGGCCTTCAGGATAGTCTTGTTATGCTGCTTCTGGCAATCTTGAGGTTTACTATGGCCCTTGAACCCTGGCAAACAAAAGAATAACATCCAAAAACCCAGATGGGAATATCACACAAAAATACAAGGAAAAAACCCTCACTAAGAAACAAACTGATTAATACAATACACAGTGTCTTTTATACATTACAGATACATGGAAGGAGAAAGACCATAGTACTCAATTGCCAATACCTTGGCTTAATAGTACAACATCATTGGTCATAAAAAAAAACCTTCCATCCTACTATGCATATTTATCTTTTTATCTCTGTTTATATCTTTTGTATCCCACTTCTGAACAAAACTATATTCAAAACTGCTATGGTACACAATGACAGATGATTTCATTTTAAAAATGCCTATATGTTGACTTTCACACTCTTTGTCTTCAACTTCATGTATTAATGTTTGCATATGTTAGAAATACTAAGACAAAGAGTAAGTAGTTACTCTGAGAGAAAAGTGATTATTGAGATTACTTGATTATTTTCTTTTATGAGCTAGACCATAATTGTATTAGTACTATAGGATCTTTGGAAAAAAGAAAAAGCTTTGCTATAAAAATATTGAAATGTTTGAAAAAATACCAAAACTAATATAAAAATACTTGATAAATGACATGAAAAAGTACAAATTGCTAAAAATCTATTGGATAAAAATGTACAAAATGATAAATCCCTTGCTATAAAAATATAAATTGTTTGAACCATTTTCTGCCTTTCCTTGATTTTTCTCTATAGCAATGCCATTGTCTTTTAATTATTCTTATAGTACTCTCTATTATTATCCAAGCTCAATTTTAAGTGCTTAACTTAAATGTGAACTGGTATGTGTTTCCAAGTGGCCTTCCTCAGATAGTCTGGAGAGTCTTCAGCAATTAATTGATGGGATGCCATCCCAATGGGTAGTTCCACATAGATGTGAGATATAATTTGGATTATTCAAATGTGACAGCCTGAATAGGGAATTTTTAAGATATAGAGGCCCATTTACTAAAGCTCGGTAAGGCTGTGCACTTAACGTGCGCTACAAAAGCACATTATGTGCACAGACGTCATGTTTTGTTGACTGAGTACTGTAATGTGTGGCACAATTTAACATGAGTGCACCAGATGATATCCATAGAGGCATTGCTGGGTGCATCCGTGCTAATTGCCACGTTAATGGACTTGTATGCTAATGTGCTCTGCATGCCCATAACCTTCCCACTCTCCACATTAGCACATGAGTGCCAGTTAACAATGCTTTTTGGCAGTCGGTAGTTAGCATACCCATGGTTTGGTGTTCACCGTTATAACACACCTTAATTGGCTAACAGTGTTTTATAAAAGCACCCCATAGTGTAATCTCCTACTTGGAGATTTACTGTGAATAAATTGGAGTGCAATTTTCTTAACTCAAGAATTACTAAGGAGTGTGCAAGGAGGGCATTGTCGCCATCTTGGAGACCTTAACAAATATTATCTATGTGTTGTATTCCTGTCTTTGTGAGGCCTGGAGAAAGTCAATATATAGAGTTATTTTCAGGCTATAGGTTAAGGTCAGTGACTCTGCAGTCCAGATGTCTTATGGAAGGCATTGTGTCTTATTCCTACTATGCAGGAAGACTTGAGTGTTTCTCAAGGGTTTTTAGAGAGAGTGGCTTTCCCATCCTTGAAAAATAAGTTCAGTCAAGTCAATGCTGACTCCTGGCGACCCAGCCCCTAGTTTTCTTGGCAAGGTGCAACCAGAAGTAGTTTGCCAGACTTTTCTTCCATGCAGTAAGTCTACAGCCCCAGATATTCTAAGGTGGTCACTCATCCAAGTACTAGTGAGGCCCAGCCCTGCTTACTTTCAGAGATCAGCCAAGATAAAGCTCATTCAGGACAGCAAAACCATAGTTTTCCCATCCTTACACATATAGAAATATGGACAATTCTTTGGTAATGTATTGGCAGAGCTTTTTATTGAGCTGGTACGTGCCAGTACACAGTACAGACACCTTTTTCACGGCCTTCCCAAAATGTCCTGCAGTTCCCTGGACTTGATTCATGTGGCATTTTGATTAGGCATATGCAGCTGCAAACGAGCTCCAAAACATGCTGGCTAAACCTATGCATCTGTTTCTAGAGCTGAAAAGTGTGTTGGTGCTGTGTCAAGCTTTGCTTGTGCCCAATCTGCTCTCCCTTCCCAGGCAAACAGGGCTTGGGCTACCTCTTGGCCTCTAGGGAGTTCCCACTGTCTCTGCGCTCCAACATATATGAGCAACAGGCAGAAACCAGTGTGGGGAGATCTTATAGCCTCTGCTAATGGTTAAGCTAATGCTAAAACTCTGGAAAAGAACTTCAGGTCATCAGAGGCTGAAAAACAGCGTGGCTGGAGGAGATATGCCGCTGCTGTGGTAAGTAAGCTGTGGCACCACAAGCGTGGTCCCAGTGGCGGCTGAGGCTGTAATGAGGAGGGAAAGGGAAGGGAAGAAAGAGAAAATGCCAGAATGAGGTAGAAAAAGAGAGAGTGCCTGGGGGAAGGGAAGTAAGAGAGAACAGTCAGGGAGAAGTTGTTTTGAAAATGTCTATCGTGAAGTGAAATGGGATGTGTGAAAATGCAGCTAAATTTCGATAGCCTCAGTAAAGCAGGATAAATGCAGCTGAATCTTGTTAGCCTAAATATAGCTGGACTGAACAACCAAAGTCAGCATTTACAGCTTGAAAAAGAGATACAAAGGGGCGTGTTTATGAAGTGCACTGTTAGCATGCGATTGGACCATAAACCTAACACACAAAGGCTTATGCTAACCTCAGGAGGTATGTGCATCCAGACCCCTGCCATCAGCATGTTGCAACTATGTAGCACCATACAAACCATTACAGTGGTGCACTTCATGCCTCTCAGTGAGGTGGCGTTGAGTGCACCGTGCTAATGGCAACAGCCACGGTTAGCGCACGCCCAAGACCCCCGCCCTAACCTCAATGTGTCATCAATGCCTACATTCTGTGCCAACCCTCCCAGTCCCCACCTGATCACCTCATCAGTTCACATGGGATTTTTAGCACAGATCCCACTGGATTGTCTCCAAATGTTACACCAATATTAAAAAAAAAAAGATTGGGCTAATTTTTGGTTAGAATGAAACAGCACCTGAGCAGCGGTGGGGAGAGAGAGTGTGCCAGAAGGGAGAAGGTATGAAGAACGCTAAGATGAAAGGAGGGAAAGTGAGAGCGCCAGTTAGGGAGAAAGTGAGAACTGGTGGAAAGGAGGCGTCAGAGTGATAAGAGGAGAGAGCAGGAGATGGAGGTGAAGGTGGAAGGGAGACAGATAGGAAAAGTCTAGAGGAGAGGAACATGCGCTGAGAGAAGGGGGTAAAGAGATGTTGGTTTGCTACTTTCCTGCTACTTGGTTCAGGCTTGCCTCACCCCCTGGAAAAAGTGGTGTATTCGTAGAACAGAAGAGCCAGAGGGTTAATGGCACCCCTATAAGGATTTTAATGAGTAGATGGTCAAAAAAAGGAGCTAAGGAAAAAGCCAGTGTATCCATCTTCATGAGTCCTGAATTTAGTCAAAAGTCTTATGTGGAATCTGTCAGTTAAACAATGAAACTGACCTTAGTCTAGTTTAGATGGTTATGTCTTTTCAACACAAATTGTTTGTTAACTTTTGAAGATGTGTTGTTGTGTGCAAGAGTTTTTAGCATGCTTGGCCAAGTGAATTTGTTTCAGTGGGTTCCTGCTGATTTTAATGTTTCTTATGTTTTCCCAATGAGAGATGTGTTGCTGTTCTAGGCACGAATGTAAAATTTTCTATAGGCTCTGTGGCTAGTTGCAGGGGGCAATGGCTACGGTGGTGGGCAGAGTCATGGAGAGTCGCCCAACCCTTAAAGGTGGGCCTCTATATGAGTACCGACACCTTTTTTCCTAGAAAAAAAGCACCGTGTATTGTTATCATCTGAAGTAGAAAATATTTTGTAGATTTTTCAGGAACATTCTAAGTTTGTAACCTGAAACTGAAGTTACAATTTTTTTTGTATCTTCTAGACCAGCGGCAAGCCTCTTGGTGAAAGGAATTTAAGTTAACTTGTTTCTTTTCCAAAGCCATCCTTTAAGCTGACCACTTAGTAGTCCACCTGGTTATGATTCAGTGTTAATATCTTTAGATAAATGTGAATGGAAAAAAATGGTTCTATTGTACTCCTCCCTATTTTTTTAAAAGAAGCAGGCGGACAAAGAGAGCCCTAGAGTTCTACCAGTTTAAAGTGTAGAGACCTCTGGTGGTCCCACTAATTATTACATGTGACTTTTCATGCTACTCAGTGCTTTCCAGAATTAGGGGGAGGGGGGGCTCTTCTTGCCAGTAAAGAGAAGTCCTCATCTTGGAAGAAACTTCCTGTCATTGGCTGACTAAGCCACTGTGTCATAGAGAAGTACTGAGCCTTTGGTTGGCTAGCCCATCATACCACCACATGTGTTGTTTAGTTGGCTGCCTGTCAGCTCCCCAGTACCCCTTAAGTATATTAAGCAGTCAGAGCTTCCAAGAGAAGGAGAAGGAAAGGTTTCCACTGATCCTGGAAGCAAAGCAGAGGAGTCAGAGGACAATCCCAGGAAATGGATCCAGGTTGGCCAGGGTTCAAGGGAACGCGTACCTGCAGCCTGCTCGTGACCTAGAGAAGTTGGAGAACACAGGATACCTCTGTCTTGGAGGAGAATACCAGTAAGGGAGTAAGAGGAGTTCCCCTACTCCACAGAGATAAGGTGACTATACTTTTTACTATTTTATACTCTGCATTCTTAATGATTTATTTGCTTTTCTTTTTATCTTGACTACTAAAGGCTTTTAGTAAATGTCATTGGTTCAGAACAAACCATGGACTGGACTGTTACTCTGCAGAAGTGGAGGCAATAAGCAAAGTGAATGATCCTAAGGGCCTATGACATCTCAGCCTTTGCAGGTCTCATCGCAGAACCCTGTAAAACCAGTGCACCCTGTCTCCCACAGAGTGATCTGTGCCCTGTGATGGATCCCAGAATGGGAGTGGAGAGGGGAGAGGTGGAGCAACTTAAAAGAATCTAGAGCCTTCGTTATATTTTTAAAGAAAAAGGAAATCTGAAGTAAACTGATTGCATGTTGTTTGGAAATCTTGTTTAAAAGGAGAAGAACCTTTCATATATGCAGAAGGGAAGCTTAACCTACTCAATGAAAATACAGCTTAATGGTGCTTGGTCAAAAGAGAAAAGATGTATTTTGAGCCTGTTTTTCCACAGAAACAATGATAGGGTATCTATGGTCACATAAAGTTTGGTAAACATTCCTAACAAGGGCTCTACAGGTCAAACAACGGTAAGGATCTGAGGGTTTATTTTTATTAAATTGCTAGCTCTCTGACTGGGAGCTCTTAAAAGGGTTTTTGTATATTTTTAAAGCAAAGTTACTTTCTTTTTGGTGCTTTAGTAGAAATTTCCTTGAGCAGAGTAGGTTGTTGAACTCTAGTAACCTTCTCAGCTTTGGGAACTGCTGACACCTAATCAGGAGTTAGTGGACATGATTATCTGAGAGCAGCTGAGGCCTGCATAAAAGGCTCCAGAGCCCTGCCCTGTTGAGGCATTCCTAACAGGGGCTCTATAGGTCAAACAACGGTAAGGATTTGAGGGTTTATTTTTATTAAATTGCTAGCTCTCTGACTGGGAGCTCTTAAAAGGGTTTTTGTATATTTTTAAAGCAAAGTTACTTTCTTTTTGGTGCTTTAGTAGAAATTTCCTTGAGCAGAGTAGGTTGTTGAACTCTAGTAACCTTCTCAGCTTTTGGGAACTTCTGACACCAAATCAGGAGTTAGTTCCCTCCCTACCCATCCCGACACCCACCCACCCCTAATGAGCAGTCTTGCTTTATAGGGCACCTCCCCATTTAACAAAGCACAGAGACTTGGAGCAGCACATTTTGAATATAATTAAAGAGATTTAACTGCTTTTCTCTGAAAGGACAGCTGGGAAACCGGCTGGTACTTGGTAGATCTCTCTTTTTTGCTTTAACAGATACCTAAGCTCCACGAACAGAACAATGGCTGGGAAAAATCATATCGCTAAAGCTGTTGCCCCCATTACAGCTTCTGCCTCTGTCCAGACAGAGGTCCTAATGCCAGTTGAAGGACCGGTTCCATGTGCAGGGTGCCTGCATGCTGAAGCTCTGAGGAAACAAGTGGAGGAACTCAGAGAGGAGGTGGTGAGGCTGAGGAACATTCAAGACAGTGAGAAGTATATTGATGAGATGCTTCTTGCAGCAACCAAGCTCTCCAGCAGAGGAGAAGATGGGTGCCAACAGAATATCGATGGTTGGACACAAGTCACCAGGGCCTGCAGAATCACCAATCCAACTTCTCCAGCCCTTGAATTGAAGAACCATTATGCAGCCCTGGAAGTGGAGGAGGTGAAAGCATCCCTGGAAAGGGAAGAACCAGAGCTCAAGTACCCCAAAGTTGCAGAATCAGTGACCACAAGAAAGTGAAGGGTAGTGGTGGTTGGAGACTCTCTTCTGAGGGGTACTGAGGCGTCAATCTGCCGACCAGACTTGATGACCAGAGAGGTATGCTGTCTGCCTGGTGCCAAAATCCGAGATGTTACGGAGAGTTTGCCGAGACTCATCAAGCCCACTGACTATTACCCAATGTTGCTAATCCATGTTGGAACAAATGATACTGCCAGGTATCCCTCGGAACGTATCAAAAGTGACTTCATGGCTCTGGGATAAAGGGTGAAGCAGTTAGGTGCACAGGTGGTATTCTCTTCAATCCTCCCTGTTGAGGGTAAAGGCCAAGGCAGAGAGGCTTGAATCCTGGAGATGAATGCATGGCTGCATGGATGGTGTCATCGAGAGCGTTTTGGTTTCCTAGACCATGGGATGCTGTTCCAAGGGTTGCAGAGCAGAGATGGCATCCATCTGTCCAAGAAAGGTCAACTCGTCTTCGGTAGTAAACTGGCTAATCTACTGAAGAGGGCTTTAAACTAGATTCGTTGGGGATGGGTGAAGAAAGCCCTCAGGTAGTTGAAAGCCCCCAGGTAGGTGATACATTAAATACCTTTATGGAAATGGGTAACAGGGGTAACATATGGAAAGCAGTGTGTATAAATGCCTGTAGCATGGGAAATAAGATCCCTGATGTTGAAGCTTTGGTGGGAGTGGCTGACTTGGATTTAGTGGCAGTTACAGAAACATGGTTCACAGAAAACCATGATTGGGATGTAACTATACCTGGCTATACTTTATTCAGAAAGGACAGGGTAGGAAGAAGGGGAGAAGGGGTGGCACTATATGTAAAAACTACTATTAAAGCTTTGGAATTACAGAGTTTAAAAGGGAGAGAGGAGGCATTGTGGGTTAAACTAGAAAGAGGGAAAGAGAAATCTATTTGCATCGGTGTGATATACAGACCTCCCTCACAAAAGGAAGAGGTGGACAGAGAGTTAATTGAAGACATACGCAGCATTGCTAGGAAAAGGAAAGTGCTACTGATAGATTTCAATATGCCAGATGTTGATTGGCACATTCCTGCTGCAGTATCATCTATAAGTAAGGAAATCCTGGATTCTCTACAGGGAGAACTAGTCAGGCAATTGGTAACAGACCCCACACGTGAAGGGGCCATAATGGACTTGGTGCTTACCAATGGTGAAAGTGTTTCTGATGTTGTAGTGGAAGATCATTTTGCATCCAATGATCACCAGATGCTGTGGTTCAGTATTAGGACTAGGGCTTTTAGAATCCATTCAAAGGTGAGGATCTTAGACTTTAGGAAGACTAGCTTTGCCAAGATGGGCCAATACATCAGGGAGTCTTTAGTGGGATGGGAACAGCTGGGGGATGTAGAAAAACAGAGGGCAAAACTGAAAGGAGATATTTTAAGGGCAACCAACCTTTTTGTTAAAATGGTAAATAAAGGTAAAAGGAAAAGGAGACCGCTAAGGCTTTTGAAAGAAGAAGCTGAAAAAGTGAAGAAAAAGAGGGAGGCCTTCATGAAATACAAGAGATCACAGAGAGAGGAAGACAGGCATCTATATTTGGAAAAACTTAGAGAAGCTAGCAAAGTAGTCAGGAAGGCAAAGATTCAAAAGGAGGAGGAAATAGCCAATGCAACAAAATGGGGGGATAAGACATTTTTCAGATATGTTAGTGAGAAGAGGAAGGGCAAAAGTGGTATTGTCAGACTCAAGGGTGCAGGGGAGGAATATGTAAAAGCTGATAAGGATAAAGCGGAATTGCTTAACAAATATTTCTGTTCTGTGTTCACAGATGAAGAACCAGGAGCAGGACTTCAGAAAACACCCACAAACAGGAACAGAAGCGAGGGACATCTTGAACAATTTTCAGAAGACTGTGTTCGTGAGAAACTATCTCAACTTAAAGTAGACAAAGCGATGGGACCGGATGGCATACACCCTAGAATACTGAGGGAACTTGGGAACGTTCTAGCAGCTCCACTGACTGACCTTTTCAATGCCTCGTTGGAGTCGGGAATGGTGCCAAAGGACTGGAGAGAGGCTCATGTGGTGCCTTTACACAAAAGCGGAAGTAAGGATGTGGTTGAAAACTACAGGCCGGTTAGTTTAACTTCGGTAGTGAGTAAATTATTGGAAACGCTGCTGAAAGAGAAAATAGGGAGGTTTCTGGAGTCCAGCGGATTACAGAATCCGAGGCAGCATGGATTCACCAGAGGCAGGTCTTGTCAGACAAATCTGATCGATTTCTTTGACTGGTTGACCAGGGAGTTGGACCGAGGGAGAGCCCTAGATGTGGTGTATTTAGATTTCAGTAAAGCCTTTGACACTGTTCCTCACAGGCGACTTATAAACAAACTGAGCACCCTAGGAATGGACCCTAAAGTTACTGCTTGGGTTAGAAATTGGTTGGGTGGGAGGCGACAAAGAGTACAGGTAAATGGAGTTCACTCTGAGGAGAAGGATGTTACCAGTGGTGTGCCCCAGGGATCTTTCCTTGGTCCGATTCTTTTTAACATCTTTGTTAGTGATATAGCGGAAGGGCTGTCGGGTAAGGTTTGCCTCTTTGCAGATGATACCAAAATCTGCAATAGAGTAGACACCCAGGAAGGTGTAAATAACATGAGGAGGGATCTAGCTAAGCTTGAAGAATGGTCTAGAATTTGGCAGCTGGGATTTAATGTTAAAAATGTAAGGTCATGCATTTGGGCTGCAGCAATCCAAGGGAGCAATATAGTATAGGGAGTGAAGTACTTTTGTGCACTAAAGAAGAGCGGGACCTAGGTGTGGTTGTGTCTGATCTTAAAGTAGCTAAACAGGTAGAAAAGGCAACGGCAAAAGCTAGAAGGATGCTTGGGTGCATACGGAGAGGAATGGCTAGCAGAAAAAAGGAGGTGATAATGCCTTTGTATAAGTCTTTGGTGACCTCATTTGGAGTATAGTGTGCAATTCTGGAGACCGCACCTTCAAAAGGATGTGAACAGGATGGAGTCGGTGTAGAGGGTGGCTACTAAAATGATTAGTGATCTTCATTATAAAGCATATGAGGACAGACTTAAAGATCTTAATATGTACACCTTAGAGGAAAGGTGGGATAGAGGTGATATGATTGAGATGTTTAAATACCTCTGTGGCATAAATGTTCAGGGAGAGAGCCTCTTTCCCTTGAAAGCAAGTTCTGCTACGAGGGGACATGGGATGAGGGTGAAGGGAAATAGATTCAGGAGTGATATGCGGAAATATTTCTTTACGGAAAGAGTAGTGGATCTATGGAATAGTCTCCCAGTGGAGGTGATAGAGATGAGGACAGTAACCGAATTCAAAAAAGCATGTGACAAACACAGATGATCTCTTAAGGTAAAAAGGGGACTGTTGTAGTTGTTGATATGGAAGGACAGACTAGATAAGCCACGTGGTCTTTTTCTGTCGTCATATTTCTCTGTTTCTATGTTTCTACCAATATTTACCTGTTTTATTTACTTGTCATTTGACCAAATCAGTTCTCTCATCATGATGATTTTGTTACCTGAGTTCCAAGAGAGAAAATAAAATCTGGTCAAGCATTATTTTTCTTCTGTCATTTTCCTACAATTTCCCCCTTACCCATGTACATCAATCTAACACTTACAACAGGACTACATAAAAACACTTTTTTATATCCAAAGAAAGTTCCAATGCTTATATAGCACTTTAGAAATACACAGAATGGGGTTGTCACCTGAGGCATGATTGCTTATTTTGGAGGCTATAGATGGCATGTTGCCTTCTGTAAGTAGGGGCGGCCCAAGGAGGGTGCAGGGCCACGTGCAGAGACTCATGGTGGGGCCTCATTTGCATGAGTAACCTCATTTGCATACATATTTCCATAATGTTAACATGCACTAACTTTTCGTAAAAATGCCTCTTAATGAGTGTCTGGATAAAGAAAGACTACCAGATTTCAACATTACTATACTCTAGTGCCAACCGCTGAGCACATTAGGAAGTACTATAAACACTGCCCATTTAGAACCCATAGCAAACCCACCATAACATAACAGCACTACCAGGACTCACAAAGCACCATACTCTACCTATCAAAAGGCAACACTGCAAATACTAAACCAATACATCTCAGAGAATATCAATACATCTCCTACTGGGGAAAGAGGAACAAGTGGCACTGTCAAATAGAAACTACATAAACAGAATACCTCAGCTTGGTTACACATGCAGAACATAGAGCGTCAACAAACAAAGAACAAAGGATCACAATTTAGAAATAAAAAGACTGTAATTAAACTGGGACCCCCCAAAAGCCAAACTTGGAATGTACAACACTGGAGAAATAAAACTATAAATTAATTTCCTCTTGTACTACACAAAAATGCAAAGACGTTAGAAATGCACATTTCCCAGAACTAACATATTCCAGTTAATAAATTCAAAATAAAAAAGTATTTTTCTACCTTTTGTTGTTTAGGCATTTTATTTTTCAGTTGCAATTGCTCCAGTCTCTTTCTTCTGGTTTCTTCAAACTCTCCATTGTCTGCTGTCCATTTGTCCTTTCTTCTCTCTTCTAGTTCTTTGCCATTCTCTCTCTACATTTTCTTTAACATACTGATCTTACCCTTTTACTCTCTCCTCCATTTCTTTCTTTATTCCTTTTTCATCCACTCATATTTCACCCTTCCATCCTCAATACCCACTTACTCTCCCAATACCCGGCCAATCGTAGATTTTTCTTCCCTCCCACACAAAATATCTTTTCCCCGCTCCATCCTCATCCCCCAGCCCCATTCCCTTCTAGTCCTCCTCCAACATTAGCTCCCTTCTAGTTCCAGCCTCACCCAGCATCCACTCCTTTCTAGTCCCATTTTCCCATCCCCCCGCATCGGCCCATTTCCAGTCCTAGCACTCCCATCAGCCCATTTCCAATCCTAGCCGCCCATCAGCCACCGAGTCCTATCATAGCCCTCCATAAGGCCATTTCCAATCCAAGCTCCCCCGTCAGTCCATTTCCATTCCTAGCCCCCCTATCATCCATTTCCAGTCCTATCCTAGCCCCCATCAGCCCATTTCCAATCCAAGCTCCCCCCATCAGCCGATTTCCAAACCTAGCCTCCTCCCATAAGCCATTTGCAGTCCTATCCCAGCCCCCCATCAGCTCATTTCCATTCCTAGCCCCCCCCCCAATCATCTCATTTCCATTTCTAGCCCTTATCAGCCATTTCCAGTCCTATCCTAGCCCCTTCATTAGCCCATTTCCATTCCTAGCCCCCCCATCAGCCATTTCAGGTCCATTTCTAGCCCTCCCATCAGCCATTTCCAGTCCTATCCCAGCTTCCAATCAACCCATTTCTAGTCCAAGCCCCGCATCAGCCCATTTCCATTCCTAGCTCCCCATCAGCCATTTCCAGTCCTATCCTTGCCCCC
Source organism: Ichthyophis bannanicus (assembly GCA_033557465.1). Classification (NCBI taxonomy): domain Eukaryota; kingdom Metazoa; phylum Chordata; class Amphibia; order Gymnophiona; family Ichthyophiidae; genus Ichthyophis; species Ichthyophis bannanicus. Next base: position 397,646,671 of record CM066035.1, read on the forward strand.
ACTCCCACCCTGAAGAGCCCCCGTCTGTCTGAGTGGCTTACGAGGAAGCCGAGGACGCCAGAGACCCTGGCTCACCTCTGCACAGTGCTGGAGTGAAGAGAAGCATGCTCCTTCACTTCCACTGTGTTCATGTGAAGCCCACTGAGTGCTGGGAAAGGTTAAAGGTCATTTCCTGTTTCCCAGCACTCAGTAGATCTTCACGTGAACACAGTGTGAGTGAAGGAGTATGCTGCTCTTCACTCCAGAGCTGTGCAGAGGCGAGCCGGGGCCTTTGGCGTCCTCAGCTCCCTCTGAAGCCGGCCCTAAAAACCAAGTTGAATGAAGTTCGCATAGGGCCCCCTGAAGAGTGGGGCCCTGTGCGAACAACATTCTCGCTCAATGGACAGACCAGCCCTGCCTGTAAGGGAATCAAGCACTGCAGAACACTAGGTGCTTACTATATGCATGATCATGTCTGAACTCATCAGATAAAGAAAACCATTGGCATGACAGGAACGGCATGCCCTCTGCCTCACACACTGGAATTTTAAAACCAGTTTGGTTACTCTTCTCCACCCACTTCTGTATAATCTGAAACTGTGTTACCACCCATCAAAGACTGTGACACTAGAAGTCTTTCCCGATGATCAACTTTTGTAAAGAAGATGACCCTTATTTGAAAAGCAGTGATCTGAACTTAAAAGCAAAGAAGCCAAAGTTATACTTACACTTGCTGGGAGAAAATCCCAAAGAGCGTTAACCATTAAAATACATTAAATAAACCTGGTTCTCCTCCACAGATGCTATTCAAGTTCTCTGATGAACTGTAAAATGTTTCAAATAATGAAATGCATTCCCTGGACAATGGGTGCTGCTAATACTGAATAAATTCTAAATTTAGATGCAATGCCGGGCATCCCGTAGGGCTGGTGCCTGGGACCTGCTCTGAAACTAGAGCCTGAATCATGCAGCATGGCTTCCTGTTACAAGATGGGGCCTGTTCTGAACCAAAGCCTGAACCAAACAAAATGGATTCATTTCTGCTATGGTTCTCAGTTTCAAACCTGCAGATCAAGCATTTCTGAAAATTGATGTACTTTATAGCAGGGCCATTGTTTCCAGCTATGAAGACGTGCAAGAGAACTCGCTCCTGAGGCCAGAGACTGTGCTACCGATCCTAGTATTTGCAACAATGTATGAACCTGCATGCCAGCATCTTTTCTGTCACCATGGACCTTTGTTTGAAGAAGGACAACCTGACAACTGTTACATGATTCACTGAAGATGACATACAGTATCTGAGACCAGCCAATCACTGCACCATTCCAAGGAAGACAGGACAAAGAATTATATGCTGGACACAGAGGGATGCAGAACACTTGGGGACCACTTTTAGACTAGCAGAACTTTTCAATATTTCGTGGGAACTTTAACTTAGCTCCCTGACACAGGCAGTTTTGCTTACTGCAGACTCTAGCCTTACAGCCTGTCTGCCTCCTTTCTAAAAGACAGTATGCAAGGACAAAGACTAACCTTGGGAAGGAGGGAATCTCTCCCACAGACCTGAAGCTGTGTTATCACGCTGTTGAGCTGGGCTGCCTGCAGCCTGCATTGGACCCAGAGCCGTACCGACGGTGAAAAGCGCCCTGTGCGAGTTGCACATCGGGCGCACGCCCCCCCTTCCGCACCTCCATCTAGCTACATTATGGGTGCGGGAGAGAAGAGGCACGCACCCGATGTGCAACTCGCCAGCACACTAAGCAGGTCTGGACTCTCCCGGAGAGACCAGACCTGCTTAGTGTGCCAGCGAGAAGACTTAAGGGGCGCATTTCAGCTCTCTGCCCTCCTTGAACCCTCTCTCCCGCCCCCCTCAGTCATACCAATCCCAGTGTCCCTTCCCCTGACCCAGTTATATCAGTCTTCCTGTTGCCCAGCTCCAGATGCCTGCTGTCTGTGCATACCTCAGTGTTCCCAGCTGCATCTGTGACTCTGTTTGGTTCCCGGCTGTGTGTGTTTACATGTGTGTGTGTGTGTATATGTGTGGGTATGCGGGTGCATGTGCAGTGTTGTGGGTGTTAGCGGAGGGAGTCACTGGGTATTAGTGGAGGGAGACAGAAGCCATGGGTGACCTGAACAAATGGTTTGGCAGGCCCTGCTACATGAGGCCCTCGGGGAATATAGAAGAGCCACCAGGAAGCATCTATATCAGAGGGTTTACAGGCCTAGGACCCAATTTCCAAATCTCACAGACTTACCAGGTTCCACTTTAACAAGGCAACCATCCACCATCTCTGCCACTCCATCATACAGAGGGGACAGCCATCTCATAGTGTATCTCACAGTTCCGATAGCCTTTCTCACCCACACTGCAGAATATGTAGCCTTTCCTCAGACGGTACAGCAGATGCAGCTACTTTTGACATAGGTGGTCTGATTCCTATCTGTACTGGGGGTCACTGATCAGGCCATCACGAGGAAAGGATACCTTCTAATTAGACAAGAAGGCATTCTACTCACTGAACTTGCAGTTATCTACAGTGCAAAGGGAGAGATAACCAATGTCTTTCCGAGGGTCTCAGGTTCCTGCCATGACTCATATCCTGACCCACTTTGGCATCTGTCAGCATACATCAGCATGACATTATGCCTAGCATAGGTGTCATGGCTTTTCCCAGACCTTGGATTGCAAGCAACTTTGACCCTCTGGTGATGTCAGTCTCCAGACTTAATGAGCGTAGTTTACCTGATGAGATTAGCTCTGACCCCCTGGTGATGTCAGTCTCCAGACTTAATGAGCATAGTTTACCTGATTAGTCTGAAGGACAAACAACCCCTCCTTGCTAATCAAGTGATAGCAGACCTCAAACAAACCAAATTATGACAAAGGGAGGTGCTGAAGAATTTCACTATAAATACAGAGAAACACAAAATATCTCTCTCTTCCTATTCATCAGACACACACACTTCTTCTTACCCCCCCCCCCCTTTTGTTCTTTCTCTCTCCCCATTCATGGGACACTTCTTACTATGAGGCTCTGACACACACTTCTTGCCCCCCCCCCCCTCTCTCTCTCACACACACATGCACCCACACACAGTCTCATTGATATACATGGAAGCAGCTCTGTAACAACCTTATAGCTCTGTTCTGTACCTATGTAATAAGCCTATTTCTATATAAAACCCTTTTTCCAAGCCACACCAGTTTTGGTTGTCTTATTGTGCTACTAACCCTACTATCTCTGTGAAATGAGAGGGAGCGAAAGATTACATTTTATGGGGGCCCGTCTCGGATTTCGCAGCAGATCTCCAGTTGGGTAAGTAATAATTTTGTCTAATACATTAAAGTAGATTTCAGACAGGGTGCGACAGGAAAAGCAAAAGCCCTTGTGACCATTTACAATTGACAATTTTGGTTACAGGCTGGATTTAGTGAAAAGTTCCAGTGATAACTCTGTTTTGTGAGGTTAATCAAGGTGAGATTTTCATTGTCAAAAGGCTCTGTAAGAATCCTGGATTTTAATATTACCTACACCTAGGGACATTACATAGAGTGACTTGCAATTTTCTTATTTGTATGTAGAGGCTTGTTACGGTTTGTTACAAGGCACAGATTTTTCTCTAGTATTTGGCCTGCTAATTTGGCTAATTTGGCATTTCCTACTACATGGAATACCAGAGTCAGCTGCAGTCTAGTATTGCTTCCTACCCTCACTCATAGCATCCTGGTACCTTTCAGCTTTAACCTCCTCAGAAATTCCTGCATCCCTTATGCACTGTTCATTCTCTCTAAGACAGGCACTGAGGTGGCATATTGGATTTCCACCCCCCAGTAGTGGCTGCCCTACCTAAGACACGAGGTTTGGACTCATAATGGGACTTGCTTATCTCTAGAACACTAGAGACAGTACTGTGCAGGACAGGGGACCTGCTGGACATAGCAAGGTATTTAATACAGGAGGTATTAGACAAGCTGCCTACTATCATGTAATTGCAGCTGGGACAGGTACCACAGGTTTGCTTCCACCATTTCCAGGCACAAATAATAAATAAAAATAAAAAAGGTGTTGGAGATGTCAGCATACATCAGCATGACATTATGCCTAGCATAGGTGTCATGGCTTTTCCCAGACCTTGGATTGCAAGCAGCTTTGACCCTCTGGTGATGTCAGTCTCCAGACTTAATGAGCGTAGTTTACCTGATGAGATTAGCTCTGACCCCCTGGTGATGTCAGTCTCCAGACTTAATGAGCATAGTTTCCCTGATTAGTCTGAAGGACAAACAGCCCCTCCTTGCTAATCAAGTGATAGCAGACCTCAAACAAACCAAATTATGACAAAGAGAGGTACTGAAGAATTTCACTATAAATACAGAGAAACACAAAATATCTCTCTCTTCCTATTCATCAGACACACACACTTCTCCTTACCTTCTCCCATGAATGGGGAGAGAGAGAGAACAAAAGGGGGGCCCTTTTGTTCTCTCTCTCTCCCCATTCATGGGACACTTCTTACTATGAGGCTCTGACACACACTTCTTGCCCCCCCCCTCTCTCTCTCACACACACATGCACCCACACACGGTCTCATTGATATACATGGAAGCAGCTCTGTAACAACCTTATATCTCTGTTCTGTACCTATGTAATAAGCCTATTTCTATATAAAGACCTTTTTCCAAGCCACACCAGTTTTGGTTGTCTTATTGTGCTACTAACCCTACTGTCTCTGTGAAATGAACCCAGGACCAAACGGAGCATAACCGAAAGTAGAGAGCGGCGACAGATTACAGCATCTACAAGAGATCTGAGCACAGACAAATCATTAGTGGATGGCTTCTAGAGGTCGGCACTAACCTAATCTGCCACATAAAGATGCACATGCTAGGAGGTCCCAGTGGTCTGTGGCAGCAGCTACATTTGGAAAGCAGAACCCTTGGTTGCAGTTCCTACCCACTACTGTAAATACCCTGGTGTTAGACTTTAATCTCTTCCAACTTTTTCTCTACCCACATGGGTGACAGAGTCCACCCTCTAAGGGGAGAACTACTTTACAGCCTAACCAAGATCTGCCAGATATTTATGGCCTGCTTTATCCATGTTGTACAATCTGGCAATGAGGCAGTGACAACCTCTACCTGAAGGACTGGAAGTGGCAGGTCTAGACATAGATGATGATGCAGAAAGCCCTATACAGGAGGACACAGTACATCGGCACCAGCTTGGCCTGACTGCAAGAGATGAGCTCACACACAGGCAGTTCTTGTGATGGTAGATGTTATATTAGTCAAAATGAAAATATGTACATGCAAATGACCCATTCATCACCCCCATAACCCCCTTGGTCATCCATCCATCCACCTCCCATGGCTACATCAGCCCCATTCCCCAACTCAATAACAGCCCCAGTCATGTGAGAGCATGGCCCTCCATTTCCACATCCTCATGTCCCTCCTGACTGGCAACCTGGTCCTACACCTCATCATGTGTGCCACCTTCTGTCCAGACAGCCACAGACAATGAGGGGGATCCTTATCTTTGGGTCTGGCCCCCAGCAACAGCACTGCTGCCTTCCAATGGGTCTTCATCCATGGCTTATCCTGCAGGTAGGAAATCACATGAACTCATTCACTATATGTATGCCATATGTTTACACAAGTTCAGGGCAGGGCCGGCCCCAGAGCTGGTTCAGGTTGTCGGTAACATAGGTAAACCTTAAACCTTATGCCTATCCTAGCTGTCAGAATGTATTGTTTAGTTTTGAATGCCGAGCTCTTTGCCGCCATTAAGAAATGCCACCCTAGGCAGTCACCTAGTTTGCCTAGTGGTTGGGCCAGCCCTGGGTGAAGGCAACCTCGCTTATTCCAAAATATGTAGCCATTCTGGTTCAGATGTGCACAGAGTGTGACTGAAGATGGCATTTTCAATGCTGGCCATGGTTCCTATGGCACCAGAGCTGCCCATGCCTATTTGCGCTATACAAGCAATAAGCCCAAGGTTTCACAAAGCCACATCATGTGAAGGAGCCAAAAGCCATGTCCTCCAATGTCACACACTTTGCATATGCATAGCAAGCCACTACAAAGATAATTTCTGCCAAGGGGAGGTGGAACTCATGCTGTAAGAGATGCTGAAGCATCAGCATATTCTCCTGGGCCATGCTGAAGTCTTGGTGGGGGCCTACTGAAGCATAAAGTCTGGTTAAGCATATGCCAATACATAAATGCCATATACCACAGGAAGAGAGACACTGAGGCGCTGAAAAGAAAGCGGAGGGAGGTCAAGAGGAAGACAAAGAAGAAGGTCATGGAGACAGTCCAATGGGCAGCCAACGGCCCTCAGCGGCTTTGAGCTCCAGATGCTGGAAATCATGGATGAGGAGTCGCCGAGAGTAATGAGTGAGCTAGATTCCTCTAGAGCCTCACAAGAGCAAGGTAGATATCGCTATCTCGTCTTGCACTCCATTCCTACATTCCCTGCATGCTCTCCCACTTATCGTTCAGACCTGCCCTGCACCTGCCCTGATGTTAAGGTGTGCAGTCACCAGTCATCCTAAACTCATTGCCATCATCCATGCTGGGAATGAATGTGCCATGCATTTGCAGTAGTGCTTGCAGTGGGAGAGAAGTGGGCTTCAGTCACCAAAGGTGGTGTACTGCCATGCTGTGAAATGGTTCAACCTCCCAGCAGCTGTACTGCTAAAGTGGTGTTGCTGCTGCCCTGGTAACAACCCTCCATGTGGTACTGTTTGTGATGACATAGTGACCCATACTGGTGTGCCCCTGTGATCAGCCTATTCCCTAGGCAACACCCTACAACCAGTAATGATGCATTAACTAAGTTGGAAGGGGGCTCAGTGGCACACCTATGGCATTCTCCAGGCCTGCTGCTAGGGGGCTGGAGAGCAGTATCCATGTCTGACAGAACTATCTGCCCTTAGTTTCTGCACTCTGAGCCAAGCTCATTACCACCTTGTTATGTAACAGCAGTTTCCCCACTTGATTGTCCTTCTGCAGAGTACATCCTCAACCCTGGGATGTGGCCACTTTGCCTGACCAGCATTCACTGCATGTGGCTCGATAAATTTGTGCTAATTAGATGTGTGTACAGACTACTTTGCCACCGTCTTTCGCTTTGGCACTATGACCAGCTGAGAATCAGCATGAAGCACAGCATTTCTAAAATAGACCAGTACACGTGTATAGGGACAGTGCTTCCACATCGCCATTTTAGACATGATTCTTTACGAAAGGGACCATAGCTGGGCAAGTTTATAAGGGATAAACATGTTTAATGGCTGAAACCCATATATCTAACCTACATGGTTGACTGCAAAATTGCTAACTCATGGATGATAATTGTGCTAAGATCTCCACTGCCTAAGGTGGTCCTAGCTAAACCCTTTAGAATATGTCCCCCCATAGCCTATCTGGAAAGCAACTGCACAGTATCTTACCACTATCTAAATAATTTCATGGCACTCTCCATCCTCCCTCTGTCCCTTCACTATATGGACAGCACTGGGTCATGGCAGAATTTTGGCCTGATTTGTATACTATCCAAAAATTCATGGATAAGAAAGTTATATTTTTACTGGACTCTAGTGAATGTATAACTTCCTAGTGAATGTATAACTTCCTTTGAATATTGGACCTCATGGGCATTTTGATTGATGATCTAATTCTGTAGAACAAAAAACTGCAATATAATGGTTAAGTGAGACTTGGATGAAGGAGGGTGACACCTCCAGGCTAATATTTAAAACCAATTAAGGGCTTTAGGATATACAAATTCTAAGCTGTTCAAGTTGCTGAATGGTCAGAGTTTATGCACCTGACAGGAGGTACACCTGCAATGTAGGCCTAATTTCTGCAGGATTTATACTAGTATTTTATAATGTCACATAGGCGCCTACTTGTCTTTATAAAGTAAGCTTAAACAGGCACCTGCCAGCCCATTTAACCTAAGTATCCTGTTATAAAATTGTTCTCTGTAGGGTCCATATTTAAAAGGCAATCAGATATTTAGTGCCTTGCCAAATGTGTAAATGCTTTTTTTAAAATTAATCAGCTTTTTAACACTGTATGTAGAGCGGGACTGGTGTGTTTCTGAGTGGGCCTACAAATCCATATCAATTATGCATTACAAGACACATTTTAGAAAGGCTGTTTAGGGATGTTAGGCCATGGAACTGAAAATGTTTGAAAATCCCTGTCAGTTTTAAAAGAGAGGTGTGCATATGCGCACCCCTTCTTAAATCATCATACCTTCACCCCTTAGCACGGACATTTTTTTTTAAACATGTAGCGGAGATGTACATGTGCATACATTGTGAAATGGTGGGGTCTACATGTGGGAAATGCGAATGACAAACTAGTGGCAAAGATATGCAGCCTGGTTCACAAATACGGTACAATGTGTATCCTGCAGGCAAACAGCAGGTACTTGTGGAAACTTTTGTGGGGCAGTGAATGGGCGACTGTCTTTGCAAATCTGCATTTTTTTTGGACTCTACACATGCCACTTACATGTGCAAATTTTGTTTGGGTAGCAAAATGCATGTGCCTGCCTGCACCGCACATGGCACCACATCCCCTGAGGAACCACATTGACATGCTTCCGGTACATGTGTACATCCGAAAAAAAATTGTTTTCAATTAGGACAGCACAAAATAATATTCCCATCTGACAGCCCATGCTTCTCATCTGGCTGGTCCTAACAAATGAGGATGTCTTCTACCATTTCAGAGGACAGGGGCAACACAGAGGGTCCGGAAGAGATTCCACATGGCCCATCCAGGTAAGAACATTTTTCTCATGCCTCTACTGACATCTCATAGGGAGCCGCCTAATTGCACACTTGCAACCGTTTTGTAGACATGGAAGCATAGATATCAGGGTTTCTTTCCCCAAACATTAGGCTAGAATAGGTAGTTGCCCAAGGCAGCAGCTTCTGGGGGTCAGCAACGGGAAGCAGCAAAGTAAAAAAAAATAGATCCTGACAGCCACACAAACTCACAGAGTCGTCATCACAGTCTTATTATACCTGCATGGAGAGTGGGTACACACATACATACAAACAAAGCAAAATATACCATAGAAAAGTAGGATGGTCAATGCTGACCCCCTCCACACAGCCACAAATCCGCCACACACACACACACATACTTACATCCACACAGCTGCATGGGCACTTGCTACCCCATGTTCATCCAATATGTCACATACCCCAGCTGGACAGGGAGCAACACGGTGAGAGGGCAACATATCACAGATGGTGCCATGGAGCTGTGTGGCAATGCCAAGTGCCATTGACAAGTAGCAGAAAGAACAAAGATGCAAAAGACAAAGGGACACCCTCACAAGAAAGTCCAAAAGAAAAAAGAGCATGGGTACTAAGTATAGAACAAATCTTTAATGGTGCTCATCACAGCCAGGGTCAAATTTGTCTGAGCACTGTATAGTAAAGACAAATCTGCTCCTGATGCAGGCAACTGTTCACCGAAATATGACCATGTTGGGCACCATTAAACATAGTGGCAAGGCCATGTATGCACAAAGGCATCCAAGCAGGCAGGGCCCCTTCCTCCGTACATGACATATGCAGATGAGATTGATCACATAGGCATAGGTATCCACAGAGCAAACACCCACAGAACAGAGCACATACATCATGCTGGGCAGTAAGACTTAGCAAGTGTAGATGTGCTGCTGTGCGTGGAAGATTTTTGCACAGTACCCTTTATGTCCGAAACTCTACAGGAAAAAAAAAAGACATGGAAAAGCCCTCCACCTAGGAGCAGCTCTTGCCAGGTGGAATACCCAGTTCAGCACCATATGTCAGCCTTGTGAGATAATCCCCGGGGTCATCAGCACAATTTTGGAACCAACCATGTGCTGATCGACTGGAGCGACTGGGCATTGCTGCTGCTCCCAAGGCCATTAATCGCGTGAATTCTAAACTACACAAAGTTATTCTGATGTGTGTATATAGAGAAATGAAAGATTTGGAATTATTTGGTCAAAAGCTGCTGCTATTTGATGACCTTTCAGCAAAGGTGGCGGTGAAATGCAGAGAATGACATAATTGCAGTATATCAAATTAAATAAACCATAAACCATATGATTCAGTTTGAAATTCCCAGCCAACAGGAAAGTATTCTACAAGGGAGACACAAAAGTTTTCAAGAAAGCTGAGGAATTAAAAGTGTTTGTTGAGCAGCTGAATGGAATGCAACCGGGAGTGGAATGACTTGGAAGATTGTACATTTAACAACAGAGGGTCAAAGTCATGAAGTACATTGACTTGATTGTGTTTAAGCAATTTAATAATGTTGGATAGAAAGTGCATAATAATGGGTAAGAACACTGTTATACTAAAAATTATTTGAGAGACAAAAGAGCAAACCTGCTGCACATGGGCATGGAGAGTGGGCAGGGGGCAAGTCACGTGATACCTGTAAAACTTGGTCCCTAAACAACAGAAAGGTGAGCTAATGTCTGGAGAGCCAAATTCACCTATTTTTCTTTTTTTCTTTTGCAAGAGCACCCCTCAGAGGCCTCTTGTCTGCTTTGAAAGCATGCAGTGAATGATCAGGGAGCTCAAGATTGCTCAGACTGCCATTTGTAAAAGGAATGTTGTCGGGACTCTTGACTGTAGAGGCTGTCATTGATGTGGCAGTAATTTAATCTGGTAAAAGAAAATATCCTGTTGTCAATAGAGTAGTTGATGGTGGTCAATCTATACTGTGTGTCAATGGCACTTGGCATTGCCACAGAGCTCCATGACACAATCTTCATTACCCGCTGCCTCAACCTCATTCCATCTCCTCCAACCTATTTAGAAATCTTCATGCTATTGATCCTTTGGTTCTCTCTTCCACTGTTTCTTCATCTCTTTCCTCCACTATGTCATCTATGCTCCACTATGACTTCCAGCTCCAGCTCTGCCCAATTGGGGCAGCCTGCACAGCTCCAGCTCTGCCCAATAGGGGCAGTACGCTCCTGTTTTAAAAAGAGCGCCATCGGGCGCAGCATCAGAAGCCCTCCACCAACCCAGCAGCAGCTCTCCCGACGAGGATTGAGCCAGCGACCCGGACTTCCCGCTCCAGCTCTGCCCAATCGGGGCAGCCTACACAGCTCCAGCCCTGCCCAATCGGGGCAGTCTGCTCCTGTTTTAAAAAGAGTGCCATCGGGCGCAGCATCAGAAGCCCTCCACCGACCCAGCAGCAGCTCTCCAGGCGAGGTTTGAGCCAGCGACCCGGACTTCCCGCTCCAGCTCTGCCCAATCAGGGCAATCCGCTCCTGTTTTAAAGAGAGCGCCATCAGGCGGGCCCTCGCCAGAGGGCCCTTTGGCGTGGCCCTTAGGCGGGGACCTCAAAGAAGAAAACTCCCATGGAGAACCAACAGAATCCATGCCTACACGTGGAATGAGCATCAGGGACACAGACCAACGTAGGCCAAGCTTGCCACCACCTCCAGGCATAGCCAAAGCTGCAACAGAACACAAACACCGTCAGCAAAGTAGGTACGATAGAACACAAACACCGTCAGCAAAGTAGGTACGATAGAACACCATATGGAGCACACTGAGCCAGGCACCACCCTTACCTAGGGAGCTTACCCAGAACATAGTTGTCTCGACCATGCATAAGAGCCATAGATGTTTACACAAGTAATGCTGTTACATGCCTGTGTTACCGGTCTATGACTCTGTTGCTGTAGGTTTTTAAATCTGTCAGTGTTACTGTGCCACTTAGTAGCTACATAACAGCCTATAAGATACTGTACCTGCCTTACTACTGTTCGCCTATAAGATACTGTGCCTGCTATGATACTGTTGTCTGCATGTAAGGATACTGTGCCTGCTATAATACTGTTGTCTGCCTGTAAGGTTATGATGCTTTAAGGAGCAGCACACTGGTGTTACCATCTGGGATACTAGAGGCTATTACTTAGGGTAACTAAATACTCGCATAACAGCCTGTAAGAGAGCAGTGCCTCCGCCTACCCTCCGGCCAACCCAGAAGAGTCCCTTGACCACGCACAACAGGACAGATACCACAATGGCCCCATCCCTCACTGCCATAGTCAGCTGCCACTTCCTCCTTGGATGGCTCAGTAACACATTGGCCCTAACACCTACTGTCACGGGCCTCGTGGTAAGAGACTCCGTAGTCCCTCTAGGCGACTGCCTAGGGGTATTGTGGTTATGATTGATCTGCCTTCTCTTCTGTACACAGAGTCAGTCAGTCAAAGTGGTAAAGCAAAATAGGGTTTTATTCCCGTTCCCTGGCGGATATCATTTCTTTGCAAAAACACACACAGAACAATAAACAAAACTAAACGAAAACAGCTGGAATGTTATTTCTTTCTTCCTTGTTCCTTTCACAAGTTACATCAGCATAAAGATGTTATTTCATCTGATAAACAGATTGTACAATCCATCGGCTCTGGCTCTGAGTAAGTGTTATTGCTTTCCCACTGTGTTAAGCCTGGACTGCATCTATCACTCCCCGGGTCACATTCACTGCATGTGCTGGAGCTGGGTTCATTTGCTGTGGGAAGATAAGCTTTCTTCTCTCCCAGACACTTGTCTAAATCAGGATTATAAAAACCTGCTGTAGAGAAAGTCTCTTTATGGTAAGCCTCCCTTGGCTCCCTTACTTGGAAGTCTGCATGCCTTCCTATATTAAAACTCTGCCCAGAGTAATGCTTGTTAAAACTCCCAGCTTCTCTTCTCTCCCAAACACAAGGCTTTAAACTTGTTACCTTACAGGAGGTTCTGTAGTTAGCTGTGGGGTTTCTTTCTCCTGGCAAAGCTTTACTGGCTTGAAGAAAGTTTCTCCGTGACTTGGGTAATTCCCCCAAGGTAGTGTCCCACTTCCTGTTTGAGGGGAAAACCTCTCCGGTACTATCTCTCCAGAGATCAGTTTCTCTACTGCTCCACTGCCCTTTCCTGGAGCTTCCCTTGAGAGCTCTTGGTCCTCCCAGACCTCCAAAGTCTCTCCTGGAATTGGAACGTCTCCTGGGACTCTGTGTCTCTCTCTGTCTCTGAGTCTGGCTTGTCTGATGCTGGATCTCCACCTGCATCTGACTGCCACTCTCCTCCTCAGAGTCAGTCTGGCTCTCCTTCTTGCATTCGCTCCTGCTTCTGCACTCTCTCGGACACACCCTCTTGCTTCCTCTTCCTGGTTCTAACCAGGGCTTTTTGTACCTCCCCCCTCTGCACATTACGTCAGCTTCTGGGGACAGGTGTTTCTGATGAGATTCCTCAATTCTATCTGCGTCACTGCTAAGGAAAGGAAACCTCATTTTAAACCTCTTCTGTTCTACTTGTGCTGACGGCACCGGCTGCTCAGCCATTCTTAGACATGCTGAATCCTCCTGCCCAGCCAAGTTTGAGGTGAGTTCTTCACTCCCACTAACCTCCATTGGTTCCACTGTATCACACTACCCACCACCACATACCAATACTACAAAGACATGAGAGGAGATGGTCCAGTACCTCTCATCGCAGGTCAATGGAAGTCACCCGTACGCCCCACCAGCACCTACTACACATTGCACTCCAACACACCAAAAAAAGCCAAGCTGAAGGAAAGCCCACAGCCCCAACATATAAAATGTGCCCTCATAAATGCACGCTCAATCCGCAGGAAATGGCTGGTGATCTCTGACCTGATACCCCTCTATGACCTCGACATACTCCTGATCACAGAGACGTGGCTATCCAGTGACGACGCAGACCTCCTCAACCGCCTTTTACCCACCAACTTCTCAACACACAGCTGCCATAGAGACAGCAAAAGGGGTGGAGGAGTACTCATCCTCTCCAAAACTGACCTCCAATTCCGCCTCATCAACGCATCCAGCACAATGAATCTCGATACAGTTACCATAGCCAACAAATACTGCTCCATCAACCTAATGTACAGAGCACCATCAACCTCCCCTGATGACCTCTCAATGATAATCAACCTTGCCTGCAACGCCTTGGACCCTCGCACCCCAACCTGACTACTAGGGGACTTCAATCTACCAACCCTGCAGGACACACAAGCCATAGCCTTCCTCGAAGCCCTCAAGGAACTGGGTTTCCAGCAACTAATCAATGAACCCACTCACGTAAAAGGAAACATATTGGACCTGATATTCACCCCACAAACAGCCTTTGAAAATGCCCACGTCCCTTCACCATCCTTCACCGCGATACCATGGTCCGATCACAAGCTAATCAACTTCCAGATACCAGTATCGGGCCATCACCAGCCCGAGTAGCACCACCAGGACACTATCACGGAGTTTCCGACCTTTCAACAAGGAAACTATCCTGACCCAATCCCACTCACTCCTTGCCCTGACAACACCTAACCTCGACGAGCTGATCTCCAGCTGGAATAACAGCCTCAGTACCATTGCACAACGCCCTCCTTCAAACAAGCCTCCAAGGAAATGAGCCACTGCATCCTGGTACTCCACTGAGTTAAGAACATCTCTCCTCTGCCTAAGGAAGCTCAAAAGATGCTGGCGGCGTTCACACTCCTCGGCAGACCAGAAAGCATATAATAGTCACCTGGCAAAACACCATGAGGCAATCACAGGGAAAATAAGACAATTCCACACCGATACTCTGAAATGCTCACTAAGCAAACCACATGACTTATTCAACCTTGTCAAGAACCTAACAAAAGATCCGGGACCGGAACAATCAAGTATGATTCACCCGCAAGAATTCGCAGATTTCCTGCAATCAAAGCTATGCCAGACCAACAAGTCCTCAGTAGCCACCACTGCCCAAAAACCAACATACACAACACAACTGACCACCTTCTCCACCCCGTCCAAGAAGCACATCGAAGACACAATCGCCTCGATCAACCATTCCACGGCACAGCCAGACCCCTATCCTGCCTTCTGGATAAAAGAGCTACATAGCGAATTCAGCCCATTCATAGCCAGACTCATGGACCTGTCTTTCGCAACCGGCTCATTTCCTCAAAGGCTCAAACACACATCCATCAGGCCATTGCTGAAAAATAACAAGCTTGACCCTCAGAAGGTTGAATCATACAGACCTATATCGAGCATACCACTACTAGCCAAAATAATTGAAAAAGAAGCCCAATGCCACATTGACGACACCGCCCCACTGGACCCCTGCCAACATGGATTCATGGAATCCCATGGTGTGGAAACCCTACTCACTACCCTCTTCAGCAACATAATTGCCGGAATCGATAACGCCCGCCAAGGGTTTGTCCTCATCTTCTTGGATATAGCCGCCGCATTCGACTCATTAAGCCATGAGATCCTCCTGAAGCGGCTTGAAGAGAAGGGTATCTGACACAGCACTAAACTGGTGCAAATCATACCTGTCCGACAGATGGCAGCACGTACGCTCGGAAACCTCAACATCGTTACCCTTCCACCAGAAGCAGGGCGTCCCACAGGGTTCCTCCCTCTCCGCCCTGATGTTCAACCTTTACATGCAGCCAATCTGTAACCTCATCCGATCTTTCAAGGTTAACTGCCTGATATATGCCGATGATGTACTACTCTACATGCCTTTCTTAACCGACCATCCAGACTTTTCCCCACTGACGGACTGCTTCGACGCAGTGGCCAACTGGCTCCAGACCCCAAACCTCCGAATACAGCACAAGAAAACAGAAGTTCTGTTTGTCACGAAGAACCAAGAATTCATCCCTCCAGCCTGCCT
The DNA here is from genome assembly GCA_033557465.1 of Ichthyophis bannanicus. NCBI lineage: Eukaryota > Metazoa > Chordata > Amphibia > Gymnophiona > Ichthyophiidae > Ichthyophis > Ichthyophis bannanicus. Next base: position 397,662,370 of record CM066035.1, read on the forward strand.
AAAAGTCAAGGAAGCGGAGCTACAAACCAAGTCCACAATGCGATACCTTGGGGTCACCTTAGACCAACGCTTAGACATGAAAGCGCACATTAGCAACATGGTAAAAGCAGTCTATCATAACATCTGGACTCTCAGACACTTACGCTCCTTGCTAGAACCAGATGACTTCTGGACAATCTATCAAGCGCTGATCATCCCACATTTCAATTACGCCAATGCGATCCTACAAGGGCTTCCATGAGCCATGCTGTGTCCACTCCAGCTAGCAATGAATACCGCAGCCAGAGTGCTACATGGCACCTCCAGGCGAGACCATGTGACGCCCATCTTGAAACAGCTCCATTGGCTCCCTATCCACAGCAGACTCACCTTCAAGACCCTACTGCTGACCTTCAAGGCCATCAAAGGGCTCTCCTCCACCTCACTCACAGAGCTCACCCACATGACTCCCCCCAACAGGGCCAGAAGATCTGCAGCAATAAACACACTGTTAATCCCTAAAACAGTAACTCAATGCACCCAGGCAACAGTAAACAGGGCATTTCGATTCTGGGCACCCAGATGCTGGAATGCCCTACCACCCGACATCCGGGCAATCCCTGACCTAATACAATTCAGGAAGGCTTTAAAACACCACCTCTTCCTCAAACACTACCTAGACGTAGGTGTACCAACAACCATCTCACATACACCAACACACCATCATTAATCTACGATAGGACCTGATACGAAGCCTATATGTAAATAGTTACCCCAGTTTATCCAAGTTTTAAGCACCTGTTTATTGTAAATATGGAACAGTCCCCTGCACCGTATAAGTTTGTTTCATGTAAACCGCACTGATGTCGAATAGTGCAGTATAAAAAAGTCTGTAAATAAATAAAATAAATAAAATAAAAATCTAAGTCTGTTGATGAGGCAGTAGCTTCCTATAATGCTGCACTCTCCTCTGCTCTGGATACTCTCTCTCTGCCCATGCCACGTCCTATGAGGCGTTATGCACCCAGCCCTGGCTTTCATCCACTACCTGTTATCTACGTCTCTGTGCCCGTTCTGCTGAGCATGCTTGGCTCAAATCCCTCTCCCTTGTCGACTTTCTACACTTCAAATTCATGCTTGTCTCTTTCCAATCAGCCATAGCTCTTGCCAAACAAGACTATTATGTCCATCTGACTAATTCTCTTGCCTCTGACCCTCGCCGTCTCTTTACTACTCTCAGCTCTCTCCTCAAAGTGCCTCCACCTCTGACCACTCTCTTTCTGCCCAAACCCTGGCTGACTATTTCCATGACAAAATCCACACGATCACCCTCCAATTCCCCACAAATTCAGCTACTCCACCTTTTCACTCCCAACTTCCCCTTCCCCCCCCCCCACCTCTGCTACCCTCCCTTCCCTGTGATCTCTGAAGAGGAAACTACACACCTTCTTTCTTCCTCCAAACTCACCATCTGCTCCTCTGATCCTATCCTCACCCATCTCCTAAGCCCCATCTCCTCCACTGTTGTCCCTTCCATCTCCCATATTCTCAACCTATCGCTCTCCACTGCAACTGTCCCTGCAGCCTTCAAGAAACCTCTCCTCAAAAAACCCTCACTTGATCCCACCTGTCCTTCTAATTATCAACCCATCTCCCTCCTTCCCTTCATTTCTAAACTACTTGAACGTGCGGTTCACTGCCGCTGCCTCGATTTCCTCTCCTCTCGTGCCCTCCTGGATCCTTTACACTCTGGCTTTCGCCCTTTACATTCTACTGAAATGGCTTTTGCCAAAGTCTCCAGTGACTTGTTCCTGGCAAAATCCAAAGGCCTTTACTCTGTCCTCATCATTCTTGATCTATCTGCCGCTTTTGACACTGTTGACCACAACCCTCTCCTTGATACCCTGTCCTCGCTTGGTTTTAAGGGCTCTGTACTATCCTGGTTCTCCTCCTATCTCTCCATCAGTCTTTCAGTGTTAGTTCTGGTGGCTCCTCCTCTTCTGCTATCCCGCTCCCAGTTGGTGTAGCCAAGGATCTGTCTTGGGTCCACTCCTTTTCTCTCTCTATACCCAGTCTCTTGGTGCGCTCATCTCTTCCCATGGCTTTCAGTACCATCTTTATGCTGATGACTCCCAGATCTACCTCTCTATGCCTGAAATCTCTCCGGCAATCCAGACCCAGATCTTTGCCGGCCTTTCTGACATTGCTGCTTGGATGTCTCACCGCCACTTGAAATTGAACATGGCCAAGACTGAACTTCTTATCTTTCCCCCTAAAACCTCCTCTCCTCTTCCTCCTTTCTCAGTCTCTGTGGATAACTCTCTACTCCTTCCTGTTTCCTTGGCTCGCAATCTTGGGGTTGTCTTTGACTCCTCTCTCTCCTTCTCCATACACATTCATCTGGTAGCTAAGACCTGCCGTTTCTTTCTCTATAACATCAACAAAATCCGCCCATTCCTTTCTGAACACACTTCTAAGATGCTTATCCACTTCTTAATCACCTTCCGTCTTGACTACTGCAACCTAATCTTTGTTGGTCTCCCTTTGAATCATCTCTCTCCCCTTCAATCTGTTCAACACTCTGCTGCGTGACTAATCTTCTGCCAGCCTCATCATGCCCATATTACCCCTCTTCTCAAGTCACTTCATTGGCTCCCTATCCATTTCCACATCCAGTTCAAACTTCTCCTGCTGACCTATAAATGCATTCACTCTGCAGCTCCTCACTACCTTTCTTCTCTTATCTCTCCTTACACCCCCCCCCCCCCTCGGGAACTCCGCTCTTCTGGCAAACTGCTTCTATCTGTGCCCTTCTCTTCTATTGCTAACTCCAGACTTCACTCCTTTCATCTTGCTGCTCCTTACGCCTGGAACAAACTACCTGTGTGTACGCCAGGCACCTTCTCTGACCCTCTTCAAATCCAGGCTGAAAACTCACCTCTTCACTGCTGCTTTTGGAGCTTGACTCACCTGATCTCCTTGTTTCTTTACCTTTCCCCTTGTTTTATCCCTTTCTACACCTTCTGTGTTGTCTGTCTTGACTAGATTGTAAGCTCTGATGAGCAGGGACTGTCTCTTACATGTCTGTGCAGTGCTGCGTATGACTTGTAGCGCTATACAAATGCTCAGTAGTAGTAGTAGTAATAGTAGTAGTCTAGAACAAGAGAACAGTAGACTAGTCTAGTCAGACATTAGTGGAAAGCTCCACCTGAGTAAAATAGTGGTAGGACTCAGCCAGAAACAGAAGTGGATTGCAGGCCCACAAAACAACCATGAAACATTATACAGACAAGGGGGTTAATTTTTGTACTTAGCATTTAGATTTAGTATCTGCATGGAGGACACTGCACTTATTAATTGGTCTATCTCAGGCTGGATCATATTTTAGTGTCAATTGGAATGTTGCTGCGCCTGGAACAAACAGCATTCAACCCCAAGTGGTATAAGACCACTCTGTGGTGAAGGCCACCTTTCAGGTGATAGACCAACAAAAATATTTTGTTTGGAAATTGAACCCTTTGCTCTATACCAATCAGAATTTTCAAATGTAACTTAGGAGGCAGGGGCATGAATATATGGAGGATAACCATCAATCCGAGACTAATGCAGTGACCTACTGGGAAGTGGCAAAAATATTCTTGCAGGAGAGACAAAGAAACCTCCTACTTGTTTATCAAGCATCTGAAGCAGTAAGTGAGACATAACTGAAGCTCTAGTCAAGTATGTTCCAGTGGAGCAATGGCAAAAAGCCAACTGGAAGTACAGGCCACATACTTGATAAAATGAGGGTAAAGTCATGCAGTTTGTATTTCTGACTTAATGTCTGATTAACCCCTTAAAGAGACTGTTTTGCATAATTACTAAAAGAAAATTGCCAGGTCTTTCCCCCTTCACTTGCTTGGGCAGAGACAAGACTGTTAGAGGAGTTTGGCAGAGGGAGAGACAATTGCTAACATTCGGTGCCTTTCTCAGCCAAGGATTTGCAAGCCAGCAATCTCTCCCCACAGATCAAGATATTAAATCTATACCTTTAGGGTAGAGGTAACTTGTTGGGTGCTGAGCTGCTGGTTAGACAAACTCAGGCTTTGGTATAGAGTCAGCCAGAGGGACTCTGCTCAGCTCTCACCCACACAAATATTACACAAAGAATGAAGTGACAGTAAGTAGGTTGACCGACGTTACTGCCTCATAAACAGACACTTTGTGCCAGCAATTTTCCACTTTAACTAAAGACCCCTTTAAGGAAAGCACATTAAGGCTGCTTGTGTCCTATCCTGTATTACACTGGGAAAACTCCTGGACTTCATAGTCTTCTTTTGTTGAATATGTTTACATGCATTAACTTGGTTCCTCTTTATAATTTACCATTTGCTGTATTGATCTTGCACATCATTTATAAGTGACCCCTGCATTAAAATTTTGCTCTTGTTCCTTTATAGAGTGTGTCACTTGCCATTTAACTTCACACACATTAAATGCTGCCCAGGACCAATTTGCACACACGACACAATACAGGAAGCCTAGGGCTTGGATTGTGGAATATGGCGATAGCCTGACCACTTACAAGCAAGAACCACCTTCTTATACTAGGTTTCCATCTGGGCTAGTGAGTCAGGATACAACCATGGTAATTCTTCTGCCAGCTACCCCCTGCCTTGGTGGTAAATATCTCTCCTTTTGGGGGGGGGGGGTACGAAATACAAATCAATCTAACTTTGAGATTTCCACTACAGTATATTTCACTATTCCTCCCTTCATACATACCTTTGAAAACAGGACAATACTTCTCCAACTTCCAAAAGCATGGCAGTACTTCCAAATCAGGATGCATATGAAATTTTGACATCTAAAAATTAATATTCAAAAAAGTATTGCATACAGTACACTGAAATGTGCATAATTCAACAGTTTAATTATAATCTATGACAGCACATCCCAATTGTCCTTATATTTTAACTCAATAAGAGAAATTAACCTTACAATTATAATGCTAGCTCTCTTGTCAAACTAGAAAAACCACTCTGTATTCTCTTCAACATAGACCTTATGGCTTATACAGCTAGAATACTTTCCTATGACCCAGAAACGAGAAATGATTTGCCATGAAAGACTTAAAATTTTCAATTCGGATTTTAACTAGCAAGCTGCAATCATTTACACTGGAAGAAGCAGAACCATGAAAGCACACTCTGACACACTAAGGAGTATGTCTACTAATCGGTGATAGCGGCTTCCATACAATATCGAAGCCACAGCCCCATTGACTTCAATGCAGCCACGGCTCCGATATCACAGGAAGCCACTACTGCCAATTAGTAAACATACCCCTAAGGCTCAGGTCATTCCATTTCTCCAGAATCATCATAGGGGCACCAGACTCCTAAAGCATATTATTTAAAGGGCACTTTTAGAGGACAATCAGTCTTTCATCTACTCTGTAGACTTGTTTTTAGTGCCGTCAAGTCAGTGCTGACTCTTGGCAACCCAGCTGCCTCTGGGTTTTCTTGGCAATGTATCACCAGAAGTAGATTACCAGGCCTGATTTAGTATGATATAAAGTCTTCATGATATGGATTTATGTATAGTTTTATGATCTACATAATCATTAGGGGTTTGCTTGCAGTACGATTTTGTTTTTGTTTTCATTTTGGGTTTTTTAAATCACTTTTTAATTCATTTTGTTAAATTTTAGTGCACATTATTTACGTTTTATGTGAATGAAAATGAAAAAGTACTCTTGTGCTAGTACATGATAAAAATAAATAGCATGTACTAATACATTTAGGAAGTAGTTCTCAAAGGCATTTATGCAGGCAGATATTATGAAATTGTTCTCCTAATATGCAAGTAAATATAATACATTAAGCCATTTTGCGCATAGGTTTATCTGGTTCTGAGAGTGGCAGAGGTGGCAAGAGGTTGGTGCAGAATATATGCACGTATGCACACAAACCAACCCAGCAAATTTGTACTTGGTTAAGAGCAGATATAAATGAATGCATATAAATTCTCTGTAGAAACTTCTGAAACGCAAGTATGCGCTTACTTTCATTTTGAAAATCTGACTGTATCTACAGAATTAAAAGTATGCACTACCATATATATGGGTGTGCAGTTATAAGATTCCCCCCTTAGTGCATGCTAGCATTTTAGTCTGCACAACTCTAATAAAGTCAATGAACAATGCAAAATGCTATGTGTGCCTTCGAGTTAATGCTGACCTCTGGCCACCCAGCACCTCCTGGTTTTCCTGGCAGTGTGAGTGGAAGTAGATTACCACGCCTTTCTTCAGAGGCAATGGGGGGGGGGGGGGTTAAATGACTTGCTCGAGGCCACCAGGAGTGAATAACAAGGGGCATAAAACTACTTCAACTCCAGCAGCTCCGTTAAAATCTATTGGTCCTATGGTTAATGCCTGTGACTTCTATTTCAGTTACATCCATGTATGGTCTCCCCAGCTTGTCCTCCTCTTCCTTGTCGGACCCCATAGCTAGGATTTTTTCCATACAACCATCAACTGCTTCAGACCAGATGGGGGAGGAGCAAAACTCTACCTGTAGCTGTGGGTAAGATTGTGTCTTCTGCTGAGTTTACTCTGGGATTCTATGCCTAAACATCTAAATTTGTCCAGCTATATTATTTTCTCCTCAAAGTCATGAAAATGTATCCCTAGAATCCGTTCCCTTGTTAGATATTTGGAAACTAGTAACTCATACTAATTTGCTTTTAAAAGGTATCATGGAGCAGTCTACATCTTTTTTCCTAGGAGGTAATTACTAAATTTGATAGATAAGACAGGAAAATGTCTCAGTTTGTTTCTAGAGTTGAAAAGATAGAACATTTGTTATCAAATGTTTAGTCATTAAGAATTGCTGAAATTAAAGATAGCCTCGTGATACATACGTAGACAGATTGAATCACTGGAGACTTCTCTATGAAGCAAAAATCTAAAATTCCTTAATTTTCCAAAAACACATTTCCTTTCTTCTTTGATTTTACTTCAGAAGTACTTTAAGGAAATCTTGCAACTGTCTAATGCCTGATACATTGACTATCACTAATTGTTTTTATTTACCTAATAAATTGTCTATTGATACTGCCACTGAAGTGGATCAAGAACCCATTGATTTATCTAATTTTCTTGAGTCCTCAGAAGAGGTGATTAACAATAGAGCCACTCTGGTGGTAACATTTACCTCTGAAAGCGACAAGCTGCATGTGCCAAAGTCTTATTTTTTGGAAAAAAAAAAAGCTTTTTTTGGGGGCCAAAATAATGATATTTCCAAATGTTCTGAGAGCTACCCAATTGCATAGTAAGAATTTTCTTGCATTGAAATCTCATACTTTGGCTTTGGGAGTTACGTTCTTTTTGCGCTTTTCTTGTAAATTTTTGGTGGGATTGCAGGGAACCCAATTTGATTTTTTGGACCCCCTAGAATTGGAAGATTTTGTGAGGAGTAAGGAAGGAAATGTACCCCTCTGATCTGATTTTGTTGTTTTCCATTATATTTTCTATGTTTGTTAATTTTCAGGTGTAGGAGTTATTGAATGCAGTTGTTTATTTTCTTCCCTTGACGTGGATTACTCAGTAAGATGTCTTTCTTTTTACTGAATATTTAGTGCCCGATTCTGTCCTGCATATACATCTCCTTTGTACGTCCGGGCTGACCCGGACGTAGAAAGGAGATCGTGATTCTGGATCCCACTGGGCATGTCTAGCCCCACAGAATTCAGTCCCTGCCTACACATACAGCCACAGCCCGGCTAACTCAGCCAGGACTTTTGAATGGAGCCACTGTGCCATGTCGTCATGTTGCCATGGCACCACAACTCCATTTAAAAGCCGAGATGCAGGCTGCCTGCAAATAGAGTTAATTCCCCGCAGCCCAACCCCCAATCTGGCCTCCTACGGCTAGCATCGGGCTGTGGGAAATTAAGTCTGCCCCCTCCCAGCCCCTTCCGCACCTCAGGCTGCTTAAAAAAACATGACCAGGGGAGTTATTCCACCTCAGAGGTGGAATAACTTCCCCGGCCATTTTGCTGGCCATGGACATACAGGGCTGACATTAGAATCGTCCCTGTATGTCCAGGGCCGGCAATCACCCACTCTCTGACCCAGGGCCACCTCTTCCCTGCCCCCGACTAACTTACCTGCACAGCCGGTGGGGAAGTTAGTCAGGGTTGCCGCCGGCATGAATAGCAGGAATGGACATCTAACCCCGTTATTCGTGTCTCACAATAACCCCCTTAGACCCTTGGTAATTAGTTTCTTATGTTTTCCTGTCTTTTCCCTTATTGTAAAAAGTTGCAAAATTTCAAAAATAAAAAAATAAAATTTAAAAAGACATACCAGTTTCGGAACCACAAATTAGGTAGTTGTTTGCAGTTTTTTCAGAGCATGATGAATGAAAATCAGTGCTGCCCATAGAATTCTTCTGGCTCAGAAAATGAGCAGTCCGAGGCCAATGTTGTTCCTGGAATCCTACAACTGGAAGTTGGAGTCCTGAGTCAAGGAGCACAATTCCCAGTGTAGAACAGATCTGGATACTCAGGAGTCAGAGCTCCAGACAAACTGAGGTGTTCTGAGAGACAGGTTCCAGGTTCCAGTAGCCAGCGGAACAAAAAGCAGGAAGCTAAAGTTCCTAGGGGTTAAGTTGTGCTTGCAAACACTTGAGTATCTGTGGCTTGGAAATGCAGAGCTCTGCCTTTGGTTTAGCCAATACCTCTTGCTGGAGGTGTGGTCTATGCCTGCCTCAGTACTGAGATCAGCTTTTTCTGTGCTCAGAGCAGATAGTGAAAATTATGCCCCCTCCTCCCTGGTTCTGCAGTTCACTTCAGTTCTCAGAACAGAAACCAGGAGCTGTGAGCATGGTATGCATATGTGCCAGGAAGGCAGAAGGCACAAAATGGCGCAAAAGTTCTTCTGTGTATAGTATATTTTTCCTTGTGAAGAATCCTTGTCTCATTTTTGGTGATTGGTTGGCATGAGATGCTGTGAGGTGCCGCTGCAAATTAGGAGGTAGTTATCTTGCAAACAAAGGGTCCATGGTGAGAGATGAAATGCAGAAGATGATGGTATGCCGTCTCATACATTGTTACAAATGGGCAGGACCAGTAGAACAGTCTGTGGATGAGAAAGGCCTAAGAAGCAGGTTCTCTTGCATGTAATCATGGCTGAGAACAATAGTTTTGCTGTATGCACACATACAAACACTTGGCAGGCAATTGCTTGGTCAAAAGGTCTGAGGCTTGGAACACAGTAGAACCTTTTTTCTAGCAGGAATCCATCTTGTAAGGGTCAGGCTTTAGTTCCAAGCAGGCCACAGGGTACCAGTCCTACAGAGCCAAGGTCATACTGTATATGTTAAACAATGGTTCCAAAAAACACAAAATGGGAGAAACCACTTAGGGGTATGTTTACTAATCGGCGGTAGCGATTTCCGCGCATTATCAGAGCCGTGGTCCCATTGAAGTCAATGGGGCTGCGGTCTGATATCGCACAGAAGCCGCTACTGCCAATTAATAAACATACCCCTTAGTATATCTATGAATTTGGTAAGAAGAAGCTTAAAAATAGCACTGCAGTTCAATGCACACAAATTATTCTTAGATCTTTTCATTGTTGCCTCAGTGTGCTATGTACTACTAAACGAACGAGAAACACAAAATTTGTTAAAGCAGATACTTCTACTGTATGGTGCAATCAGAAGCTGCTAGATGGTTTGCATTCCGCATAAAATGTATAAAAAAAGAAAACAACTTTTATGTCATGTTCCTAATTTTAATTTAACAGTTTGCTGCACATTGAACATGCTTGGCATTTAGCATAAAGAATTAATGGGTAAGACATGAGAAAATAATGCATATAACTGTAATTTTATGTTCATTCTTCATTGCTTTTGTCATAAAAGAGGTGGGATGAAGCTTTGCTCTTAATGGCCGTCCTTGACTTTCATTTACAGGCATTAGATCCCCCCTATGCAGCTATCATCCTCTATAGCATCAGTCCTCCAAAACATACTTTCAGATCCATGTCTTTTGTCTGTTACCAAGGAGCAATCTCTCTGTGTAGATTTCTAGACCTTTCTAATGTATCTAGGAAACCACCTAATAGCAATTTCCTATTTAATAAACATTATACAGCGTTGTAAGCTGTTACAAAGGCCCTTTGTCAAGGGCTTAGCATGTTACAATAAAAAACATTATAGGGAGGAGAACAGATATGCACAAGGTTGAAATTGGATGTGGAGAGGTCATGTATCAACCTGGGGCTTCAGATCTCACAGTTCTCTATTCTAATCACAAGGCTGCACTGCCAACTTGGAAGAGTCCCACATCAGAGTTACAGAATTATGGTTAAGATATCATTGATCTCTATCTTATATAACAGAGATGTTCATTCATTAGCACACATTTGGTTTGTTAGTGCACCTTAAAAAATTAAGTGTGCACTCAATTGATTTAGCATGTGTTAACCTACGAATTAATGTATGTGCATTCAAAAGTTCTAATGTGAATTTTAAAAATGTCTTAAAATAAATGTGTGAAACAAACCAAATATACTGTCTGAAATTGAGAAGTAAAGCCCAAACCAAACAATAATGAACTAAAATGTTTGTCCTATGCCCATTCCTAGTATATAATAATAAGCAATGTCTGTCTGTCAGTCAGTCTGGGAATTGTGTGCATGAAACTTGGCATCTGGCGTTGTCCTATGTAGACGTGTTTACCAGAACGCCAGACACTACGCCAGACCATGCAGAGAGGGAAAGATGGTTGCACAACTAGCCTTCTATGGCACGGGCTACATGAAACTGATGCTAGGACCTTACTGACTATGCTGACGCCTGGCAACCCAGCCCCAGGGTTTTCTTGGCGAGGTGCGACCAAAAGTAGATTGCTGTCCAAATTCTGCTGTCTCTTCATTTATCTCCCCTGAGGTAACACATTATTGCTACTGCATATGTGTGTTCATCATTGATGAGAAGACATTGAATAGTTGACAGCTTTAACTTACTTGGATCAACAATCAATAACGAAAGGACTAGCACTCAAAAATCCAACCACGTATTGCTCTTGGCAGAATGGCTATGAAGGACCTTGACAAGATTCTCAAGAGCAGAGATGTCTCTCTCCATACTAAGATTCGACTTGTCCAGGCCATGGTATTTTCAATAACGTCATATGGATGAGAAAGTTGGACAGTAAAAAAAATAGGAAGAAAATTGATGCCTTTGAATTATGGTGCTTTAGGGGTTTAGTGTGTGTCAAGTGCACCGCAGTAACCTTAACTGCATACCAAAAATGCGGCTGTGCTAAAAATCCCATACTAACTGTTTAGCATAGGTTCAGGCAGAGACCCGGTGGTTCAAGGCTGGAACCTGCACATTGCGCTCAGTACAGACATTTTTAATGCACACTACCTGGCAAAGTTGGACTTAGCATGGGTGCGCTTACTGCCACCTCTGTGGGTAATATTAAGTGCACCTGTGCTAGGAATCATAAGGAAAGGAATGGAGAATTAAACAAAGGCTATTATAATGCCTCTGTATCATTCCATGGTGCAACAGCACTTTGAATATTGTGTGCAATTCTGGTCGCCGTATCTTAAAAAGGATATAGCATTATTTGAACAAGTACAAAGAAGAGCCACCAAAATCGTAAAAGGGACGGAAGGATACCCCTATGAGGAGAGGCTACAAAGGTTGTGGCTCTTCAAACTGGAAAATAGACAACTGAGGGAAGATATGATAGAGGTCTATAAATTAATAAACGGAGTATAACAGGTAAACGTAGATCGATTGTTTACACCATGAAAATATAGAAAGACTAGGGGATATGCAATGAAGTGTAACCTATTTAAAACTAATAAGAGAAAATATTTTTTTCACTAAATGCGTAATCAAACTCTGGAATTCGTTACCAGAGGATGTAGTAAAAGCTGTTAGTGTAGTTGGGTTTAAAAAAGGCTTGGACAAGTTCCTGGAGGAAAGTTCCATAAACCTTTATTAAAGGGGACTAGGGAAATCCACTGCTTGCCCCAAAACAAGCATTGTGGAACCTGTGTCTTTTGGGGAAACTGCTAGGTACTTGTGACCTAGATTGGCCACTGCTGGAAACAGGATACTGGGCTTGATGGATCTTGATCTGACCCAGTATGGCATATCTTATGTTCTTATGATGATCATGGCAAACAGCTTAGCATGGAGTAGTGTGGAACCCGCGCTAGACCCAGAAGAACATCCAAGCATACCTTCATTTTCTAGCGCTGGTCGAGGGCTACCCATATAATGATTTTTGGAGCTGCACGCATGGTAAGCTGCTGCACTTTAATAAACATGTCCTTATATGTACAAAATGAGTCATTTAAGGAGGCCAGAGAGATAAGCACAATTGCCCCCTCGCTTGCTGACACCCCAGGTCCAAACACTAAGTTAGCTCACTCTAATGCCAGTAGGGAAATCTTTTGAAATATATGTACATTCCCCTTGTAAAACTGGAAGTACACATATATTTTCAAAGTCCGCCCATGCCATGCCCAGAAATGTCCCTTGGAAAGCTGTACATGCTGCAGATATGCACTTGTAAGTAGCGGCTTTTCTAAAGTCGCGACTTAGACATGTATGGCCATTTGCACATGGAAAGTAGCTTTTTACATACACGTAACCCTTCTAAATGATGACCTGCATCTTCCTTGCTTATGCCCACAATGTCAGAGTCAGGACTATGTCAGTAGCCCACTTGAGATCAGCTGCAATGGAGATTTGCAAAGCTGCAGCATCAATGTCTGTCTATACACTCACATCAGGGGTGGCCCAAGGGGGGTGCAGGGCCATGTGTGGAGATTCATTGCGGGGCCTCATTTGCATAAGGAGCCTCATTTGCATAATATTAACATGCGCTAGCCTTTAGTAAACATGCCTCTTAAAGAAAGACTGCCAGATTTATACAGTGCCAACCGCAAGGCACATTCGGAAGTACTATAAATACTGGCCATTTAGAACCCACCGTATCACAACAGCACTATCAGGACTCACAAAGCACCAAACCCTACCTATCAAAAGGCAACACTGCAAATATTAAACCTATACTTCTCAGAGAATACCAATACATCTTCTATTGGAGAAAGAACAAATGGCACTGTCAAATAGAAACTACATGAACCAGAGAACTAGATCAGGGGCATGCGATGGATGTCATCTACCTGGATTTCAGCAACGTCTTTGATACTGTTCCTCATAGGAGGCTTATCAATAAACTCAATAGCTTGGGGATGGGTCCCAAAGTGGTGAACTGGATCAAAAATTGATTGACTGACAGACGACAGGAGGTGATGGTAACGGAACTCACTCAGATGAAAGGAAGGTGATTAGCGGTGTGCCCCAGGGTTTAGTCCTGGGACCGGTACTGTTCAATGTATTTGTGAGTGATATTGCTGAAGGACTAAATGGAAAAGTCTGTCTTTTTGCAGATGACATGAAAATTTGGAACAGAGTGGACTCCCCTGAGGGAGTGGAGAACATGAGGAAAGATCTGCAAAAGCTGGAAGAATGGTCTAATGCTTATCAATTAAGATTTAATGTGAAGAAGTGCAGTATTATGCACTTAGGAAGCAGAAATACAAGGGAAATGTACGTGAGAGGGGGCGAGACGTTGGTGTGCACGGACCAGGAGAAGGACCTTAGAGTGATTATTTCTGAGGATCTCAAGGTGGCGAAACAGTGCGACAAGGCGGTGGCAAAAACCAGAAGGATGCTGGGCTGCATACAGAGAGGAATTACCAGCAGAAAGGAAGAGGTACTAACACCACTGTACAAGTCGCTGTTGAGGCCTCACTTGCAATACTGTGTACAGTTTTGGAGACCATATCTCACAATGGATATAAAAAGACTGGAAACCGTTCAGAGGAAGGCAACCAAAATGATTTGGAGCCTGAGTCAGAAGACCTAAATATGTACATTCTGGAGGAGAGGAGAGACAGGGGAGATATGATTCAGACCTTTAAATACTTAAAGAGTATTAATGACCAAACAAACCTCTTCCAAAGATGAGGATGCTGTAAAACTAGAGGGCATAACATGAAGCTTGTCAGACGGCTGCCTAGGGTGAGAACTTACACAATCTTGACGATGCATATATTCATATGATTCTTGCAAGGTATTGTGGGTATTGTAGTTCATTCACTCCCAAACACAGCTGATGACAATAATTTGAGTTGTGAAACCAAGTGGTAAGATCAATAAAATACTTCTTTTATTGATGGGGTTTAATTCACCCAGCACATGTATGCTTGATAGCACTATAAATGAGGTTACTTGCTTGCAGTGTTTAAAAATGGATAACAAAAAGTCACAAAGTAAACCAGAAACAACCTTCAGCTTGTCAGGCAATTAGCTAATGTTTTCTTAGCAAATAATTACCAAATACAAAGGCACAAAGTAAAGAATAAACTTTGCTGGTTAGGTTAACTTCTGCTTATTTTCCACGCAGATCTCAGCAGTGATTCTCCCTTGCTCACCCACACAATCAGGTGCAGCCCTAATTACTATCAATGGACCAGCTGAAAGCCTTTAGCTGGCTGGCTGCTACTGTGTGAGCCCAAATCCTGCTTTAAGAGCTGTTTGCAGTGGAAATAAAGAACAAAGTTAGGTTTCTTTGTGATGGCTGATGTGTTTGCTCAGAGAAAGCTAGCAATAGCATTTAGATAGAGAACAGTCCATATAAACTGTACTTTCATCTGCTGTATCAATCAGCATAGGGTCATTATCATACATTGGCACAGACGAGTCTTTCATTAAGGCACTATCCTGAGAATGCTTATTCCCTTGCTGCCATTCTCTATTATAGATAGGGTCTGGATCAGTGTTCATACCTGAGCCTCTCTTGCTATCATTATTCCTCTCTGTATAGCCTGGCCAATATGTAACCCAATTCTGATGTCCAGCCTTCCAATCTTGATCCCTGGACACTGGATCTCCTCTCACATACCTTCTGGCCTTGGTCTGAAAGTCCCTTCCACATGCAGTCTTCTCTCTTCCAGGTAGCCACTGGTGATTCCTATCTCTGCCACTCCATTCCTCTGGCTGAATCCAGTCCAATGGACTCTGCTGGCTTTTGGAATACCTCCCAGTATGGGTACTGCCTTGGAATCTCCCAGACCTTCCAATGGCCTTTCTTCTCTTCCTTCCAGAGAGTTTCCTTCTCTCTCTATCTGCGTGGCTTTTGCTGAAGCTGTTCTTCCAACTCTCCCTGAAGCTGGGCTGGAGCTTGTAGTAACTGTTATCTGAAGAAAAAGCTCTATTCTTATCCTGTTCTAATGTGTGCTGCTCCCTAACACAGCGCAGCTGTCTTGAATCAGGCCCTGCCCTTTGAGACGAGTGCTTAGGGATTACCTCATAGCTCTCTTGATTGCACACACATTTTCTCACTTCAGCCCCTCTCATGGCTGCTGGAAACCTGGTGCATTCTGGGACTGGTAGTCTTTTATGTAAAAACTCTGTTTTCTCACTTCTACCAGAACTGACAGGTTGCTTGTTCAGAGTCACATCATCTTTTCTATAGCTCCTACCTGAGCTATGATAAGCTTCCTTATCACAAGCTGCAAGGGGGTAAACTGAAAGGCAATGTCAGGAAATACTTTTTCACTGAAAGGGTGGTGCATACTTGAAATGCCCTCCCGCTGGAAGTGGTGGGGGCAAATACAGTGACAGAATTCAAATGGCATGGGACAAACACAGTGGATCCCTTTATAGCAACAGGATAAAATCAAAATAAACGTAACTATCTCTTATATCTCAACAAATAGGGGTGCCCTACATGGAACGATGGGTACACCCCTAAACAAAGGCATGCGGAGGGGTGACCTGCACAGTGCGGCAGGTGCACCTACTCTCGCCACCTTGCTGGGCAGACTAGATGGATCATACTGGTCTTTATCTGCTGTCATATACTATGTCACTAGGTTACTATGTTACCTCAGCTCGGTTACACTTGCAGAACATAGAGCGTCACCAAACAAAGAGCAAGGGATCACAATTTAGATAAAGGAAGACAATAATTAAATTGGAACCCCCAAACCCAAACTTGGGATGTACAACAACACTGGAGAAATAAAACTATAAATTAATTTCCTCTTGTACTAAACAAAAATGCAAGATGTTAGCGATACACATTTCCCAGAGCTGACATATTCCAGTTAATAAATTCAAAATAAAAAGTGTTTTTCCACCTTTTGTTTGGGCGTTTTATATTTCAATTGCAATTGCTCCAATCACTTTTTTCTGGTTTCTTCGTGTCTTCTGCTAGCTGCCCATTTGTCCTTTCTTCTAGTTTTTTCCATTCTCTCTCTACATCTGCCTCGAACATACTGATCATTCCCCTTTTGCTCTTTCCTCCATTTCTTTCTTTATTCCTTTATCATCCACTCAAATTTCACCTTCACATCCTCAGACCCCAATTACTCTCCCAATACCCAGCTAATCGTAGATTTTTCTTCCCTTCCACACAATATCATGTCCCCTCTCTATCCTCCTCCCCCATCATCAGCTCCCTTCTAGTTCCAGCCCCACCCTGCATCAGCCATTCTCCCATGCCCCCACATCAGCCCATTTCCAGTCCTATCCTAGCCCCTCATCAGCTCATTTCCAGCCCAAGCCCCCCATCGGCCCATTTCCAATCCAAGGCCCCCCCCCCCATCAGCCCATTTCCAATCCTAGTTCCCCATCTGCCCCACTCCAGTCCAAGCCCCCCTCCATCAGCCCATTTCCAATCCTAGCCCCCTTGTCCTATCCTAGACCCCCTCTCCCCCGAAGAGCACTGTGGCTATCTAAGCTGCTTCAGAGGGAGCTGGGGAAGTCCACGCAAGGCCCCTGCTCATCTCTGCACAGCCACCAGCGTTTTCCCTCACGCTGGTGGCTGTGTTACTGTGAAGTGCGCTGAATGCCAGGAAAGGTTAAAGGGCATTTCCTGACACTCACATGCTTCAAAGTCACACAACTGCCAGCGTGGGGGAAAACACCGCTCTTCACACTGGCGGATATGCAGAGGTGAGCTGGGACCTAGCACGGGCTTCCTTGGCTCACCTTTGAAGCCGTCCACTGTGTGAGAATGAAGTTCGTGCGGACCCCCCTGAAGCGCAGAGCCCTGTGCATACAACATTCTCGCACAATGGACGGACCGGCCCTTATTCACATTTCATTATTTGGAAAAGGGTTCCCAATGCAAAAGGAAGTTTGGTCAGTCTGTCCTGCAGAATCTCTTTGAGATTTAGAATCTAGCTCCATCTCCCCCTTAGGGCCCATTTTCTTTCATTTCTAGATTGTCTTTGTAAAAAAAACAGAAGAAAAGAAAAACAATCTAAAAAACAAAAAAGGAAAACTGGAAAAGGCTCGATATCAATGTTGGTGTTATTGCTACACTACCTCTGTTGTTTTCCGCTTTTTTTGTTGAAGGGATCCTTACAATCCTGCTTCTTTTTGGAGACAACCAAGTCATTTCCCTGTAGCTGCTGTTCTCCATGTACAGCAGAATTGAAGTCCTCATGTACTATCCCACCTCCCCTGGGAGTTGTCTACTAATAAGCTACTTATGAATTCAAGATCCCCCATGCAACAACACAGCACAGGAAGTATTTGCATACAGGTATGTGATATATTTGCAAAGCTTCTAGAAGTTGGCTTAAGTTGCTGAAGCTTTTCACAACCAGGGTTTTGTTGAATGGCGTCACCCCACTTGTAAGCCTTCACTTCTGCTGTCCATGAAAAACATCTGCTACAGGTAAGTAGCTTCCCTACTTTTCCTTATTTCTTCTCAGTCTTCTGTCCGCCCACTACATTTCTTGACCCTTTGTCGTGGAATGTATTGCATTTTTTAAATGAAATTAAATGTTTTTCCTTTGTACTTTCTCGTAACCTACTAAATGTTTTTAGGATTTAAATCAGTATTTTCTTGATTATGTTTTATTCATTTTTATAATTATCTTATTTACATTGTGATTTTATGTGTATTATACACTATGCTGATTTTATTGTTCTAAGTCACTTTAAACCTGTAGCAGAGAACAGAGACAAATCAAATGAATAAGCACATTTAAAACAAATTTTCAGTATTTCTACTGTAAGGAAACCCTTAAGGATTCTCAGTAGCCCAATATGTCCCAGTCAGCAGGATCATACCATTAGCATAGTGAGGAGATGTAAACCATTCTATTATTGCAGGCATGTCCAACAAGTAGATCACCATCTACCTGTAGATCGCAGAGGGGTCAGAGGTAGAGATCACCAGCCCCACTTGGTTCCATCTCTCCAGCAGCTCGCCCCGTCGCTAGGAGAGAGCTTGTGCCAGCAGGTCGTCTGCCGAGGACTTGCCGCCGCTGCTGATCCTTTGGCTGGTTTTTTCCCTGCCTGCGGGAATCTTGCCTGCAGGTGTATTGGGGGTGCTTGTTGTTTTCGTGCCAATAGTTTGTGGGTACCCCAGGGGGCTGCCATCCGCACCCCGTGATGAGACGCTACAGGCCCAGCGTCATACCTGGTCTCCTGCCTCTCAGAATCACCCATTCCTGCCCCGCCCCAATACCCCTTAGAAGTGTGTTATATACCGGGCGATATCCATTCGCCCGGGCTTTACCTGAATACACTTACCATATTAGTTGTGTCGTGTGCTGGTCGTTGATCGCTTTATAGTTCGCTTTCATTAAATGTTTTCGGGCAGACACAACAAAGTGTCAAGAATTTGGTGATTTTGGTGGGCTTTTCCAATTTTGTTCTAACTTGCCTATGCCTTGCCTTCGAATTGGTTCAAACCACTGTGACTTTTGCTTGCCTCTTCAATTTTATTTTGCCTAGCCTTTGCGTTGATTCTACACTGCAATTTTATTTCGCCTTGCCTTTGGTTTGATTCTACACTGTGTGCAGAATTTATTAAATCGCGTGTGGTGGTATTTGAACTTGTTTGGCGGTATTTGATTTTATCTGGTTTGCTGGACAGGTGTTTGAGTTTTTTGGATGATTGTTTGGTGGTATTTGATTTTGGTGCCAGTATGATGAATTCTTATTTTTACTTTTAGAACTGCATGTGTGGTTTTGGCATCTCCAGTCCTTGTATTGCACATCATCCAGAGGTCTTCAGTTCCTGTTGATCTTTAATACTTTGGGACAGTGACAGCTTTGGACCAGATTCAGCCAGTGTTTATACTAACTTAGCAGATTTGGCCTTCTTACATCCAGCCACCCCAGTATAGCGAAGATGAGTGTTCCAAAGAAGAGCAAAACCTACCACTTTCATGATGAATGGGAAATGGACTACTTCTTCATCATGGTGAAAGACAAGTGTTGTTGTTTAATTTGTAACACCCCAGTATCCTTGCCCAAAAAGGGTAATCTGGAACGTCATTATAAGGCTCTGCATAGCAATAAGTTTGATGCTGATTTTCCACCCAAAAGTGAAATTTGTAAACTGAAGCTCAAAGAACTTAAATCGAAATTGGCTACTCAGCAACAGTTGATGGCGAAGCCAAGGTCACATTCGGTCAATGCAACCATAGCATCCTTCAAGGTCAGCAACCTGATCACAAAGAAATGCAAACCTTTCACTGAAGGGGAATTTGTAAAAGATTGTTTTCATGAAGCTGACAAACTTTTTGAAGGATTTAAAAATAAGAAAGAGATCATAGCTGCTATTCAAGATGTACAATTGTCAAGAAACACCGTGGAGACACAACTGAACAATTGTTGGAGGATGTTTCAAATTGTGTTACTTTCTCACTCCAACTGGATGAATCTACAGACGTAAGAGACATAGCCCAGTTAGTAGTCTTTATCCGGATGGTTTTTGAAGACTTCAGTGTTAAAGAAGAACTACTTGGAATGATTTCTTTAAAAGGGAGAACTACCAGTCAGGAAATATTCAGTTCTTTCCATTCTTTTGTGACAAAGTGTAATCTTCCATTTCATAGACTTGTTTCCATCACTACTGATGGAGCAAGAGCAATGATAGGCGAGGTTAATGGTTTCATAGCCCTCTGTAGACAGCATGATTACTTCCCAGATTTCCTTTCTTACCACTGCATCATTCACCAGCAAGTTTTGGCAAGCAAGAAACTCAATACAAAGACTGTCATGGACATCACTTTCAAAATTGTAAATTCAGTTAGTGGAAGATCACTTCAAAGACGGCTTTTCAATCTTACTCTTGATGAAGGAGCAGCAGAAATCATTTTGCACACAGATGTAAGGTGGCTAAGTAGGCACAAATTTCTGCAAAGATTTCGTGATTTGCTGAATGAAATAAGAAGTTTTTTTGAAGGAGAGGGGAGATGACCAAGCAGAGTTGGAAGATGAGGAGTGGTTATGTGATCTGGCATTTCTTGCTGACTTTACAGGCAAACTAAGTGATATGAACCTTGAACTACAAGGTAAAAACAAATGCATTGGCGAGATGATGAGTACATTTTCATCCTACAAGAGCAAATTTGAGCTAATGATGACTGACCTTGCAAACAACACTTTTGATCATTTTCCTAATATGCAGGACCATCTGGGACAATATCCAAATTGTGTTTTTCAGAACGAGAAGTATGTGACAGAAATCTGTTCTGTTAACCAGGAATTCGAAAATAGATTCTGTGACTTCCAAAAAATTGAAACAGTTGTGGAGTACTTGTCATACCCATTCAAAGCAGATGTGGACATTAAAGAAACTGAAGCTGCTATCAGTAAAATTTACTCATTGAATAAGCCATCTCTTGAAAACAAAATACACAGGTACACTAAAAAATTTTTTTTTTAAACTGCCTCTAATGTTTCGATTGATTTTTACGTTTTTTGGTGCGCTGAATCCAAATCTGGTAACCAATTTGCTCCATCACGTACAGAATTTTTGCTACATTGGGTTAGCAGTTTGAGGTGAACGTTTCAGATTGAGTGCGATCGCGATAAAAGTTTCTTGGATGAATTCTTTATACTAATTGTTTAGTAGTTATTCAAATAAGAATAAAGAAAATTGTAACAAGGCAGCACATAAGAATAGAGTAATGTCAACAAAACACACTGTGATGGTAGCAAAATTGTCTGCACTTAAAACAGCCACATACATGTGCACAAACATTGAGCATATAAGAGCGAGGTTAGACACAAAGCAAAGCAAAGAAATGTGCAAAAAATGTTGTACAGGTATGTATGTAAGAATAGAAAACGCAAACCGCACCATTGCAATACATGAAGACAAACACCCGATGGTGTGAAAATAAAATTCTAATAAATGAGATCCGACACTGTGGTAATAACTAGCAAATTTTTATTTCAAAGTTTAGTAAAAACACAATATTTGTCAACACAGTTTAGATTTTAAAGTCATTCTTGGGTCAATCAATCTCCTGGTGGGCCCGTTTCTTCTTCCCCCGAATGCTTCTCTTGGTGCGCTGCTTGGCGTATTTTTCATCTGGGGTTTCCCGCAGCAGCAACCAGCAGAAATCAGCCATCATAGTGGTGTTCCATCTTCCTTGGTACCTTCTCTCTGCGTCCTTGATGTCCTAGTGAAACCTTTCACCTTGTTCTTCACTGTACGCCCCCAAGTTTTCGGGAAAGTAGTTCACATGGGAGTGCAAGAAATGGACTTTCAGGCTCATGTTACAGCCTTGTTCTTTGAAGGCATTGAGCATCCTGGCAACAATATCCTTATAGTTCTCATCCCGCCTGTTCCCCAAGAATTTGAGAACAACATCCTTGAAGGAATCCCAGGCTTCTTTTTCCTTCTCAGACATCGTTTCAGCGAATGCTCCATCTGAAATGAGTTTCCTTATATCAGGGCCAACAAACACTCCTTCCTTTAGCTTTGCTTCAGAAAGTCGGGGGAACTTTGAGCAAAGGTACCGAAAGCACTCACCATCTTTTGGAAGGGACTTGATGAATTGCTTAATGAGACCCAACTTAATGTGGAGAGGTGGTAATAGAATTTTATCACGAGGTACCAAGCTCTCATGAAGAACATTTTTCTCACCGGGTCTCAAATACTCCCGAATTGGCCAGTCTTTTTTCCCCCAGTGTAGGTCGCGGGCCCGGCTATCCCACAAGCAAAGGAAGCAGGGATATTTGGTGAAACCGGATTGCTGCCCTAATAGCATGGATAGAATTTTAAAGTCTCCACAAATCATCCACTTATGCTCATCATAACGAATCTTCTGAAGAATCAGGGCCAAATTCTCGTATTTTTCTTGGAGAATAACAGAGTGAGCAATAGGAACTGAAGCGAATGTGTTGCCATTATGAAGAAGAACACCTTTTATGCTGTCTTTTGACGAATCAATGAACAGCCGCCATTCAGCAGGATCATACTTGAGTTTAAACTTTTCCATCACTCCGTATATATCGTTGCAAAATACCAAATCTTTCTCTTTGCTGAAATACTTCAAAAATTGTGTCTCGCGGTTGCGGTACCAATAAAAAGTTGTTCCTGGTGACAATAGATTTTCTGTTTAAGCCGAGAACCTAGCAGTTGGGCAGCATCTTTTGGGAGTCCTAAATCCCGGACTAAATCATTCAATTCAGCTTGAGAGAAAAGTTCAGGTTTCGGATCTGGTTCAGTTTCAAACTCGGAAGTACTGGACTCATCGGGAAAAGCCATCTGATGAGTCTCATCATGATCAGAACCGTCCACACAAATATGATCCAAAGATTTTGGTGGTTCAGGCACAGGTACTTCGTTGCTATGAGGCATAGGCCTAATTGCTGAGGGAAGGTTGGGGTAACTTATTACGTTCTTATTTTTTAAGTTGTATCCCTTCACAATGCAAGAGCAAAAATAGCAGTCACTGCTCTGGTCTCTTTGTTCACGCCACATCATAGGTATTCCGAAACGAAATGCTTGTTTTTTACCTTTCATCCATAAACGTAGATCTTCCTCACATGTCTTGCACACTTTGTGAGGAGCCCACGGTTTGTCTTGATCGCCTAACTTCAAACCGAAATAGGCGAAATATACTTTTTAATAAATGCAGAAATGTTCCTCTGCCGCTTTTTCACGGTATATTCCCCACAAATAAAACAAAAACTGTCCGGAGAGTTGACGCAACCTCTGGCTCTGTGAGCCATCACAAATACACAGCACTGCTAACTACAACTGTAGTGAACCACTTCGGAATAAAGCTGAATTACGACTGAGCAAACAAAAGATAATAATGAACTTGCAAGAAACTGAAATTTGACAGGAACATTCATGTCGCAACCACCGTGTTTGAGCAAGCGAACGAGGCGAGGCGAACAGGAAAGAACATGCGCCAGCGCGAGTACTGGATTTAGCCCCCCGCCTCCCAATTGTCCTGTTAATGTATAAAATGAATACAAAACACTCTAAAATATCATGAGGGAGTGTTTCTAGTTAGTTAACCATTACAACCTCTATTTTGGGCCAAGAAAATAAACTGCAGTCGGCTAAAAAGAAATTATGCGAACATTCCTTATATGGGTAAGAAATCTAATTTTGCAAGAAAACGTGACGTGATGGAACATTTTGGCTATTTTTCCTGGATTCAGCACCCCAAAATCTATAGGAATCAGTTGCAAAACTGGAGGCAGTTTTTTGGTAGTGTACCTGTGATATTAACCCTTAAAAATGATATTTTTCTCAAGATCCATGCTGAGTAAGAATCATTTTGGAAGCTAGTGCCTTGAGACAAATTTACCAACTTGAGAAGATGCAGTGAAGCTGTACACTCCTATTTCAGTTCAACTTATTTGTGTGAATCTGCGTTGTCCCATCTGAAAATGACAAAGAGTACACAATGTTCCAACATGACTGATGAACATCTCCAGGATTCCCTGAGACTGGCCCTCACGCAATATTCAGCTAACTTCAAAAAGCTGGTAGATGAAATGCAGGCTCAGACGTCTTACTAATGAGCAAGAGCAAAATATTAAAGATTGTGCAAGATCAGCCTGGATCAATGCTCGACCTAAATTTAACACAAATTACTCAATAAAAGTTAAAGAAAGTTATTAAGACAGTTAAAGAAAGTTATTACTCAATAAAACGTAAAGAAAAAATGTACTTTCCATTTCCCCTTGCAGTTCTTACTGGATCTTCGTCTCTCTGTTTTGTTTTTGCTTAATTTGCTTAACAGCTGATCACATCCAAGTAAATGACAGAAGGTTCATTAAAAATGGGGGGGGGGGGGATCATCCAACTTTATTGGGTTAAAATTTAATTTGAAACTAATTTGAAACTTAATTTTCATGATGATAGATCACCGGCACTTTTGGCCGGAAAAAGTAGATCACGACCTGTTCGAAGTTGGACATGCCTATATTATTGCATCCCGATCTAGACTTGCTGAAATGGTTTTGCCTAGCTCTATATAAGCCAGTGGCCCCTAGGTGGCAGCATGGATCTGCTTGTGGTTTCTGTATAAGTTGTATGTTTTTCTTTTGGTTCAGCTTGGGTATGTAACTCTGTCTTCCTCAAGTCTTAATTTATACCATTCGTTAAGTTCATGTGTGAAGATAGAGGCTTTATCCACCCCTCTGCGCTGACTACAGGCTGAGAACAGAAGGGAAAGAAAATGCTGGAATTAGGTCTTTGACAACAAGAATGACAGAACAGCAAAGCTGCTTAACATTGAAAAGCCAAGATGTTCCTTGTTTCACAGCATTGCACATAAGACAAACATTTGTTTGAAACGCTGAGGCATTTTGCCATTGATCATAAATTTCGATTCTATCAGGGAAGAGATCAGAATTTGAGGTTTATGCCACTTAGAACAAAAACTGATTTTGAAACAGGTCTATCCAGATGGTTTAAATGCTGCCATTTTGAATGGTATTTTATTTGTCTAAATTATGAAATGAATGAATATAAGAATGAAATGGCAGATCTATTTATATTATATAATCTCCCTCAAAAGTAGGCAGAGCAGCTAAGACTCCATAGTGAGATGTTGGTTTGAATTCTGGTAGAGTTTAAAATTTTTCAGTTTAAGGTCTTTGAAACACAGAATGATAAACAGAAAGCATCAGCAGAACATAAATAGAGTGTCGTGCGAGCTACCTGAAATGATTTTAATGGGCATGTGACAGAGAGCAGTAGGTAGAAGCCTACTGAATAATTCAGAACTTGGGAGCGTTTTATTGTCCTTTTTTTAAATCCTTAACTCGCCATTTTTTTTTCAAGAGCTTTGAAGACTGCTGTCTTGCTGAAATTGGTAATGTATCTGAGTAGGAGCACTCTGCTATTTAAAGGTTTTGCATAATGGGCATCAAAATGCTGACTCTTTTATGCTTTGTGTGCGCATTATTGCAGCCCTGACGAGCATTTTCAGGTAGTTCTGCCCTGAAGCAGCCTGGGTGGCAAAACAGTGGCCTTATTGCTGACACGTTCCTGGCAGCGTCTGAGGTTTTAAAACCGATGCTTTCCATGCAAGATGATGAGTAGGATGGAGAACTGATTCACTCTAAGGGAGTACATTTTGAAGAGGGTAGGTACTTTGAATGACAAAATACATACCTCCTTCAGCAGTATTTTAGTCATTTACTAATTATGTGAATTATGAATGTATTTTTGTGACTCGCCTAGAATTTAGGATGGGTGTGTGATAAAGTTTTTTTTAAAAAATAAATA
Organism: Ichthyophis bannanicus; assembly: GCA_033557465.1. Lineage (NCBI taxonomy): Eukaryota > Metazoa > Chordata > Amphibia > Gymnophiona > Ichthyophiidae > Ichthyophis > Ichthyophis bannanicus. Next base: position 397,687,954 of record CM066035.1, read on the forward strand.
ATAAATATATTTACGTGCAAACATAGTCACATATGCACGTGAATAACCTTATAAAATGTCAATCAATGCCAAAATACATGTGTTCACTGGATGGCACGTATTTTGCTGATGGCTGTGCACATGGGCGGATCATGGGCAGAGTGTGGGTGGAGGTTGTAAATTATAAAATACTATAAATTACAGTGGAGGAGTAACCTAGTGGGTAGAGCAACAGTCTAGTACCCAAGAGATCAGGGTTCAATTCCCACTAGCACTCCTTATGACCTTGGGCAAGTCACTTTACTCTCAAATGCCTTGGAAGAAAAGGCCTGGCAGTCTACTTGTGGTCATACTTTGCCAAGAAAACCCAGGGGCTCTTGAAAAATACAGACTTTACAGCAGCTCTAGAGCTGATATAAATGTTTGTACCTTTAATGAAGGTGTGCTACTTGCACTAATAGTTTATAAAGACAAGTAGGAGTCTGCTTCTCTTTATAAAATAGGCTTAACATAGGGCCCTTAGAACATTAACTAGACCAGGCCTTGATAAATCCCAGGCACGAGATCACAATGGCGACTAAATTATATCGGACTTGGCATCTGGGGCTCAAAGCACAAGGGCAGCAGAAGTCCCAGAAGAGGCTGCCTCATGGCCCGGAGCTTCTGTGTCTGCCCCTAGGAATCCCAACTCCTGGTCTCTACTGCCTCCATTGAGAGACTATTCCACGCATCTACCAATCTTTCTGTAAAGAAATATTTCCCCATATTACTCCTGAGTCTATTCCCTTTCACCTTCATCCTTTGCGCCCTCGTTGTAGAGCTTTCTCTCAATTGGGGTGCAGCTCATGTGCATGCATAAGTGGGCACTTACACATCTAAATGATTAAAATACTCCCATTTGCGTGAGCTATTGCCACCTAAATCTAGGTGACTCCGTATAAAATTACCCCCTTAAAGTCTGCATAAGTTATTACACCAGAAGAAGAATGTTTTCATTATAAGCACAAGGCCATAGCGTGGAATGAATAATATTATGACATTAATGATACTGTATGTGCTGTAGAGATTATTCACTTGAAGTACTGAGTTGAAAAAATTAAGCTGATATTTTTATGACATAGGATGTGAGGTTCTTGATCACTTTGGGGTCTATTCTGTAACACAAATAGCGAGGATGGATGTCCCGCCATCCCCATTATTCGTCCACCTTTCCCATCCTGACGAAGCCTTCGTGGATGAACAAGGAGTTTGTATGGGGAGGCAAGACAGGGTTGGGAAAGGGGTGATGCAAAGGCAGAATTAGGGCAGGCAGTGGGCGGTCTGTGGCCCTGGACATACAGGGCTGATTCTGGTGTCAGCCTGTACATCCGGGGCTGGCAAACTAGACGGGGGACGGCAGGCCTGGGGAACAGCAAAAGTAGGAGGGAGTGCAGGAGATTCCCCACAGCCCGATGTTGGCCTTGGGAGGCCAGATCGGGGGGTTGGGCTGCTGGGAAAGAATAAAGTCGGCGGAGGCCGGGGGTTGCAGTTCCTGAGTAGAGCCGTAGTGCCATGGCAACCAGACGCCATGGCACCACCACTCCATTCAGGAGCCTGACTGAGTTAACCAGGAATCAGATCCCGGCCTGCATGTACAGACTTAGACGCAATTCTGATCCCGCAGGGGCTAGACATGCCCCACAGGATCAGAATTGCGTCTACCACTGTGCGTCTGATTCCAACCAGAACCTGGACGTAGACAATGGAATAGGCATTTTCCAGCTACAGCACAACATAATTAGCAAAATGGAGGTATCGGTCTCCGCTTAGAGATTGAAATAGAAAGAACTGAGGTTCCAAGTATCAGCAGTGATTTATTCTCTGGGAATATTATTTGTAAAGATCTGATTTATGTTGGATTTGGGGAAGTAAGGTTAGCAGCTACAATCTGGAATAAGTTCCACTGAAACCAAAGGAAAAAGGTGCACTTTGAGGACAACTTCTAATGAGAGTTTCAGAGTTTGGGCTGAAGAGGATTCCAGTGAAGAAGGAATGGGGAGTCTCCTGTAAGATGAAGTTGGATGCCCAGTTCAAGGGACTAGATTTGCCCAGCAGCAGGGAAAATACAGTATATGTGAGGAAAGTGAGTTTAGATTCTAGAGCCATTAGCAGTAACATGCAGAATCCCAGTGCCCTTGTACAGTTTCCTGTTATCTCTTGGCTTGCTGGAAGTGTGGCCTTTTATCAGGTGTGGGATGTTGTAAAGTTATCTAGAGGTCAATATTTAAACACAGCGGTCGGCATTTTTTATAAACAAGGATTGTGATGTTTAAATAAATTATGTATATTCAGCGTTGAATATATGCCTGATGCAGTCCGTGCCGAAGATGTCCAGCTAGCGGTGATATACAGTCTGCAATTGCTACTGTCTAGTTCATTTCCAGAACTGACCATGCTCCACCTATGCACTAAGGTTGGCATTCTGTCCTGCAAAGAGCATAGTTGGATGTCTGGGTTAGACTTCCAACCCATGCTCAGCCCCCAATGCTGATTCCGTCCCCATGCACTCCCTGCACTTACAATGTACGGGGAGTGCTGGACAGGGGTGGGAGGGGACGGGGATGGTGCTGGGGCGGAGTGAGAGCATAGCCATGTGCCAGGATGTACAGAGGCAATTTCAGTAATGTGTCTCTATGTCCCCCGGCACCACAATAGATGCCCAGTACATTCCACCCTGAAGGTGGAATAAGTGCCAGGCACTGTGGTGTGCATGGCCTGCAGCCCCCCCCCCCCCCTTCCCCATTGTGATGACGCGGAAAGGCTCCCGTCGCCTGATCCTGGCCTTGGAGGCCCCCGCCACTGATCAGACAGCAGGGAAATGGGGCCATTTTGCATCTGGGCCTTCGGTGTCTCCAGCTGGACATGCCGGTGCCATGGTGACAGGACACCACTACACCAGCACACCAGCAGGAGTGCTGTGTAGTAGAGACAGGCAGATGCCAGGACATCTCTCAGCAGGGAATCAGGTGTGCGCCGGGCCATATAAATGCCCAATTCCACAATCGCGGGAATGTATAGATCCCGTGGTTGTGGAATAGAGTACAACTGGGCCCCGTCTATGTTTTGGGTATCCCAACAGCCATGCCGTGCGCCTTTGATAATTGGCCTCCATATGGATAATCCAGGGGCATTCAGTAATCATTTTCCAATGAGATTATCTGCTGAAACCAGCAGATAGACCCGGCAGCCACACTTATCCAGAAAGCAGATTCTGCTATATTGGCATACTAGTCTTTCAAAGAATAATTTTCACACTTATTTGCCTGGGAAGATAGGCATTTACCCAGTTAAACTGGCCATCATTGACCTCCAGCTGGCTGAAAGTATGCTCAGACTTCCATGGTGTATGTTCATTCAGCTGGGTTGAACAGAGGGATTTCTAGTAGTGTGTTTAGGTCTGGGAAGGAAAACAATGTGTTTACACTCCATTTTCAATAATTAGCATACTATTGAACCCCAAAATGACTGCCACTATGACTGTAAGGTGCAAAGTACATAGATGTGTTTAGTGTACACGCTTTATGCACACTCATTTTCAAAGTGAGAGTACCTGGAGGAATAGCCAAATGGTTAGAACTACAGGCTTCAAATCACACTGCTGTTCCTTATCATCTTGGGCAAGTCACAACCCTGTACTGTCCCAGGTACAAACTTGTGGGGGGAGGGGGTATATCCAAAGGCATTTAAATGGTTTGCAGACCTGCAAACTTTGTAAACGTCGCTAGGTGGGATATTTAGCGGCACTAACACAGTGCTCCAAATGTCCGTGGGTGCAACCGCTGCACAGCTCGATGCAAACCCATCGATAACCAGGCGGCAGTTATATTGACCCATTGTCCGGTTACGAACACATGGTGAAAGTCAGGCACAGTAAAGACTGACCTAACGTTTGCCGCAGAAGCTAACCGGGATCATTTAGCTTCCCAGCAAACCAGCTAACCCAGATACTTAATGCCGGAGCCCGGATAAGGTCCTGGCCTTGAATATCCAGGTTTAGAGTTCAGTGGTGGCAGCTAGCCGCCTTAGATCAGCTAGCCACCATGGCTGAATATTGGGCACTTAGATTCTAAATGCTCCAAAATAGTGAAATACCTACTGTATCTGACTGTAACGTGCCTTGAGCTACTACTGAAAAAATCCTGAGCTAAAGTGCCTCCCGTTTGAAAATTAAGAAAAAGTATGCACATTAAAGAGGTAATTTTATAATGTCATTCCTACACATATGTGGCCAACTGTCATAGAAACATGATGGCAGAAAAAGACCACGTGGCCTATCTAGTCTGCCCTTCCATCACTACAACAGTCCTCTTTTTCCCTTTAGAGATCCTCAGTGTTTGTCCCATGCCTTTATGAATTCAGATACTGTCCTCATCTCTACCACCTCCACTGGGAGACTATTCCACAAATCTATTGCTCTTTCCATAAAGAAATATTTCCACATATTACTCCTGAATCTATCCCCTTTCACCTTCATCCCATGTCCCCTCATAGCAGAGCTTACTTTCAATCGAAAGAGGCTCTCCTCCAGTGCATTTATGCCACAGAGGTATTTAAACGTCTCAATCATATCACCTCTATCCCACCTTTCCTCTAAGGTGTATATATTAAGATCCTTAAGTCTGTCCTCATATGCTTTATAATGAAGACCACTAACCATTTTAGTAGCCACCCTCTGTACTGACTCCATCCTGTTTATATCCTTTTGAAGGTGCAGTCTCCAGAATTGCACACTATACTCCAAATGAAGCCGCACCAAAGACTTATACAGAGGCACTATCACGCCTAGTTCCCGCTCTTCTTTTGTGGAGAGAAGTACTTCACCCCCTATACTATATTGCTCCCTTGGGTTGCTGCTGCCCAAATGCATGACCTTACATTTTTTAACATCAAATCTCAGCTGCCAAATTCTAGACCATTCTTCAAGCTTAGCTAGATCCTTCCTCATGTTATCTACACCTTCCTGGGTGTCTACTCTATTGCAGATTTTGGTATCATCCACAAAGAGGCAAACCTTACCCGACAGCCCTTCCGCTATATCACTAATAAAGATGTTAAAAAGAATCGGACCAAGGACAGATCCCTAGGGCACACCACTGGTAACCTCCTCCTCCTCAGGGTGAGCTCCATTTACCTGTACCCTTTGTCGCCTCCCACCCAACCAATTTCTAACCCAAGCAGTAACTTTAGGGTACATTCCTAGGGTGCTCAGTTTGTTTATAAGTCACCTGTGCAGAACGGTGTCAAAGGCTTTACTGAAATCCAAGTACACCATATCTAGCGCCCTCCCTCAGTCCAACTCCCTGGTCACCCAGTCAAATAAATCAATCAGAATTGTCTGACAAGACCTGGCAGCAGCAACAGATCCTGACAGCCAGACAAAGTCAAAGAACCATCAGCACATTTGTTTACCTGCAGGGAGAAGAAGCCCACTCCTACATATACTTTATAGCTACTGAATATTTCCCTTTGAAAGTTTGCTTTAGATTGTATATCTAACTGTGTTTGCTCTACTGCATGTGGAAATGTAATCTTTGAACCTGCTAATTCTTTTTTTCATTTTATTATGCGTATTAGGACCCACCAAGGCTGGCGTGGGAGAATCAGAGCGTATTGCGTTTCAGATGTCTAGCAGTGTCAGACCTGGCTGCTATTTGAATGGAGGACCACTATATACTATATAGCCTGAAGGAGGTATGTGTCTCTGCAGTTCCGTGCAACAAGAAATTTAGAATACCCTCTCTACCTAACAGTGGATAGAAAAAAAATTAGGGAAGCTATCATAGCTTCTGTTTAATAACTGACAGTGTTTTATTTTATGGATCGATACAATTTCTTGTCTTCTTCAAATCATTTTATTTGTTGGTGTGAAATACCCACAAGAGTCCAACTCTTTCCTGTCTCTTCAGAGGCTGGATGGGGTGTTGTACGTCTCTGAGCTCAGTAGATGGCACCCTCACACTTTTATAAAAACTGGTCTCTGCTAGGTTTTGCAACATTTTATATGAGCTGGGTAGTGTTCTATAGCTGCCATAACTAGTGCAAGGCTATCGGGTGCCCTACGCAAACCTGCACTCTTACGCCTTACCCCACCCCCCAAAAAAAGATAAATGCAGCAATCATAATTATGCTAACATCACCCTTCCCACAACAGTCCTGCAAGAGTGTATTGGACATCATACTTTTAAATATTAAACCTTGCTTTATATGTAGGAGTGGGCTTCTTCTCCCTGCAGGTAAACAAATGTGCTGATGGTTCTTTGCATTTCTCTGGCTGTCAGGATCTGTTGTTACTGCTGCTTCGGACACTCTGCCATCACCTAGTCCTGCCTAATGGCTGAGCCAGTCCTCATTCAAAGTGTAATAGAAACATGACAACAAAGACCACATGGCCTATCTAGTCTGTCCTTCCATATCAACCACTACAACAGTCCCCTTTTTTCCTTTAGAGATCCTCTGTGTTTGTCCCATGCTTCTTTGAAGTCAGATACTGTCCTCATCTCTACCACCTCCACTGGGAGACTATTCCAAGGATCCATCACTCTTTCCGTAAAAAATATTTCCGCATATCACTCCTGAATCTATCCCCTTTCGCCCTCATCCCATGTCCCCTTGTAGCAGAACTTGCTTTCAGTCGAAAGAGGCTCTCCTCCAGTGCATTTAAACATCTCAATTCCACCTCTATTCCACCTTTCCTCTAAGGTGTAAATATTATTATCCTTAAGTCATAAGAACATAAGAATATAAGAACATAAGATATGCCATTCTGGGTCAGACCAAGGTCCATCAAGCCCAGTATCCTGTTTCCAACAGTGGCCAATCTAGGTCATACGTACCTAGCAGTTTCCCCAAAAGACACAGGTTCTGCAATGCTTGTACTAGGTCAAGCATTGATATCCTGGGTCCCTTCTTAATAATGGTTTATGGACCTTTCCTCCAGGAACTTGTCCAAACCTTTTTTAAACCCAGCTACACTAACAGCCTTTACTACATCCTCCGGTAACAAATTCCAGAGTTTGATTACACGTTGAGTGAAAAAATATTTTCTTTTATTAGTCTTAAATAGTTTACCCTGTAGCTTCATTGCATGTCCCCTAGTCTTCCTATATTCTGATAACGTAAACAGTCGATCTACGTTTACCCGTTCCACTCCGTTCATTAATTTATAGACTTCTATCATATCTCCCCTCAGCCGTCTCTTTTCCAGGTTAAAGAGCCCTAACCTTTTTAGCCTTTCTTCATAGGAGTATCCTTCCATCCCCTTTACCATTTTGGTGGCTCTTCTCTGAACCTTTTCTAATAACGCTATATCCTTTTTAAGATACGGCGACCAGAATTGCACACAATATTCAAGGTGCGGTCTCACCATGGAACGGTATAGAGGCATTATAATATCTTTTGTTTTATTTTCCATTCCTTTCCTTATGATACCTAGCATTCTATTTGCTCTCTTGGCTGCCGCTGCACACTGGGCCGAGGGTTTTAACATGTTATCCACAATGACGCCTAAATCTTTTTCCTGGGTGGTGGTTCCTAATGTGGAACCTTGCATCATGTAACCACAGTTTGGGTTGTTCTTCCCTAGGTGCATAACTTTGCACTTGTCCACATTAAATTTCATTTGCCATTTTGATGCCCAGTCTTCCAATTTATCAAGATCCTCTTGCAAGTTTCCACAATCCTCTTGGGTTTTAGCAACTTTAAATAGTTTTGTGTCATCTGAAAATTTGATAACCTCACTCGTTATTCCACTTTCCAGGTCATTTATGAATATGTCAAAAAGCAGCGGACCCAGCACAGATCCCTGGGGTACACCACTATTCACCTTTCTCCATTGGGAAAATTGGCCATTTAGCCCAACCCTCTACTTTCTAACTTTTAACCAGTTCCTGATCCACAGTAGTACACTGCCTCCTATCCCATGACTCCTTAGTTTTGCCATCCAAGTCTGTCATCATCTGCTTTATAATGAAGACCACTAACCATTTTAGTAGCCATCCTCTGTACCGACTCCAGCCTGTTTATATCCTTTTGAAGGTGCGGTCTCCAGAATTGCACACAATACTTCAAATGAGGTTTCACTAAAGACTTATACAGAGGTACTATCACCTCCTTTCTTCTGCTAGCCATTCCTCTCCCTATGCACCCAAACATCCTTCTAGCTTTTGTCATTGCTTTTTCTACCTGTTTAGCGACTTTAAGATCATCAAACACAATCATGCCTAGGTCCCGCTCTTCTTTCATGGACAAAAGTACTTCACCCCCTATACCAGTGATGGCTAACCTTTTTGAGCCCGAGTGCCCAAACTGCCGCACAAAACCAAAGAATTTCCTCAAAGTGCCAGCACGTCAATTAAACCTCAGCTCAGTTACACATGCAGAACATAGACCATCACCAAACAAGGAATCACAATTTAGAAACAGGAAGGCAATAATTAAACTGGGAACCCCAAAAGCCAAACTTGGAATGTACAACACTGTAGAAATAAAACTATAAATTAATTTCCTCTTGTACCAAACAAAGCACAGACGTTAATGATGCACATTTCCCAAAGGTTTCATATTCCAGTTAATAAATTCAAAATAAAGAGATATCTTTCTACCTTTTGTGCATTTTTTTTCAGTTGCAATTGCTCCAGCCACTTTCTTCTGGTTTCTTCATGTTTTCTGCTAACTCTCCATCATCTGCTGTCCATTTGTTCTTTCTTCTCTCTTCTAGTCTTTTTTTCCATTCTCTCTCTCTACATCTGCTTTAACATACTAATCTTTCTCATTTTGCTCTTTCCTCATTCCTATTTCATCCACACAAATTTTACCCCTCCATCCTCAATCCCCACTTACTCTCCCAATAACCGGCCAATTGTAGATTTTTCATTCCTCCCACACAAAATATTTTTCCCCTCTCCATTTTACTCTCCCAGCCCCATCCCATTCTAATCCTCCCCCAACATCAGCTCCCTTCTAGTTCCAGTCTCACCCAGCATCCATTCCTTTCTAGTCCCTGCATCAGCCCATTTCCAGTCCTAGCCCCCCATCAACCCATTTCCAGTCCTAGCTCCCCCATCCATTTTCAGTCTGAGTCCCTTCATCAGCTCATTTCCAATCCTAGCCCCCCATCAGCCCATTTCTAGTCATTTCCTAGCCCCATCATCAGCCCATGTCAAATCATAGCTCCCCTCCACTCAGTACAATTCCAGTCCAAGCCCCCCCCCATGAGCCTACTTCCAGTTCTAGCCCCTCCATGAGTCCATTTCAATTCAAGCCCCCACCACAGCCCATTTCCAATCTTAGCTCCCCCCAACAGCCCATTTCCAGTCCTATCCTAGCTGCTCCATCAGCCCATTTTCAGTCCTAGCTCCCTTCCCTCACAGCCCATTTCCATTCCAAGCTCCCTCCCCATCAGCTATTTGCAGTTCAAGCCTCCCCTTCCACTCAGCCCATTTCCAGTCATAGCAACCCCCCAACCCATTACCAGTCCTAGCCCCCCATCAACCCACTTCCAGTCCTAAACCCCCATCATCCCATTTTCAGTTTAAGCCCCCCCTATAACCCATTACCAGTCCTAACCCCCCATCACCCCATTTCCAGACATCCCCCATCAGCCCAAAGCCCATTACCAGTCTTAACCCCCCCATAGCCCATTATCAGTCCTAACCCCCCCATAGCCCATTACCAGTCCTAACCCCCCATCAGCCCACTTCCAGTCTTAACCCCATCAGCCCATTTCCAGTCAGCCCCCCGCAGCCCATTGCCAGTCCTAACCCCCCCCCCATCAGCCCACAGCCCATTACCAGTCCTAACCACATCAGCCCACCTCAAGTCCTAACCCCTCCCCATCAGTCCATTTCCTGTCCTAGCCCCCCCCCCTTAGCCCATTATCAGTCCTAACCCCCCCCCCCATAGCCCATTAGCAGTTCTAACCCCATCACCTCATTTCCAGACAGCCCCCCATCAGCCCACAGCCCATTACCAGTCTTAACCCCCCCATAGCCCAATACTAGTCCTAACACCCCCAACAGCCCACAGCACATCCAGTCCTAACCCCTCCCCATCAGCCCATTTCCTGTCCTAGCCCCCCCCAATAGCCCATTATCAGTCCTAACCCCCATCACCCCATTTCCAGACAGCCCCCATCAGCCCAAAGCCCATTAGCAGTCTTAACCCCCCCATAGCCCATTACCAGTCCTAACCCCCCATCACCCCATTTCCAGACAGCCCCCATCAGCCCACAGCCCATTAGCAGTCCTACCCCCCTTAGCCCATTAGCAGTCCTACCCCCCCCAGCCCATTAGCAGTCCTACCCGCTACCCCCCCCCAGCCCATTAGCAGTCCTACCCCCCCTAGCCCATTAGCAGTCCTACACCCCCCCCTAGCCCATTAGCAGTCCTAACCCCCCCCCCCCATGGCATATTTAAAAAAAAAAAAAAGCTGGCTTTGGTTGCTGCCGCTGCCGCGGCAGAATGCAATGTCCCGCGGGGCCCCCTCCGCCCGCTAAGGCCCTCTGCAAGGGCTTTCAGATTCGCGAGGGAGAGCTTCTCCCTCGCGTCTCTGTTAAGCCCGCAGGGGCTAATGGGAAATTTCCCATCAGTCCCTCGCGTCTAAAGGGGCTGATGGGAAATTTCCCATTAGCCCCTGCGGGCTTAACAGAGACGCGAGGGAGACGCTCTCCCTCGCGAATCTGAAAGCCCTTGCAGAGGGGCTTAGCGGGCGGAGGGGGCCCCGCGGGACACTGCACTCTGCAGCTGCCGCGTGCGCGGCAGCAGCCAGAGCCAGCTTTTTCTTTTTTGCGGACCTACCCGCGTGCCAGCTGCAAGGCCTTCGCGTGCCACAGCTGGCACGCGTGCCATAGGTTCGCCATCGCTGCCCTATACTATATTGCTCCCTTGGATTCCTGCAGCCCAAATGCATGACCTTGCATTTTTTAACATTAAATCTCAGCTGCCAATTTCTAGACTATTCTTCAAGCTTAGCTAGATCCCTCCTCATGTTAACTACACCTTCCTGGATGTCTACTCTATTGCAGATTTTGGTATCATCCACAAAGATCTTACCTGACAGCCTTTCCGCTATATCACTAAAAAAGATGTTAAAAAGAATTGGACCAAGGACAGATCTCTGGCACACACCACTGGTAACCTCCTTCTCCTCAAAGTGAGCTCCATTTACCTGTACCCTTTGTCGTCTCTCACTCAACCAATTTCTAATCCAAGCAGTAACTTTAGGGTCCATCCCTAGGATGCTCAGTTTGTTTATAAGTCGCCTGTGAGGAACGGTGTCAAAGGCTTTACTGAAATCTAAATACACCACATCTAGGGCTCTCCCTCGGTCCAACTCCCTGGTCACCCAGTCAAAGAAATCAGTCAGATTTGTCTGACAAGACCTGCCTCTGATGAATCCATGCTGCCTCGGATCCTGTAATTCGTTGGACTCCAGAAACGTCACTACTTTCTCTTTCAGCAACGCTTCCAATAATTTACTCACCACCGAAGTTAAAATAACCGGCCTATAGTTTTCAACCACATCCTTACTTCCGCTTTTGTGAAAAGGTAACACATGTGCCTCTCTCCAGTCCTTTGGCACCACTCCCGACTCCAACGAGGCATTGAAAAAGTCAATGCAACCATTTCTTTCGCAGAGTTTGCTGGGCAAAGACACAATTAAGCACATTTTAGAAACTGACTTTAGTACATTGAAACAATTAACTGCAGAGCTGCCAAGTTACCCCATTCCAGGAGTGAGATTTTCTGCCGGTCCTGGGTTTCTGACAATCTCATTCTGATGCATTATGAGACCTGCAGCGCTGATTTCAATGAGTAAAATCAGTGACCACAAATACCAAACTACATTGTGATGCACATTTAAAACCAGAACTGACACAAAATCTCACCCCTGGAACTGGGTAACTTGGCAACTCTGGATATTTGTAGCTCCTGAATTTGCCCATTCAGATAAGTGTTGCGGATCCCATAAAGCACCAGGATGGGGTTGTCAGAAATCCAGGACTGGCTTAAAATCTCCCTCCTGGAACTGGGTAACTTGGCAGCTCTGCAAAACATAATAATCACAGCCCCTGGTTTCCATCGGCAGGATTTGTAAGGTTCAGCAGCAAGTGTTTGCAAACTCTGTGGCAGAATTTTAAAAAAATTGCTGCAATTATGCGGCATATTTCCATAAATATGCATATTCAATTCTATAATTTTTTTAGTGTTAAAAAATGACATTTTCTGGCAATTGTATGCCCAGTAAATTTACTCAGGCTTTGGGGTTTGTTTGTTTTTTGTTGTTTTTCAGAGGAAAGGTATCTTAGGGCCATTGTTTTCTAATGCTTATTGTACGCTAACACACGTTAGCATGCGCTGAGTGCCGCCGCAGCCACAGGAATAAACTGCGCCATGCGCGCACCAAGTATTGGTAAACATCGTCCTTAGAGATTAGTGCTTGGAAGGGGGGAGGAGGATAGTGAATGAGGAAAGGAAGTGGGGATCTCAAGCAGGATGGGCACAGGGATAGGGGAAGGGGGATAGGATTGGGAACATCATAGACAGATGAAGATTACAGAGGGGTGCTGGAGAGAGAGGGAGCATCCTGGAGTGGGGAGGGGAAGTGAGCATCAAGTGAGTGAGAAATGATCTCACACCCCAACTCCACCTTCAGTCCCTCACACCCGATAGCATATTCCCTCCAATCCCCTCATTCAAACCCAAGAACCCCTCTGATCTCTTCACTCTTGTCTTATCTACCATCTCTAGTCCCCTCACTCACACTCACGCACACCGGTATCGTTTCTGATCATGTTATTCACACCCTGAACATCTTCAATGCCCTCACACATTGGGCCTCACACAATTCAGAGCCCCTCCAATCTCCTCATTTCCCCCCCCACCCTACTCAATATCTTCTCATCCCCATCTCATCACCAGGGCTAATGCAATGGTACTAGATGTTGTCGGTGAACCTTCAGCTTTCTACCCCCCCCCACCCCCACAAGATTTGATAATTAAACTCAACAATCATAATCATCCCAACACCACCCCACCCACAACAATCCTTTAAACATGTATAACTGAACATTGTACTTTTAAATACTAAACGTTGCTTTGTATGTATGTATGTGCGCCTGTTCTACCTACACGTAAAAGGATGCGCTGCTGGCTCTTTGAGTCTCTCAGCCTCTCGGCGTCTATTGCTTTGCTTTGATTGCTGCTGCTTTTTGTCACCCTCCAGAAGCTGGTGCCCTAGGTGACTGCCTGATGGTTCTGCTGGTGCTGCCCCTTGTGGATATCCTAATCTCCCCTTCCTGGCCCCTTTACTCCAAGTCAGCTCTAGCCCAGTGCAGAGAGTCCCTCGCACAGTCCTCTCCCCTCCCTCCTCCTGAACATTCTAGCTGACGATGCATTTAAATTATCCTCCTCTCCCCACTCTGATCAGTGGCAGGAGACGAATAGCCCTACACTGGGGTCAGGGCCAGCCCGTCCATTGAGCAAGAATGTTCTTTGCACAGGGCCCCGCGTTTCAGGGGGCCCTGCGCAAAGAACATTCTGCTTTTTTTTAAAATTATATTTAAAAACAAAAAGCTGGCTCTGGCTGCTGCCGCAGGCTCTGCGGCAAAATGGAGTGTCCCGCGGGGCCCCCTCTCCTCGCTGAGCCTCTCTGCAAGGGCTTTCAGATTCGCGAAGGGAGAGTGTCTCCCTCGTGTCTCTGTTAAGCCCGCAGGGGCTAATGGGAAATTTCCCATCTGCCCCTTTAGACGCGAGGGGCTGATGGGAAATTTCCCATTAGCCCCTGCGGGCTTAACAGAGACGCGAGGGAGACACGCTCCCTTCGCGAATCTGAAAGCCCTTGCAGAGAGGCTCAGCGTGGAGTGGGGGCCCCGCGGGACACTCCATTCTGCCGCAGCGGCAGCAGCCAGAGCCAGGTTTTGTTTTTAATTTAAAGTTGCCATAAAGCGCGGGGGGGGGGGGTGGTGTTAAGTCTGGAACTGGAGCTGGGCTGGGGGGGGTGTTGTTAAGTCTGGAACGGGAGCTGGGCTGGGGGGGTGTTAAGACTGGGGCTGGGCTGGGCTGGGGGGTGTTTAGACTGGGGCTGGGCTGGGCTGGGCTGGGCTGGGGGGTGTTTAGACTGGGGCTGGGCTGGGCTGGGCTGGGGGGGTGTTTAGACTGGGGCTGGACTGGGCTGGGCTGGGGGGTGTTTAGACTGGGGCTGGGGGGGTGTTTAGACTGGGGTTGGGCTGCGGGGTGTGTGTTAAGACTGGTAATGGGCTGCGGGGGGGTGTTAAGAATGGGGCTGGGGGTGTTAAGAATGGTGCTGGGCTGGTGGTGAGTGTGAAGACTGGTAAAGGGCTGCGGGGGGGGTTATGACTGGTAATGGGCTGAGGGGGGCTAGGACTGGTAATGGGCTGTGAGCTGTTGGGGGGGTAAGGACTGGTAATGGGCTATGGGGGGGTTAAGACTGGTAATGGGCTTCGGGGGGGGTTAAGACTGGTAATGGGCTGCGGGGGGGGGTTAAGACTGGTAATGGGCTGTGAGCTGTTGGGGGGGTTAGGACTGGTAATGGGCTGCGGGGGGGGTTAAGACTGGTAATGGGCTGTGAACTGTTGGGGGGGTTAGGACTGGTAATGGGCTGCGGGGGGATATGACTGGTAATGGCCTTTGAGATGTTGGGTGTTTATGACTGGTAGTGGGCTATGGGGGGGTTAAGACTGGTAATGGGCTGGGGGGGTTAAGACTGTTAATGGGCTGTGGGGGGGCTAGGACAGATAATGGGCTGGGGGGGCTAGGACTGGTAATGTGCTGTGGGCTGATGGGGGCTGTCTGGACATGGGGTGATGGGGGGTTAAGACTGGTAATGGGCTGGGGGGGGCTAGGACTTGTAATGGGCTGTGAGCTTGAGGGGGTGTTAGTACAGGTAATGAGCTCTGGCGTGGTTAATACAGGAAAAGCCAACAGTGCAGATGGGGGCTGTCTGGAAATGGGGTGATGGGGGGTTAGGACTGGTAATGGGCTGGGGGGGTTAAGACTGGTAATGGGCTGTGGGCTGATGGGGGCTGTCTGGAAATGGGGTGATGGGGGGTTAGGACTGGTAATGGGCTGGGGGGGTTAAGACTGGTAATGGGCTGTGGGCTAATGGGGGCTGTCTGGAAATGGGGTGATGCGGGGTTAGGACTGGTAATGGGCTGGGGGGGGTTAAGACTGGTAATGGGCTGTGGGCTGATGGGGGCTGTCTGGAAATGGGGTGATGGGGGGTTAGGACTGGTAATGCGCTATGTGGGGGTTAAGACTGGTAATGGGCTATGGGGGGTTAAGACTGATAATGGGCTATGGGGGGGGCTAGGACTGGAAATGGGCTGATGGGGAGGGGTTAGGATTGGTAATGGGCTGTGAGCTGTTGGGGGGGTTAAGACTGGTAATGGGCTGGGGGGGCTGACTGGAAATGGGCTGATGGGGTTAAGACTGGAAGTGGGCTGATGGGGGGTTAGGACTGGTAATGGGTTATAGGGGGGGCTTAAACTGAAAATGGGGTGATGGGGGTTAGGACTGGAAGTGGGTTGATGGGGGGCTAGGACTGGTAATGGGTTGGGGGGTTGCTATGACTGGAAATGGGCTTAGTGGAAGGGGAGGCTTGAACTGCAATTAGCTGATGGGGAGGGAGCTTGGAATGGAAATGGGCTGTGAGGGAAGGGAGCTAGGACTGAAAATGGGCTGATGGAGCAGCTAGGATAGGACTGGAAATGGGCTGTTGGGGGGAGCTAAGATTGGAAATGGGCTGTGGTGGGGGCTTGAATTGAAATGGACTCATGGAGGGGCTAGAACTGGAAGTAGGCTCATGGGGGGTCTTGGACTGGAATTGGGCTGAGTGGAGGGGAGCTAGGATTTGACATGGGCTGATGGTGGGGCTAGGAAATGACTAGAAATGGGCTGATGGGGGGCTAGGATTGGAAATGAGCTGATGAAGGGACTCAGACTGGAAATGGATGGGGGAGCTAGGACTGGAAATGGGCTGATGCAGGGACTAGAAGGGAATGGATGCTGGTTGAGACTGGAACTAGAAGGGAGCTGATGTTGGGGGAGGATTAGAATGGGATGGGGCTGGGAGAGTAAAATGGAGAGGGGAAAAATATTGTGTGGGAGGGATGAAAAATCTACAATTGGCCGGTTATTGGGAGAGTAAGTGGGGATTGAGGATGGAGGGGTAAAATTTGTGTGGATGAAATAGGAATGAGGAAAGAGCAAAAGGAGAAAGATTAGTATGTTAAAGCAGATGTAGAGAGAGAGAATGGAAAAAAAAAACTAGAAGAGAGAAGAAAGAACAAATGGACAGCAGACGATGGAGAGTTAGCAGAAAACATGAAGAAACCAGAAGAAAGTGATTGGAGCAATTGCAACTGAAAAAAAATGCACAAAAGGTAGAAAGATATCTCTTTATTTTGAATTTATTAACTGGAATATGAAAGCTCTGGGAAATGTGCATCATTAACGTCTGTGCTTTGTTTGGTACAAGAGGAAATTAATTTATAGTTTTATTTCTACAGTGTTGTTGTACATTCCAAGTTTGGCTTTTGGGGTTCCCAGTTTAATTATTGCCTTCCTGTTTCTAAATTGTGATTCCTTGTTTGATGATGGTCTATGTTCTGCATGTGTAACTGAGCTGAGGTATTCTGTTTATGTAATTCCTATTTGACATTGCCACTTGTTCTCTTTCCCCAGTATTCTCTGAAATGTATTGGTTTAATATTTGCAGTGTTGCCTTTTGATAGGTAGGGTATGGTGCTTTGTGAGTCCTGGTAATGCTGTCAGGATACGGCGGGTTTGCTATGGGTTCTAAATGGGCAGCGTTTGTAGTAGTTCCTAATGTGCCTGGCGGTTGGCACTGGATTATAGTAATGTAGAAATCTTTTAGTCTTTCTTTATCCATACACTCATTAAGAGACATGTTTACTAAAAGTTAGTGTATGGTAACATTATGCAAATATTTATGCAAATAAGGCCACTTATGCAAATGAGGCCCCGCACCGAGTCTCCGCACATGGCCCCGCACCCCCCTTGGGCCGCCCCTGACTGGGGTGCATCCTTCCTCTCTGGCACTTCAGGCCCAAATATTTTGAACTGCACAGTATGAAACAGTTGGGCCCGAGGCGGCAAAGTTGGAGGACACAGCCTGAAGCAGTGTCACTCTTCTCCTCCTCCAGCCAGCTGCTGCCTGCACGACCTGTCTTGGTCCCCAGGCCACTAAAGTGATTCTGCAGGAACTGGGCAACTCCACAGGAAGGGCTGGATTCTGTGGCCGTGGAATGGCATAAGACCAAGGGCTCTGATAATAATTATATTTAAGTATATGCAATTGTGTTTTACCATAGTCTTAAAAGTAATCAAAGACAGAATGAATTACTAAGTCTAAGGAAAGGCTGTAAATGAAAAATGAGAGATCTAACAAAATGGAGTGGAGGACATTGCTAGTGGTTAGAGCAGCGGCTTGAGAAGCAGGGGGAGGCAGGTTCTAAAGCCTGCTTTTCCCACAGACCCTCCTTACCGCCTTGGTCAAATCACTTCATTGCCTCAGGTACAATTTAGATTATAAGACCGCTTGGACGGGGAAATAATTTCTTGTAATTCAGCATGGACTCAATTTAGAATGGCAAATAATTAAATCTCAAATCCAAATCGATTGCATACACAGCCCCTGTATCCAAATTTCTATACAAGTCATCCACTGAAGACACTAATGGGGTCATTCCGACCCGTGAATAGCTATTCGTGCCCCTTCCCACCAGCGACTAACTTCCCCGCCAGTTGTATGGGGAAGTTAGACAAGGGAGGGGAAGGGGTGGATCAAGGGCGGAGTTAGGGTGCCGAGGACGTTATTCCACCTCTGAGGTGGAATAACTTCCCTAGTCGCCAGGGGTCGGTGGGCCCGGGGCCTTAAAGCGGCAGGAGGGAGCAGTGAGCATTCCCCGTAGTCCGACCCTGGCCTTGGGAGGCCGGATCAGGGGTCGGGCTGCGGGGAATGCAGTGCAGGAGCCAGAGGCCGGGGTCAGGGCTTTACAATGGAGCCACGGTGCCATGGCAACCGGATGCCATGGCGCCGCGGTTCCATTGTAAAGTCCAGACTGAGTTAGTCGGGCAAGGCCTGTACACGCAGGCTAGGCTGAATCACAGTCCCGGCCTGCACATACAGGCCTGATCGCGATTCTGATCCCGCAGAGCTAGACATCTCCCGTGGGTTCAGAATTGCGACACCCTCTGTATGTCCGGTTCAGACCAGGTGTACAGAGGGCTTGTACGTCCAGGACAGAATTGGGCCTTTAGGCAGTTGTAGTGCTAAATCCTGTATGAAAGCCTGATTGTTTCTTAGCTAAAATATGATTATCACCTAAATTGTCTATCAATTGCATGGGTATGTCCTTTCCTATTAAAATTTCCTATAATGGGTAAATGAGAAATATTTCTAAAGGCTTTCAGACTATTTCTGATAAGCCCTTCATTAACAAAAGCTATACAATAGCTTCTTTGAACTGATCAGGAAAAACACTTCTTCCACAGAGGAGTTTATTATGTTGTCACTTAGCTGTCTAAATAAGGTGGGGTCATCTTATGAATCTGCTAGGCCTCCGCGGGCAAAGTCTTTACGTGCTGCCTGTCATGGCCATCAGACCAAGTAGCTTCTGACAAAATTTACATGCCCCTTGTAATAATCCTTGCTGGATGAAAATTTAGGGGCATGTTTACTAAAGGTTAACACACATTAACGAGCGTTAATGTGCATTAACAGGCTGATGCAGAAAGCCGGCACTGAAGTCAGGCGCTATTAGCTGTGTACATGTTTTCATCGCATGCCGATAGTGCGAGACTTCAGCGCCAGTATGCAGCAAAGGGCGTGTATGCAAATGAGCTGTGTGCAAAACTTTGACGTAAAGTTGAAAGGAGAGGAGCCAACGCATGCACAAACCACAGACACACTACCACTGGCCGTGTGCACATGGGTGTAAATGTCAAACACTCACGTTATGCGCACAGGACATGCAGGTTCTTTTGGCACTCAGCCCATTATAATCAACAATGTTTCACCCAAAAAACTTTTTTATGAAATCACAAAACAGACCTAACAATAAACGGAGAATGATATAAAGGAAAAAAAGCAAAAGACATTTGTTCTTGAATGCCAAATGTTCAGTTATATGCTGAAAGATACACACAGAAAATTTTCACATCAAAGGTAACTGTCCACTGGTACATACCTTGAAACAGTCTTTCCCTGCATGCGCAAGACGTTTAAGTCACCTCAGACCAGGCATAGAGATATTGGCGCTCTTGCTGGTTATGTAATCCTGTATGCGTTTCTCTGCATTGGGCACAGACCTTATTATCATCTCGATTTAATATGCATAGCTCATTTGCATATGATTTAAATATGCTTGGCGTTTGCTGTGTGCGCATACTTTTACTCCCTCTTTATGCGCGCATCAAGCTCTTTTCTGCATTTGGCATGGCGGAACTTGTGCGTATCAGTTACATTATCTGCACGCAAAGAGCGCGCTTGTCTTTCAGCATCGATCCGTTAACCTTTAGTAAACATGCCCCTTACTGTAGTACTAAGATTTTTACAGGCCCCAAAGAAAAAAAAAGAGGCAATCCCACCACAGGAAAAAGTAAGAAACAATAAGATGTTGGTCCTGCTGTACCAGTAGAATGGGAAATACTTTTTATTCAAAGATAAATCACAATAAAAACTGGCAATTATTGCAAAGACACCAGTCAATATCAAAACATTTTAAAATTCGCCCAACATGTTTTGACTTGCGCCTGTCTCAGGGGTACTTCTCAATACATACAAAAACATATAAAACATAAAATGTATCGAATACAGGATTTGTGGGAGCTGTGGAAGTTCTAGAAAGGGTAAAATACAATGCCAGGGGATTAAAAAAAACACAAAAAGAAAAATGTTAGTTTACAATATATAAAAATTATTAACAATACATAAAAAAGTATTCAGACATAAAATTAAAAGGATATAAAAACATAATTCACAAAAAAAACATACAAAGCAAGTATATTGTCCACCCTTCTGGGAAAGGACAATCTACTATACACAGGTAGTCCTAGGAGCCCTTTTACTAAAACGCGCTAAGCAATTAGCATACATTTTGGCATATGGCAACCACATGTTCGATCTGCAGTAACTGTTAGCATAGGGGCATGACAACTACTGTGCACTAACTGCCACTCACAAATTGGGGTGGGGAATGGGCAGGTTAGGGGTGATGAGTGGGTGTGGTGAGCACACTGCAATTAACAAAAGGGTAAATAGTGCATGCTAATGTTGAAATTAGTGCAGGTGCATTTACCTCCAACTCGATAGGTAGAGTTAAGTGTACCTGTGATAATAGCACCCCTTGTTAGGGTAAGGAGGCCACATATTATCTGCCAGGAACATGCTGTCCATGCCCCCAACTGTTAATGCAGAGGTTTTGCAATTAACACACATTAATTTTTACACTAAACTCACATTAAAAGCAAAACCATAGTGTACTTTAGTAAAATGTTCCCCTAGATTCCAAGCGATTCAACCTATTACAATACCAAAGACAGCATTTTAGAACACTCTGGGGACCATTTTGCATGGATATAAGCTAAAAGAAAATCATCAATTAAAATTTATAACAATAGTAGTAAACTACTACTACACAAATAACCACAAGACTACAAATCACAATAACATAAATTTCAACACAATGTAGCCCTAGCCTTTCAAAGACCTAACAGCAATTAAATAAATGTATCAGTCGTCGGAAACCACTGTTCATTAATTCAAAGCAGTGTGAATATTTAGTGAAACATTTATATATTTTTTATATTCTTAATTGATAACAATCATCCTTAAAAATGTATGACCCATCCTTTGGACGATCTAAAATGTTTTGTAATCATGCAAGTGAGTGCGGAAGGAGGTGGGAATTATGTTCAGCGGCTGTGCCGTTGGGAACAAATATTTATCTTTAAATGGAACACAGTGAGTCCAGCTGGGCTGAATAATCAAATTGAATGTCATTGTTTCTGTTAAGAAGCCCTTAGGTTATTGGTTACATATGCGCATGCTCGGGTGTTTTTTGGAGCCAGTGAAGTCTGGTGAGGTGGTCAGTATAGAGCTAGAAGGTATGTGTGATGTTCGTTTATGCGATAGTGAGTGTATTGGTTTTGAGGTTTGGTGTATTTATATGTTTGTAAATTCCCTGATGAAGCCAGTTATCCGGTGAAACTATTGGCCAATATAGTCAGAGCGTTTACATGAAGGCTCCTTTGGTGACTGAAGCAATGCAGTTCTGACATTGGAGATGGGAATTCAGCGGACTTCCCAGGGGTCAAGACAGGCACTTTTTTACACAGTGTGTTTGTATATGGCAAGCCCATGCCACACCAAAGGCCTTTTATTGTCGGCATGGAGAACGTCAGACAAGTAGACCAGGTGCAGAAGAGCAGAATAGACTTCAATGTCACCTGCATTGCATTGATGCACACTTACATTCCTTTTTACTAAGCTGCGTTATTTGCCAATAAATCCAGCTTAGCAAGATTTTTTTTTTTACCGCAATGCATCATGCAATTTACAGTAAATTTTGCAAATTGCACTGTTCTTTGAAAGTTCATTACATTTCAAGAGGTAGTACTAACTTTCTGCCAGGTGCACTAGCCAATACTCCTGGGGAGCAAAATAAAGGAGTCACCAAAGTAAAGGTAATTGACATCCCCCTAGTACACCCACAAATAAGGAGGTGTTCCCTTATTTGACAGCCTGACCCCTAGCAGTAGGACTATGAGACTATCACTAGGGGCCTAAAGAGCACCATATTGCATAAGAGGATTACTGGGACAAAAGCAAGCAGGGATCACGCCTGCCCCCCCCCCACTAGACCCCAGGGGTGACCCAGTAAGTTCTAGTGAGTGGGAAACTGGGAGGAGCTGGTACTACTCTGATTTTCTAAAAAAAAAAGAAAAAAAAAGAGATCAGGGTAGGGGTACCAGGGATGTTCATTATTTCAGAAAGTGATTGGGAGTGGGGTATTGTGGGGCTATGATTAGTTCTGAAAGAGATGGGAGTTGGGGAATATATATATTTCTAAAAGATAAATTGCTGGAAAAATAAATAAATTTAAATGAAAAGGATGCCACTATGGTTCTTGAAAGAAGTCGTTGAAAAGGTGAGGAAAAAGAGATCACAGAAAGAGGAAGAAAAGCACCAATATTTGGAAAAGCTAAGAGAAACTAAGAAAGTAGTCAAGAAAATAACAATACAAATGGAAGAAAAAATAGCAAATCCAGTAAATGGAGGGAAAAATATTTTTCAACTATATTAGTGCAAAAGTGATATTGTTAGACTCAAAAATGAAGTGGAGGAATATGTAGAAGCTGATGAGGATAAAGCAGAATTGCTCAACAAAAATTTCTGTTCTATGTTTACAGATAAAGAGCCAGGAACAGGACCTCAGGATATACCCATTAACAGGAGCAGAAGTGAGGTGGATCATTAACAATTTTCAGAAGATACTGTTCATGAGGAGCCAGCTAAACTATAAGTAGACAAGACAATGGTGCAAGATGGGATACATCCAAGAGTATATAGTTCTAGTGACTTCCCTCTTTGACCTTTTCAATGATTCTTTATAGTCAGGAGTGGCACCAGAGGACTAGAGAAGGCCGCATATAGTCCCTCCACAAAAAGTGGAAATAAGGATGAGGTGGGAAATACAAGCCAGTTAGTTTGACCTCTGTGGTGAGTAAATTAATGGAAAAGCTGCTAAAATTAAGGATAGTGAGTTTTCTGGAACCTAGTGGATTGCAGTATCCAAACAAGCATGGTTTTACTAGAGGCAGGTCTTGACAGAAAAATCTGATTAATTTTTTTGACTGGGTGACCAGAATTGGACTGAGGGAGAGCGCTAGATGTGGTGTACTTAGATTTCAGTAAAGCTTTTGCCGTTGTTCTACCCAGGCGACTTATAAATAAATTGAGCATCCTAAGGGTGGACCCTTTTTGACCCACTGAGTTAGAAACTGGTTGTGTGGGAGGCAACAAAGGGTACAGATAAATGGTGTTCACTCTGAGTGATGTGCTGCAGGGATCTGTCCTTGGTCTGATTCTTAATAACATTTTGTAAGTGATGTTGCAAAGGGCTATTGGGTAAGCTTTGCCTCTTTGCGGATGATACCAAAGTTTGCAATAGGGTAGACACCCAGGAAGGTGTTTAACATGAGGAGAGATCTAATAAAGCTTGAAGAATGTTTGAGAACTTGGAAGTTGAGATGCAATGCTAGAAAATTCAGTCATGCATCTGGACTACAAAAATGACAAGACTTTGACTTTCATACTTTGGACACATCATGTGAAGAGAGAGATCATTAGAGAAAGACATCATGCTTGGCAAGGAAGAAAGGTCAACGCAAAAGAGGAAGGCCAGCAATGAGATGGATTGATACAATAACAGCAGCTATGGGTGCCAGTCTGTCAACAATGAGCCGCCTGGCTGAAGATCGGACCCAATTTAGGGCAATTTAGAGATCATTAGAGAAAGACATCATGCTTGGCAAGGAAGAAAGGTCAACGCAAAAGAGGAAGGCCAGCAATGAGATGGATTGATACAATAACAGCAGCTATGGGTGCCAGTCTGTCAACAATGAGCCGCCTGGCTGAAGATTGGACCCAATTTAGGGCAACTATCCAGAGAGTCGCCATGAGTCGACACCAACTTGACGGCCTTTCTTCACAGAATGTGGATGAGTGTCCTTTTTTTTCGAAACCTTTTTTTGGAAACCTTTTTTGGAAAAGGACGCTCATCCACATTCTGTGAAGAAAGGCCGTGTGCTGTCATCATTGCAAAGAAGCACTGTGCTGTCTGGAATGTTATTTGGACTGAGCTTTGTCATCGTTTTAAGATAAGTTTGGCTGTTTCTGCTTTCGAGACATGTTATTATTACTAATATTGAATTTGGTTTCTTTATACAACAAGGAACTTGTTTGAATAAAAGGGATTCCATCGTTCGGGGATTTAAGCATAATCTTTTCTCCCTTGGATGTGATCCGACAAAAAGAAGGATAAATATTTATTGGGACTGTGTTTAGGGTCTGTTTTTGTTTGACATTTTTCTGACCCTATTTCGGGATTTTTTTGTGTGTGATTGAAAATACCATGGCTTGAACAAGTCGAATCTTTGTATGGAGAGAGACATCTCTGCTTTTGAGAATCTTATCTAGGTCTTTCATAGCCATTCTGCCAAGAACAATGCGTCGTTTGATTTCTTGACTGCTTGTTGCTTCTTTATTGATAGTTGATCCAAGTAGGTTAAAGTTGTTCACAATTTCAATTTCTTCTCCTTCAACAATGAACCTGTTGATTATGCCAGTTGTCATGATCTTTGTCTTCTTTACATTAAGGTGCAGGCCCATTTTGAGACTATGTTCTTTGATTGTGAGAAGCAAATGTTTCAGATCATCTTCACTTTCAGCCAGTAATGTAGTATCATCAGCATAGCGAAAGTTGTTGATGAGTCTTCCACCAATCTTCACACCTCTGTTGTCTTCATACAATCCTGCTTCTCTGATGATTTGTTCTGCATATAAATTAAACAGGTAGGGGGAAAGTATGCAGCCTTGTCTTACACCTTTGCTTATTTTAAACCATTCTGTTTCTCCTTGTTCCGTTCGAACTGTTACTTCTTGTGCAAGAGTACGATCAGGTGTTCTGGTATACCCATGCTTCTTAATGTGGCCCAGAGTTTCTCATGGTTTACACAGTCAAAAGCCTTGCTATAGTCGATAAAGCACAAATAGATATCCTTTTGGTATTCTTTAGTCTTTTCAAGGATCCATCTCACATCCGCAATGATGTCTCTCGTTCCTCGCCCTCTCCTGAACCCGGCTTGCACTTCAGGTAGTTCTTGTTCCAGGTATGGTTGTAGTCTCTTTTGAATAATCTTCAGTAAAATCTTGCTGGCATGTGGGATCAGAGCGATTGTTCGATAATTTCCACAGTCAGTTGGATCACCTTTCTTTAGTATTGGTATAAACACAGATCTTTTCCAGTCAGTTGGCCATGATGTTATCTTCCATATTTCTTGGCAGAGCCTTGTAAGCATAGTAACAGCTGCATCAGATTGCTGCAATACTTCTATAGGAATGCTATCAATGCCTGGTACTTTGTTCTTTGATAAGGCTTTCAATGCTGCTTCAACTTCTTCTTTCATCACCAATGGTTCCCGATCATAAGGTACAGGTTGAAACGGCTGTTGGTCCACTTCATCTTTATCAATAAAAACTCTGTATATTCCTTCCACCTTTTCTTGATCTTCTCAGCATCATTCAACATAGAACCTTGAGCATCTTGTAACATTCCAATTCGAGGCTGGAACTTTTTCTTTAACTCTCGTAGCTTTAGGAAAGCCGATCTTGTTCTTCCTCTAATAGTTTCTGCTTCTATTTCCTTGCAAGTGTCATTGTAGTACTTTTCCTTGTCCTGTCTTGCTGCACGTTGGAAATCTCTGTTGAGTTCTGTGATTGTCTTTCTCCTCTGGCTTTAGCTTCTCTGCGTTCTGGGCAATTTTCAGAGTTTCTTCCATCATCCATTTTGGCCGCTTTTGCTTTTTCACCTTTTGTAGACTTCTCGCTTTCTTCCAACACAACCTTCTTGATGTCATTCCATAACTCTTCTGGAGCTCTGTCATTTGTATCTAAAGCAGCAAATCGATTTTGCAGGCAGTCTCTAAATTCCTGTGGTATATTCTCAAGGTCATATTTTGCTGCATTCATGAGTGGTTTGCTCTTTTTCAACTTTAGCTTGAGTTTGCATACTAGTAGTTGATGATCTGTACCACAGTCAGCTCCAGGTTTTGTCTTTGTTGATGTTATAGAACTTTTCCATCGTTGACTTCCACAGATGTAGTCAATTTGATTTTTTTACAATCCATTGGGTGAAGTCCATGTGTACAGTCGCCGCTTGTGTTGCTGGAAGAAGGTGTTTGCGATGAATAGATCATTGGTCTTGCAGAATTCTATCAGTCTTTCTCCAGCTTCATTTCTGTTGACAAGTCCATATTTTCCAACTACTTTGCCTTCTTCTTTGTTGCTAACTTTTGCGTTCCAGTCACCCATGACTATTGTCACGGGGTGACGCTAGCAGATCCCATAAAGGTAAATGAAAGTGAGCAAAATGACAGTTTGGCTTCACAAAAGGGAAAGGGTTGCCAAGAGCAACCAGAGAAAACAGATGCACATGGTGTTAGGGAACGCCCAAGCAGACACGGAGCTCAGAGCTCATTAGAAAATGGGGAGCAGCTGCAAGGGGGCGGAGCCCAAGCTAACACTGAGCAGGATATAGTAGGGACTCAATCACTAACAGACAGTTCTAGTTCGGACTTGTCTGAGAGGTTGTCCGAGAGAGTTTCCGAGGAGTTGGAGAGCTTGTCTGAGGAGTTGGAAAGATTGCCCAAGAGCTCAGAGGTGGCGTCTGAGAGCTCAGAAAGGTTGGAAGTCCAGGAGAGCTTGGAGGTTAAGGAGGTCATGGAAGTCTTGGAGGTCTCAGAAAGCTCAGAGAAGGCTGATAGCCGCGGAGGCTTGGAAAGCTTGGAAAGCAGGGAGAAGCCAGAGAGCTCAGGAGGCTCAGTTGAAAGCCCAGAAAGCACAGGTGGGAGAATCAAGGAGAGCACAGTGGAATGCTCAGACCAGAGCTTAAGTGAAAGCTCAGGAAATATCCCAGTTGAAAGCCCAGAAAGCACAGGTGGGAGAATCAAGGAGAGCACAGTGGAATGCTCAGACCAGAGCTTAAGTGAAAGCTCAGCAAATATCCCAGCTGGAAGTCCCGAGAGCAGAGGTAAAAGAATTCAGCAGAGAGCACAAGAGGAAGCTGTGAGGACAGTGCCAAGGGAAAACTCCACAGAGGCAGAGGTGAGTGATTTGCAGAGAGGCTGTGGGAAACAGCAAGGCAAATCCTATCAATACCCTGAGGAGTATTGCAATAAGGCAATAAAGAAGGGCATCCTACAGCTAAGTGCACAGCTGAACAGTTTAACTCTAAAAAACCAGAAAGGAAGAATTCTTACCTTGAGAAACAGTCCCCTAAGATAGATAGACGGTGTGAGAGAAGGAAACCAGAACGGGGTTATCCACATTACAAACAGCAGGAAGCTCCCAGAGGGGAAGTGAGACGTATTCTCCCTAAGAGGTGGGACTTAGAACACCTTGACAACCTAAGCTCATATGAGGAGCTGTGCAAAACTCAGGAGGAGAGAGAGAAGTACAAACAATATAGTAACTTCCCACAAACCCCGAGTATAGAGGAAGGCTTTACATGCTCATATGAGGAGCTATGCAGAATGACAGACGAACAGATGATGAGGAGATATAACTAGATTTCCCTGAAGAGATCCTACAAGATACAGGCTGGGATTTCAGATAGCCTGTATCAAATTGGATTCATTCTGTGTGCTGAAGCAGCAAGAAGTGTTAATTAAAAGAAACAGTTGTGAAGTTTCATGTGAGTTGAAGAAACTGTTTCCATTACTTTTGTTGTTATTTTGAATGCTGAAGAAAGCTTATTTTTGGTGACAGTACTTTCCTTTATTTTGTGTCAGACGTATGGTCTGTTTAACCTTTTGTTCCATACCTTTTGAATCCACCCCGGACGGGGAATAAAACCTATGTTTATCCTTACACTCGACTGCAACTACAATTATTGAGTTAAGGTAAACTACGGGAACCAGGAAGCTTAGCAACTGCCTTCCCGGGGACTTACTGCCAATAATATCATTGCCCATTAAGCTGTCCAAGCACCTCTCAGCCTCTGGACCGGCTTGTGGGTCACACTATCAGGATATCCTGTTTGCATGTTCTGTCAATTTCAGCTTATACTTGTTCATAGAACTCTTCAATTTCATTCTCTCCTGCAGCTGTTGTTGGGGCATATACTTGAATTATAGTTGTGTTGATAGGCAATCCTCATAGATGAATAGAGATTAAGCGTTCGTTGACTGCATTGTATTTCATTACAGTTCTTGCAAGTTTCTTCTTTATTATAAACGCAACACCATTTCTTCTTTGTCTTTCATTTCCAGCATAGTAGACCATGTGATCATCTGATGCAAAGTGCCCGATGCCAGTCCATTTCAGTTCACTGACACCCAACAGATCAAGTTGTACACGTTCCATTTATACAAACCACCATCTGGGCAGCAGCAGAATGAGATAGTGTTGACGGCGGAGGATCACATTTTTGTGACAACGGCAACAACACCAAACCTAAACTGCACGGAAGAAAGGCCCGGCAATCTACTTCTGTATCTTGCCATGAAAACCCAATGGATAGTTACAACAAAACAAATTGTGCTATGGTGCTGGAAGATGAGACACCCAGGTCGGAAGGCACTCAACTAGCTACTGGGGAAGAGCTGAAGACTTTTCAGAGTAAAGCCAGCATTTATGATGTGGTTGGATCAAAGCCCTCGGGAAGTCTGACTGCTGATGTAGCTGCGCATGAAATAAGAGTCAGAAGCTGTAAAGATGTCTTACGCATTGGAACATGGAACGTACGAAGCATGAACCAAGGGAAGTTGGAGGTGGTCAAGAATGAAATGGAACGTATACAACTTGATCTGTTGGGTGTCAGAGAACTGAAATGGACTGGCATCGGGCACTTTGCATCAGATGATCACATGGTTGCCCCTTTTAGTGCCTCCTTTAGTTTGACCCATTGCAATTCCACTTCCCATATCTCCTCCCACCCTGCCATCTCCTCCTTCAGGCACTTGGCCATTTTACTGAAGTCAGTGTTTTTGAAGTCTAGGACTTTGAGCATGCTATGATTAGACTCCACCTTGGCTTTTAACTCAAACCACACCATGTGATGATCATTGCTGCTCACATAGAAACCCACCCGCATATTCAACATGCTATCTCTGTTGGTGAGTACTAAATCCAGCATTGAGCTTTCTCTGGTCATTTCCATCACCATTTATCTATGTAATGCATCTTGAAAGGCATCCACAATTTTTTTAATTCTTTCCAGATTTGCAGAAGTAATACTCCAATCCACATCGGGTAGATTAAAGTTACTCAGTATGATCACTCCCCCCTTCATGGCTATCTTTGCAATATCAATAATTAATTCACTATCCATTTCTTCAGTTTGAGTTGGAGGCCTGTAGGCTACACCAATATGGATGACAGTTGCATCTCCTCTTTCCAATACAGTCTACAGTGCTTCTTCTTTTCCCCATATCCCCTGCATTTCAGCAGCTTTAATATTGCTTTTGGCATATAGGTCTACTCCCCCTCCTTTTCTACCCTCTCTATCTCTTCTAAATAGATTTTAGCCAGCTATGGCTATATCCCATTCATGCGACTCGTTAAACTATGTTTCTGTAATGGCCACTGTCCAAGTCCATTTCCACCATTAGGGCTTCCAGGTCAGGAACTTTGTTGGCTAGGCTTCGAGCATTTGTGCTCAGTGCTTTCCAGCATTTAACTGGCTTGCATGTATTTTGCATTGATTTTGTTCTACACACACCTCTTCCCACTTGTCATTGATGTGTGGTAAGTGTGGCTGTTTCTAATGTTATTCTGCTTTTACCGGGAGTGATGTCCTGAACTTGTCCTTCCCCATCTGTCACCCCCTTTCTCTAGTTTAAATGCCTGTCAACATACTGCCTGAATTTTTCACTTAGGATTCTTTTCCCTGCGACAGAGAGATGTAGTCCATCAGCACAGTATAGCTTCTTGTTGCTCCATCTATTACCCCAGTTGCCTATATATCTAAATCCTTCTTGTTTGCACCAGGTTTAGAGCCATGTATTAAAGTTGATTATGCGATGCAGTCTTTCTGCCCCTTACCAAGAACAGGTAGAACGTCTGAGAATGCTATAGTGTTAGCAGTGGGTTTGCGTTTCTCTCCCAGAATCTGGAAGTCCTTCTGAACTGCAGAGGTACTGTTTTTAGCCAGGTCATTTGTACCCAAGTGGATGATAACATCAATTTTGGAGCGCTCACTTTCTGCACTAACTATGCCAGTAATTTGCTTTGTATTCCTGCTGGCTGAAGAGTAAAAATGTGGTAGATGGATGGTATTCCTGCTGGCTGAAAAGTAAAGAGTGGTAGACGGATGAAATAGTCTCCCAGTGGAGATGGTAGAGGCAGGGACTGTATCTGAATTTAAGAAAGCATGGGCCAAGCACAGAAGATCTCTAAGGGAATAAAAGGGACTGTAAGCTCAGTAGTTGGTATGGAAGGCAGACTGGATAGGCCATATATTCTTTATCTGCAGTCATTTTTCTATGTTGGGACCTAATATGCAAAATGCAATGTGTGCCTTCGAGTCAGTCCTGACTCCTGGTGACCCAGAAGCTCCTGGGTTTTCTTGGCAGTGTCACCGGAAGTAGATTGCCAGGCCTTTCTTCTGAGGCAATGGAGGGTTAAGTGACTTGCCCAAGGCCACAAGGAGTGCTAGTGGGATTTGAACCCTGGTTGCTTGGTTACCAAACCAGTGTTCTAACCACTAGGCTACTCCTCCACTCGGGACCTAATATACTTATATACTTAATATACTGTTTTTAGCCAATAGCGTCAAAGCTGGTTGGTCTAGGGGTATGATTCTCACTTTGGGTGTGAGAGGTTCTGGGTTCAACTCCCAGAGGAGCCCTCTTCTTATTCTTTCACTGGACAGCAGGGTCTCAGGTCAGTACTAGTCAAGCTTTTTCTTATTTTCTTAAAACCATTATTAAAGAGGACCCAAGTAATCCACTGCTTACCCCAATACAAGCAATATGGAACCTGTGTGTCTTTTTGGGAAACTGCTAGGTACTTGTGACCTAGATTGGCCACTGTTAGAAACAGGATACTGGGCTTGATGGATCCTGGTCTGACCCAGTATGGCATTTTTTATGTTCTTATGTAAAGTGGTTTACAAATCATTTAAAAATAATAAACATAGCATTAAATAAACAACAACAACAATATACAATAACACTACAGAATATAGGAATGGGGATAGACCAGTAGACAGCCGGACCCATTCACCTACAGGCCACTAAACGCTTGCTCAAAAAAATGAGCTTTCAGATTTTTTTTTAAGTTTTTAGAAAAGCATCCTGGTGAATAACTCGTATATAAAGGAATCATGTTCCAAAGAGTATAAAGGAATCATGTTCCAAAGAGTTGGGCCCAAGAAATAAAATGCAGTTTGGTGAATAGATTCATGACAAACACAGTTCTTTGATGGCACTACAAATCGATTGGGTACTTGGGAATACAGTGCCCTGGTTGGCACATATGGAATAAGTGTGTCCGATAAATAGAAAGGAGGTCCTGAAGAAAAGGTGTTATGAGTTAAAAGCAATATTTTAAATGTAATTCTATACTCTACTGGAAGCCAATGATGAGCTTTTAGAAGCGGGGTAATGTGATCTAACGATTTAAAATGTGTAATTAATTTAATAGCTACATTCTATATTCTCTGTAGTTATTTAATTGAATAAAGAGGAATACCATTATATAAAGCATTGCCGTAACCAAGTGTATGGATCACTAAAGCTATGGTTTGTGTAATAACAGCTGTTTTATCCAAGAACAGACGAACCGCTCTTATTGTACGAAGAGTGGAAAAACAAGTTTTAACGGTTTCTGAAATGTGAGACTCAAAGGACAACTGAGAATCAAAGTAGCATCCCAATATTCTTAGTGAGGAAACTAGTGATAAACTACATCCCTCTATGATGGGAGTCAGAGATAATGAGATTGGATGGTCCGAAATCCACATGGCTTTACATTTGTCCGGATTCAGTTTCAACAGATTAGATTTAAGTCACTGTAAAATAACTGAAAGACATTCATGTAACAATTGAAGATCTGTATTATATGGGGCAACAAAGGCAATCAGCTGTATGTCATCTGCAAAAAAGTGAGCAGAAATACCTAATAGAATAGCCCACACCTCATTACATTGAATGGCAGTTCTCTAGAGCAGGGACCCAGAATGTTCTTCCTATTTTCCTGCAATAACATCCTGCTAACATATAGACACAACTTTTTAAACATATTTACAGTAATTTATCTATTAGGCAAGTTTTGACAGACATGTATTTTTAGGTGCATTTCACATAAGCAATAGTACCTTTTGAGGAGGCTCCGGCCAGCTCTGGAGAAAGTTGACTGTCTATATACATCTGGTTTTTTTGCACTTGCGCAAACAAAACAAATGTGTATGGCATAAAAATCCCCTCTCGCAGAGCAGCATCATGAAGAGCCAGTGGGAGTCTTATAGATCCTGCCAGCCTGAAGAATGGGGATGAAGGCGGAAAAGACCAGCAGGAGTCCATGGCTCATGCTTTGCGGGAGGGGGTTGTTATGCATCTGTTTGCTTCCACAAGCCTGAAGGCTGAAGCTGAAGAATGGGGCTGCAGCCCAGCTACCTGAGAGGAGAAAAGGGGCGGAGAATGAATAGAAGAGGGCAGGGTTAGAGAAGGAAGGTAGGAAAGCATGAGGGAATGGATGGGCCTAGAGTGGAGGGACAGAGAATGGAGCAGAGCAGTAGGACGGGTCAGGGTTAAAGGAAGGACTGAAACTGGAGAGAGAGTACAAGTGAAAGAGTGAAAGATAGGGAAGGGAGAGTGTATACAGCTGGGTGAAAGTGAAGGAAAGAGTGCAAAAGATGAGGGTATTGAAGGGTAGAGATGAGTACACTCCAACACCTCCCGTGTGCGCACAGCCCCAACACATACCATGACACACACATGGGCACATATCCCCCAGCAACCTCTTTGAATCCTTTGAAACACATGAATCCCCCCACCACCCCCATGCACACACGTATGCACACGTCCGCCAATACCCCCAAAGGCACATATGTACACGTATGTACTCCTCAGCCTCACAATGACACACACACATACACATGCACTGCCCAACACCCCACCGAGACAAACATACACATACACACCCTTGAATTTCCCCCATGACACACGCATGAACTCCCTAATAGCCTCCATGACAGGCACATATCTGCACACACCTCCCAACACCACATAGAACACATGCACATATGCACCCCCCAATATCCCCCATGATGCAGACACATACACATATCCCCACGACACACAGACAGACAAACTCCCTGACACTTCCCATCACACATACACATGCCCCCTTGCATGCCTGCTATTGCAAAGGAAGGAAATGGTTACCATTGTGTCACACTACAAGTGTACACCTTTCAATTTGTGGTGATCTGGTGACTGTCTACCACTTTCCTTTGTGTTTCATTGTGTTTGTGTACATAAATTTTACAGCATGGGCCGGTCCCATTAAAAAAAATAGCCAGCCCAACTTGGGGCCTGCTAACTTAGCATTGCAAAGTTCCTGGCTGCAACAACACAAAAATAAATTTACCACAGCGTTCACTAAGCTGCGATACTGATTAATGAATCCCACAGATGCATTTTCCCATGGGGAGATAATGTTATTTCACTGTGGTTTAGTAAACAGACTTTTTAATCAGACTCTGGTGTCACCACCTTGCTCTTAGCCCAGCAGAAGAAATAAAAAGATGGGTTAGCCAAGCCGGGCAAGGATCCAATCCAGGCGGCCTCGTACCGACCCATATCTTTATTGAACTTTGACATGAAGATACTGGCTAAGGTACTTGTGGACCGCCTGGCGGAGGTATTGGGCGAGGTGATACACGAGTCAGAGGTGGGATTCGTGAAAGGCCACTATACGGTGCGTAATCTGCGTAAGATTATAACATCCCTGGAGTGGGTGCAAGAGCGCCAGTTGCAGTCCCTCTTAGTGAGCTTCGATGCGGAAAAAGCATTCGATAGGGTCAATTGGCAATATCTGCAAAGCTTGCTGCCTCGATATGGATTGGGAGAGTCTTTCTGTGCGATGGTGCAATGTCTCTACATAAACCCGACGGCTAGGGTGCTGTGCAATGGAGCTCTGTCGGATCAATTCTGCCTGCACAGAGGTACCAGACAGGGGTGTCCCTTGTCCCCGTTGCTATTTGTCCTATCCCTGGACCCTTTGATTCGCAGAATAGAACTAGACCGGCAGATTCGAGGGGTTGGTTTTGGTAGATATGGGTTCAAGATCTCGCCATTTGCGGACGATCTGCTGGTGCACTTGCTTTCCCCTAAGGAATCACTCCCCCGATTAATGGCAGAGTTTGAGTCATTTGGTAGTTTTGCGGGTCTTCGTATAAATAAGGATAAATCAGAGGCGCTGGATATTTCGGGGCGGCTCCAGGAGACTTGGGGGGGGAATTTTCCCTTAAAATGGATGGCTAATAAGTTTGTCTACTTGGGAATTGTATTGACAAAAGCACCGCAAGACTTATATAGGGTTAACTTTGAGAAAATTTTGACTAAAGTGCAACTTCAACTGACGGCGTGGAATCCCCTCCCACTGTCTTTATTAGGACGAGTGGCGGCGGTAAAAATGGTAGTCCTACCGCAAATATTATACTGGATGCAGACCTTGCCGGTTTGGTTACTCCGCCGAGATCTCTATAGCTTAGAACGGGAGATACAGAGGTATCTGTGGAAAGGGGCATGACCCCGTATCCCGATGCGCCGCATGATAGGAGCATGGGATAAGGGTGGGCTTGGACTCCCTGATTTTTGGCTTTATGCGCTGGCTTGTCAGGCTCGCCATCTGGGCGACTGGCTGGGGGAAACAGAAACGTATACGCCTAGAGCACTGGAGGAGGAGTGGGCGACCCCTTATTCGCTGCTAGCGGTTCTACACATGGACACTGCCCAATTGCCGAGTCGACTCAGACGGAGTAGTATGTTTACTTCTATGCGACGTGCATGGCGTCAATTGAATGCCTACTGGCAGAGGGATTGGAAGGTATCGAGCTGGCTACCGCTGCAAGGAAATGTGACTTTTACGCCGGGATCCGAGACGAGGGTTTTTCATTTATGGAGCAAGCAGAGGATAAGAAGTGTAGGTCATGTGGTTGATCTTTCTGGTAAATGTAAGCCTTTTCCCTTGTTGTGCGAAGAGTATGAATTGAGCTCTTCCCACTGTTTTGCCTACTTGCAACTTTCCCATTATGTGGATGGGTTACCTAACACGGAACTTAGTGTCGACAGATCGGCACAGATTCTCGAATTTTTTGATATTGGGGGAGATTGACCTCCTTCAATAGCGGGGTTGAAAACTAGGTTGGAGTGTTTTCGGGCGGAGGCAGATTTTAGTGCTGTGGAAAGGGCATGGAGCTTGGAATTAGGCCGGGAGATGTTGCCGGGTTCTGTTAAAAAAGCCTTGGGGAGGATAAGGGACTTGGTAGAGGGTGCCAGGTGGAGAGAAATACAATATAAATCAATTTCCCGAGTGCATTTTTCACCTAGGCGGGCTTTGCGCAGCCATATTACCCAAGATGGGAGTTGCCCTAAGTGTTCCGAGCAGCTAGCTGACTTAACCCATATGTGGTGGAAATGTAAGTACATCCACACCTACTGGATTAAAATCTGTAGATATATAACGGGGCTTATCCAGCAAAGATTTCCTTGGTCTGGGGCGTTAGTAATACTGGATCAGTTGAACCAGACCCTCCCCCAGGGGAGAGGAGAGAGATTGCTGGTGAGGAAAGCCTGTCTGGTGGGTAAAGGTCCCATCCTGCATAGCTGGAGGGAACCAAATCCGCCGATGTTCTTGGAGTGGCGCAATAGTTTCCACCAACTGATGCTAGCGGAGCGCTGGAGAGCTAAGGGCAATGTAAAGTGGTGGTCCTCCTTTATGTTAACGTGGGAACCGTATATTCAGAGTTTGGGATCACATTGTAGAAATGACATACTCAATGTGGGACACTAAGATATTGGAACACCCATACTAGATAGTTGAGTGGGAAGGGGGAGACTAGTTACGCTTAGAGGATGTGTAGGGTAATGGGGCTTAGAGATTGCGATGGGGAGGGGGGAGAGGGTGGAGGGGGGAATACATTTATTTATTTATTTATTTATTTAGTATTTTTATGCTTATAATTTGGAAAACTGTGGGACCGTTTTAGTTTATATTGATATGTCATGAATGTAACTGCAATTTACCTCAGAGCGGAGATAAGAGTAAACTCCGACAGAGGTGTTCTTGAACAGACCGTTGTAGTGTTTTGACTTTGTGGCTATGTACCATTGGTTATTAAATAAAGCCTTTAAAAAAAAAAAAAGATGTGTTAGAACATAGGAGTCGACATTTCAGAATGATTGTGGTACTAAATTCAACATTTCCTATTCCTAGATACAATAAAAGAGCTTGCTCGTTATTGGGATGGCGAAAGTGCCCACTGCACCCACAGAGCTGGCACCTATATGCTAGAACGTGTGGCAGAAATTGTTACAGAAAAGTATGGCAAAGCAGAACACACTGAGCTGGCTACCAGCCAATCAAAGAGATGAACGATAGGAGGAGGAGGAAGTGTAATATCCCCCCTGTTGCCTGCTCTTATTGTACCGTATAAGCTAACTAGAGAGCACAGTCCTTTTCCCACGTGAAGTGAGCTCTGCACTCATTAACTTATGGAATGTCACCTGCCTCCACACATGAAGCATGTCTCCTAGGGTGGTGATTATCTGCAAAAATGATGATAGTCGCTGCCTTCCATAATTACAACTGTTTTTCTCTCTCCTCTAATAAAAGTTCTTGATCTAGTCTACATTGCTACCTAGCCATCTGTTATGGGATGAAAGGGAAGAGGAAGAGAGGAAATGCTGGCCTGACCTACTGATCACATCACAAGATCCGTGTTTCCCCCTTACTTTCCCTCTAGTTTCAGTGTTTTTCAGTCGACTAGCTTGTAAGTACCACCAAGCAGGGACTCTCTATTCTTTTGAGCCAATATTCAAAGCCAGTTATACTTTTACTAACTGACGATGAACATATAACTCGCCTATCTATGCATTTTCAAATATTATGTGGATATTATCAGGCCAGAAATCTCTCTGAATCACCCATAAAAGAAAGGGGCAGAGTAACAGCGGGCTGAATATTACTGCTGGACGAACAATGCCCGCACAGTGACCGCATTACAGCCAGTGGAGGGAACTGCCATGATATCACAGGCACTACCTATTCCTCGTGGATAAAAAGGTGATATCGCAACACACACACACACACCCCACTGGCTTCAGCATGGATGGGACTCCCACACAACTCCGCAGGAACACAATAAATTATATCATAGTTCTAAAAAATGTTTTTAAAAAAAAAGTGCCCAGGAAGTACAGAAAGTAGGCATGGTTTCTATTCAGACACCACCCAGGACATGGGTGAATGAGGTGCGCCCGTTTGTTATTAGCTATGCCACTGGGCAAGTGAATGAGAAATTACCAGCTATAAGAAACTATCATTCCACCATAAACACGGCACTGTGTGAAAGACATGTTGAATGTTAATGGATTGGACAATAAAACGTGCAGAAGAAACTCAACAGATGGTGCTTCCAACATGCACAGACAATATAATGGGTTTAAAGTACAGCTCATCAAGAATGGACTGAACAGGTAGAAGTTTGGTGCTATATTACATTTATACTTTGTCGCAACCCCAGCCCCCGAGCCACGTGCTTAAAGAGTCAGGGTGGACATTATTGTTTTCAACCAAGGGTGAAATTTTTCTTAGCCCAGATGCATGCTGGTACTAGTAGTCCCTTTCTTGAAATAATTAGTTGTGAAAGCCATGTGTAAGGTAAAGGATAAGGTTTATTCCCATAATGCACAAACAAAGGTTCAACGAAGGAAAACAGGATTCTCACCTCATTCAGGATTTTCAAAAAGGTATTTACAGAATTCAAAAGTTAGACGTGCTTCACAGTCTTATTAGCTATGCAGGTGTTAGAACAAACCAGTTCATGGAAACAAAAGCAAGCTTCTTCTTTTAGCTTATCAAAACTGTATTTTAACGTATACCCTGCGAGCTATACTTCTGCCAAGGATTCCAAACTCCCGGCTAGACAAAGTGTACAATCCATGAGACAGTCAGGTAGCAATGAATTGGGTTCAGCAGGGTCTATTTGCATCTCCTCCTGTTCTGACGATATATCTGCTGGCCCTGAGCTTTCCTCATGTAATTCTGGCTTCACTTCAGAGTTTCTCTCTAAAACTCTCCAGCCTTGCTCTACCTGGTCTGGAAAACAGGTAACAGAACTTTTAGTTAGCACTTTTTGTACAGGTTCCCAAACCTCTCTCCAGCTGTGTTTACTGCACCTACGGCTCTCTGGCTTCCATGCCTTTCTAGGGCTTGGCCACAGTTCCTGGTTCAGTGTTGTGTTTCTCAGACTCCTGGGCTGAGTCTTGTGCACACACCTCTGAACTCCTTGTAGCTCACGGTCAGGAAAGGAATTATGCAGGTACCTCTGCTCTCTGAGCTGTGCTTCTCTGGTACTTTCTTTACCAGGCACTTTCCAGGTCCCTCTCCTTTCTCTGTCTTCCTTGAAGACATCTCCCTGGAGCTTTCCACCGTGGAACTGTTTCTCTTGGAACTTGTTCCTTCTCTGTAAGGACTGCCAATCCAACTGCCTCTCCTTCTCTCCTCGGAGCTGTCTCCTTCCTCTCTCGTCTGCGTCGTCTGCTGCTGCTGCCGCTGCCCTTTCTGTCCTGTCTAAGCCATGCTTATAAAGCTGCTTCTCAGTTAGGGTTTCTCTCACCCTGACCAGGTGTGTCTGATTATCCCTTGAGTTAGTTATTGCATCATCCGAGCTTGGGTGTGTCAGCCTACCCTCTGATTCTTCGTGCTTGCTCCCTCTGGCTGCGCTTTGCAGTAACTGCACTTTAGGTCTGTCACTTTCTTTAAAGGGATCAGTGATTTTTCCTATCTCCATAGGTTCACTGGCTTCTGCTTCATCACAACTTATTACTGCAACTCGGGTGTCATCCCAGTCTGTGGTTTCTTTGGATTTTTGAATTCCTGGGCTGTGTTCCTCACGGACTCCTACACAGGGAATATTTGGCATGAGAACTTGACTGGCTCTAGCACGACTATGCCTCTGCTTGGTGACATCAGATGTGTGGGCCACAGATGTGACTCTGAGAAAAATACTTTGTGGCTACAACAATCCTGAAAGTTTTCTACTTCCAGTCCTAGTTACAATTCTGCGCAGCATTGGCTCTGACTTAGGCAATTCTGTTCTGAAATACAATACAAAATCCTGAATCTGCTGCAAACCTTTCACCAATTTGATACAATACATAGACCATGTTTTACCTTTAAATATTCCATTCTGTTACACCACTTTACACCAATCTGCAATCTGGACTGGACAGTCTTCAAGCTTATAGAATGATGGCCAGCAGAATTGGCACACTATCTCTCAGGCAAGGAACTTTAAGGAGATATGGCTAAGTAATTTGTTTTTTGGGCCAACAAAAGATTCAAAGGTAATGCATGTGATAACATAGTGGAAGATT
The DNA here is from genome assembly GCA_033557465.1 of Ichthyophis bannanicus. Classification (NCBI taxonomy): domain Eukaryota; kingdom Metazoa; phylum Chordata; class Amphibia; order Gymnophiona; family Ichthyophiidae; genus Ichthyophis; species Ichthyophis bannanicus. Next base: position 397,727,400 of record CM066035.1, read on the forward strand.
CACTGCTGAAATCTGTACATGGCGCACAAAGAATAACTGTAGAGAGACTTACTGAGATGATCTCACTACTGACACCATCAAAAATTTCAAGGTCAATGTACACAGCACAGTGATAGATCCAGTTCTCCAGAACATAAAGGAATACTTCAAGAGCCATTCTCTGTTGGCAGCACACTTCCCCTACTTAAGCCCCAAGAGCCTTGAAGAGACTCAGGTGGCTATACCCGAGAATTCACGCGAAGATCTGTGATGCTTAGTGAAGACGTATGACAAGTTTGTCAGCCAGCAGGAGTGCAAAGAGGAGCTAAAGGTTTTTGCTTCTAAGCAGGAGAGACTTCAAATCTTATTGCCAGAGGAATATGGCATTTCTTCAAGTGATGACTGAAATGGTCTTGATGATGCCCGGGGTACACTAATATTTTTTCATGGATAGAAGGTGCCTTTGCTTCCAGCCTTTAATTTTGAAAATTCTTAACTCTTCCTCTATAAGGCTGACTCCATTTCTAACCAGGTCATTGTTGCCCAAATAAATTAGGATATGGGTCTCATCATCCCTTCGCTTAGACAATGGATTACATTCTGCCTAGCCGAGGATTCCTATAAGCACAGTATGCAAAAAGGACGTCTACCTCTGCAGTCAGCAGAGCTAGTGATGCCAGTCACAATTCCTACCTCTTCTATAAAAATAGTCCTTTGTTGGGAACAGAAAATTGCAGTTGCCATGTTAGGCCACTTGGATATGTGCAAATAATGGTCAACAAACAAGCTGTAGGCAATCCCTTTTTATTGGACTAACTTAATATATTTTTGACAAGCTTTTGAGAGTTTTCCACTCTTCATTAGGTCTATTAAGGAGCAGTCAAAAATATCAACAATATATTAAGTTTGCCCAATAAAATGTCTTGGCCTACAACTTGTTTGTTCTTTATTGGGAAAAATTGTTGCAAGATATGTTTTTACTGTGTCGACTTTACGTAGATTTATCAGCCCCCTCCCCTTGTGGACACACTGCTTGCTATTTGCAGGTTGGAGTCATGTGCTGCTTTTTATTACCTGAAAGATAGAGGCAATTGTAAAGACAGCCAGCAGCTTAATACCAAGGCCAATATTTCTGTACCTAATCCTTCTGGAATGTAAAGATACTAATAATTTTTTTTGTTTGTTTATGCCTGTCCAGTAATAGTTGAAGGTTCTTCCTCTGGCTTTCTTCTCGCTATGCCCTTTTCTTCCACTATCAACTCCAGACTTCGATCTTTTCACCTTGTTGCTACTTCTCAGCGAGTGTCTGCCCTTTCCATCTGGGTCAGCGCTCCTCTGCCTGCCACTTGGGTTCCGCCCCTTCCCAGAAGTCCCGCGGCCGCGTTCACGCGGCCGCGCTCAGCGAGGTACGGTGCCTCCACACCATAAAAGACAAGCGCCTGCGGCATTGTTTCTACCTGTCCTCCTCTGTTCTTTTGCTCTCTGCTGCCTTACTGTGTGTTATTATTTATTTGAGTTTTGCTGTCTCTCCGTAGTGTCTGCCCTTTCCATCTGGGTCAGCACTCCTCTGCCTGCCACTTGGGTTCCGCCCCCTCCCGGAAGTCCCACGGCCACGTGAACGCGGCCGCGCTCAGCGAGGTACGGTGCCTGCACACCATAAAAGACAAGCGCCTGCGGTGCTTGTCGCCACAGCGCGCGTCGAGGGCGCGCACCTAAGGACCACGCCGTGCTCCTTAGGTGCACTCCTTGGGGCCGCTCCGGGCGCGGAGGTCATGGACGACAGTTTATTTATTTTATTATTTGGCATAAATTTATACACCGCTCCTTCCAGCGATCAGAAGCGGTCATTAGGTGGACAAGACAAGGGAAATATGTACAGCATAAATTTAGGAATACATTCTGATTAAGGTAGGGGGAGGCTAACAACCACAAGATCACAGTTATACATTTGATTATTCAATAAATTACAGAATGAGCAATATTTGATTATTCAATAAATTACAGATTGAGCAACCAGTGAGGTTATAATTGTACATAGAGATCGCAAAAATACACGCAATTAGCAGAGCAATATATACATATAGACTTGCTGTTTTTATTTTTTTTTTTTTTTTTAAATCAACAAAGTGATGTTTGTTTGTTACCACTATGCTGCTCAGCCTACTTTTCGTTTTCCTTCTCTCCCCTTGGTCACTAGGATTACGTTCCCCCTCTACGCCGTTTTATTTATCTTTCACAGTTGCTCCTGGTCTAGTTCCGGTAGGTGCTCCGCCTTCCTGCTCTTTTCCCTTTTTCTCTCCTTGTCACAGCTCCATGGCCCTCATCCCTGTACACTGGGGCAGACGGCCAGGGCGGCCCTGCTATGCACGCTCTCGCTGTCCTGCCAATCTCCATCCCTGTCTCCCTTCTGTCTCCTCTCCTACTAGGTTACTACATTCTCGCGCTCTCTCTCAACCCCCCCTTACTATCGGTCTTCTTAACTGCCGATCCCTGCGTACCAAGTCCCTTCTTGTGCAGGATCTTATCCTTCGGTCTTCCTTTTCTCTCACCCTTCTCACGGAGACATGGCTTAAGGAGGGTGAAGACGCTCTCCTCGCCCGCTGTCTCCCTCCTGGATTTTCTGCAGTCTCTGTCCCCCGTTTTGGGCGGTCCGGTGGTGGCATTGCTGCCTTGCTCCACCCAGACCTCCTGTTTACCCAGCTTTCTTCTCCTTCACTGCCCTATCCTGAATCCCTTTTACTCCGTCTCCATACTTCTCCTCCAACTCACATACTTCTTATTTACTCCCCCCCTGCATTACGCTCTGATCTCTGGGAAGCTCTGTTCTCCACTATCACTGATGTGTCATTGGCCTTTTCTCAACTCTTCATTGCTGGAGACTTCAACCTTCATGTAGATGCTCCCACTTCTGCCAGGGAACACTCTTTTCTCTCTCTTCTTCACGACTTATCCCTCACGCAGCATGTTGTCTTTCCCACTCACCAAGCAGGTCATACCCTTGATCTCTTCCTGACCTCTTCTTCTTCCTCCTTCTCTCTCTCCAATATCAGTTCTATATCGCTTCCCTGGACGAACTATGTCTGTCTCACTGCCACTTGCTCTTTCTTTGAGAACCCCCTTCCTTCCCCTTCCCTCTCTCCGTCCCTGCCAACCCAGCTCCGGCGCACTCTTACCCCTCTCACTCTTCAGCAGTTCCCCACGGCAGCTGATCTTTTGCCCCCTGACTTTTCTCTGCTTTCCCCTACTTCCCAGGCTACCCTCTGGTCTTCCACTCTCTCTACTGCTCTAGATCTGGTGGCCCCTCTGCGCCCCCGCCCTGTCCGATCCCGCCCCTCCCACCCCTGGTATCACAGTGGCCTTCGGCTGCTTCGGGCCCAGCTACGCAGAGCAGAACGGCTCTGGCGTAAGGCCCCTTCTCCTGCTACTCTGGCAGTCTTCAATTCTCACCATTCCTACTATCGCTCAAAAGTTCATTCTGCTAAGCGTTCCTACTTTTCTGATGCTATATCTAAAGCCCCTAACCAAACTCGTCACCTTTATTCTGTCTTTCAGTCCCTTGTCTCTTTGTCTACTCCACATCCTAACGCCTCTGTCCCTTCTCTTCCCTCTGCGTCACAACTCGCTTCTTTTTTTTTTTTTTTATTTTGAAATTTCAATAATTACATCAAGCAATAAATACATACTTGAAAGAAAAAGGGGAAGATGTGCTTAAGCAAAAACAAATAAATACAAATTACAACATTCCACCTTCCAAAGGTAAATATAATAATTCTAAGCACATCTAACACTCTAGCCCACAAAACTGGGGGGAGAAAAAGTAATTAACAAAGGCATGATATCATTAAATAAAATAAGTAACAATTCCCTAGGTAAATCCACCGAGGGACACCAAACACTATAGCGTTCCTAAATAAGTCAATCTAATCAGGTTCCACTGGAGTAGCGACTAAATCCGGAGCAACCCTAGCATCCAAAAAAGCACGCAATTGAGTTGGATCATAAAAAATGAATCTAGACGAAGCAGATTTAAGCAAACATTTACACAGAAACCTTAACAAAAAGGAATATCCCAGTGAAATTACCTCCGGGCGCATGGACATAAAAATTTTCCGTTTCCCCTGGGTCTCATACGAAACATCGGGGAATACCCAAACCTTTTGACCAAGAAAAAGCTTATCAGAATTCCTAAAAAACAACTTTAAGGTCCAAACTTTATCAGGTTCCAGTAAAAACACCACCAAAAGAGTCGCCCTCGTCATTACCTCCTCATCAGATACTTCCAGCACCTGAGAGAGATTGAGAACATCCATACTATCCCTCTGAACCCCCTCCCCAATATCAGCAACACTAGACATTTCACGTTTCTTTAAAGGCAAATAATAAACTTTTGAGGTGGGAGGGAGGGCAGCTTCAGGCATCCCCAAAATCTCCAAACAATACTTTTTAAATAACTCTACGGGGGAAACAATTGTAGACACTGGAAAATTAACAAAACGTAAATTCAAACGCTTAGAAAAATTCTCCAACCTTTCTAGCTTAACATGAATAGCAGCACTATCCTTCATTAAAGAAGAACACTGTGATGAAACATTTGAAAATTGTCCCGTTAATGTTCCAAGTGTTTGGATAGAGTCCTTACTAGTTCGATCCTGCTGCTCCAACCTCGTCCATGACTCCTTGGTAATTTTCTCCACAACAGTCAAGCGAATGGATACAGAGTGCTCCAAGGAAGTTATCGCAGTCCAAATGGAATCTAAAGTTACCACAGCTGGTTTCACCAAGGGGCCGTAGGCTGCGGGACCCGCAAAGCTCCCCACACACTCCCTGGAACAGCAATCCCCGCCCCAAAGGACGTCGAGGAAATCAGGGGTCGAGTCTCAACGACTGATACAGCTGTAGTAGTAGCTTCCTCAACTCCAACACCAACCGACGGCTCCGGTGAACTCGGCAACACCCCCGAAGACAACTGTGAAACAGCAGCCCCAATAGGGCTCTGAAACAGCCGGTGAGCCAAGTCAGCAAGTAGCAAAGAGGGCTCATCCGGAGGAGCGCGTTGCTCGGGGCTCAGACTCGCGTCTGACGTTGATAAAACCGCCTTCTGGTCAGCACCAACTAACTCCCCGGCAGATTGCTGTGAAGCACCGAGAGTCACGAAATTGGTGATAGGCGGCTGGTTAAGGGGAGGCTTCTCCTCGGGGTAAGTAACCTTCCCTTTTCTCTCGCTTCTTTTTTTAGCAACAAAGTTTCATCTTTAAGGACCTCCCTACCCTCTTGCCCTGCTCCTATCGATTTCCCCCCCCCCCCTGTTTCCTCCCCCCACCCATTTCTCGGCTCTCCCATGTTTGGGCTTCTTTTGAGTTAATCACTGCTCCTGAGTTATTACACCTTCTGTCCTCTTCCAAGAAGACTTTCTGCTCTCTTGATCCTATTCCTTCCTCCTGGCTTCTCACTCCTTCTTTAGGATTTCTTCCTTATATTCTTACTATGTTTAATTCTAGTCTCTCCACTGGGGTCTTTCCTAAACCCTGGAAGCACACTCTAATATGTCCCATTCTCAAAAACTCTTCACTCGATCCCTTGGTCCCTGCCAGTTTATTTATTTATTTTATTTAGACAGTTTTGTATCCCGCCTTATCCTTCAATCAAAGCGGTCACAACACAATTGGGGGATACATTTAACATGCGGGGATATGAGACACATACACTAATACTTACAGGGAACATGGGCAATGGAGGGTTAAGTGGCTTGCCCAAGACCACAAGGAGCATCTGTGGGACTAGAAACCCCAGTCCTTCCGGCCCAAGGTTGCTGTCCTCTAGTGGGATTTGAACCCCCGACCTTCCGGCCTGAAGTACCTTGCCCCAACCACTAGGCTACTCCTCCCTCCCACATCGTCCTGTTTCTAATCTTTCTTTTCTTTCTAAATTGTTGGAGAAGTTTGTTTTCGCACAACTTTCCCACCACTTCGATTCCACGAATTTCTTGCACCCTCGCCAATCCGGGTTTCGACAGGGTCACAGTGTGGAGACAATTCTCTTAGCTTTCACAAACGCTTTACATGTAGCACATGAATCTGGTGATATCTCGGTGGCGGTTGCTTTGGATCTCTCAGCTGCTTTCGACTTGGTGGACCATTCTCGTCTTCTTCACGGTCTGCGGGATGCGGGTCTCTGTAGTACAGTTCATCACTGGTTCCACTCTTTTCTCTCTTCTCGCTCCTGTGCAGTCATTTCCTCTCTCCCTTCCTCCTCCCCTTCAGATTCTCACTCTCTTCCCTGTGGGGTTCCCCAGGACTCAGTTCTTGCCCCTCTTCTCTTTAATCTTTTCCTGACCCCTCTTGCCTCCCTGATCCAGCAATTCGGTATCTCCACGTTTTTCTATGCTGACGATATTCTCCTACTCTATCATACTTCTCCCTCTTGTCCAGACCTCTCACCCCTTAACACCTGCCTCACAGCTGTGGCAGACTGGCTGACCCTTAACTGTCTCCACTTGAATCTCACTAAGACTGTGGCTATTTGGTTCTCGCATGGTAGTCCCCCTCCATCACTAGCCCCTTCTTTTTCTGGCACTCCTGTATCCTTGGTTTCCACTTTTCGTTACCTGGGGGTACACTTTGATTCAGACTTTTCCTTTCACTTCCATATCTCTCAGGTTACTAAAACCTCTTTCTTCTTTCTCCATCAGATTCGCTCTGTTCACCCCTTTCTTTCTCCTTCAGCTCTTGTTACCCTAGTACTCTCTTTAGTCATATCCTGTGTAGATTTTGCCAATTCTCTTTTCCCCGGTCTCCCCAAGAATCGTCTATCCCATCTTCAACGCATTCAGAACACTGCCGCACGCCTTGTCACTCACTCCTCCCTTCGCAACCATATAACCCCCATATTATTTCACCTCCACTGGTTGCCGGTCTCCTTCTTTGCTATGTTCAAATTACTGACCTTGGTTCACAAAGCCTTTCACGATAGCACTCCACAATACCTCACGGACCTACTCTTTTTCCACTCCCCTAGACACACTCCCCGCTCATTTCATCTTAATCGTCTTACCCTCCCCTCCCCTTCCCGTGCTCACCTTCAGTCCACCCGCTCTACCGCCTTCTTCTTCGCCGGACCCGCCCTTTGGAATGCCCTTCCCTCTTCCCTCCGTTTAGAACCCCAACACTCCACCTTCAAACGAGACTTGAAAACTCATCTGTTCTCTTTAGCTTTTGATGTTCCCTCTCCTTTTGTATGACTCCTACTTTTCCCTTACCTTTTGTTTGCCCTTAGGTCTTCTTCCTTTTCATGTTCCATCTGTCTACTTTCCCCTTCATTCTTCTGTCCTATAATATATTGTACATTTCTCCTCCTTTTCCATTGGCTGTTAGCCTTCTTTTATTGAATTTTTTTTTAAAATTGTACACCGCCTTGGTTTCTGTAGAAAGGCGGTTTTTATCAAATAATAAACATAAACATAAACATACTTATGCCTGCAACAAACTTCCTGAATCTATACGTCAGTTCTCATCTCTTCCCCTTTTCAAATCCATGCTAAAAGCCTCTTTGAGGCTGCTTTTGGATCCTAATTCCCTTGTTCTCCTTGTGTCTCCTATCCCTATTTGGACCCCTTGTTTCTCGTATATTGTACTGTCTGTCTTGATTAGATTGTAAGCTCTAATGAGCAGGGCCCATCTTCTATATGTTCTTGTACAGAGCTGCGTACATCTTGTAGCACTATATAAATGATTAACCGTAGTAGGGGAGAGGGGGTATATCTTCCAGACTGTCCGGAAAACAGTCACCAGGGTGGTCCTGGTCCAGGGTCAGAGCAGGACCAGTCTTCTCCTTGCTAGGCAGGAAGTTTATGTTTATATAGGTTTTTGATTGATCGCTCTTTGTGTGAGCAACAGAGCAGTGTACAAATATTAAAACAAGATAAAAATAGGAATGAAAAGAATGCCATTAAAAACAGGAAAGAAATATTTTAAAACATTCGTACTTCAAGTGGGGGAAGGGACAGAAGGGGAGAGTGACAAGCAGGGGAAGGCAAAGACAGGAATTAGGAAGAAAGTGAATTGTGAACTATATTGAAGAGGTGGGTTTTCAGAAGTGATTTGAATTTGGGATATGAAAGTTCCAGTCGAAGGGCAGGAGGAAGAAAGTTCCAAGAGGCAGGTGCAAGAAAGTAAAAGGTTGAGGAGCGAGTAGTTTCGAGATGAGCCTGATTTGCTGCAAGGAGGCGGAGGCGGTTAGCAGGGATTCTATGGAGGCTATGGTACGAATAGTGAAGAAGAAGGAGATCAGAGCCTGTATGAAGTGCACGATGAACCAGAGTGAGAAGTTTATATTGCAAACCGTGTTCTCCGGGAAGCCAATGATATCGGATTAAGAGTGGCGAAACATGGTTGTATCTGGTAGCATGAGCGAGAATGCGGACAGCGATGTTTTGTGTGAGTTGTAGTTGGTGTAATTGATATTGGGGAAGACCGAGAAAAACAATGTTAAAGTAGTCTAACCTGGAAATGACGAGGGAGAGGAGAAGCAAAAGAAAGAAAAGGACGGATAGCCCAAATTTGCCATAATAAGAGAAAGGAACGATGAACTAAGGAGGAAAGATGAGCATTGAATGATAGAGAGGAATCTAAAGTAACACCTAGGTAGCAGATTGTGTCAACCAAAGGGATAGCGGTGCCAGAAAAAGAAGGGGCCAGGGCCAGAGAGGAATGACCAAAATAAACCCATATTGCTGCAGACTTATTTGGGTTTAAGTGGAGGAAGTTATCTGAAAACCAGGTGGAGATGGCTGAAAGGCATGTATTTAAACGAGAGCAGACAGGAGATATTGGACTGGTATGGTGAAGAAGTATGTCATCGGCATAATAATGAGCACTGATAGCATACTGTTTAATCAGAAGAGTTAGTGGAGTTAGAAACATGTTAAATAGAAGAGGGGCTAAAACAGAACCTTGTGGGATACCTCAAAGGAGTGATTGAAAGGAGGAAGAGCAAGCACCAACAGAGACAGAGAAGGAAAGTTGAGATAGAAAAGAATGAAACCAACTGAGCACAGTGCCCCAAAGACCAAGATCATAAAGTCAAGAAAGAAGAGTGATGTCATTAACAAGATTGAAAGCTGAGGAAAGGCCAAGAGAAACTGCCACCAGAATGTCACCACAGTCATGTGCTCGGTGTAGGTAATTTAGAAGAAAGAACAGTTTCGGTGCTGCGCCCCAGACAGAAACCAGACTGACGTGGGTGAAGGGCATTGATGGAGTCTAGAAAAACAGAGTGCTGGGAGAAAACTAGTTTTTCCAATAACTTTGACAGAAATGGAAGGGTAACATAGTATAAAACAGCAGATAAAGACCAGCGGTAGTTGGCAAGTACAGAGGGGTCCAAAGAGGGGTTCTTTAGCAGTGGGCGAATGATGGTACACTTCCAACCAGAGGGGAAAGTACCAGAGGAGAGGCTATTAGTGAACATGGATAGAACAGCAAGGGAGGGAGTGGTGAGCCAAGACGACGGAATAGGGTCCAGAGGGCAAGTTGTTTTGTGGGATGTTGTAGTGACCTTAAGAAGTACAGCAGAGGAGATAGTAAAAAAGTAGGACCAGTGGTGGGTCAAGAAAGGGTTTGGGAATGGTTGGTCATCTGAGGAGGGGACCAGGAAAGAGGGGGAACTTGAGGCAGGAAGATCAGGGAAAAGAATAGAAGGATCCAGGAGAGGGGAATCAGGAGGAAGAGGAGGGGGACAATTGGCAAAAGTGGAACAGAGAGCACCAACTTTATTAGAGAAATAGTCAGCCGGAAGGTATAGAGAGAGGGAGGAGGTAGTGGTGGTGGCAGAGTTGATTTCAGAGTATTGTCTTGAAAGTGTAACTAAAACCAAGTAGAGCTGGTGGGAGGAGTTAGTGGAAGAGGAAATGAGATTAGAGTAATAGTTTCTCTTGGCAGAATGGATCATAGAGTAGTACTGAGAGTGAAGATCTTTGAACAGTTGGGGAGTTATTCTGAGGCGCTATTTGTGCCAGCTTTCCCCTCCTGTCTAACTTCCACGCCGGTTATGCAGAGAAGTTAGATGGGGGCGGGGAAGGGGCAGCACGGGGGCAGAGAGTGGGCGGACACCGGCCCTGGACGTACAGGGCCGTTTCTAATGTCGGCCCTGTACGTCCGGGGCCGGTGAAATGCACGGGGAAGTTATTCCACCCCATGGGTGGAATAACTTTCCTGGACATTTCTTTTGTTCAGCTCCTGGGTGTGGATGGGGCTGGGAGGGCAAGAGTTAATTCTCTGCAGCCTGACCCTGGCCTTAGGAGGCTGGATTGGGGGGCAGGCTGCAGGGAATTAACTCTATTTTGCGGCGGCCAGCACCACGGCTTTTAAATGGAGCCACAGCGCCATGGCAACATGACGCCATGGCTCCGCGGCTCAATTTAAAAGCCCTGACTGAGTTAGCCAGGCAGGCATGTACGTGCAGGCTGGGACTGAATCACAGTCCCGGCCTGCACGTACATACCTATTCGCGATTCTGATCCCGCGGGGCTAGATGTGTCCCGCGGGATCAGAATCACGATCTCCTTTGTTCATCCAGCTCAGTCCAGATGTACAAAGGAGATGTACGTGCAGGACAGAATCGGGCCCTTGGAGTGAAACAGGTGAGGGGCTCTTGCCACAAGCACTCCGCCTGGTGGAGATGACAGCATTGAAGGCAGAGGCCATGGTAGAACCAGGAATGGGAGCATCTGGGACGGCGAGAGTGAGGTCAGAGAGGAACAATAGTATTAAGGGCAGAGGAAAGGAACAAGTACCATAGTTGGGCCTATGAGTCCATAGACAATGAGTTGAAAGCTGATGGAAAGATGGAAGAGGCAGAAGGAAATTACTCCAGAGTATGACTAGAGAGGTCACAGTTGAGAGTTGTGAGAGTAGAACTGGAGGACTGGTTAGATGTAGAAGAGTGTGTCACCAAGGGGAAATGGCAGGTGAAAAGAATACAAAAATGGTCAGACCATGGGAGAGGTAGAGAGGCAAAAGAAGAAAGTGTTGGGTGAAGAGGCAGGGAAGCAAGGACAAGATCAAGGGTCTGGCCAGCAACATGAATCGGGAAAGGGACTAATTGCAGGAATGAGAGATCAGTGAAAAGTTGTAAAATGATTTTGTTGCAGGGCCTTGAGGGGAAAGAGAGATGGACATCAAAATCACCAAAGGTCAGCAGATTAGGGAAGAGAAGTGAGGCCTCTGAAAGAGTGTGTAACAAAGCATCCCATAAATCAGGTCGAAGAGATGGGGGAGCATAAGAAAAAGGAGATCAAGGGAGTGCAAGACCAGGAGATCTTGCACAAGCAGAGTCTTTGCCCAGAGAGTCTGACAATTTAGGAGCACAATATGCAGCCGAACAGTTGAGGAGGGTGTATATGAAGAACAGGAAGATTTGATGGGGAAGATGCAGAGATTTTTGATAACATGGGTAGAGCCAGGCTAGGTAGGCTGGTGAACAGTGGGCAGGAGCCAGCCCCAATGGACCGGGATGGACAGCATAAAGGAAAGTGTTTTTATGATACATTTGCATGCCCCATGCTTGTACCTCTGTCTTTTGTAGCCATCTGTACATGCCGCCTTCATTTCAGTTCTCTGTTTTGGATAAGGTTTGCTGTTGTATGCACTATGTAAAAGAAATGCATGCACCGTGTACAGTATGTCTTCCCTCACTATGAAACCACTAGGAAATCATCATTTTTCTGTTTAGCCCCCACACTATGGAACCATCTCCTGCCTTACCTTCGCCTCCATGACTCCTGCAACAGATTTAAGTCAGATTTTATAATGCTACTGTTTGAACGGGCGTTTGAAAACTTACTCTAAGTGGGACGGATGGGCTTCTCCGGTGGCAGGAAGACTCTCACAACCCTGGTTATGATTGTGGATTATGTCTATATACTGAATGTAAAAGGTGTGTGTGCTTCTCTTTCTTTTTCTATTTTCGTCTATCCATCTCCTGTTTTCTATCAGTTATTGTGCTTTCAGCACTCTCGTAATTCTGATAAGAAAACACTTTGCATTTTTTATAACAAAAGGCAGTATAACAAATAAATAAACTGTAAACTGTAAGTGCAGTGTTTAATCTTCTTGATCATCAGATTATACTAACCCACCTTGAGTCTCCAGGGCAGTGGTTCTCAACTCAGACCTCTGGGACCCCCCAGGCCAGTCAGGTTTTCAGGATATCCACAATGAATATGCAAGAGATAGATCTGCATATAATGGAAGCAGTGCATGCAGATCTATCTCGTGCATATTCGTTGTGGATATCCTGAAAATCTGATTGACCTGGGTGTCCCAGAGGACTGGGTTGAGAGCCACGGCTCTAGGGCATCTTAGGCAGCACGTTAAATTGGTTCAGATCCTTTCTTACAGATACTGTAGATCTTATTTCATCTCTTGGCAGGCCTCTTCCGCATTGAAACCCATGTTCTGTGAGGTTCCGTAAGGATCCATCTTATCACTGTTATCACTTTTTGCAAAGCCAGGGGGTTGTTACATTTTCATACACAGATGGCATTCACATTCTATGTTCTGTCAATCCCTTTTCTTCAGATCTCGCTCTTCTGAACCATGGCTTGGATGCAGCTACCGATCAGCTTGAAGCCTATAAACTAAAATTAAACATGGATAAAACTGAAGCTATATGATTTCCATGTACAAAAGTGCTGTATGTAGCGAGGGACTCGACTTCCACCCACCGCCAACATTGAAAAATCGCAGAATTCAAACTGAAAGTCAAATCTGAAGTCAGATACCTAGGAATAACCCTGGAACAAAATCTCAACTTACAATCACACATCAAGAAGACCACCAGAGCTACATACCACAAGATCCTACAAAATCTTTGTCCACTACTTAATCCTAATGACTTTAGGACAGTATGCCTGGCATTAATAACCTCACACTAGACTACTGTAACACAATATATCAAGGATTCCCGAAGCATGCACTTTACCAACTACAGATGCAAAACACCACTGCACGCATGATAAAAGGCACTCCTTGACAACACTATATCACACCAACATTGAAACAATTGCACTTACTCCCCATAATATCCAGAATAAAGTACAAGGTGATACTCAACATCTTCAAGATTCTTCACAACCTCTCAGCAGAAAGTCTGCAAACCTTAATACAAAAGGTCCCAGATAGAAAAAGCTGTTAAATAAGTAAATAAATCCATAAATGTAGAACCAAAATTCCTTCTCTCAAGCCTATGATTCAGAACTCTGTACCAACCATCAAAGATTCTGTTAGAGTTCTAGGTTTCATCCTGGACTCTAATTTGACCTTTGAGACATACATTTCATCACTTGTTCATTCCTCCTTTTTCTCATTAAGGAAAATTAGAGCTGTTCATCTTCAGTGCCTTATCCTGTCTGTTATTCTCAACAAAACTGCTTAGTGTAATTTGTTACTAACCAGAGTCGGGGGGATTTCAAACTGTTCAAAATGCTGCTATTAATCTTTTTTATATGGAACAGCACTGGCTGCCTATAGCACACAGAATACAGTCTAAAAATTATACTTCTAACCCATCGGGCTTTCTTCTTGGACCAACCACAATATTTAGCCAACAACACTACATACATCTACTCGTCCTATCTGATCACCTCTTATTGTTGTGCTTGCCAATTCCTAGAGCCATTCAATGAGATGACATACAGGTCTGTTTTTCCCTGCTTAACTCCACTCTGGTGGAATGACCTTCCTCCACATCTCAGCATTGAGCACAATTACATCACGTTCAAAAGGCTATTCCATACTTACCTGTTCGGGCTTGACTTTGAGCATTATTGCTAAAATAAAGCAATCGGCGACCCCTTGGTAAGTTCTGGCTGGGTCTTGTAGGCAGGCTGGACGGCTCAGCTGTGAATCTCTGGTCTTTCTTCTCTTTCCACCCACCATATGTATCCTAAAGTTGATCATTTTAAAGGATAGTTTTAACTTTGTATCCTTCGCGTCCTCTTTCCTTCTGTTTTTCTTTTTCAGGTATGGTTGCATTTGTACCTTTTTTTTTATTTTTTATTTTCATTTGTATCCTACTCTTTTTAAGTTGTTATGCTTGTAAATCGTCTTGCTGTTATTTTATAAAGGTCATATATCAAGTTAATAATCCAGCATAAACATTTATATATGATCCTGATGTGCTGTTTTTGAACATAATTTTAGGCTGTTTGAAGCCTGCAAATGTAAGCCAGGCATTGCTTGTGTTCTCCTGTTTTTGGAATAAAGCCTTTTGTATTGTGAACCGGAGCTCAGCTGACTGTTGTTTTAAGGTTTCACCACAGGCCCAGAACTCACTTTGCCATTCATACTATCACATGTGATGGCAGTGGTGGGTTGTTTATCAGTTCCCACCAGTGACTAACCAATACATACTATCGCTGTAAGGGGGACTCTAGACTAGCTGCTTTTGCAGTTTTTGTTTGTTTGGGCTAAAGGACTTTGCTCTGTCCAATAAGAGAGGGAACTTAAAAACTTAGTCAGAACAGCACAGACTAGGATATTTTGTTTGTTTCGCCATTTTGAGACAAAAGGGGCGAAACCCTGACCTCCATCCAAACCATGGAGTTGAGGAAGAAAGAACGATTGCTCCAGGGCCTGGTGAAAGGGCAGCAGCAGCTGCAATGTGGACAGAAGCAGCTATAGAGGGCTTTGCAGAACCAGCGGTTGCTGGATTGACAACAGATCTCTGTCAAGCACACAGACAGCGGTATTGGTTGAGCCTCTGGGGCCATAGTAGGAAGGTTGCCAACTGACCGGTTTTAGGCCGGCCCAGCTAGTTTTACAAGCTACAAGCTGGCGGCCAGCAGGACGGTAAAAAGCCACATACACACCTTTGCGACTCTGCACTTGCAAGGCTGGTCTGGTCCCTCTCTCCTCTGATGTATGCTCATGGGATATAAGGCAGAGGCTGGATCCAGAGTACGCATAGAGGGCAGAAGCTGGACACAAGGTGGAGGTCAGATGCTGGATATGGTGTGAGAAGGAGAGCTTATGCTAGACATGAGGTAGGGAGAGAGAGGGAGGATGCTGGACATGGGGAGAAGCTGGACATGGGGGATAGGGACAAAGGGGGTGCTGGGCATGAGGGGGATGGGGCAGAAGGGGTATGCTGGACATGGGGGGGTAGAGATACACATGAGGAGATACTGGCCATGCAGGACTAGGGACAGAGGAGGGATGCTGACATGGGGGGAGAAAGAAGGGACAAAGAGGGGAGATGCTGGATATGGAGTATAGGGACACAAAGAGAAGATGGTGACGTGGAGGAAGGAAAGAAGGATGGGGAGAGGGATTGATACTGGCCATGGGAAAGAGGAGGGAGAGTTAATGAAAGACTAGGAAATAAGAGACAAGGAAGCAGGGAGAGCTGGGAAAGGGAGGGTTGGGGGGAGGGAAAGAGATGGAAAGCTATAGCTAGATGCAGTACTCGTAAAAAGAATGAAATTGAGGAGTGGTTGGTAAGAAGGAGTGAAATCTGTATAGAGAAGCAGAAAAATAAATGGAAGGAAACTGAAAAGAAGAGATCAGTGTTAAAAGCTGACATATGAGGAAAAGTGAAGACAGGAGGAGAGAGAAGAAATGGCAAATGGAGAGGCGACCATGAAAAGAGAGCTAAGAGGAAAATAAAAACCAGAGACTGGGACAAACACCATTGGGAAAATAAATGACCCAACAACAAAAGTAGAAAAAATAATTTTATTTTCTATTTTGTAACTGGAGAATGTCGATTTTCGGAAAGTACATCTGCCAAGAATCAGGATCGATGTTTGACATGGCTGGGGCCTAGCCTAAGGCAAAAATCTAAGAAGAGTCCCTAAAGCCCGCTAGCAAGCTGTATCTTTTTCAGTCTTGCACACACATCTGAGGCCCTCTCTAGTCTGGAGGCCCAAGACAATTGCTCTTGTTGCTTCCCTTCTAAAGCTATTCCTGACATTTGCTGTCTTTTGTTTTGTACAATTCAGGGGGAAATGCATTTCTTTCTATTTCTCTGGTGCTGCACTGCATGCAGAGTCTGGCTTTCTGAGATTTTAGTTTAATTTTTGTCTACATATTTCTATTTTCACTTTGTGGTCACTTATTGGTGAAGACCTATATGTAACGTGCATGTGTGTGTGAGACCAAGGCTGGGTATTCTGTTAGCAAGGAAATTCTTTTTAAGAATGTGTACTAATCTGACTGATTCACTGTACCAACAAACAATTTTTATTTTTATATTTATATATATATATATATATATATATATTTCTTACTTATAATTTATTCAAGCTCTACTCTTTTTAGTCATGACAGGCCCAATTGTCGAAGGTGTTTGCCCTAGTTACCCATAGAAATGCCTTATCTGGGATTTTCGAAAGGCACCTACACAGGTAATGCCCTTTGAAAATCCCGGATATGTCCCTAAAGTGCCCAGATGCAATGCGGTTAGCACTGGGACGTGTTAGGGGCATTTCCGGGGTGGAGCAAGAGCAGAAAAAAGGGCTAAATGGGTAGCACCCATTGATGCTACCCACTTATCCCTCTGCGCCTTAAAGATAGGCACCTTCTTCACCTATCTTTCAGGCCCGGGGCTAAGCGGGTAGCATCGAAAATCGGTGCTACCCAGCTAGCTCCTGCGGCTTCCAGGTTGTGCGGCGAGACCCGGATTTTCAATGCTGAGAGCGCATAAGACCCCGGCATTGAAAATCCAGGTTAGACTGATGGCAGGCAGGTGGGCTATGTGCCGACACAGCACATAGCATCACCCAGATGAAAATTGGGCCCGATATTTCCATTTTTATGTATCAAATGTTTTATGTTTAGTTCAATACTTTTAGTAAGACTGTGCTTTATTGATCTTTAATGTATTCATATTTATGTATCATGCATTATGATAGGTGATTATTTATTGATTTATGTCTTTTTGTTTGTTTGAGGCTTTACATTCTGCTGAATAAGACAAGGTTTCTGAAACACAGCCATATTGGAAAATTAATAAAAGCTGTCTTATTTCATCTCGCTCCTGTCTGCTCCTGTGATTTATCTGCGAGTGTGTGTGCTCTTTTGTGGACCTCTGAATGAAAGAGCCCTATGTATGAATACTGGGACCTTTTCTCTTTCAAAAAGTTGGCAATCCTAGGCCATAGTCCCACCAACATCAACAACTAGAGAGCTTGGGGGTAGGGCTAGAGATTGGTTTGTTTGGCCCCTCCAACTAACACCATGTTCCACTGGCCCTGCTCACACAAATCCAGCACTTCCAATGACCACAGCCCGGGTTGTCTTTCCTGTTCCCATTATAGCCAAACTGGCCTCTGGGGAGGAGCCATATTATTTTTCGGCTAGAGGAGACATGGACCACCTATTTGGGGAACCTGCCAACAGACAGTATTTAAGTTGTTTTCCAGGCAGCAAACCCAGATGGGAAAGCCTCATGTGGAAGTTAAATCTGCCCTTTTTGAATGAGCAGGGCATACCCTAGAAATCTGCAGGCAGTGCTTTCACTGAAAAGTCCTCCAGTCGCAGAGGATGAAGGGTGGAAATAGCTACAGCCAGAAGAAAAGATAGACGTTGAAGTGGCCAAATTAGTTTTATTGGAGCAGTTTCTAAACAGCTTCATTCAATCTAGGTGACAGTGGATATGCCAACACTCAAATCTCACCTTAGAGAAAGCTTTGGAAGTGGCAGATGCCTTCCTTCAAGCCTAAAGGGTACCAAGTTCAGAGAAAGGTAATAAAGATGAACATCTGCCTTAATAAAGAAAGGCTAAATGGGTTAGGACTCTTCAGCTTAAAGAAGGAATATGCTAGAAGCTTATAAAATCAGGGGGTGTATACAGCGCTGTACAGAGACGTGTAAGAGACAGTCCTTGCTCCTAAGAGCATACAGTCTGCCCAGAATGGCAATGGTGGGAGAAAGGATGTCGGACTCAGTGGACCTTGGTCTTACTCTGCATTGCTTTTCTTGTTTCTTTGGGGCAATGCAAATATTATGAAGAGCACTAGAAGTACATTAAAGAATCTAACATCCTACCCATCATACTCTGACTTATGAGAGAGGCTCTTGCTATCATGGTATGGACACAACAAACCTATTTAGAAACGTCCCCAAAAGATTATGGAAAGAGAAAACAAAAGAACTGAGAATAAAATGGACTTATGCCAGGAGACTACAGTGAATGCCAGGCTCTCATCAAAGATAAGAATTATGCTCAGAGTTGGCAATGTACATTGTCAGCAAAGAATGCATTTATTCACATCCCTGATGTCCTTACTTGCTGCTCTTAGATGTATTAAGTAATCTTTTCTTCTAGATCAGTTGTGTTAGATAATACAAGAAAGGCCTTTTAAGGGTGACCCTGCCAGACCCCAGGGTAATGGTCATCATCAATCCACATGCAATTTAAGTGCCACTTCTCAAATGCATGAAATACGCATTAGTGAACCTCTCTATCCAGATGATGCAACACTAAATGCTTGCTCATTTAGTAACATCCAGGATTTAATCTTTTACTTTGTGACAACCCCATAACAATTTGGTTTAAAGATTAAAGATAAATACTAGTAAAACGGAACATCTCTGCCAACAACAGGCAAAACGTATGCCTTGGCATATTATTTAGTTTTCTGGTAGTCCAATGATTTGGTCACCCAAAGACAGGATGCTGTTGGTACAGTGCAGTGGCTTGGCCAGGCAAAGACAAAAATAAGCCATTGGGCTTTAGTATATAGAGATAGTTCAGATTTCCCTCCCTTTTTGGTGAGGATTCCTCCTACCATTACCTCAGTAGGGCAGGAGCCGAGTTGCCCCCACCCACTGCATTTTAGAAAATGTTACTTCCTATACTTGGTAGAACCACTAGAAGCCTCTACACTTGAATTGGACCCAAAGCTTTTAATAAGGGGGTATATCAGTTTGCTAGTTGCTCCAGGGATAAATAAACAGAATTCTTTTTTAGATATTTCTAGTGCTTGTGTTTTCTGATCTAAACTGAAAAACAAGAGGATGAAGAATGGAGAACTAGTTTCAACACAGAAAACACCAACAGCTTCATTAGTTATTGATAATGCATACTATGTTATTCTCAGGAAACCCTTAAAAGAATAACCAAACAAATTTCCAAAGAACAAGACTTTCAGGTAAATAATGATAATCACAGTGACCATACAGTCTTAAACCTACGCCCTTGCAGAAGACCCTTTATTATATGAGCTTCCGGCTACCAAAGCTTAAAATTGGCTATCATTTGGTCACACTATCAAGCTAGAAAAGTCCATCGAGTTCATACTTCCTCTTTGGCCCATCTGGATCAGCACAAGCACAAGTAAGCAGGATATTGTACAGTACTGGTTTTACACAAGTATTCAGCTTATCAGTATCAAAGACGACACAGAACAGTCTTTCTTGTTTTCTTGACCAGGACCCGAGAGCAAGCTATTCCAGTCTGGGTTTTCCAGCTGACTAACTCTGGCTCTAGTGCCCAATGTAAGAAGAGGGGGAAGGGGAGAGAGAGACAGCCCCCTCCCCCACTCTCCTAACAGGTTCAACAACTTCTCACTTGTTGTTGTTGTTACAGAAACCAATTTTACCAAGAAGCATTTCCTTGTAGCAACTTTTTGTTTACAACAGATTAGTCCTTCCCTGGCAAATCTTTTTTGTCCTCTTTTCCCTAGCTACAGTAGCTATCCGACTCTAGCTCTCTTACAGGGTACCCACTCTCCACATTAGAATAACAGAGTAAAACTTATGCACCAGCTTACCTTTGGCCATTTCCAATCACCAGGTTCCCCAAACCTAAGAATATCTCTTCCCCAAGTAGTTCCTGACCCTTTCCTGGGTTCTCAGCAATTCCCTCCTAGACACCATGTTGGGACTTCCTGTAGCAGACCAATAGAGATTTGGGAGGCTTCTAACGTGGAGGCTTCCCCTTGACCTATGCTACACAATAGGTCTTCTGCCCCATGAGGACAGGTTACATTGCTTTTCTTATGTTGAGTGCCTCCCACTTATATCTTTTATGTCACTAATGCAGGCTACATACTCTGCTATTCAGGGTGTCTCGTATACTTCTCCTTAAGGTGGTTCTGGGAGGCTGAGGGCTTAAGGGGGACCTGGCTTCCCTTAGCCCTGCCTCTGTCACTACCAGTTGCCAAGTCACCAGCGCCTAGTCACATGCTTGAGCTCCCCCTAGCATCCAGCAGGTCAAATTACCCTGGTGTGTGTGGGTTTATATAGATTTTTTCCATATATATATCAATCTAAGAACTCACAGATATTTGTTATTAGCATGTTAAATCAAAGAAATGAAAAGAATATGAAGATGTTTCTTTCTTTATTTTTATTTAATTGACGTAAATGATTGTGAAGTTTATGAATTGGCTCTTTGGTATTAAGATGGGCTTCCATGAGCAGTCACGAACATGAAATTAATATGAGACGTTCAGAGCGCCCTGTTATTTTCAGCCTCTGTCCCTTTCCTGTTGCTATGGCACCATGCACCTTTGAAATTCCTATTTAGGTCATAAAATAATTACCTTCTTGTTTGTTACTAGCAAAAACAATCTGAGCCATAGATCTGCAACATTTCAGGATTCTTCCATCCCTTAGCTGATGATCTTAATTGGCTCGGTTCACCCCATCCTCTTGTTTGTCATCTTAGAACAAAGGAGCACAGTAACAGAAGTGTCAGAAACAAATTCTGTTTATTTGCCAAGAGTGACTGGCAAACTGATGTCCCTTTTCATTTTAATTCATGAAAGCTCTGGCTTACTACATAAAGACACGGTAAGCGGATTGCCAAGTCTAAGAAAACAAGTCGGTCTTATAAAAAAGAAATGGATAACTTCAGAAGTAAAGGATCAATGTTTTTCTCTTAATATATTTTGAATTGGTTTGTAATTACTTATGCTATAAAGAAATTGGACAGGCACCTACTCAAAGTAAACTAGGAAATAAAAGAGAGCAATGGGAGTATTCTAAAAAGGAAAAATCTAAAATATGTACAGTAAAAAATATGGAAAGGTAATAAAGTATCTGATCATAAAAATGCATACGCATGTGTATGATTATTTTTTAAATACATCACATAAAACATATATAATAAAAGAGAAACTGTAAACATAAAATAACTCTTCATGGCCATCTTCATTGTTTTGTCTGCATAATTTCACACATACAGTAATTATCCATAAAACCTAACTGCACATATAAATTAAACAGAATGTACCCCAAAGAAATCAAACAATTATCTTCAAATGACTATGCAATTTGTCAGCACCAGCGACTATCATTTATCTATACTTTTTACTGTAGGCTACTGAGTTACAAGACATTTGTCAAGTGAAGATCATAGTCCTTATGGAAACCTAAGGGAAGGCAGAGGATAAATCAGCAAGGCATTTACAACAGTAAAGTAAATAGACGAGACCTACGTGGACGTAGTACTGAAATCTCACCTTCCGTCTGGAAACCTCCCTGTTGCCATGGAGGAAAGAGGTCATGTGACAGAAGAGCATCACCCTGGTGTGACAGGAAATGATCCTGTAGATAGGACCTCCAGGTGATGTAAAACCCTCTTGCACCGAGGTGGTTTCTCAAGGGCCATATGCCCATAAAGGGAGAGTTAGGACAGCTGTTATAGTTGGTGATTCAATCCTTAGGCATGTAGATAGCTGGGTGGCTGATGGACGTGAGGATTGCCTGGTAACATGCTTGCCTGGTGCGAAGGTAGCAGGCCTCACGCGCCACCTAGACAAGGGGTTAGTGCTGGGGAGGAGTCTGCTGTCTTGGTTAATGTTCATACCAATGACATAGGAAAGTGTGGTAGGGAGGTTCTGGAGGCAAAATTTAGGATTTTAGGTAGGAAGCTGAAATCCAGAACGTCCAGGGTAGCATTCTCTGAAATGTTTTGGATTTGTTAGCAACTGGGCAACATTCTGGGTAAAGGAGGGGCTTTTCTGAAGTGATGGGCTCCATCTTGACCAGGATGGAACCAGGTTCTTAGCATTAAACCTTTAAAAAGGAGATAAAGCAGCTTTTAAACTAGATAATAGGGGAAAGCTGCACAAGAGAGCATGGCTTAGAATGATGTATCCATGAAGGATAGTAGCAAAAGATTGAAGTTAGGGCATATCGGCAGAGAGGTTCCAATAAAGGCAAAATCAACTCAAAGGCCCTTGAGTATGGATCAGACAGAGCTTAAGGATTCCAAATTACCCCTGCCTACTGATAACCAGATTAATATGAATAAAATACAACCTCTTTTGGGGTACATATGACCTAGATTGGCCACTGTTGGAAACAGGATATTGGGCTTGATGGACCTTGGTCTGACCCAGTATGGCATATCTTATGTTCTTATGTTCTCTAAAATGCTTGTATGCAAATGCTAGAAGTCTAAAAAATAAGATGGGAGTATTAGATTATATAACACTAAATGAGAGGTTAGATATGATTGGTATACCAGAGACCTGGTGGAAGGAGGATAACCAGTGGGACACTGTGATACCTGAGTACAAATTATATCGCAATGATTAGAGTAGATCAAATTGGTGTAGGGGTTGCACTCTATGTTAGAGAGGGCATTGAATCACACAGAATTAAAGTGTTGCAGGAAACAAAATACATGGGAGAATCTCTATGGATTGAAATTCCATGTAAAAGGGGAAGGAGATGGCAATAAAGGTACACTACCGACCGCCTGGTCAGAATGAACAAATGGATGATGAAATGCTCATAGAAATCAGGGATGCTAACAAAAGTTACAATACAGTAATAATAATGGGTGATTTCTATAACTCTGGTATCGACTGTGTCAGTGTCATGGCAGGACATGCTAGGGAGATAGTTTCTAGATGAAATAAATGACTGCTTCTTGGAGCAGCTGTTTCATGAACTAACAAGAAGGAAAACATTTTGGACCAAGTCCTTAATGATACTGGTGCAAGAGATAAGGGTGTTGGAGCCACTTGGCAATAGTGATCATAGCATGTTCGCATTTGATTTCATAAATGGAGGAAGGACGGCAAGGAAATCCACAGTACTGCCTTTTAACTTTCAAAAGGAAGCTATGATAAAATGAGGAAAATAGTTACAAAAAACTAAAAGGAGCAGCTGCAAAGGTTAAAGATTTACATCAAGCATAGGCATTGTACAAATACTATCTTGGAACCCCACTTTAAGAAAGCTGGAAGGAAGTCCAAAAAACTGCCAGCATGGTTTAAAGGTGAGGTCAGAAAAGCTGTTGTAGCCAAAAAAAGCATCTTTCAGGAAATGGAAAAGGAGCCAAATGACGAAAACTAGAAACAACATAATCACTGGCAAGTTAGATGCAAGGCATTGATAAGGCAAGCAGAGAGAGCATTTGAGAAAAAGCTTGCTGTGGAATCAAAAATGCATAATAAAAACTTTTTCAAGTACAGTCCTAGCAAAAAACCTGTAAGAGAGTCAGTTGGACCATTAGAGGAGTAAAACGGGCACTAAGAGGGGACAAGGCCATAGCAGAGAGAATGAATGAATTCTTTGTTTTGGTCTTTACTGAAGAACATATAGGAAAGTTACCCATGTCTGAAATGGTATTTAACAGTGATGCATCGGAAAAATAGAAAGAAATATTAATAAACCAGGAAGACATATTACAACTATTTGATAAACTAAACAGTAGCAAATCACCTGGACCGGATGATATATATCCAAGGGTGTTGAAAGAACTGAAATATCAGATTGCAATCCTACTATTAGTAGTCTGTGAACTATCATTAAAATCATCTGTAGTACCTGAAGACTGGCAAATAGCCAATGTAACACCAATTTTTAAAAAAAGTGTTCCAGGGCAATGCGTGAAACTACAGGCCGGTGAGCCTGACATTAGTCCCAGGCAAAATGGTAGAAACCATTATAAAGAACAAAATTACTGAATAAGTAGATAGTCATGGTTTAATGGGAGAAAGTCAACATGGTTTTAGTCAAGGAAGATCTTGTCTTACTAATCTGTTATATTTTTTGAAGGTGTGTATAAACAGGTAGACAAAGGTGAGTCGGTCAATACAGTATATCTGGATTTTCAGAAAGCCTTTGACAAGATTTTTTATTTATTTATTTATTATAGTTTCTTATATACCGCGCTATTCGGTATCAGCGCGGTTTACATCACAACACAACGACCATAACAACAAGCTGTCTGGTTTTACATCGAACAGGAGTACAAACGGACAACAGGGTTAACTATATACATAAGCTAAGAGCTACATAAGATCCCTCATGAGAGACTCTAGGCAAAGTTAAAAAGTCATGAGATAGGAGGCAGTATACCAGTGTGGATCAGGAACTGGTTAAAAGATAGAAAGCAGAGGGTAGGACTGAATGACCAATTTTCCCAATGGAGAAAGGTGAATAGGGGAGTTCCCCAGCGATTTGTGCTGGGTTCCCTGCTTTTTAACACATTCCTAAATTACCTGGAAATGGGAACAAGTGAGGTAGTCAAATTTGCAGATGACACAAAATTATTCAAAGTTGTTAAAACCCAAGAGGATTGTGAAAAATTACAAGAGGACCTTGATAAACTGGAAGACTGGACGTTCAAATGGCAGATGAAATTTAATGTGGACAAGTGCAAAGTTATGCACCTAGGAAAGAACAACCCAAACTGTGGTTACACGATGCAAGATTCCACATTAGGAACCACCACCCAGGAAAAAGATTTAGGCGTCATCGTGGATAACATGTTGAAACCCTCCCCCCAGTGTGCAGTGGCAGCCAAGAAGGCTAATAAAATGCTAGGAATCATAAGGAAAGGAATGGAGAATTAAGTAAAGGATATTATAATGCCTCTATATCATTCCATAGTGCAACTGCACCTTGAATATTGTGTGCAAGTCTGGTCACCATATCTTAAAAAGGATGTAGCATAATTAGAAAAGGTACAGAGAAGAGCCACCAAAATGTTAAGGGGATGGAAGGATATCCCTATGAGGAGAGGCTTAGAAGGTTAGATCAATTCATCCTGGAAAAGAGATGGCTGAGGGGAGATATCATAGTGGTCTATAAATTAATGAATGGAGTGGAGTGGGTAAACGTAGATCGATTCTTTACGCCATCAAAAAGTAGAAAGACTAGGGGACATGCCATGAAGCTACAGTGTAACCCATTTAAGACTAATAAGAGAAAATATTTTTTCGCTCGAGTAATCAAGCTCTGGAATTTGTTACCAGAGGATGTAGTAAAAACTGTTAGTGTGGTTGGGTTTAAAAAAGGTTTGGACGAGTTCCTGGAGGAAAGGTCTATAAACTATTATTAAAGAGGACCCAGGTAA
This sequence comes from Ichthyophis bannanicus, assembly GCA_033557465.1. Taxonomy (NCBI): domain Eukaryota; kingdom Metazoa; phylum Chordata; class Amphibia; order Gymnophiona; family Ichthyophiidae; genus Ichthyophis; species Ichthyophis bannanicus. The sequence continues at coordinate 397,752,699 of CM066035.1, forward strand.
TTCACTGCTTGCCCCAATACAACCATTATGGAACCTGTGTGTCTTTTTGTGAAACTGCTAGGTACTTGTGACCTGGATTGGCCACTGTCGGAAACAGGATACTGGGCTTGATGGATCTTGGTCAGACCCAATATGGCATTTATAGGTTCTAATGTTCTTAACAGTAGTAAAAATATGGCTAAAAAATAAAAATACTTTAAAAATAAGACAAATTAAAATAAAATTTCATGGAAAAGTGTGTGTGTATATACAGTAATACTGCATGTGGGCTGGACTATGTTGACACTATCCTGAGTGAGCCTGATCTCATCTGACCTCAGAAGCTAAGAAAAGTCAGACTGCATTAGTACGTGGAATACCTTGGAATACTAGGTGGTGTAGGCTTACTGCATGGACAAAAGGCCTAGCAATCTACTTCTGGTCGCAATTTGCCCAGAAAACCCAGGGGATAGTCACAACATAGACAACTATCCACAGAGTCACCAGGAGTCAACATCAATTCAGTGGCACTTAACAATAACAACAACATACACACGTGGAGGGTAATTTTAAAGCAGCGTGCTTATGTGAAAAGTCCAAAAAGGTGCCTATTTTAATAAAAGCCACAAAGGGACTTATGTGCCTTTATAAAATATGCTTGCATACCATATCCAACACCTATAGCACACAAATAGTGAACACACAGAATTACACCATCTCCAAAGGTATAAATATATGTACTCTATGCATGTAACTCACATATTTTATAAAATACAAGGTGTACATCACAACTGTACCTCTGCTTTGCCCAAACTATGTCCTCAAAATGTTTAAACACAAATCATTATTATTGTTATTAATAGTAGTAGTATTCTACAAGCAGAAAAGAATATATAAAAATTATCCCCCTAATGTATAAAATCAAACTTACAAGGAAGAAATTCTAGAGGAATCAATATCCTGGGAATGATTTGTCATCCAGTGCAATGCCAAAAAATGAAAAATTGTGACATTATTGATCCCATCAAAGGGAGCCACACATTTGAAAAACTTTTAAAAACCTGAGAAAACTAAAAAACTTGAAAGTCTAAAAATCCCACCGCTCACTGGTTTGGCAGTGTGGAGATTATAACCAAAGGGAATAGAAAAACAGAGGCTGCTGCCATGGAGAAACCAAAACAGCAAAAAAATAAAGGAAATTAATTTTTCTGATGGAAAAATATATTAGAGAACAATATTATAAATTGCTAGGTATGAGGATGTCAACGGGACTCTCCTGAAGCTGATCATTGCCACTATCAAAACAAACATGTATAACAGTAACATGTGATGCCTGATTATGCATAAGGCTTCCCAGTAGGAACTGGGACATTTAGATCAGGAAGTGCATAATTTCCTGAGTGTTTTACAAAAGGCTTGCTGAATGTGAAGTCTTCTATAAAATACATAAGGGCGCTAGGAAATACACATGGCAAAAATGCAGAAGTAGAAACTTAGAATGGTGCTTTCAGTAATGACTACATAGAGCTAGTGTGCACAAGTCATAGCCACAGCTTTCTGTCCCTTCAGTCTTCTCTTACAATATAACCAAGATGTAACATTAAATAGAAGATGATGAGATGATATATAAGCATTGACCAAGGATGAGCAGAGTAGCCAGAACCCAGCCTTCCCTTTCACATCTGTCTAAGAACCCCTCAAGTAGTCTGAAGAATGTTCAGCTTTTGTTCTAGGAGTGCAGAGACACAGCATGATGCCGACTCCTGACAACAGAGCAAGAAGAACAAATATGGCAAACCCTCTTACCATCCCACCTATAGCTAGAAAAAGCTCCCAATTCACCATGAACAGAGCCTTCTCCCTCTTCGCCCCTATACTATGGAACTCCCTTCCTACTCCTATTCGTCTCATTTCAGATCTGGCCACCTTTCGCAAAGCAATCAAAACTCACCTATTCCATCTTGCTTCTGACCACGTAACTTAAAGCCCGGTCTGTCAATATCATACTCTAGATTCTGTCATACTGTAAATAGTTCACCATTCTTACTTGCTACTGTTAATGTAAATTTGTTAATTGTATTATATCTTGTTCACATGTTCAATGTAAACTGCTCCATGTAATAAGTTGTTCTATTGTAAACCGTGCTGATCATGAATAGTGTGGTATAAAACCAAATAAATAAATAAATAAACCCTGCTTATAAGGCTTGCCTGCTCACCTGATAGATCATATCTCATAGCTGCTATTCTATACTGTGTTTCATGCCACTTCGTGTTTACTAGTGGTAACAGAGGCAGCAGAGCATCTTTTTGGTTGGGGAGAGCCAAGTTAACCCCAAACTCCCTAATTGATGATACCATGTGTTGAAAACATTTGGTTGTAATAATGCTCCAGTGGCCCATGCTATTCTGCTGCCTATGCTTAGTAGAACAGTGACAGAGAGCAGTCAAAAGTACCAGTTCCTGCATACAACGAGGTCATGTCAATACCGAAGCAAGCAGGCCTGAAATACTGCAGGCTATATGGCAAGCACAGACGTAACCAGAAGCTGGTCATCGGACTGCTCACAGAACAACCCTGTAGACAAACATATCATATATAACACCAGCACTACAGCCAAGACACTGAAAGGCTGGCACCCACAATTATTAAACATACGCACCCTGATCACCTTTTTAGGGAGCTACCAAAAGTGTTGCATGTTAAGGTCACAGAGTTGGCATGATTTACTGTACATGACAAACACATTGAAATTTTACCACAATAAAGATTGATCCAACCTAAAGCTTCAGCCAACTTTACCTACCTCTGGGATCCTACAGCTAATTAGATGACATTACTAACAAGGAAAGTAGAGAGTACACAAAGGCCCAAAAGACTCATCCTAAAGGAGCATCTGTTTAGGGCATCAAACATTTGGAGCAAACACAGCATCTGGTATCCAAGAGGTCTGCACCATTTATCCAAACGTTTTTCCATGTGTGCTAGACAAAGCATCACGGTGACCTTGTCAATATTAAACACTGCACTAGATGAGGCATTATGATGCTAATTAAAACTGAGGAAGAGCAGCAAAACCCAGCCCTCCAAGGAACAATGTTTCTCAATTATTCAGATGGCATCTACTGTACATCACTGTAGTGAGGTTGGACTATGAGCATCTTCCTCAGGGACTACAACAATGCAAGGCAATAGCAAGGCAGCAGAGGTGGACTATTAAAATGGAATACAAACCCCCCTTGGCCTTCCTATTCCTGGAGACCACTGTTCCCTCTAAGCTGTGCGCATGTGCGCGCGCACACACCTCGCTGAGCGAGCGCACATACTTTACAACAGAGCGCACAAAAATTACAGCTCTGATTCTGATAGAAAACAACACAGATGTCTGAAAATTTAAAAGTTATGATTGTAATTACTAGAAATTTCCCGCTTCATTTAGTAATCGTCTATTTTCATTTAATTTGATTAAAATCAATGTGGTGTACATACTGTATTCTGACATGTAGTCAAATTTTAAAGTATATAACTCCGAGTGTCGTTATGTGGCGCACAAAAATTTAACCTTCCTTCAAAAGCTGCACACAGCTGATATTTTATGCGCACACAGCCTACAGAAAATTAGAGGGAACATTGCTGGAGACCCAAGTCCTCTCCAGAAAATAAGAAAGCTTTCCCAAACACAAACAGATGTGATTTAAAAAGGGTGAAGTTGACTGAAGCTATCAGTGTAAACAAAAAGTACCCAGCACAAAGCATACAATAAGGAACAGAGATGACTAGAGCAGACATGCAGACACCTACAATTACATCAAAGTAGACACAGGTCGGTATTCTGTATAAATTTTACACCTATTTTATAAATGGGGATGCAGGAAAACTAAGCCACATCAGCTATGGCATTATTAAGCCTTCTTAGAAGCATTTCTCTGGAAAACTTAGTTTGCACCAGCTGAGAATGCCCTCCAGTGAAGGAGGTGGTTAAATAGTTTGCTGAATACTATCTTCCACAATGAGTGTGAAATTGAGGATCTCTGAATGAACCAGAGACACATCCTCTTCTTAAAAAATCCTCTCCTGACCCTTCTGTTCCTTCTAATTATAGGCCTGTCTCTAACCTTCCATTCCTGTCTAAGGCTCTTGCAACTTACAGAGTATCTTGAAAAGAGCTGTATTCTTCACCCTTGCCAATCTGGTTTTCGTCCTTCTCACAGCATTGAAACTATTCTCACTTCTTTTCTTAGTGAAGTTCACCAGTCTTTTGATCGAGGTGATGTTTCTCTTCTTGTATCTCTAGATCTCTCATTAGATTTTGATTTGGTTGATCATGCTGCTCTTCTCTCTGATCTCTCAGATACTGGTCTTCATGGGACTGTTCTCAAGTGGTTTTACTCATTCCTGTCTGGTCACTTCATCCCTCACCTCCTCTTTTCATCCACTAGTCTGTGGTGTTCCCCAGAGCTCTGAGCTTGCACCTCTTCTCTTCAATATTTTTGGGCTCCTCTTACTTTCTTGGTACAGCAATTCAGTATCACTACTTACTAGTAGGCTGATGATATTCTTCTCATTCTTCACACTACCCCCGCAGCCCTTGATCTCTCTTCCTTAAATGCTTGACTCTCTCTTGTGGAATCCTGGATACATGATAACCATTGTTTATTCAATATCTGAAAAACAGCTGAAATCTCATTGTCCTCATGTTCCAAATCTCTCACAATTGTTCCTATGTTTTCTACTACTCCTATTACTTTGGTTCCCACCCTCAAGTACTTAGGTATTACCCTTGATCCCACTCTGGCTTTTCACGATCATATTAGTGCCATTATCAAGCAGTCCTATTTCTCTCTTCACCAAATCTGATCTATTTACTCTTTTTTGTCACCATCTACTATTGCAACACTCCTTCTTAGTCTTGTCATTAGCCATCTTGATTATTGCATTTCAGTCTATGCTGGCCTTCCTAATTATGAAATCATCATTCGCTCTTCCTCTCTGGATATCACCCCTCTTCAATTTTGCCTCCAGGCTGTTGCCCAGTGGTTAAGTGATCACCATCTCCACCTTAATATTTCCAAATGTGAGGCCATTTGTTTTCCTTCTCCTTGTATGAGCACTTTATACTGAATACAGAGAGATATAGGCAGCCAGTGAAGGGAGATAAAGAGAGGGGAGACATGATCAAACCAGTGAGCTCCAAAAATGAGTTTAGCAGTGGTAGAATGAATAAATGAAGATGGCGGCGAGAATATTGGGGAAGGCCAGCAAAAAGCGTGTTGCGATAGTCAAATTTTATTGTGAACCACACTAATGCCATAGCATGAGTGGTATATCAAGTGTAAAATAAAGATAAAGACTAGTCCTTGCGCCAAAACTCTAGAATGATCTCCCCCTGGCTTTCGCCTGGAATCTTCTTACTTCAGATTTAAAAGTATTACTCAAAGCTGATCTGTTTCAGAAAGCTTTCCTCACACTAGGATAAGATGCTGGCCTGACTTTCTCTTGACCTTCTCTTTGATTGCTTTCATTATTTCTTCTGTCTGGTATGAATGGTCTTTCTATATTTTAATGGAGTTCGATTCACACCTTTTGTTTATGTTTTATTGTATACCACCATGCTGCTCTGATATGTTGGTATATCAAATTTTAATAAATTAATCTAAAGTAAAGGTTAAAGAGGCAACCAGAGTCTGAGAAGAGCCTTCCAGCCAGATTGCTCTGTCCTTGATGAGTAGCAAGTCCTGTCCATTATGAATGATACCACTATCTCTAGAGTCATCCATTTAGATAATGGTCCATGTCTTATTCTGCTAGGTGGGTCCTTCTACCATAGCTTATTTTATAGCAAGGCCTTAGCATCTTGTGACTGTGTAAGTTTTTCTCCTCCTTCTGTGAAGGCCTCTGTCTCAGAGTTGTCAGGGTATGTCTGCCCCTCCTAGGTGTTAGAATTTTAATAGTCTGAGGCTGAAGCCTTTTCTGTACCTGACTGCCTGAGCGCTATCATAGGAAAGACCTGCTATCCCGTTCTTGTCGGACACATGTGTCTGGTATCCAGCCAACTTGGGGAAACAAGTATAAAGTAGACCAAGGGATATGCTATGTATCAAGTCAAGCTGTTTAGTACATCCCTAGCAGGCTTCCAATTTTACTGACACCCTAACTGTCTGCTCGGGGAGACAGAAAAACCAGGTGGATACATAGACACAGAGACAAAGAAGAAACAGAGAGAGAGGGAAAAAATAGAGGGGAAGAGAACAAACACGATGATACAGTAAAAGAAGATTAGCAGAGGAAAAAGGAGGAATTCTGGTCAAGCACTAAAGGGCATGTTTGCTAAAAGGCGCTAAGTTTGCAGATGGTAAGCACCAAAATTAGTGCAGGAAGTGACATAGATGCATGCTAACTGTTGGGGGCATGCCTGGCATTTCCCTCTGCAATTACCATGCAAAGATGCACTTCAATGCATTAAATGGAAAGCAGGAGGCTTCAAGTGCACCTGCGCTAATGGCAGCAATCATAGCTAGTGAATGTCAATGCAACCACACTAACCGCAACATGCTGTCAACACCCACACTCTGCCCCTAACCCAGGACTCAACAAATCCCAGGTACCGGGTCACCATGATGACTAGAAATTTGCATCTGGCGCCTGGAAATTTTGCCATCTCTGGATAGCTGTGACCCCTTCTATCTGCCCACGGGGATACCATCTGCCATGGGCATAACAGAAGGAAAGGACACAAAGACTCCTTCTGTCTGCCCACGGGAGACTGGATCCCCACAGGCAGACAGAAGGTATCATTGCCACAATCATGGCTGCACTCTTCTTTTCTGCCTGTGGGGATCTGAACTCCCATGGGCAAAACAGAAGAGGTCTTTGCCATGATCCTGGATACACTCCTCTTTTCTGCCTGCGGGAGATGGTATACCCGCAGACAGAAAAGAAGGTGAAGTGCAATCGTGGCCGTGGTGTGGGTTGACAGCTCACAAGGATCTCATCTCCCATGGGCAGAAAAGAAAATGGTGGATTATACCAAAATTTGCAATAGAGTAGACACCCAGGAAGCAGTACATAACATGAGGAGTGATCTAGCTAAGCTTGAAGAATGATCTAGAATTTGGCAGAAGAAATTTAATGCTAAAAAAAATGCAGGGTCATGCATTTGGGCTTCAAAAATCCAAAGGAGCAGTACAGTGTAGGGGGTGAGGTACTTTTGTCCACAAAAGAAGAGTGGGACCTGACGATCTTAAAGTAGCTAAACAGGTAGAAAAGGCAACTGCGAAAGCCAATGAAAAAAGAAAAATAGTAAGTAGGCAACAACCCGAGGGGGGGAATCAGGAGGGGCAAGCTTGTGGAAAGTCTTTTTAAAAGAACCATGTCTTTAAGCCTTCTTAAATCTGGAAAAGGAGTATTCTTGGTGGAGAGAAGGGGAAGGAAGTTGCAGAGGGAGGGGCCATGGTCAGCAAAGGAGGAATTCCTAGAGATTTCTAGGCAGAGGGTAGAAAGGAGAGGAAGGGACAAAAGGGAGGCTTAGGAAGAGTGGAGAGTCCTGGAAGGACAATAGAGGGAGATGGGAGAAGCGAGATATGGAGGGCAGGAGGAAAAAAGAGCATGGTGAACAAGTATGAGCACTTTATACTGAATACAGAAAGATATAGGTAGCCAGTGAAGGAAGATAAAGAGAGGGGAGACATGATCAAACCAGTGAGCTTAAAAATGAGTTTAGCAGCAGTAGAATGAATAAATGAAGATGGCGGAGAGAATATTGGGGAAGGCCAGCAAAAAGTGTATTGCAATAGTCAAAGTGGGCAATAACCAAGGAGAGAATAAGCAGTATAAGCTGGAGAATAGTGAAGGAGGAGCACAGAGAACAGAGGCGATGGACAGCGATGAAGAAACAGGATTTGGGGACAGTATCAATATGAGGCTTAAAAGTGAGAGCCAAGTCAAGGTTGCCCCTGAGGGTTTTAATGAAGTCCTGGTAAGGAAGAGGAGATGAAGAAAGCACTGGGGTTAGGGACAGGGAAGCACAAGGAGAAGGAAAACAAGTGGCCTCACATTTGGAACTATTAAGGTGGAGATGATCACTTAACCACTGGGCAACAGCCTGGAGGCAAGATTGAAGTGAGGAGATATCCAGAGAGGAAGAGCGAACGATAAAAAGAATCTGGATGTCATCAGTATAAAGAAAGGGACTGCAATTCAGGGATTGGATTAAAAGTGAAAGGGGTGCCAGGAAGATATTTAAGAGAGTAGGGACAAGAAGGGAGTCCTGGGGGGTGCCCAAAGAGAGGGAAGGTTGAGGAAAATCTGGAGGCTGAGAAAACCTGAAAGAAGCGGTGTGAAAAATAGGATGAGAACCAATTAAAAACAGTGCTGGGGAGGATGATAGAGTAAAGACAATCCAAGAGAAGATGATGATCAGCAAGATTGAAGGCAAAAGGAAATATCCAGGGAGACAAGAAAAAGTTACCATGATCCAGAAAAGACCAGATTTCATTTAGGAGGGCTGTGAAGAGTGATTCAGTGCTGTGACTGGGACGAAACCTGGCCTGCTGGAGAGTCAAACATTAAGGGAGAAGAAGACCACCTTTGCACCAGGAGTGGCCGACCCAATGAAGAAAACTAAATCTAAAAGACCAAGCATTAGAAAGGTGAGTCAGGTCACCTGGCTTCATATCATTCCCTAGGTATGTGCATATTACCCTCTTTATAAAATACTGTAGAACATAGAACCTTCTATATATAGTACGTGTGCATATGCCATTTTTACATGCATATGTGGCGCCTACCCTTTTATAAAATTACCCCAGAAAGACTTGATTTTAGATTTTTTAAATCTTTTCTCGGAGCAAATGTTAGGTAGAATTTGGCATTGACCATCCTTGGTATCTTAGCAGTCTTTAGCTAATGAAGCAACAAATCCAACAGCAGGAGAGGCAATGAAGGAAGAAGAGTGGCAAGGAGAGTATGAAGCTATGTAGAATTTAGTTGAGGAGGACAAAGATGGCTTGAGTGGCTAAAGGAATGATGAGAGAGCTGATGAGGATCAATAATCTACCAAAGAGGCTAATGGAGTTCTTGTCCCATTTGCCCAGCCAGAATGTGGGGCTTGATTGTCCTGTATTATCATGCTAGGAGTTTCCTCAACTTTCTTGTAAAAGATGGTTGAATATATTCAGAATTTTTTCCTAGTGGCTTAGGGAAAAGGCGTTTTAGTCTAGCCTGGAGGGATTGTTTTATGGAATGAATTTTTGTGGGGATATGTGTCTACATTCACATCCTGACTGACTACACCCATTGGGAGAGGTGAACTGTGTTGGAAGTGAGGTTCCTTAGGATCATAAGATGGTTCTTAGGATGATGAATGTAGATGGTTAGGATTATGTTGACTTGGAGCATATAGCTGCAGGAGAGCCTAATTCGATTGGAACATTGGGAAAGCTATAATCTTTATCTGGTTTTCCATTCCATTTTATACAGTTGTGGTCAACATTATTGGCACCTTACAGTTCAAACCCTTAATGTCCAATATCTCCTAAAAAAAGTGACCAGTGAAATATGCATACATACTTGACACACAAAAGAATCAAATAAAACAAAACCAATTAAAAAAGGAAATAGCACGAAATAGTAAAAAAACTGAGATATTGCCAGGACATGATTATTGGCACCCTTATCAACAAATTCAAATCAGTTTGAACAGAACCACATTCCCATTGCAGTAAAATTAGACACACCTGTGATCAATTGTTAGTACTCACATGACTTGAATCAACCAATGAATGATGACTCTAATGTTTAAAATGGCTACATTCACTCCCTGTTCCATTTTCACAATAATGAAGACAAGAGAGCTTCCTGAGACAATGAGAAAAATCGTTATCACCAAACATCACACTTCAAAGGGGTACAAGTCCATCTCCAAAGAGCTTGGGATTTTTGTCTACAGTTCACAATGTTATTAAGAAGTTTTCTGCTCATGGAACTGTCAAGAACCTCCCAGAACGTGGTGGGAAAGGGAAAATTTGTCCAAAAAGTCTTTGAAGATTAGTGTGAACTCCTGAAAAAATATAATGTACAACATTCAAAGAGTTTAAGGCTGACCTGCAGCAATCTGGCGTGGTAGTTTCAACCTGCACCATATGCCACACACTAAACAAAGAAGGACTTTGTGGGCAAAGGCAGACATAAAAGAGGCATTCCTGATCTTTGCCCAAACCCACCTCAAAAAATTACAATCTTTCTGGGAAAATGTTCTGTGCACAGATTAAACCAAACTTGAGCTCTTTGGCAATGCAGGCCATTTACAGGCAAAGAAATGAAGCTTATAAAGAAAAAAAAACACCCTTCCTACAGTTAAATATGGTGGAGGTTCCATAATGTTGTGGGGCTGTTTTGCTGCCTCAGGAATTGGAGGCCTGGAACATATTAAAGGAATCATGAAATCAGAGGACTACACATTTTTTTGGAGTGAAATCTGCTACCTAGTGTCAGAAAGCTAGGTCTGGGTTGAATGTCATAAGTCCTCCAACAGGACAATGACCCAAAACATGCATTCAAAAGTACATAAAACCAGTTAAAAAGGAACAAATGGACTGTTTTAAACTGGCCAGCAATGTCCTGATCTCAATCCAATCAAGAACCTATGGAAAGAGCTGAAAACTGCATTTGGTAAAAGGATTCCTGGAAACACTCATGAACTGGAACAAATTGCAATTGAAGAGTAAGAGAAACTACCAGCAGACAGATGTAGGAAACTTATAGATGGCTACAAAAAACGTTTGGAGGCTGTCATCACTGCCAAGGGTTGCGCAACCAAATATTAGTGAAGGGTGCCATTAATCCTGTCCAGGTCATATTTTTTTTTCTCAGAAATTACTACGTCTAATTTGCACAGACATCTTTTTTTGTTGTATACCTTTGAACATACTATTAAAATATTATGATGACATACAGCTGGAATCTTTCCAATTGTTTCTCAAGATACTGTACACAATATACCTAAAATGCAAGGGTGCCAATAATGTTGACCACACCTATATACTGCTTGCCACAAACTAATAAGCAGAACAATAAAAAATCAATACACACTCAATACAACTGATCAAAATGTAATAAAATAATTAATTTTAATAATTATTATTTATCAAAATAAAAAAATATAAAGCAATATTAATAAAAAATTAAAATACTACACTATTTATCCAACCACACTTTGATTATTTTCCTCTAGTAGAAGGGCATTCCATAAAAAAGAGGCGCGGTAAGAGAAGGCACTTGAATGAATGTCAGCTGAATTTCAAATAAAGAAGGCAAACATGGCAAACCCTTCTGAAATGATCACAGAGGGCGTTCCAACATGTATTTTTGCAACCACTGTGCCAAATACTAGGGATGACATTTTCACTGCAAGCTATATATGCGATGGGTACTTGCTGTCAACTGCATACAGTGCTTTGTAAACCCAATTTAACTGTGGTTCTAAATTTCCCTTTACGGTACCCATATTAAGTTACATAGAGCTCACCTGTGTTCAATCACTGTAGCTAAGCTGATATTGTTGCAGGAAAAGCTGCTTCTCTTGTTTGAAATGAATTTAAAGCCAAAGTCTAGATATGCTGAACACAGACCTGCAGAAAGAACTCTGGGATAACGTTGTTCAAAGATACAGACTGAGAACAGCTATAAGAACATTTCAATGTGTTTGTCGATCCTTTGGGACATTGTCTGGTCCATCAAACAGTTTGGCACCATCAAGGCACAGTATCAGTTGCACCGTCAGCAGCTCTGGATTGCGGAAATTGTTGAAGAAGCTCAGGTTGAGGCAGAAGATTACTACAAAAAAAATATTGTTAACTATTCATCCTGCCATCCCTCAACGTTTTCATTGCACAAAATACCATACTCAGGTGAGAAATTAGTTACTTTACTCTCATCTAAAATACAATCTAATATTTCTTCTCAATCCAAAGTCTCTTCCCTTTTAGATAGCCTAATAAACACCAGGTCAATCTGAGGGAAAAGTCATCTAATTAAAGATATCCTAGAAGACCATCAGGTACAATAAACATCTCCACCAATTACAGTGGCTCATGCAGCCCAGTAAGCACAGTATTCAATAACATTTTGCTAATACAATCAAATCTGCTCACCTCTCCCCAGTGACTAATCCCGATCCTATCACACCACTCCCCCGAACCCAGCAGCTTGAACCACCACACTCTACAACTCAAATGTCACTCCCACCTCCCACTACCCCGCCCCCCATCACCCCAGTCTCCCATCATCTATTTGTTAAACTTCCAAACAATTTACTTCTACATAAAATATTCATACACATGGCGTAGAGGAGTAGCCTAGTGATGAGAGCAACAGCCTACTACTCAGGAGATCTGGGTTTGATTCCCATTTGCACTCCACATGGCCTTGGGCAAGTCGCTTTACCCTCCGTTGCCTTGGAAGAAAAGGCCCGGCAATCTAATTCTGGTCGTACCTTACCAAGATAGCCTAGGAGTTGCTGGGTTGCCAGGAGTCAGCATTGACTTGAAGGCACTTAAAAATAAAAAAAAATCCATGCCTCGAACCTTGGTACTTCAAACCAGACTACGCTATGATTTTTATAAACTATGATCTCACACCATCATGCTTCCGGACAGCAAAACCGGCTGCTTCCAGTGATAAGCCATCTCCATCCTTGCTGCTATCAAACAAAAACCCCCAGAACGCCCTAACCCTTCCTCCAAACCCTCATTGTTTTGTTTTGTTTTTTAACTTAACAGTACATGCCCAGGGTCCAATTCCACCTCCACTCCTGTAATCTCTCAAAATGAATTCTTTATAATTGTCCCAAAAACCATGAGACAATGGGCAACCCCACCACATATAGAGAAAATCCCCCAGACGTCCACATCCTCTCCAACATTGAGCCCCATACTTCTTGTTTACCTTATGCAGCTATACCGGTGTCCAATATGTACAGAAATAAACCTTCAGGCTGTTTTTTAACAAGGCTTCAAATGGAGTCAACTTCACCACTGCCTCTTAAATAGCCTCTCAGTCTTCCACTCCCCAGGTATCTCTTCCTCCCAACTCATTACATATTGAGGTCTATTTTTCATTTTGGCACTAATAATGCATACAACCGAAAGAATAATCCTTGGTACTTTTTGCACTTAACATACAACTCCTCAAATGGGGTCATCTTTTTTTAAGTTTCCCCAAGATATCCCCTCTATTTATATAGTGGCATGTTTGCACATAATGGTACTTAGCTCCCTCTTGCAATCGAAATTGCTCACAAATCTTCTCAAATGCCCTTAAACTTACCTTCCCCCTGTCAACACATGTCCCACCCAAACCAATCCCTTCTCCGCCCACTTTTGAAAACTACAGTACATTTTTCCTGATGGAAAATCCTCATTGTCACAAAAGGCATAAATCTTGTTACCTTCTTCCCCTTTTAGAGTTTCCTCTGGCACATTTTCCATGTCCCTAATGTGCAATCCATAATGGGATTGGTCTCACTGCCTTCATTTATTTATCCACAGCTCCCCCTCCAAGGTACTTTCTCACTACCCTCCAATTTCACCCCCCTCCCTTCCTCCAATCAAACCCTGCCCTTAACTGGACCACCTCATAATAGCTTTGTAAGTAAGGGATTTTTATTTATTTATTTATTTAGACCGTTTTTGTATACTGCCTTATCCTTCAATCAAAGCGGTCACAACACAATTGGGGGATACATTTAACACACAGGGATATGAGACACATTCACTAATACTTACAGGGAACATGGGCTATGGAGGGTTAAGTGGCTTGCCCAAGACCACAAGGAGCATCTGTGGGACTAGAAACCCCAGTCCTTCTGGCCCAAGGTTGCTGTTCTCTAGTGGGATTTGAACCCCCAACCTTCTGGCCTGAAGTACCTTGCCCCAACCACTAGGCTACTCCTCCCTATATCCCCATATGCCTCTCCTGCCTCCTCAAATAAGTAGCTTTCCTGGCTGTGCAGTGACTTTCTGTTCCAAAGATTATGGACTGCAGATAATGGACTATAATCTTTTCTGGTAATATCCATGGCAAGGACATGAATAAACATAGAATCCGCAGAAGCACATTCATTTTTATTATTGCCACCCTATCCCTCCAAAACGTGTGTTAAGTCCCTCCATTTTTCCAGTTTCCTTTAAATTGCCTGAAGTAATGGCAAACAGTTCAAATTATATAATTTACTTAAACTTCCCCCCCCCCTTCCAAGTATATACCCAAATACTTAATGGCATCTCTGGTCCATTTAAAGGAGAAGGTTTCCCACAACGTCTCCTCCAACATTCCTGGCACAATTAAACCCATCACCTTGTTTTTTTTCATATTAATTTTGTACCCCGACATCTCAATATACATCCAAATTTCTTCCATAAATACTTGTAAAGATGTCACTGGATCCAGAATAGTAAAAATAACATCAACAAATAGTGCTGGCTTATAACGTCCCCCCCCCCCCCCAACCATACACACACACACACACATTAATACCTTTAATGTCCATTTGTCCCATTATCCTTTCTGCAAGTGGCTCCATGACTAAGGCAAACCGCCGGGTTGACTATGAACACCATAGAAACATGATGGCAGAAAAACACTACTTGACTTTTCTAGTCTGCCCTTCCATATCAGCTACTACAACAGTCCATTTTTTCTTTAGAGATCCTCTGTGTTTGTCCCATTCTTTTTTGAATTCAGATACTGTCCTTATCTCTACCACCTCCACCGGGAGACTATTCCACGCATCTACCACTCTTTCCATAAAGAAATATTTACAAATATTACTCTTGAGTCTATCCCCTTTCACCCTCATCCTATATCCCATTATAGCAGAGCTTGCTTCCAATCGAAAGAGGCTCTCCTCCTGTGCATTTATGCCACGGAGATATTTAAATGTCTCAATCATATCACCTCTATTCCGCCTTTCCTCTAAGGTGTACATATTAAGATCCTTAAGTCTGTCTTCATATGCTTTATAATGAAGATCACTAACCATTTTTGTAGCCACCCTCTGTACTGACTCCAGCCTGTTTATATCCTTTTGAAGGTGCGGTCTCCAGAATTGCACACAATACTCCAAATGAGGTTGCACCATATTCAAAGGGACTATCGCCTCCTTTTTTCTGCTGGCCATTCCTCTCCCTATGCACCCCAAGCATCCTTCTAGCTTTTGCCATCACATTTCTACCTGTTTAGCTACTTTAAGATCGTCAGACACAATCACGCCCAGGTCCTGCCCCTCTTTTATGGACAGAAGTACTTCTTCCCCTACACTGTACTGTTCCCTTGGATTTTGCAGCCCAAATGCATGACCCTGCATTTTTTAGCATTAAATCTCAGCTGCCAAATTCCTGACCATTCTTCAAGCTTAGCTAGATCCCTCCTCATGTTATCTACTCCTTCCTAGGTGTCTATTGCAGATTTTGGTATCTTTCGCAAAGAGGCAAACCTTACTCGACAGCCCTTCCATAATATCACTATCAAAGATGTTCAAAAGAATTGAACCAAGGACAGATCCCTGTGGCACACCACTGGTAATCTCCTTCTCCTCAGAGTGAGCTCCATTTACCTGTACCCTTTGTTGCCCCTCTCTCAACGAATTTATAGCGCAATCAATAACTTTAGGGTCCATTCCTAGGGTGCTCAGTTTGTATACAAGTCACCTGTGCAGAATGGTGTCAAAGGCTTTACTGAAATCCAAGTACACCACATCTAGGGATATTCATCGACCAGCTCCCTGGTCACCCAGTCAAAAGAATCTGTTTTTTTCTGATGAGACCTGCCTCTGGTGAATCCATGCTGCCTCCATACTCCAGAAACTTCATTATTTTCTCTTTCAGCAGCGTTTCCAATAATTTACTCATCACAGAGCTTAGACTAACTAGTCTTTAGTTTTCAACCACATCCTTACTTCCACTTTTGTGTAAAGGGATCACATGTGCCTCTCTCCAGTCCTCTGGCACCAGACCCGCCTCCAAAGAGGCATTGAAAAGGTCAATCAATGGAGCCGCTAGAATGTCCCCAAGTTCCTTCAGTATTCTCATATCTATCTGGTCCCATCACTTTGTCTACTTTTAATTTAGCTAGTTCTTCACAAGCACAGTCTTCTGAAAATTGTTCAAGATCTCCATTGCTTCTGTTCCTGTTTATGGGTGTTTCCTGAGGTCCTGCTGCTAGCCCTTCATCTGTGACACAGAACAGAAATATTTATTAAGCAATTCTGCTTTATCCTCATCAGTGCTTCTACATATTCCTCCTCTTCATCCTTGAGTCTGACAATACCACTTTTGCCCTTCCTCCTCTCATAATACGAGGTATATCTGAAAAATGTCTTATCCCCCATTTTATTGCATTGGCTATTTCTTCTTTTTGTATCTTTGTTTTCCTGACTACTTTGCTAGATTCTCTAAGTTTTTCCAAATATAGATGCCTCTTGTATCTGTGATCTCTTGTATTTCATGAAGGACTCCCCCTTTTTCTTCACCTTTTTCAGCTACTTCATTTGAGAACTATACTGGCCTCCTTTTCCTTTTACATTTATTTACCTTTCTAACAAAAAGGTTGGTTGCCCTTAAAATATCCCTTTTCAGTTTTGCTCACTGTTTTTCTATATCCCCCATCTGTTATTCCCCTTCCCCCACCACTTTCCAATTATCTCCATCGGTTTGGCACGGAAGCAGGACCATAAATCCCCTCTTTATTTGTATGGTCTGTGAATGTTTGGTTTACAATCTTTCTATACCTACACAACTGGCTTCATTTAATATGGTTTGGATTTGATAGAATACTATTCATCCCCGTTGTCCCCCTTTTCCTGTGTTTTCCTATACCTTTATTTGTATACAAATTATTTATTTATTTATTTATTGCTTTTATATACCGTGCTCTTTAAAATCAGTGTGGTTTACAGATAACATTTATGCATCTCAGAGTGTCTGTTATGCACTTACAGTGAACAGGAGATACAACTTGGATTTATGGTTTTATATTACTTTATTTCTCATTATCTTAGAACAGGAGTATATTTGCTTAACACTAGCTTTCCAAAGGACAATCACAGAGTGCAAGAGGGAATATGGCTCCCTATAATTAAATTCCTTTTGTACCTCCTCATCTCTCTTCCCACATATGGGCTTTAGATAAGGTGTTAGGTTTGTTATTTGTTCTCACATCCTCCTGTCCTTTGTTTGATGATCTCAGTAGTTCATAATTTTGATGGTTTATGTTTTTTATGTGTTTGATTATGTTTTTACTTAGTTATTCATATATGTTTATTATTTATTTATTTATTTACGTACTTAACTTCTTTTGACTGCTATGTTTGTTTTTGATTGTATTGTATTATTTGTTTTATTATTTTTTCAAGCTGTGTACCCCCTGAGGAAGACAGCAGCTGAAACACATAGGGGTTTACAAACAGAAGGCACCTGTGACCTCCACACACCACTCGTCCCTTGTGGTTTCTAGCCTGGTATAATTACATCCCACTCATGGTCGTCCATGAATCATGTCTCCGTAACCACCGCTAAATCAAAGTCAGCCTCTTCCATTAAAGCCTCAACTTCTGGGATCTTATTTCCCATACTACGGGCATTTATACACATTGTTTTCCAGATGTTGCCCCTTTTACCCATTTCTACAGAGGTATTTAATGTTTCATTTACCTGGGGGCTTTCATCACCCATCCCCAATGAATCCAGTTTAAAGTCCTCTTCAGTAGGTCAGCCAGTCTGCTACTAAAGCCATGTTGGCCCTTCTTGAACAGATGGACGCCATCTCTGCTCTGCAGCCCTTGGAACATCATCCCATGGTCCAGAAAACCAAAACGTTCTCAATGTCACCATCCACGCAGCCATGCATTTATCTCCAGGATGCAAGTTTCTCTGCTTGGCCTTTACCCTCAACATTGAGGATTGAAGAGCTCACCACCTGTGCACCTATCTGGTTCACCCTCTGTCCCAAAGCTATGAAGTCACTTTTGATATGCTCAGAGGCATACCTGGCAGTATTATTTGTGCCGACATATATGAGCAACATTGGGTAATAGTCCGTAGACTTGATGAGTCTTGGCAAACTCTCTGCAACATCTCGGATTTGGCTCCTGGCAGACAGCAGACCTCTCTGGACATCAAATCTGGTCAGCAGATGGACGCCCCAGTACCCCTCCGAAAAGAATCACCAATCACCACTATCCTTTTCTTCCGTGTGGTCACTGATTCTGCAACTTTGGGGTGCTCAAACTCTGGCTCTTTCCCTTTCATGGGATGCTTTCTCCTCCTCCACTTAAAGAGCTGCATAGCGATTCTTCAATTCAAGGGCTAGAGGAGTTGGATTGGTGATTCTGGAATCCCTGGTGACTCGTGTCCAACTCCGAAAAGTCCAACAAAAGTAGCACGACACCACGTGCAAATAGACCACCCAGTAAGAAACGTGGCTTGCAATGAAGGAACGTATAAAATGTAACCTTTATTAAAAATTATTGTTATTCCTCTTCAGCACTGGCCCGACACAGGCCGTGTTTCGTGAAAGCCTTCTTCAGGGGCTTGAATGGCTAAAATATGTCATATAAAAACAAATTATATCATACATATGAAATGAATATAAACAAAAGCATGAAGAAACAAAGCAAAATATGTGAAAACAAAACTTGAACATAAAAAAATATATAAATAAAAATAAAATATGACATATAAAAATGTACAGCTAAAATCAGAGCCAAATGATTATATGATGTACCACATATAAATACTGATTTGTTACAGTGTAAAAACTAATAAATAATTGCATAATGTAATATCAATTAAAAACTAATAAAACAATAAATAAATATGTGTAAACATATACACTAAAACATGATCTATAAAAACAATGTTTGTATATAGAATAATAAATAAATAAAATACAACATCAAGAGTATACCTAAAAGAAATGTATAAAAAAGGCTATTAACTGAATGTGTATGATAAATGAAAAATGAAAAAAGCACTCAAAGGATGTGATAAACAAATGATAAAAGCATACCTGTTTTTTATGTTGCTTATTATTGAAATGTCTCTTGTGTAATCATAAATAATAATAAACCTAAAGCAGATAACAAAAACCATTAAAAAAAAAGAGTCATTCAGCAGAAGAAAGAGACCCAACGAGGGATGAGGACAAAAATCCAAAAGACAAAGAACTGGTGATTGTGAATGGCGATTGCCTGCTTTCCAATACGTGTAGTATATGAAAAAGATACAATCAAAAACTTAAATATTGTCAAATGTTCTTGTCTAAAATCCACCTGAAAATCCTTATGAACCCAGATAATGTGTGTCATATGAAAGTGAGAATGAAAGGTAATGGAACAATGGAATACCTGTATGAGAGAACACGTAAACAGTGTTAGTGAATCGGTGAAACCTGATCCTGTAAAGAAAATTAATGAAAAACTTTTTTTGTATTTCATTATTGTTTAAAAAACGTATAATTTTCTAATCACTTTCTTGGGTATATGATAAATGTACAAGTGCATCCACGTGGCCACCGAAACACTAATCTACCATGAATCCATTCTTAAAAAAGGGGGGAAGGAGAACAGATGTATAATATCGCGAACGTAATAATAAGGAAGAATTAAATTCTATTTACACCGGAACAACCAAACGCCATATGAAAAATAGGAACGTGCAGCCACCGCTCTGTTCAAAGCATAAAACACTGAATAATACAAACCTGTGTATGGTTGCCCAATAAAAGACATTAGCGCTGATCGTATCTATAAACGAATCAAATTGTTAAAATTCTAATGCTTTTATTTAAAATGAACCAGTAAGGAACCAGAGAGTAACCGAGGAGGAAAAGGGAAGGGGAAAGGGAAGGGAAGGAGGATGGATGGAGGGGGAGAGGGAGGGGAAGGGAAAGGGGTAGGGAAAAGAACGGGAACAGAAGGGAGTATGTTATCAGCGCTCTCGTCAAATCTGATAACATTGCATAAAAGCCCATAAAAAACTGGAATTCAGAAGAAACGCCAAAGAAGCACATTTAAAAACATATTCAAAAACCTGTTGGAATAAATGAACGTTATTTTATTTATTTATTTATTTTATTTATTTAACAATTCTTATATACCGCGCTATTTGTTATCAGTGTGGTTTACATTCAACAAAGAGTATTCAAATCAGCGAAGACTGATTGAATTTACATCATAACAGGGAATAGAACTTGGAGAACATGGGTAACTATTTACATATTAACATATACCTTCAGGAAAACATACGCAATGTGTCCAACAACGGTTAAAAGATAATAAATTAATATCATTGTTGTAAGTGACCTCATGGTTGAACAAATGTAACCCGTAGAAACTTACAAGGTAAAAAAAAATTTATATGACTTATTTTAAAGTTAAAAGAAGTATCCCCAAACACGATGGAGTGAACGTCAACTCACACAGGATGCATTCAAAAAATGCCCGCGGCTGCGCGTTTAAATATAATTAGACCTGCACAGTGAATGACGACATGAATGCTATGTAAATCTCAAGCAAAAGTGCCGAGTAAAATCATGCTGGTACCCAAAGGTATTTAAATAGAATCGAAAATGAATAGCATTATGAATGTAAGTCTATCGTTGTGTGTAAATAGTGAAAAAACTAACGAGAACCTAATAAACAAAACTATGAATAAAAACCACCGTAAAAAACATATTGTTACAACCTGACCCATATAAAAATAACTAATTAGAAAAGGAAGAAAAAGGACCGAGAGGATCCTAAAATGTTTGTCTCTGAACCATTGTGATCCGCATAGGATGAGAACCTTCCTGAAACCACCAAAACCGGCCATCAACCCCAAAAAATATATATGACCGAATTAATAATGAACATTATGAATAAAAATCTGATGTGAAACCTAAAGGAAAACTGACAAATCTTTCTCCATGTTCAAACCTTCTGGATGCAAATTATTCAGATTATAAATATAGCGTTGTTCAAGACGCAATAGGGTTTCATCAATATTTCCTCCTCGCCAATTTAGTTTAACTTTTTTAATAACAAAGTATTTAAGATCCGATATCTTATGACCAGCTGTCTCCCAATGTGAGACCAGTGGTTTTTCTATTGCTGCCCTTCTAATGCAGCTCCAATGCTCAATTATCCTACTGCGTACTGGGCGCGTAGTTTTACCAACATATAGTTTGTTGCAAGGACATGAGATGACATATATTACATGGCTAGTCACACAATTTGAAAAATCGTCAAGAAAGAATTTGCGGTTACTCTCCGGATATAAATAATAATTTCTAACAGATGTTACATGTATACACACAGAACAGTGACCGCATTGAAAGTGTCCTTTATATTTTGAAAGAAATTTGCGTTCAGTGAAAGCTGACGGTACTAATAGATTCCGAAGGTTGAGGTTCCGCTTATGGGCAACAGTCAAGGTGGTGTCTTGAAAACCCGGGATGGCTTGTATCAAATGCCAATACTTCCGTAAGCACTTGCCTATAGTGTTGGATTGATGAGAATATAACAAGGAACAAACCATCGCCACATTGGATACCTTGTCACGAGTTTGGAGCAACTCTGTACGAGACGAATGACGGGCTCTGAAATATGCCTTATTGATTTGTGGATATCGAACCCTATGTTTAGTTTAATCCTGCCAAACACCGTGTCAGCTGAAAATCCAATCCTCTGACTTTGCATTTTTATCATTATTTTTTTCTTTACTTCTATATACCTCCCCATAGAAAAACTTCAGGTTCCACTGTTTCTAAGGCTAAGTCCATCACTGTGGCATCAGCAGAAGTCGCCTATTCAGCACCAGTCTTCCTCTTGCCCAAACTCATCATTTCTGCAACAGTCCACCAACACTTCAGAAAAAAAAGGAAAGGTTATTGCAGAGTCCAAATCAGTTTTGCATCATAAACCATGAAATAGGATTAGTAGACAAAAACAAAGGGCTAAATTTTCAAAGGATTTATCTATATTCATCGCCACCATTTCTATGGATAGTGGTACTGAATATACATAAAGGGGGTATTTTATAAGCCTTATTTACAATTCACACATGTAAATATGACCACTTACATGTGTAAATCGCATCCATGTGTACATGGCTATTTTAGAAAAGGCTCATTTTACACATGGATGCCCATACAACGTTGAAATTGCACAGGAGCATGTCAGAGGCATGGCCGGTCCAGGACAAAAATCTACATGTGTATTCCCCATTTCATGCATAGAGAATGCACGTGTAAGCCCAAAGGTGCCCACGTCCAGATCTACACCTGCTCCCGGACACAAACAGGTACAGTATTTTAAAAGTGATCCTTTCAGATCTCCCTTTACTAGAGAGATTAAGAAGCATATCCCCTTTAATCTCCAAAATTTATTTCCCCCTCCAAATTCAAATGAGGTAGAGAAAGCACCTTCTATAGTTAATTAGCAGCAATTACCCTTCTAGGCTTGCAAACTAGCTCAGATACACGTCTACCTGGTGACGTATGCGTGGGTGTGTTGTGAAATGCCAACACTTACATATGTAAGTTGCCCAATTTCCTCCATCCATTTTTCTCACGTATATATTTGTGAAATGGCTCCTCTGCTACACGCGAATATCAGTCTCTGTGCGGTCCTGCACTTCCTCTTCTGTCATTTAGAAATTGTTCCAGCTTTAACAGAGCTGCTTCTAAAATACCATCGGAACTGAGTACATCTTGACCCCGACATCTCAAATGTGATCGCCACATCTTTTCAAAAATGCGCCTTTATAGATTTAAAAATCATGGCGGGAGTTTACAAATAAACACACACCACAAGGTTTCAATAAATATCGACCCAAAAAAATATAAGGTGGTATCTTTTATAGGACTTAATAGATATGTGATCTGGCTTCCAGGAGCTAAAGCCTTTTTCCTCTGGTCAGAATAGAATAAGCAAAAGATGACGACACACAAAGACATAAGTGAAGTACAAAAAACATTCCAGAGAAAAAGACAGTGGTAGGGGGGGAGAGATTATTAGTGATGAAAAGCTGATGGGCAGTAGAATTTTACAGCTCATAATGCAGTAGAAAGCCCAAATCTTTAAAACACAGAAACATGATAGCAGATAAAGATCATACGACTTACCCAGTCTGCCCTTCTGTACTAACTACTGCGTTTTACAGTACCTTTTTTTATTTTAGAGATTCTCTGTGTCTGCCCCATGCTGTCTTGAATTCAGATACAATCCTTGTCCCTACTATCTGCACTAGGAGACTATATTCCATGTATCTTTGCATAAAGAAATATTTCCAGAAATTACTCATGAGTCTACCCCCTTTTACCTTCATCCTAAGTCTTTTTGGAGCAGTTCCAAAGTATCCAGAGTTCCAGACTAGTTTAAAGTTTCTTTTGAGTAGCCTGACTATGTATAATAAGTTCATTGATGCAGGCTCTGGTCCCGAAAAGTGCTCCCCCGTGGGCACTTTCCTCCCTCGACACGATGCACTGCTGTTTACTACATTGTGGCCTCTCTTTGGAACGGTCTCCCTTCATCCAGGGCCAGTGCAAGGGTATTGGCTGCCCCAGATGAACCACCAGCCTTATAACACCCCCCCCCCATAGACTGTTGAGTTTAATTGTCAATCATCCTCCCTCCCACCACCACCCTCCACACATACACACTCACAGCCCTATAAAAGCAGATAACTGGACATCATACTTTTGAATATTAAATTCTGCTTTGTATATATCTGTGGGCCCATATTCCCTGCGGGTAAAAGAAGATGAAGATGATTCTTCGAGGTTGTGTGACTATTGGGATCTATTGTTCTGCTTTGACTGCTATTGCTCACAAGCTGCTGCCCTAGGTGACTGCCTAATCTTGCCGTATGGTTGAGCTGGCCCTGCCTTCATCTTTGAGAGGAGAAGCAAATCACCACTGAGTTAAGTCAGCTTTAAAAACATTTATGTGCTGCCAAGCCTTTGGTCACCAGCGAGCTATGTGCCAGAGTAAAAGAGACATGACCTGCTTGACCCCTGAACTCTTATCTTTCTTTCCCTCTTTCCATTCTATTATTTATTATATTATTGATTAATCAGCAGCCACTTTGTTATATGTATCAAGAATCTAAATAAACTAAACTAAGTCACCTTGGTCTGCTTTGTGCGATCTGATCTTATGTCTGGGTGAACTGATTCTTGTCTTTGACATCTGGCCTGTTGCACCATAAGGCCATAGCATCAAACATTTCTTGTGGGGCAAAAACAGGTAGGCATTTCAAAAGTCAATGAACATATTTTGAGTGGCAATTCAAACTAGACAGTAAAACCACTGCAACATGGCTAAAAATTGCTAAAAAGGACAGCAATAAGCTTCTCAGCCTTGCAATAAGGCTGAAAAGATAATACTGCAGCTCCCTAGCTATAAATTATAGGCAATAAAAGCTAATCTCCTGGCACTCGCCTCCCCCAGCCTCTCTGTTCAACCATTTCCTCTATGATACGAGATATATTTAACAGAGAAGAGCCCTATATACTAGGACATTTCAATTAACCACTATTTTCACGGGCCTTCAGAACGCCGGGATGGCTGAAGGGAGGCGGGAACCATGACAACCTCAAGAAACTGCTGTAGCCCGATCCCCTGCTGCCACACTCGCACCATGATACATGCTCAGTCTCGTAGTTTATCATGCAGCACATCCCAGCCATAAACAGCGATCATTGCAGTGCACATTTTGGAATGTACTATAGCAAGTGAAAAGAGAATTTGAGGTGACATGGATATTCTGTTGATGCTTGCTTCGCTCCCCAGGGGTTTACGGAGCAGTAAGCGATCTGATTTTGCATGGTCGTTTCTGCAGATTATAGAAACGTGGCTATAATAGTAAGCCACGCACAGCATATGATACTGGTGCATTTTAAAAGCACTATCACTAATATAAGGAACAGCAGAATGATACAGAATATTGATGTCAGATTTTCAAACTGATGTAATAAACTGCGCTAATCACAGTGCAGCAGATTGAGGCATAACATTGATTTATGTGAGCCCTACGATTACTTCTGAGATAGCAAGGTAGTCGAGTATAAAAAGATCTGTGCTAAAGAAAAAGGTGAACTACTGCACTAAGGGCATGAATGCTAATTTGCTGTATGTATCACAAGTTACCGGCATTGAAGCAAACTGTGCTAAATCTTTGCATAGATTTTTCACTTCTCTGTTAGCTCTGAAAAGTCTCCTCCAGAAGGGAAGTTTTAAGTTACCATTGATTTCAAATACCTGTGTCCCCCTTCTCCGTCCGGATGGTCCAAGAATACTTGCCTGGACCTAGGGAAGCATCCTCCTAGGCTCCTTCGCTTCCATCACCATTCTGGAAAATGTCGGCAGATTGCTTGATGTCAATATTTAATGGCACAGGTTCAGCTGGCAACATTGAGAACAGCTGAACCATCACCATCTTCCAAGATGCAGGTAGAATTAGAGGAGTCTGGGAGGATACTTCCCAGAGTCCAAGTGAGTATTCCTGGATCCTCGGGGGGAGGGGGCAGGTATTTTATGACTCTCTGGTCTAAGGGTCTCCCACTGTGGGGTTGCCTAGACCAGAAGAGGTCTGTCTCAGGGTGAATGGGACGGAGATGTCCAGGCCTCGGGGTTCACAGTAGGAGATCCCTGTCTCAGGAGAGTCCTTTGGCAACAGAGACTCTGAAGTTAAAATGGAATTATAGTTTATAGTTAAAGTTTATTGTATTTCCATTTTAATGCTGAAATTAAAATGGAAGAGCTTACTTTGAAGTTAACTTTACTTCCGTTTTAATACATTACTTCTGATTTACCATTATTTTTTTAAATTCACTTTTGTTTTAACCCAGAGTTTTACTTCGCTGCTTTTTGCATATTATTAACTTATCACATCAAAGGTAAAGTAAACTAAATAACATGGAAGCAAAAATAACTGCATTAAAATGTAACACTGCGTAAACAAATCACCAACCTTGGTTACAAAAATCAATAAGATCCCTATAAATCACAACGTAACCTATTCACTTTAAAAGGCTATTAATATACATTTTCTTATTATAAATTTATTATAAACTTTACTCTGAATAAGCATCACAAGGTATAAATTAGATATTGCACTACATTAGCCATTAAGTGCATAAGCTATGGGGTATGTTTACTATTCGGCGGTAACAGCTTCCGTGCAATAACAGAGCCACAACCCCATTGTTTTTAATATCGCACAGAAGCCGCTACCGCCGAATAGTAAACATACCCCTATGTATCATAACATTTTATTTTCAAAATTACATTAAAAATCCATCATTTTATCATACATAATACAAGTTTAACATATATCCATTTACTCTACAAGCCCACTCATACACCCCATTCATACACACAATTATATAAACATAGCAATATCCAAAAAATTTCCAATATTTAAATATTATGTATGATAAAATGATGGATTTTTAATGTAATTTTGAAAATAAAATATTATGATAAATAGTTTTATGCAGTTAATGGTTAATGCAGTGCAATATCTAATTTACACCTTGTAATGTTTATCCAGAGTAAAGTTTATAATAAATATAGAATAAGAAAAAGTATATTAATAACCTTTTAAGATGAATAGGTTACATTGTGATTTTTAGGGATCACATTGATTACGCAACCTTGACGGTCTCCCCAGAATGAAGAGAGAGAGTGTGTATGGGGTCTGTAAGGAGTGGGGAGGGAGGAGAACGGGGAAGACGAGGGGGGGTTAATACATTTAAAAATCTGTAGAGGAAGAGGTCAGATTGGATGCTTAAGTGAACTATTAGGTGTATGTTTACCAAAATGTATAGTAATAAGTTCTGTACCTACCCTGCAGCATATGTAAAAATGCCATGCAGTAGGTGCAAAACCTGTGAGGTATCTGCAGGGGGAGTGGCAAGCATCTGCCCTACAGATACTGTACATGGCATGCAATTACAACACAGGCCCGCGTTTCCTGCATCAGCAGAACTGCAGGTATTCACACACTGCCTGCCAACGCAGCGTGTGTGGGCTAAAAGGTACGAGCAAGGGTAGAACAGAGCATGTAATTGCTCTATCCTCCCTGATGGGCAGTAGAAGATGGTTCCCCTCCCAGAGGCCCCCCCCCCCATGGCATAAGAGTGCCAGTGCCGCAGATCTTCCAATGCGCTGCATCAGCACCAGGTGAGACGAATGCCCCCCTTGGGCAACAACCCTGCTAGACAGCACCCAACAAAGATCCTAGGTAGCCAGTCAATGTCTTATCACTATTGGGCAGCACTGCAAGACCAGCACCATTTTGTATAGTGCTGGAGATGGGGAAGGAGCAGGGAGACCACTCTTGCCCCCTTACCACTGAACTATCAAGGATAATTAAGGTAAGGGCTGAGGGGGGGTGAGGAGGTCCAGACAGAGGTGCCTTACTGGCTAGCCAGGATCTTTGTTTCGGGGGAGAGGGCACCGAAGGCCCCCCAGACAGCATCTCATAGGGTTTGGGTGCTGCCTAGTGGCATTGGTGTGAAAGTGGGGGAGGTTTGTCTTACCTGATGCTAGAGTTGTGGGGAGGGGATTAGCAGCAGCTGCCCAGCGGCACCAATGACCCTGCTGCAGATAACATTTTCCTTCACAGTATTGTGTCTTTTTTCTATAAAATATGTTTTAAAATTAACTGTAACTAATTTCTATCCAGTGAGGTTCTGAGGGATTCATAGTAGATCAGAAAAAGTAATGGGTAAATTGAGGATGGATGTTTACCCTATCAAATAGTACTGAGATTAGCGGATCCATGAAACTATTTATTTTTTTATTTAGGATGTTTTCTATACCACCTTATCAATTAATCAAAGTGGTTTACAAAGGACAACATTCTACAGGTAACATAAGTAACAAAATTAAACTAGATGAGTAATCTTACAGGTAACAAATTCAAGAACATGTAACATAGTAACTAATATATATAAGTAGGCTGGTTGTTCTGTTGATGTGTGTGGATAGGCTCAAATTTTGATCTAGGTACCTTACTTTTTTTACTTCTAAAGACACTTTGACTTTTATTTCAGATAGAGGGATGAAGTCCTTATCTTTGAAGACAAATAGTACTTCCGTCTTCTTGATGTTGATCTTAAAGTTGTGTGATGTGAGTCATTGTGATGCTTCATTGAAGCATGTAGTTATTTGCTGAAGGTTGGGTTTTGATGTATTGTATGGAAGATATAACATTATAGCGTCTGCATAGATGTAGTAGTTTACCTTATGTTTTTGAAATATGTTACAGATCGGTTGTAGGTAAATATTAAATAATAATGCTGAAAGGGCCAAGCTTTATGGGATTCTTTGGCGCTGTCTGTAAGAATTTGAGGTTGCTTGATGTATGTTTACCTGTTGGGTGCAATCAGATAAACCATAGCAGGGTAGTTCCTTCAATTCCAGTCTATTGGAGTCTTGTTATTAGAATGTTGTGATTAATAGAGTCAAACACAGACGCTATATCCAGGAATATTAGTAAGAACGATTGTTTGGATCTTTCTGTTCCCTTTATGAGCTTGCTAAATAGGGATATAAGAAGCGTTTCTACACCATGGCACGTTCTAAAACCATGCTGATGTGGATCCAGTGGTGCATGCTGTCATAAGGTAGCGCCATCAGAACCCATGGAAGTAGGGGATTGTGAGCAAAATGTAAGGGAAACTGACAGCTCAGGTTCACACATGGGGAAAGGTTGCTATGAGCAACAGATGAAAACAAAGTCACGTGGTGTTAGGGAACGCCCGAACAGAAAGGGAGCACAGAATTCATTAGAAAATGAAGAGCACCTGCATGGGGGCGGAGCCCAGGCTAACACCAATTTGAACGTACTTAAAAATCACTTACCGGAAGGTAGAGAGAGAGTGGAGAACTGAGAGAGAAGTAGTAGGAACTACAAGGGCTGTAGTTGGAACTACGGGAGAAGCGTTAGGAACTGCTGAGCTTGAGAGCAGTGTCCGTGGAGCTGTGAGGACGGAGCCAAGGGGATTATCCAGAGCACAGGAGGTTGGTGACTCTCAGAGAACCTGTTGGGAACAGCAGTGCACAGCCTCTCAATATCCCCAGGAGCGTTGCTGTGAGGCAAGCAGAGAAGGCAGTCCAACAGCCAAGGCTTTAAGATATAAATTACCTAACACCAGAAATGCAGAAGTGGAAAACTTTTACCCTGAAGCACATTTGAATGAGTCAGAGAAACACCGTGGAAAAGGGGCTTCCAAGCAGAGCTGTGCTTATCCGAGAGAACAGGAAATAGCAGTGCCTAAAGGTAGGCGTATTTACCCTAATAAGAGAGGTTTGCAATACCCTGACTTTTTATGCACGTATCAGGAGCTCTGTAGTTCTCAGGAACCCAACTACAGGAAATACGGTAGTTACCCACGGGCCATTGGTATAGTGGGGGAGGAGAGTGTTTTAACTCCCCAAGAACCTTATAACTTTAACGGCAGTTGGGAGCCAGAAGTTTACTCTGATGAAGAGGAAATGCAGATTGAACCTCTTGGAGAATCTTTAGAGGAAAATGAAATGGATTGCACGTACACATTATCTGATTGTATAGCATCTTTATGTTAAAAGCAGCCAGAACTGTTTATGAGAAGAAACAGGTGCAAGAGTTCCGTAAGTAAAAGGAACTGTTTTCTGTTACTTTTTGTTTCCTGGTTTAATGCTGAAGAAAGCTAAGTTTTGTTGAAAGTATTTTTCTTTAATTGTGTTATCAGACGAAGGGTCTGACCTGCTTTAAGTTCCACTGTTATGAATCCACCCCGGATGGGGAATAAAGCCTGAGTTTAACCTTACCCTCTGCTTCAACTACACTTCTTTGGCTAATGGTGAAAACTACAGGATCCAGAAGGCTTTGCAAAATGCCTTCATAGGAGCTCTAGCCATAAAAATACTGCCCCATCAAACAACCCAAGCCCTTTTTAGCCTCTGGGTACGTTAGTGGGTGACAATGCTTAGCTATGTTATCCTGAAGTTGATTTTGAACAATCCTTTCAATTATTTTTCTTATAAAAGGTAGGCTTGATATTGATCTGTATGAGTTTGAATATGTTTTGTCAAGGGAACTATACTTAAGATAGGATGGATTGTTATTTTTTTTAGGCCTTTAGGCATGTGACCTTGTGATAAAGAGTAACTATTTTGAGTATTGTGGGTGCCATCTCTGTTCGGGTTTTTACTAATTGGGCATGGGTCCAGTGAGGAAGTTATTGTATTGATGGAGATGTTTTTTCACTGAACATATTTATTTATTTATTTAACCAGTTTTGTATACCACCTTATCCTTCAATCAAAGTGGTTGACAAGACAACAAAGGCTTACATATTGAGGGTATGGGAAAACAAAAACGATACATTACAATATAAATACAAAACAAAACAGTATGTTATAATACTATATCATAGTGAAATTAAATATACATAATGGTTAATTTAAGTTATTTCACCAAATGATTCCATAAATAAGTAAGTCTTTAAAGATTTGCGAAAGTCCTTAAGGTCTTCCTGAGTTCTTAAGTCTTCAGGAATAGAATTCCATAACTCTGGTGCCATAAAGGAAAACGCTCTTTTAGAAGTCATTTGTTTTGATTTGTTGAAGTTCAAAGGAGTATTAATTTTATTGATATTTTGAGATCATCTTGGTCTTATGCTCTTGTCTTTTGAAATAATAGATTGTAGAATATCCGCTGAGGATTGGTGAAAATTTTTGAAAATAGTCATTAGGTTTTTATATTTTGCCCTTGCAATAACCGGAAGGAAATGTAACTGTTTGAGGACAGGAGTTATGTGTTCAAATTTTGTAGAGCCAGTTATAATATGCGCAGTGGTGTCATGAACTAATTGGAGAGGATGGATAGAGTGTTTAGGAAGAGCTTGATACAAGATGTTTCCAAAATCAAGTAGAGGTGTTATGACTGCCTGACATAGCGTGCGAAAGTGATTTGTATTTAGTATTGGTTTTAGTCTTCTTATAATATTTAAACGATGGTATGCTTTTGATGCAATTTTGTTTATATGAGATTTTAAACTTAAATATTTATCTAATGTCACACCTAAATATAATTAAGCTATGGAATTTATTACTGGTGGATGTAATCAAGGTAATTAAGATATCTGGGTTTAAAAAGATTTAGACAATTTTCTTCAGGAAAAGTGCATAAACCATACTAGTCATGTAAGATAGCCACTGATTAACTCTGGGTGTACGCAATAAGGACTAGATCTACTCTTTGGGATCCTGCTGGGTACTTAAGATCTGGATTAGCCACTGTTGGAAACAGGATGGTGGGTCTGATGTACCTTTGATCTGTCCTGCTATAGAAGTTCTTATGATCTTACAATAATATTCCACTCTACTCATAATGTTATAGACCTCTATTGTATCTCCATTCACATACTTCTTCTCTAAGCCGAAGGCCCCTAACCTATTCAGTCTTTCTTCATACGAGAGCCATCCCATACCCTTTATCATTTTCGTTACCATTCTTTGTACCTTCTCTAAGTCTGTTATATCTTTGTTGAGCTGCCCACAGTACTCAAAGTACAGCTCCATCTTGAATCGATACAGAGGCATTCGAATATTCGCCAATTTATTCTTCATTCTTTTCTGAATAATTCTTGACATTTAATTTTTCTCTACTGCCACTGCACACTAAACTTAACATTTCAACACATTGTCCACAATGACTCTGAGATTCTTTTCCTGGATGGTGACTTCTTATATGGAACACAGTATTGTGTAAGTAAGCAGGGCGCGGGCAGGGTCCTGGCGCCCGAGCGTAACCGGGTGCCGGTTAGGCGCGG
This sequence comes from Ichthyophis bannanicus, assembly GCA_033557465.1. Classification (NCBI taxonomy): domain Eukaryota; kingdom Metazoa; phylum Chordata; class Amphibia; order Gymnophiona; family Ichthyophiidae; genus Ichthyophis; species Ichthyophis bannanicus. Next base: position 397,784,542 of record CM066035.1, read on the forward strand.
GACCCTGCATAGCGTGGGGGCGAGCCGGAGGCGCGCGCCATTGGAGCGCATCATTTAATCTGATTGGCTCCGCGGGTGCACGTGTTGTGCGGAGCCAATCAGACGGGCCGGTCGGGCATGTGCTCCTGAGGCGGGCGCGAGCCAGGAGCACATGCTGTTAGGCTGTCGGAACGGCGTGGCGTCACTGACGGGCTACCCTCCGCGGCGTTGGACAGCGTGTGGCCTGCCTCGAGCGTCGGAGCTGCTGGTTGCTGTCCGGGGGACTCTTCCGGTGCGGCCAGGCGAGTTGCTTTGTTCGGGTCCGTTTTCGGCGGGGATTTGCTTCCCGGTGGCGGGCGGGCCCTCTCCGTGGCACGCGGGAGTTTAAACCCGCAACTTTAAACCGCATTTGCCGGCGGTGTTTGTGGGATGGCGGGGGGTGGTCGTGGGGCGAAGGGGGTACCGGCAGCCAAGCAGGGGGGGACCTTGAGGGGGAGGGGGGCAGCCCGGAGGCCGCGGGCTGGTTCTAGAGTTGGTTTAGGGGGGGAGGGGGGGAGGGGGGTTGGTAGCCTAAGGGGAGGCCGGAATTCGGTCCGGGGGGCTGGGGGGTCTCCTTCAGGGCCTCGTGGTGCTGGTAGAGGCCGCGTGGCTCGTGGCCAGCATGATGGGGGCAGGTCTAGTGTGGGTGGGGCTGTGGTGGCCCCGCAGGCTACTCCCCGGGGTAGGGCCCCGGCGTGGAGGGTGCCGTCTGTTGCGGGGAGGGGGGCGGGTGCTGTTGGGTCGGGTGGCAGCGGTGTGGGTGGTGGGAATGCCTCCGGGGGTCGCTCTGAAGAGAGCTCGCTTGGAGGTGTGGGCTCTGAGGGTGGTCAGGGGAGCGGGGGGCAGGTGATCCCACCTGTGAGCGTTTTGCCGCCCGGCACGTCTACACTTTGGGAGCAGTGGGCGTTGGGGGGGCAAGGGTCCTCGCGGGCCGAGTGGTTGGGGGCTTGGCAGCCTTGGTCTGCTGGTTTCTTGCCTCTCTCCCCCCCCCCCCTTTTTTCTCTCCGCAGGTTCCCTGGCTGTCAGCGCCTCGCGCAGTGCCAGCGGTGGGTGATTCCGGTGGTCCTGCGAGTATGGATCCAGCGCATAGGGCGCTCAGCGGGGCGACGGCGGCGGACGGCGCGGCGCCTGGGAGCGGAATGCCGCCAAGAATGGAGGATCCCCTGGGACGACTGCCTGCTACCGCGCCTGCCGGGGCGGCCGGGGGTGCTTCTGGTGAGTTGACGGGGGCGTATACTATGATAAATGCATGCCGATGGGCTGTTCGGTGTCGTGCGCCTACTTTGAAAAGTTTAGTACCTTCTTGCATTGGAGGTTGGTGCAGGTGGTGGGCTGTTCTGGGGTGGTTCATTACCTTGATGATTTTTTGTTTGTGGGAGGGGCCGAGTCTGCGCAGTGTGGTGCTCTCTTGCGCGGTTTTATTACTTTGGCGGGCGAACTGGGGGTGCCTTTGGCGGAGGAAAAGACGGTAGGTCCCTCGACGACGATAGTGTTCTTGGGTATCGAGTTGGATTCGCGGAAGATGGTGGCGCGGCTCCCCTGGGAGAAGGTGGTGAAACTGAGGGTTCTTGTGGCCAATCTTTTGGCATCTAGGAAAGTCACCTTGCAGGACACGCAGGTCCTTCTTGGTTCCCTCAACTTTGCATGTAAAGTCATCCCCATGGGGCGGGTGTTTAGTCGGCATCTGGCGGCGGTGACGGCAGGAGTGCGCAAGCCGCATCATCATATTCGTGTGACGCGGGGAATGCGTGACGATTTGCGCGTATGGGATGTCTTTTTGCAGGAATTCAATGGGGTGACGGTTCTGCGTGGAGCGGCGGTTACCACTGAGGAGTTGCAGTTGTACACTGATGCAGCTGGGGGGGTAGGTTTGGGCATCTATTTTAATGGGGCTTGGTGTGCTGACAGGTGGCCGTGCGAGTGGGTGGAGAACGGGTTGGTCCGCAATATTACTTTCCTGGAGCTCTTTCCGATCTTGGTGGTGCTGGAGTTGTGGCCTGATAGGTTAGCTGACCGTGGGGTGTTGTGGTGGTGTGACAACGAGGCGGTGGTGCATGTGGTTAATCATTTTTCGCCGCGGTGTGGGGCAGTGGCATCGCTGATGCGCCGGGTTGTGCTCACGTGTTTACGCTTAAATGTGCACTTGCGAGCGCGGCACATTCCAGGGCGTTCCAATGATCTAGCTGATGCTCTTTCCCGTTTGCAGTTGGATCGGTTTCGGGAGTTGGCTCCGGATGCCGACCCGGTTGGGCTGGCGGTCCCTTGGCAGTTGTGGAGCGATGGCCTGCTGCGATGAGGTGTCTTCTGCAGAGCTCTGTAGCGGAGCGAACCTGGGATGCGTACCGGACTGGTTGTGAGCGAGTCCAAAGCTTTTTGCAAGTGCATGGGTGGACAGGGGGGGTGGTCCCGGATCATTTGCTGGGGGAGTATGTTAGCTGGGCCAAGGAGCATGGGGTTTCGAGATCGTCCGTGCATTGCCATCTGGCGGGTTTCTGTTTTTTTGCCAGAGCGACGGGGTGGGGGTGTCAGGTCGGGGGTTTTTGGCGCGACGGTTGCTTCAGGGCTGGGAGCGTTCTCAGCCGGGTCCCCGTGATCGTCGTCGTCCAATTACGCACAAACTCCTGGTGCAGCTGTGCGAGGTGGTACCGGTGGTCGCCTGGTCGCCGTATGAGCGAGTGCTCTTTCGTGCGGCTTTCTGTCTGGCGTTTTTTGGTGCCTTTCGCATCGGGGAGTTGGTGGCCGATTCGGCAGCGTCGGGTCACGGTACTTGTTTGCTCCGGCAGCACGTGTGGATGCTGCCTCCGCGCATGCGCGTGCTGCTGGCTCGATCTAAGACGGACCAGCGGGGTAAAGGGCTTTGGGTGGTCCTTCGGTCTACGGGAGGGCTTACCTGCCCAGTGGCCAACATGCAGGCCTTTCTGGATCTGCGTCCGGTGGGTAGCGGCGTGCTTTTTACTCATCAGGATGGCAGGGCATTGACTCGTTTTCAGTTCACAGCGGTCTTGCGGCTCGCGCTGACTCAGTTGGGCGAGGACCCTCGTCTTTTTTTGGCCCATTCTTTTCGGATCGGTGCGGCTACCAGCGCGGCGGCTGCAGGTTGCTCCGGTCTTCAGATACAGAGTATTGGCAGGTGGCGGTCGACGGCGTTCGAGGGGTACGTTCGTCTCTAACCCGGCCATTCCTTGGGGGGGGTGGGGGTTGCTAACTTGGTTGTGTTTTCTTTTACAGATGGGGAGTCGGGACAGCTGGTCTGCTGGATTCTGGGCCACTCCTTCGTTTACTGGGCTGGCCAGCGGGCGGCGGAGCACCCCTTTGGGCTGAATCTTGGCCTGGCATTGGAAGAGGTGGCGATTTCATGGCTGGGCAAGCGGGGGCTGCGGTGGGAGCAGCTGCTGCCTTTGCTCCGTCACCATGGCCGTGTCCGGCAGCATCCAGCTATTCTAATTGTGCATTTGGGGGGCAACGATTTGTCCACTTGGTCGTCCAAGCGGTTGATCAGGGCGGCTAAGAGGGATTTTGAAGTGGTGCGTCGCCTGTTTCCCGATGCCGCGTTGATCTGGTCTGACATTATCCCGCGGCCAGCATGCTGGGATCAGCGGCGCTGGTCACGTGGACTGACCAAGATTAACCGGCAAATTGGGAGATGGGTGAGCGAGCATGGTGGGTTCCAGGTGCAGCACCCCTGGGCGGAGGCGTCCTGTGGGGGGCTGTTCAGGGGAGATGGCGTTCATTTGTCCCCTGTGGGAACTGATCTGCTCCTGAACGATTGGCAGGAGATGTTGGAGTCTCTCGTGAGGTCCCGGTATCACTGGTCGCAGCTTCCAGCAGGGGGGGGGGCGGCACAGGTGGTGATGTTGCCTGTGCCGGTGGCGGGATCCCGGAGGTTTCCGGGGTCCGGAGCCTTATGCCACTTGGGGTGGGGGCAGGGTGCCCTTGCCCGGATAACCCCTGGAAGACTTTTGCTTGTAATATGGCGAAGTCGGATAGGGGTGGGTGAGCTCGGCCGTTGGTGGGTCCACGGCCGCAGCGGAGGCGGGGCCGCTTTGCTAGTAGCATGGCTGGCGGCACATCGCTCCGCTGGGTTGCTATAGTGATGTATTATTGGCATTAATGTTAATACGTTCCTGTTGGAAATAAAGCTGCGACCAGTTTGTTACCAAATAAAAGTTGTCTGTGGTTTTTACCATACGGGGGTGTGGTTGGGTATGACTGGGTGGGGGGGGGTTGGGGTTGGGGAAGCGCCTAGTCCGGCTACCCGGTTACTATAGTATGCATTTGTTTTATTATATGTATGTTTCATGCTTCAACTTAAAACATTTTAAAAAACTATAAGCCATACAAGGAAAAAAAATAAACAAACCACAAACAATCAGATAACATACCGTGATGAAGAAGAAAGCAGGAAAAGCCTAGAAGACAATGGGAGAGAGTCCCTGGCCTTGGTAGAAGCAGAGGTAAAAGAGAAAGACGTTGGAAGAAGATCCCTGCAAGGCATGAGGAAGGTTCATTTAAGCTAAGGGGCAGGGTGGACCAATAGAGAAGGCTGAGCTTGGCTGGAAAGAGCAGGAAGGCTCTACCAGGTTAAAGTGCATGAGGAGGAGGAGGAGTTCCCCTGGGAGGGAGTAAAATTCTCCTTAGAGCCATGTAAAAAGGGAGGGGGGGGGTTTGCCCTCCAACTGAACTTGTGCCAGGTAATACAGCTGAGCTATCAGAGCATGGAACTGGACACAGAGTTTTAACCTGACTGACAGGGAAAATAAATAAATGGAGTTTCTGGAACAAGGTAGTGAATGTCAGTGACAATTCACTGCTAATGTTTTCTTTCTTTTGTGCTTTTCTTTTGGGGTAGCAGCTTTGGGATAGTTTGCAGTCAAAACCAAATTCAAAATTGCAGTGGGAGGGGCTATAAAACCTCTCCCTTTCCTTGGATAAGTTCAAAGCAGAGGAGAGGGAGCTGGATTTATTTGCTGTGCATTAAGTAGCTGTATCAGACACTAAGAAAGTGGGGCAGGGAGGGCAGTTCCTGTGCTCAGTGAAGAAGAGCTGTGAGGCTCTAGCCCAGGACTGTGATGTACAAAACCTGAGCTAGAGCAGACTGCCACAACCAACCCTGGAGAAATACAGCTCAAATTTAAAAGGTACTATTCTGCTATTAATGTGAGTGAACTTATAAATATTGTGCTAGAAGCAGCCCCACATTGAGAAGCCCTGAGAAGGATTGCAGGCTACAAAGCCAGGGTAAAAGGGCACAGGGAAGTGCAGCGATTGATTTGCTTTTACCCCATTTGTTGGGAAGGACTAAATGAGAACTGTGAACTGGGTTTGAAACTACAAGCTTGGACTGAACACTGAAAGCCTGAGGTTAGCATGTTTCATTTTACTGTATGCAGTAGGCTTATTATGACTTTGTGCTTGGGGCAATGAGGTTGTGTAATTGCTGCCTCTCCCTGAAGAGCAAGCATAATTTTTGATCTCTGTATGCTTTCTTTTATAACCTGGGAATTAAAGTTTAAATGCTCGATTTTTAAAGCTGTATAAATGCTATCCTCATTTTCTTACTGAGAGTTACCACTGGGACATGGAGCACCCCGGCACTGAGGGCTATTTAAGAGGACCGGAATCGGCTCATAGTGTCCTCTACCTGTGACAATACACTTCAAAACAAACAAACAAAAACACAACACTGCTTTCACCCTGGCTGTGAAGTAACTACTCCTGATATCCAATTCTTTCACAAATATCCTAGTCAAACAGGTTATCCCTGATAGGTCAAGTTCAAATAATGAATCTTCAGGCCAGCTTTAAATTTTGCAAAAGAAGATTCAAGCCTCGAGTTCCAGGGCAATTCACTTCAAAGCATAGTGACCATAACATTAAACACAATACATCTGGTAGATTCCAAATGAACTTTGGTATAAATGGAAGAAATATAAATATAAATAATATAAATGGTATAAATGTACGCAGCTCTGTACATATAGATGTAAGACACAGAGCCCAATTCTGAAAGGGGCATGTCCAGGCCATCTGGACAGCCCCAAGCAGGATGGGTCCATTAAGACTCGATTCGGTACCACAGGAACAAAATGTTCCCACGGTATACAGAATCGGGTCTGAGGACAACCCGGCGTGCCCCTCTTCCCCACAGGCTCCCCTGGCTCCTGCGACACAAACCCCCCTCTTCCCCACTGCCCGACCCACAGCTGGCCAGCTAAGGCCTAGATCGGGTGGCGGGGACCCCCCTGCACCCACCCCAGCCTTGGGGGGAGGGGGGCTGGCCTCAATCGCACCATTTGTGCTGCTTATTCCACCTTCATTCCCCATGACCCCATAGAACATACAGGGTCGTGACCGGAATCAGCTCTGTACGACCTGCCTCCTCAGCCCGCCCCTGCTCTGCCCAGACCCCACCCCCTGCTGGCTCGCCCCATCCTGCTGCTCTAGCCATGTGGTGAGAGCCAAAGGGGGAATAGGGGCAGGATGGCCTGCAGAGTTGCCCGTCCCACTGGGACATGAAGCCCTGCAGGGCTCATCCCAGGGCTCATCTTAGAATCGGGGCCACAGTTTCTGATGAGCAGGGACTGTGTCTTTTATCTATATGTATAGCACTGCATATGCCTTTTAGCACTATACAAATGATTAGTAGTAGTAGTAGTAGTAGTAGAACCACCAAATGCTGCTGTTCATAGGAAGAGTTTGCAGTGGAACGTATGGAATTAGTGCAGTAGCCAAGAAGATAGAAAACACCAGAGTAAGCGTAGTTACTCACCTGTAACAGGTGTTCTCCAGGAGCAGCAGCAGGAATCAGTCCTCACATATGGGTGACATCGGCACCGACGGAGCCCTCGTGTGGAGCATTTCCCCAACTTTCAAAGAAAGCCTTTGGGAATGCAGCACGCATGCGCAGTCCCCTTCCCACCCAAGGGTGCCATCTTGCTCAGTCTGATGACATAGCTAAAAGACAGCAAAAAATCAAAATGAAGGATATGACTGCAACTCCAGGGGAGGAGGGAGGGTTGTGAGGACTGATTCCTGCTGCTCCTGTAGAACACCTGTTACAGGTGAGTAACTACGCTTTCTCCAGGACCAAGCAAGAAGTCAGTCCTCACATATCGGACTCCCCAGCTCTAGGCTACCGTGAACCCAAAACTGAAAAAATGGCTCCCTCTTGAGAGCCACAGCATCCGTGACAAGAATTTTCTCTGAGAATGCACCCCGTACGGTAGGGCTGGAGGGTAGGAGTTGCCTAAAGAGATTACAGAGTACCGCCTGGCCGAAAACACTGTCCCGCCGGGACTCTCTCTCCAGGCAGTAATGGGCTGGAAAAGTCTGGCTTGAAGACCAAGTTGTGACCCGGCAGATATCTGCCAACGGAACAGAGCAGAGATGAGCTACTGACGCGGCTTTCACCCTGACATGGTGGGCCGTGACCCGACCCTGCAAGGGGAGGTCGGCTGCTCTGTACGCCCAGGCAATGCAATCTGCTACCCAAGTGGACAGGTAACCCCATCCTATTAGGGTCAAACGAGACGAAGAGCTGAGCAGCCCTTTGATGCTCCCGCGTACATTCTATGTAAAAGGACAACGCCCTTTTACAGTCCAGGGTATGCAAGACTGTTTCAGCTCGGCTGGCATGCAGCCTGGGATAGAAGGTCGGAAGAACCACCTCCTGATTGAGGTGTAAAGAGGAGACTATTTTTGGGAGGAACTTGGGATGGGTCCGTAGGACCACCCTGTTCCTATAGAACTGCGTGTACAGTCTATCAGAAACCAGAGCTTGTAGCTCACTCACACGTCTGCCCGATGTAAGAGCCACCAGGAAGAGCGCTTTCCAAGAGAGGAAGCGTAAATGGCAAGTAGCCATCGGCTCAAACGGTGGGCGAGTAAGTTGCTGCAAGACCACGTTCAAATCCCACTCAGTCACCGGTGGACAAACCGGAGGCTTGAGTAGAAGCAGACCTCTGAGAAATCTGGACACCAAGGGGTGAACCGACAGAGACTGTCCTTCCACTGGTGAGTGGTGCGCTGACAAAGCACTGAGGTGGACCCGAACAGAGTTAGACTTACGGCCTAGGTCTGAACGGTGAAGTAGATACTGCAGTACTACTGGCACAAGGCAAGAGAAAGGATCTTCATTGCGCTGAGCACACCACACCATAAACCTACGCCACTTCAGGGCATAGGACTTTCTGGTGGACTGCCTCCTAGAGACCAATACCACCTCCTCAACCTCCTTAGGTAGAAGTAAGGGAGCTAGCACTACCCTTTCAGCAGCCAGACCATCAGATTGAGGGACCGGAGGTTGGGGTGCAGAAGGGAACCCTGCTCTTGAGACAGGAGATTGTGTTGCATCCCTAGAGGGAATGGAGCTTCCACCGCCAACTGCAGAAGAAGTGGAAACCAAGGCTGCCTCGGCCATCTGGGGGCTACCAGAATCACCGAGGCCTTGTCCTGAAGGATCTTGAACAGAGTTCGGGCCACCAGGGGCGTGGGAGGAAACGCATACAGGAGGCCATAGACCAAGAGATCAGAAAAGCATCCGCTGCCATCCTCAGGGGATGCGGCTGTCTGGAGTAAAACCTGGGTAGCTGACGGTTTAGCGGGCTTGCAAAGAGATCGATGGATGGAAGTCCCCAGCGGAGGAAGATCTGCTGGACCACCAATGGATTCAACTGCCATTCGTGAGGCTGGAGAATCCTGCTTAGCTTGTCTGCTAGGAAGTTTTCTTGACCACGTAGGTAGACTGCTTTGAGAAACATACACTGCCTGACTGCAAAGGAGCAAAGGGCCAGTGCCTTGTTCACATAGAACATTGCCACCTGATTGTCCATCTGAACTAGGACAGACTGTTGAGAGAGGGCATGACAGAAAGTTTGCAGAGCTAAGCGGATTGCTCGCAGCTCTAAAAGGTCGATTTGCTGTGTGGCCTCCTGAGGGGACCACAGGCCTTGAGTGCATGAGCCCTGGCAATGTGCACCCCAGCCTCTTAAGGAAGCATCCATCATCAGCACCCTTGTGTGTGCTGGAGCCTGGAAAGATACACCCCTGAGAAGGTTTGGTGGATGTAGCCACCAATGCAAGAAGTTCAGAAGTCATCTGGACACCTTTACTCTGTCTCTGAAGTCGCCGGTGGCTTGTGTCCACTGATCTCTGAGGCACCATTGAGCAGTCTGCATGTGAAGACGGGCATTTGGGGTCACATGTACAGTGGATGCCATGTGGCCCAGGAGACGCAGGAAATGCCTGGCGGAAACATGAGTATTGCGTTGGACCTGATTGACCAAATCCATAAGTATGTGGACCCTGTCCTCGGGCAAGTAAGCTCTTGCCTGAAGGGTGTCCAACCTGGCCCCTATAAACTCTAGATTCTGAGAGGGGAGCAAAGTGGACTTTGCGTAGTTTATGACAAAGCCCAGATGCTGAAGAAGAGAGACAGTGCGAAGAGTGGCCTGTCGGGCCTCCTGGAGTGACTGGCCTCTGATTAGCCAGTCATCCAGGTACAGGAAGACAAAAATCCCCTGATTTCTGAGAAAAGCCGCCACCACCGCCAGGCATTTGATGAAAACCCTGGGGACAGAGGTCAGGCCAAAAGGAAGCACCCTGTACTGAAAGTGGTTTCCTCCCACCACAAATCTGAGATATTGTCTGTGGTCTGGATGGATGAGGATGTGAGTATAAGCATCCTTTAGGTCTAAGGAGCATAGCCAGTCTCCCTGCTGGAGGTAGGGCAGCAGTATCCCAAGGGTAAGCATCTAGAACTTTTCCCTCTCCAGAAACTTGTTCAGATTTTGCAAGTCTAGGATAGATCTTAGGCCTCCTGCTCTCTTTGGTACCAGGAAGTACCTGGAGTAGAAGCCTTGCCCTTTCAGGTGGTCTGGCACCGGTTCCACCGTCTGTTCCTTTAGAAGACTTGCCAACTCCTGAAGGAGGAGGTTCCTGTGTAGAGGGAGTCTTGGAGGCTCCCCTGGATAGTAGGAGGGGGGTAGCAGGTGGAAATGGAGCATATGCTCAGCACCCAGGTATCCCCTGTGATCGCTGGCCACCTGTAGGCATACAGGGTCAGCTGACCTCCTGTGCTGAGTGGGGCCACTGGCGGAGGAGAGGCTATGCCCTGGGAGTCAAAAACCCCCCTCCCTGCTGTGCAGGAGCTGGAGCTGGAGGCTTGGAATTTTCTGCCTACGAGGCCCATGCCCCTGCCCTTTGGCCTGCTGGCCCTGTTGGGGAGCTGGAGAGGCCTGATATTGAGAGTAGATTTTGTAGGCAGTACCCTTCCTCGGGAAAAAGAGCTTCTTCCCCGAGCCCTTCTTTTTGTGAGAAGGGGCAGAAGTCTTTCTGGACAGCCTTGTCCTGGTGAGAGTCTTGGTCTCGATTTCTGTAGCCTTCTCAGTCATGGGCTTGCCGAACAGGTTGCCACCTCGGCACGGGACATCGATCAACTTATCCTGCACCCATGACTCCAGGTCCGACGACTGTAGCCAGGCCTGACGACGTGCACCGATGCCAGCCGCGGCTACCCAGGCCGAAGCCTCAAAGCCGTCATAGGCTGCTCGAGAAATAAACTTTGAGCACTCTCGGATCCCTGTAAACAAAGCTTTGAATCTCTGCAAGGGTTTCTCGGAGAGGCCAGCTGAGAACCGGCAATCTCCTTTTCTAGGTCCCATAAGTACATGCCCATGTACAGCTGGTAAGTCTGGACATGGCAAGACAGCATTGAGCCCTGGAAGCACTTTCTACTGAGGGCATCCAGGTTCCGGGCCTCCCAGCCAGGAGGCACCAAGGAGTGCATCTTTTGGCTTTTCAGCCTGTGCATGGCCGATTCCACAAACATGGAGTTGTGCGGCAGCTGCGCCTTTTGGAACCCAGGGCTCTTACGGACGCGATAGATAGAATAGACCCGCTTGCTGAGAACCGGTGCCTAGGCCGGTGCTTCCCACCTTCGGAAAAGCAGCCATTCCAGCATCGGAGGAACCGGTACAGTAAAGGCTTCCTTAGGAGGACAATCATACTGGAGGGCATTGAGCTCTTCAGCTCGAGGCTCCTCCTCGGCATCCGCCGGGAATGCCAAAGCCTTGGCCATGTCCCTGATGAAATCCGAGAACTGGGTATCCTCCGGGGGGGACCTTCTCCAAGGCTCGGACTCCGGGAAGTCCAAGGGGACGCACCGGGTCCAGAAGGTGTCGGGAGACTCCTCGTCCTCCGCCTCCCATGCCGACTCCTCTGAGGAGTAGTCGAGCTGCTCCAGCCATGTGGGCCTCGATGCCACCCGCCCTGACGCTGAGGACACCGCACGGAAGGTCGAAGGAGACCTTGGCCGAGGATCGACTCGAGACTTGATTGACTCGAGGATCAGCTCGGCCTCCGGGGTCAACTTAGACGTCGAGGTCCCAGTGGTCGGGGCAGATGCACCGGTCAAATCGACGTTCAGTACCCGCTGCTGCTCCATGAAGGCAGCCAGGCTGCTCTCCAGGGCCGTCAACCTGAGACTGAGCTCAGTAGACTCCGCAGCCCCCGACTCGGGCCCCAACGGCATCGGGCCCGACGTCGGTTCTCCCGGAGGAGAGTCAACGAAGACAACCAAAGTTACCTGACTCGGCGACTCCGGCTCCAGGCGAGGTAGTATGGTCGGCCTCTCCGACTCCGAGAGCCCAGGACGGCAGTCAGGGCTTCGCAACCTGGCCCTCGAGGATCCAGGTGTCTCCACTGATGCCCTCACGAGCTTCTTCTTCCTTTTGTGCTCCTGGTGGGAGACCCCCCTCTCAGAGGACCCACGACGGCGCTTGGGGTCAGACTCCCGAGATGTCGAGGCCTCTGATGAAGTCCGGGCCTGGCCGGACGTGGAATCTGAAAAATTTCTTTCACATTGATGCTGACGGCTCCGAAGTGCCTTCGACGACATCTTGCCGCATGGGCCACACACCAGCGGGTCATGGTCGGGCCCAAGGCATCGGAGGCATCAGTCGTGTGTGTCGGTGAGAGACATATGTTTCTTGCACCGATCACATTTTTTGAACCCGCTGGCAGCCATCGGGTGAAAAAGGGCCCCTGCAAGGTCAAAAGACAGGGCTGCCAGTGAAAATAACAGAAAAAGTACGAACGCTAGTCACAAAGGACAAAAACTGAAAAAGAAGTTCCGGACTCGATACCGTGTACCGAGCCGAGGTGGGAGGGGAACCGGCATCAAACCGGATAAAGAAACGCGAAAAATCCCAGAAAAAAATCTACTTTTCCCGGGTGACATGAACTACGTCCGTTGGGCTCTGTGGAAAAAGAAAGACTGAGCAAGATGGCACCCTTGGGCGGGAAGGGGACCGCGCATGCGCGATGCATTCCCAAAGGCTTTCTTTGAAAGCTGGGGAAATGCTCTGCATAAGTGCTCCATCGGCGCCGACATCACCCATATGTGAGGACTGACTTCCTACTTGGTCCTGGAGAAGAAAACATATCCATCAAGATCGGTTTCAAAGTAAATCCCGGTGTTTATGGGTAACCAATACTGCTACAGTAAGAGTACAATAAGATCGCCCCTCATGCCTTTCCTCCCTTATTACCCCTAGTGACCCCCTTAGATCCAGAAGAACGTGCACCCAGAATACCCTCTCAATTCCAGCTCATTTTCATAACACAATCAAAACTACAAATTCAAGAGCGTTCTTGTCTGTAGCCCCTATTCTCTGGAACGCTTTCCCAGACAACCTAAGACTAATAAAAGATCTACAGACTTTTAGAAAAGAGCTTAAAACGTTCCTCTTCATTCAACACTTTAACCTCAAAACCTCTATTACTCCCCCTCGAAAACCATGATCCCCCTACCTCTCTCCGCTATATACTGGAGAAATGCAAATACAATAAACACATACCCTCCTGAACCTCTTTCTCACTTGAAATAGCTTAATTAGGTAATTACTCTTCCTCCCCCTCTAAACCTTTCTCTTTATGAAACTCCATTTAATATATTTCTCCCTTATATCATTCCCTTCCCCACCCTACACTGTAAATAGCTCTGCCTCAGCATCCGCTTTTCTGCTGTATATGTGAACGACTGATTTGTAAATAGTACCTTGTAATATAGTTTGATATGTTCTATGTTCTTTGTAAACCGCCCCTGATCACTGGAAGGGGCAGTATATAAAAACATTTAAATAAATAAATGATATAGTGACATGGTCATAATTTTCATTCCATAGATCAGTTTCACAGCTACATTCTGGACTAATTGCAACCGCCTGAAGAGATCTGACCTGCCTGCCTGCCTGCAAAAGTGTGTTGCAATAGCCCAGCTGACTTATTACCAATACATGAATTAGAATGTGCACAGATTTAGTATTTGCATGACACAAATGGAACAAATCAACTTTAATGCATAAAAACATGTAAGTACTGAAAGTAAGTTGATCATCAAGCGTAAAATACAAAATACCAAGTTCATAGGAAAAAGATTGACTATAACCCCTAGAGAATAGGATAGCCTTGCATTTTTCAGAGTTCAGCTTAAACTTATTGGTTTTAAACCAATTAGCAAGTGTAAAAAGTTTCACTATAATGGAAAAAAATAATTGTATGCCATCTGCATACCTAAATGTAGTGAAAATAATCTCACTGAGCCAAAGCAGTGAAAGGTGCCAAATAGATGTTAAACAGAATGGGAGCTATAAATGACCCCTGGAGTACCACATGGAAAGGAGTGAGGTGCCGATAAAATCTCATTCCAATGGACCCTGAACTTTCTATTGCTTGATTACAAACATATCTAAAGGAAAGCTGCTTCATGCAGGCCCATCTCCCAAAGCCCAATCAATAAAAAACTCTGATCCACCAGTGAGATATGTTCCAGTACTGAGCATGATCAAAGGAGATCAACAATACATTACTGCCTCCATTGGTGGCAGTCCAAACATGACCTATCAGACCAGAGTCGTTTCAGTGCTGTGCTTTTCCCAAAGTCCTATCTGACATGGATGAAGAGCAAGAGTAGCCACAACGTCTCAGTCAACTCAGAAACAAAAGGAAGGGTTCATACAGGCCAATTGGACCCACCTTTGCATTTTTCAAAACAAGTCAAATACTTGCCCGTTTCAGGCTTCTGATGGAGAAGGCAGGCATGGACAGCAATGACAGAGAGCTTAGAACTTAGAAGAAAAAAGACAACACAACAAGCAATATCAAGTAATATACACTGTACAACAAACATAATGTAAAGATCCAGCCTGTGATGTCACCTCCAGGGGGAGTGGGGTACGGCTATCAGCCTGTTTGCGGTGGGATAGAGAGGAAGGCAGGCACAAACAGTGAAGGCGAGAGCCTCCAGGGAGAATGGCTATCACTTTATACTTCGCCATGTAGAGGGATAATTCTCTTTGTGATCTCTGTTCACACAACGGAACATTCTGAAGTCCCTGCTCTTAATCGTGCCTATGCTTCTTTTTTTCCCAAAGTCATTTAAGATGTGCCAGACTTGAGTAGGGAGTCTCTCATTTTCTGATTTTGGAGGAAGAATAAATAGCCATCCAAGTATCAGTTAGGTGTCTTCTATTCTCCAAAGGCATTCAAAGAAGAGAGGCTGTAGAAGCCTAAAGGGGTTATAGGCACAGTCTTAGGGTGTTGCTTCATTGATGGTTGGCTAGGTCACCAGACTGGGCATACACTATCCTATAAGCCAACCAGACCTAGCTAGCTACAAGCTTAAATAAAGAAGAAAAAGGTACGGAAGACCCAAGGGGATTGTGGTTAGACAGATCAGCCTGCAGGATCCAGAACAGAGGGGTCCAGAGCTCGGGGAGGGAGTGCCCAGACTCCAACTGCCCGAGAAGAGAGAGAGTCTCAGTGAAATGAGTGGGGCCTGCATCCCAGGTATATCCCTCTTCACCTCTGCAAAGAGCCAGTGCTGTAATGGAAGGAACCTGCCTCCCTATGCAGCTCTTACTCCCAGTGTGTGTCTTTTTGATATTTGTCTGATATGTTTTAGTATTTGCCATAATAGTGAGGACAGCAAATACACCCCAAGTGTCCAATATTCAATGACTTATGCTCCTAACTTTGAAAGTTCTGCTCCTAAATGAGTCTCTTTGAAAATTTACTAGGACTGAATGCCTAAATAGTTTCTTATTTATTTATTTGTTTCATTTTATATACCGCTTTGTCTTGGTAATCAGAGCGGTTTACAAATAACATTTTAACTACTGCACAAGGCAGTTTACAAAGAACAAGGAACGGTTACAGAGAACAGTTACAATTAGAATAACAATAAAATGCAATAACTATTTAAATGAAGAAAATCATTAGCGGTTAAAGGGTGATTTACATAATAGAGTGTGTCGCAGAGATTAGGAAATGGAGAATGTCATTGGGATGTCAGCCGGTGGTATTATGATATTTATGGAGGTTGATCACATTGATAGTAGTCCATGAAGATGAATGTTTTGAGACATTTTCTAAACTGAGTGAGGTCTTTGACTTCCCTTAGTGTATGAAGTAGATTATTCCATATGGCAGGTGCATAGAGCAAGAATGCTCTGTTGGTGATTGATTGACTTACATTTCTTACATGTTTTGGAGTGGATAGGGTATTTTTCAAGTTGTCTCTTGTTCTTCTTGTGTGTTGCTGAATGTTTATCAGTTTGCTGAGGTACGTTGGTGCTATGTTGTTTATGATTTTGAAGATGTTCATAAGAGCTTTGAATTTGATTCTTTGAATTTCACTAAAGTCTTAAATTTAGGAACACAAAAAGTGGATGGCAATGGGGCGGTGAAAAGAAGTTAGGAGCTTGGCAATGATTTTCAGCAGTAGGCATTTAAATTAGGCTCATAAATCTAAGCAAATGAATGGCAGGCCTACATTTAGGAGCATAAATATTAAGTTCCTAAACTGGGATGAATTTTCAGCTGAAAACAAGTATAGCTTAAAATAGGGCATAAATTTAGGAGCTCAGCTTTTTTTTGAATATTGGGACCCAATTCTTTATCTCCACCTAGCAGATACACACGGCTGCACTTCTGAGGTCAAAATGAGTTTTTGGATTTTGACTTTATATCCAGCACACTTTACACTGATGGTGTCCCTTTAGGGTACTAGGTATTCAAAGACGCATGCTTTGAAGTTTCTTGCAGAAATAGAACTGACAGAAGCAGAGGAGTGGGATTCCAGCACTGGACCCAAGAAGGTAGATAAGAAAAATGAAGAATACCAGGTCCAACTCTACATTTTGGTGCATTAAGCATTGCTGGCACTACCCATTAGTACCAGCCTTTTCAACGCAGCCCATTGCCACCACTGCCCCCCTCTCTAGGGCCTGTATCACGGGCAATGTTATTAAAACAGCAACAGAGCGCTTTACCAAAGCCTCTGACATTACGTTGCTCTTGGTGCTTCCTTTGACCAGCCACTTCAGCCCCCTCCTTCGCAGGTACAAAGTGCTTTGCAGAAACATAGTAGACAGCCCCTACTCATTGGAGCATATAATCCAGTAGAGACAGATAGATAAGTTGCATGGACAAAACATATGGCTTGGGGATCTTTGAGTTAAAACAGTAGGGCTAGCTGCAAGGAGTGAGCCCTCTTGAGCTAGATTTGGACAGCCATAGAAACTCAGAGCTATCAACACATTGTTTTACCTGCAGAGAAAGTGGGCACACACATACATACGAAACAAAGTTTAATATCTGAAAGTATGATGTCCAGTTATACATTTTTACATGATCGAGTTGGAAAGGGTGGTACCGGGATGATCATTATGAGTTCAATTAGCAAATTCTTAGGAGGAGGGGCATAAAGCTGACGGTTTGCTTGGAGCACCCACTATTGCACCTACTTTGCACCGACCCTCCTTTTAAGAAAGGGTCAGAACTAGCTAGGATAGTAGCTGGAGCCCAAATACCCAAATAGTGGTGGAATGCATCTGAAGATGAGCCTTGCCCTACCCAATTATCTGCATCAACAGAAAAAATCTTGGCTCAAGAAACAAAGGGGTCAATATTCAGCTGAGATGGTCACTGGCTTGAGTAAACACTGGCACCGGTGTTGGGGTTTAAATTAACCAGCATATTTAGTGTTGCTCTCCATATAGTTTAGGCCTGGTTTTTAATTAAGTATATACATTTTTGAGGTATGATGTGTCCTAGTATGTATTAGTAAAATAAACTTCAAGGAAAAAGAGGGGAAAGAGAGAAAAGCAAGATGGAGGGAAATATGGGGGGTCCTTCTGAAGGTCCAGTCTGCTTTACACTTTTCACAGTATGACTGAAAGTTTTAAAAAGCTTTAGAATATGATCATTAATTAAAGTATATACATTTTTGAGGTATAACTGGATAATTTAATTTTGGGGGGAAACATTTAAAAAGTGTTATTTACAATACCCAGCTGTATATGGGAGCATACGCCTGGATTTCTCATTGCAAACTTGAATCACAAAAGCAATAATTTAAAAATTGATAGCCACCCTGAACCTCAGCAAAGAGCATTGCACGTGCCATGGTACTCAGCACAACAATGTATACTGTAAGTAGACAGAGTACAACAGATTTAGAGAGCCCATAAAAATGATTCATTTCAAAAACCATAAAACCATGTTACTGACATTCCAAGTGAAGTGTTATACTTAAATCAGCATTAACATAATCACAAGCTGACTCTGCAAACCCATCTATGACGTTTTGTAAGAAAAACACAGGCAAAAATACCTGCACATAATAAATGCTAGGGGTGGAACACAAGGTCATGTAGGATGGAATTTATGTCTGTAATCTAAAACTATTACCTAGCTGTACAGGACTACAAGTCTGGCTTTTTCCACTGAATTACTCAAAGAAGAGAAAGTGCTCAGATTACTGGAGTTGCCCAACTGGTCCCCATAGAGTTTCCCAAAAAGAAAAGCTAATATTGTATTCCCAAAAAGAAAAGCTAATTTGTATATATGTACATATCCCACATCAGTGTATTTATGTAACAGTGCCCCTTATACCCAAAGGTATGAGTATACATGTATCCAGATATACATGTATACGGATATACTTATACTTATACAGATACACTTATTTACACCACTAGTGTGATGTGCCTACCCTCCGAATCATCCTATGCGCGCCCCAAATTCTACTGTATTTATTACTCTTGAATTTGTTTTGTGTATACTGGTTATTTGTATATATGTACATATTGTGTGATGTGATGTGCCTACCCTCCGAATCAACCTATGCGCGCCCCAAATTCTACTGTACTGATTTGACAGTTCTCCTATTGTAATCGGACCGCTGCTGATCGCTGGAAGCAGCGGTATATAAGTGTTTGCTAAATAAATAAATAAAATAAATAAATAAATATTCATACACCCAGTGACTTAGGGATTGGGGAAACGTTTCCTCTTATTCAAAAGAACATACTTCAGATCTAAATTGGCTCTATAAGCCTTCCAGAATAAAACTCCTATCTTTCAATTTGGGGTTGAATTATTTTGCACATTATGTTATATACTATAAGTATGTATGGAATCAATGGGTCTCAGTTTTTAGCACACGGAGTCCTTCTCCCATTCCACATGCTTTGGGGCCTTTTACTAAAGGACGCTCAGGTGTTGCACCTAATGCACCAAAAGCTCCAAAGCGATGGCGTGTTAAGTGCAACAATGTCGCATTAAACTGTCGCATTTTAACGCAAACCAGATGCACACTGCCAGCTATGCCCATTGGTAAAAGATCTCCTTTGTTTTGGAAATTTAGTGCTAGATTTGTTAATGTGTATTACCATTAATGCACATACGACGTGTCAATGCAAGTTACGCACTTAGTAGTAAATAGGTCCCATTGACAATCATGGCTCTTGTGTTACATCACGTTAATGCACGTTGATGTGCTTTGATATATTTTAACACAAGAGTGGATGTTAATAAATTTAGCCTTTGATTTTATTAGTATTTCAGCTATCTAAATTTACTAATCTTACCTATTGAAAGAACTCTTCCTATACATATTTTTGAAATTTTTTTATTTTGTGCATCCTGAAAGATCTCCAAAATGGTAAGAACTAGAAACACAAACGGATAAATATTCAGCAGTGGTGGTCAGCAGATGTTTCTAAATGCTGGCCATAACATTTAGAAAAATGCATTCATATAGCGATGATATATATATATATACACACACATACACAGAGCAAAGCAGATTATGGTACTAAACTAATTCACTCACATAGATGAAATCAGACAACGATGTATCTGTGATGGAAGCCATATGCCATTATAGGGAGTAAGACATTGTTTCACCACAGATGGTAGAGGCAGGCCATACCTAGGGCTGTGTGAGCGGTGCGGTCGCACAAGGCACAAGTACAGTAGTGGCACTAATATCATCACTGGTCTTCCAGGAAGCTCAAAAAGTGTGAGTTACTGGACGTGACTGGGAGGAGTGAGGGCAGTAGGTTCATTAGTCACCCAGGACACATTTCTAGCTTGGTACGGTCCTGGATAGAGGCTAGTGTAATTTGAAATGTTGGCATCTGTGGTGGTACATTTTCATAGAACATGAGTGATACTCAGCTAGGGTAAATTTCTTAAACTAATATTCTTTTGCAGTTCTGGTGCTGGACTAGAATGCCTTAAAAATAACCATGGTAAGAATATAATCAGTTTCCTTTGGTTGGCTGCTCAGAGAGTGGTCTTTGCTCATCCCTCCAAGATTATAGGTTCTGTCTACTCGAGGATATTAGTGTTACGGCCTGAGTTAATAGTGCACTGACATGGGAATTAGCTGACATTCATGTACGAAGTCCTCTGCATGCTGCTTTGAAGGTTAACATGGGCCATCTAAGGCAGGAAAGTTAACTGCACTTCAGAAGGTGTAATTATTGTATATCACCAGCCTCTTACTACCCCAAATTCAAATTGAGGACCAATATCCCCTGACAGTCTACCCCCACTGATAAATCAAAGGTCTTCTGGGCCCTAAGCTCACCGCATGGCATGTGGGACAGAGAGTCCATTGTGCCGTTTTGAATGGGATGCCACTGCTAATAGCAAGGGAGCCAACGTCTTCTGGCCAATGAAGATTCAGAAGACTTTTTTGGAGCAATGAATTGGAGTTGTAAGGAACAGGGAGTCCCAGAAGACTTTTTCTTGGGAATTTTTGGAGAACTTTGAGGCCCTTTAAGGTTGTGAGAGGGAGAAGGTTAGGGCTCAAAGTTCCTTTTGCTGTTGTAGGGGTGTGGTCTCTCAGGCCCAGAAGCCCTTTGGTATGTATCTTCAGGAGGAAAGAAAGCCCCCACCCCTCTTAGTTTAGTTTAGTTTACTTGATATACCTCCTATAGCGGGTAGCAGCTAGGCGTCTAAGGATTACATTCAGGTACTGTATGTATTTCTTCCCTGTGTTGGTTCCCATCTTCCTTAAAGCTGCATATGCTAAATATTATTCTACTTGGTTTGAGTTTAGTAGGGTGATCTTGTCCCATCATTTATGCTAATTCTTCTGTCTTCTTTCTTTCTCTTTTAACTGGGTCTTTGGCATTTCATTTATCCTTATTATCTGTTTAATCTGTTCAGCAAATTAAGATATTGGGGATAGGGCCAGCCTATCCACTAGGCAAGCTAGGCGGCGGCAGTGGCACACATGGGTATCAATGGTGGCAGTGGCACACATGGGCAGTTGCACCGCCCTCCCCCAGTTGCCGCCAATTCCATTTGGAGGGAAGAGGTGAGCAGCAGCAGTATGTCCAAAAGCAGCAGCAAAAAGCCACCGTTTTTGGAAATACTGTTATTGTCTGCCTCCCCTTCCCGAGATGGAATCAGCGGCAGCTGGAGAGGTGGCGGCAACTGGGGGAGGCGGTGAGGCCGGGTTTTCTGCCTAGGATGGCAGAAACCCTTGGACCGGCCCTGACTGGGCTAGATTTACTGAAAGTGTGCTGTTCTGTTAGCATACATTACTGGCCTTACAACACATTATTCATAAATAAGTCCCATTGCCTATTGCCCTGTGGTAAATAACTTGTGTTAGTGCACAGTAACACAGTACCCACTTTACAAAATCTAGCCTTTGATGCTGTTTCTTTCACAGGAGCAATTATTTTTTGCATTTTGTCAGGTGATCACAATATATCATCCGCACAGCTAATATAAGCAGGGCCGGCCCGTCCATTGAGCAAGAATGTTTTTTGCACAGGGCCCCGCGTTTCAGGGGGCCCCGCGCAAAAAACATTCTTAAGCATCCCAAGTTAAAAAAAAAAAAAAAACAAACCGGCTGCTTCTGCCGCGGCAGCTTCAAGAGCTCTGCCGCGGCAGCTTCAAGAGCTCTGCCGCGGGGCCCCCCCCTGCCCGGCAGAGCCTCCGTGCATCTTCAGCTCTTCACGTCCAAAACGCGGGCTTCTTTCAGAGCCGCGAGAGTTTCTTTTCTCGCGGCTCTCTTAATCCCGCGGGGCTGATGGGATTTCCCATCACCCTCGGCGGGATTAACAGAGCCGCGAGAAAAGAAACTCTCGCGGCTCTGAAAAAAGCCCGCGTTTTGGACGTGAAGAGCTGAAGATGCACGGAGGCTCTGCCGGGCAGGGGGGGGCCCCGCGGCAGAGCTCTTGATGCTGCCGCGGCAGAGCTCTTGAAGCTGCCGCGGCAGAAGCAGCCGGTTTGGGTTTTTTTTTTTATTTTAATTAGGAATGATAGGAGGGGGGGGGGTGGTTAGGACTGGTAATGGGCAATGGGAGGGTGGGAGGCTAAACTGGAAGTAGGCTGATGGGAGGGGGAGGCTAAACTGGAAGTGGGCTGATGGGGGGGGGGTGGTGAGGACTGGTAATGGGCCAGGGGGGTGGGTGGTTAGGACTGGTAATGGGCCGGGGGGGGGGTGGTTAGGACTGGTAATGGGCCATGGGGGGGAGGCTAAGACTGGAAGTGGGCTGATGGGGGGGGGTTAGGACTGGTAATGGGCTATGGGGGGGGCTAAGTGGGCTGATGGGGGGGTTAGGACTGGTAATGGGCTATGGGGGGGCTAAGTGGGCTGATGGGGGGTTTGGACTGGTAATGGGCTATGGGGAGGGGGCTAAGGCTGGAAGTGGGGGGGTAGGACTGGAAATGGGCTGATGGGGGGGGTTTAGCACTGGTAAATGAATATGGGGAGGGGCTAAGGCTGGAAGTGGGGGGGTAGGACTGGAAATGGGCTGATGGGGGGGTTAGGACTGGTAATGGGCTATGGGGGGGCTAAGACTGGAAGTGGGCTGATGGGGGGGGTGTTAGGACTGGTAATGGGCCATGGGGGTGGGGTTTGGACTGGTAATGGGCTATGGGGAGGGGTGTTAGGACTGGTAATGGGCCATGGGGGGGGGAGGCTAGGACTGGTAATGGGCTGATGGGGGGGGGAGGGTTAGGACTGGTAATGGGCCATGGGGGGGGAGGCAAAGACTGGAAGTGGGCTGATGGGGGGGGTAGGACTGGTAATTGGCTATGGGGGGGGCTAAGACTGGAAATAGGCTGATGGGGGGGCTAGGACTGGAAATAGGGTGATGGGGGGGTTAGGACTGGTAATGGGCTATGGGGGGCTAAGACTGGAAATGGGCTGATGGGGGGCTAGGACTGGAAATAGGGTGATGGGGGGGTTAGGACTGGTAATGGGCTTTGGGGGGCTAAGACTGGAAATGGGCTGATGGGGGGGTAGGACTGGTAATTGGCAATGGGAGTGGGGCTAAGACAGGAAAGAGGCTGATGGGGGGCTAGGACTGGAAATAGGGTGATGGGGGTTAGGACGTAATGGGCTGATGGGGGGTTAGGACTAGTAATGGGCTATGAGGAGGCTAGGACTGGAAATGGGCTGAGTGGAAGGAGGGCTTGAACTGCAAATAGCTGATGGGTTGTGAGGGGGAGGGAGCTAGGACTGGAAATGGGTGAGGGGGGGGGCTAGGACAGGAAATGGGCTGATGGGCTAGAATAGGACTGGAAATTGGCTGTTGGGGGTGCTAAGATTGGAAATGGGCTGTGGTGGGGGTTTGGATTGAAATGGACTCATGAAGGGGCTAGAACTGGAAGTAGGCTCATGGGGGGCTTGGATTGGAAATGGGCTGAGTGGCTGGGAGCTAGGATTTGACATGGGCTGATGGTGGGGCTAGGAAAGGACTAGAAATGGGCTCATGGGGGGCTGGGATTGGAAATGAGCTGATGGAGGGACTTGGATGGGACTGCAAATAGATGGGGGAGCTAGGACTGGAAATGGGCTTATGGGGGGCTAGGACTGGAAATGGGCTGATGCGGGGACTAGAAGGGAGCGGATGCTGGGTGGGACTGGAACTAGAATGGAGCTGATGTTGGGGGAGGATTAGAATGGGATGGAGCTGGGAGAGTGAAATGGAGAGGGAAAAAATATTTTGTGTGGGAGGGAAGACAAATCTACAATTGTCCGGATATTGGGAGAGTAGGTGGGGATTGAGGATGGAGGGGTAAAATTTGAGTGGATGAAATAGGAATGAGGAAAGAGCAAAAAGGAGAAAGATTAGTATGTTAAAGCAGATGTAGAGAGAATGGAAAAAAACTAGAAGAGAGAAGAAAAGACAAATGGACAGCAGACGATGAAGAATTAGCGGAAGACACGAAGAAACCAGAAGAAAGTGGCTGGAGCAATTGCAGCTGAAAAAAAATGCACAAAAGGTAGAAAAATATCTCTTTATTTTGAATTTATTAATTGGAATATGTCAGCTCTGGGAAATGTGCATCATTAACGTCTGCGCTTTGTTTAGTACAAGAGCAAATTAATGTATAGTTTTATTTCTACAGTGTTGTACATTCCAAGTTTGGCTTTTGGGATTCCCAGTTTAATTATTGTCTTCCTGTTTCTAAATTGTGATTCCTTGTTTGGTGATGGTCTATGTTCTGCATGTGTAACTGAGCTGAGGTATTCTGTTTATGTAATTCCTATTTGACATTGCCACTTGTTCTCTTTCCCCAGTAGGTCATGTATTGTTGTTCTCTGAAATGTATTGGTTTAATATTTGCAGCGTTTCCTTTTGATAGTTAGGGTATGGTGCTTTATGAGTCCTGGTAGTGCTGTTAGGATACGGCGGGTTTGCTATGGGTTCTAAATGGGCAGTGTTTGTAGTAGTTCCTAATGTGCCTGGCGGTTGGTATTGGATTATAGTAATGTAGAAGTCTTTTAGTCTTTCTTTATTCATACACTCATTAAGAGGCATGTTTACTAAAAGTTCGTGTATGGTAACATTATGCAAATATTTATGCAAATGAGGCCCCTTATGCAAATGAGGCCCCGCACCGAGTCTCCGCACATGGCCCCGCACCCCCCTTGGGCCGCCCCTGAATATAAGACTGCCCATCTCTGACACTTTCTGCATCTTCCTCATGTAACCTTGCACTCAGATACTTTCCTACTCCAGGAAGTCTGTTTGGTCTTTGAGAATCAGAGCCATTTTACATCCTACTTTCCTGATTATTAGGACGATGCAGAAAGCCAGTGCTGAAGTTATATTATACCAGCTTTTTACGCCTGTTTGCAGCACACAACTTCAGCGCAACCATGCAGAAAGGGGTGAGCATGCAAATTAGCCACACGTTAAACTGTGCACATGCCACCCCTTAAACTAGAAGCAAAATGGCAGCATTAAACTGGGAGAGCAAGCCAAACACATGCGCACAAGAAGTTGGCGTTAGTTTGGCATGCTCTCCCAGAGAAACAGGCACCGCGAGGCTAATTTGCACATCAACCCCGATGGTATTTTGATGGCATCGGAGGTGATTGCAGCATCAGGAAAAGTCCCAGATGCCATCAAAATACTGTCAGGGGCCCCGACAGAAAGTGACTCCTTGGTGGCACCCCCACCCAACTTTAGAAAAGTTAACCTGGTGGTCTAGTGGCCCATGAACCCCCCACCCAGTACGTTTCAAAGTGGGAGCACTGCTATGCACGCCCACTCTCGCTCCACCATCTTGAAAAATAGTGGCACCTAGCCCCTCGTAGTTCATCCTGGGATGCACTGGGTGGGGTCAGACTGCCATATAAGATAAAATATGACTTATATAGCAGTCTAACTCCACTCTGGGCATTCCAGGATGCACCACACAGGTCCAGGCACCGCCATTTTTCAAGATGGCAGACCAAGAGTGAGAGAGCGTAGGCAGCGCTCCCGCTTTGAAAGGTACCAAATGAAGGGGTGGAGTTCAGGAGCCGCTAGACCACCAGTTTAATTTTTTTTATGTCGGGCGTGTGGGTTCAGGGGTTGCTAGACCACCAGGTTAACTTTTTTTAAAGTCGGTTGAGGGGCTGCTAAGCCATAGGGGAGTCACTTTTTGTCAGGGTGCCAGCCCTCAACAGTATTTTGATGGCATCAGGGACTTTTCCCAATGCCGCAATCGCCACCGATGCCATCAAAATACTGTCGGGTGGGGGGGGGGGGGATCGGGGCCACTGGGTCACCAGGATTTGCTTTCTGAATTTTGATGGCATCAGGGGCTTTGCCCGATGCCTGGATCATCTGAGAGGAAGATGATCCAGGCATTTGAGAAAGCACCCGATGCCATCAAAATACTGTCAGGGGCATGCACTAGAGGTTTAAGCCACCTCAGACCCAAGCACAGAGATATTAGTGCTAAAGCTGGTTGTGAAATCCTCTATGCCTGTCTCTGCATCGGGCACGGCCATTATTTGCATATCAGTTTAATATACGCAGCTTATTTGCCTACATTTAAATACTCTTGGCGTTCATTTTACGGTAGTTATTCTGTCGCTGTTTATGCGTGCATCTGTCTCTTTTCTGCATTTGACGTTAGCTTAAGAGTGCTTAAAGTGTGCATTTACATGCCGTTTTCTGTGCTTAAAGGCCACACTAGTTTTCTGCATCTGCCTGTAGGTTTGCATTTACTTCAGACTGTTGGCTATTGTTAGGCTTGAGCACTCAAGACTATACGATAGAATCATCCATTAGCTGCCCGCTATAAAAAACTGTCTACTCTGGTTAAAATCTGTACCTACATTCTGGCTAAATGCAGGTGTCCTGCATTTAATGTTTGGAAGGAGGCTTAAAAGTGGCTCAGGCAACATGACAATTTAAATGCTGAGGGAATAATTGCCTAGCAGAAAGATGCTGCCAGAAACCAGAGTGAAATTACCGCAGTGAGGTTTGTGAAACATGAGCTAACGTACTGTAAACCGACTGGTGAGGCAGACATGGACATGTGTCGGCAAGCACACACCGGTACATTACCCTTTCCCACTGTTTGCGTCACAGTGACATGGTGGGGTTTCAGGATAGAAGGTTCTGCTAATTCTGTTGCCCTTCACTGTGGCGTGCATGAAGAAGGACCCCCTGCCACACTCCCTGCAATCCCATCCCTCTACCCTGTCTATTAACAGATGGGGAAACCCACACCGGCTACGGTGTTTCCAGAGGTTGACAGGAGGGGCTGAAATGCAAGAAAATAAATAAGATTATACTGCTCCAGGTACATTGGCATATTTGTGATAGAACAAGTTACCTATATACAAGAATCAGACAATCTGCAATAAACAAGGGAGTTTTATTTAACTCTCCTGTAGAATGTTCAAGGAGGAAGTAGTGCAGGGTATGACTTTTGGTTCAAGCAACAGGTAACTCAAGTTATTATTGTCACCATTCAACATGAGTATAAAGGTCTTCACTAACCCTTCCTACTTTGCACAATTTTCTGTGATCTTGGACAAGTCACTTTACCCTCCACTGTCTCGGGTTCAAACAGGTCATAAGCCTTTGGAGGAAAGGAAAATACCTTTTGTACCTGAATATAACTCGCCTTGAGGTACTACTGAAAAAGGTGTGTTCTAAAAAAGAATCTCTTCCCCTCCCTAAAGACTGTGATAGATACATAAGCCCGTACCCAGTGATTTTCTCCTCTTAGACTGAGTGGGGGAGTAGCCTAGTGGTCAGAGAGGTGACCAAGAGACAGGGGTTCAATGCCCACTAGCACTCCTTGCAGCTTTGGACACATCCCTTTACCCTCCATTACCTCAGAAGAAAGACCTAGCAATCTTCATTGGTGGTCACACCTTGCCAAGAAAACCCAGGGGCTACTGAGTCACCAGGAGTCAGCATTGTCTCAAGGGCACACGTAGCATTTGCTCATAAATCAGTTATAGCACTTGGGTCTTTCTGTTGTACCGGTGCACTACTCTTTCTGCGATCTGGGAATATAACCTCTAGCAGAGCTCTGTTTCTGATAATATTCTGATCCAAATACTGATAGCACACAGTGAGCCCGATATTCAGCCCATGGCGGTCAGTGTTTTTAAAGCACCCGCCCCCGTGGGCAAAACTGAAACTGGAGATTCAGCGCCAGAACCCAGATATCCTCCAGTGCTGATTATCCAGTTTCAGCGCCGACCTCCATCGCTGTCCAGATCATGGCCATATTCAGCCACTATCTGGGTAGAAACCACATGGAGTTAGACAGCCTTTTGGTGTAGTTACGTATTTAGTTAGCAGAGTTCTGCTAACTGGATAAGTGCTGGAACCACCCACAGTCCGTTGGTGGTCAGAGGGGGATATTCAGCAGCGCTGCCTGGTTACATTCTCCAAATATCCTTCTCTGCAGGGTTCACTGTATTTGTCTAATAAAACAAAATAAAATGAATGTATCCCTACTGTGATTCACACTGCATCTCATTCTCTCCCTCGCATACATAGTATGCTGCACTCCCTCAGACTTAGCATTCAGCACATCCAGGGCTGGCCCAAGGGTATATGATGCTCTAGGCAAACCATCAGCCATGCAACACCCCCTCCCCCCCCCCACAAGAACAACTCAAGACCTTCCCCCCTACTCGCCTATCTCCCCTTCCCTATCCCACCTTGTGCCCAGCATCTCCCTTTTCCTACCCACCCCCAATTCAGCATATCCCTTCCTTATTCCTGTGTCCAGCATATCCTCTTCCATCCTACCCCCTCTACTAGCATCTCCCCTCCCCTCCATGGTCTAGCCCCTTCCCTACACCCCCTCAGAATTTGAGTGTGTGCATCAAGGCCCCACACCAGTTAGTCTCACTTTGCTTTAGATCAGGCTGCTGATTACTACTGGACCAGAACCATTTCCAGATTTGTACCACATTAGGTGGAAGCCTGGTGCAGACAAGTCAAGTCACATGTATTTGGCTCTCCTCTCACGCATTCTGTGAGCACTATGATTTAAGTGCAAGAGCGTTGCAAGCACTCTCTCTTCCCTCACTCAAGTCACATTGCACCCCCCGCAGTGGCTTAATACTGTCTACATATATATTTAGACCCTCTCTTGCTGCGCTTCCTCCTGAATCCCAACCCATTCTGACCTGACCTTCTGCTGTCCATGTGCTCTGCAGTAGGAAATGCAGTCAATTGTTTCCTGCTGCCACAGGTCCAAGTGTCTCTTGCATCCTGGAACCCTTGTGAGTGCACTCAAAAACCTAAGGCCACCTATGTTTCAACAACTGACCTCACCCAATGCTGACGCAGTCAAAGCCACTGCATGTTGATCTAGCAGCAGCAGCGCCTACACTGTGCAGGAGCCCTGGTTGGGGCAGGTTAGAGGAGGTGCTTGTCGGCCTTGCACGTTGACAGCCTCCACAGGAGCAGCAGGTAGCTGGGCTCTCATAAGCTTCGACTGCACTCCAAAACCCTTTATATGGAAACACTGTTACCACTGGAAAACAAAGAATGTTCTGTGCACTCATGGAGGGTAACATTTTTATCCATATTTATTACTCAGTATTACTTGTCTCTGCTAGAAAATTAGAGAAGAAAAATCTGGATAAAGTTCCATCTGAATGGGTATTTAATGTCTGCATACATCTTATCTTTTAAAATCTCACTTCAATTTCCTATACTGTACTTGTCACATGTATCCCAAAATGCAAATGGGAGAGACTCAGGGAGGGGACATGCTTAGGGGAGCAAGCTGGAGAGAAGCGGGACGTGGGGAGGGAAAATGCTGGCCACTTTTGGAAACATTTGTCTCTTATTGTAATTTGCTCATTTTGACGTTTTTTCCCCAGTATTGCAGAGCAGACAGAGTTTCACTTCTTGGGCTTTCCAGTTCAATGTTTGCTTTCATGCTTCTGTTCCTAATTTTTGGACTCTTATTCTGAACTTGCGAGTCTGTCTATCCATGCTTTGCATACATGTGTAGGCTTTGATAGCTGTTTGGCTTGTTCTGTTTTCCTAATAAGAGGTGCATTAGTGTTCAAGGGCCTGGTATATTTGCAGACCGGGACTTAGTGCTGTTACAGTATAGCTGCTTTTCTTTAATGGCTTGGAGAGTCTTTTTGGCAGAGTTGTGTGCTTTATGACAAGGCATCTAGTAGGGAAGAAATCTGTATACTACAGATGCACTGTGAGAAAAAAAACTCACTCGTTGGGCTTCTATCTCACTCATTGTAACGGTACAGCTCACTCTTTGGGACAGGCCACCCTTGGCATCTCTGCTAGTCTGCCCAGTGGTCCAGTCGGCCCTAAGGGTTCATAACACACCAGGGTCTGAGGCTTTTGCTCCTATTTGATCCCTTTTTGACTGCTCTGTTTCAGTCAAGCACACAGTTCTGATACCCTCTTCCTCTACAAGTTTATTTATTTAAGAACATTTATAACCCGCCCATCAAAATTTTCAACCACAAGCTTCAATCATACCTCTACAATTACAGCTCTCACACAGGCTCGGCCCAGCTTGGCAAGTTTTAGTGCTATAGCATCTATAGACCAGTTTCATTTTAATACGTCTGTCTACAGAATCCTTATCTTCTAGATCTGACACACAGCTTCCACAGTCAGTACATTTCTCCCATTTCTCAGTTATTTCTAGATCTAAAAAAAGCATTCCCAGCCCTTCTCAGCAAGTCTTAGTCTGATTCTGCACTATACTCTGGACTCCGGCTCAGCACACTCCAAGCTTTCACTGCCACACCCGTCTGCTAGCTGTGTTGATATGCTTCAGTTCCTGTGCAGCAATACAGACTGATTTTGACTTATTACTATTATTACTGCTGAGCATCCTTACAGCACTACAAGACGTACACAACACTGCACAGAAACATGTAAAAGATGGTCCCTGCTCTAGTCAGTTTTTATCATCCCTCTTAAAGGGGCAGTGAACTGACACTACCTTACTGTTTTAAGATGGGAATCTGTAATTTAAAAAAATATATTTCTGTAAGAGCTTTATTATTAACATAGGCAATCGCACTCACCATCTATTCGCTCACGAGCAGACTATGCAATAACTCAATAACTCTCCCTGGAGATGTGCTTGGCAAACATTGGCCACAGTTTTATTCAACATTCAACTATTTAACAATAACATCGCAGATCAAAAGATATCAAGCTTCAAAGGGTCAGGCTAGACGGTGTCATCCTAGCCCCAGCATAGTCCATATTTCAGTACTCTCCTCTCCTGCCAATCCCCGCCCCTACTCCCCAGCTTGCGCTGACGCCAGGCTGAGACCTGCTCACCCTATGGGAGTCTTAATGTACTGGGACCATACCTGGCGGTGACGCCCATGCTGCGGGAAACCCCATTGCTCCCATCCCTGCCTTCCTCCCCACCCTTTCAAGGGGTGGTGGAAGAAATTAAACCTAGGGGGAGGTCAGCCACGTCTAAATCCCGCCAAGGGCGGAGACTGCACCTTGCATGTCTCTGCCTCCCCCCACCAATGCTGGGGCCTGAGAGATCTTACTATACCCCTTCAAAACATCCTGAATTGAACTGATAAAGATATCCTGAGCAATATCCAACAAATCTACCCCATCCCGGAGAAACAGCCCTGAGCAATCAACTGTTATTAAGTCATGAGTCAACACCAGCCCCTGCAATAACTGAATGAACTTGGATACTTCCACTTGTGATGTAGAGACCCCTACCGAACCCATGGAAATGGAGAGAAAGGAAGATTCCACCTTTAAAACTGACAGGCAGCTACAGACATGACTCACTGTTTACATAGAAAAGGTAAACAGGGAAAGACAGGAGCGGAATTGACACGCCCAGACTCTGACGTAATAACAAGCCCCGAGCTTAATCAAGCACACCTGTTCAGGGTGGGAGCAGAGCCAAGCCCAAGGGAACAGAATTATAAAACGTCGTCATTAGCTCCCAGGAGGGCAGAGAGGGCAGAGAGAGGAGCCACGAGGGAAGCAGAGAAGGAAGCAGAGAAGGAAGCAGAGCCAGGTGGAGGAGCAGCAGACACAGGCTGGAGAAGAGGCCAGAGGGCAAGCTGGACGGGTAATTGCAGCTTGGACGGCAGTTGGAGCCGTGGCAGCAGAGAGAGTTGGAGTTGTGGCAGAGAAACAGCTCAAGGAAGGAAAGACAGGAGAGAAGAGAGAGCTCCTGAAAGGCAGGCTTGGAGAGGCTCAGAAACTCCAGGGAGTTGGAGACCTGATAGAGAAACTTCTTACCGGTCTGTGAGAAAAGCCAACAGACTTGAAGGAAGGGAGGCACGCCCTGTGACCAGGAACTTGCTGGAACGGAGAGAGCAGGGAGCCCTGCAATCAGAAGGGAGCCTTCAGACTTCAGCCTAGCACAAAAGCCTTCCCATATAACTGCCAAGAGTTAGAGGAGAGCCACAGAAGAAACTCCAGTGTATCAGGTATTTTAAACCCTTGCTGTGGAGAGTTGTATAAAGGGAGAACACCTGGGTATAAAGAAGGAAGTTATTTTAAATCCCTTAGTAACCGTCTGCAAACACACACTGCCAGCCCTGATATAGAAGATATGCAGATAGACTCTAATGTTGAGGACGTAGCTGATATGAGAATGGATTGCACGCTGTGTTTGGCTGACAACATTGAGTCACTGTTGAAACCTGGAAGTAAGAGTGCTGAGTTAACAGCAAAGAAAAAGGAGGTATTTTTCTTTGTTCCAAGAAGCTGTTTATTTTCAGTTTGTACTACAAGCACTGTATTGTTTTGGGAACCAGAGAGTGAAGAAGCACTTACCTTAATTACTGTATATAATCCTCATGCTAAACTCCTGGAGACTGTTCTTATTTGTTCTGCACCGAAGTTCTGTTTGTGAAGGGAAATAAATCCTTGTCATTTTGCCTTAAACACTCGGACTACAACTGCTTCTTTATCAGAGAGGATAAAAAGGGACTACAAATCCCAAGAAGCCTTGCAAGAGCCCTAACCATAGTCTCACTTTCTGCATAGAGAAATTATCATGGCAGACCAACCCTCTGCGCCCTAGGTGGAGGGCTGGCCACGTGGTGACACACTTTCACACTCCTCAAACACTCTACCACTTGCAGTTGGAGGGCATCGCGCCACAGGCGCCTAGGAATTATCTGCGATCAAATGACTTTCGCAGCATGGAAGTAACAACGTATTAAGAACATGTCCTTCTTCATTTGTCGGATAAGGTCAACACCTTTCACTGTACAAAGATCATTGCCCCCCAAATGAACCAAAATACAATGTGACTGATTATATTGCCAGGCCTCAAGTGGCACAGGCAGCAGTTGGGACCACCACATCCCTCGGAGGCCTATCCACTATAGCAGCACTCCCAACTCAGCGAGGCCCAGATTCAAGCCCCATCTGGATTCAGCCTCTCTCTTCCTGGCCCAGAAAATGAAGGACTGCCCACACATCAAGACAAGAAAATCCTACCGGTGTAATCCTGGGGAAATACAGAAAGAAAAGGAAGCTGAAAAGGCTGTGGAGGAGCCCATTTACCACACATATCTCTTATACACATTGGACTTCCAACGCCCTACACGCTGAATCACCGGCACTGGGAGGCCCTGTGCGGCCACCAGTGTGGCTGCACCAATGCGAAATGAATGTGTTCCAAATGCCCACAACAGGAAACCCACTATCCCTAGTCCCCGCTTCAAAATGGCTGCAACTGAAGCCAGGTCAGTGGATCCCCTTGCTCGTGGCATAACCAAAATAGGTCTCCAGCTGGATGAGACTGTAAAAAGGTCCAGGCACAACGCACCAGACAGGAGGGCAAGCCAGAAATTCTCTGCAAGCGTAACCACACAACACATCCCAGCTGATCTTTCTTGCTACTCAGTATTCACAACTGCACCTCCTCCTCAAAGAGCACCACATCATCAACTAGGAGTCCCCTCTTGCCCAAAGAGGACTTGGAAGTGGCCACCAATTCCCCCACTCTCAGCACTGCAAAGAACACAAAGGCAAATGCCATGCTGAATAACTCCACTTCAAAAGGGTAGCACACACCTGGGGAAAGACTGCCAACAGAGCCAATAGTGCCTCATACCAGATGGGTTGCCACACCAGCTGCCCCACCAAGAATGATCATGCTCTGGCAAAGCCCTTCATGAGCTTCCAGACCACAAAGGACACTGTAGGGTCAGGAAACCCTTGGAGCTTCGACACAAAAGCCACACGCACCAATGAGACCTCCAAAAAATGCAAGACATCATCATGCATAATCCATCACCCTCCCTCTGGCACCAAGTTCAAGAAACGCCACCAGCCAGCGGTATAGTCTTCCATGTATTTGCCGCCAAAGCCGTCTTCAACAATCTGCCAATTGATGGGGAAGGATGTCCCAACAATTCTTCGGGATCCAGGAAGGGGCAGTATCCATGACTGGAGCCAAAGCCAGAAACTCAGCCCACTGCAAACGAGATAAAGTATCCGCAACTGAATTATCGATCCCCAGGCACATGTTTCACCCCCAACAATACATTGAGCTGTAAGCACCACAGTACAAACTGTCAGAGCAATCCCACCATCATGGGGGAGCTCGCAGAGTGCCAGTTGATCGCCATCACCACTGCCATATTATTAGAACGCAAGAGCAAGCTCTGATTATGCAGGCGCTTGCTGCACAGCAGCAAAGCCACCCACATGGGGAACAGCTCTAACAAAGTAATGTTTCGGCACCAACCCGGTCCTTCCACACCTCAGAACAAGCCTCCGCACATCATGCCCCACTAAAATAAATTCCAAAACTGATTCCCCCAGAGGCATCCGTATACAGTTACAGATCATGATTGGACACCACCAGTGATTGCCAAACACACACATCCCATTGAAATCCTGCAAGAACGCCAATAAAATGCCCAAGTCCACCTTCACACCGCTACTCAACTAAATAAAATGATGCTTCTTCCTCACCCTTAGAGTCAAAAATGTCAGCCTCTTCATGAAGACTCTCCCCATAGGTATTACACAACCCACAAAATTAAAATGCCCCAACAGTTCCTGCACCTGGCCCAGCGTCAACTTCAACCAGGACAGTACATGCTGAATCAAACCCACCAATTTGGAGAACTTTTCCACTGGCAACCGAGATTCCATACTTACGGAATCCAATTCAATGCCAAGAAAAGTGAGTGCGGTGCTGGGATCCTCCATTTTCCCCTCTGCCAATGGCACACTCAAAACCTTCACCAACTGCTGGAAGATCCCCAACAGCTAGCAACACTCCTGGGACCCAGTCGGAGCTACCACCAGAAAATCATCTAAATAGTGCACCATTGCCTCCTTCTGGAATGTCCAATGGATGAATTGTGAAAAGGCGTCAAAACAGGCACAAACCACCAAACATCCCATGGGCATGCACTTGTCGACATAATACAATCCCTGGAAATGAAACCCAAGCAGATAAAATGAACTGGGGTGAATAGGGAGCAATCAGAACGCTGATTCCACGTCTGTCTTTGCCATCAGTGCCTCCCACCCCATTCTCCGAGGAAGGCCAACAGAGGAATCAAAGGAGGCATATTGTACCGAGCAAAGAGCAGAGTCAATAAAATCATTCACACTAAGCCCCACTGGATATGACAAATTGTGAATGAGCTGATACCTGCCACTTTGGCACCATTCCCAATAGGGACACCACCAGATTCCACAGTGAAGGGTGCTCAAAGGGGCCGCGATTCTGCCCATCTCCAGCTCCTTCTGCAGCTTATCAGAGACAATCCCCTGGAGCCACATCACCGAGGGGAAATTACGGGCCCGGTGACACAGAGGTGGCCCTGAAAATGGAATCACAAACCCATCCCGAAAATCCTCAAGTAACAACTGGGCAGTGGCTACATCTGGATAACCCTGCAACCAGTCCTCCAAAGCCACCCTGTTAATGGGCAATGGGGCCTTGTCCAGAAACAATTGACAGAGGCCTGGGCCTGTCCACCTCTATGCGCGCTCCCCCTTGGGTGAAACATTGTAAGGCCGTATGTCCCCCCCCCCCCCCCGCACACCAAACATTTATGTTTGAATCGACACCCTGTGCAGTCACAATGGTCCATGGTCCGCATTGTACTGAAAGCAAGCGCTGTCCATTCCGGAACCCCAAAGCCCACCAGGCTGAGGTAAATTCGCTCTACTGCTCAGAAACCCTGCCCTTGCCACACCCTACCCACTACTTCCCACCTGCGACCACCTCCCCAGAGACACCCCTGAAGCCCCACCTCCAGGTTTCCCAAACGGAGACCAACACAGAGTCATTTCTGTCAACCAATGTCCACATCTCGAAAATCCCAAGCATCACCATTGTCCTTCACTAAGCTCTTCCTAAACTGCTCATTATAGTTGAGCCAGGCTCAGTCCCCATATGTCCTATGAGCCCGCAAGATCACATGTGAATATCACAAAAGCCCTGAGTAGAGGGCTGGCTTGGCCCCACCCAAGATAGAAGAAAACACATGGAAAGCTAACAGCCAGTTGCTAATGTTCTTAGGCACCCAGGATAGCTCCTTCTTACCCTCGTCCTTAGCTCCTTCCCCTTTCTTCTTATCCCCAATATCCTGATTGCGAAAAAATATCCACATACGGCCCCTGCAACACCTTCACCTGAAGTTTCTGTGACATATGACAATCCAACAGAGCAATCATGCTCATTGTGTGTCTACTCCCTGCCAAGCGTTGGTCATGACCAACCTCATGACCAACTTGCCCCACAGCACTAGGCCCTGAACATCCCAAACCATACTAACCCTCATAGTCATCGAACAACTCAGTACCCTCCAAAGACGAGTCCCAAGAATCCGAGTTGTCCCAAACGTTCATAGACGACTCCCCCGAGCGATGCAAGTACTTATCACGATACATGCGACTCATGACCCGCCACAAGTTCTTCAAAAATTTCTTATCCTTCAGCATCGGAGTGAAAATCCTGTCGCACTTTCTAATCCATGCTGTCCACCAAGCACCCGTACCCTCAACCCCAGACCCATCATCTGAATACTGATACCGACCTGCACTCCCAGACGGAGTATCTGTTCTCTGTTAGCGATCCCCTCTGGAACTCTGCTGGTGACCATCCTTCAGCTGGTCTTCCTCACTGAATGCCAATTTCCCTCCGACCCCTTTGCCAGGACACTGCCCCACCTGGTCCCATTCAGTACCCCCCTTGTGCCTCCCCTCCATCTCCGCCCTGCCCACTGCCCAACCCCCTGCCCTTTCCCCGCACCCCCCCCCCCCCACCATTCCCTTCTTTCATGGGGCAGAGCCGGTCCCGTCCTCCCTATAGCCCTCGGTGATCAAGCATGCTGGCCGCTTAGCCTGCCGCTGGGAAAACCCGCGGCCCAGTGGCATGGCTGCCTTACCCCCTTTTGCCTTGCACGGACCATGGGCCAGTGCTCCCCCAAGCACTATCATTAAACCCCCCACCCACTCAGACTGCATCCCAACTCACACTCCCTCTCTCCCCTCTCAACCTCCCAGCACAACAGACCCCACACCCCACCCCTCACCTTACCTTACCCTGCCTACACCCAACTCACCAGCTTACTGCCCTAGATGCAGACAAGCTGTCTTTCCACCTTCTTGTTAAAGCCCAGGGGCACTCAGATCCCCACAGCTTCCCCATTACCCTTCCTGATCCCGAGAAGTTGACCAGCTGCCTTGCCACCTTCCCGTTAAATCCTAGGGGCAGTAGAACCCATGTGGCAACCCCAATCACCCCTCCTACACCTGCTGCCACTGCCCCAATCGCCTTCTCCTCTCGACACTGCTCTTGACCCCATGAGCAGCAATGAGGAGGAAGCCGCCAGAGCAAGCCGCAGATAGATGCTGACCACACTGCTCCTGCTTCTTCCTCCTTCACGGCCGAGCCCACTAAAACCCACCCTTCTGGTGAGTCCGCATCACCTCAACCCGCCTCCTTGCAAAGCCTCCACTACTGTCCTGCTAGTGCTTGATCCCCCCCCCCCCCTCAAGCGAATGGATGGTGGGCTCAGCCAAGTTACCCGCCCCCTCACCATTCGCTTGGAGGGGTTTGAGTTGGGGCACTATAAATTGTGCAATTGTGAGAACTGGCACAACATGCAGGTAATCCAGCACATAAGTCTCTATTATTGATAGGATAATCTTTTAAAGCTAAAAAACAGGAACTTAGCAGCATCAAATCCTAAAGATTTATAGAAGTAACTATGCAAACAGAGATATAGAAGTGTCTCTTGATAGATGTCTGCAAAACTCCTGCACTGGTTTCTTCAGTACAGTTACACAGCATAATTTTTGAAAGCAACATATCCAAACTTTTCCCAACTTCTATGAAAACACTGTTCACTGTTAGTTATTTTTCTCTACAAGATCAAGCTTTGTCATCATGATTAAGCTGACTTTTAAAGACAATATAGTCCAATATTTCACTACTAAGAATAGCTAACAGACATCTAGCAGACAATTCTTCTAGCAGGAATGAATATTTCAGTACAGAACATACATAAGCTTCCTGCAGTTTCTTATTTTTCTAGTATTTTTCTACTAATTTATAGCAAGCAAATTTAATCCCGTTGCTCCTCTTGAACATTGATCTACCTGTAGATCCATTGTTCGACTTTTTAAGTTTATCTCCAGCATTCCTCGGATTTCTATTCATCATTATCATGCATTTCTTCCTCCAAGTTTCTAAGATTTACATACATAGTTTAAGCTAGCCTTACAGAAGTTAATCTTCTAGTCATGCATGAATACACTGGCATCCACCCAACACAGATAGTTTTTAACAGCAACTGTACCTGGGGTCAAAGCCCATTGGCACAGGCAGCCCCTACTCCTGAGGCTGCCATGATTAAGGGATCATTACTTCCATAATGCTTCTTAAATTCAATTCCTTTCCCAAAAACCTTCTCCAGCCTTTTGCTGACATGCACTGATCTTAATCCAATCTGTTTTAGTCTTAAAAAGCTCAGTCACTATAGTAGCCACCATTTTACACTCATCTCTATAAGCTTTCATGTCATCTCCATCTGCATAATTAATATTAGGTAGCTGTTCATACTACTTGGCTGAAAAGGAGTGATCAAACCATGCACGAAACAACAAATGTGCTTCTCATGACTTTTGCGTCTGAACTCGGAGGGTCAAGCACGTGACCAACCAGCAAACAGGCTGCTAAGAGAGCCCTTTTTGGTTTGATGAGAGAGAGACACACAGGGCAAGACAAACAGCACAAAACATGAACCCCAAAATAAAACTCATACCAACTTGCTTCTATTTCTGGACTAGAATGCATAGCCACTAGACCAAACCAACCCACAGCTTGAGAGAGCCTTCTTTAGAAATAGCTCTCACCTTGGTCTTTTATGCTGCTCTGGTACCCAAATCGGAACTTCCACCCAGCCAATGGTGAGTTCTAAAGGGTGGCATTCACGCTGCCCACATGCTCCACAAAAATTGATGGGAATCTATATTATAACAACCCCTTTTTTCTGTTATATAAACTGCGCAATTGAGAGCTTTAACAAGACACGCAGGAATTCCAGCACGTAATACAAGTCTCTGACTATTACTGATCAGGCTAATTTTTTATAAGCTAAAAACCGGGAACTTAGCAGCATCAAAACCTAACATTTTAGAGAAGTAAAAGTATATGAACAGAGAAGTAGAGGTGTCTCTTGATAGATGTCCAAGGACGGGCCATTTTTACCTATGGGAAAAAGGGGCAGCTTCCTCAGGTCCCTGCACAACAGAGACCCAGCTACCCTACTGCCCATAGGTAAAAGCAACCCTGTTCAGGGCCGGAGCACGTGTATGAGATGCCTAAGCAAACTTCATTACCAGCACTGCCCTTCTGCTGCATCCATGTCAATTGCATGTCATGGAGAGGGGCGGCAGTAGCAGGGGCAGGGAGGAGTCCTACAAACAGGGGGGAGAGCACTGCAAATGGGGGTGGGGGAGCTGTGAACAGGGGAGGGCACATTCACAAACATTTGCTCAGGGCCCCATAAGGGGTGAAAGCAGCCCTGGTTCCAGGCAGATGTCCCTGGTTTCTACAGTCCAGTAACTCAACAGAATTTTAGCTTGCAACATTTCCAAACTTTTCCCAACTTCTATCCCAACATCCTTCACTGTTCCCCTTTAGTTGTTTTCCCTTTACAGGATCAAGCCTTGTCATTGTGATTAAGTTGACCGCTAAAGACAGATGGTCCAACGTTTAGCTTCTCCGGTCTGGTTTCACCACTTAGAATAGCTAAGAGATATCTAACAGATAAATGTTCATTCATGCTAGAAGAGTTAAGTAGAGCACATATATAGGTTTCCTGC
Organism: Ichthyophis bannanicus; assembly: GCA_033557465.1. Taxonomy (NCBI): domain Eukaryota; kingdom Metazoa; phylum Chordata; class Amphibia; order Gymnophiona; family Ichthyophiidae; genus Ichthyophis; species Ichthyophis bannanicus. The sequence continues at coordinate 397,823,988 of CM066035.1, forward strand.
AGTTTCTTGTTTTTCTACTAATTTATAGCAAGCAAATTTAACCCTGTCATTCATCATATGCTACACATATATTTTTGCAAATATCTTTTCTCCCTACTTTTGAGTTGTCTGCATTTTAACCCTTGGTTAAAGTGCAGTATTTTATAGGGCAAAATAATTTAGTTACTTTACCCAAATAAAAAGTTTTCAACAACACTATGACTTGGTAAATATCTCAAAATAGGAACAGAAAATTAAGCAAGCAAATTTCTATTAACTTTCCATTCAATCTTGAAGCAGTCTTCCTTGTGAAGTACCCCAAGAGAAGAATACTTTTGCATTTATGAAAAAGCTTGAGGCAATCATAATTCCCAAATTTTCAAGGCTAGATGTAAGATTTCTTCAGAAGTACTTATGCCAATTGTGGAAGTGTGCCTGAATATCAGCCTCTATTTGATTATAGTGGAGCAGGGACACACCTAGCTGATCAGGTTTTCAGGATAACCACTATGAATATGCATGAGATAGATTTGCATACATTGGAGACAAGGCATTCATGGGCAAGGCCCATGTTCCCTGTAAAATAGTTATCTCCAAGTTATAATGCCCTGTTCAATGTAATTTCAGTTTGTTCAATGTAAACCGCACTGATGCAAAATAGCGCGGTATATAAGAGAATGTAAATAAATAAATAAATAAATAATAAATTCAAATCTCTTCATGCATATTCAATGTGGTTATCCTGAAAACCTGACTAGCTAGGTGTGTCCTGAGGACTTTGTTGAGAACCCCTGTAGTAGAGCCTCATGCGTACTTTGGGCCTGGTTATCTCCCACGAGTAAAGAAAGGTGCAGCAAAAGCTGGCCTATCTTTAACCACAAGTCGCTTACTGGTTAGCGACTGGTGCCAACTTCACTCCACCCCAGAACGCTCCCAACACGCCCCGATGTCAAGCGGTTAACATCAGGGCATACAGCAGCATTAACCGGAGATATTCAGCGGCATTAACCATGTTAGAGCCACGAAATATCCCTCCAAGCGGCACTTACACAGTTTGCAGGTCTGTAAACCATGTAAAAGTCTTTGAATATCGGGCCCTACCCTCCTAGGTCTGAAGGGAACAGTCAATTGTCCTCTTCTAACATAAAGCAGCAATGGATGTTCATGCAGTCTGTTATTCTCCTGGGTTTAGTATAAGGACCGAATGACATTTGTGAATGGGATGTTAATTGGCCTTAATTAATAGGTGCCTGTGGAGTCTTCTTTGTGCCATTTTGTCAATATAAATGCATATTCTCACAGTACCAATTAAGATCTAATTGCTAAGAACTTCCTACATGATCTGCAACAGTGACAATCTTTTCGTATCCTTTATTCGCCATAAGCTCTCATTTCCTTTATGAGTATTGTAATACACCAATGTCATTGTACACATCACATAGTGTATTGAAAACTCCCTCCATTTCAATTACCAGTTCATATCACTTTGATATAGCCCAATCTAGCTATAATTTTGGATTTGGTTCACTGGAACCCTGACAAAAACATTTGTTGAAATGCAGCTTCCACAGGTGTCCCTGGAAAATGTACTGAAGATCTTGCATTACCTTAAATTCCATTTGAAATATCAGTGATAATTTGCCAAATGGCTTCCATCTACTGGGACTTGTAGCTTCTGAAAAACATAATGAAAGTATTTCTAGAGATTTTACACATTTATTGTTATCACTTTTTGCAATTAAAAATATTCATGCTGACTTTTGCAATTAAAAATATTCAGGCGGCCTATCTTTTAAGGATCACATTTCCTCGATCGTCCAGTGTTCTTTTTACACCCTAAGGCAACTTTGTGCGGTCCGTCCCTTTCTCTCTACGTCTTCTTTAACTACATTGCTTCTCTCTCTTGTTATCTCACGTTTAGATTATTGTAACACATCCCTAGCTGGTCTCCCCTCTTCCCAACTGCATAGGCTCCAACTGGTACATCACACCGCCGCCCACATTCTGACTCACGCCTCACGGTTTGATCACGTCACCCCCCTTCTCATCCATTTGCACTGGCTTCCCATTCCTTTCTGGATTCAATATAAGATTCTCATTTTCGTACACAAATCATTTCACACCAGTATCCCTCTCTACCGCTCTGATCTAGTTCATTTCCACTTTCACCCTAGAATTCTCAGATCAATTCACACCAATCGGCTATCTCTTCCCTCCCCTTCCCAGGCCCATCTGGAGTCCACACGCTCTTCTGCCTTTTTCTTTCTGGGTTCCCGCTTATGGAACTCTCTACCACCTACACTTAGTCTTGAGCTCTCTTTTTCTACCTTTAAAGCTAGACTTAAGACACATCTTTTTTACACGGCTTTTGATCTTCCTCCCCCTCCTTCCCCTCCCCCATTGATATTTAGTTCTCTCTGTTTTGTTCCTGGCTGTCCCTGCTTTTTTCTTTCTCCCTTTTCTCTCTGACTATCTCTGTCCTATTTATTTTATGGCGTTCTTTTCCTTTCTTTTTGGCAGTGCTTTTATGATTTTATTGTAAACCGCCATATGCCTATGGTTTCAGCCGTATATTAAGTTTTTAAATAAAGATAAAGATTATTACATCTAGCTGCTGCTGGTGAATGTATAACTGGCCTATCCATATATTTCAAAATATTATACGGAAGATATCGTACCAAAAATTTTAATGGCCCAATACTATCCAATAGAGGGTGGAGTGAAGGAGGGCTTAGAAATTGTCTGAAAAGCAGTGATATTCAACACAATAGAGCAGGGTGATAAAAAGACAGCCCAAAACAATAATGTGGATATGTGAAGATTCTATTGCTTCTTCATTACTCTGTCAACATCCTACGCAACTGTGTTTTTATGTGTGACTTCTTCAAGGGCGTGTATATTAGAAACGTGACCAGAGTCAGAAAAACAGAAGCAATCAATAGATCTTAACAAGCATCAACCACAGTTCATTAGAGTATCAAGAATATTATTCTTTCGTCTCATCTTTTTATCACCTCGCTGTTTTGAGTTGGCATTGATCTTGCAAGTGTAAGTGCCTCTTTGGACTACTTAGCAGTGATATTCAGCCACGATCCAAATATCCCCTCTGTCCCCGATGCGGGGATGTCCATGCCTGAACGGCACCATGATATAGGCATGTTCGGAGCATTCCCACACCTTGGACATCCTCACCCGATTTCAGTAACACCCTGGATGTCCCAAGCCACATCAAAGCTTATACCTGATCCAGGCACAAATAGGCATCAGAAAAGTGTTTGTCTTTTCAGACACACCATCTGGCGGGTGTGGAGAACGAGCTATGTTTTTGTCCCCTATTCTTTCCATACCGAGAACAAACAGTGATGAGGACTGAGAGCTCATGTTTACATTTTCCCATGCCACTAGACATCCCCTTATGCCAGCATGAGTGCGATGGACGTCCCCACCTCATGCTTTTTTAAGGGGGGTATCTATGTGGCCACAGGGGCAGTTGCCCACATCAGAGATGTCAATGTTGCTAAAATCGGGCAAAGACATAGACGTCCCTGGCATTTCTCAACACATTCTGCCTTGGACATCCTTTATAAAATGTCACTTCACAATTATATTTAGCACTGCTGTTTATACGTACAATGGTGCTAAATATACATATTCATTTAAGTGCCAGTGCTTTAATTAATACAGATGCTGGCTGAATATTGACCCCATTTTTTATTAAATTGGCTATTTGTAACTACATGTTCTTTGTTACAGTGAGAAATAATCATAAGCAATTAAAGAAATATTCACAAAGAATAACCAGACAGCAATAGTCAGTAGGATAGTCACCATATAAACAGTTATCTATATGCATATTTTCAGTCAATGTATCTGTATAAGTTGGACTGCTGAATAAACGGTCTTAAAATTTATATGGATAAGTTATCTGTATAAAATTAGAACTACTATTTATGTGGTCCACTTATAGGGATAACTTATTCTGGATAGTGGCTGAATATTGATACTCTTTGGATAAATTTAGGCCCTGCTCCTGGACCATCCTGATTCTTCCTGAAGTTAAACAGGTAAACGTTGGTTGTTTAAGTGTTTTTCCTTCAATGTTCACTAGATATGAGTGTGATGTGACCTTTTGTACACACAGGTACCCAACCTCTAACGATTTGTATGATTGCCCAGTAGTGATTGCATGCAGATTGTCTCCAGTAGTCATCTCAGACAAATGTCTTGCAGATACGTCATATCCTTTCTTAACATATGCCTTCTTGTGTCATAATGACACTATCTAGCAGGAGTATAAGTTAACATCTGTAACAGTAACACCTCTGGAATAACCTAGCCAAATTCTTATTTTGAGATGTCGGTGACAACAGATTAGTCTGGTAAAAAAAAAAAACAAGGAAGTAGTAAGCTCCATAAAGACAGATACATCCCAAATAGGGCCCCAATCTGATCAGGGCAAGTCTAGCCTGTCCAGACATCCAAAACCTGGATGGGCCAGATTTGCATCCGATTCTGCACCTGCGGAAGCAGAATCAGTTGCAAAGGTCCTGGACAGGCAGGACGTGCCCCAATTCAGACCAGCTGCACGTCCGGTTCCCTTCCTGTCCAACCTTCCCAGTGCTCCTGCATGGAACCCCAGTGCCATGGGATCCCATTGCCATGACACCATGCGGGAACCCTAATTCCCCACAGAAGTTCACAGAAGCTGTTTCCCGCCGCCCGACCCCCAGTAGGGCCTGCCAAGGCCGGAGTCAGGCGGAGGGGAACCTCCCGCTGCCGCTCACCTGGCTTGAGGAGTCCTCCGCTGCCGCTCTGCACCCGCAGGGGGACTTAAATCCCCCTTCTCTCCTCAACCCCAGACGTCCAGGGCTGTGACCAGAATCAGCCCTGTATGTCCAGGGTCACGGCCTGCCTCCACCCGGCCCACGCACTTCCTCCAGCCCTCCCCCTCCCACCCCCATCCAGAGCTCCCTGCATGACATCACTGTTCATGAGTGGACGTTGTGATAAGGAAGCTTATCATAGCTCAGGTAGGAGCTATAGAAAAGATGATGTGACTCTGAACAAGCAACCTGTCAGTTCTGGTAGAAGCAAGAAAACAGAGTTTTCACATAAAAGACTACCAGTCCCAGAATGCACCAGGTTTCCAGCAGCCATGAGGGGGGCTGAAGTAAGAAAACGTGTGTGCAATCAAGAGAGCTATGAGGTAATCCCTAAGCACTCATCTCAAAGGGCAGGGCCTGATTCAACACAGCTGCGCTGTGTTAGGGAGGAGCACACATTAGGACAGAATAAGAATAGAGCTTATTCTACAGATAATAGCTACAGAGGGAGATACAGCAACAGCTTCAAGCTCAAGCACCAACATCATCTCGAGAAGCAGAAGCCAAGCCAAGCGGATAGAGAGAGAAGGAAACTCTCTGGAAGGAAGAGAAGAAAGGCCATTGGCAGGTCTGGGAGAGTCCAAGGCAGTACCCATACTGGGAGGTATTCCAAATGCCAGCAGAGTCCATTGGACTGGAGTCAGCCAGAGGAATGGATTGGCAGAGATAGGAATCACCAGTGGCTACCTGGAAGAGAGAAGACTGCACGTGGAAGGGACTTTCAGACCTATGCCAGAAGGTATGTGAGAGAGGATCCAGTGTCCAGGGATCAAGATTGGAAGGCTGGACATCAGAATTGGATTACATACTGGCCAGGCTATACAGAGAGGAATTATGATAGCAGGAGAGGCTCAGGTATGAACACTGATCCAGACCCTATCTATAATAGAGAATGGCAGCAAGGGAATAAGCATTCTTATGATAGTGCCTTAATGAAAGACTCGTCTGTGCCAATGTATGATAGTGACCCTATGCTGATTGATGAAGGGGGAGATACAGCAGATGAAACTATTACTTACATGGACTGTTCTCTATCTAAATGCTATTGCTAGCTTTCTGTGAGCAAACACATCAGCCATCACAAAGAAACCTAACTTTGTTCTTTATTTCCACTGCAAACAGCTCTTAAAGCAGGATTTGGGTTCACACAGTAGCAGCCAGCCAGCTAAAGGGTTTCAGCTGCTCAATTGATAGTAATTAAAGCTGCACCTGATTGTGTGTGTGAGCAAGGGAGAATCACTGCTGGGATCTGCGTGGAAAATAAGCAGAAGTTAACCTAACAAGCAAAGTTCATTTATTTCTTTGTGCCTTTTTCCTTTGGTAATTATTTGCTAAGAAAACATTAGCTAATTGCCTGACAAGCTGAAGGTTGTTTTCTGATTTGCTTTGTGACTTTATGTTATCCATTTAAACACTGCAAGCAAGTAACCTCATTTATATTGCTAACAAGCATACTTGTGCTGGGTGAATTAAACCCCATCAATAAAAGAAGTATTTTATTGGCCTTACCACTGGTTTCACAACTCAATTATTGTCTTCAGCTGTGTTTGGGAGTGAATGAACTACATTACCCACAATACCTTGCAAGAATCATATGAATATATGCATCGTCAAGATTGTGTAAGTTCTCACCCTAGGCAGCCGTCTGACAACGTCCAAAGCAGACGTCCACCCCTGCTATTTGAAGATCAGAATGATCCCCATACTGAATAATGCATTTTCCAGAAAACGTAAGGAAAATAACGCACCCTTGAAGAGAACCCTGGGACATAATACAAATGCATTCTTTTCTTCTTTATTGAGTGCCTCTATAGATATTTAGGAAGACCCATAAACTTCATTTCAATTTATTATTTATGTACAGACTATCTTCATTTCTAAGCATTTTACAGATTCATTTTAAAAAATCGACAACATAAAACCAACATGCATTTTAAACGTTTTAAAATAGCTTCTTTATCAGATTAAAATACAAAAATCACTAACACAGTAGCTGAAGAAGCATCAGGCTCTTGTGAAGATTCTAACTTCTGGATAAGATTTAAAGTATCCAAAATAACCTATTCTGCTGTTGGCTACTGTAGCATCTCCTACAGTTTTGCTGCAGGCAAATAAGCTAATGGGTGTGGATTCATCTTTAAATTTCACAAGGGACGTATTAGTTTAAAAAAGGAACAGTTTAATAAACCTCAGATTATTCCTTTACACAGAATTCTCAAGATTTTCTACTTTTGTTTTTAAATAATTGTGTCAATCTTAGAACTGCATCATTTAGATTAGATTTAGATTACTTAGATTATTGTGACCATAATGGATAGTTCCAGCTCAGACAAAATCTTCCATATATCTTTTAGGGTGACATGAGCTTGTCCAGGCGAGAACAAGATCTGCAGTGTCATTTTCGTTTAAACATCTCTGCTGCCGCTCCTTTGGGATCTCCCAGCCTGGGCAGCATGCTAACTACAGAAGCCCTAGTGTTACTGCCACTCACAATGACATCCATTTCCTCTGGGCCCTCACCCTCTCTCTCTTCAGCCCAAGAGTAGATTCCAACCCCAGGCCAATGCCACTTTCCAAGCTTGATTGTAAGGTAGAATAAAACCGTCCGGCTCCCCCCAGGCTAGAATAAAATAACCATCACTTCAGGAGTCACTACTGTGGCGCTCATGGCAGAGAAACTACAGTCCAAATACCTTTGGTGTTCCAGTGAAGGAACAGCATTACCATACAAGAAGGGGGAGGAAGGCATCAGTGGCTTCTCCGTTATTACTCCTCCTACAGATGCCACAGAGCTCATTCCACACACTGTCGGACGGATAACATGCGCCTGTTCACTTCCTTTCCTCCCTACCTGGCCACCCATATCGACCTCTCATTTCCCTCCGTTCAGCCAATGCCGCTCTCCTCTCCCTGCCCCCTCTTTCTGCCCTCCGTCTCGTTATATCCAGAAGCTCCTCCTTTTCCTACACCGATCCTTCCCTGTGGATTTCCCCTCCCTTTGTCTCAAAATCTGGCTGTTCCAGCAAGCCTTTCCCAAGCCCTCCTCTTCCTATTTACTCTCCCCCAGGTTTCCACCTGCTTTCTCTTTGTTGCTCTTCCCCTCCCCGCATCCCAGGATTTGCAATCCCCCCTGCCGCCACCTTCTTTTCCTCCTCTCTTTTCTTCCCCTTTCTGTATCCTGGGTTTTCTATGCTTTTAACATTGTGATAGCCTTAGCAGTATATCAACCAATGCAGATAAAATAAATAAACTTTGTGCTCTTCCTTTTCTTCATTTTCACACAAGGAAACTTAGCAGTCATTTCACAAAATTAAACCAAGGACCAGAGAGCAACTTAATAGCAGTCTCACCAGACAGCCATCTTGAATCTCTCCCTTAAAAATATTTATTTTAAGACTTTTGAAGTGATAATTATAAAAATATAATAGTGGTTTAGTTCGCAAATATTTTATGATGCCTCTGCAGGCTTGTATTTGTTCCTTTTTATAAACATTTAGATATGTAGATATGTGGAGCCTGATTCAGTAAGAGGCCAGTCCGGGCTGTCCAAGAACAGAACAGGCTCAGATCGTACCCGATTCTGCACCGTGGGAGCCAGACCTTCCCGCAGTTGCATGTTCTGGCACTGAGATGGCCCGACATGTCCCTGAAGCCCCACGGGAGACATTCTCACTGCAGCATGGCCAGCCTACCCATGCTCCTGCTGGTGTACCAGTGCCACCCACTGTCCACCCCCTCCCGCTCCCATCCAACACGCCCTGCAAAGTCGTGCGGGGAGCACTTCAGGCAGAATGCAGTCCCTGCATATAGCAGGGCTGCACATCCCACTGGGACCTACAGCCCCACTATACACATGGCAGAATCAGACCCACAAAGTTTGATCCACCTTGTAGGAGTTAGTACACCTTGTTTATTCTTTTTGGTTACTGAAATGCTGGATGCAGCCCAGGAAGGTTCAGGAAGTTGTGAGAAGCAGTAATGGGAGCCGCCTCTCTGATGGCCAACTAGGCCTGACAGGCCTAGCTCAAGGAGTAGAAGAAACTGGCAAACCCAAGAAGGGTCTGAATGAGAAACCAGCTGGGAGAGACTTTTGAAAAGCAGCAGAGGCTAAGGGGACTCAACCCCAGTGTCCCGATAGAGTCTAACTGCAGCGATGGTTGTTGATAATCCCTGCTAAATTGTAGCTCTATTAAATCAAAATCTTCTCTTATTCATGGCTTAATTCTTGATTATACATTAGATGTTTTATGTCTTATGGAAATTTGGCTTTGAGAAGGGGAAGAGGCTTACCTCTATCGATGTCTTCTCCCAAATTATTTAGCAATTTCTATATCCCGCACCTCCCAGAAAGGGTGGGGAGAGGCCATTATTTATAAGTCATCTATGGCTATGACCAAATTTCCTATAGCCCAGCCACCAGACTCGGAAACCTTGTTGGTTCTATTGGGTCCCTTTCCTGCCTCCTTGATCCCTCTGCTTCTTCTTTATTGCCCACCGGCTGTTCAACCCACAGCGTGGGAAGACATGAAACAAATTATATTAACATCAATGCTTGTCCATCCAGATCTACTAATCCTTGCAAATTTTGATATTCATTATGATGACCACTCATGTCAATGTGATAAATCCTTTTTTAGTTTATTACAGATCATGATCTTTTACAGCATGTCCATTTGCCCACTCATACTGCCAGACATACATTAGATCTTATCTTAACTCATAGTGCGGCTAAGCAGTTGCTGCATAATTAAACACTGTTGCACTACCATGGTCCGATCAAGTTCTACTTTGTTTTGACTGCCAAGTTTTCGGGGCTTCTCAAACGAAGCTGCAGAGGGACAGTTCCATACAAACTTAAAGGACTCAGCAAATAGTTTATTTTCAAGTGACTTCGCCTCATTAACCCTTAATGATCAGGTGACCTTATGGGATGGCAATGGGATGGAGCACTTTCTGCTGCTCTTGATAAAGTAACTCCAAGAAAAGTCTGCTTGCAGCGCCATCAAACAAATCACCCATGGTTCCACTGAGAGCTTAAGCTTCTTAGACATCAGACTCAAGCAGCTAAAAGGGATTGGCGTAAGACTCAGTCAACTACAACTTTATGTTGTTTCAAACATTGCCATAATCATTATCATGCCCAAACCATAACGGCAAAAAGGGACTGTTTTACAAATAGATTTAATAAATCTGCATCCTCTGCAAAAGCTCGTTTTGCTATATTATCTCAACTATCTTCACAATTGTGTAGTCAACAAAATTTACCATGGTTCGGCCCCCCTTCAGACGCTCTAGCACACTTCTTTAGTGAGAAAGTTCAAATTCTTAAACAGTCTCTTCCTTCTTTCCCACCTTTTATTTTACTAGATCAATCAGCCAATGAAAATTCTACTTTATGCCATACATGGTCAAACTTCACATCAATTACACAGGAAGAACCTATGGCAGCGATGAAAGCAACTAATAAGACTACTACTGGACCCCATACCATCATCATAGCTTAGCGAGTCTTTGCTGGGCCTACTCCCAATTATTGTAGAGACATAGCCTATCTGCAGGTCTATTAGCGGATACTTGGAAGAAAGGCATTCTTAGACCTATACTAAAAGACTTATAAGGTAATCCCCAAGATGTTCATAATTATCACCCGATCTCCAATTTACCATATCTTTCAAAATTGACATGTCAATAGTTAGGCAATTATCAGATCATATTGAGCACACACATTATCTCCACCCTCACCAATTGGGCTTTCGGCTGTTACATAGCACAGAAACCATTCTTACAGCAGTTAGCAATGAAATATACAAGGCCCAGGATCAGGGAAAATTTGTGTTAGCAATATCATTAGACCTAACTGCCACATTTCATTTGGTGGATCATACCTTGCTCATAACTCGCCTTTTTGAGACAGGAATATGAGGCTCCGTCCTCTCTTGGTTTATCTCATTTGTCAGTAATTGAACATTTCAGCATAATTTATTAGCTTCCTATAGTCTCAAATGGGGTGTACCCCATGGCTCAATTCTATTTTCCTGCTGCTGCTACATCTCAGAGGCAACGACTTGGGGACTTGGACAGTGAAGCAGCTGATCAGAGCGGCAAAGAGAGACCTGGACGAAGTGTTGTTAATGTTTAATGATGTTGTGCTGTTATGGTCAGATATAATTCCGAGGCCTGCTTGCTGGGGCCACCGGAGGTGGTCTCATGGGGTTGATTAAAGTTAATCGGCAAATTGGCCGATGGGTGTGTGAAAAAGGGGGATGGCAGATTTTGCATCCTTGGGTTGATGTGGACTGTGCAGGTCTATATCGGCCGGATGGAGTACATTTATCCCCAGTTGGGGTGGATTTGCTCCTGAATAATTGGCAAGAGGCCTTGGAGTATGTAGTTCAGAGCGGGGTGGCTGGTCGCAGCTTTGCAGTTGGAGGGGGCTCAGGGATAGGTGTCACTGATCCTGTGGCGGGATCCCGGAGGTGTCCGGGGTCCGGAGTCTTGGCAATACGCAGGGCAGTGGTGGGGTACCACCAAACCGGAGAACCCCTCTGAGCTTTTGCTAATAATATGGCGAAGCCGGAGGAGGGGGATGGAATTGCCGGGGGACGGTTCCCAGCAGAGGCGGGAGGGAACTCACTTTGCTACTCACATGGCTGGTGAGGGTTCGTCCCGCTGCCGGAACCTGAATGACGTAGTTCTGGTTGTTGGTAGTTTGTTTGATAAGGTTTATGGTTAATAATAAAGCTGCGACCAGTTGAATGCCAATAAGTGTAGTGTGTGGTTATTTCAGGGAGGGAGAAGGGTGGTGGCGAAAGGTGTCGTGGCAGGGGCGAGAGCACCACGTCTGCCTTACTCGGTTACGAGAAGGCCGCGGGGCCACGTACCTGCAGGCCGCAGATAACTGGGTGGGCGGCGTGGTGAGTGGCCCCGGCCTTTGGTGAGGAGGGGGGGGACCAAAGCACGATATGCATTTTTTAAATCCATTGGCTCCCGCGGGTGTGTGAGGAGCGGGGGAGCCAATGGATGCGGGCAGGAGGGTGGGGGGGCTGGCTCAAGGCCAGAGCTTGCCGGCGAGGCGTCAGTCCGACAGAGAGGGGAAAGAGGACTGGCGTCCCCTCCCTCCCATCCATGTTATGGTGCGGTTCCAGGGAAATGGGGGTTGCAGCTGGAGGGGGGACGGGATCCCAGAGGTGTCCGGGGTCTGGAGTCTTGGCAATACGCAGGGCGGGGGTGGGGTACCCCTGACCCGGAGAACCCCTCGGGGCTTTTTCTAATAATATGGCGAAGCCGGAGGAGGGGTATGGAATTGCCGGGGGATGGCTGGTGAGGGTTCGTCCCGCTGCCGGAACCTGAATGATGTAGTTCTGGTTGTTGGTAGTTTGTTTGATAAGGTTTATGGTTAATAATAAAGCTGCGACCAGTTGAATGCCAATAAGTGTAGTGTGTGGTTATTTCGGGGGGGGGGGAAGAGGGGTGGCGAAAAGTGTCATGGCAGGGGCGGGAGCACCACGTCCGCATTACCCGGTTACGTTCCATGGTTTGACTGTACCTTGAATATTGTGCACAATTTTGTTGCTGTATCTTAAAAAAGGATATTGCGGAATTAGAAAAAGTACAAAGAGCCACCGAAATGGTAAAGGGGATGGAAGGATACCCTATGAGGAAAGGCTTAAAAGGTTAGGGCTCTTCAACTTGGAAGAGAAGGCTGAGGGGAGATATGATAGAGATCTATAAATTAATGAATGGAGTGGAACGGGTTAACATAGATTGTTTGTTTACACCATCAAAAAGTAGACAGACTAGAGGACACTCAATGAAGCTAAGATGTAAGCCATTTAAGACTAATAAGAGAAATATTTTTTCACTCAATGTGTAATCAAACTCTGGAATTCATTACTGGAGGATGTAGTAAAAGCTGTTTGTGTAGCTGGGTTTAAAAAAATGATTGGATAAGTTCCTGGAGGAAAGGTCCATAAACCATTATTAAAGAGGACCCAGGAAATCCATTGCTTACCATAGGATGGAACCTGTGGCCTTCGGGAACCTGCCAGGTACTTGTGACCTGGATAGGCCACTATTGGAAACAGGATACTGGGCTTCATGGACCTTGGTCTGACCCAGTATGACATTTCTTATGTTCTTATGTTGACAGTAAACACACACAGCCACTATGGATATATGAGTACAGCAGGCTGTACAGAAGTAACTATATAAGTTATATGCCTATTTATACACACAAAACACTGCTTTATGCACAGAAATGGTTTTTAAAATTGCTTTCCCTAAGAAAGCAATTTCCATTAGTAAAACATTATGTGCATAAACTGTTAGTTAACTGACCAGGATGGTGGGGGTAAATACAGTGACGGAATTCAAAATGGCATGGGACAGACACAGTAGATCCCTTTTTAGCAAGAGGATGAAATCAAATCAAATCAAAATGAAATATCCTTTAATAGAGATGGGGCTGACCTGTACAGAGCAGCAGGTACAACCCTAAACACAGGCACAGAGGGGGGCTGACCTGCAAGGAGCTGCAGTTACAACCACTCTACCCACCTTACTGGGCAGACTAGATGAACTATACTGGTCTTTATCCGCCATCATATACTATGTTATGTTACATTATATGCACTTACAGCCTGGAGTGGAAGAGTAGCCTAGGGGTTAGAGGAGTAGGCTGGCAATCAGGAAAGCTAGATTTTAACTCCTACTGCTGCTCCTTGTGACCTTGGGCAAATCACTTAACCCTCCATTGCTTCGGGTACAAACTCAGATTAGAAACCGTTGGAGGAAAGAGAAATGCCTACTGTACCTGAATATAACTCTTGTAAGACAGCCAAGATCCTGTGTTCCAAAAAGGTGTTCCATAAATAAAATACTGTCTTTGGAAACAAACTCAAGCCAATATTCAAAGCTAGTTATAGGTTTATCAGCTGCTGGTGAACGTAAGTGTTTTATGCATATATTTTCAAAAGTTATATGCATACTATTGAGTCAAAAATCTGTCTGAATAGTCTGATGCTGTCCATATAATTAAGAGACAAAGGGAGGTAGGACAAAAAGCTATCTTAGTATGCTATCCAGATAAGTCATACACAAACGTTTTTTTTTTTAGTGCCATCAAGTCAGTGTTGACTCATAGCAACCCAGCTACCTTGGCAATGTAATACTGGAAGTAGATTGCCAGCCTTTTCCTCTGAGGCAATAGAGGGTAAAGTGACTTGCCCAAGGTCACAATGAGTGTCAGTGGGAATTGAACCCTTGATTTTCTGGGTACTAGGCAGTTGCTCTAACCACTAGGCTACTCCTCCACTCCTACACAAAAACTTAAGACTACCCATATTGTGGCGGCAGGGTGAATATATGTTAAGTGCCGAATATACATATTAATTTAACTGCCAGTCCTAAAATTGATACAGTTGTCACCACTGTTGAACATTGACCCCACTGTGGACTAACTCGGCATCTGCTGCAGAAACACACAGAAAAAGGGCAAACTCTCATAGTGCAGGTGCTCATTGAAACATACAAGTCTCTATCAGACAGCTTTCCTTAGCAAAGACACCAGCTGTACTGCCTGTGTGTGCTCGCTGCTATTCTACCACTCAAACAGTAAGGAGACACAGACAAGCTTCCATGCTGCAGCACATATGGAAGAAACTAAGAATGTATACAGAAAGCTTAGTAGCACCAAAGCAATAAATATGGACACCCACTGGCTCCAGATTCACCTACTAAGGCTGCTCCAGTCCTGGGTTTATCCCCATTCCATACAAGGGTCTGTAGTTCTGATGAGATCATTTCCAGTGAAGGACTGCTAAAGGTTACTTCCAAAAGTGGGGACCCTGAGAAGGTGATATCCCACTGTGATCGCTGCCACCACCTCCCATCATGTTTATCAATTTAGTAAAGAAGATCATGCTAATTTAACATGGCTGCATTATATTTTACATGGGCTCATTAGTAAGGGGGAAGAGTTATCACATGTGCTGGCCCGTTCATACATAGCACTGTGCATTTATGAATCCGTATTCAGTTCATTTAGGCACTGAAACATTTTCAACGTGTGCAAATTGCTTGTACACGCATATACCTACAAAATTAACACACAGTTGATTTGCATGCTTAAAATGTCTTGCACACACACAAAGCTTGCCTAAAAATGAATATATCAAATGATCTTCTCACTGCATAGGCCCCATGCACATTCATCTATGGCTTGCAGGCTGTGCTGGAAAAGGCAGGTAGAATAAAATTCACCAGGTACTCAGGCAGGGGGAAGGATGGCTGTTGCCTAGCAACAAGAATCTCCCCTCAGGAGAGCTTAGATCTGCTATTGCTACATATCCAGCAGTCAAACAATGAAAGGAAGAGAAGAAAGTCTGATGGCTAGACAGACAACAATGAAATCAATTTAGTTTGAAAAATGGAGTGGGTACGTCAGACAGCCGAGATCCTGCGTCAACAGAGGGCAAAAGAAAATGAGAAAGAGAAAACAAGGAGCAGAAACAATATCAGCGTAGCACATTTTGTCTGTCTGCATTTGCCCTGCTAATTATATTGAACCATGGTGCAACGCTGTAATGTGATTTATTTTGACTGCCATTTTTTCATCTGATTCAGGTCCACCAGTCCATTTCGATAATGAAAACACGAGCAGAATTAATTTTCAGCTCTGAAGAGATGCAGACCTGCCGTCAGCTGGAAGAGATATGATCATTCTTCAGTTTCCCAGCTTAGAGCAGCACAACTCATATAAATGATGTAAAGCACTAGGAAAGATTTCATCCCAGAGGAATTTCAAGTTTCAACTGAACTGATGAGAACTGTTAATTATTTTATTTTTTAAACATGTATTTTAAAATGGTAGACTCAATGCGAGAAGCAAAAAATGGCATAAAGGAGAGGCAGTAGCAAGAAATTCTCTTGATATGATATTTAGCCTCATCATATATAATAATATGTTTGTGGACTCATGGTATCTGTCTGTAGATGATCACTCTAGTAATGAACATAAGGTGGCAGTATCCTGTTATCATAACAGACAATATTGACATCTTGTGACTACTGCTTGTACTACAGATTCTTGTGTTTCCTGAATAAATAGTGCTAAAGAGCGAAAAACTCAAGAATAGCATTGTTACAGCAATCGCTGTGAAAAGCTCTTATTCTATCACTCACCCACAGAAGGAAGACTCTCAGACAGGCTGGAATGCAAACAGGAACTTTTAATGTGCACACAGGATCAGACAGAGATACCAGCAACCTCCACAAGGGTCTGAACCCCGAGGGACGGCCTACAATGCCTTATATACAGTACAGTTTTAAACTCATTCTACAATCCCATTTGCCACAGGTATTTCCTGCCCACCAATCAGCAGTCCCTGGGGAGGTACCTGGGTGACCTGTCCAAACCGGTATGCTCTGGTCTGTTGGTTTCAGGGCTAGGGAAATACTGTGCTCAGACCTGGAGTGGGGGAAGGGTGCCTACTGGAATCTCAATGTCTCTCTTAGCAGGCTGATTACCTCATGGCTTGCGGGGGAAGGGTCAGGCTGATCAGATCCTCATGGCTTGCAGCATGGCTTGGGGGAAGGGCTATCTACAGTTCGCAGCATGGCTTGGGGGAAGGGCTACCTATAGCTACCTCATGGCTGCCTCATTCCCCCCTTTTTAAGTAAGACCTCAACCGCTAGAGGCGGTTGAGGGCTGTATTACTGGAGGCAAGCCGCAGAGGAGTATATTGGGTCAGGGCCATGACCGTGGCAGCCGCCTTGCATTCTACCAGGGTGCCAAGGGTGGAAACAACCTGTAAGGAAAAAGGCACCTGGTTAAAATGTACGGTACAGCAATGGGACAAGTTAAGGTAGAGAGTTACGTATACAAAGGTCTGCATGTTCAGAGCAGTTTGGGCAAGTAATACTGCTGTGTTAGTAGTCTCTGCACTTGTTTGAAAGCAAGTCTATATCAGCTAAGGCACCTTTTCTCAGTCTGATCCCGGTTCCAGGAAAGGTGTCTGTAAATCAGTCTCTCCGGTGGTCCAGAGTTCGTCGGCAGTCTGTTAGAACCCCGTACTGGGCAGAAGTGTCAAAGCGTAGGGGCTGGTTTGGAACTGTGACAGAAGTCCAGGCTGGAACAATTTCTGGTGCAGCGGCCTTGACACGAGAGTGATGGATCCTCGGAGCAACTTCAGCCACCTTGACAGCCGTGGGGGTGGTCCGCAGAACAGTATACGGGTCTCGCCACTGGGGAGTCAGCAGATCCTGCTTCCACTCCTGGATCCATTATCACTGGAGGTTCCTTTGCTGGTAGGAAATATTCCATTATGCCCTTGACTGATCTCCACATGTTTACAGATCAGACAAGTGCACGCGCGTGTTCTGTAATTCTGACAAGTTTTAGAATCACACCAATTTTTTTTTGCCTGTGAGAATTTGTCATCAATTTATCCCCCTTTGCCTCTGCATGCCTGGCCAGGACACACAGAGGAAAAGTAAGGCAAAAAAACATCTGGAAGTACCACATGGTCAGTGCGGGGTTTTTCCAAAGCTCATCAGGATGCAAGGTGCACCCAGCCTGTCTCCAGGTGCCTACTTACAATCTTTGAGTATTGTGGTGGGGCCTAGATGACTTCCTAAATTGAAGATACTGGAGATGGCATAGTTGAATAAAATGCTCATCATTTTTTATATTCATTAGCCAGATACATCACTTCACATCATTAAATTGCCTTCACCAGTTTACTGTCCATCAGAGTCCTTCCACATCATTAATTACCTTCATCAGTTTACTGTCCATCAGAGTCCTTCTTCTTAATATATCACTTTACCCCTCACAACACTTTCCACCAACTACATACATAGGTCCTTCAATTTTTTTCTTTTTTCTATACCATACTAATGTATCCTTATCTGGCAAGGCTGCTAAAACAATTGTTAGAGACATAGTATTGTTGTAAACAGTGTCCATTTCCCACTAACTTAATTGGTGCAGTTCTAGATTGGCATGGGTGCTCATTCTAAATAGCGACTGTCTAAACAATCTTCAATATAAAACGATACATCAATTCCAATAGAAAGAAATATGGCTCCTAACATGACAGCCACATATCTCTCATGTATGACTAGAGTCTATTGTACACCTGGTTCCCAGTGAGAGTACTGTAGGAAACTTAAAAAATACTTGGACTGATCTTGAAAATGCAGTGGTCCACAAGGATTTATGTAAGCTATCCATTAATTATGGTGTCAAAAGAGATCCTCTTGAGGTGAGAGACTAAGAGGGTACAAGGCATTGGTGGTTGGGCCTCATGGCGATACTCCTTCTGGTTCTTCTTGGCCTGCAAGGCATTTGTGAATAGGCCTCATGGCAATACTTCCTCGGGTTCTTCTTGGCCTATTCCCCCCTGCCTATTCATGTCTCTTCAGAGGCATAAATGTACAAGATTCGTGTTTTCTCAGGCCTTGTGGGTCCTCGAGGAGTCTTAGAGCAGTCAGAATTCCAGTGGCCCAGATCATCACACTTGGAGTAGCACGTTTTATTGCCTTTTTCCTAGGCTGTCGTCTCACCTTCTGCCCCTCTCTCTCATTCATTTTCTCAAAGCTCTCCTGGATCATTGCTGACAAGTAAGATTTAGTTTTATCCAATCAACTCGAGTTAATGTTATCATTATATTTGTAAATAATATTTTTACAAATATTTCCATATTTCTGGGAATCACAGTTCCATCTTTCCACTAAATTTGCTTTATATACTTGGGAACCAAGCGATTTCAGATCAGCCCCTTTCCAAAATTTAATATTTACTCATCTTATTGCTGTGTATACTGGACCTCTACATAATGTACTCCTACCAGTATATTTGGTAACAAAGTACAAATGTATAAACTAAAAAGATTTGTATCTCACAGTGCTATAATATATTGTGCTCCTGAACTCTGGACACCAACATGTAAAATTCAAATACAGCAGGACAGGTGAATTTATTCTAAATAGCACCTATGATGTTACTGTCCTGTTCATCATTCATCAGCACAGAGCTTAACAAGGCAAAGTGATTACCTTGTATCTTATAGTTCAAAACAGGCATGAAACTGATACTTTATAAGAAGGTTGGTGGATATCTGGAATGCAATATCATTGTAGTATCAGAAAAATGAATACAGTTGATCAAGGCAGTTTAATGTACCAAGCAGGAAAGAACGCAATCATCAGCACAGCATTTACTGTCTGCAGAATAAACTGCCAAAGATGGCATATCATGCAGAAGTATTACTTGCTTAAGTTTGTATGTGCAGTCAAAACCAAATATATGTACCAGAGATAAAATCCAGGCTTTAAAGGACAAGTAAAAAAATCTTCATTTCTTCATGATCTTATAAGGATTTTTCTCCAGCCTTTGTTTGCTTCCAGCAGACATTTGAGGATGCTCAAAGGAGGCACCTCATGGTTCTAGAAGCTCAAACTCTACAATTAAAATTGATGACAAGAGGATTGTTTGCAGGCTAGGTGTGGCTAGGTGAATTGGGGTTCTTTGTCCTCTAGGAGAAAGACTCCTAGATGATTTTTTTTTTCCTTTTGTCCTCTCTAATGGGCCTCCATTCATCTGCTAGAAGAAGGAACTCCTCCCAGTATCTTTCTATAGCTATGCAAACTATTTCAGCAGTTCCAACTATCCCCCAGTCACCGCTGAGAGGTGTGACCAAAACACCTGGTTCCCTGACCACTGATCATGCATGAAACATAGCAATGAAACTGGATATGCATCAAACAATGCAATTGTCTTCCTTCACTGATATACCAGTACCGCAGTCCACACACAGCAAACCCCCCCCCCCCTTTCCAAACTGTCCCCTTCCCTGCAATCAGTAGACCTGGTGTTTTTCACTGTTTGGGGACACAGGGGCGACTCGTCAATAACTTCACCTTTTACTGATAGAGTATCAAAATCAATCCTGAAATATAAAGACCTAATGTCTGGACAAAAACTTTCTTTCCCTAATGTCACAACTAAACACAGAGCCACTAACAAACACAGAGCCACTAGCAATTTTTACATAACAGTACATTAACTATATGGGCCAGCCATGAATCTATATAGGGAAGCTGGTCCGGATACTCCTTCACTATAATTTAGCCTCCGGACCCCATGCTCTAATCACAATTCACAAATCACAATGTTCAGTGTAAATTTTCTAATCTCACTTCTGGGAATACAATATACAATATAATCCTGGTAACAGGCAGAGTTTGGTTGCACAAAACACACAGGACCACAAAGGGAAAAAAAGAAAGAGGGAAAACAGAAAACAGAGACGTCTCAGCAGCGAATACTCATACACTCTCTTTCCTCAGTAGCAGCTTGTTACAAATACATCACACACACTCTCTCTAGCTGTATCATAGGATTTAACTTTTACCATGAGGATATTAGAAATATGAGAAATATAGCTAGCTATTTTCTAATGTCCACTAGATGGAGCTCCAGGATCACTTTAACCATAAGGATAAAAATACAGCTAGTTTTTAAATGACCACTAGATGGAGCTCCAGGATCACTCCAGGGCAGCCCAATACCTCTGCACAGGGAAATACACGTGCTGTGCACTAGATCAGTGCAGAGAAACGCACGTGGTGTCCACAAGATGGCTGCTACCTCCTCGTGCTCTTCCACATCGGCTCTTTACAGATGGAAAAAAGGGGAAATGGTGGACTTCCAAGCATCACTTCTCTTTCAATCAACTAAAAAAAACAAAAGGTTAGCATTTTATTTATTTATTTTTGGTTTTAAAGGCAGGAAACCCAGCGGGGGCCCAGGGAAGGCAGAGAAATTTGGCGGGGGCTCAGGGAAGGCAGATAAATTCGGCGGGGGCCCAGGGAAGGCAGATAAATTCGGCGGGGGCTCAGGGAAGGCAGATAAATTCGGCGGGGGCCCAGGGAAGGCAGAGAAATTTGGCGGGGGCCCAGGGAAGGCAGAGAAATTTGGCGGGGGCCCAGGGAAGGCAGATAAATTCAGCGGAGGTCAGTGGTGCACCGGGACAGCACCGGGAGGCACAAAACCTCAGCGGAGGCCCAAGGGAAGGCCGGAACCTTAGCGGGGGCTCAAGGGAACACCGGAAAATTTAGCGGGGGTCAGCTGTGCACCGGGACAGCACCGAGAGGCACAAAACCTCAGCGGAGGCCCAAGAGAAGGCAGAAATTCACATCGGGGCACAACGGAGAGAGAAGTTTACATCGGAGCAGAAATTAACACAGCGGCAGCATGGGAGGGGGGACAGAAATTTACGTTGGAGCACAGAAACTACATCGGGGGTTCAGGGAAAGGCAGTAGATCCACACCGGAGCACATGGAGGGCAGAATTCAACATCGGAGCACAGAAATCACACAGTAGCAGCAGTGGGGGAACAGAAACTTACATCGGAGCACAGAAATTACATCGGGGGTTCAGAGAAAGGCAGTAAAACCACACCGGAGCACATGGAGGGCAGAATTCACACCGGAGCAGAAATTAACACAAATTAGAAACGGAACGGAAGCATATTAGAGCCCTCTCCTTGCAGTCACGCTTCAGAAAACTCTCCACAAGCAGAACGGAAAGAAGAGAAGCAGCGATCTATTCTTTATCTCAGGTATGTTTAACTTATCAAGTGCTATATTTAGTTACATTTTTTTCTTTCGGCAGCGCTTTTAAAAGATCTCAGATTACTGCAGTTTCAGATATTCAGATTTTACCGGTATTCAGATTCAGATACAGGACGAGCAATGGCTTCAGGGCCACTAAGGCCCGTACTAGGACTGCTCGTGCAGTTGATCAGGCTGCTACAGGTTCCCAGAAATTACCAGGACTCACAGATAGAGTACAGAACTAGCCCCAGACAAGGTAGCAGTACTCACCAGAACTCTGATCAGACAGGAAGTTTGGATGCCAGTCTATCCAGCTGGTTTTTCAATCGGGGATTCAACCGCAGGGACCAGCTGTCCAGACAAATCAAGGTGTCCTTCCGAGCACAAAGTGGCCCGGGGGCGCCAAGGACAGTTAATCACCTGGAGGGGCCGGTCCCTGACTGGTGGAGGCCCAGATGCTGCAAAAGCAGAAGTCTTCCCACCGTGGGTGTGATGAGAGAGGCTTTTCTTTTAATATTTCCCAGCCAGTGCACGAAAATGTTACAGCAATCGCTGTGAAAAGCTCTTATTCTATCACTCACCCACAGAAGGAAGACTCTCAGACAGGCTGGAATGCAAACAGGAACTTTTAATGTGCACACAGGATCAGACAGAGATACCAGCAACCTCCACAAGGGTCTGAACCCCGAGGGACGGCCTACAATGCCTTATATACAGTACAGTTTTAAACTCATTCTACAATCCCATTTGCCACAGGTATTTCCTGCCCACCAATCAGCAGTCCCTGGGGAGGTACCTGGGTGACCTGTCCAAACCGGTATGCTCTGGTCTGTTGGTTTCAGGGCTAGGGAAATACTGTGCTCAGACCTGGAGTGGGGGAAGGGTGCCTACTGGAATCTCAATGTCTCTCTTAGCAGGCTGATTACCTCATGGCTTGCGGGGGAAGGGTCAGGCTGATCAGAGCCTCATGGCTTGCAGCATGGCTTGGGGGAAGGGCTACCTATAGCTACCTCGGCTTGGGGGAAGGGCTATCTACAGTTCGCAGCATGGCTTGGGGGAAGGGCTACCTATAGCTACCTCATGGCTGCCTCAGCATTGATAATAGAAGTGTCAGCATTATGATTATTCTGTGCATCAAATGGAGAGAGAGGAGATCCTCAAATACCAAGAAATGCAGTCAAAGAAAAAGAAAATATGGCAGAAGATACAGAAATATTTTCCATTGTACTGGATACCACAGGCTTGATCAAAAGCAATTTTCAAGTATACCTTAATAGGTTGCTCATATGTAGTACATCTTGCAAACTCCAGAAGAAAGCTCTTTTTAGTACAATGCAAGTCTAATGGCAAGCATTAGCAGTAAATCTGAGAGACTGAGATCATACTCTATATATTATGGCTGAGGGGCGGGGTTCATGTGTATGGCATGCGCTAAACTAACTGATTTGGAAACACTGTAGAGTAGATCAGTTAGTAGAGCCTGAAACTCATTTACTCTGCAACACTGCCACTAAAAATAAGACCTTCCAGGTCAGGTGGTTCAACTTACAGAAAGTAGCTCAAAAGGACCTTCCATCAGCTGAGTTAAAACAAGGTTAAGGTCCCAAGATACAGAGGATTGCTTGATCGGAAGCTTCAACAGAAGCAAGCCCCTCATGAAGCAAACAACAAAAAGCTTTACCTAATGTGGCATCAGAATTTCACCTTAAGCAGTCAATTGTCCTGCCAACATTTTTTCTTCACTAAACCAAAAAAAAACCCCACCTATGATGGAAAATCTCAAATATCCATTATATAGCCATCATAAAATTGAACCCATTATCTACTCTCTATTTCTTATGTCGGAGCCTACCGAGGGAGGGCTAGAACAACATACCTAACCCCCTCCAGACGGTAAACTACTTTTATTTTTATTTCACACCACAGTGTATTAAACAGTCACTTATCTTTAAAAGTTGTCAAAAAAACTCCTCTTATTTTCTTCCGAGTTGCTAGTCTTGAAGTTGCACGACGTGCACGTTTCGGGTGAAAACCCTGTTTCAAGTGCTCTAATCAGTTCATATGTGCAACGAAAAAAACGCCGTCCCTGCGGTCATGGGCATTCTTCTTTCAATGGCATAACCAAAGCCGGAAACTTTAAACAGGGGACTAACCAATCAGAAGCGGGAATATCCCCACTATCAGAGGTATCCACACCGCCATTGGTCAAAACTTGGATAAGACAGGAAACTCCAAAGCTGACGTCATAAAATAGTGGTCCAATCAATTTCTCGATTCAAACCATGAGGATGAATGGAATGCAATTCAAAGATCCAGTGTTGTTCTAATCGCTGCAGTTTCAATTCACGATCTCCACCCCTTGGATCTAAAGGAACATGATCGATGACTGTCCAAGCCAACTCTTCAAAACAATGGATCAATGAATCACAATGTTCTACCAATGGAGCCATCATAACTTTATTTCTGATCCTCGAAGCATGTTCCACGAGACGTTTACGCATAGAGCGAGTAGTACGTCCCACATAAAAAAGCCCACAAGGGCATCTCAACACATATACCACAAAGGGAGTAAGACAGGTAGTCTTCCATCGACGTACATAATCTCGATGGGTGCCGGGATGTTGCCAAATGGGACCAGAAATCGTCATTACACAATAATTACAATTATTACAAGGGTAATGGCCACCATCATGACCCGATGGAATAGGTCTATCCAGAGACAAAGTTGTCTTTACCAGTTGGTTATTTAAATTTGCTCCCCGCGAAAAAGCCAGTCGTAAAGGTTTATTAAAACAATCAAGTAAACTCAACATCTGCCAGTGAGAACGTAAAATGTATGCGATATCTGAACTACGTTCTGTGAACGGCAATACTCCTACTATCAAATCCTCCGTCGATGATATTGAAGATGAATATTGGGGATCCAGCAGCCATTCACGATGAGTGTATCTTGCCCGATGATAGGCTCGAGAGACCACCTTCAAAGGGTACCCTCTATCTAACAACCATTGTGTCAATTCAGAAGCATGCGTTTTAAATTCCCACATAGAATGACATAAACGGCGAAGCCTTAAAAATTGACCAAAAGGAAGGCCACGTTTAAGGGGACCGGGATGGTAACTATGATAATGAAGTAAGCTGTTCCGTTGAACCGGCTTCCGATATAACGAGGACACCAGTCTGTCGCCCTCCACAGATATCAAGATGTCCAAAAATTCAATCTTATCCACTGCAATATGTTCTGTAAAAGTAATGTTGGATTTCAACAGATTTAACCAACTAACGAAATGTTGAAAGGTAGACCGATCGGACGTCCAAACAAAGAAAATGTCGTCCAAAAATCTCTTCCAGAGTGACACATGTTGGTATAAGGTAGAATTCTTTATAAGAGCCTCCTCCATTTCTCCCATATAAAGGGTGGCTACAGATGGAGCCATTGTGGCCCCCATTGCTATGCCGGATATCTGTTGATAAAAATTCCCATCGACCAAAAAATAATTTTGAGTCAGCACTAGACATGCTAGATCCAACAAAAAGGATCTTGGAAGCCGAGTAGAAGCAAAAGTAAATAAATTCTCTAACAATGTCAGAGCTTCAATCTGATCAATATTTGTGTAAAGCGCAGTTACATCTAGTCACCAGAAAGGCTCCCTTCGGGATCGTAAAGTCAGAAATAATCTGTAAAAAATTAGTTACATTTCGTTAGTTGGTTACCTCTGATAGTGGGGATATTCCCGCTTCTGATTGGTTATTCCCCTGTTTAAAGTTTCCGGCTTTGGTTATGCCATTGAAAGAAGAATGCCCATGACCGCAGGGACGGCGGTTTTTTCGTTGCACATATGAACTGATTAGAGCACTTGAAACAGGGTTTTCACCCGAAACGTGCACGTCGTGCAACTTCAAGACTAGCAACTCGGAAGAAAATAAGAGGAGTTTTTTTGACAACTTTTAAAGATAAGTGACTGTT
This sequence comes from Ichthyophis bannanicus, assembly GCA_033557465.1. Lineage (NCBI taxonomy): Eukaryota > Metazoa > Chordata > Amphibia > Gymnophiona > Ichthyophiidae > Ichthyophis > Ichthyophis bannanicus. Next base: position 397,849,438 of record CM066035.1, read on the forward strand.
TAATACACTGTGGTGTGAAATAAAAATAAAAGTAGTTTACCATCTGGAGGGGGTTAGGTATGTTGTTCTAGCCCTCCCTCGGTAGGCTCCGACATAAGAAATAGAGAGTAGATAATGGGTTCAATTTTATGATGGCTATATAATGAACATTTTTTCTTCAGCATCAGTCCTACAAGTGCCTTGCACACTTTGAATTGCAAATGAGCCTTATCCTTCTACTTGGGGTGGACTAAAGCCCTTAGAAAGTCCACCCAGCTATCAAATTGGCTAGCAGACAGCCTTTCCTTTCCTTATGCTCAGGCAGGATCAGCTGCTGCAGTGTAAAAGCCACGCCACTGCACACGATCTAGCATTAAAAAAGCTGGTAGGCTAAGGAAGTCATTTTAAGACTCTACTTTTCACAGTTTGAATGATTAATGGTTGCTATAAGAAAGGTAGTGATGTTAACTAAATTATTAATCATATCTCTCTATAATTTCCTCTCCCAAATTGGGTTACTTTACAGTAATATTTCCCACTATCCACTAAGCTACCAAGGGAGTTATATGCATTGTTGAGGCCATGTGGCCTAACTTCCTGATCATAGTAACATAGTAAATGACGGCAGATAAAGAACAGTATGGTCTATCTAGCCTGCCCACTAAGATGGCAAGAGTAGGTGCACCTGCTGCTCCGTGCAGGCCACCCCTCCCCATGTCTTTGTTTAAGGGGTGAACCCACCGCTCCGTGTAGGACACCCCTGTATGTTGAGAAATTAGTTAGTTAAGTTTATTTTGATTTTATCCTGTTGCTGTAAAGGGATCCACTGTGTCTGTCCCATGCCATTTTGAATTCTGTCACTGTATTTGCCCCCAACATTTCCATCGGGAGGGCATTCCAAGCATCCACCACCCTTTCAGCGAAAAAGTATTTCCTGACATTGCCTTTCAATTTACCCCTTTGCAGCTTCATGTTATGCCCTCTAGTTTTACACTTCCCCGTCTTTGGAAGAGGTTTGTTTGCTCATTATTTCTCTTTAAGTATTTAAAGGTCTGAATCATATCTCCCCTGTCTAGGGTTGCCAACTGGCTCCAGATGCGCCCGACAGGCTTGATCCAGTCCTGTGTTTACCCCAGTGCATGCAGGGACTTGTAGTCTGGCTTTTCTTATGGAGTGCAATGGGGAAATCAGAACTACATGTCCCTGCATGCAATGGAGTAAACCCAGGACTGGATCAAGCCTGTCGGGTGCATCTGGAGCCAGTTGGCAACCCTACCCCTGTCCCTCCTCCCCTCCAGAGTGTACATATTTATGTCTTCAAGTCTCTTCTCATAAGGCTTCTGATGCAGGCTCCAAATCATTTTGGTCGCCTTCCTCTGAATAGTTTCCAGTCTTTTTATATCCTTTGCAAGATATGGTCTCCAAAACTGAACACAGTATTCCAACTGAAGCCCCATGCTGATGTCTGCTAAATTTTCTAAATTGTGTTTTGCTTACAGATACTAGAGTGGAAATCCTCTCTTGTGGAAGAAAGGCTTTTGCCTGAGTCATGTCCACCAGAGCTCCAATAAATGCCAATTGAGTTGATGGGTCTGTTTGGGAAATTTATGATGAATCCTAGTAACTCCAGCACCCAGATAGTGGTGTACATGGATTCTTAGCACCTTTCTGAGATGCACTATTGACCATACAATCCATCATGGATTGCTTCATGGAGCAGCTGGTCCTGAAACAAAGAGAGGGAGAACTACATTAAATCTAGCCCTTACTGAAACAAGAGACATAATGCAAGAGGCATTTGAGGTGGGTCACTTGACTATAGTGCACATGCACCCCCCAGCTTGCGTAGATGCCTGGCTATGATGACGAGGCACTTTGTAAATACCCGAAGAGCTGATGCAATGCTAAAAGGCAGAGACTGGAAGTGGTGTTTCCCTATTATGAATCTGAGACACCTCCTGTGTCCTAGATGTATCTCTATTTGGGTTTAAGCTTCTTTCAAGACAGAGAACATAACCAGTATCCTTTTTTGAGATAAGGAATGAGGACACCCAAGGAAATCAGTTTCAACTTTTCTCAAACTAGAAACTTGTTCAATGCCCTTAAGCTTAGTATGATATGGAACTCTCCCATCATCTTTGTAATCAAGAAATACTTGAAGTAGAATCCCTTCCCCCTTTCCCCTGGTGGAATGAGTTTGACTGCAATAGTCTCAAGAGGTAAGAGAACTCCTTGGTAAGCATTTTTCTTATATGGAGAGTTTGACCATGATGCTTTCAGTGGGCATTTTGATGGACCTTCAAATAGATGAAGATGGTTTACTCGCTGGTTGATTTTTAATACCTAACTGTTAAAGGTTATAAGAGGCCAGCAGTTTGTGAAAAATCTCAGCCTCCCTTCTACTGGAAGGTTGTATGGTAGGGGTACTGAAACACCGGTTATATTTTGACTGCAGAGCTGCTTAGAGTTTATGCTCTCAATGCTGTTTTGAAAACATCATAGGTCGCTTGGACCATATGTTTTCCACATTTCTTCCCTTTGCCTATTAATGACCAGAATTGTGTGGCCTTCTAGTGAAGAGTTAGTAAGAAGTTCTGCAGGAGGCTAACATAACATTCTGAAAGAATTTCCTCCTAGTAGACACCAATATCTGAGTCTCTCTCCCTAAGGGCACCAAAGAATGTGATTTGGAGCTTTTGGCTCTTTTGACAGCTGATTCAAGCGCCATGGAATGGTGAGGAATCTGCCGCTTCTTGAATCCAGGAGCATATGAGTTAATCTTTTTATTTATAGGCTGTACAAAGATTCTTCCACATTTTCCTCTCTACTTCCGAGCTTCCTTGGGTGGGTCAAGGAATTGTAAGATGTCCAATATTCTGTTCTGGATTTCTCCATCTCTAACTTAGATGTAATGATTTTCACCATTTCCATAATAAAGTCAATAAAGGAGAGCTCCTCAGGTGGGGACTTTCTCCTTTCATGAGTGGGGTGGAATTGACAGCATTTGCCTCCTCAGTCACTGCTAGAGACCCCCAATCCAAACCAGCAAGTAGACGATACTTGCATTTGTCTTGGAGAAGATGTAAATGCCAACCAGGAAAGTGTTTAAAAATATGTGTATTATCACTGTAAAATTTAACATACACATTTAGTTCTGTGAATCACATAAACCCTACCAGAACATGCCCCCTTTAAATCTATGCGTCATATGGCATCAACATGTCACATGCAGAGGCTCCACACGCAGTTGGACAAGCGACTCTAGGAGCTGCACTGGCCTTTATCAAATTCCAGTGATCATTTTCACAAAAAAAAAAATCAGTTTTAAAGTAAATCAAATAATCCTTTACTTCTCAGGATTAGGGTTGCCAACTGGCTCCAGATGCGCCCGACAGGCTTGATCCAGTCCTGGGTTTACCCCATTGCATGCAGGGAGATGTATTCCGATTTCTCCATTGCACTCTATAAGAAAAGCAAGACTACAAGTCCCTGTATGCAATGCGGTAAACACAGGACTGGATCAAACCTGTCGGGCGCATCTGGAGCCAGTTGGCAACCCTACTCAGGATAAAGAAAATATTCACAGCCAAAATGCGTAAGATTTCTCAAAGAGGATCTGTCCCTGTACAATTCTTCCTTGGAACATGGTAATTGCCAAAAAACAAAAATGCTTCATACAAAAATCAAAAAGGTTTCTTTAAAAGTCAGCTTTGGCTTTGCAGTGTCCAAATTCATGAAAGAGAAAAAGAAACACAGTTCCTTTCAGAGTTGCCAAGTTACCCAGTTCCAGGAGTAAGATTTTAAGCCAGTCTTAGATTTCTGACAATCTCATCCTGATTTCAATGGGTAAGATCAGAGACTACAAATACCATACTGCCATGCAATGCAAATTTAAAACCAGAACTGGCCAAAAAGTCTCACCCTTGGAATTGGGTGACTTGGCAACTCTGTCCTTTGGAAGGCAGGTCACAGTCTCTTTAAGAGCTGGCAGGCTTTGGGGTTCCTAGCCAGTTTTTAGCATGTAATAGTTCTTAGAACGCCCGCTGCCTTCCAGGTTCCCAACGTGCGTATCACTAGGGCTTCTATTCCTAGGTGTTTATTTTCAAGAGTACAAAAAGAAAAATATCAGGGTTTATCAGTGTTTTCACGCCATAGGTACTACAGATGGATACCTTTCTGGTGGAATCGAATATGCATATTTGTGGCACTTATGAGTTGTTAATGCTGAAAAAAAGACACAAAAAAACAAATGGAGGATACAAGGCAAGCCAGGAGAGGAGTGAAAAAGTACCTGGAGAAGTGGTATCTTTCCCAGTGTTTATCCTATAAACACTTTTATGTATGTATGTATGTATGTTTTGCATTGGGGTGTTTCATCAGTTAAAACCTAAAATCAGAAGCCCTCCTTATAACTTGTAACAGTTCACAGCACAATATTCATACTCAGTCCTTCAAACTTAAAGCAGTTCCTTCACAGGAAGCCAGGCTTTCTCCAGACCTCTGCTTTGTACTATAAACAATTCCATTCCCAGAGCTGCCAAGTTACTCAGTTCCAGGAGTGAGATTTTAAACCAGTCCTGGATTTCCGACAAGCTCATCCTGTTGCATTATGAGACCTGCAGCACCATTTTCAATAGGTAGAATTAGGGATTACAAATACCATACTGCATTGTAATGCAAATTTAAAACCAGAACTGGTAAAAAAAAAAAAAACCTCACTCCTGGAATAGGGTTACTGGACAACTCTGCATTTCAGGTCTTCCAACACCTGGCTTCACTCTCTCTGTGCAGCAGGGAATCTTCTCCCTTCCTCCACTTGCTAGTCTGTTCTTAAGCACAATTTTGCTTGGAAAGAAAACCAAACACCGCCTGTCACCTAGTTCAAGCAATTAGCACTCTCCCTCTTCCTGGGAACTTTTCTATGCTTATCCCAAAGCAGAAAAAGTAAGTCAAATTGGCAGACCTTTAGCAGCTGCTTCCTGGTATTCCATACTCTTCCCCCTCCTCAGGGCTGTGTGGTATCTCCATGCTAGAATCCATTTCCATATCAGTAACTAGTTCCTTGGGCTGGTCGGGCAAGCAGGTGTGTTCATCCTCCCCTGAGGTCATAATCAAGACAAACTGGTGATATTCCCAGGGGAACATTTTAGCCAAATCCTAGATTGGAGGAGTAGTCTAGTGGTTAGGGCAGATGCCTAAAACCAGAAAGATTAGGATTCAAATACCCTTGATCTTCTTTGTGGCCTTAGGTAAATCACTTAACTCTCTATTGCCTCAAGTACAAACTTACCTTGTAAGCCTTATGGGGACAGCAAAGTACCTGAATGTAATTCACCTTGAATTACTAAAATGATCATGATGTCATTCTTACATTAATTTTGTTTTAATTGTATAGGGGAAAGTCATAGTGGTTTTTGTGCATATAGAGCCTGTTTTATATGTAGAAGAGATTTTTATAAAATTACACAACTGCATATGCACATAAAAGTACTGCATGGAAAATGTATGTCTACGTTTACATGATCTGTGTGTAGGCATTCGTGAGGATGTAGGTTGAGTGAAGTTGTGATATATGCATAAATTTTATAATACACTCAAGTGTGCACAATTTCATCAACTTCGGTGCAGATATCAATGTGTAAATCAGAATTTGTGTACTTTTGGGGCTGGTTGTGAGACACAAAGGTGCATATATTGACTTTATAAAATAGGCTTGAAATTGATGCCTTTTTGGATTTCTCACTTAAGCATCCTGTGGTCTAGGGGAGATTTGCCCTGGAAGTAACTAAGGAAGCCTGCATTTAGGAATTTTACACTTGGGTCTCCAATAAGAAAGAACGCAGGGGAAGAGCAAAGGATTCCTTAAGTGACAAAGGACCCTGTTTTGGAGGAAAAAAAGATCTTTGCTCCTCTATGCCTGGTCTGCACCAAGGGTCTTTGCTCCCCCCATGCCTGGTCTAGATACAGACAATCCATGCAAGATCTTGATATCTGGCTCCAGTTCTGCCTGGATTTGACCTTCAGAGGCTCCTTTAGGATAAATTGACTTTGAGCACCAGCTAAAACGAGTGGAGTCTCGGGCACTGGGAGAAGCAAGGGGAGCGCAGCCTAAGCCACCACTGAAAGAAGAATCCAAGCAAGAGTTTGGATTCTTTCCCAGGCAGGGCCGGTGAAAGGATTGGAGGCACGTTAGGGGGGGGCACTCCATCCCGCTGCCCCCATTGTAACCATTGCAGCAGCAGCAATGCCATGGGAACTGCAACACAGCGTTTACCTAAACTAGAAGTCTGGGTCGGAGGGGGTAGAAACGGCAGATAGTGGCAGGCAGGAACTGCAGCGCAGCACTGGAGCCTTAGGTAAGCACTGCTTCATGGTTCCCATGCCATTATCACCACTGCAGGCCCGAGAGAGGGGCAGCAGCAGGACAATGAGTGCCCCGAAAAGGCTGTTGCTCTAAGCAACTGCCTAGTTTGCATGACAGTAGCACCGACCCTGTTCCCAGGAAATATTCCTGCCACTATATACATTAAAGAGCTCTAAAATATAGGTCTGGAGACATCTAGTGCTAATATAGCAGAGGTACATGGAAATAGATATCCTCCAAGAGCCTTGGAAGAGAGGAGAAATCAGATGTATGAGAGGGGAAATGTGTGCATATACATATTGGAAAAAGGAAAAAAAATCTTCAAGAGTCACTAAAGAAACTATAGGGGCTATTTTGGAAGCCCTATTTATAATTTGGACATCTGGAAATGGGAATAGAGCTGTCTCCAAACCATTTTAGAAGCAGAATCTGTGGACGTCCAAGTCTGAACGGGGCATGGTGAAAGTGTGGCTGGCGTGTTCCCAGCAACCTGGACGTCACTGCCTGATGTCAAAAGGTTGTGGATATGCAGAGTTTCATTTAAGTTTAGACCTGCTCCAGGCACACATAAGCTTTGGGAAAGTGCTCATTTTGGCAGAAAAACATCCAAAAACTGTAAAAATATTAACACATAGCAAAATCACAATGCTAGCAGCAGTAGAATTTGAACGCTGACTTCCCTGTTCCTAGCCCACTACTCTAAACATTAGGCTATTGCTAGATGTCTAGGTTCCAGAATACTATTCTGGGGATGTCTATGTAGATGCCCCATAGATATTCATATCGGGCACAGCCACATTTGTGAAATTGTGTTTGCACCTGTACATGCCTGTTTTTTTTCAGACATTCTGGCTTGGAAGTTCCATATTGCACTTGAATGTCTTTTATAAAATTCCCCTCCACATGTTTCACTAGTGTGTGGAGTCATAAATACTGTTTAGGAACTGACTATGGAAGATTATACTGTACACCAACTGATGACCCTTGTTTTGGTCAGTAAAGTGGAGTTTCAGTTACACACTCACATGTGCTGTGAAGTTATTTCTAAAAATCCCTACAGATGACTAGGGTGCAACAGAAGTATGGTTATTGAAAAAGTAGGCATTTCAAGGGCAGAGATAGTCTCCCCCACACCCTCCCCATGTCCTTTGGATCCAAATAAATACAAAACTCACTCTGTGGCCCCACAAATCTACCTTGACAAACAGCAGATTCATCGGGGATCCAACCACACATGGATTTTGAGCTTTCATATGGATAGTAACAAGACGAAAATCCATCTGAATGGCCAACTAGGAGTGGAGTAAGGATGAGTTATGCATTTAATTTAGGCCTGCTGTACAGTATTCCTAAACTTAAAAACAAATTGTAGCACCAATAATATGTATATCCATTGCCACAGATTATAGGTAAAGCAGAGATGAATATATTAATAATTTAAACTCTAGCATCAGTGTTTAAATTATTACAATCACAGTGCCAACTGAATATTGATCCCCAATATATATTTGTATATTTTTTTCATTTTCTTTTTTCTGCTTTTTTTCCCCTTCCATTGTGCCTATCACTGAATTAACAGATGAATGGTTTGCATTTTGATTCACCCAGTAAACTGTATGTTTTTTAAACATAGTTTCTGGAGTAAACTGAAGACTTTTTTATAGAAGAGCATCTGAATGGCGAGAGATAACAAGAGAGTGGGAAATTGTTTAAGAATTAAGCCTTTCAAGATAATTCTCTCCCCCCCCCCCCCCAATGATCAGAAAACATAAGACAAGGAGAAGTATTCCCCTCCACATCTGGAGCCACAGATCATGGGGGCCTGCAACCTAAATAAACTAACTCGATAAATCACTACTCACACATGCCATTGACCGGTTGAAATTAGGCTACTTGACATTTCTGGTGCAGTATAATAGTGTAATAAGGAAGGCCGGACATGCAGCTTATGCAAAGTAGCCTTGTACAACTTCTGTTGCTTGGCAACGGATTTCAAATCAAAACCGTAGGATCTGATCATGTAGTAGTTTTACACAGACCGTTTTCACCTCCTTCTGTCAGGAAACTATCTTTGCAACATCAGCTGTGATAACAGGAGAATAGTCCAGAAAGATGAATGCCGGCGATCCTGAGATCAGGAAGGGAGGAATGACCATTCTGCAAATTGCCCTTCATGGCCAAGATAGCTGTGGAAGAGCCTACACCACAAAAGTGAAGGGAGGTTGAAGAGTTCTTAATCTGGTCAATAAACAATTTCATTACATTTGAGGAAGAAGACAAAGAGAGAGAACTTGATTGTAATCCTTGCCTATTTTCATGGAAATAAGTGAAGAAACATTAACTCTGGTAACCCGGAAGCCCTCCTCGCCTCCGTCCACATCATTAACACAGCCCCACGAGTACCTCGCCCCCCCCCCCCCCAACAAAACCACAAACAACTGTATTTGGTACAAACATTTTGGTCGCAGCTTTATTTACAACTTGTAAACCGCCCAAAGGGCCTGAATAACAATTAACATAACCCAGCCCCGCACCCCTTTACCGGAGGATGCCCCCCCCACCCGCCATCTTAGTAGCAAGGCGGAGCATCCTCCTCCCCCCCAAACCCCGCCGCCTGCCTCGCCATCCTAGTAGCAAAGGCCGGCTCCCACCCCCCGCTCCCGGGGCGAGACCCCCACCCGGGCTGGCCCGCCCCACCCCTCGGAGCATTTCGCCCCCACTGCTCATAACCAGGTCAAGCCCGCGCCGCTCCTGCGAGCGCAGGCTCTGTACCCCCACCCCCACCAGCTGCGACAACCACACCACCCCCCATCAAAAAGGGGCGGGTGGGCGGGAACACGACCGGTTTCCCGAGGAGCCGCGGCCAGAAGAAGACGGCCACGCGGCTCCTCGCCGACACAGCGCCGCCCCCCCGCCGGCCGCCGGCCCATGAAATCGCGCCGGCGGTGTGGCGGAGCGGGTTCAAACGCCGCGCTGGCCGTTCCCTCTCAACCCCCCCCCTCCCCCCCCCCCCCCCCCCAGCAACTAGCACGCTGGAGGCCGAGGCCGGGCCCGGGCCCAGGTTACTGACGGCCGCGGGACCCGGCCCGCGGCCTCGAGCATTAATCATACGCCATTGTAACAAAGCAAGAATATATCAAAAAGAAATGTTTGGAAATGTCAAATAGCCAATCAGAGACAGATAAAATTAATATAGGCAAAATACCATTGTCAGTTATTTAAAGAAGCAAGTGTGCATATATGATTGGTATATTAATACAAAAAACACCCCCCTTAATTCTCAGAATAATTAGTACTTAATTTTATGAGCCCTATCAAATGATTAAATAATAAAAGATTATAAGAACATAAATTCCATTCAATTTCTATGTAATTAGTCCATAAAACAATGTGGTAAGCCCATTAATATAGGAAGTAGACAAACAAGTAAAATTAAATTAATTCTTAAGTTCGGTATAAAAATGTAGTTTACTCATTAATCAAAACAAAGAAATACCACTCGTTAATTCAAAGGAAAAATGTCCAACAAGTGTTTTGATTCCAAACCGGAACCTATTTCAAAGCAATCTATTTTCTTTCTTGGAAACGAAAATGTTCAATCATCAGTTCTATGAAAGACTTGACATTTTATTGAAAGACTAAAAGGCTAAGAGAACCCAGTAATCAATTACCTACCATAAAGGGCTCTTAATGTTCTCAAACAGTTTCTAAAGTTGAATCGTGAGGGATATCCTGAGAATGTTTTTGAGCATGAATACATCATATAATTTATAAGGAATTTTCAAGTGAATAAAAAAATGTTATGAATTATGAAAAGGAACAGAACCTTTATGTAAATTAGTAAATAAATATTAGAAAAGTCAATGTGATGCAAATAAAATATTCTGTACTCTCAAGGGAACTAAAGACATTGTCAAACACTCATTACAATAGATGTGTTAAGGTTAATGCATATACTAATCACCGTTAGTAACTGTGCTAAATAATGCTGGATGTACAAATATCTAAAAGCAGGCTAAACTAACATTATTTAACTCATATACATCCCCTCAGTGCCAAGCGTAAATACTAGATCCCTCCTCCATTCAGCATGAAGAATCAGTCCAGCCCCTACTGGTTCAATTGATGCACTCAAAATAGTGCCAGGCAGTAGCATTGAGGACTATAATCCACATGCACATAGATCAATTTTAGTATGCTTTTGGTACATAGTCCTCTAAGAAAGATTCTTTTCAAAGATGCCAAAAATGTTTCTAAATACACAGTATGAATTTGGGCACATAAGAAATAAGTACATAAGTAAAGCCATACTGGGACAGACCAATGATCTAGCAGGCCCAATATCTTGGCTCTGGTAGAGGTCAAACTGGGTCACTTGGAAGTACTCAGCAGATTCTAATACAGTGATACTTTCCTTATTGCTCATTCCCAAAAGTAAAAGGTGGCAATCTCCATAGCTAGCAGGCTAATGGATTGTTAATGAACTTGTCCTTCAGAAACTTGTTCAAACCTATTTTAAACCCACCTATTAGTCTTGACAGCTTTCTTTGGCAACAAACTCCACAGCTTAATTGTGCATCGACTGAAACATGTTTTCTTGAATTTGTTTTAAAACCACTGTTAGTTGCATGGGTTATCCCCTTGTCTCATTACTATCTGAAAGGGTAAGTAACCTTTTCAAATATAATTATTTATTTTATTTTTTATCTATTTACTTACATTTATAGCCCACATAATCTACTGTTCTTAGTGGGCTACAAAAAACATAAAAAATCAAAAACAATTATACAAAACAGAGCTAAATAGCTAAATAAGAAAAATGAATGGTACAAACTGGTCAGGATCGCTCCTTGTTTTTATTCTTTTGCAATAACTTCTCCCTTCTTGTCATCTTAGCTCTTTGGTACCCTTGTTGAATACACTTCAGAGGGTATCCACATTCCTGGAATCTCTTCCTTATCCAAAGCTTGCCTTTCAAATTCATTCGGGTCTGAGTAAAGCCTCCTAAGACGCAGAAATTGGCTTGCTGGCAATTTTGTTTTGACTCTTCACATGGAAACTTTTGAAATGCAAAAGTTTATTTCTATCTTTTCTTCATCAATATGTCTAAAAACAGAATCTCGGTATCACTGCTGTTCATCTGAAATCTCAAATTGTTATTGCAATCATTAACTTGTGATAAAATTGTGCCAAACTAGACCTGATTCCTCTCCACAAATTGAGGCCGCGAGGGCGGGAGTCCTGGAGCCGGCCATCCGTAACCGGGGGCGTGGCAAGATGCGGAGCCCGAGCAGGTCCACAGGAGAAAGGGGGCGGGGAAGGCGTGATGCAGCGGCGTCTTTTAAATTCATTGGCTCTCCCTTGGTAGTGCGGGGAGTGAAGGGAGAGCCAATGAATTGAGAGAGGAGGCGGGCGCGGAAAAAGGAGCCATCGAGGCAGGCAGCGAAGTCCGGTTGACGGTGGGATGGTGGTGGTCGGAGAATCGAGGCGGCGGTGGCTAAAGCGGCTGAGGGCGGCAGGCGGCGGAGGAAGTGGGCGAGCGGACGGAGGAGCAGGAGCCGGAACTGGTTGAAAGAGAGCAGAGAGTTTGCGGCATCATTTCTGTGGAGCAGTTTTTCAGCGGGCCTCGTGGGCAGCGCATGCGGCTGTGTGGCGGGCACGCCGTGGCGTTTAGCAAGCAGGCGTGTGGAGAGACAGGCAAGTAGGGAGTGTGGTTTGGGGGCATGCCGGCATGGGGGAGTGGCAGAGGACGGGGGAGAGGGTCGGTAAGAGCTGGGGAGGGTACTGAGCAGCAGAAGGGGCAGCGGAGGAGGGTGAGGGATGGAGGGGAGGAGTGTGGTGAGAGGGTGGACAGTCTAGGACTGGGGAGAGGAGCAAGAGGTGAGAGCAACCGGGTGAGGGGGACACGGTTGGAAAGGGGGAGAGGAAGGCAGGGGAGAGCACGGGGGGTTGGGGGAAGGGCTCAACGGTGGGGTGGGGTTCAGGGGGAGGGGGTGCTCCTGCAGGACAGTGAAGGGGAGCTTGGAGGGCGTGTGGGGGGAAGGACGGCCTTCCTCAGGGGGTCACGGAGTGTGGGGGATGGAGAGGCCACAGGGGGGTAGCAGGAGGGGGGAGGTGGGGTTTCGGGGGGAAGAGGTGCAATGGGTTTTTCGCCAATGCAGATTTGGTGGATGGGGGGTCACACGGGGGGGGTGAGGGGAGGCTAACATCGGGGGATTGGACTGGGGGGAGGGTGGATGCGTGGCAGCATTGGATGGGAGGGGGCAAGGGTCATCGTGGGCGGAGTGGCTTGGGGCGTGGCAGCCAGTGTGGCCGGCGGTGGTCCCTCCCACATTGTTCTCTGGTATGTCTCCACAGGTGCCAGAGTTGGAGGCGGTCAGGGCTCAGGTGGGGCGAGGAGGCAGCGGGGAAGAGCGGCAGCACAGTGGTGTCGAAAGCGCAGCTGAGACCGCAAGGGTGGGGGAGCCAGTGGCAGAGCCGGCGGAGGAGCTGAGGGCAGCAGGTGAGTTGCAGGGTGAGGGAGGGGTGGTAGTAGGGGCACGGAGCGCGGGTGAGAAGTCGCATAAGAAGCGGAGGCATGTGTGTCAGCGGAGGCGGGGGTCGGACACCTCTTCGTCTTCTTCTTTGGTCTCATCGTCGTCTCTATCCGAGGGCAGCTATGGGGGGCAGGGCACAGGTAGTAAAAAGTGGGGGGAGAATGAGGCAGGCGTGAGTGCTCCCTCGATAGTGGGGTATGCGGAGTTATGGGAGGGGTGCCAAAGAAGTTGCATCATAAGATCAGGAAACGGAGATATATTGATATTTTCCGGCTCTTGGAGGGGCAGAGGAGATCAGGGGAGAGTAGGAAGAAGAGAAAGGAAGACGAGAAAGCCGGTCAGATTCGGAAGGTGTCTTGGAGTGTAGTGAATTGGACGTGAGCCTTTTTGCATTTGGCTAGCATGTGGGGCCATCATTACCCGGGGTAGTATGGGATGTTGTTGGCCTACGCTGATTCCATTCTCGAGGCTGCGCAAACGCATGACGGATGGTCGTGGTTGAACTACGGCGAGAAGTTCCGGGAAAAAATGGAGGAGAATAGAGCTTTGTCATGGGGCTCTCAGGATATTAATCTGTGGCTTACGCAGATGTCCACAAAGCCGGTGGCGGGGACTAGTGGCGGCAAGACCGGGACCATGATAGTGGGGGGGGCGGGGTGTTCCTTTCGGCCATCAGGAGGCAATCCGATGCAGAAGGGGGGGTACGGGGGCGAGTGATGTGTGTTGGCGCTTCAATAAGACTTCGTGTCCCTTTCCCGATTGCAAGTTCCGGCACACCTGTTCAAGTTGCAGAGGGGATCATTCCGCAGCAAAGTGTCTTAAGCTTGGGGCTGCCAGTGCTGGTGGGCCGCCGGCTAAGTAGCGGTGTGTGTAGCAGTCTGGCTTGTACCCCAGTGCGCGTGGAAGCGTTGCTGGCCAGGCTGCGGCACTATCCGAAGAGGGGTGATAAAGGGGTGTTGGCGAAAGGGTTTTGTGAGGGCTTTGTTATTCTGGTGGAGGGGGTGGTGAGAGCGCACTCGTCGAGCAATTCCCCTTCAGTGCAGCGAGGGGCGACCATTGTGCGTGGAAAGCTGTTAAGGGAGTTGGAGTTAGGAAGAATCGCTGGCCCATTTGTGGAGAAACCGTTTCCTGATTTGGTAGTGTCCCCGCTGGGACTTATACCCAAGAAGGAGGCGGGAAGGTTTCGTTTGATACACCATTTGTCCTTTCCGGAGGGATTATCGGTCAACGCGCAGATACCTAAGGAGCGCTGTATGGTTCGATATGCATCATTTGACAGGGCGGTGGAGTTGGCGAAGGTCGATGTTGAGTCGGCGTTTTGGCTGTTGCCGGTACATCCGTCTAGTTTTCAGTTGTTGGGTTTTCAAACACCCAATGGGGAGAGTGTTTCTGCGGAGGTTAGCAGGGGCGTCAGCTGGGATGCGCAAACCACATCATAGAATTAGGGTGTCGAGGGTGATGAAGGAGGATCTGAGGATTTGGGATGTTTTTCTGCAAGAGTTTAATGGTACGTCGGTGCTGATGGTGGAAGAGATGTCCTCAGCAGACTTGCAGTTATATTCGGATGCGGCTGGCGGGGCGGGTTTAGGCATCTATTTCACAGGAGCATGGTGTGCCGATAGGTGGCCCGTGGCTTGGCAGGAGAAGCGCTTGGTCAGGAACATTACCTTTTTGGAGTTATTTCCGATGTTAATAGCTTTGGAGCTTGCGCAACAGGCGTGTCTTATGGTGGTGTGAATATGAAGCAGTGGTGAGCGTAGTCAATCATTACACCCCGAGGTGAGCGGTAGTGGCAGAATTAATGCGAGAAATAATACTAGCCTGTTTAAGATTGAATGTAGCTATCAAAGCGAGACATATACCAGGGCATGCTAACGAAATTGCGGATGCTCGTTCTCGTTTTCAGTGGGACCGGTTTCGCAAACTGGCGCCAGGAGCAGAGGAGAATGGATTGCTGGTCCCAGAGCAGTTATGGCGGGTTGGCCTGAAGAGATGCGGAGGTTGTTCCGGGGCTCAGTAGTGAGAGCAACATGGTCGGCGTACCAGCGGGGCTGCGACAAGGTGGAAGATTTTCTACACACGCAAGGATGGCGGCCAGAGGCAGTGTCGGACTGGATGTTAGCGAGATATGTGGCAGAGGCCAAGCAACGAGGGGCGTCACAAGCAGTAGTGCGGTCACAGCTGGCAGGCTTTGCTTTTTTCGCGCGGGCGGTGGGCTAGCTTCCTGAGGGGAGGGGGGGTCTGACCCAGTGGTTATTGCAAGGGTGGGGGAGGCTGAGTCCGAGGCCCAGGAATGGCCGGCGGCCGATCACGCATGACGTGCTTGTGAGGCTCTGTGCGGTGCTCCCACAGGTGGCGTCTTCGGAGTATGAAGCAATATTATTTAGGGCAGTGTTTTGTTTGGCATTTTTTGGGGCATTCAGGGTGGGGGAATTGGTGGAGGGGGCGCGGGGCGGGGGTAGAGCCAGCGGCTTGCTGCGTCAGCATGTGCACCTCCAGCCAGGGAGGGTGAGGGTTTTGCTGGCCCACTAAGACGGATCAAGAAGGGCGGGGGCAGTAGGTGGTCTTGAAGGAGATGCGCGGGGTGTCAACATGCACGGTTGCAGCCCTACAGGGGTACTTGCAGCGGCGACCAGCAGGCGAAGGCCTGCTGTTTATTCACGCGGATGGCAAGGTGTTGACACGCTTCCAATTGATGGCAGTATTAAGAATGGCACTGCGGCGGATAGGAGAGGAGCCACTTCAGTTCGCGGCCACTCTTTCCGCATAGGGGCAGCCACTAGTGCGGTGGCGGCGGGTCTGTCGGAGCAGGAGGTCCAGCGCATAGGGAAATGGCATTCGAAGACCTTTGTGGGGTATGTCCGACTGTGAGGCAGTCGGGCAGGGGAGGATGGGGGGGCTAATGTTTTTTCTTTTACAGAGAGAGAGTGAAGATCAATTGGATGCTGGATGATAGGCCATTCTTTTGTCCACTGGGCAGAGCAGCGGGCAGCGGTGCGGCCCGTGGGGGCGAATCTCGGCCTTGATCTGGAGGTGGTGTCCATCTTATGGCTGGGTGAGCGGGGACTCCACTGGACTCAATTGCTCCCTTTGCTTCGGCACCACGGACGGCTACGGAAGGCACCAGACTTGTTACTAATACATTTGGGGGGAAATGATCTCTCAGCCTGGACTTGCAAGCAACTGATCAGAGCGGCGCAGAGAGATTTGGAGGCAGTGATGCAGTTGTTTCCAGGGGTTATAATTATGTGGTCCGATATTATTCCAAAGCCTAGTTGCCGTGATCAACGGCGTTGGTCGAGGGGGTTGGCAAAAATTAATCGCCAGATTGGCCAATGGGTTTGTTCCCATGGGGGGTATCAGATACTGCATGCGTGGTTGGAGGTGGAATGTGCGGGACTGTACAGGAAGGATGGTGTCCACTTGTTCCCAGTGGGGCTAGATTTGCTCCTCAATGATTGGCAGGAGGCGTTGGAGTGGGTAGGGCTACGGGATGCGCGCTGGTCGCAGCTTTTGGTGGTTGGGGGGCCCAGGGAAGGTGACTTCTTTGTGCCTGTGGCGGGATCCCAGAGGTTTCCGGGGTCCGGAGCCGTTGGAAAAGATTGGGACGGGGGTGAGGTACCCCTGACCCAGACAACCCCTAGGCTGGCTTTTGCTAATGATATGGCGAAGTTGGGTGGCCAAGTGAGGGGAGGAAGTTGTAAAGCGAAGGTGTGCGCACTTTGCTAGTGATATGGCTGGTGTGGCATCCTTATGCGGGTATGAGAAGGATTGTTAATGTTATTAAAGTTGATTGTTATCCTGTTATGGTAAATAAAGCTGCAACCAGACGTATCTAGAAAATGGTGTATGTGTGTTTTTGGGAAGGGGGGGGACAGGATGGGGGGGGAGGTGACAAAGGGGGGGAAGGGATGAGGAGGAGCATCGAGTCCACGTTACTACGGTTACACCAAGTTATCGTCAATGTACCTCTTCAAGATAACCATATTTTCTTTAGATGGACAATTTATTAGGTAATTCTTTTCAAAGTTCTCCACAATAAATTTGCTATGATTGGGGCCATAGTGACCCCACCACTGCTGTTCCCTTTATCTGCTAATAAAGAAAAGAACCTTTAAACTTAAAATAATTTGTCCAAACTAGGGTAGCTAACTGGTAAATAAACTTCTTTTATACCTGATATGGCATCATATGAGAGGGATTCATCCCACATAATCAGTATTCTAAGAGTCTTAAAGCTGGACTGGAAATATCTCTTGTTAGTTAGGTTTGATATTGAATCCCTGTATTCAAATATTCCACAGGCGGAAGCCATCAAGGTCATAAGATCTGTTCTCAGTTTCAGACACACTGATATGCATGTACCTATGGAGTTCTTCTCAGTTAGCTACCATAACTTTGTCAACAATTTTTTATAATTTTGAAGGTTCTTTTTTGCAGCAAATAAAAGCTATGGGAGTCGGTCTGTAGAAATCCCTTCCTTTATTCACTAGTTATTTTAATTGTTGCACTTTAGAACAATATACATAGTTTTTGGGCCTATAGCTCCCTTTTCATTCATTGGCACTTGACCTTGCTGTTCAGTATTCATATACTGTAGGGTCTTTTATGTCTTGCTTCTAATGAGAATGCAGTATCTTTATGCAGTGTAGGTTGTTACATATGTCAGCGGCATAGATTGATCATTTCATATTGGTCATTTTAAACAATACACTTTAAAATATTCTCTTTGTTGTTGTATTTTTTTTAACTTATTGATGTTTTAATCCCGTGATATTTGAGATTGACAAATGGCTTTCAATGGATCACGAACATATGCTACGATGTTTTCGTTTTTATTCATTTTTCATCTCTTTTGGCATGGCTACTTCACGGCAGTGCCAAGAGGCATTTCTGCTTATAGTTGGAGATGATTACTTCGAGTTGATTCAATGGATTACAGTTAAATTGTAAATACAATTTTCTTTCCTAAAGGTCACTTCTACTCTTTATGATAAATGGGCCGTGGGAGTCCTTATATACAATAGGTATTCTTGCAATGTAATTTGGTCTATATGAATACTTATTTTCATTCGCTGGGATTAGTGCATTGAATACAGTTTATAGTTTTCTCTTTATTTATAGGCACTTAATATAGTAACATAGTATATGATGGCAAATAAAGACCAATATGATCCATCTAGTCTGACCAGTATCTTGGAATTAGAAGACCGCAGGGCGCGTACCTGTCTGGCCGGCAGTAACCGGGACGGCGGCAGGTGACGTCCCCTTCGTGCCGCAGGGGCTGGAGGCA
The DNA here is from genome assembly GCA_033557465.1 of Ichthyophis bannanicus. NCBI lineage: Eukaryota > Metazoa > Chordata > Amphibia > Gymnophiona > Ichthyophiidae > Ichthyophis > Ichthyophis bannanicus. The sequence goes on from CM066035.1 coordinate 397,867,610, forward strand.
TGTTGGGAGGCCGGGGCAGCATCATTTAAATCGATTGGCTCCCGCGGTGGAGTGGTGGCAGCGGGAGCCAATCGCAACAAGTGGAAGCAAGGGGGATGGAGGAGGAAGTGGGAGCGAGAGCCTGCACGCCTCACGTTCGGGCGCGCAGGGCTGGAGGAGGCTGACATCTTGGCGAGTGCGGTGTTACATTTCTTTTCCTTTCCTTTGTTTTTTGCAGGCAGCTTAGGCGGAGACGGCGTTTGCGGCCCCGGTGGTGCGGGCTCTGTGCTGAGCGGCAGGGAAACGGGGGAGACGATTGCAGGAGGGGCGGGGCATCTGAGGCAGCCTGCAGTTACAGGACACATGGAGGGTTCGGTAGGCATCTGTGCTGAGCAGGGTGAGTAGCGATGCCGGCTAGCAAGAAAGGTGGTGTTGGAAAGGGAAGCAGGGGGGGTTTCTGGGCAGCACTCTGCTAGTACTCCTCAGAGGGTGAGTGGAGCCTTGCACGGTGGGGTTAGGGGGAGGTGGGGGAGAGCAAGGGGGGCTCCTATGATTCCTCCGGGGGGAGTGCCCCGGATGGGGGGATACCGGGGAAGGAGAGGGGCTGGGATGAGGGCACCCTCGGGGGGCAGGGGACAAGCTGGGGCTACCGATCCCCTGGGTGCTGTACAGGGGGTGTCTGCTGGTGGGCTCCGGGGGCGCCTTGCATTAATATGGATGGGGTTGCACAGACGGCTGAAAGCACAGTGGGAGCACAGCAGGGGTTGGGTGTTGGGTTGGGGTGGGGTAGTGATGCAGGGGGGCCCGTGGGGGGTGTCCCGGCGGGGCAGTTTAACCAGGCCGGGGGTTTTGAGGCGGTCGGTCATGGGGGATTGTGTCAGGCCAGTGGGCCCTCGGCCTGGGATTATTGGAGGGGTGGGGGGCAGGGCATATCCAGGGCGGACTGGCTGGGAGCATGGCAGCCCTCCTGGGCTGGGGCAGCTCCCCCCTCTGTGTTTCCTTATATTCCTTCTCAGGTGGCGGCGGCTTGGCAGTTCCTGGGTGGATTCGGCATGGGAGGTCCAGGTGGAGCGGCGACCGGGTCGGACGGGCCACCTCTGAGAATGGCAGCAGGAATTGAGCATGCAGCGGGAGTGCGGAGTGAGCAAGTGCCGGAGCTTCCCGTAGATCGAATGGCTGGGACGCATGAGGCCAGCGCGGCGGCGGAGCATGCTGGTGAGTTGCCTACCGGGGATGTGGGGGGTGGGGAGCAGAGAGGGGGTCTGAGTGTGGGCGGTGGGGGTAAGGCGCGGAGGAAGCGGAGGCATGCTTGTCGGCGACATCGTAGGGGAGACACTTCATCATCTTCGTCCAGCGAGTCGTCGTCGGACACTTCAGGGGAGGATGCAGAGGGGCGGGCAGCGGGTGACAGAACCACTGGAGTTGAGGGGAGTGGGTCTGTTCTGACATTGGCGTCCTTTTCGGAGTTGTGGGAAGGGGTTCCGCGGGCTTTGCGCAGGAAGATTCGGAAGAGGAAGTACATTAACATCTTCCGGTTGCTGGAGGGAGACGGAGGTCGGGTGAGAGTCGCAAAAAAAGGAAGGAAGACAAGAAGGCGGGCAGGATCAAGAGAGTTTCCCATAATGTGGTGAATTGGACTAGAACGTTCCTAAGGCTGGCCAGTGTGTGGGGTCATCATTTTCTGGAGCAATACGGGATGCTTCTTGCGTAGTAGACTGGCTAATCTACTGAAGAGGGCTTTAAACTAGATTCGTTGGGGATGGGTGAAGAAAGCCCCCAGGTAAGTGAAAGCCCCCAGGTAAGTGATACATTAAATACCTTTATGGAAATGGGTAACAGGGGTAACATATGGAAAGCAGTGTGTATTAATGCCCGTAGCATGGGAAATAAGATCTCTGAAGTTGAAGCTTTGGTGGGAGTGGCTGACTTAGATTTAGTGGCAGTTACAGAAACATGGTTCACAGAAAACCATGACTGGGATGTAACTATACCTGGCTATACTTTATTCAGAAAGGACAGGGTAGGAAGAAGGGGAGGAGGAGTAGCACTATATGTAAAAACTACTATTAAAGCTTTGGAATTACAGAGCTTAAAAGGGAGAGAGGAGGCATTGTGGGTTAAACTAGAAAGAGGGAAAGAGAAATCTATTTGCATTGGTGTGATATACAGACCTCCCTCACAAGAGGAAGAGGTGGACAGAGAGTTAATTGAAGACATACGCAGCATTGCTAGGAAAGGGGAAGCGCTACTGCTAGGAGATTTCAATATGCCAGATGTTGATTGGCACTTTCCTGCTGCAGTATCATCTAGGAGTAAGGAGATCCTGGATTCTCTACAGGGAGAACTATTCAGGCAATTGGTAACAGACCCCACACGTGAAGGGGCCATACTGGACTTGGTGCTTACCAATGGTGAAAGTGTTTCTGATGTTGTAGTGGGAGATCATTTTGCATCCAGTGATCACCAGATGGTGTGGTTCAGTATTAGGACTAGGGCTGTTAGAATCCATTCCAAGGTGAAGATCTTAGACTTTAGGAAGACTAACTTTGCGAAGATGGGCCAATACCTCAGGGAGTCGTTAGTGGGATGGGAACAGCTGGGGGATGTAGAACAACAGTGGGCAAAACTGAAAGGGGGTATTTTAAAGGCAACCAACCTTTTTGTTAAAATGGTAAATAAAGGCAAAAGGAACAGGAGACCGCTATGGTTTTCGAAGGAAGTAGCTGAAAAAGTGAAGAAAAAGAGGGAGGCCTTCATGAAATACAAGAGATCACAGAGAAAGGAAGACAGGCATCTGTATTTGGAACAACTTAGAGAAGCTAGCAAAGTAGTCAAGAAGGCAAAGATTCAAAAGGAGGAGGAAATAGCCAATGCAATAAAATGGGGAGATAAGACATTTTTCAGATATATTAGTGAGAAGAGGAAGGGCAAAAGTGGTATTGTCAGACTCAAGGGTACAGGGGGGGAATATGTAGAAGCTGATAAGGATAAAGCGGAATTGCTTAACAAATATTTTTGTTCTGTGTTCACAGATGAAGAACCAGGAGCAGGACCTCAGAAAACACCCACAAATAAGAACAGAAGCGAGGGACATCTTGAACAATTTTCAGAAGACTGTGTTCGTGAGAAACTAGCTCAACTTAAAGTAGACAAAGCGATGGGACCGGATGGGATACACCCTAGAATACTGAGGGAACTTGGGGACGTTCTAGCAACTCCACTGACTGACCTTTTCAATGCCTCGTTGGAGTCGGGAGTGGTGCCAAAGGACTGGAGAGAGGCTCATGTGGTGCCTTTACACAAAAGCGGAAGTAAGGATGTGGTTGAAAACTACAGGCCGGTTAGTTTAACTTCGGTGGTGAGTAAATTAATGGAAACGCTGTTGAAAGAGAAAATAGTGAGGTTTCTGGAGTCCAGCGGATTACAGGATCCGAGGCAGCATGGATTCACCAGAGGCAGGTCTTGTCAGACAAATCTGATTGATTTCTTTGACTGGGTGACCAGGGAGTTGGACCGAGGGAGAGCTCTAGATGTGGTGTATTTAGATTTCAGTAAAGCCTTTGACACTGTTCCTCACAGGCGACTTATAAACAAACTGAGCACCCTAGGGATGGACCCTAAAGTTACTGCTTGGGTTAGAAATTGGTTGGGTGGGAGGCGACAAAGAGTACAAGTAAATGGAGCTCACTCTGAGGAGAAGGATGTTACCAGTGGTGTGCCCCAGGGATCTGTCCTTGGTCCGATTCTTTTTAACATCTTTGTTAGTGATATAGCGGAAGGGCTGTCTGGTAAGGTTTGCCTCTTTGCGGATGATACCAAAATCTGCAATAAAGTAGACACCCAGGAAGGTGTAGATAACATGAGGAGGGATCTAGCTAAGCTTGAAGAATGGTCTAGAATTTGGCAGCTGGGATTTAATGTTAAAAAATGTAAGGTCATACATTTGGGCTGCAGCAATCCAAGGGAGCAATACAGCATAGGAGGTGAAGTACTTTTGTCCACTAAAGAAGAGCGAGACCTAGGCGTAGTTGTGTCCGATGATCTTAAAGTAGCTAAACAGGTAGAAAAGGCGACGGCAAAAGCTAGAAGGATGCTTGGGTGCATACGGAGAGGAATGGCTAGCAGAAAAAAGGAGGTGATAATGCCTCTGTATAAGTCTTTGGTGCGAACTCATTTGGAGTATGGTGTGCAATTCTGGAGACCGCACCTTCAAAAGGATGTGAACAGGATGGAGTCGGTGCAGAGGGTTGCTACTAAGATGATTAGTAGTCTTCATTATAAAGCATATGAGGACAGACTTAAGGATCTTAATATGTACACCTTAGAGGAAAGGCGGGATAGAGGTGATATGATTGAGATGTTTAAATACCTCCGTGGCATAAATGTTCAGGGAGAGAGCCTCTTTCAATTGAAAGCAAGTTCTGCGACGAGGGGACATGGGATGAGGGTGAAGGGAGATAGATTCAGGAGTGATATGCGGAAATATTTCTTTACGGAAAGAGTAGTGGATCCGTGGAATAGTCTCCCAGTGGAGGTGGTAGAGATGAGGACAGTAACTGAATTCAAAAAAGCATGGGACCAACACAGAGGATCTCTAAAGGTAAAAAGTGGACTGTTGTAGTTGTTGTTATGGAAGGACAGACTAGATGGGCCTTGTGGTCTTTTTCTGTCATCATGTTTCTATGTTTCTATGTATGCTGATTCGATCTTGGAAGCGGCGCAGACACATGACGGTTGGGCTTGGCTCAACTACGATGAAAAGTTTAGGGATAAGATGGAAGAGAACAAATTGTCTTGGGGGACGCAAGACATTAGTTTGTGGTTGACCCAAATGGCTGCCAGGACTGGTGGGGTTGGGGGAGCAGGTGGACACGGGGGTGCAAAAATGGTGGGGGCAGGTACGGCGGGAAGGGGGTGTTCCTTTCGGGAAGGGGTGTTCGGTGGGCAGAAGTCGGGGGGTGAAGGCACCGGGGATTTATGCTGGCGATTCAATAAGTCGTCTTGTCCATTTCCCGACTGCAAGTTTCGGCACGCCTGTTCCATCTTTGGTGGGGGGCATTCCGCCCTTAAATGTATGAAGTGGGTCTCCTCCGCCCCCCCCCCCTTTCGGCTTCCAAATAATGCAGAGGTGGGGGAGCGAGCTCCCACGCTGATTCGGCTGGAGGCTATGGGGCCTTGGCTTCAGTGTTATCCGCGTCGGTGGGCTCAGGAGGTGCTGGAGGGTGGGTTTAAGGATGGCTTTCCTATTCCGGTGATAGGATCCGTAGGGTCGGGGCGGGCGGATAATGCAGTTTCCGTGCGACGTTTACCCCAAGTAGTGCAGGCCAAATTGAATAAGGAGCGGGACCTGGGCAGGGTGGCTGGCCCATTTGCCTGCCGGCCGTTTGAGAATTTGGTAGTGTCTCCTTTGGGTATTGTTACAAAGAAGGAGCCAGGGAAGTACAAGCTAATTCACAACCCGTCCTTCACGGTAGGGTCGTCGGTCAATGATCAAATTCCGAAGCAGTGGTGTACAGTGCGTTATGCTTCCTTTGATACAGCGGTGGACTTGTTGCAGCGTTGTGAAGCAGGGAGCCTGATGGCCAAAGTGGACATTGAATCAGCATTTTGGTTGCTGCCGGTGCACCCGTCGTCCTTTCCGCTGTTGGGATTTCGTTTTGACGGGGACTGGTATTTCGACAAATGTATGCCAATGGAGCTTGATTTCTTGTGCATACTTTGAGATGTTCAGCACCTTTTTGCATTGGGCTCTGCCACAAAGGGTAGGTTGCGCGAATGTGGTGCACTATTTAGATGACTTTTTGTTTGTGGGTGAGGCCCAGACATTACAGTGTCAGGGGTTGTTGGATGGTTTCTTGTCCCTGGCACGGGAGTGGGGGGTGCCATTGGCAGGGGAGAAGATGGAGGGTCCGGCTACGAGCGTTACCTTTTTGGGTATACAGCTGGATTCTGCAGCGATGGTGGCGCGCTTGCTGGTGGAAAAGGTGGTACGTTTGCGGTTGCTTGTGGCCACTGCGCTGAACTCATGCAAGATTACTTTGAGAGAGTTGCAGGCCTTAATTGGCTCATTGAATTTTGCTTGCAGGGTGATACCTCTGGGTAGGGTGTTCCTGAGGCGCTTGGTGGCGGCTACGGCGGTGATAGTCAAGCCTCATCATCGGATCAGGATTTCACGGAGTATGCGGGCGGATTTAGGGGTGTGGGACGCGTTCTTGCAGGAATTCAACGGCACGTCGGTGTTGATGGAGGCAGCGGTTTCTACGGTGGATTTGCAGCTTTTCACGGATGCAGCAGGGGGTGGTGGGCTAGGTATTTACTTCGGGGGGCATGGTGTGCGGCGGCGTGGCCGTAGGCTTGGAAGACGCGGGTTTAATGGCAAATATCACGTTTTTGGAGTTGTTTCCTTTCCTAGTGGTGTTGGAACTGTGGCCGGACAGGTTGCGTAATCGCAAGGTGCTATGGTCGTGTGATAACGCGGCGGTGATTAGTGTGGTAAATAACTACACGCTGCGTTGTCTGCCGGTCGTGGCATTGATGAGGGCAGTGGTATTGGCTTGTTTGTGGCTGAATGTGCTAGTTAGGGCTCGCCATATTCCAGGTAGCACTAACGGTATTGCGGATGCTCTTTCTCGTTTTAAGTGGGAGCTGTTCTGGACATTGGCGCCAGCTGCGGATGCCGAAGGTGCACAGGTCCCGGAGGACTTATGGCAGCTTGGCCGGTGGAGATGCTGACGCTGTTGCGACGGTCAGTGGCGCCGGCGACATGGATGAAGTATCAGCATGGAAGTGATAACGTGGCCAGCTTTCTGGTGACTCGGGGGTGGCGGGTGGGGCAGGTACCCGACCTCCTGCTGGCTGAATACGTGGTCGCAGCAAAGGCAAAAGGGGTGTCCAAAGCGACAGTGCGGGCGCACTTGGCGGGATTTTCGTTTTTCGCACGGGCGGTGGGTTGGAGCTGTCAGGATGGGGGATTTCTGACTTGGAGGTTATTGCAAGGATGGGAGCATTCCCAGCTGACTCCGCAGGATGATCGCTGGCCGGTTACATATGAGCTGCTGGCACAACTTTCTGCGGCATTGCCAGGGGTGGCAACTTCTTCCTATGAAACTAGGCTGTTTCGGGCGGTGTTCAGCCTGGCGTTTTTTGGTGCCTTCCGAGTCGGGGAGTTAGTGGCGGCTTCACACCGGGTGGGGGACGGGTTGGAGAGGAAGCATGTATATTTGAGGGATCGGGAGGTGCGGATATTGCTGGCATGGTCTAAAACGGATAAGCAGGGTTGTGGATATTGGGTGGTGTTGAGAGCAATAGGGGACCCCCTGACCTGCCCAGTGTCTTTGGTAAGGGAGTATTTGGAGGTGCGCCCAGTGGGGGAGGGGCAGTTCCTTCTGCACGAGGATTCGAGCCCGCTGACGCGTTTTCAGTTTGCAGCGGTCATGCAGTTGGCGTTGCTAAAGGTGGGGGTTGAGCCCTTAGGGTTTGCGCCACATTCCTTCCGGATTGGAGCCACTACTAGTGCGGTGGCGGAGGGATTACCGCAGGGAGTGATTCAGCGGATTGGCCATTGGCGCTCGCACGCGTTTCAGGGTTATGTGCGTTTGTGAGGGGGCTGCAGAGGGGTTTGGGGGGGCTGCTAACTGTTCTTTTGCATTGCAGATGGGCATCCTTGGACTTGCTGGTTGATGGGCCACTCCTTCGTGCATTGGGCGAAGCGGCGAGCAGCGGTACGGCTGATGGGGCCCAATCTAGGGATGGACCAGGCGGAGCTGGTGGTTTTATGGCTGGGCGCGCGGGGCTTGCGTTGGGTGCAGCTCCTGCCCTTGCTGCGGCATCATGGGCGTGTGAAGAAACGGCCGCAGCTGCTGCTGATACATATGGGGGGTAATGATTTGGGTTCTTGGACATGTAAGCAGCTGATTCGGGCTGCAAAAAGGGACATGGCTGATGTGTTGCAAATGTTTCCTGATGTCCTCCTAATATGGTCGGATATTATTCCACGGCCGGCCTGTTGGGAGCAGCGGCGATGGTCTCGCGGGTTAACAAAGATTAATCGACAGATTGGGCGTTGGGTGGTGGAGCATGGGGGTGTTCAAATACAACATCCTTGGGTGGAAGTTTCTTGTGCGGGTTTATACCACCAGGATGGGGTGCATTTATCCCCCGGTTGGGTTAGATTTGCTCCTTAATGACTGGCAGGAGGCTGTGGAGGAGATTTCCGGTGGGTTGCACACTGGTCGCAACTTCGGGGGGGCGGTTCAGGGATTTGGGATCACCTGAACCAGTGGCAGGATCCCGGAGGTCCTGGGTCCGGAGCCGTAGCTATTAGTTGGATGGGGGTGGGGTACCCCCGGCCTGGATAACCCCGGTGAGGCTTTTGCTAGCAAAGCCGGAGGAAGGGGCGGTAGGATGTTAACAGTAGCCTCGCTGTGATGGCAACAGCGATGACCTTACTTTGCTACCCACATGGCTGGTGAGTCATTACTGTTGTGGTAGAGGCAGAATTGTATTGTTTGGAATTATTGTTGAAGTGTGCTAAAGTTAATATAGCTGCGACCGGTGTTATGCCAACAATTGAGTGTTGTGAGTTTTTGGCAGGGAAGGGGGGGAGGTGGCAAGGGGGAAGGGCACCTTGTCCGTCGTGCCTCGGTTATTAGAAGGCCGCAGGGCGTGTATCTGTCCGGCCGGCAGTAAGCGGGCCAGCGGCGGGTGACGTCCCCTTCGTGCCACGGGGGCCGGAGGCATGTTGGGAGGCCGGGGCAGTATCGTTTAAATCGATTGGCTCCCGCGGTGGAGTGGCGGCGGCGGGAGCCATTCGCAACAAGTGGAAGCAAGGGGGATGGAGGAGGAAGCAGGAGCGAGAGCCTGCGCGCCTCACATTCGGGCGCGCAGGGCTGGAGGAGGCTGACGTCCCTCCCTCCCGCCCATTGTTGGGTTGGGGTGGTGGGAGTGGGGTGTTGCAGCTGGGGGGGTGGCAGGATCCCGGAGGTCCGGGGTCTGGAGCCGTAGCTATTAGTTGGGCGGGGTGGGGTACCCCCGGCCCGGATAACCCCGGTGAGGCTTTTGCTAGTAATATGGCAAAGCCGGAGGAAGGGGTGGTAGGATGTTAGCAGTAGCCTCGCTGCGGTGGCAACAGCGATGACCTTACTTTGCTACCCACATGGCTGGTGAGTCATTACTGTTGTGGTAGAGGCGGAATTGTATTGTTTGGAATTATTGTTGAAGTGTGTTAAAGTTAATAAAGCTGTGACCGGTGTTATGCCAACAATTGAGTGTTGTGAGTTTTTGGCGGGGAAGGGGGGTGGCAAGGGGGAAGGGCACCTTGTCCGTCCTGCCTCGGTTATATATTTTGTCAATTTCGTGTCCCGTATTAATATATGTTCTCAAACATAGTGGGTTGAAGTACATGTCAAAAATATAATAATTTTTTAAATAATGTACCACAAAATAGTTTCCTTTTGCTGATTTCTTTATTTTTTTACCTTTTGTAAGGGTCTTTTATGTATGCTGTGTCTGGATTATTTATGTTTTTGGTCTACTAAACCTTTATGTCTGTTTTCAATATATTTGTGGTGATATTGCTTTGTTTGTGTGGACACATAATAATAGGACCATGGGGAACTAGCATTCTCAGGCCATACAGAAATTATGTCCAGGGCATTTTTTCAACATGTGCCAAATTTCTCTGAGATTGGAGAGAACCAAAGAGCCGAAGGACTTATAAACAGAGGAATCTATGAGTTTTGGTACTTGTAACAAGAAAGAGTCAGCACTCGGGAATAGCTGCTCCAGTGCTCTGTGGGAAATTTTATTAAAGTTTTTATAGAAGTGTGGAAAGCATGTAGAGCATGGCTCATGGAATTCTTTCCAAGCCATCTATGTTTGCGTATCTATGTGTGTACAAATGCTGTTTGCATCTGTGTGTGTGTGTGCTTGCTTGCGTGTGTTTCTGTCTTTTCTCTCTGTGTCTCTGACCTGGAAGGGAGAGGGGAGTGTGTTTGAATGCAGCAGATGATAGTACATATACAGATCAATATTTAGAAAACACTCAGACATTCGGCACCATGCTGAACATCTAAGTAGTTTTTTTTCTTTTAATCTAGCAGCATTATGGAGGTCATTTTATAAAGTCATTCCTTCACATACAGGCCACATAGGTACATCAGTGTCCCTTTATAAAATACAAGCTGGTATAAAAGTACACTCTTTGGCATGATGGTGCATACACTTTGCCAGTTGGCATGCATATAGCTGGAGTTTGGATGGAGCGTGCAAGTAAACACATAGATTATAAAATACAGTAATCTGCATGCATACTAAACACTTGCAATGCAATATGTGCCTTTGAGTCAGTCCTGACTCCTGGTGACCCAGAAGCTCCTGGGTTTTCTTGGCAGTGTCACTGGAAGTAGATTGCCAGGCCTTTCTTCCAAGGCAGTGGAGGGTTAAGTGACTTGCCCAAGGCCACAAGGAGTGCTAGTGGGAATTGAACCCTGGTTGCTTGGTTACCAAGCCAGTGTTCTAACCACTAGACTACTCCTCCACTCCACTAAACACTTACAGGTGCTGTAATATTGATGCATATTATGCCACTTACACTAGCATTTTATAAAGACCATGTGGAGGGGAATTTTAGAAGGAACGTCCGAGTGCAATCTGGGACATCTAAGCCATAATGGAGTGGAGGAGTAGCCTAGTGGTTGGGGCAAGGTACTTCAGGCCAGAAGATCAGGGGTTCAAATCCCACTAGAGGACAGCAACCTTGGGCCAGAAGGACTGGGGTTTCTAGTCCCACAGGATCTCCTTGTGGTCTTGGGCAAGCCACTTAACCCTCCATAGTCCATGTTCCCTGTAAAATAGTTATCTCCAAGTTATAATGCCCTGTTCAATGTAATTTCAGTTTGTTCAATGTAAACTGCACTGATGCAGAATAGCACAGTATATAAGAGAATGTAAATAAATAATGTCTGAGAAAAAAAGTTGGCATGTCTAGGTGCAGACATAATTTCAAAAACATGGATGTGCCTGATGGATGTCTGTGGGGGCATTTACACAGACATCCCCAGAATACAGGATTTCTGCTGTAGGCTTTTGCCTTTCTCCAGAGGGCATCTTGGTGATATCTTTGCCGATTTTTGTAAAGCAATCAGATGGAAAATGATTGATCTCAATAACCCACTCTTGGCTGGGGAAGGGGGGAATTGTGATCTTTAAACTTAAAACCATTGAACTAGGGGATCTTAATCAGGAGATTGAGAGGATGACCTTGATCTGATGTTTTGATCCCTCATTAGTTGAATTTTTAATGTGATTGCTGCCATCTTGTTTTATCTAGTGCTAATATGCTGAGTATGCTGACAGCTGATTTAGCCATGGCATCCTTGCCAAGTTTGAATGGATCTCAGCAAGAGTATTGATCCCTGATGCAGATACGTTTAAAACACAATATTGTGTCAGATATATATAGATAGATAGATCTGATAATTTTGAGATTTATATACAACCTGTGATCAAATATAGGGACTATACTGGACCGATGATGAATTAAAAGCTGTTCTGGCTCATTGCAGTTGATACATTTTTTATGGTCAGGCTTGCCCGATACTCGGCTGGTTAATACAAGATCTGTTCTAATATTACCTCTAGGGATTTCCTAAAAATTTATCTAGGGGTGTTTTTGATTTTGTTAATTGCTTGACAATATTTATTTAAAAGGTTTTATATACCACTTTATCATTTCAATCAAAGCAGTTTACATTGAAACTTAAGCTTGGTAATGTACATTAAACAGGAACATTGATAGCTTGGATTTTTCTGAGGCAATGGAGGGTTAAGTGACTTGCCCAAGGCCACAAGGAGTGCTAGTGGGAATCAAACCCTGGTCTCTGGGTTCCCAAGCCACTGTTCTTATCCATTAGGCTTCTCCTCCATTCCGTATTTTCCTTTTCCTCTATAGATAGTAGTGCTTTTTGGCATTTTATAATTGACATATGTTAATGCCAGTACTTACATGTGTATATATGCCATTCTGCAAATCTAGACATGTAGATACTACTAAATACAGAGGCCTCTATCTTTCCCTCATTGCAATTAAGAGAGGGAAGTAAACATTGGTGATGAAGGGGGACACTCCCTTTAATCCCTACTGCAAAGCGGAAGGCAAAAGGAGCATTTAACTTTTTCCTATTCATGTTGGGGAACAGGTATAAATCCAGACATGGACAATTTTAGTCTTACATGTGTATCTCCTCTATGAAATTAGGAATACATGTGTAGATTTTGGTGCTGTTCTGGCCATGCTCCCAACACGCCCCGACACACCCCTGTGCAACACAAAAATGATATGATATGGACATCCACATGTAAAATGGGCCTTTTCTAAAATGATCTCTTCCAAATAGATGTGACTTACACATGTAAGTGGTCATATTTACATGTGTGAATTGCGAATACAGTTTCTAAAATAACCCCCGTAATTTATACGGATATATTCAGTGGCACTAACTATAGGTACAGTGCTGCTGAATATAGAAATAATTAAAACATCTAGATTAGACATTTCAAATTATTCCCAAGACATTTTACTAAATGTAACCAGGCTCTAAAGGGAAGCAGCATGAAAAATCCTGGTATGACTCTAGAATAGGAAAATAAGTGATTTGGGGAGAAAAAAAGAGAAATCGGGTTTTCATTGTTACAGATGGGGAACTCTTTGATGACATCAGCAAGAGAGAGTGTTTCTGCAGAGAGTTTGGAATGTTGGTGCTGTGATGCTGGAAAGTCAGTGGGTGAGTGAATGCTGGAGAGACTGGAGGTGTATGAGAGTGTCTGATGTCAGGGGCCATGATAGGCTGAGCTTTTGTGAGAGTTTTGAGGAATGTTCAAGAGATGGAGTGAATTTGTGTGAAAACTGATGGAAAGTGAAAGGTTTTAATATTTTTTTATCTCTGGTTTCTGGGTTGAATGAGGTAAATGGGTGCGGTGTTGTATATGAGAGGGAGAAAAGAGGGAGATTAAGGGAGAAAGTATTGGAAGCATTTGAAAGGGAAAATCGGAGCTAGAGGTGTAAGATTATTTTTATTTTCACATCAAAGTAGAGAAAACCAGGTAAGAGGGGTTTAAGGTTTCAGAGTCATCTTAAATTAGTTTAAAGTTTATTTTTAAGGTAGGACAAATATTACAGGAGAAATAAAAGGCTCCTATGATATTTAATTGAGGTTTAGGCTGAGAGGAAAGAGGCATTTACCCTTTGATTAAATCCCTATAGGAGAGACTACATAGGGATAAAAAGGGAAACTGGGGAAAGCAGACAATCAAGAGCACATGGTTCAGAACAATGTATCCTTGAAGGATACTAGCAAAAGATTGAAGTTAGGGCATATCAGTAGAGAGGTTCCAACAAAAACAAAAGTAGCCCAAATGCCCTTGAATACAGAGCAAACAGAGCTTAAAGATTCCATTTACCCATGCCTACCGATAGCCAGATTAATATGAATAAAATACAGCCTCTAAAGTGTTTGTATGCAAATGCTAGAAGTCTAAAAAATAAGATGGGAGAGTTAGAATATATAGCACTAAATGAGAGGTTAGTTATGATTGGTATCTCAGAGACATGGTGGAAGGAGGACAACCAGTGGGACACTGTGATACCTGGGTACAAACTATATCGTAATGATAGAGAAGATCAAATTGGTAGAGGAAGGGGAAGACGATTGCAGTGGGAGTGTACTATTGACTGCCTGGGCAGAATGAACAAATAGATGATGAAATTCTCAAAGAAATGAGGGAAGCTAACAAAAGTTACAACACAGTAATGGGTGATTTCAATTACCCCAGTATCGACTGGGTCAATGTAACAGCAGGACATGCTAAAAAGATAAAGTTTCTAGATTAAATAAATGACTGCTTCTTGGAACAGCAGGTTCATGAACCAACCAGAGAGGAGCTATTTTGGACCTAGTCCCTAGTGGAACACAGGATCTGGTGCAAGAGATAAGGGTGTTGGGCCCACTTGGCAAAATTGATCATAACATGATTGCGTTTGTTTTAATAAATGAAGGAAGGACGGTAAGGAAATCCACAGTACTACCTTTTAAATTTCAAAAGGGAGACTATAATAAAATGAGGAAAATAGTTAAGAAAAAACTAAAAGGAGCAGTTGCAAAGGTTAAAGATTTACATCAAGCTTTGGTGTTTAAAAAGATTATCTTGGAAGCCCAGACCAGCTGTATTCCACATTTTAAGAAAAGTGAAAGGAAGTAAAAAAACTGCCAGCATGGTTTAAAGGTGAGGTCAGAGAGGCTGCTGCCAAACAAGCATCTTTCAGGAAATGGAAAAAGAAGCCAAATTACGAAAACTGAAAACAACACAAGCACTGGCAAGTTAGATGCAAGGCATTGATAAGGCAGGTAAAGAGAGAATTTGAGAAGAAGCTTGCCGTGGAAGCAAAAACACATAATAAAGACTTTTTCAAGTACATTTGTAGCAAAAAACCTGTGAGAGAGTCAGTTGGACCATTAGATGATAGGGGGTAAAAAGGAGCACTAAGAGGGGAAAAGGCCATAGCAGAGAGACTCAATGAATTCTTTGTTTCGGTCTTAACTGAGAAAGATGTACAAATGTTACCCATGACTGAAATGGTATTTAAAGGAGATGCTGCAGAAGAATTGAAAGAAATATTGATACACCAGGAAGATGTATTACAATTATTTGATAAACTTAAGAGTAGCAAATCACCTGGACCAGATGGTATACATCCAAGGCTAACAGAACTGAAATATGAGATTTCAGACCTATTATTAGTAATCTGCAATACCTGAAAATTGGAGGATGGCCAATGTAGCACCAATTTTTAAAAAGGGTTCCAGGGGTGATCTGGGAAACTACAGACCGGTGAGCCTGACGTCAGTACAAGGAAAAATGGTGTAAACCATAATAAAGAACAAAATTACTGAGCATGTAGATAGTCATGGCTTAATGGGAGACAGCCAATATGGCTTTAGCCAAGGAAGGTCTTGTCTTACTAATCTGTTATGTTTTTTGAAGGTATGAATAAACAGGTAGACAAAGTGATAGTGGTTGATATTGTATATTTGGACTTTCAGAAAGCCTTTGACAAAGTCTCTCATGAGAGACTTTTGGCAAAATTAAAAAGTCATAGGATAGGAGGCAGTGTACTATTGTGGATCAGGAACTGGTTATAAGATAGAAAGCAGAGGGTAGGGCTAAATGGCCAATTTTTCCAATGCAGAAAAGTGAATAGTGGATTACCCCAGGGATCTGTGCTGGGTCCGCTGCTTTTTGACATATTCATAAATGACCTGGAAAAGGGAATAACGAGTGACGTTATTAAATTTGCAGATGACACAAAACTATCCAAAGTTGTTAAAACCCATGTGGATTGTGGAAAATTGCAAGAGGATCTTGATAAATTGGGCATCTAAATAGCAAATGAAATTTAATGTGGACAAGTGCATAGTTATGCACCTAGGAAAGAAAACCCCAAACTATGGTTACATGATGCAAGGTTCCATATTAGGAACCACCACCCAGGATAAAGACTTAGGTGTTATTGTGGAACACATGTTAAAACCCTCCACCCAGTGTGCAGCGGCAGCCAAGAGAGCAAATAGAATGCTAGGTATCATAAGGGAAGGAATAGAGAATAAAACAAAGGATATTATAATGGCTCTGTATCGTTCCATGGTGCGACCGCACCTTGAATATTGTGTGCAGTTCTGGTTGCCATATCTTTAAAAGGATATAGCATTATTAGAAAGAGGTACAGAGAAGAGCCACCAAAATGGTAAAGGGGATGGAAGGCTACTCCTATGAAGAGAGGCTACAAAGGTTAGGGCTCTTCAACCTGGAAAAGAGACGGCTGAGGGAAGATATGATAGAGGTCTATAAATTAATGAATGGAGTGGAACGGTTAACGTAGATCGATTGTTTACGCCATTAAAATATAGAAAGACTAGGGGGGCATGCAATGAAGCTACAGGGTAACCTATTTAAGACTAATAAGACAAAATATATGTTTCACTCAACGTGTAATCAAACTCTGGAATTTTCTACTGGAGGATGTAATAAAAACTGTTAGTGTAGCCAGGTTTAAAAAAGGGTTGGACAACTTCCTGGAGGAAAGGTCTATAAACCATTTTTAAAGTGGACCCAGAATATCCACTGCTTGCCCCAGTACAAGCATTGTGGAACCTGTGTCTTTTGGGGAAACTGCTAGGTACTTGTGACCTAGACTGACCACTATTGGAAACAGGATACTGGGCTTGATGAACTTTGGTCTGAGCCAGTATGGCATATCTTATGTTCTTAGGAATATATAGGAAAGTGAATTCAAAGTGAATTTTATAAAAACTGACAGCTGATTTTTTTTTTTGGTTGAGTAATGTTTGGCAGTGAGCTGTTATGAGAGTGTGAATTACTTCTGAGTGAAGAGTCTGTATATGTTGTACAGGAGTAATAGGGCCAAGAAGGGAATATTTTTTAAGAACGTTTGTTACATAAAAAAAAATTGAACAATCAAAATGGAAAAATTATTTGCTCAGTTAGGAGTTTTGCTAGGGTGGAGGTGGTCAGGAGTAAGCCATCCAACTCTGAAGAAAAACATCAAGTTGAAGTTGCAGGAGACATCAGAATATGACTCACTGATCAGAAGACAATCGACTAGAGAAGATGAGAGGATAAGTAGAGATATTTACCTGTTATATAATTATTTTTTTTAGTGCCATCAAGTCAGTGCTGACTCCTAGCAATCCAGCTGTCTCTGGATTTTCTTAGCAATGTATCACCAGAAGTAGATTGCCAGGTCTTTTCTTCAGAGGCAATGAAGGGTAAAGTGACTTGCCCAAGTTCACAAGAAGTGCCAGTGGGAATTGAGCCCTTGCTCTTCTGTGTACTAGGCAGTTGCTTTAATCACTAGGCTACTCCTCCACATGTTATAAATATTTGAGCTCAAATATTTTAAGAGACTTGTAAGAGAAAGTTAAACTCAAATTGAGTTTCATACACTTACTTATGAGAAGAGGGGAGTTTAATGTAACAAATTGTTTAAAAAAATTGAAGACAACTTTATTTCATATATGGATACTTGTTTAATTTGTATATATTTATATTGCAACACCTTTATTTTAAATAAGAAAAGAAAATCATACATTTATCTTATTAAGATATGGAAATCTAGGGAAATAAACTTTATTGTTTAATTAAACCAGCTGTTATCTGTGCCGATTGAGCTGGACAAGCCTGATCGCTCCACTAAGCAGCGCTGGTGACTGGCTTTAAAAGTAAAGCACCATCGGGCACGCCCGCACCTGGCAGGCCCACACCTGAGGCCCTCGCCAGAGGGCCCTTTGGCATGGTCCTTAGGCGGGGGACGATTTGGCAGGATATCAGCAGTTCTAACTGACATGAATAACCTTCCGAAAACCTCAGGGTAAGCCATCAAGATAATATCTTTTATTTAACATATTCGGCTTTTCTTTACACTAGAATTTAAATAATTCACAATCTCCTGCATCTAAAGAACCCACAGTAAGAATCTAAATCACAATAATATACTCCTTTCAAAGTATTGTAATAATTATTAACAATTAATTTACAGAAAAGTAATCTGTCTTGATCTTTTCATAATTTTAAATAGTTTTTAATAACTGCAAGCATGCATACAATTTACCAATTCATTCTTCTATATTTTAATATGATATTCCTTACCCAACAAACTCTACACAACAATTTAATTCTAAGCCCTTTAATGTATACGCACACAATTGCTAATAACCTCAATAAACAGAAAATCTATAAGAATAAAAACAAATCCTCACTTATCAGCATGCAACCTACAAATAGGGACAGAAGAACCATCAACTCGGGAACCCTGCAAGTCCCCACCAACATCAGAACAGTGAAAACTAGTACGAGTCGTAGAGCTTTCTCATTCTCTGCGCCAACTATCTGGAATCAACTCCCGTGTGAGCTGCGCATAACAAAGGACATCACCAAATTCAGGAAAGAGCTAAAAACTCACCTATTCCGATATCATTACAATCAACTATGACCATCAATTGCGAGAGAATTTTAAATCTGCTATATGTTTAAATATGTAAATATGTATGTTGTTGTTGTTGTTAAGTGCCGTCGAGTCGGAGTCGACTCATGGCGACCCTCTGGATAGCTATCCTAAATTGTGTTCGGTCTTCAGTCAGGCGGCTCATTGACGACAGACTGGTACCCGTAGCTGCTGTTATTGTAGCGATCCATCTCATTGCTGGCCTTCCTCTTTTGCGTTGACCTTCTATCTTGCCAAGCATGATGTCTTTCTCTAATGATCTCTCTCTTCGCATGATGTGTCCGAAGTATGAAAGTCGAAGTCTTGTCATCTGAGCTTCTAAAGAAAGCTTAGGTTTGATCTCCTCTAGTACCGACTGGTTTGTTCTTCAGGCAGTCCATGGTATACACAGTATTCGCCGCCAGCACCATAATTCAAAAGCATCAATTTTCTTCCTGTCTGTCTTTTTCATTGTCCAGCTTTCACATCCATATGATGTTATTGAAAATACCATGGCTTGAACAAGTCGAATCTTTGTATGGAGAGACACATCTCCAAGTAGGTTAAAGTTGTTCACAATTTCAATTTCTTCTCCTTCAACGATGAACCTGTTGATTATGCCAGTTGTCATGATCTTTGTCTTCTTTACATTAAGGTGCAGGCCCATTTTGAGACTATGTTCTTTGATTGTGAGAAGCAAATGTTTCAGATCATCTTCGCTTTCAGCCAGTAATGTGGTATCATCAGCATACAAATGACAGAGCTCCGGAAGAGTTATGGAATGACATCAAGAAGGTTGTATTGGAAGAAAGCGAGAAGTCTCTACAAAAGGTGAAAAAGCAAAAATGGCCAAAATGGATGACGGAAGAAACTCTGAAAATTGCCCAGAAACGCAGAGAAGCTAAAGCCAAAGGAGAAAGAAAGACAATCGCAGAACTCAACAGAGATTTCCAACGTGCAGCAAGACAGGACAAGGAAAAGTACTACAATGACACTTGCAAGGAAATAGAAGCAGAAACTATTAGAGGAAGAACAAGATCGGCTTTCCTAAAGCTGCGAGAGTTAAAGAAAAAGTTCCAGCCCCGAATTGGAATGTTACAAGATGCTCAAGGTTCTATGTTGAATGATGCTGAGAAGATCAAGAAAAGGTGGAAGGAATATACAGAGTTTTTATATGATAAAGATCAAGTGGACCAACAGCCGTTTCAACCTATACCTTATGATCAGGAACCATTGGTGATGAAAGAAGAAGTTGAAGCAGCATTGAAAGCCTTATCAAAGAACAAAGCACCAGGCATTGATAGCATTCCCATAGAAGTATTGCAGCAATCTGATGCAGCTGTTACCGTACTTACAAGGCTCTGCCAAGAAATATGGAAGACAACATCATGGCCAACTGACTGGAAAAGATCTGTGTTTATACCAATACTAAAGAAAGGTGATCCAACTGACTGTGGAAATTATCGCACAATCGCTCTGATCCCACATGCCAGCAAGATTCTACTGAAGATTATTCAAAAGAGACTACAGCCATACCTAGAACAAGAACTACCTGAAGTGCAAGCAGGGTTCAGGAAAGGCCAGGAACGAGAGACATCATTGCGGATGTGAGATGGATCCTTGAAAAGACTAAAGAATACCAAAAGGATATCTATTTGTGCTTTATCGACTATAGCAAGGCTTTTGACTGTGTAAACCATGAGAAACTCTGGGCCACATTACGAAGCATGGGTATACCAGAACACCTGATCGTTCTCTTGCGTAATCTGTACATTGATCAAGAAGCAACAGTTCGAACGGAACAAGGAGAAACAGAATGGTTTAAAATAAGCAAAGGTGTAAGACAAGGCTGCATACTTTCCCCCTACCTGTTTAATTTATATGCAGAACAAATCATCAGAGAAGCAGGACTGTATGAAGACAACAGAGGTGTGAAGATTGGTGGAAATATGTGTATATAAATGTAAAAATGTATGATTCATCCCCGAAGACGCTAACCATGTGTGCTGTGACCTCAGATCTATGTATTTACCACCACCCCCCCCCCCCCAAGTCTTGATTGACAATCCCCCAAAGATGAATCAAACCACTGCTGATCGCTGGAAGTATCGGTATATAAATGTGTAGTAAATAAATAAATAAAATAAAGGACCAACCAAGATTTCTTCCCCCCCATCTAAGCCTACCAAGAATAATCCAACTCTTATTCCCCCATTTGTTGTGTACTAATCAATGCAAGATCTGTAAGAAACAAACTAAATACTATATATGATTACATCATAGACCAAAAAATTGATATTATATGCATAACGGAAACTTGGTTAAAAGATACAGACCAGGTCATTATCAACCAAATTACTCCTAATGATTTTGAAGCGTTTACTTGTCATAGAGAACACAAAAGAGGTGGTGGAATTTTAATCCTTGCACGAAAAATTTTCAAATTTAAAACTGTTATAATCAATAATTCATCTGATACAAATTCAATGGTGATATCAAATCACCACCTCAGTATCTGTCTTAATTACAGACTACCTAATGTTACAACATAAAGGGTGCGGGCAGGGTCCCAGCGACCGGCGTTAACCGGGTGCTCGGCCCGGCGCGGGACCCTGCGTGCGTCTCGGCGAAGAGGAGGGGGAGAGCATTGGAGGTGGACGCGGATGCTGGCACGTCCTTTAAATTGATTGGAGCTCAGCGCGTGGGAGCCAATCAGGTGGGAGACTGTGCATGTGCTCGGATGGCGGCGGGCAGTTGCCGAGCACATGCGAAGAGAGCTGGGAGCTTGGCGGGGAACGGATCCTCGGTGCAAGGGCGGCTCAAGTGTGGAGTGCTCGTGGCGAGGATCGGCAGGCTTCTTGTGAGGCAAGTTTGAGGGTTGAGGGCTGTGGGTTGGCATTACCAGCCATTAAAAAAAAAAAAAAAAACCAGCGAGATCGCAGCGG
The DNA here is from genome assembly GCA_033557465.1 of Ichthyophis bannanicus. Classification (NCBI taxonomy): domain Eukaryota; kingdom Metazoa; phylum Chordata; class Amphibia; order Gymnophiona; family Ichthyophiidae; genus Ichthyophis; species Ichthyophis bannanicus. Next base: position 397,888,589 of record CM066035.1, read on the forward strand.
TGACGGGGCCACGTGGCTGAACGGGGGGGTGTTCGAGCCAGGCCGCTTAAAGTAAATCAAAGCAGAGGGCACAGAGCAATTCATAAAAAAAAAAAAAGAAACGCTAAGGAAGTGGTGACAGGGCCGCGTGGCTGGTAGGGTGGGGGGGGAGGGGTTGGTCCAGATACAATCTTAAAGTTAAAAGCAGTGGCCAACGAACAGTATGAAAAAAAAACACAACAACCAACGAAGCAGTAGCCCACAGAGTCACAGACAGAGGGGCTAGAGGTATGGCACCCAAGTGTCCTCAGTTGAGAGGAAGTAGAGGTGGGAGAGGGAACAAGAGGGGGGGGTGGTAAGGAGGGTAGGGGGTCGGACCGTGGACAATCAGTGGGGGCACAGGGAGCAGGTGAGGCCCCCTTAGGGCCACGTGGGGGTGGAGGGGCAAGATGCCCAGCCCGTGGTCGGCGCACTGCTGTAGGCAGAGGCAGTAGAGCCATTGCAGTTAGGGGACGTGGAGCGCTTCCTCCTGCAGTGGGCAGTGGAGGTCCTAGTCAGGAGGGCAGCTCAAATGGGGGGATCTCGGAGATGAGCAGGGAGGAACGGGGGGAGCCTGGATGGGGGTTGGGGGCTGGGTCTAATGTTGGGGGGGGTCGGCTTTTGGGGGGTAGCGAAATGCGGGGGTATGGGCCCGGGGGCTGGGACAGAAGGGGTTCCTTGCCCTTGGCGAGCGGAGTGATGGTGCCGACGGGGTATGGCCTTTCAGGTTATCCGTCCCCTACCGAGCTGTGGGCGAGTGGGGGTCAAGGGTCTTCGAGTACAGCTTTGGTGGGAGCGTGGCAACCGGCATGGGCCCCGGGGTTTTCTTCTCCTGGCGTTCCTTTTTTCTCTTCACAGGTCCCTTTGGTCGCGTCACCAGGGTTCACGCCTGGTACAGCGGAGCCTTCGAGGATGACGTCCAGGGACACAGGGCCAGGCGCTGCTTTGGAGGTGCAGGCAATGCCTCAAGAGGACAACAAGAGGCAGCGGAGTGCGAATCAGCGACAGACCGGACGGAGCCAGTCACTGTCACGGGCGGCTTTGGACACAGCAGCAGGTGAGTTAAGGTTGGATGAAGGGGCGAGGCAGGAGGGGGCAGTGCACGGAGTGAGCGCGCGGGTAAGGTGAGTAGGAAAAGGAAGCACGTCTGTCGTCAACGGCATAGTTCAGAATCCTCTTCCTCCTCCTCGTCGGGCTCGGCTGTGTCGTCGTCGAGCGAGGACGGAGAGCGTTTGGGTGCACAAGGGCAGGAAAGGGGTGCAGTGACATCGGTCGGCGGTACTTCTTCCGCATCGCTGTCCGAGTTGTGGGAAGGGGTCCCGAGGAAGTTACGGCGTAAAATACGTAAGAGGAAATATATAGATATCTTCCGTTTGCTAGAGGGCAGGAAGAGGTCGGGGGAAAGCAGAAAAAAGCGGAAGGAGGACGAAAAGGCCGGGCGGATTAGAAACGTTTCGCGGTCAGTGGTAAATTGGATACGGGCTTTCTTACGGTTGGCGAGTGTGTGGGGTCATCATCATCCCGACCAGTACGGTAGTCTGCTGGCTTATGCGGATTCCATTCTGGAAGCCTCGCAATCCCACGAGGGATGGGCGTGGCTTAACTACGACGAAACGTTTAGGGATAAGATGGAGGGCACTAAAGGCTTAACGTGGGGTATGCAGGACATCAACCTTTGGCTGACACAGATGTCTGTCAGAACGGGGTCCGGTGCAGGGAGCGGAAGTAAGGGAGGGGCGAGGTCCACAGCGGCAGCAGGTCGTTCCTTTCGGAGCGGCGGCCCCCTTTTGCAAACCAAGCTAGTTGGAAGTGGGGGCGGGGACATGTGTTGGCGGTATAATAAGTCCGTTTGCCCCTTCCCGGACTGTAAGTTCCGGCACGCTTGCTCGAGCTGCGGTGGGGGGCATTCGGCGGCCAAATGTGTCAAGAAAGTGGGAGGGGTCGCTCCTGGGGTGGCAGCTAAGTAGCGACAGGGGATTTGGTAAGGTCCCGTCCCCCATTAAGGTGGAGGTGTTAAAACGATGGCTTGGGTACTACCCGAAGACATCAGTTAGGGCGGTATTACAGTTCGGTTTTCAGTTTGGTTTTGTTATCCCTGTTCGGGGTGCGGTCTTAGGTTCATCAGCGCAGAACTCTGCGTCGGTGCGTCATTGGGCCTCAATCGCATGGACAAAGTTGGCGGTTGAGTTGAGTTTAGGTAGAATTGCAGGCCCGTTTCGGCAGCCACCTTTTCAGCACTTCGTTTCATCTCCATTGGGGATTATACCCAAGAAAGAACCTGGCAAATTTCGCTTAATCCACAATCTGTCAAGTCCAACCGGGGCATCGGTGAACGATAGCATACCGCGCGACAGGTGTACGGTTAAGTATGCCTCGTTTGATGGAGCAGTGGACTTACTTCGGAAGGCAGGCCGGGGAGCGTGGATGGCAAAAGTGGATATCGAGTCGGCTTTTCGCCTGCTCCTGGTGCATCCTTCCTCTTTTCCATTGCTAGGCTTTCAATTCGAGGGCGAGTTCTATTTTGATAAATGCATGCCTATGGGCTGTGCTGTGGCGTGTGCTTATTTTGAGATGTTTAGTTCCTTCTTGCATTGGGTGGTAGCACAAAGGGTCGGAATGTCGGAAGTGGTGCATTATTTAGATGATTTTCTGTTCATCGGGGAAGCACAGTCAACGGGCTGTAGGGAGCTTCTAATGGGATTTATTGAGATGGCAGGAGAACTAGGTGTGCCTTTGGCTGAGACTAAGACAGTGGGTCCGGTGACTAGGCTTACTTTTCTTGGGATCGAGCTCGATTCGGAAGAAATGACGGCTCGGCTGCCGAACAATAAGGTGGACAAATTGCGGGTTCTGGTGGCTAATGCGGTGGCCTCAGCGAAGTTGACCTTACGGGAAATGCAGACTTTGCTGGGATCGCTGAACTTTGCGTGTAGAGTGCTTCCAATGGGCAGAGTTTTTCTTCGACGGTTGGCGGCAGCAACCGCGGGGGTGCGCAAGCCTCATCACCGCATACGAGTTACTGGATCGATGCGGGAGGATTTAAGGGTGCGGGATACTTTTTTGAGGGATTTTAATGGTATCTCAGTGTGGATGGAGGCTGAGGTTTCCAGTGGAGAGCTACAGCTTTATTCAGACGCTGCCGGGGGAGTTGGACTGGGCATTTACTTCGCAGGAGCATGGTGTGTGGACAGATGGCCGCAGGCTTGGCTAACGGCCAGATTAATGAGTAACATTACCTTCCTTGAACTGTTTCCCATGTTAGTAGCGCTGGAGTTGTGGCCAGATCGTTTCAGGAATCGGCGGGTCAGTTGGTGGTGTTACAATGAGGCAGTGGTGAGTGTGGTGAATAATTACTCTCCGCGTTGCCTCCAGGTTGCATCCTTAATGCGGGCCTTAGTTTTGACATGTTTGCACTTGAATGTCAGTTTGAGGGCACGGCATATCCGGGGGCATACTAACGGAATTGCTGATGCTCTTTCCCATTTGCAGATAGAGCGGTTTCGGAGATTGGCGCCAGATGCAGACATGTGCGGGTGTGTGGTCCCGTCGAACTTGTGGATGCTTGGCCTGCAGAGATGAGGAGTCTTCTGCGCAGTTCGGTGTCGGAGAGGACATGGGCAGCTTATCGACAAGGTGGGAGTAGAGTGTCTCCGTTTTTATTGGACCGGGGATGGCAAGGTGGAACTGTACCGGATCCTTTACTTGGGCAGTTTATCGTCAATGTGAAGGAACGCGGGGTCTCGAGAGCGTCGGTGCGTAGCCAGTTGGCAGGTTTCATGTTTTTTCTGAGAGCGGTGGGTTGGTGCTCCGCTGGGGTAGGGTTCCTAGCGAGACGGTTATTACAGGGTTGGGAACGTTCCCTTCCTACCTTGCCTGACCGGCGTCGTTCGATCACGCACCAGTTGTTAGTAAAATTGTGTGAGGGATTGCCGCGGGTGACGGAGTCGCACTATGAGGCCGTTCTTTTTAGGGCAGTGTTCAGCTTGGCTTTCTTTGGCGCATTTAGGGTGAGTGAATTGGTAGCAGACTCGAAGAAGGTGGGAGCGAATGGTGGGTTACAGAGGCAACATGTCCATGTCAGTAATGGGCAGTTACGAGTCTTCTTGGCAAGATCCAAGACGGATCAGCGTGGTAGGGGACAGTGGGTGGTTTTGAAGGGTATACAGGAGGCGACATGTCCGGTGAAGCTGATTTCAGCCTACATGACCATTCGGGCGGAGCGAGAAGGGCGGTTTTTCATTCACGAAGATGCGCGGGTGCTTACGCGTTTTCAGGTAGTGGCGGTGTTGCAGATGGTATTACGGCTGGTCGGGGAGGACCCTTCGCTGTTTGCAGCTCATTCATTTCGAATCGGGGCGGCAACCAGTGCGGCGGCAGCAGGGTTGGCTGGAGGGCTGATACAGCGTATAGGCAGATGGCGGTCTAAGGCCTTCCAAGGTTATGAAGTATTCCAGGAATATTCCAAGGTTATGAAGTATTCCTTTTCCAGGAATACTTCAACTCGAATCCCACCGAAAAACCCACAAACCCCTGATCTCACCCACAATGAACCTCTAACTCAAAGCTACCCTAACCTGTCTATGTCCAACGTCTGTCCAATGTCCAAAGTCTGTCCTATGTCAAAATCATCAATGTTGCCTCCCCGGTGATGGCCCTACCCTTGTACTTAATTCCCCCACCCCCTATGTAACACCGCTTTGACCCGGTGAAAAGCGGTATATAAATACAGCTAAATAAATAAATATAAATATAAATAAATGTTAGGCTCTAGCAGATGGATGCTGTTTGCTCAGTACTAATACGAATTTTCTTTTGCAGATGGGGGACGAAATGTTTGGAAGTGTTGGCTGCTGGGGCATTCCTTTGTGTTCTGGGCTGGCGAACGAGCAGATGTGCGGCCAGTCGGGTGGAATCTCGGGCTGGATCCAGCGGTGGTGTCGATCTCATGGCTGGGTGAGCGTGGGCTAAGATGGACGCAGTTGCTGCCTTTGCTTCGGCACCACCAACGTATCAGAGTACAGCCGGAGATCATCTTGTTGCATCTTGGGGGGAATGACTTGGTAGCCTGGACTTGCAAACAGTTAATTTAGGGCGGCCAAGAGGGTCTTGGCGTTGGTCTTAAAAATGTTTGAAGGGGTGATATTAATCTGGTCCGACATTGTCCCGCGGCCGGCTTGCTGGGGGCAGCGTCATTGGTCGCGGGGGTTAACCAAAATTAACAGACAGATTGGGCGATGGGTGTGCGAGCATGGGGGTCATCAGGTTATGCATATGTGGGCGGAAGTGGAGTGTGGTGGGTTGTATAGAAGTGATGGAGTGCATCTTTCTCCGGTTGGAACAGATCTCCTGCTAAATGATTGGCAGGAAGTCTTGGAGTGTGTGGTGCAGGGTGGCGAGACAGGGTCACAGCTTGGGTGCCAGGGGGGCGGCTCAGCCAGTTGGGATGGCCTGAGCTGGTGGCGGAATCCCGGAGGTGTCCGGGGTCCGGAGGCGTAGGCCAATTGGGGCGTGGGCGGGGTGCCCACGGCCCGGACAACCCCGGGTAGACTTTTGCTAGTGATATGGCGAAGTCGGACAGGGGCTTTAGGAATTTGGCCGGTGGAGGTGAATGCGGCCGGTTCGGAGGCGAGGTCACTTTGCTAATAGTATGGCTGGTGACACATCGCCCCGTCAGAAGGGTTTGGGGGGAGTGTTCATTGTTGTTGATTATGCTGGTTTAGCATGTTATTGTTAACTTGGCAAATAAAGCTGCGACCAGTTTTCTTACCCAATAGCGTGTGTCTGTTGCATTGTGAATGGTAAATGGGGGGGGGGGTGTAGCAAAAGGGGGTGATGGGGGAAAGGTTGCAATAAGCAGGTCGGGAGCGCCGGGTACGACTACCCGGTTAAAGATCAACTGTCAACAATTGTTGAATTAATTTGCTCACACAATTTGCCCCGTAAACCATTAATTGCTTTGGGTGACTTTAATTTAAGTTCCTTACCTCCTAAGGAATCCAGAGCTTTCTTAAAAGCTTTAGAATCTTTAGATTATAAACAGGCAATTACTCTACCAACACATCAACATGGTTCTATTCCAGATATGATTTTCCATCCAAAGCATCTTTCAGCTCTAAACCAAATCTCAATTCCAAAAATATCTCCTCTACCATGGTCAGATCATTATGTGATATCTATCACTTTACATTTGAAAAGTCTTTCTCACCAATTAGAAACTAATTGTAAGACAAGAAAATTTAGAGCTTTTCATAAAGAAAATTTCATAGTAGATGTCATTCCTCATTTGCACCAAGATTGTAGTAATTTAGATGCTGCCATAGATAACTGGAATAAAGTCATTTCTGATGCCTCAGTAAATCTCAACAAAGACAAGGCACAAGTACGTAGAAAAAATAGCGCACCATGGTATTCGAACGATATCAGAGAGGCAAAACGTATGCTAAGAAATTTGGAACATAAATGGAAACAGAACAAATCTCAGCATACAGTTTTTATATAAGGTGAAACAAATTGAATATAACAATTTGATAAATGATTGCAAACAATACCATACAAACTTAATTTTAAAATCTGCTAACAAACCAAGGGAGTTATTTAATATTGTGAAACAACTTACCAAAATGAACTCTCCTTGTCATAATCACCAGATAGATCCTCAAGAATAGGCAAATTACTTAATAAATAAAAACGGAAATCAATTAACCTCTATAATAGCTTCACAGCCTAATCAATTAATGATAGAAACTCTCTCTGATTCCAGGCACTTTTGGTCTGATTTTTCTATGACAAAAAAAAAACAAATTGAAAATATAATAAGTACAATTAACACAACAACCTCCCCAACTGATCCATGCCCAGTAGAATGGATTAAAAATGCAAGGAGTCAATTGAGTTGTCATTTAACCAAATTTGTAGAACATTCATTAAAACAAGGTTATTTACCTCCTGTCCTCAAAAAAGCCTCAATTAGACCAATCTATAAAGGGAATTCATTAAGCACCTCTGAACAATCGTACGCAAACAGTAAAATGTGGAGACAAAAAATCATCTCAGATCCCAATTACACAAGGCATACCACAAGGTTCAGCATTATCTTCAATCCTTTTTAACATTTATATTCAACCTATATGCAAAATTATTCAACAATATGGAATAAATTACCATCTATACACTGATGATATTATGATCTACACTGTAGTTAACCAAAATTCATTTGACACAGAAATAATTAACAATTGTTTGACTGATATGAACAATTGGCTTACAACTAACAACTTTAAAATAAACCCAGATAAAACAGAAGCATTATTCATTTTTAATAATCAAAACATAAAACCTCCTAAAGAAATTAATATACTAAACAAATCCATAAAAATCAGCGAGGAAGTAAAATACCTTGGTATAATCCTAGATAAACATATTAAGTTAAAATCCCATATAAATAAAATTACAGCTAGAGTATACCACCATTTAAAAATCATTAGGAAGCTCAAACCAATTTTACAACTAAATCATTTTCGAACGGTATGTCATGCAGTTATAACACCACTACTCGACTTTGGAAATATCCTTTATCAAGGTCTTCCAAAACATACTACCCATCCCCTCCAACTGGCACAAAATACCACTGCAAGAACTATAATGAATTCTACAAAATATGAGCATATAATGATCGGCCGTGCCGCCGGGCCCCGGTCCCGTGGCCGGCCTGGTAACCGGGTTCCCGGGGCCCGACCACGAGGCAGGCCTCTTTCGCTGAGGGGGGGGGGCGAAGGCAGGCGCGTACGTGCGCCGGGCTCCACGTGGTCCTCGTGGAGCCCGGTGATTGGTCCGCGTAGGTGGACACGGGGGCGGGCAGCGCGAGCAAGGAGGGATTGCCGGCCGGTGATCCCTCCCTTTCTCCTTGCTCGCGCTGGAAAAAGGTTCGTCGGGGAGCTTCGTGCGGGCTGCGGGTGGGTTGGGCCTTCCTGCGGCCTCGTTCCTCTTCCCCCGGGTGGTCGCGGGTGCAGTTCCGCTCGGTTCCCTTCTGCACACAGAAAATCTACTCCAAACCTAACCTCTCAGTAATTACCTAAGGGAGTCTCAGCGGCTGCTGGGCACGTGGGGGCTTTTGCCTTGTTCCCCGCGGCCCCTGGTGCTGCTTTGGTGGGGGGGGGTCAACTTAGCGGGCTGGAGGGCTGGTGATTTTCAGCGGGCCCCCCTCTAAAACCGCACCACACTTTCAACGCAGAACACAAATAAAAAATAATAATAATAAAAAAGGAACAACAAGGCAATAAGGTGCTCAAGCACTCAGCAGGAGCTGGGCGGATCTTTAATTTTCGGTGCTGGTTTTGGCTGGGGCTGCTGCTCTTCTCCTTATGGCCCGGCGTTTTCCAGCACGGGGTGTGGCCAAGGGGCCGCGGGGCGCTGCTCGGGGGCGTGGGGCTGTGCGGCGTGGGGCCCTAGCCGCGGACCGCGGTCGGGCGGTGTGTTCTGTGTCCCCGGCCCCCAGTGTCCTTCCTGGAGTCCGGCAGGGGCGTGGGTGCAGCAGGGCTAGAGGGGCCTGGGGCCGGGGGACCGCTGGTGGGCTTCCCGTGCCCGTACCGGCGGCCGGGTGCGCCTCCCGGGGTGAGCTGGCCCCTCCAGCGGGGGTCTCGGGTGGGGTTTGTGCGCCGGTGGCGCTTGGGGGTGTGGACGTGCTGGGTTGTCCGGTCGTTGGCGGGCCCGGGTCCCCACGGGCCCCGGTTCCCGACCCGCTCCCTGCGGGGGCCGGCTGGCCTCCGGTCTCGTCCTCTCCCCTGGTAGAGGGGTGTCTTGCCCCTCCCCCACTGGTTTCCCCTCCTCCTCCCAGTTTTCTCGGTCCATCCGCCCCTTGGGGGTACGGGGCGGTCCCGTGGGGGGGGTTGGGGCCTTGGGGGGACGGCTGGGGGGGTTGGTTTGGTGATGGGCGTGGGGCGGCCGGGGGTGCTGCGGCGTGGGAAGCCGGTGGGTTGGGGCCTTCGGCTCGTGTTTGGGGGGCTGGGCCACCTGCAGCTCCCAGTACTCCTGGGGCCCCGGTTGCTGGTTTTTCTTCTTTCTCTCCGCAGGTCCCGAGGAATTCTACGCCTTCAACATCCATGGCTTCTTCCGACAGGCCGGCTGATGCGGGTCCTTCGGGTTCCACAACGGAGCTGGCTGCTACGGCGCCTGGTCTGTCCGACGGGGGTGCTCCAGTCGCCTCTTCCGGGGTGAGTGGTGAGTATCCTGGCAGGACGGAGGGTGGGGTCCTCGACTCCGTTCCGGGCTCCGTGGGGGTGGGAAAAGTTAAAGGGAAGCGCAAGCTGGCTCGTCGCTGCAGACGAGCGTCATCTTCCTCTTCTTCCTCATCGTCGTCCTCGGCCTCTTCGCACGGCTCCGTTCCGGGGCCGGCTGAAGGCGGTGTGGGTGGCGGGACCTCCGTCATACGCTGTGCCGAGCTCTGGGAGTCCGTTCCGCGGAAGTTGCGCCAGCGGATTAAGCGTCGGAAATATATTGACATCTTCCGTCTGCTTGATGGCCGGAAGCGCTCCGGTGAGAGCCGGAAAAAGCGCAAGGAAGACAAAAAGGCGGGCAGGGTGCGTAAGATCTCTCGCAATGCCCTCAACTGGACCCGCGCTTTCTTGCGTTTGGCGAGTGTCTGGGGGCATTACTTCCCGGACCAGTATGGGGCTTTGCTGGCCCATGCCGATAACATTCTGGCGGCGTCCCAGGCCCACGAGGGGTGGGCCTGGTTGAATTATGACGAGGAGTTTCGGGACCAGATGGAGGAGAACAGTCACTTGCAGTGGGGGACGAAGGACATCAACCTGTGGTTGACCCAGATGTCCGTGAGGGGTCGGGTTGGGGGATCCGGCGCAGCTGTTGTCAAGGCGGGACCGTCTCCGCAGCCGTCGGGTGGGCGTTCCTTTCGTGCCTCCGGTCTTGCCTTGCCACTGCCAAGGGGGGGTGTCGTCGGGGGGGGACGTTTGCTGGCGCTTCAACAAGGCGTCCTGCCCCTTCCCAGACTGCAAGTTCAAGCATGCTTGCTCCTTGTGTGGGGGCGCGCACGCGGCCGTGAAGTGCAGCAGGAAAGGGGTCGCGGGGGCTCCTGCGGGGGGTAAGTGAGGCGTTGGGGGTTTAGGCTCGTACCCCCGTCGGGGTCGCGGTGATGTGCCCTTGGTTTCTCGAGTACGGGCAATCCCGGCGTGGTAGGTCCGCCGGTTCGCTTCTAGGGGGTTTTTTCACGAGGTTTCTGCATCCCCATGCGGGGTGCGTCCACGCAGGGTGGGTCCCGCAATGCCGCTTCCGTGCGGCTCCATGGGGATTTCGTGCGGCGGAAAATCTCTGAGGAGTGTGCCCTCGGCCGCGTCGCGGGCCCCTTCTTGGTACCCCCCTTTTCCCCGTTCACGGTCTCTCCGTTGGGGGTCATTCCCAAGAAGGAGCCGGGCAAGTTCCGGTTGATACACAACCTCTCTTGCCCTCCGGGCGATTCGGTCAATGACCACATACCTCGCGAGCTCTGTACGGTGCACTACTCTTCTTTCGATGCTGCCGTCTCCCTGGTCCGTCAATGCGGGCCGGGTGCCCTCCTGGCTAAAGTGGACATCGAATCAGCTTTCCGTCTGTTGCCAGTACATCCTTCGGCTTTCCCTTTGCTCGGCTTTCGCTTCGAGGAGCGGTACTATTTCGATATGTGCATGCCCATGGGCTGTGCAATCTCTTGTGCTTACTTCGAGGCCTTCAGTACCTTCTTGCACTGGGTTGTGGGACGGCAGTCGGGGGTCTCATGCATTGTGCACTACCTCTCGATGATTTTCTTTTTGTCGGGCCTGAGGGGACCCCTACCTGTCCCACTCTTTTGAGCACCTTTCCACGCGTGTCTGCCGCCTTCGGCATTCCCATTGCAGCTGATAAAATGGTTGGGCCGGTTACTTGCCTCACCTTTCTCGGCATTGAGATCGACACGGTTGCTATGGTCGTCCGTTTGCCGGCGTCGAAGATCCGTCGCCTCCGGGAGCTGGTGGCCTCAGTCTGTTCTGCCTCTAAGACTTCCCTCCGTGTCCTTCAGTCGTTGGTTGGGCATCTCAACTCTGCTTGCCGTGTCCTCCCCATGGGGCGCCCCTTTACAAGGCGTTTGTCCTTGGCGATGGCTGGGCTGCGGTTGCCTCACCATCGGCTCAGGGTGTCCGCGGGGATGCGGGAAGACCTGAGGGTCTGGGACGCTTTTCTGGCTGGCTTTGATGGGTGCTCTGTCCTTCAGTTGCCTGAGCTCTCGAATCTCGACCTTCAGTTGTTCACCGACACGGCGGGCGGTTCTGGTTTTGGGGCCTTTTTGCCACGGTGCCTGGTGTGCTGAGCCTTGGCCTGCCGGTTGGGTGCGCTCCGGTTTGACTCGGAACATCACCTTCTTGGAGCTTTTCCCAATCGTGGTTGCTCTTTGGGTATGGCCAGACCGGTTGCGTGATCGGCGGGTGGTCTTCTGGTGTGATAATGCTGCGGTTGTCAAGGTCATTAACCGTCATGCTCCCCGGTGCCCCAGGGTAGCTTCGTTGATGAGGGTGTTAGTGCTGGCCTGCTTGCGCCTGAACGTCACCGCCCGGGCACATCATGTGCCGGGCTCCCAGAATGTCATTGCTGATGCTTTATCCCATTTTCAGTGGGCGCAGTTCCAGCGGCTGGCTCCTGGGGTGGACGAGTTGCCCTCGCGGGTCCCGGAGCATCTCTGGACGATTGGGACCCCGACCTAATGGTTCTGCTGGCAGCATCGGTGGCTCGCAGTACCTGGGCGACGTATCGCCGGGGCTACTCTCAGGTGAGTGCTTTCTTGAGCGCGCAGGGTTGGGCTGGGGGGGCGGTGCCTGATAGCCTGGTCGGCCGTTTTGTGTTGTGGGCGAGGAAGGAGGGCTGGGCTCAGTCGGCGGTCACTGGTGCGTTAGCGGGATTCTCTTTCTTTTGTAAGGCTGCTGGTTGGGGGAACCCGCGTGTCTCCTTTCTAGTCGGGTGGTTGCTCGCCGGCTGGGCTCGCGTGCAGCCGGGGTCGCGGGATTGGCGGCTCCCAGTATCTCACGAGCTTTTGTTGCAGATTTGTGAGGTTTTACCGTGGGTGGCTGTCTCCGGCTTCGAGGCAGTGTTGTTTCATGCGCTGTTGACTACGGCTTTTTTCGGCGCCTTCCGGGTGTCTGAGCTTGTTCCTCGGTCTGCGAGACGAGGGGCTTTCGGTGGGCTTGAAGTTGGGCACGTCCGGGTAGATCCCGCGCGTGTCCAGATCTTCTTGCCACGGTCCAAGATGGAGCAGTCCGGAGAGGGGGGCTGGGTCCTGCTGTGCGCCATTCCCCCCCTTGTTGTCCTGTCCTGTTCGTGCTCTGTGTGCGTACGTGCGGCAGCGACCGGTGGCACGTGGCCTATTTTTCATTCATGCGGACGGCAAGCCGGTGACTCATTTTCAATTTACGGCTGTGCTACGCTTGGTTTTGCGTGCCTTGGGTTGCGCAGAGCGGAGTTACGCTTCACATTCGTTCCGGATTGGGGCGGCTACTAGTGCAGCGGCCGCGGGCCTGGGCACGCGGGTTATTCAGCGCATTGGTAGATGGCGGTCGGGAGCTTATGCTGGGTATGTTCGCCCATCGGCTTCTGGTGGTGCAGCATAGTGCTGTGCGGTGCCGGGGCGGTGGTCTGCCTACGGGCGGTGCGGGGGGTGGGGGGCCTGGGGGTACTAATTATTTTCTTCCTGTTGCAGAATTGCTTGCTGGTGGCAGTCCGCTCTTTTCTGCTTTCAGGTGGTGTGTCCGCTGGGGACTGGTGGATCATCGGGCACTCCTTCTGCTACTGGGCGGAGCGTCGAGCGGCGGTTCGGCCGTTGGGTGTTCACCTTGGTCTCGCCATGGCAGGAGTGCGGCTGTGTTGGATGGGTCTCCGCGGCATGCACTGGGGACAGCTCCTAGATCTTGTGCACGCGGAACTTGGACGGCGGCAGCGGCCAGTCGGGCTGCTGCTCCACCTGGGGGGCAATGATGTTGCTGGCCGGGCTTGCCGGAAACTCATCATGACTGTTCAGGGCGACATTGCCCGGTTGCGGGAGGTCCTCCCTGGGGTGGCCATCATCTGGTCGGACATTATTCCTTGCCCTGCTTGCTGGACCCAGCGGCGTTGGTCGAGGGGCTTGTGTAAGCTCAACCGTCAGATTGGGCGCTGGGTGCAGCTGACGGGTGGGCTCCAAGTTCGGCACCCTTGGGCTGACGTCGCTTGTGCCGGTCTGTACTGGCTGGATGGGGTTCACCTTGCCCCGGTGGGGCAGGACTTACTCTTGAACGACTGGCAGTAGGCATTGGAGTCTTGGTGCTGGTCGCAGCTTTCGGTGGTGGGGGCGGTGCTAGGATAGCGAGCTACCTAGCGCCGGTGGCAGGGTGGCGAGCTGGTGCTCGTTGACCCGGCGGCTCATTTCAGCTGTATGCCGCTTTCCAGGTGAGCGGCACGGCTCTTTAGGTTGGGGGAGACATCCCGGCTGGGGTCTCTACCCGGAAAATAGGCAACCCCTTCAGCCGGCCTTTGCTATAACGGCTAGGCGGGCGCGAGGGGGTAACGGGGGGGGGGTGGGTTGGATGGTGCTCCACTTTGCTACAAATGGCTGGTGGGGGGCACCATCCGGATGATGGGTGGGGGGTATTCAGTTATTGTTCTGATTGCTGAGTTGGCCCATGTTGGGCCGGTGTTCTTACCGTTAATAAAGCTGCGACCAAGCGATGTTTGCACCAATACCTGATGTCTGTGTGCTTTGTCAGTGGTGGGGAGGGGAAAGGGGGTGGGGCCCATGCCGGGTTGGGCATCCGGATACCTCGGTTACTCCCTTGCTTCAAGAATTGCATTGGCTTCCAATCACTATAAGATCAAAATACAAGAATCTTATGAACATTTTCAAAATTTTGCATGAATCATCAGCAAATATTCTAACAACTATTATTTCTAAAGACATAGGTTCAAGACCCAGATGCTCACAGTCTACCAACAGACTCAATTCCCACTTGAACTTTAATAGATTCAAACAAATGACATTTAATAGGGCTTTCTCCTTTATGGCACCACAACTATGGAATTCTATTCCTGATGAATTAAGAACTCAATTTGATATCAAAGATTTTCGAAAATCCCTTAAAACATACCTATTTATTGAGGCATATGGCAACTAACCTAACTCTAATAGACCAAAATGTATTTCTAACCATTTGAACGTTAACTTTCTTACAATGTTTAAACTTATTTTAACATTTTATAGGATTGCAGTTATTTGTTTAATGTAATTGCAATGAATTATTATGTAATGTAATTTGCTGTAATTTATGTAATATACTGTAATGTAGTGTAATTTACTGTAATGTATTATCTTATTGTCTTCCCTTCCCTCAATGTAGACCCTTTGTTGTCTTGTTGACCACTTTGATTGAAGGATAAGGTGGTATATAAAACTGATTAAATAAATAAATAAACCAATTACTCCTTAGCTTCTATCATTTTAGTTTTATTTAGTTTCCTGACTATGTGCTCTTCGTGGGTAGTCAAGTCCAGACTTTTTATTTTTGTTCACCCCATCACACCCAAAGCGGGTTGACAGGGATATCACCTTTCCAACTACTGTGAGCGTTCCCATAAAGGGGAAAACATATAACACTATCTTACCCCAGGTGGCAGTGGGCTGGGTTTACATAAATATTGATCTGATAGCAATTAGTAGCAAACTACATGGTTCAGTCACTATGGGATACAGTATGTTTACCAAAGCACGTTAGCTGCCTTCATGGCGCTAAGGCGGGATTGTCATGCCGCAAAGACAGCTAACGTGGGAGAAATACAGCTACTGTGGGACTTTTCCCAAGGTAGCAGCATTTCTGTGGGATGTGGGCAGAGAGTGGTCATTCCAGTTTCGAGCAGCTACAGTGGGCTTTCACATTGTGTGGTAACAGCTCTTTCTGCAGGCTTCACAGATGCAGCTAGCACTACCTCGATACTGGCGATAGCTGCATCTGCAAAGCTGGCCTCCCACGATCCCAGACTTTTCTCTAGGGAAAGACTGCAGGGGAAAGACCAAGAACACCTCCCGCACAGACCTCAGGACTTTTGTAGCTAACACTGACTTTTTGCAGCTATCGCTTGACATTAGCTACAAAAGCTGGAAGCACTTTAGTAAACATACCCATACCCCCATGTGTTACTATGCATACCAACCAGTCACTAGGTTTTACAGTAGAATTTACAGTACACATCTGATTCACTAAAATCCAACTCAGGGATAGCAGTAGCATAGCATGGGAGATGCCTGGTAGGGAAAGCATATGCAGCAGGCCTCATGGAATTATTTCCAACCCGTTTGCGTGCATGTGGGTATCTGTGTATGTCAGTGTCTGACATGTGAGTGTCTGTGATTTGTTTGTGTGTGCATCTGGGTATATGAGTATGGGATTTTTTGTGTATATGTGAGTATCTGTTTAATTTGCGTGTGGATGGATGAATGTGTTTGTGTCTGTGTGTGAGTGTATGTGTGCCTGCATTTTGCCTGTGTATCTGTGGGTATCTCTCTCTATGTGTATATCTCTGAGTGTGTTTTGACTCTATGTATCTGTAACCAAGATAGGAGAGAGAAGAGGTAGTTTGAAATGAGCAATTCCTTGACTACTATGTTCAGTGTATTAGTGCATTGGATCTTTTTATTGGGGGGGGGGGGTAGGAGGGAGCTTTATTTCTCTATAATCCCCAGTCCAATCTGACCCATTTTCAAACCCAGTGTACCTTTTCTCCAGTTTTTTCCCCACACCAAATTTGACCCCATTCTGTTAAATTTTCTAAGTATTATTTTGTCGTCAGAGAGATGGACAGACATTCTCCACCCCTTACATACAATTTCTTTTCACACTCTGTTGGACTGGAAAGAATAAAAGAAGAAGCATATCGATCTAGAATTGCTGGTGAGACTGTGTATGTAGAAAACAACTGATTTGGTACCAGGGAGCTGACTCTGGTCCTGAAATTTATTAAAGCATTTTCATGTGACTGAATGAGAGGGCACAGGGCACACAGTGGGGAGCTGTTCTAAGTTCTGAAACTGGTTGAGAAGGTGTGTGGGTGTTATTGAACAAGATTTTCTTTCTTCATTCACTTGACTTAAAGCTAAGGTGAGAGAGTGATAATCAGAATTTAATTATTTAGTAGAATTGCAGGAGAATATGTCGGCAGAGACTGATGAAAAAATCCCCACTCTTCGGTTTTGGCTATAATTAAATCCCTCTACTTGGCAGAGATAAAAAAAAAGCATATTTGTCCAAGAAACTGTCATGGACTTAATAGTTTTACGAGAAGTAGGGGGAAGAATTTAAAGGGAAATATAGAATTCTGCCAATGCTATGAGCATTCTGGAAAGCAATTGACAATAAAAGGCTCTTCAGATTTTGCATCTCTAATGTCCTTAGAGGACACAAGGCCTCAAGTGAAAACCCATGACTAATTAGGAAGTTATAAAAACTTCTGAACTGTTTATTTGGGCAGAGGGAAAGGATACTGGAATCCTAAGTTGGCAAAGAGAAAAATGGTTCTCTCAAATTTATGCTCTAATTCCACAGGCATTTCAAGAAAAACGTCAGTGTGAAATTGGGAAACATATGGTAATTAAAGTTCTTGGAACCTGCATTTAAAGAGAGAGGGAGGGAGAGACTACAAAAAAAAATTAAACTACTGTAAGTGCTTTTAATAAAATAAATCTTGTTATATATGTTAGCTGAGAGGTTGTTATAAGCAAGGGAATCTTTTCACATGAGAGAATAAAAGAAATTCTCATATAGACTTCTCATGCTTGGGATTTAGAATTGGAAATAGAGGGTCGATTTTTTATAACTTCCCAATGGGAGGCCATCTGGATAAGGATGCCAACTGTGATATTCAGTATCACTATCCAGTCAATGTCACTGAATACCTCCAGTTAGTGCAGGAGTTGAGTTTTTGTTTTATTCTGTTTTTCTTTCCTAGTATTTCATAACATTATGGTTGCTTTTTTGACCACCACCACACGCTGAACATAAGATTTCAATGTATTGTCCATGATGATACCTGGTTAGTTATAATATGGATTATTCTTCCCTACATGCATCTCTGCATTTGTCCACATTAAATTTCATCAGACATTTGGATTCCCAGTCTTGCAAGGTCCTCTTGCAATTTCTCATAATCCCAATGCAATTTAACAACTTTGAATAATTTAGTGTCATTGCAAATTTGTTTGCATTTCTGGATCATTTATGAATATGTCAAAAAGCACCAGGTCCTACACAGTGATCCCTGGGGTACTCCACTATCCACCATTCTCCATTGAGCAAATTGTCCATTCAATCCTACTCTCTGTTTTCTGTCTTTTAACCAGTCCACAATTGGACATCTCCTCTTAGCTAATAGCTTTTTAAGTTCCTCAGGAACCATTCACGGGGTATTTTGTCAAATACTTTCTGAAAACTCAGATACACAATATCAACTGGCTTACCTTTATCGACGTTTATTCATGCCTTCAAAAAAATGTAGCAAATCGGTGAGAGAAGACTTTCCTTGGCTTAGTCTAAATCAACTTTGCCCCATTAAACTATGGGTGGTATGCAGAGTGGCGACTAGAGGGATCGAACATTTGGGGTGGATGTCCAAACCACTGTAGCCACCTAGACCCGATTCCTGGGCCAGAGCTACCCGCATGTTCAGGGCTGCTGTGCGGGGAGCTCTGGACAAGGGCGGACAGGGGGCAGTCAGGGGGAGGAGACAGGACTGGCAGGAGGCAGGACCCTGACCAAGACTTACAGGGCCGATTCCAGCCATGGCCCTGTATGCATAGGCTGGATGACATGGATGGGTGACTTATTCCACCTCGGAAGTGGAATACGTTAACCTAAGTTCAACAATCTGCAGCTGAGGACCCCCCTAAAGGTAGGGTGGGCACAAGAGATTCCCCGCAGCCTGACCCCAGCCTCAGCAGGCCCATTTTGGGGTCAGGCTATGGGTAAAGTGGGCTATTCTGGGTCCAGAGGTGAGCGCAGCAATCACATGGCATCCTGGTGCCATGGCAATGGGATGCCATGGCACCAGGCTCGATGCAGGAGCCATAGCAGAGTTGGATGGGGAAAGAGTGGAGCATTCAGCATCGGGCTCCACATCTATGTGTTCACTTATTTTATTCTTTATCAATTCCTACAATTTGCCCAGCACTGACAACAGGCTCACTAGTCTGTAGTTTCCCTGTAACCTATTTTAAAAATTGATGCTACACTGGCCATTCTCCAGTCTTCATGTACTGTAGATGATTTTAATCACAGGTTACAGATTACAAATAGTTGATCTGAAATTTCATTTTTGAGTTCTTTCAGCACTCTGGAGTATATACCATCTGATCCAGGTGATTTACTTCTCTTTTGTTTGAAAATTTAGCCTATTATATCTTCCAGATTCCAAATTGTTATCATTTAATACCATTTCTGGCATCTTCCTCAGTAAAGGCGTAAGCAAAAAAATTCATTTAGTCTCTTTGCTATTGCCTTGTCCTTCCTGAGTGCCTCCTTTTATCCCATGATCATCTCATGGTCCAACTAACTCCCTCACAAATTTCTTGCTTCAAATTTACCTGAAAAGATTTTGCTAAAAGTTCTTGTCTCTACAGCAAACTTCTTTTTAAATTCTCTTTTTTCCTTCCTTATCTATACTTTGTATTGAGCTTGCCATTGCTTATGCTGTTTCCTTTTTCTTCAATCAAATCCTTTTCCCATTTTTGAAAGATGTTCTTTTGGATATGATAACTTCTTTCATCCCACCCTGTAACCATGCCAGCTGTTGTTTGGCCTTCTGTGTTTTTTAATATATGGAATGCATCTGGTTTGATAGTATTTTTGAACAACATGCAAAATTTTAGGGTATGTTTACTAAGTAGCGGTAGCGGATGCCATGCGCTATCGGAGCCACAGCCCCATTGAATTCAATGGAGCCACGGCTCCGATACCGCAAGGCAGCCACTACTGCTGCTTAGTAAACAAACCCCTTAATCTTTCCAGCTGCTCATTTTATATTCATGTTCCTCTTTTTATCATAGTCTGCCATTTTGGAAATTAAATGTTAGCACAGTAGATGTCCTTAGTGCCCTCACTCTAGTTATTAAATCTGATTTGATCATGTTTGTTGTTCTTTTTTTTATTTTAGATTTATAGATTTTGAAAAAATACAAGCTTAATACACTTGCACAAGAAATGTGGGTAGTCTACTGTAAGTAAGAAAACATAAGGAAAAATAATCCACAACCAGATCATTATATGATAGCAAATATATCAACCACCCAACCTCTAGCCCACAACACTGAGGCCCAAAATGAAAGCTAAGAGGAAATACAACAATGAAACACAAACTACAACAGGAAAACTGAGACTGACACAACCGGCTTACTCTACGACGTGGACAGGAGAAACACCACGGGCACTTAAAAAGGAAATCAGATGTGAAGGAAACAAGAAAATACAAATTTGATCACATTTATGATCACTATTGTCTAGTGACCCCAACAGTTACCTCTCATACCTAATCCTGTGTTCTACTACTTATGTTAAATATTTCATGCTTACATTCCTACCAGGGATGTCATATGGTAAGGGAATGGGCCTTCTAGTTAATGCAGAGGTTGCTTCTGCACTTCAACAATGCAGCAGGTAATATAGTGTATTTAACTAGCCTTCCAGAGATATAGTACTAAGGACTACCCTGGGCAGGAGTATGCTGAAGAGACTAGGCCCAGGGCAGAGTGGAGCAGTGCAGGACACCAAGCAGAAACAGAAGCCAGCAGCAGTAGAAGTGGCAGGACTGAAGCAGGAACCAGATGTGGAGAAGAAACTAGACCCAGTGAGATCATGGCAGGACTGAAGCAGGAGCTGGACAGCTTGGCAACAAGAGGGGTAGAAGTTAATATTCAATTAAGGTAGTAAAGGGAAGCTGGATAGCAGTAAACAAGGTCAGGCCTGCCAAAAGCTGTTAAACCAGCAAGGATATATCTGGCCGAGCTTCCATGTAGGTGGTGTCTCAGAAGTAGGACTTCCGGTTCTAAGTGTTTATCATTTGGGATTTTAGGGGGTTATTTTTGAGGCAATTTGGTGCTTTGCCAAGGATGGAAAAATAGGAGTTTATTAGTGCATTCCTGTTGCAAAAACGTTTTTTAGATGGATTCCAGGCGTATTTCATTCAATGACCCAAAACATAATTTTCAAGTGCCAGCCCCTTCTCTCCACAGCAGCATCAGTTGTCCTTTCTCCAAGACCCAATCAAAATTCTGTATTAAAATTTATTTTAATGTTTTCATGGTTTTTTTCTTGCCACTGATTTAAATGTTACAAATAATCCTTGGTCCGTTTCCAGAGTGATAAATAATAACCTAAAAATGTTAATCACTCCATTCAAACACTAGTAAAACGTGAAATTCTGTTTTACTATCTGCTTTTCTCTCCTGCTGTGGGAATTTTCTACCTTATTCTTGTATCTAAAGCTGTTGGGTTTCAAACTACTCCCTTATCCAATCTTTACAACTGTTTAATGCACGGGCGGTCTCAGACTTGTCGGCACTGCATTATAGATGTTGGGACTTATCTATTATAGTGCCTAATAGCATCAATGACCTGTCCGGCAAATTTACACACCCCTGATTAAACTTTCAAGTTTGTTCTCAAGCTTGTAAATTGTGAAACAACTAAAAAACAATCAAAAGATCGAAAAGTTCTAAAAATTATCAAAATCTTCATTTCCACGTTTACTGATAAAAATCCTTAAGCCTAACTATGTAAACTGCCACATACCATTCAAAGCTTGTAGACAGATGCTACAGAGGATATAGTTCATCAAAATGCACGAAGAACACCATTACCCTTTAAATCAACATGGTCCCCGCCAGGTCAGATGCATCCAACTCTTATAATTTTTAAAGATCTGGTGTCAAAAGATGTAACAGATTTGGAAAAACGATGTCATCATTCACGAAGTGTTCTATCAATGAAGGAGTGTCTGGCGCTGAAGGAATTACAAACCAGATCCGACATAGTCATTCAAAGAGCCGACAAAGGGGGAGCAGTAGTAGTCCAAAGTCGTGACTACTATACAGAAGAGGCATTGCGACAATTATCAGATCAATCTACTTACCATATTTTACAGAATAACCCTACCTGTACTCTTCAAACTCAGATTAGGGAACTTACATTGGATGCCTTACATAATAAGGTGATTTCAAAAAAGGAATGGAAAATTTTGAATATCTCAGCCCCTACGATGCACTGTTTTATCTTGTTCCGAAGATTCACAAAAATGTTGATCAGCCCCTGGGCAGACCCATAGTTTCCACTAGGGGTACCCTGTTGGAACCATTATCAGTCTTCATTGAGTCATATCTTCGTCCATTACTAACTGACATACCATCATATATCAGAGATACTACACATTTTTTAGAACTACTGGCCGAGCATTCACATTGGGCTAATGATCCAGATATCATCCTGGTAACAATGGATGTCACAGCCTTATACACAAGTATACCTCAAGTAAAGGCATATGAGACGGTAGAACAATCTATGAGACATCGTGAAGATTTGTCAGAAGAACAATTGTTTTTCCTGTTGAATTTAGCACGACTTACTATCTTTCAAAACTAGTTTGTTTTTGAGAAGGTGCTTTATCAACAGGTGTTGGGAGTAGCAATGGGAGCCACTTGTGCTCCCTCCATTGCAAACTTATTCATGGGGAATTATGAACAAAAGTGGATTATTTCATCTCCTTATGGTACTAACATAAAGATGTGGTGTCGCTTTATTGACGACATTTTTTTGCTATGGAGAGGTTCCCATGATTTATTGCTGACATTCATTCAATGGGTGAATGGATTAGATAATAATATCCAATTCACCCATGTTGCTAACACTAAAATCATCACTTTTTTGGATGTATCCATAAAAAGAGGACAACAAGGGTGGGCTGCATCAGTGCATAGGAAATCTATAGATCGAAACACTTTTTTGCACTATAGTAGCGCACACCCCCCGAGACTAAAAGATGGTTTGCCATTTTCACAGTTTTTGCGTTTTAGAAGGAATTGCTCGGAAATACAGGATTTTAAAAAACAATCACGGATTTTATCCAAAAACTTTAGTGAAAGAGGCTACCCCCAAAAAGAGATCCGACAAGCATATCAAAGAGCGTTATACAATGAGAGAATTTGGTTAATGGGAGATATGGTTAACAAAAACAAAAAGAAAATGGTTGATACCAGTCATGTAAATTTAATAACCAAATATTATCCATTAGGTTTTAAAATACGGAAGATAATATCCAAACATACTAACGTTCTTAGTAACATCTCAGGTCTTGAAGAGAGAAAAAAACAATGTGTGTGGTTGAGGGATAAGAATTTGAAAGAGAAGTTGAGTCTGGTGGTGTTGCAGTCAAAAATAACAGAGAAGGATAAGAACTCAATGAGTGGCCACAGGAAATATGGTCAATGTGGAATTTGTGATATTACCGATGAGATTCAAAATTTTACCTATCAAGGAAAACATTATGGGGTATGTTTACTAAACTGCGGTAATGCCATTCGCGTTAGGATCCGCAGTAGAGGCAGAAATACCCAAATAAGGACATGGGCAGTACATCGTTACCGATAACGCACGCTGCAAGGCGCCATAAATTAACGAGCGTTACATGATGGAGCTGTGGCACGTTACCGCGCATTTATCTTAAGAAGGCACACAGACATGCAAACAAAGAAACAGAGATGTAGCACAATGGTTACTACACTGATTGATGGTATGGGGTCATGGGTTTGATTCCCCAGTGTACCTAGTGCATAAGGCTGGCTGAGGCATCACCCTTTATGTTTAAGTAGTGATTGTTGAGGCATTTTACTTATATTTTAATTAGTGCTGCCAGCAAACACACCCTCCCAGTGGCGTAACCTAAGGTGCCGCATAAGGCACCCCATAACGCACTCCATAGGGCACATTATAAAGTGCACTGTCTGCCAAGGCACCCTATAATGTCCCCTATAGGACACCTTATAAGGCGCTTGATAGGGCGCCTTATAAGGCGCCCTATAGGGCACCCTATAAGGAGAAATTTCACTTACCATTAATTTCCTTTCCTGGAATACTGCTAGACCAGTCCAGACAAACGGGTTATGCACCCCTGCCAGCAGATCTTGGAGACAGAGAATTCTACCAGAGCTCTGATAGGCTGGAGCCTGGTGATATAATCCTACCCCTAGGGGTCTCCCTCAGTTACGTCCACAAGCTAATGCAACATGAACTGTAACATCACCCCAGAGGGTCTCAAGTGAACTATATACAATGGAGCCGAAGAACTCCCTAGAGCTGAAAACAGTATCCACCCACGAACCCATGGACTGCCCATGGCGAGGCATACCAGCAAAGAGAAGAACCGTGGTCAGCGGCTGCACCGCACCAGCGGCACTCCAACCAACAGCAGGGCGGGTCCTGGACTGGTCTAGCAGTATTCCAGGAAAGGAAATTAATGGTAAGTGAAATTTCTCCTTCCAGTTCATACTGCTAGACCAGTCCAGACAAACGGGCAGTACCCAAGCTACCTGCGTTCAAGGGGGGGAAAGGCCGCCGACAGCTCAGCAACTCCAAAACGGACCTCTTGACGGGCATGAATGTCCAACCTATAATGACCGACAACGGTGGACAGCGACGACCAAGTCGCCGCCCGGCAAATATCGAGAGGAACTACATGAGACCTCCTGGCCTACAAAGTTGCTTGCGCCCGAGAGGAGTGAGCACGGAGTCCCGGTGGAGCTGGCTCTCCCAGAAGAAGGTACGCCACCTCAATGGCTTCCGTAACCCATCTAAAAATGGTAGATTCGGAGGCTGCGGATCCCCGACGAGAACCCGCAAACAAGACAAAAGAGCAACAGTCATATGGAAGGGTCCCGCGACCCCCAGATACTGAAAAAGAACCTTCTTAAGGTCCACCGCCCGCAACGGAGACCGACCACTGTCACACTGCGCCTTTGTTAAAGACGGAAAGAAAAGAGGCTGGTCAACAGCGAACGGCGTCAGCACTTTGGGCAACAAAGGAAGGGACAGTTCTCAGAGAAACGCCTTCGGAGGAAAACGAGAGATAGGGATGTCGACACGAAAGAGCCTGGAGCTCAGAAAGACGGCATGCCGAAGTTATGGCCACCAAGAAGACTGCCTTCAGAGTCAAATCTAGAAGAGAACATGCCCTCAGAGGCTCAAAGGGAGGAGCAACAAGGGCACAGAGGACAAGCACGAGAGCTCACGCCTGCACAGGCGAACGCAGAGGAGGCCGGAAGGCCTAACTCCACGGAGGAACCGAGACACGTCCAAATGCGAAGCTATCGATCGCCCCGCTATAGGACTCCAAAAACAAGTTGAGGCGACCACTTGTACTCGCAAGGAATCGAGCGCTAATCCCTTATCCACTCCAGCCTGTAAAAAGGACAGGATATCCGGAACACCGCAACGCCAGGGTGAGAGGTTATTTCGCGAACACCAACCATCAAGAGACGCCAAACCCGAGCGTAAGTCAGCGTCGTAGTAGACCGCCGCGCTGTGAGAAGCGTCACGACCACGCTAGGCGAATAGCCGTAGCGAGCAAACCGGCGGCGTGGAATTGCCAGGCCGTAAGCGAGTAAGGAGCCGGGTCTTCCATCTCCACCAGTCCCTGAATCAGAAGGCCGAGAAACGCCTCGAGGTGGAGCATTGATGCCCCAGACAGACGGAATAGATCCGCATACCATGGTCCGCGAGCCCAATTCGGAGCCAGCAGGAGTACAGGGTCGCGACGGTCTCGGAGCCGCTGGAGAACCATGCATATCACGGATCAGGGAGGGAAAACACACCGGAGAAGATGAATCGGCCACGGTTGAGAGAGAGCATCTATGCCGTGCGTTCCCTCGTCCCTCCAATGGCCGAAGTACAGCGAAGCCGTGGCAGTCTGTGCCGTAGCCATTAGATCCATGGTCAGTAGGCCCCACAGGTGAACAATGGACCGGAACGCATCCGGCTGCAGAGCCCAGCCCCCGGGCTCCAGAGAGTGCCGGGTGAGAAAATCGGCCTACACATTGTTCACGCCTGCGATGTGCTGTGCCGACAGCATGAAGATGTTCCCCCGCCCACGGGAGGAGCAAATGCCTCTCCTGTGAGACATCCGGACATTGCGTGCCGCCTAGGCGGCTTAGGTAAGCAACCGTCGTGGCGTCGGACAGGATCCGAACCGCACACCGCCGCATTAGAGGCTGAAACTGAAGAAGGGCGAAGCGCACTTTCCGCGTCTCGAGAGGATTGATAGACCCTTGGGCTGCGCGAGGTGACCAACACCCCTGCGCCGAGGCTAAGCTGCAAGGCGCTCCCCAACCGGAGAGGTCAGCGATTGGCGTCACCAAGATCTAGCGCAGAGACTCCAGAGGGACCGCCCGTAGAAGATTGTGTGCCTGAAGCCACCAGCGGAGGCTGCGGCGCACCGGCAGAAGCAAAGGCAACCGGATTCGATAACTCTCTGATACCGGCGACCAACGAGATAGAAGCGCCGTCGGCAAGCAGCACAAGAGCGCTCTTGCCCACGGAACGAGGACTATCGTTGCTGCCATGGACCTCAAGAGTTGAAGGTAGCCCCAAGGCCGAGGCGCCGCTTGATCCAAGCAGCGGCGGAGCTGAAGAGAGATCTTCTGAAAACGTTCCTGAGGTAGAAACACCCATCCCCTACGAGTGTCGCACCCAGCCCCGAGAGAATCCAGGACCTGAAGCATTCCAAAATAGACAGAGTAACGGCCCAGTCCTCCTTCCAACGGTGGACCGGGACGAATGGCATCTAAACGCTGGAGCCTTTAAATGAAGCAACATCCGCTGCCCATTGACGCAGGCTGAGCCATCTCCGAGCTACCGACACCGGTGCTAGGAAGCGAGCTGACAGCTGCAAGAGATCACAGAATGCCTCTGCCCGGAATGCAGCAATGGATTCGAAATGAACCAACTCGGAAACACCTGGAAGCTGCAGAATCCATCGAAGGGAGGCCCGAGCTGCCAGACCTCCGCACACCTGCAAGAAGGAAATAGCGGGCGAAGGAAAACTGGACTGTAGCAGTCTCCCACCTCTTCAGGTCTGGCTGGTCGCGGAGCGCCTCTCCGCCCTCAACCGGAAGTGTGGTATGCCTGATGACCCTGGTCAGAATGCATCAACCGTCGGGTATTGCAGCCAACAGTCCAAGTGAAAGGGAGACCAAGGGTATAACCGACCAATACCGCGTGCCGTATGAATGCACTGGAAAATGGGATGCGGCTGCAACCGGATTTGAGAATCCGGAGGAGCAGGCGTGTCGGCTAGGGGGAGCGACTCCATCACCTGTGTGATTAGAGCCGGCAACTCCTCTTACCGAAAAAGGCGGAGAACCGTCAGCGAAGAAAACAGACAGAGAATATTCCCCATCTCCGTACTCCAACGAGTCAGGGCTGACCTCCGAAGATTTAAAGTCTTCTTGAATATCCATAGTACCCCGCAAGGCACATGCTACGCCCCAAGGAGGACGTACTGCTCTAAGGTCTGAGGACTTATGGGACCACTTGCGAGACCACGCCATATGCTCGCCTGCTACTGGGCAGGTGTAGGAGATAATCCAAAAGACTCCAAACGTCACAGGCGTCATGCCAGATGGAAGAGTGTGAGGAAGGCACTGTCAGTCAAGGCTGCTGTGGTCTCCAGCGGCTGTGGAAGCGACATGGGAGCTGACTGAATCTTCTCCTGCAGGAAGATCCTGCAGCAGGGGCTCTGAGGAGGGGGGAGATAAGGTGCTGATGAACCCAGCTAGCAACGCAGTGGTAATGGGGAAAGTCTCCGGGATGCAGCATGCAGGTGGAACACAAGCAATCTATTAATGTCCCCTTCGGCTGATTACATTTCACATATAATACAGCCAGAGAAAGAAGCATTGTAGAGACTTAAACCACCTTTCCTCTTCTTGTGTGGTTTTTTTTTTTTTTTTTTGCATTTAAAACAAAAAGCAAGGTAGGCTCAGGGAAACCCAAGACTCTTCAAGAAAAGGATTTTGAAACTCCACGTGCCTCCACAGCATGTTTAAATGTGTGGAAACTGCTGTTTAGAGCTGTTTCCTCCAAAAAGAAACACTGAAGAGAAAAACAAAACGGCCGCTGGCACAGAAAAACTGTCAGTATTCACTGAGCTGAGAAGGGAGCTGTCAGTCATTCACTGTGCTGGCACAGAGAAACTTTCAAAGTCAGGGTAAGGCAATTACAGTGACTGAAAGTAGGGAAATTAGAGTGTGATCTCTCCGCAGCCATTCAGACCTCCATGGTAGGGGCTGAAAGGTGTTTCTGGGGAGGGATGTAGAAGCTCAAATCCAGCCGTAGGAAGATTACAGTGAGCATGCTTAATTAGGCCGAGCTCAAAACAGTCAGGATCCAAAACACTGACTTAAAATTCCAATCAAATGGTATATTGAATAAGACAGGTACAATATTCAGTAGGACGTACAAAGTAACCCGGCTGCAGTGTAGCAGCAGAGCGCAGACAAACCAATGATACCAGAAATCTGTTCAGAAGGTCCAAATCATTTATTTGTGCACAAGTCTCAAGCAGAATCAAATTCAAAATGGCTGAGCAATGGTTTCTAGCAAAACAACAACTTTTATAGACTTCTTCTCCATTCTAGACATAGGCAAACTTTTCATTGGTCCCGGTAACCCCTCGTACACCTTCTATTGGTTCCGGTACCGATATGGCTATCCAATGATGTCCCTCGACTGGGCTCTGCACCTGCTTACCCCCCTTTCAGTCTCATTTACAATGGTCAGTTCACCAATTTTGATACTTCTTTCCTCCAAGGTCACTTAGCTAGCTAGAACATGTGGGAAAGCAGGGTACTGTAACCTTTCTTTCAGCAAAGTTAATTAATTTCATAGAAGCTGTGCTCTCTTATCAATACCAATTAGACTTGTTTTTCTATATTTTCTAAGTTTCGATTCTGCTTAGCTATACTAAACTGTGTTCAATTAGGTTTCGGTTCTATGGTAGCAGCATTTTTGGGGGATGTGCAATTCCTCTGGGCCTCTCCACAGGCTTCATTTACAGGTCAAGCTATTTAGGCCTGTTCGCTTATTTCAGACACCATGGATCATAGGCCTTCGCCTACCACATTCCCCCCTTTGATTAATCTCACCCTATTACTAATAAGGTGTGAGAGTTAAATCACTCAATTATACTATGGTCGGGTTCCGACCAAGTGTAGTAGGATTAGGGTGCCATAAGGCTAAAATCTTAGTTGCGGTCTTCCGCTCCACGGTGTTCTCAATAACACTGTTAATAGATCGCATACAACATGGGATTATACATGGTAACATAAAGAACAAGGCTACAAAGATTAATATTATCATAGCAAAAGTAGTGAATCCTCCTAATCCAGAAAAGATAGATGCAAACCAATTGGGTATCTGAAGACTATGCCAGGTCTGTACTGGCACATAAGTTTGCTTCCGCATGTGTTCAGCAATTTCTTCAACAACCTGACTCTTATCATCTATCTTTAGCAACAATTGGTGAGGTTCAGCTTACCACAGACTCCTCCTTCAGCAGCTAACAAATAATCTAGAGCTAAGCGATTTTGATAAATTGCAGTGCACATTTGTGTGCTTTGTCTAGCTAAAAGTGTAAGTGCTTGGCTAGTTTCATTAGTGATAAGTTCAACTACCGCTTGCAAGCGTATGATTCTATTCAACATATAAATTGGGGTACGATATCCCCACATGCCATCTTGCTCCCAAGTGGCAGGTCCATAATAGGCAATAATTCGCTCTGGTGGCCAATCTTCACCATCCCATTTCTCCCACTTGCCTATCTGTAAGGCTGCTCTTCTCTGTCTTTTTGAATAAACTGGATAGCCTAGTTGTTCACCATGTTCTGTGGGCAACAGAAAGAAAGAGGGTCGAATAGTTCCTAAGACACACGCTCCTTCCCAGTAAATAGGGAGTCGAGCAAATAGGAGTGGAGGAGTAGCCTAGTGGTTGGGTCAAGGACTTCAGGCCGGAAGGTCGGGGGTTCAAATCCCACTAGAGGACAGCAACCTTGGGCCGGAAGGACTGGGGTTTCTAGTCCCATAGGTGCTCCTTGTGGTCTTGGGCAAGCCACTTAACCCTCCATAGCCCGTGTTCCCTGTAAAATAGTTCTCTGTGTGCTGTGCTTTCCTGTCTAATCAATGTGTTTATACCTCAAAAAAAATTTCCTGTCATGATTTGACAATTTCCAATCTGTAATCAAAAAAACCGCTGCTGATCGCTGGAAGTAGCGGTATACAAATGTATACTAAATAAATAAATAAATGCTCAGGTTCCGCAAATCCAATATAGGCCAGGTGGGGCTTGCCAGTTATGATGTCGGTCAAGGTTAGTCCATAGAGGGGCAAGCTCGGGGAACCGTGCTAAGGGATTGGTGGGCTCTAATTCATTAACTCCTGACCACCAAGATGTCCGTTTTGTGGTATCATTATAGAACCTTTGGCTAAGACAGACAAGCTGCCCTACCTTAGAGGTAAATTGGGGTCCAGTTTGAGCATAACACAAGCGCCCAACTATTGGGTGTGCTAATACCCATTCGCTGGTAGTTTTGTGTAGCTCTATCTGATTATAGACTACTGAGTAATTCAATTCTTGGGCCTCCCAAGGCCACTGATCACCCATCTTGGTTCCACCACAGAAATAACAGTCTGAAATGCGGAGGCTGGATACCACAGCTCCGGCCAATTCTAGGAATAAATTCTGAGAGGGATGAGGGATATCAAACTTGTTTACATGCATGGTTTCATAAAAAGTGTTATGTATGTGATACTTTGATGATCGATGGGTGTGGGTATTTAGTCTAATATGCACAATGGTTCCGGGATCTGATCCAGTACCTGCAATGCGCAACCCAAATTTATACCCTGGTTTCCATACACTGGGATTGGCTATGGATAATTCTAGTGGATTACAAGCACCTTTTTTGCAATTCTTAGGATCCTTCATAGTTGGCTTAGTTAGGGTAGCTATCCAATGGTCGTTAAGGGTTACCCCCGTGTCAAGTTTCCATGTAGAATAAAGCACACATTCCCATCTTGGGCAATAATAGTCTTTAACTGGTGCTGTGCTATACACATTTTCTACACCTTTTTTACTTATACATGTCCCCCACCCAATTGCTCCTTCTGGACACATATACTTTCCATCATTAGCATAAGTTTTCTCCCAATCGGCACACTTTGAGCGACTATCTCTATTGATGGCATCACAGGCATCAAAATATAAAACAGCAGGCTGTGTGGGATCAGTGAGTGGGGGTGTGGCATTTAGTAACGCTCCATCTGCATCATTCCATCTTATCTCCAAAGTATAATAGGATGGATTCTGATGCGGGTTAAAACATACCTTGGTATTACCTTGGGTACAAACATTCAGTTCAGTGGTGTTATAAACATACCGGGTTACTTTACCAGTGCAGATATAGTAAGAATGATAAAGCAAAGTCTGAGTTACTTTCATTCCAGTTCGAGTGGTAGTAATACAGGCAGTACATGGGGGTAAAGCATGTACCAGTTCAAAGCTCCCCAGGCAAGCAGCCAAAGTAAGATAATAACAAAGATGCATGTTGATTGTAGTTCTT
The DNA here is from genome assembly GCA_033557465.1 of Ichthyophis bannanicus. Taxonomy (NCBI): domain Eukaryota; kingdom Metazoa; phylum Chordata; class Amphibia; order Gymnophiona; family Ichthyophiidae; genus Ichthyophis; species Ichthyophis bannanicus. The sequence continues at coordinate 397,919,297 of CM066035.1, forward strand.
CTGGATCTCCACTGGAAAATCTTGACCACGTCGTCCTCAACGCGATGCCCATTTGCTAATGAAGCAATTCAACGGGTATCAATGTTGATTGAAGATCCTCAAAAGTCAAAAGTCTGGTTATGATGCCAACTTATCAAATGTAGTTGGTCTAATACTAGTCTATAAAGGCACAGTTAGTCGATGAAGAAAACAAATGTCTTTGCTGTATTGGAAACAGCAATCCTCTTCGAAAGACTTGGCTGCTGTAGGGCACTATAGCACATGAGTGTCTCCAATGAGATCTAGGCTGTTGGCTGCCTCCGTAAGGTGAGACGCAACGGGACGTCAGGATGTGGCTCCGCTGTCCACTGGTCCTGGTCTGGAACTGCTGCCGGCTTGACCCTGCTGTGATGAATCCAGGAATCGATCTCTGCTACCTTTACTGCAGTTGGGGTAGACAGGATGACGGTGTACGGTCCCTTCCAATGAGGTTCCAACGGTGTCTTTTTCCAGTCTTTAATCCACACCGAGGTACCAGGCTTGTAGGGATGTAGGGGTTCCGTCAAGTTGATAGGCAACTGGTCCTGAATCCACGCATGAAGAGTCTGTAGAACAAAACTAAGAGCTAGAAGTTCTTGTCTGGTTATTTCTGAACCAATCTGGGCTAAACTACCCTTGATTCCCTGCACTATTGGTGGGGGTTTTCCATATACTACCTCAAAAGGGGAGAATCCTGTTGATTTCACAGGAGCTGAGCGTATTCTGAGCAAAGCTATTGGGAGCACTTGGGGCCACTTCAGGCGAGTCTCCAGGCAAAGCTTAGACATCTGGCTTTCAAGGTACGATTCATTCGCTCAACTTTCCCTGAACTCTGAGGTCTATATGCAGTGTGTAGCTTCCATTGTATCTGTAGGGCATTTGCTAACTGCTGAGTAATCTGAGATACAAATGAGGGCCCATTGTCTGACCCTATTACTGCTGGAATTCCAAATCTGGGGATAATTTCTCTCAGCAAAACTTTGGTAACTTCTCTGGCCTTTTCAGTCCTGGTGGGGTAAGCCTCCACCCATCCAGAGAAGGTACAAACTAACACTAACAAGTAGCGGTATCCATTGGCTTTTGGCATTTCAGTAAAGTCAATTTGCAGGTGGTGCATGGGGGTTACACCTCCTGACTGAACTCGGGGTGGTGACGTGGGACCCTGTTTGGCATTGTTCTTGGCACAAATTAGACACTGGCGTGCTACTGAGGCTGATAGGGCTCCCAACAAGGCAATGCAAAAATGTGGCTTGAGTGCTTTTTCCATAGCACTTTTTCCATAATGTGTGGCTTGATGGAAAGCTTTGACAAAGGCTGGTCCCAATAGTTCAGGGATCACTATTCGTCCTGGGGGTTGGCTGCCCTCGGTTGTTGGCAGCTCAATCCACCCATCTTTCAGCACTCCCTCTTCCTTATTACAGTAATAATCCAATTCTTTGGTGGTATATCGAGGTGTCCATGAATTAAGGGGTACTGGAAACAAGGCTGCCTGCATTGGCATAGCTTGCGATGAAATTTGGCCTGTCATGGCTGCCTTTCGCGCTGAGGCATCAGCGAATCTGTTTCCTTGGGCAACATCTCCTTTACCCGCTTGGTGTCCTCGGCAGTGCATGACAGCTACACGTGTTGGGGGCCATACTGCATCTAATAACATCAATATTTCTGGGCCATATTTGATCGATTTTCCTCCTGACGTAATGAGCCCTCGTTCTTTGTAGAGAGCTCCATGTGCATGCAAAGTGGTGAAGGCATATTTTGAGTCTGTATACACATTCAACAAAAGTTTTGCACCCAATAATAATGCTCGGGTGAGTGCAATCAATTCTGCTTTCTGGGCTGATGTTCCTGATGCCAGGGCTGATGATTCAATGACTTTCTCCCGGAAGACGACTGCATACCCGGCACAACGTCGTCCATCGATAATGAGACTGCTTCCATCCACAAAATAGGTCTGATCAGGTTTTTCCAGGGGCACATCGGTCAGATCAGGTCGACTTGAGAATACAGTATCCATGACTTCTATACAATCATGCTCTGGGGGTTCTTCACTGACAGGTATCAATGTGGCTGGGTTCAAGGCATGGCTCACTTCCAATTGTATCTGTGGGTTTTCACATAGCATACTCTGGTATTTCAGCATTCGGGAATTGGTGAGCCAATGATTCGCCTTTTGTTCCATGAGGGCAAGTACTGCATGTGGCACAGTGACTCGTAGATTCTGTCCTAAGGTGAGTTTGTCTGCTTCACTCACTAACAATGCTGTAGCTGCCACTGCTCTCAAGCATGGTGGCCATCCTTTGGCCACAGTGTCCAATTGTTTCGATAGGTATGCTACAGGCCGCTCCCAATGTCCCAATTTCTGAGTCAACATGCCTAGGGCATTCCCTTGCACCTCATGCATGAATAGATGGAAAGGCTTGTAAACATCGGGTAATCAGAGTGCTGGTGACGACATCAATTCTTCCTTCAATGTCTTAAAGGCTGCATCCTGCTCAGGTCCCCACTCTAGTGGCAACTTTTCTTCTCCTTTGGTGGCATCATACAGTGGTTTAGCAATTTGAGCAAAGTTGGGAATCCAGATTCGGCAATATCCTGCTGCTCCCAGAAAAGCTCTAACTTGCTTTCTGGTAGTTGGGGTTGGGATTCTGCACACAGCTTCTTTTCTCTCTCGTCCTAATTGTCGGCTTCCTTTAGTCAAGCGAAAGCCTAAGTATTTCACTTCTTTTTGGCATAGCTGTGCTTTTGCTCTGGAAACTTTATATCCAGCTTCATCCAGTAGCTGCAAGAGGTCTTTGGTGGCTTGTATACATTCACTTTCCGATACAGCAGCTATCAGCAGATCGTCCACATATTGGAGAAGTACTCTCTTCCCCGGGGCCACTGAATAGCTTGAAAGGTCTTGGTTTAGTGCAGCACTGAAAATGGTAGGTGAATTCTTGAATCCTTGGGGTAATCGTGTCCAAGTGAGTTGGCCCCGTCTTCCGGAGACAGGGTCCTGCCATTCAAAGGCAAACAGCAATTGGCTAATTGGGGCTAATCTTATGCAGAAGAACGCATCTTTCAAATCCAAAACAGTAAAATGGGTTGTTTCCGCTGGAATCAATCCTAAGAGTGTATAGGGATTTGGCACAATTGGATGTATGGTCTCAACTGCTTCATTCACTCTCCTTAGGTCCTGCACTGGACGGTAGTCACCTGTTCCAGGCTTCTTTACTGGCAGGAGTGGTGTGTTCCATGGTGACTGACAAACTTTGAGTAGGCCATATTCCAGTAGCCTTAGCAAGTGGCGGTGAATGCCTTCAATTGCTGCTCTTGGGAGGGGGTATTGCTTGACATGCACTGGTTCGGCACTAGGCTTGAGATTCACAATTATTGGAGCTATATGTTTGACTAGGCCTGGGGGATTGCCTTCTGCCCATACTCCAGGTGGGGCATCAATGCTTTTCAGAATATGTTCAAAATAGGTGTCCTGGGCGGACTCATTACTATAATATCTCCATTCTTCTTCTCGAGGAACAGTAAGCAGCATTAATCCAGCGGGCTTTGAGTTTACTGTCATTTGCATTTCTCCTTTCTCAGTGAAGGATATCTGGGCCTGCAGCTTAGCTAGCATATCTCGTCCCAGCAATGGCACTGGGCACTCAGGCATGTAAAGGAATTGGTGCGTTATTTGCTGTCCTCCCAGATTGCATACACGGTTCTGAAGAAAAGGCTTTGTGGCTTTGGCACCAGTTGCTCCCACAATGGTGACTGCTCTTGCAGAAAATGGGGCGATTTGTTTATCTACTACAGAATGTTCTGCTCCAGTATCAACCATAAAGTCCATAAATTGGTTTCCTATTTGTATGCTGACCATAGGCTCCTGGAGACCTAAAGCGAATTCGGAGCCTGGTCTGTCCTAATCGGCTTCATCTACATCGTAGGTCGCTGCGGCCACCGCCTGTATGGCCTCTCCTCTTTCTCGTTGAAATTGTTCCCGATTGGCCCCTCCGCGGTTCCGGGGTCGGCCTCTTCCTCCTCCTCTCCAATGGGCATTATTTTCGTCATCCTGAGAGGCGCCTTCGAGTTGCGGGCATGTATCTCTCCAATGTCCTTCTTCCTTGCAATAAGCGCATTGGTTCACGCTTAGTAGGGGCCGGCCATCTCCTCGGCTCCACCCTCTTCCTCTGCTCCTTCGACTAGGGAAACCTCCCCTTTTCTGTTCAACTATGGCCGCAGCCAAAAAATCAGCTTTCTTCTTCATTTTTCGATCACATTCTTTCTGTCTTTCATTATCACGATTCACATACACTTTATGAGCGACTTCCAGTAACTGAGTTGCATTCATGCCCGCAAACCCTTCCAGTTTTTGTAACTTGCGTCTAATGTCTGGTTGTGACTGATTTACAAAAGCAGCATTCACCATGCATAAACTTCCAGGTGCATCTGGATCATAGGGAGTATACATTCTGTATGCTTCAACTAATCTCTCGCAGAATACTGCTGGGCTTTCATCTATTCCCTGATTGACTTCGGTCACTTTAGAAAGATTCATAGCTTTCTGGCCCCCCCTTTTCAGACCTTGCATGAGGCCTTGGTGAAACCGGGATAGGGCTTTGGATCCTCTCTCTGTATTCGGATCCCACCGAGGGTCTTTGTAAAGGGTCTGCTCCTTGTTGGTCACTCCAGGCCAGGAAATCCCGAACCCTCATCTGCGGTGTGCTGCTCCGGCTGGCTGGAATCCAGGGGAATAAAACTCACAGACCACACAGAAGGACAGTATGCAAGTTTATTCCAAAGGGTGGAGGGATTGTCTGTATTTTATACATTCTTAGAAACATAGTCATACGTCATTCACCCATCTTCTGGGGGCCCACTATAGTTTATCAGTAACTGTGCAAATACAAGTCATCCTTGAGTAGAACAATCAGTTTAGCTTACACAGCACATTCCTTTTTCCATACCCACCAGAATGTACAAAGGGCACACACATAGGATTCTGATTTCTATAGGATTCTAATTTCTCTTGTGCAGGCCTCTTGTATATGCACTTAAACTAAGCATTATTATTACAAAGGGCACATATATAGGATTCTGATTTCCCTAACAATCCCCCCTTTGGGCCTGCATAGACCCACTATAAGAACAGCCTAACAATCTACTACAAAATAACTAAACAGACATTATTAATGGAACATCTGTATGTGGCAGCTCAAGTACATCAGCCACCGTAAAAGCAGGAGTATAGGAATACATAAAAGTGGTAGAGCTTTGTAGGGCCTTTCAACAACAGCCAAGAACAAATGAAAATATACAACAAAAAAGAACAAGAATTATAAAACCGCTCAATAGGGCAATAAGCAGTCCTTTGAGACCACCCCAAAGAAAGATACATAGAAACTTCCCTGTAGTTGAAGAATAGTATAGAGCAGTATTAGACAGGCTAAAAGCAGAAACAATAAAACAATCTGTAGCATTAAAACTAGAGACAGTTTACAATGAGCAAGGGACCTAGTCATATCCCAAAGAGGGGCGAGTAACACCAATGTTATACAAAAAGTAGAAAAAGAAACATGGGGCTGGGTGCAGTTTAAATTGTCAAGTACAGTAAACTTCTACATTTCACACAGATTAGAAGGTACAGTAATGAGACATGTTGAGAGAAAAGCTTTAATTTGTAGCGAGCTGCGCACACAAAAAGTAAGGCAGTCTGGGCAAGTAGCATTGCCGTATTAACAGTTCCCGAAACGGGCTGAAGGAGGCACCACATGAGTGGTAGGAGGAGTCAACACAGTCTTGTGCGTGATGGTCAGGAGGCTGGAACCGAAGATGTCAGTGGAGACGATACACGCTTGATTCTTGACGCATGGATCCACGAAGGGGAGGAGTCACACAGGATGGCTGACCATGTGATAGCGATCACTGTAGTTTGGAGGTCCGTAGAGCGGGTCTAAGGTACCGTGCTTTTGAGGTGCTCTGACCTGTCACCAACCTTGAAGGGATATATTGATTCGGTACCTCTAGGCCGAAAGCTGCTTTTCTACAGGAGTCTTCTCCTCTCCTCTCCAGTTGCTAGGGCCTTGGCTGCCCCGGTGTCAGCTACTTCTCATCCTGGTCCTGAAGCCTGATCTGTATATGGAGAATGTTTCCAGCGAGGGCAATGGCTTCAGGATCTTTTAGCCGCCACCTTCACTGTAATCAATGTTATCAGAAGAACTTGGAACGGTCCCATACTGGAAAAGGGGCTTGTACCATGTGCTGGTGATATGTCTTTACCAAAATCCAGTCTCCGGATTGAAAGAAAAGAGCTGAGTCATCCAGCAGAAAGGACTGGACCTGCTGAGCATACCTGTGGAGGGAAGAGAGTTGCCTCTGCTGCTAGGAAATACAAGAGATCAAATGTGAGGCTCAGGAGTATAAAAAAATAAACAGTCTTCCATATAACAGTTCAGAGGGAGAAAAGGTTCGGTCTACTCCCTTGGGGCAATTTGTTTGGTTGTTTGTTTATTGAACAGAGTCAAAGGCAAGACAGTTTAGTGTCTTTACAAAGTTTTTTTTAAAGATTTCGGAGGTTCCCCCCTTCGTGGGTTGCTGTTTGCACACAACAGCCAATCCTAAGCAACTCAATTTAGCTAATACATTTTGACAAGATGCCCACACTTCCTCAAATTTTTTCACAATTTTAGAATTATACCAATTTGTAAATATTTGTGTAAGTAACTTTCCTCCTTTAGCTTCATGTGTCGGGCCAGGACACATAGAGGCAAAAAGGGATAAAAACATCTGAAAAGCACCACGTGGCCAGTGTGGGTCTCCCCAAAGCTCATTAGGATGAAAAGTGCACTCAGCCTATCTCCAAGTATCTATTTCCAATTATTGGGTATATCTCTGGGCTAGATAACTTTTAAAATTGGAGTTAATGGGGATGGCATAATCAAATATTGTAAAGTATTCATTGTCAGTTTTCTTTCTAGGTGGATACATCGGATACATCATTTCACACTTCAATTTACCCTCACCATTTTATAATGTTAATCTGAGTTCTCTTTTCCAACATGAATATTCCATCACACTCCTCTCAACACCACTTTTTTTCCACTTACATCATTCCATCAAACTACATGCATAGGTCCTTCTGTCTTTTTTATACCATACTAGTGTATCCTTATTTGGCAAGGCTGCTAAGAACATCAAACAATTATTAGAAACTTAGTATTTTTGTAAACAAAAGGTATATATAAAATATAAATGTAGATCCTTTTAACAATATGAGTAAACAGTGCTCACTCTAATTATCAACTGCCTAAACAAAATATAGGTAAAGTCCTTACAATATAGACTAGTGCTTCACGGCATTTTATAACATCAATCCCAATAGGAAGGAGTATGGCTCATATCTCTCGTATAACTAGAATCTATCGTATACACTGTTCTCAGCGAGAGTGCTGTTGGACTGATTTTAAAATTGCAGTGTTCACAAGGATTTGAGTAAGCTACTCATTAGTTATGGTGTCAAAAAGTGATCCTTTTAAGGTGAGAGATCTAAGAGGATACAAGGCATATGTGGTTGGGCCTCATGGCGATGTTTCCTCGGGTTCTTCTCGGCCTATTCCCCCCTGCCTAGTCATGTCTCTTCAGAGGCATAAATATGCAAGGTTCATGTTCTTCAGGCCTTGTGGGTCCTTGAGGAGTCTTAGAGCAGTTAGAATTCCGGTGGCCCAGATCATCACACTCGGAGCAGCACGTTTATTGCCTTTCCCAAGGCTGTAGCCTCACCTTCTGTCTCTCTCTCTCTCTCTGCTTTTTTTTTTTTTTTCAATGAACTCACGTTAATGTTATTATTTACAAATATTCTCATATTTCCTGGGAACTAAGCTTCATCTTTCCACTAAATGAGATCTATATGCTTGGGAACAGAGCAATTTCAGATCAGCCTCTTTCCAAAATTCTATAATTTCTGTGTATACTGAACCTCTACATAATGTACTGCTACAAGTATTTTTGGTAACATAAGGTGCAAGTGTGTAAACTAAAGAAAATTAATATCTCACAGTGCTGCAACATATATCTGTTTTCTCTGCAACATATATCTATTTTTTCTCAGGAACTGTGCTGAAACTGAAAATAGAAACTTTTAGAACAAGGTACACTTTTTCTCTGGACACTTAACACGTAAAATTCAAATACAGAAAACAGTTGACTTTATCCTAAAATCCAATATTGTAACAAATAAAACTGAGATGTTACTGTCCTGTTCATCAGTCATCAGCACCGAGCTAAACAATGCCAAGTAGTTAACTTAAAATCTTACAGTTCAGGAAACAGACATTCAAATAACATGAAACTGCAAAAAGGTGAATTCAAATCATGCTTTGTCACATTTAAATTAAAACCTTATACATAATACTTAAGACTGGTATCAAACTGATCTGAAACAAAGAAATTATGTTAAAGCAATTTGCTTAGAGTAACAGTTCAACCTTGATGTTATCTCAAACACAAATAGCAAAGTAAACAGCACGTCTGTCTTGTGACCAGATTCCTTCAGGCAAATGCAGATAGCTGACCAAGAGAGACAGGAGTCCTAAATACTAAAAGTTTAAAAAGAAAAAGTTGCTTGAGAATTGTCACTAATTGTGATTGCTATTAAATTCCTATAGTTACAACTCTATGTGTTTTGTAATATATGAACAATAATTATGACCTCTGAGGTGCTTGCCACAAAATATAAAAATCATTGGGGTTTTTTAAACTCTTTACGTTTACTCAATAGCATACACAAACAAAGACCAGACACATAACATAACCTTTTTTCAAGTTGCAGTCTTTTAATTACTGGCTCAGGATGCCCCATTGTCCTGACAGGGTTCCCAACCCCTACTTTGAAGGTTAAAGAAAAACAATCCAAAACCATTTGTGCCTTCTGTAGCCCACGGGAGGGGCTGCCCCCTTTCCCTCTCTCTTTGTTCTCTTTGTTAAGTTTCTTGTTTCGTTTCTGATGTTGTAGGGGGAAGGGATAGCCCCAACCTAAATTTTTTCTCTTCAGGACACCCTGAAACCTTTCTTACCCAAGAAATGCAGCAGATTGTGAATTACTTCTATCACAACTGGTTTCTCCTGCTCTGAACATAGAAGATCATCTACATAGTGCCTAGGGAGCAGGCTCAAACATATACCTCAAATCTACAATACTAAACCATTTGTGTTCATGCAAAATTTAGCTCAATATTTTTAACCAAAGGCATAAATATACAAATCAAGGGGTTTCTTTTGAAATAAGGTTTTCAAAGGAAAGTATCCGTTGCTAGGTCTGGACAATCTTATTCAAATTCCTTAAATCCTGCACCAACCAGCAAATAAAAGAAAAACAATATTAACTGTAAACAAAACATATATTTTTTTTTCAGCTTGTTGGGAAGGACACTAAGGAGTTACTTATTTGGGAAACTTCTGTTTCAGTTCTTATTTAAACAAGAGACAAATCAAAGCTTACAAGTGCTTTCTTAAAAAACTTCGCCCTGCATAATGAACTAGACCCTCTCCCTTGATTTCTCCCCTTCAGACTTACCAGTCACATAAAGGGTTAACACCTAACAAATCCAAGCAACCAAAATAGCAGGAGGAGAGATACATTCCTTTGTGCAAAGGAAACAACAGTATTTCATCATTAGCATCTTACAGTTCTTATCATTCTCCCCCTTTTCCTTACCGCGGTCTGTGCACAAAATTCACTTGGTTGCTGCAGTGCCTGCTTTTAATTCACTGTCTGTCCGATTCACAATACCTCTAGTCACCCAGGACCATTACCAGCTAGTAAGAGACCTCTCCGCAGAGAAGGAGGTGAGACTGTTGAAATCAACAGGACGCTTCTTCGCACCTCCACTCAGCAGGAGTCACTCCACTGTGGGAAAATCCCGGCGAGCCCCAGCTGTTATTTACACTTTTACCTGTGGCCAATTCACCTTTAGCCAACCTGGCCAATGAGACTCTGAGAGGGATATTGTGAAGCAGATTAAAAGCTCTTTTAGTATTTCATTATTCAGTACATTGCTATAGCAATGGGTGTCTAAATACAGACACACCCTTTTACATATCTCAGTGACAGTTATACCATTGTTGAGTACAAAAGTAATTTTCTTTCTATTTAGCTTGTCTTGGCAATAAATAGACACTCTGCAAACAAATAATAATTTACGTTTTAGTATGCTGTTTAACTTTAAGTTTCTGTTCTGTCTGCCTGTCCGTAACCTTTGAACACAAAGAACAGAAAGGGAGGGGGAGGGAAAAGCAAAACAGTGGAAGAATAAACAAACAGCACTTGTCACTTACATTCCAGGGACACGGAGTCATCAGTTCTAGAGAGGGGGGGGGTGTCGTATAGGCACAGAGATAAACTAAGCACAGTAAACATGCTAACAGGCTTATTCAGCAGAATCCTGTAACTTACACTTACAATTTATGTAGAATGGCTGTTTTTTAGCTGCAGTTTTAAAACTTATCAACCTTATCACAACATATAGCAGAACATACATTCACGCGGATTCTGGAGTGGTCCCCTCACCTTGGGACCCCCCCCCCCCCCCCATCCTCTAATTAATTCACAACAAACGCACGGCTGGCCAGACACACAAGCACACAGCCTTCACAGCAGCCGCAGATGAGAAAGAAAAGAAATCTAACTTTCCCACCGATTCTCACCCAGGGAACAGGAAAGTCTTAATTTATTTATTTATTTATTTATTTACAGTTCTTATATACCGCGCTCTTTGGTACCAGTGCGGTTTACAGTTAACAAATTACCATTTAATTACCATTTAACCATGCTACCAAAGCAATAGGGACACTCCCAACCAAAGGGAGAATACCAGTTCTAATTTAGACCGTGCTACCAAAGCACAGGGATCCCTCAGCCACGGGAGTATCCCACTTCTGACACCAAATGTAATGGGTCTGCTCCTTGTTGGTCACTCCAGGCCAGGAAATCCCGAACCCTCATCTGTGGTGTGCTGCTCCGGCTGGCTGGAATCCAGGGGAATAAAACTCACAGACCACACAGAAGGACAATATGCAAGTTTATTCCAAAGGGTGGAGGGATTGTCTGTATTTTATACATTCTTAGAAACATAGTCATACGTCATTCACCCATCTTCTGGGGGCCCACTATAGTTTATCAGTAACTCTGCAAATACAAGTCATCCTTGAGTAGAACAATCAGTTTAGCTTACACAGCACATTCCTTTTTCCATACCCACCAGAATGTACAAAGGGCACACACATAGGATTCAGATTTCTATAGGATTCTAATTTCTCTTGTGCAGGCCTCTTGTATATGCACTTAAACTAAGCATTATTATTACAAAGGGCACATATATAGGATTCTGATTTCCCTAACAGTCTTCATTTGGGAATTCTCCTTGGGCTACTTCTCGATTGTCTATCCCAGGGGTCGGCAACCCGCGGCTCCGGAGCCGCATGCGGCTCTTTCTCACCTTTGCCGCGGCTCCGGAGCACACTGCCCGCCCGGTGACAGGCAATAGTGTTGTAAGCTCCCTCCCTTCTTCTGCAGCCGCGGCTCCCTGCCTCTTAGGGAAACCGCAGCTGTGCTTTTAAAATCATCTCGGAGCCCTTCCTTCCTGTCTTGACGGGCTCCGTGCAGCATTGTCCCGCCTCTAAAGGAAGTTTGGAGGCGGGACAATGCTGCACGGAGCCCTTCAAGACAGGAAGGGCTCCGAGATGATTTTAAAAGCACAGCCGCGGTTCCGTAAGAGGCAGGGAGCCGCGGCTGCAGAAGAAGGGAGGGGAGCTGACATGGAGGGAGGGAGCAGATATGGATGGAGGGGGCTGACATGGAGGGAGGGAGCTGATATGGATGGAGGGAGGGGGGCTGACATGGATGGAGGGAGGGGGGCTGACATGGATGGATGGAGGGAGGAGGGGCTGACATGGAGGGAGGGAGCTGATATGGATGGAGGGAGGGGGGCTGACATGGAGGGAGGGAGCTGATATGGATGGAGGGAGGGGGGCTGATATGGATGGAGGGAGGGAGGGGGCTGACATGGAGGGAGGGAGCTGATATGGATGGATGGAGGGAGGGGGGCTGACATGGAGGGAGGGAGCTGATATGGATGGAGGGAGGGGGGCTGACATGGATGGATGGAGGAGGAGGGAGGGGGGCTGACATGGAGGGAGGGAGGGGGGCTGACATGGATGGAGGGAGGGAGGAGGGGCTGACATGGAGGGATGGAGGGGGCTTACATGGAGTGAGGGAGCTGATATGGATGGAGGGAGGGGGCTGACATTGATGGATGGAGGGGGCTGACATGGAGGGAGGGAGCTGATATGGAGGGAGGTTGGGGGGCTGACATGGAGGGATGGAGGGGGCTGACATGGAGGGAGGGAGCTGATATGGATGGAGGGAGGGGGGCTGACATGGAGGGATGGAGGGGGCTGACATGGAGGGAGGGAGCTGATATGGATGGAGGGAGGGGGGCTGACATGGAGGGGGCTGACATGGAGGGATGGAGCACTGGTAATGGGGTTGAGGGGACTATCACTGGAAAAGAGCTCAGTAGGGGAGGCTATGACTGGTAATGAGCCTGATGGGGGGTAGGACTGGTATTGGGCTGATTAGGGGAGGCTAGCACTGGTAATGGGGTTGAGGGGGGATTAGCACTGGAAGTGAGCTGATTGGGGGGCTTTGAATGGGCATGGGCTGATTGTGGGGAGGGGAGGATAGAGCTGCTGGCCCTGGAAGATAACTGGGGGCTAAGGCTGCCATGGTATTTGTACTAGAAGGGACTGGTCAGTGGGGAAGGAGGGGGATTGGAAGGAAATGGACACCAGTGGCAATCATGGGAATGCAAGTTGACATTGGAAGGTACTGGGAGTGAGGACTGGAAAGGGGCTGATATTGGGGAGGGTTACTGGGACTGGAAATAGGCTGATGGAAAGAAGTGAAGAAAACGAAAGAAGAGATAAGAAATGGCAGATGGACCATAGACCACAGAAAGAGAGCTAAGAGAAGACAGGAAAGCAGAAGCCTCAGATCGGGACCAGCATGATCAAAGAATAAATTGGTCAGACAACAAAGGTAGAAAAAATAATTTTATTTCATATTAGTGATTTGACTACAAAATCATCATAATTTTGAAATCAAATATTGTTACTTGTTGTTGTGATATTTTCTGGCGTATTTTTTTTGGTGTGCGAAGGAAGAGGGGTAGTCTTATACGGCGAGTATAGGCCAAACACCTATATTTTAACAGGAAAAGTAGGGGTCGTATATAGCATTAAGGTAAGAAACAATATATGCAGTGTTAGATTTGTTTTAAATGTCGCAATGGTTTTGCGGCTCCCAGGTTTTTTTTTCCCTTCGGAAACGGGTCCAAGTGGCTCTTTATGTCTTAAAGGTTGCAGACCCCTGGTCTAGCCCTACCTCATCCCCCGGTGCTAAAGGATTATCCGCCAGCCAGTCGACAGCTGCTCGCCTAATTCGTGTCCGCTCCTCAGTAGTAAATAAAGTGGACAAGAGCTGACGGCAATCTGCCCAAGTGGGTTGGTGGGTTTCCATAATGGTATGCATTAATTCTGTTAGTTCTTGGGGCTTGTTGGTATAGGAAGCATAATGCGTCTTCCAGTTTAACAAATCAGTAGTGGAGAAGGGCACATATACTAAACTTAGGGGTCCCGCCACCACCTAATTATCTTCATCTCTTACGGGCACTCCCGGGACTTGCCGTAAAGGCATCATCTTTGCCGTGGACGTTTTTCTGGATCTAAGGGGGATTTTAGAGACTCTCCTGGCAGGGGCTTTCTTCTTGCTCATGCACTTAGTCTGGGACGCTTTACTTTTGACTGATGAGCTCGTACTGACAGTTGTCTTTATACTATCAGTATCGCTCTGGGAAGACCCTTCCTCTTCCTCTTCTGCCTCAGACTCAACTTTTTCCTCAGTCTCGGTCGAGTCATCCTCCTCATCTAGAGTGAGCTTATCTGCCTGCTCTTCTGGTGGTGGGTCTGGGGTTGGGTCCCGCTCCGCTCCCGCTGTCTCTGTGGTCCCGGGGCGGGACGCGGTGGCACTCTTACTAGACGCTGGGCTCGGGGTTGTCTAGTTACCACTTCCGGGGACTCAGGATCTGCAAGGACGGGTTTCTGTCTGGATTTCTCATCTGTCCCTGTCTTTTTGAGTCTGATCTGTTTTCTGCGTTTGATCTGTTAATGCTAACATTATTCTGCACTGTTCTTCATAACAGCGCTTCGCCCAAGGGGGCGGGCTCTCACAAATACTTAACCAGGAATCTATATAGGGATACTGATCGGGGTGCGCTACTCGCACTTTCTGATGAACTGACTGAATAATTCCTATAGTAAAAGTTCCCTCTCGGGGCCACATAGAGTCTAGTTCAGTCCACTCCCTAGTACACAAAACTTGCAATCGGCGTCGCAGTCATTTTAATCCCATAATCTCCTGAATATCCTTTATTAAAATGCGTGATCATACATTCTAAAGGAGTGTGCCTAGTAGACCCTGCCCCTCCCATATCGATGTGTGCGCGCAACAACAAACAGAAGGGAAAAGGAGGGCGGACCGTGGGTAAGGGGTCCTCACGGCCCTAGAAACATATAAGGGAAACAAATAACAAGACAAGACGACAGTCGCTTCCTCCTTTTTACGACCTGGACGCGGTTGCCCGGCCAGGAAATGCGTTACTCAGGAGTCCGCCTTCGCTTGGTCCGTGCTGCCAGACCTCTCATTCATACTTCATTCACACAATCATGCTAGCAACGTATCCCAAAAACACAGCCCAATCCTGTCTTTTCTGACTAGGCTATGTTCAAATTCCAAAATCAAGAAGACGATAGTTTCGCCCTGCACATACTCATGCAGGGTTAATCGGACCGTCTTGAGAGGTGATCAAGCTCTCTTTTCCAAGTTCCAAGTTCCAAAATTCAAACAGCAGTACTGTTCTGTCTCATCTGTCTAGACATATCAAATCAAAACTATACTCACCGGATCCGGTCCTCAAAGTTCCCAAGCAAGCGCATGAGTTGGACCTCGGACTCCCCTCACTCGGGTTCGAGGTGTTGGTTCCAACCGGGCCCGGCACCCGCCGAGGTCCGGCCGACTCCCTCCGATACAAGGGACGGGTGGCGCCAGAGAGCGAGCCCACGTCAGAAGGGCGCGATCCCGGTAGGACCAAACCTGTTGAGGCGGAAAGTCATGGTATATTACCCTATATACCCTCTATAACCACGCCTTCCCGGCCAACGCACCAAGAATATGTAGCAGCAGAGCGCAGACAAACCAATGATACCAGGAGTCTGTTCAGAAGGTCCAAATCATTTATTTGTGCACAAGTCTCAAGCAGAATCAAATTCAAAATGGCTGAGCAATGGTTTCTAGCAAAACAACAACTTTTATAGACTTCTTCTCCATTCTAGACATAGGCAAACTTTTCATTGGTCCCGGTAACCCCTCGTACACCTTCTATTGGTTCCGGTACCGATATGGCTATCCAATGATGTCCCTCGACTGGGCTCCACACCTGCTTACCCCCCTTTCAGTCTCATTTACAATGGTCAGTTCACCAATTTTGATACTTCTCTCCTCCAAGGTCACTTAGCTAGCTAGAACATGTGGGAAAGCAGGGCACTGTAACCTTTCTTTCAGCAAAGTTAATTAATTTCATAGAAGCTGTGCTCTCTTATCAATACCAATTAGACTTGTTTTTCTATATTTTCTAAGTTTCGATTCTGCTTAGCTATACTAAACTGTGTTCAATTAGGTTTCAGTTCTATGGTAGCAGCATTTTTGGGGGATGTGCAATTCCTCTGGGCCTCTCCACAGGCTTCATTTACAGGTCAAGCTATTTAGGCCTGTCCGCTTATTTCAGACACCATGGATCATAGGCCTTCGCCTACCACAGCAGTTTGTGGATTAAAAATTTAAAGTAGGAACTTCAAAACTCAGAGGCAGCCGGTCCGGATGCAGTTGAAATCATCCCAGAGCAGCTGGGGCAAGTAAGAAAAAAACAGGCTACTCACAGTTTTCTTTCAGAAATGATACCTGAACTTCCTGGAGGTATCCAAACTCTCGTGGCAAAGACTCAGCGCAGCGTAAAGCCAATGGAGAGCTCCACTGAAGCCAAGCTCAGGAGTTCCCAAGTTCATCTGGGGAAGCAAGATGCTGGGGGAAGAGCAGAGCTGATTCATGAGGTCCCTGTGTTTCTTCTGACAGCCTATGCAGCGTAAGCCTGAATTAGGCACAGTGAGAACTAAAAACAAATAACTGCGTCCCGCAGGAACAGGCATTTAACAATATTCCCCATAATAGGTAATGCCTCAGCCAGCCTTCTTTGTTGGGCACAGTGGGGGATGGAACCCATGAGCTCTGCACCATTCGTCAGTGACTTAGCATTGTACTGTGGCTCTGAATTGCATCCTGTTCTCTATCCATGCCTTCCGTACTTTTTATTCATTATGCTAATACATAGGCAGAGAAAAAGGAACCCCTTCACAACTCACAGCTAGCAAGTGTTGTGGAAAAAAACTTAAACAGCAATATAGCTGTTAGAAGCCAGCAGAGAAGTAATCTGGCTTCCCGCCAAAAACCGAGGCTCATTAGCTATTCAAAATGGCCGCCGGCAAAAATAAAACACAAAGAGTGAATTAAAACCCCCAAAAGCTAAGGAATTAACTTAAAAAGTCAAAGGAGAAGGTGGGAGGGTTGCAGGCATGAGAGAAATGCCTAAAATCGCTGAAAAATCAAGAAAAATAAATCGAGTTACCACAGAGTTGCAGACAGCAGTGGGAGAAAGACAGTTTCTGTACTTACAGTACCGAAAGTGCAGAGAAGCCACGGACCACTGCTCAAACCACTGCAGCTGCCTCACCACTAAAATCAGCCCCAGGGACTGGATTCTAGGAGGCTTACCATCCAGCTAAATAGCCCTCATGACTAGTGCTGGGGAGTCTGCACATCAGCGATCTCTACTGTGACAGAGGACACAGGAGCTTCAGCTGGAATCATCCTGGTGCTCAGATAAGTACACTGGCAACTCAGGACATAATCTCTCCAAAAAATAAAGCATTTTAAATTTTGTTTGAAGGAGCAAAAATAAAGCATCCAGATCTGCTGGAGACAGAGAAAAACTGAGGGAGACCCCTAGGGGTAGGATTATATCACCAGGCTCCAGCCTATCAGAGCTCTGGTAGAATTCTCTGTCTCCAAGATCTGCTGGCAGGGGTGCATAACCCGTTTGTCTGGACTGGTCTAGCAGTATGAACTGGAAGGTGCCTTATGGGGTGCCTTATGAGGCACCTTAAGGTTACAGTACTCTGACGGTGTTTTTGCTGACAGCACTAATGTACATTAAAAATAGACAATGCCTCAGACAGCCCTATCAAATAACCCCACCATGGGTTTGAACCCATGGCCTCTGGCTTCACAGGCAGTGAAGTAACCAGAGGGCTACAGCTGCTAACAAACCCCTGGCTGGCTCCAGAAGGACTGCACGTCACCACACAAACTGTCTGCTGTGGTTACCAGGATAGGGTTAACCCACCCGTACCCATAATGCACTGCACATGCAAATCAGCAGTCGACAGATGGGCACAAGATGGGGTTTGCACCCCCACAGCATCTCGGCCTGGTAGGGGGAACTGACTGTGTGTGGTACTGGCACAGAGTAGCCACAGACCATCACATTGTGCAGGTAATGTGCTCACCCTGAGGGTGAGGTAGGGTGCCCAGCACCAGGTCCACAGCACCTTTCATGGCTGCAATAAGCCATGCTGCAGGTCCCCATCAGTGTGTGATAGGTAGTTCCTGCAGACACACCTAGGCTACATCTGTGTCCTTCTGTATTTCTCAGTCATGTCTAGCCCTTATGGGCTATGATGCACCCAGAATAGTGCATATCCTGTGTTAGTGCCATGGTTACATGATGTAGGTGAAGAGGGAGAGGAGGAGGGGGGGGGGTGTTTGGACCATAGGCAGATTATATACCACCACACAACCCACCCTCTGGGGCTCAGAGTGGGAAACAGGATCACCCACCAATAGATGCACATTCTACCTCCCTGCAATGGTAGCAGTAGAGGGGACCATCAACCCCAGTCCTGCTGGGGAACAGACACCCTACAGGGCAGGCAATGCAGAGCTGTACACATCCATAAAGCAATAGCCAATAGGCCTGGAAATGCTCAGCTGCCCCCCACCATTATCTGACATTCTCCAGCAGCAAGCTTCCAGCCGCTGCACCCTGCAAGGTGTTCCAGCAAGACACATACTAGCTGCAGACAGTCTGCTATCTAGTCCATAGTGCACGGTCCTGGAGGAGATACGTGTACCCAGAACTGGAATGTCAGCATACACACCAAGCAGATAAGTCAGTGATTGGACCCCAAAAGAGACCCATAAATATCACATAAGAGAAATACTATATAGCACTATGGGGGAACCTAGCCATGCCATGGTCACTGCTCAATCAGGGTGAGAGTGACCTTCCAGCAGGACATGCTGTGGCCACCCTGTCCGTACAGGTGGTGGCCAGCCACTACAATGTCCGAGCCATTGCCCTATGCCAGGGGTCTCAAACACGCGGCCCGCGAGAGCATTTTCTGCGGCCCGCGACGCCACGGAGTATTGTCCTGCTTTACGTTGCATTTTTGTCCTCCTGCTGTTTCTATATTTTTTTTACCTCGCGTGATTCCCGGGGCTGCATGGTGTTTCTCACGTCCGCGTCACACGCCTGCCCTCCACCAATGAGCGACAGGCAGGAGGAGGAGAAAAAGGAGGAGGGGGGGGGGCCCGGGCCCAGAAGCAGTCTGAATAGCCACGAGGTACCAGCGCCTTGAAGAATCGCTTGGAGGATCGCCAGGGTGCACAGCTCTCCACGGCAGGTAAGGAAGCAGTCTGCCCAGCCCTGCCTCCCTCAGTCCCTCTCCTCTTCGGCTTTCAGAGCCGCGAAGGGAGAGCTTCTCCCTCGCGACTCTGTTAAGCTCGAGGGGGCAGAGGGGAAATTTCCCATAAGCCTCAGCCGGCTTAAAAGAGTCGCGAGGGAGGAACTCTCCCTTCGCGGTTCTAAGCCGAAGAGGAGAGGGACTGAGGCAGGGAGGGAGGGGGGGGCCTGCCTGCCTGCCTGCCTGCCTGTGATTTTTGCCAGGGAGGGAGGGAGGGAGGGAGGGGGGGGGAGCCTGTGATTTTGCCAAGGAGGGGGGGGGGAGCCTGTGATTTTTGCCAAGGAGGGAGGGAGGGAGGGAGGGGGGGGGAGCCTGTGATTTTTGCCAAGGAGGGAAGGAGGGAGGGAGGGGGGGCTGTGATTTTTGCCAAGGAGGGAGGGAGGGGGGGGAGCCTGTGATTTTTGCCAAGGAGGGGGGGGGGAGCCTGTGATTTTTGCCAAGGAGGGAAGGAAGGAGGGAGGGAGGGAGGGAGGGAGGGAGGGAGGGGGGGCTGTGATTTTTGCCAAGGAGGGAGGGAGGGGGGGAGCCTGTGATTTTTGCCAAGGAAGGAGGGAGGAAGGAGGGGGGCTGTGGGCTGGGGGGTTTAGAGCTGGTAATGTGCTGTGGGCTGGGGGGGGGGTCAGAACCATTACCTGTTCTGACCCCCCCCCCAGCCCACAGCACATTACCAGTTCTAAACCCCCCAGCACATTACCAGTGTGCTGTGGGCTGGGGGGTTTAGAGCTGGTAATGTGCTGTGGGCTGGGGGGTCAGAACTGGTAATGTGCTGTGGGCTGGGGGGGGGTCAGAACCATTACCATTAATTTATAGTTTTATTTCTACAGTGCTGAGGTATTCTGTGTAATTCCTATTTGACATTGCTACTTGTTCTCTTTTCCCAGTAGGTCATGTATTCTCTGAAATGTATTTTTGCAGTGTTGCCTTTTGATAGGTAGGGTCTGGTGCTTTGTGAGTCCTGGTAGTGCTGTTATGATACGGGGGGTTTGCTATGGGTTCTAAATGGGCAGTGTTAGTAGTAGTTCCTAATGTGCCTGGCGGTTGGCACTGGATTATAGTAATATAGAAAGTTTCTAGTCTTTCTTTATCCATGCACTCATTATGCAACATTATGCAAATATTTATGCAAATGAGGTCCCTTATGCAAATGAGCCCCCGTGTCTTATGCGGCCCCCGGGTTACTTTAGAAGTCCTCATTCGGCCCTCAAAGCAATTTGAGTTTGAGACCCCTGCCCTATGCTATGTACAGATGGATCCAGGCCAGGCCCTCCTATCCTGGCTATCCCCACAGTACCTTGCTCCTCATTATGCACATTGGCAGGCCAAAACTGGCAACAGTGCTAGCAGTGTGGGCTGTGGAGGGTGTTTGCAGCCACCATACACTGGATAGACAGACACACACTCCCCACACCTATGCCAGCATTGTGCAACTTGTCAGACGGCTGCCTGGGTGAGAATCTTCACACTCTTGGCAAGTGCATATATCTATATGATTTGCAAGGTATTGTGGGCAATGTAGTTCATTCACACCAGACACAACTGCTGACAATAATTTAGTTGTGCTCTTGGGTAAAGCCAATAAGATATTTATTTATGGGGTTATTTCTCCCAACACAGATATGCTTGGTAGCACATAAAATCAGGTAACTTGCTTTCAGTGTTAACTTGGAAAAACAAAGTCAAAATCAGGAAAACAACAAATGAAAAGCCACAAAGCAAGAAACAAACTGTTCTTTTCAGATTAACTTCTGATTACTTCCCACATAGATTCAGAAGTGATTCTCTTCCTAGCTCACAAGCAATTAGGTAAGGCTTAATTGCTAGCAGTTATCCAGCTGAAACCCCTTTAGCTGGCTTGCTTTCTACTGTGTGGGTCAAATCCTGCTTCAGGAGCTTTTCTGAGTAGATTAAAGAACAAATTTGTATTTTCTTTGTGATGGTTGCTGTACTTTATAACAGAAAGTTACCAACGGAGTTTTGATAGAGAGCAATCCATATAAACACATTCTTCATCTGCAATCATTCCCCCATCTTCAACAAGCATAGGTTCAATATCATGGATTGGCACAGATGAATCTCTCAATGGAGCAGTTTCAGGAGAATATTTGTTTCCCTGCTGTCTTTCAAGGTTATAGCTAGGGCATAGATCAGTGTTCATACCTGAGCTTCCATTGCTGCTAGAGTTCCTCTCTATATAGCCTGGCCAGTATGTAGTCCAGTTCTTATGTCCAGCCTTCCAATCCAGATCCCTGGACACTGGATCTCTCTTCACATACCTTCTGGCACGGGTCTTAGGGTCCCTTCCACGTGCAGCCGTCTCCCTCACAGGTAGCGTCTGGTGATTCCTAGCTCTGCAGCACCATTCCTCTGGCTTTCCCCAGTCCAATGGTGTACGCTGGCCCTTGAAATGCCTCCCAGTATACGTACTGCTTTGGACTCTTCTAGACCTCTCAAAGGCTTTTCTCTTCCTTCTTCCAAAGGGTCTCTTTCCCTCTCTGTCCGTCCGGTTTGGCTTCTGCTTCTGATGATCCTTCAGATGAAACTGAGGACAATTCTCTGGATATCCAAGGTGATCATGAAGATGGTCATCTGTAGAATAAACTCTACTCTTATTCTGCTTAGATGAGTGCTCCTCCCTAACACAGCGCAGCTGTGCTGAATCAGGCCCTGCCCTTTGAGATGAGTGCTTAGGGATTACCTCATAGCCCTCCTGATTGAACACACGTTTCCCCACTTCAGCTCCTCTAATGGCTGTTGGAAACCTGGTGCATTCTGGGACTGGTAGTCTTTTATGGGAAAATTCTGTTTTCTTATTTCTACCAGAACTGACAGGTTGCTTGTTTAGAGTCACTTCACCTTTTCTATAGCTCCTTCCTAAGCTATGATAAGCTTCCTTATCACAAACTATAGAGGTGTTTGGCAGCCCTGGCCACCGCTCCAGTCCTGGGCACAGTGCAGGCATGGCTATGGTACGCAATACTGTTGGGGTCACTCCCCAGGGTGGTAAACACTGTCAGACACAAGACCTGTAGCACACTCCACAGACATCAGAAAGGTTGCTATGATGCAGCTCAATCAGCAAATTGTGCTTAAATTTGGAATTGCTATCTGCCAGTAATCATAGCAACCGTTTGATAGATGTTTACCGTATTCCCAAGTTTAGGGTGGCATTGCCAAAGTATGCAAGTGCTAGTATTGGGAGATGCACGCAGGGCCCAACATCCTGCCGCTCCAGGAGGCATTGGATAATGGAGCTTGTGGGTGCGGGTGTGTCTGCCCCTGTTGGCAGCTGCTTTAGGGCAGAGGTTCCCAACTCCAGTCCTGGTGGGCCAGACACTGTTCGGGTTTTCATGCTGTCCCTCATGAATATGCATGAGATACATCTGCATACCATGGGGGGCGGTGCATAGAAATGCAGCACAGGCATCTTTATTAGAGGCAGCATGGAATCTGGATGGTGTTTGGCCCTCCAGGACTGCATTTGGGAGACTCTGCTCTAGGTACTGTGCATGTTTATGGTGTCTGTGCTCTGTAAAATGTAGGTGTTTTGGGCATGTTTATGTCATCTGCAATAAAGGTTCTGTCTGTATCAGCACGTTTTAGTAGTGGGTAAAATATGGGGACTGGGTTGGCAGGAACTACAACTGGGACTTGAACCTGTCACCCTCTGCTTCTGAATACACTGGTTTTGTGCACTGCACCACTGTGTTGTCACAGAGTCCGTGCATTCCCTGGTGATACCATGACTGTTCATCAGACAGGGCCTGTCTTTTGCAGTGCATGGCACCCACCTACACAGGGCTAGGCCACGGTCTGCTCTGGGCAGCTGCCACTGCCCCCTCCACCACCAGTATCCCTCTGCCACCATGCTGACATGCCCTTCTGCTGGTGGTGCTGGTGGAGCGCAGTCTCAGGCCATCCAGTGTGTGGGTAGGCGGCTGCCTATGGTGCGGGTTCTGGGGTAGGGGTGCCTGTATAGGTGTCCACGCTCCCCCCCAGCACCACCTGCCAATGTTCCGTGCCCTTGGGGGTAGCTGCTGGGTACTATCCCCTGTGACACTGTGGGAAACACAGTCGTGCCCATGTTGGGCCTTCAGCAGTTGCTGTCTGGCTGGTCTGCTGTTTCAGCATTTGTATGGGCCACCTAGGCATCACCCTAGTCCGCACTGTGGCCCAGCTGCACCACAGCATGTTCCGCCTGCGGCCCTCTGTATCCCCTTTTCTGGCATCTGTCCAGTTACCCATTCCGACATGCCCACCCTGCTGTTGCGGGACATGTGCATGCCATAGGACACCTGTCCAATAACAAGGGAAAGCCCTGATCAGTGCTATTTCACCGTGGGATCATTCACCTTGTCGGGGGACAGAGCATAGACCCTTCCACACTTAATATCTTTTTTTGGGAGCTTTCTCGGTAGTGTTTTTTACTGTTTCCCAATATTATCATTATTGGCCAGCTTGGTTAGGATTTTATTCCAGTTTGTTGAGGTCATTTTCAATGTTTATGTGCCCTTTTGTTCTGTGCACATGTATCACACTTATCACTTTTTGTAGGTTTCCCTGCCTATGCTGTACATTGCTGACACTTAAATGTTTTTTCTCCCCTGCAAATGTGCATCTAACAGCAGGTTTTCAATCAGCTCTTTAGATCAGCGCGTTAGTGTGAATGGAGCCTCTCTCCGCCCATTGACCCCTTCTCTCCGCCCTCTCTCCACCTTCTGCGGCGTTTTACCGCACCGTGGAACGTCTACGATCGTTAAGTAACGATAACGCGCATTGAGACGTTAACGATCGTTAATGTCTCATAACGCGCGTTAACATTACTTAACGATCGTTAACGTTACATAACGCGCGTTATGTAACGTTACCGCAGTTTAGTAAACATACCCCTATGTCTTAAGAGATGACACGTCTTGTGAAACCACAACGGTGGTCTACGCAATACGTTGTCCATGTGATTTATTTTACATAGGGAAAACTACAAGATCTTTTAAAACGCGTATGATGGAACACAAAAGTCGGCTAAAATGCAAAATCATGACGGCACCAGTGGTACAACATTGTTTAGAGAGAGACCACAAATTTGAAGATTTGCGATGTTTCTGCATTGAGAAGGTCCCTTTGGGAATAAATGGAAAATCACAAGAACAAACACTATTGATAAAAGAACGATGGATATTTACTTTGAAAACATTGGTACCAGGGGGTCTTAATACGTGTATAGACTGGGGGGCATGTCTTTGATGGATGACATCGTAATGTGAAAACAGCTGAGTGAATTAGAAGATGACGTAGGCAGAGTGGGTTATAATAGAGGAGTTTCAATGTTATCCCATATGTGCGGCATCTTTTTGAACATTCACTGACTTCAGAAATCCTCAGGGAGGATAGCGTCTGCAGCATCTGTCTACAAGTTTTGAATGGTATGTGGCAGTTTACATAGATAGGCTTAAGGATTTTTATCAGTAAACGTGGAAATGAAGTTTTTGATAATTTTTTGAACTTTTCGATCTTTTGATTGTTTTTAGTTGCGGGTCCCCCTGAAGAAACCCAGAAGGAGTGAAACGAAAGAAAGGGCGCCAATGGATGGCATTGGGGAGCACTTTAAAGCTAAGCATTGGTTTCAAATTCACAATTTACAAGCTTGAGAACAATCTTGAAAGTTTAATCTGTGGGTGTGTAAATTTGCCGGACAGGTCATTGATACTATTAGGCACTATAATAGATAAGTCCCAACATCTATAATGCAGTGCCGACAAGTCTGAGACCGCCTGTGCATTAAACAGTTGTAAAGATTGGATAAGGGAGTAGTTTGAAACCCAACAGCTTTGGATATAAGAATAAGATGGAAAATTCCCACAGCAGGAGAGAAAAGCAGATAGTAAAACAGAATTTCACGTTTTACTACTGATTTAAATGTTGGCAGAGCAGGATCAGGCTTTTACCAATCTGACTGGTTAGCACTGCACTTTAATTTTGGAAACATTACTCACAACCTTTAAAATGAAACATATGCTGTTCATTGTAAGAAAACATAGTAATTATAGCAGATTACATTTTCAAGCAAGTGGATTTTCACAGACCAACACTTAATAAAAATACATATAGAGGGAAATGTACTTTAAGGTTGCTTAGTAAGTGAGCGCTTGTGATTGTGAAACAGCAATAGTATGCTGATATCATGCTTAAAACATCACTGAAAAATCAAAATGTGACAGTACTTTAAATTGTAAGCACAGAGGAAACAGCTTTGAAGAAACAAACTGCTTCGCTTTCTGGAGCACAGATCTCATGTCAAAAAATCAACCCACTGTAAGGGGAGATGGGAGGAGGAAGTCCACCTTGAAATTGTAGCCTCAGGCACAGATTTCTCACAGGTTACAGAGCAGAGTATGAACTACAACTCCCTCCATGCCCTGCATTGTGACCTGTGACCAGATTTGAGGGCTGAGAATGGCAGGATTTGTCCATGGTGCAACAGAAGACAGCCTGGAAGCAGCAGAGATGGCAAAACACTCTAGGGGGAGATGATGTCATCTCATTACAGTGAAAATTGGGGTTTATCAGTTAAACGTGATTTGAGCATTGGGGAGGGCAAGTTCCTATTGATGCTTATCAGTTATAACTGAAAAAACAGAAACCCTTCTCATAAGACATACTCTTGCTGGTCCAATAGGCTCCTCCAGGGGGCAGGTATCTCCTACTGCATAGGTGTCAAACTCTGGCCCGCGGGCCAAATTTGGCCCGTAGTGTAATTATATTTGGCCCGCGAGGCTATACCAAATGACTACTAGAGCTAGCCCGCCGGTATTATACAGCGCATTCATTCATCGCTAATACTACAAATCCCATAATGCCTTGCTGTTGTTTTGGCGCGTCAATCAGGACAGGTCCCAGAAATGCCCTCTCCTGTGTGACAGAACTGTCACTGTGGAACCCCTTCCCAAAAATGGCAAAAAGAAAGGCAGACAACAGGAACTTTCTGGACAGGTGGGAGACAGAATATTTGTTTACATATGTAAAAGACAGACCTGTTTGTCTGATTTGTGGAGTCAACGTGGCTATAACTAAGGAGTATAACATTCGACGACACTATGAAACAAAACACCATGATAAGTACAAGGACCTGGACATGACTCAAAGGAGCCAGAAAGTGGAGGAGATGAAAAGAAGTTTGGTTTCACAACAGAATATGTTCAAAAAAGCCACATCACAAAGTGAGGCTGCTGTAAAGGCTAGTTATATTGTGGCAGCAGAGATCGCAAAATCAGCCCGGCCCTTTAATGAGGGAGAGTTTGTGAAAAAGTGCATGTTGAAAGTTTGTGACATCGTGTGCCCAGAGAAAAAGCAAGCCTTTTCAAACGTGAGCCTGAGCAGAAACACAGTAGCTGATCGCACATGTGATCTTGCCACCAATCTGTATGACCAGCTTTTGGAAAAGGGAAAAGATTTTGTTGCATTCTCCCTTGCTGTGGATGAGAGCAGCGATGCATCTGATACTGCTCAGCTGTCAGTCTTCATCCGTGGAGTGGACTCAAATATGTGTGTTACGGAGGAGCTATTGGGATTCAAATCAATGCATGGCACAACCACAGGAAAGGAAATTTTTGAGGAGTTTTCCAAATGCGTAACTGAAATAAAGCTGCCGTGGGATAAACTCGTGGGATTAACGACAGATGGTGCGCCAGCGATGTGCGGTAAAACAAGTGGACTGGTGGGCAGGGTCCAGGAGAAGATGCAGGAAGAGAACTGTGCAGGTGAACTAACTGTTTATCACTGCATCATACATCAGGAATCATTGTGTGGCAAAGCCCTAAAGATGGAACATGTTATGACCACAGTAACACAAGTAGTTAACTTTATAAGAGCCAAAGGTCTGAATCACCGCCAGTTTAAGTCTTTTCTGGAGGAGTGTGGTTCGGAATACGCAGACGTGCCGTATCACACAGAGGTGAGATGGTTAAGCCGAGGAAAAGTACTGAATAGATGTTTTGAGCTGCATGAGGAAATATGTCAGTTTCTGGAAAGCAAAGGGAAGGACACAGCAGAGCTTCGGGAGAAAATGTTTCTGTGTGAGCTGGCCTTTCTGTGTGACATCTCGAGCCATCTCGATGCGCTGAACCTGCAGCTTCAGGGGCGGGGGCGCATCATCACAGACATGTACGCTGCAGTGAGGGCTTTTAAAACTAAACTGTGCCTGTGGGAGAATCAGATGCTGCAAGGAAACCTTGGCCATTTTCCCTGCTGCCAAACCATGAAAACGCAGTTCTTTATCAACTTGTTCCCATGCGCACAGTTTGCTGAAAAACTCAGTGTACTCGGCGCTGAGTTTAGCCGGCGATTTGCCGACTTTGATGTCCAGAAATGTAGGTTTGAACTGCTCAGTAATCCCTTTGCAGTTAATGTGGAAAACGCACCAACCAACCTCCAAATGGAGCTAATTGAACTCCAGTGTAATGACACGCTGAAGTCAAAGTATGATGCTGTGGGCGCCGCCCAGTTTCCACAGTTCATCCCTGACACAATGCCTCAGCTCCGCACCCAAGCTGCTCAGATGCTCTCCATGTTCGGCAGCACTTATCTATGTGAGCAACTTTTCTCCTCGATGAAGATGACCAAAACATCTCACAGGAGACGTCTGACTGATGAACACCTTCGCTCGATACTGAGGATTTCCTCAGCTCAAAGCCTGAGCCCAGACATTGATGAACTATCATCCAAGAAGAGATGCCAGGTATCTGGCTTGGGCACATCAGATTAGATCAGTGTGCAGCAAACTGAGCAATAATTAACGTTTTCTTTATGCACTTTTTCTTGCTACTCCAAGACATGGGCTTGAATGGTTGATTAATTTTATTATTGTTATTTTATTTTAAAAATTATTATTTATTATTATTTAAATCTTATTTAATAAATGAATGTCATTGATGTTTTTTTTATTTGAAATTGTTTTTTGCATATCTGAACTATTAAGTTATAAATTGTATAGTAATAAGTGTTGCTTCATATTCAATGTTAAAGCAAATCTTGTTTGGGTCCATATTAAAAGGTTCATTTGTTCAATGCTGGCCCGCGACTTTGTTCAAGTTTTACATTTTGGCCCACTGTGTATTTGAGTTTGACACCCCTGTCCTACTGTTTTGGATCTTACAGCCAGTACTTAGGCTCTGTCCCTGTAATTTCCTAGCCTCTGATAACTGAGATTGTGGATTTAATCTCCAACACACCTGACATATAGCTAACTGCATGCCTAGCTACCTGAAAGTGTTAGGGATGCTACCAAAAGCCAACGCAGAGGTTTTGTAGCTGACATATGTTAAGCGCAAAATCTTAGCACATGTTAGTAAATAGGCTCTTTAGTTAACCGAGTAATTTTTAAAGGCTTGTGTTTATTACATTTACCAATGGTTTTCAGATCCAGTTCACCTGATGAGTCTAGCATTTTGCAGAGGTGTTAACTGGACTGCAAGAAGAAAAATATAACAGGGGATATTCAGCAGCAGTGGCTAGCCCTTGTAAAGTGGCTACCAGTGGCCACTGAACTTTAAACCTGGATATTCAATGCCGGGGCCATATCCGGCCACCAGCATAGAATATTCAGGTTAGCCAGAAAGCAGCAATATTCAACTGCTACCTGGTTCGTTTCTGAGACAAAAGTTAGGCCTTTAAGGTGCCTAACATTTGCCACTTAGATAACCAGGCGGGGGCTGAATATCGCTGCTGCCCAGTTATCCCCAGGTGCCACCTCCACAGACTCCACAACGCCCCGATGATGGCAGGCTGGGCATCGTGGTGTTTAGCAGCGACACCCGGGGATCTTCAGTAGAATTAACCACGTTAGCGCTGCTGAATATCCCGGTTGTTGCAATTGATTGCTCTTAATAGCAGCCCCATAATTGTTGGTAAAATAAGAAAAGATTAAGAAAGAACAGAATGTTCAAAGGAAAAAAGCGAAATTCAGAATTTACCTTTGAAACTCTACAAAAAGTATTGTACTGCTGTTTTACATGTGGAATCGACCAAGATAGTACAGAAAGGTTTTAGGAACTGCTGTACTCACATGATTTCTATATTGATTTGTCAGTTGGAAAAATTAACTTTACTTTTTGGAAAAGCAAATTTTAAAATTAATTGGTGTCTTGGTTTGTCCATTAAATAAACTTCATAACAAGCATTACATTCTGTGTTCCAGTTTTATTCAGAATTAATTATTTTTTCCTGCTTCCTTTTTCAACCCCTGGGAAACAGGACTGGATGGGTTTAAAGCAAATGGTAGGGACGAGAGTAAAAGTAATTATTTTAGAGAAAATTTCAGGAAACGTTATTCATAACTTTATTATATGATATCCTCCGCCCCAACCGCATGCAGTAACTCGGTCTCTTTGAGCTTCCCAGAAGTCCAGAGATAACATCAGAGCCCTTTCTGTAGTTACGCCTTGTGAGGCCGCATTGCTTGCACAGCCATTGTTGCGCCCTGAGAAGGAGGTCTGTAAGGCTATGGGGAATGCAAGGGATGTGCACTCATTTAAAATAACTTTGAAACCACCAGCAACATTGGTTGCATCATTTTATGTTATCTCCAGGACCGGCGCTACCATAAGGCAAACTAGGAAGTGGCTTAGAGTGCTGACCCGCCAGGGGTACCCGTTGCTGCTGGTGTCACCCCCCTCGGGACCTGCAGCAGCGGCAAGGGCCGCAAACAGTCCTGTGGCACTTACCTTACAATTCGGCACCAGGGAGCTGTTACCATCCCCTCCGACACCCAAAACCGACTTACTGTTTGCAAAGAAGAGGTCGCCATCGAGTGGTCCAAGGGGCTCGAAGCAAACAGTCCCGTGGCAGCAAAGTTAGAAACATAGAAACATGACAACAGAAAAAGACCACATGGGCTGTAGTCTTCCCTTCCTTATCAACTACAATAGTCCCCTTTTTACCTTTGGAGATCCTCTGTTTGGCCCATGCTTTTTTTAATTCAAATATTGTCTTTGTGGTCCACCACCTCCACTGGGAGACTATTCCACGCATCTACCAATCTTTCCGTAAAGAAATATTTCCACATATTACTCCTGAGTCTATCCTCTTTCACTCTCATCCTATGTCCTCTCATAGAAGAGCTCGTCCTCAATTGAAAGAGACCCTCCTGTGCATTTATGCCATAGAGGTATTTAAATGAATCTATCATATCACCCCTATCCCGCCTTTTCTCAAAAGTATACATATTAAGATCTTTAAGTCTGTCCTCATATGCTACATAACTAAGACCACTAACCATTTTAGTTGCCACCCTCTGCACTGACTCCAACCTGCTTATATCCTTTTGAAGGTGTGTTCTCCAGAATTGCACACAAAACACCAAATGAGGTTGCACCAGAGACTTATACAGAAACATTATCACCTCATTTTTTCTGCTGACCATTCCTCTCCCTATACACCCAAGCATCCTTCTGGCTTTC
The DNA here is from genome assembly GCA_033557465.1 of Ichthyophis bannanicus. NCBI lineage: Eukaryota > Metazoa > Chordata > Amphibia > Gymnophiona > Ichthyophiidae > Ichthyophis > Ichthyophis bannanicus. Next base: position 397,949,707 of record CM066035.1, read on the forward strand.
GCAGTCGCCTTTTCTACCTGTTTAGCTACTTTAAGATTGTCAGACACAATTATACCCAGGTCCCACTCTTCTTTTGTGGACAGAAGTACCTCACCCTCTACACTGTACCGCTCCTTTGGATTTTTGCAGCCCAAATGCATGACCCTGCATTTTTTAGCATTAAATTTCAGCTGCCAAATTCTAGATCATTCTTCAAGCTTAGCTAGATCCATCCTCATGTTATCTCACTCCTTCCTGGGTGTCTACTCTATTGCAGATTTTGGTATCATCCACAAGCAAGCCAACCTTACCCGACAGTCTTTCTGGAATATCACTAACAAAGATGTTAAAAAGAATCATACCAAGGACAGATCCCTGCAGTATACCACTGGTAACCTCCTTCTCCTTAGTGAACTTCATTTACCTGTACCATTTGCACCTCACACTCAACCAATTTCTAACCCAATCAGTAACTTTAGGTTCCATCCCTAGGGTGCTCAGTTTGTTTATAAGTCTCCTGTGAACAGTGTCAAAGGCTTTACTGAAATCTAAATACACCACTTCTAGGGCTCTCCCTCGATCCAACTCCCTGGTCACCCAGTCAAAGAAATCAATCAGATTTGTCTGACAAGACCTGCCTCTGGTGAATCCATGCTGCCTCGGATCCTGCAACCCATTGGACTCCAGAAACCTCACTATTCTCTTGTTTAGTAGCCTTTCCAATAATTTACTAACCACAGAGTTTAGACTAATCGGCCTATAGATCTCAATGTCATCCTTATGTTCACTTTTGTGTAAAGGGACCACATGTACTTTTCTCCAGTCCTCTGGCACCACTCCCAACTCCAAAGAAGCATTGAAAAGGTCAGACAGTGGAACCACTAGATCGTCCCCAAGTTCCCTCAGTATTCTTGGGTGTATCCCATTCAGACCCATGGTTTTGTCTACTTTTAGTTTAGCTAGTTCCTCACAAACAGTCTTCTGAAAATCATTCAAGATCCCCTTCACTTCTGTTCCTATTTGTAGGTGTTTTCTGAGGTCCTGCTCTTGGCCCTTCAACTGAGAACACAGAACAGAAATATTTATTACGCAATTCTGCTTTAACCTCAACGGTTTCTGCATATTCTTCCCCTGCACCCTTGAGTCTGACAATACCACTTTTACCCTTCCTCCTCTCACTAACATATCTAAAAAATGCCTTATCGGGCATTTTATTGCATTGGCTATTTCTTCTTCTTTTTGTACCTTTGCTTTCCTGACTACTTTTCTAGCTTCTCTAGGTTTTTCCAAATACAGATGCTTGTCTTTCTCTCCGTGTTCCCTTGTATTTCATGAAGGCTCCCTCTTTTTCTTCAACTTTTCAGCTACTTTTGAGAACTATAGCAGCCTCCTTTTCCTTTTACATTTATTTACATTTCTAACAAAAAGGTTTGTTGTCCTTTAAAATATCCCCTTTCAGTTTTGCCCACTGTTTTTCTACATCCCCCAGCTGTTCCCATCCCACTAACGACTCTTTGAAGTAACATAGTAACATAGTAAATGATGGCAGATAAAGACCAGCATGGTCCATCTAGTCTGCCCAGCCATATGGCAGAAGTAGGTGCACCCCTTCCCATGTCTTTTAGAGAGTAAGTGCACCCCTACCCATGTCTTTGCTTAGCGATGCACCCACCAGAAGCAGGTGCACCCCTCCCCATATCTTTGTTTCTTTGTTTGTTTAGGGGTGAATCCACCACTCCTCCCCCCATTGCTCCATGTAGGACACCCCTATTTGTTGAGAAATTAGATGGTTCAGTTTATTTTGATTTAATCTTGTTGCTGTAAAGTGATCCACTGTGTCTGTCCCAGGCCACTTTGAATTCCGTCACCATGTTTGCCCCCACCACCTCCATCAGGAGGGCATTCCAAGCATCCACCACCCTTTCAGTAAAAAAGTATTTCCTGACATTGCCTTTCAATTTACCACCTTGCAGCTTCATCTCATGCCCTCTAGTTTTACAGCTGCCCCGTCTCTGGAAGAAGTTTGTTTGTTCATTATTTCTCTTTAAGTATTTAAAGGTTTGAATCATATCTCCCCTATCCCTCCTCTCCTCCAAAGTGTACATATTTAGGTCTTCAAGTCTCTCCTCATAAGGCTTCTGACACAGGCTCCAAATCATTTTAGTTGCCTTCCTCTGAACAGCTTCCATTCTTTTTTACATCCTTTGCAAGATACAGTCTCCAAAACTGAATACAGTATTCCAAGTGAGGCCTCACCAGAGACTTATACAGTGGCACTAGTACCCCTTCCTTTCTGCTGGTAATTCCTCTTCGAATGCAGAACAACATCCTCCTGGCTTTTGCCACCGCCTTGTTGCACTGTTTTGCACCTTGAGATCTACAGAAATAATCACACCGAGGTCTTTCTCCAGCTCCGTGCACACCAACCTCTCGCCCCCTATCATGTACATTTCCTTTGGATTTCTGCTACCCAAGTGCATGACACTGCACTTATTCACATTAAATCTCAATTGCCAAGCATCAGACCATTCCTCCAGCTTTTGCAGATCCCTCCTCATGTTCAGCACTCCCTCGGGGGAGTCCACTCTGTTGCAAATTTTTGTGTCATCTGCAAAAAGACAGACTTTTCCATTCAGTCCTTCAGCAATATCACTCACAAATACATTGAACAGTGCCGGGCCCAGGACCGAACCCTGCGGCACCCCGCTAATCACCTTCCTTTCATCCGAGTGAGCTCCATTTACCATCACCTTCTGTCATCTGTCAGTCAACCAATTTCTGATCCAGTTTACCACCTTGGAACCCATCCCCAAACTACTGAGTTTATTGATAAGCCTCCTATGAGGGACAGTATCAAAGGCTTTGCTGAAATCCAGGTAGATGACATCCATCGCATGTCCTTGATCCAGTTCTCTGGTCACCCAGTCAAAGAACTCAATCATATTTGTCTGGCAAGATCACCCCTCAGTAAAACCATGTTGTCTCAGATCCTGTAACCCTCTGGTTTTGAGAAAGTTCACTATTCGCTCTTTCAGGAGCATCTCCATTACCTTTCCCGCCACCAAGGTAAGGCTCACGGGCCTGTAGTTTGACACTTCTTCCTTGTCACCACTTTTGTGTAGAGGTACGACATCAGCCATTCTCCAGTCCTTAGGAACCTCTCCTGCTTCCAAGGATCTGTTGAAAACATCCTTTAACGGCCCTGCAAGAACCTCTCTGAGCTCTTTCAACATCCTGGGATGTATCCCATCCGGTCCCATGGCCTTGTCCACTTTCAGTTTTGCAAGTTGTTCTAACACCTCATCCTCTCTGAATGGTGTGGTATCTACCTCATTCCCATTTTTATATTTGGGAATCACAGGTGGTCCTTCTCCAGGATTTTCTTTAGTAAAAACAGAGCAGAAGTATTTGTTTAGCAATTTCACTTTATCAATGTCATTTTCCATGAGTCCGTTCCCAGCACTTCTGAGCCCTGCAATTCCACCTCTGATCTTCTTCCTTTCCCGAATATACCTGAAGAAAGCTTTGTCGCCACACTTAACATCTTTAGCCATCTTTTCCTCTGCCTTTGATTTTGCTATCCTTATTTCTCTTTTTGTCTCCTTGAGTTTGGTCCTGTAATCATTTCTGTGTTCTTCTGTTTGCAAGCTTTTGAATTTTGCAAAAGCTGTGTTTTTTGCCCTTATTTGAGCAGCCACTTCTTTGGAAAACCAAATAGGTTTCCTTCTCTTCTTGTTTTTATTTACTTTTCTTACATATTTATCTGTTGCCCCTTTTATTTCCTCTTTTAGTTTAGCCTATTGCAATTCCACTTCCCTTATCCCCTTCCACCCTGTCAGCTCCTCCTTTAGGTACTTGACCATTTTGTTGAAGTCAGTGTTTTTGAAGTTTAGGACTTTGAGCTCGCTATGATTGGACTGCACCTTGGCTTTTATCTCAAACCACACTGTGTGATGATCACTGTTGTTCACAGGGGCACTCACCCATACATTTGACAAGCTATCAGCGTTGAGCTTTCCCTGGTTGGTTCCATCACCATTTGTCTAAGTAACGCATCTTGGATAGCGTCCACAATTTCTTTGCTTCTTTCCAGATTTGCAGAAGGAGTAATCCAATCCATATCGGGTAGATTAAAGTCATCCAATATGATCGCTTCCCCCTTTGTTGCTATCTTGGCAATATCTATAATTAATTCGTTATCTCTTTCTTCAATTTGAGTAGGAGGTCTGTAGATTACAGCAGTATGGATGACAGTGCCATCTCCTCTTTCCAACACTATCCAGAGGTATTGTCCCATCTTGGCAAAGATAGTTTTCCTGAAGTCTAAGACCCTAGCTTTTGAATGGATTATATCAACCCTAGTCCTAAAACTGAACCATAGCATCTGGTAATCATTGGATGTGAGATGATTTCCCACTTTAATATCAGAAATGCTTTCCCCATTGATAAGCACTAAGTCCAGTATAGCCCCATCAAATGTGGGTTCTGTTACCAGTTGCCTGACTAGTTCTCCCTGTAGAGAATCCAGGATCTTCTGAATTCTAGATGACACCACAACAGGGATGTGCCACTTCCGCCATATTGAAATCACCTATCAGTAGCACTTCTCCTTTCGTGACAATACTGTGTATGTCTTCTATTAAATCTTCATCCACTTCTATGCCCTGTGAGGGGGTCTGTATATAACTCCAATGAAAATTGATTTCCCTTTCCCTCTTTCTAGTTTAACCAACACTGCCTCCTCTCTTCCTTTTAAGTGCTGCATTTCTATAGCTTGTCCCAACGCCGCCCTAGTGGCGAAGAAGCGTCACGGTAGAGAGGGTGGACACAAAAATATTTGTAATTGAGTTTGGCTTAAAGACAGGGCCCAGGTTTTCTTTGTAGTCCTAGTAGCCTTCTGGTAACCAAAAGCTCAAAGGAACATAATAGTCCGAGTGAAGGGAGAATAAAGGCTTTTATTTCCCCTATTGCACAAAAGGTTCAAAAGCTCAGATCTTTACAGCAACAGAAATTGTCCTTATTTCAGGTTGAAAGAAGAACTGTATTTAACCTGTTAACTTCACAGTAATAACATGAGAAAACAAAGATTCACACATTCCCCCGGCTACAGCTCTATTCCTTGTCTAAAGGCTCAAAGCCTTCCGCCTGACAGTAGCTGCAATCCATTTCAGGGTCCGAAAGGTCGTCAGCAACGTCCACCTGCATTGGTTCAAGGTCAGCAATATCTGGTAGCTTGCATTCAGGCTTTTTATACAACGTTTGCACGATGTCCCAATGTTCTGTGTTCAAAGGTAAGCCCTGGTTTTGTGTACCTCTAGACTGAGAACAGTCTCTCTTGCACACTGCTCTTTTACTGGAGAGTCTCTTACTTGCTATAGGCTTGTATCCTGAAGTATAAACAGTTCTAGTAGGACAACAGTCCTCTATTCCCTGTTCCTCCTGCATCACAGCGTTCAGGAAATTATAATCAGAAAAACAGTGATTACCTTTCTTTCTTGGTTTATCCCGGCAAGGTAAGGATTGAGGCCAGTTCCTGCTGGGGTTTGGCCTTACTTGCACAATGGTAGGCTTTCGGTTCTCCCGGAGGCCTTCTGCTGGTGTTAAACCACATTCACACCAAAGCTTCCTTCTGTCTGAGCCCAGAATGTTACCTTTTAAAGAAGTTCTTTCATCTTCTTCTTGGTTATTCCATGTTATGTCCTTCAATGATTGCTGGCCTCTGCCAAACTCAGGTCCAGGACTTTCTAGCACAGTCCTTCTGCTTCCAGGGGTAGCTCCCTTTCTGTATCTCTCCCTCTTGGAAGGCGTGTCCTCTCCACTCCTGGGATACTCGGGGCGAACTCCTTCACCTGGCTCTGCTGAGTCTGCTGGGCCTGTTCCTTTCCCCAGGACTCCTATTTCCTGGTCCTTCTCTCCCTCTTGGAAAGCCTGTCTTCTCCAGACATCTGGGCTTTTTTTAAGAGGAACTCTTCCCTCCTCTGATTGGGTGCAGGCCGGTATTGCATCTGGGGCGTGGCTCCTCAGTCCTCCGGAGGTCCCACTTGCTCCCCCTATGTGGCTCCTTGTAATGCTGCAGCCAGTGTCTGCCTCTTTTTTCTAAGCTTAAAGCATTTTCTCCTGTCTGCAGAGGGTCTGCAGTACCACAAGCTTTAATATTATTTTTTACATATAGTGCTATTCCACATCCCCTTCTTCCTACCCTGTCCTTCCTGAATAAAGTATAGCCCAGTATAATTACATCCCAGTCATGGTTGTCTGTGAACCATGTCTCTGTAACTGCCACTAAATCCAAGTCAGCCTCTTCCATTAAACCCTTAACATCTAAGATCTCATTTCCCATGCTATGGGCATTTATACATACCACTTTCCAGATGTTGCCCCTATTACCCATTTCTACAGAGTAATTTAATGTTTCACTTACCTGGGGATTCTCTTTACCCATCCCCAATGAATCTTGTTTAAAGTCCTCTTCAGTAGGTTAGCCAGACAGATGGACACCATGCACCTAGGGAAGAACAACCCAAACTATGGTTACACGATGCAAGGTTCCACATTAGGAACCACCACCCAGGAAAAAGATTTAGGCGTCATTGTGGATATCATATTAAAACCCTCGGCCCAGTGTGCAGCGGCGGCTAAGAGAGCAAATAGAATGCTAGGTATGATAAGGAAAGGAATGGAAAATAAAACAAAAGATATTATAATGCCTCTATATCATTCCATGGTGAGACCGCACCTTGAATATTGTGTGCAATTCTGGTCGCCGTATCTTAAAAAGGATATAGCGATTTTAGAAAAGGTACAGAGAAGAGCCACCAAAATGGTAAAGGGAATGGAAGGATACTCCTATGAAGAAAGGCTAAAATGTTTAGGGCTCTTTAACCTGGAAAAGAGACGTCTGAGGGGAGATATGATAGAAGTCTATAAATTAATGAACGGAGTGGAATGGGTAAACGTAGATCGATTGTTTACCTTATCAGAATATAGAAAGACTAGGGGACATGCAATGAAGCTACAGGGTAAACTATTTAAGACTAATAAAAGAAAATATTTTTTCACTCAACGTGTAATCAAACTCTGGAATTTGTTACCGGAGGATGTAGTAAAGGCTGTTAGTGTTGCTGGGTTTAAAAAAGGTTTGGACAAGTTCCTGGAGGAAAGGTCCATAAACCATTATTAAGAAGTGACCGAAGATATCAATGCTTGACCCAGTACAAGCATTGTGGAACTTGTGTCTCTTGGGGAAACTGCTAGGTACTGTCACCAGCAGGAGCTGGACTGTGGCCTAAGCTAACAGCCAGACTGCTGGGCCTGACCTTTCTTATAGAAAGTTGTAGTTGTGAGTCAAGTGGTCAGGTTTTTCAAAAGGATTTTTATTCCCCTCCCGGGGCTGGATTTTCAAAAAGGTCATAATACAAAAAAAACTCAGGATACAACCATACTTCTGGTAAACTGAAGAAAACTTAAACATAGCATCTTGCTTCAACAGAACTCATAAATCACAGTATAAAGTTTATCTGATATGCTAGCTGTCTTTTCTTAGCTTTCCCAGCACTCACGAGGCACTCTTATCCTGGCTTCAGCATAAGGAGGAAACCATATCGGATAACAACAGCGTACAATCCATGGCTTCATCACATGGGCTTTCCATACCAGCCTCTGTAATCATAGGCTCACACTTTGCTCTATCATTTACAGTATTTTCATTAGAACAGAAAGTTTGCACCTTTCTTAGTCCCGTATCTCTATCAGTGCTCTCTGAACAGCCTTCTTCACAGCAGGGCAAATAGCTGTCATATAACTTGTAATAGCAGGAAGGAGAAACACCTTTCTCTGAGTAAGCTTTATCCTTAAAACTTTTAAACTTCCTGCCTTTTACATTTGGCTGTAAACCATAACACTGTTCTCTTCTATTATGTGAGGATTTCTCTCTTGGAAATCTTTTGCAGGGTTTCACTGGCACACACTCTTCAGGGTCAGACATACACACATCTTCAATAGCATTTCTTTCCCTCTCTAGGGTTTGTAACTGTTTTAAGCCGCCATGCTTTTCAGATACATACAATTTGCCTTCCACTGCCTCCCATTCATTCAGCACAGCCCGGTGCTTAGGAAATTCAAGCTGCGTCAGAGGTAAGTGCTTCTTACAGCTGACCTCTCTGGGTGAAACTCTCCGTGTTTCTTTCTGTGAATTCCTTTGTGGCTTCCTGCTAGAAGTTCCAGGCAGTTCTGACTCTGTGTCTGTATTTCCTGAATATTCTGAGCTTTCTTCTGAATCTTGCAAGTCTCTCGTGTCTTGCAAGTTTCTCGTGTCCTGCCAGTCTAACTCTGACTGCACTGAATATTTTTTATACAGCTTCTTGGGCGTTCCCTTGCACAGGTGAAAGCCGTTTTCATCAGCAGCTGGGGAATGCTTACTAGCTAGGCGTGACTGCAGACCTCGTGTCTGAGTTTGTTTACGTTGCCTATGGTAACTGGGAACCTTGTGACTTGCCTGCCTGTCAGAATCTACACTGCAAACAGCAGATTTCTGTGCTTCTGAGGCAGAGGGCAGATCTTCCGTGTTACAGTACATATGACCTAGATTGGCCACTGTTGGAAACAAAATACTGGGCTTGATGGACCTTGGTCTGACCCAGTATGGCATATCTTATGTTCTTATGTTCTTATCTCTGCTCTGCAGCTCTTGGAACATCATCCCATGGTCCAGGAAACCAAAACGCTCTTGATAACACCATCCATGCATTCATCTCCAGGATGCGAGCTTCTCTTTCTCAGCCTTTACCCTCAACAGGAAGGATGGAAGAGAACACCACCTGCACACCTATCTTCTTCACCTTCTGTCCCAGAGCCGTGAAGTCACGTTTCATATGCTTGGAGGGATACCTAGCAATATCATTTGTACCAACATGGATGAGCAACATTGGATAATAGTAGGCTTGATGAGTCTTAGCAAACTCTCTGTAACATCTCAGATTTTGGCACCTGGCAGACAACAGACCTCTCTGGACATCAAATATGTCAGCAGATGGATACCTCAGTACCTCTCAGAAGAGAGTCACTAACCACGACTACCCTTTGCTCCTTGTGGTGACTGGTTCTGCAACTTTTGGGTGCTCAAACTGTGGTTCTTCCCTTTCCTCAGATGCTTCCACCTCCTCCACTTCCAGGGCTCCATACTAGTTCTTCAATTCAAGAATTAGAGGAGTTGGAGTTTTGTAAGATAAATGCTGTGGGGCTGTTTATAGCCATTGCCACCTCTGCAGATCTCAAGAGGGGCAACAGCAGCAGCAACAATGGGTGCCGCAGTGAGTGGGGTGCGCAAAGGATGAGGTTCACCTAGTGCTCCTCATCTCCTTGTGCCAGCCATGATCATCTCCCCTCCAAAACACAAAAAAATCCCAAAGTTGTGCTTCATTTGTTAGAGCTTACTAATTGGTTTTAGCACATGCATATGCACCAACATGAAAACAAAAAAATAGTAAAGAAATTAAAGATTTTTTTCCATGCACAACCTCTAGAAATTGCAAACAGGCTTTGGAATGGTTTTCTTGCAAGTCAATACACTAGCTTTAAAAGTACCAGTGCACATACTCATAGAGCAGGGGTTCTCAGTCCTTGGGACACACCTAGCCAGTCAGGTCATCAGGATGACCACAATGAATATGCATGAGTGAGATTTACATACAAATGATGCAGTGCATACAAATCTCTCTCATGCATATTCATTGTGGTTATCCTGAAAACATGGTTGACTATGTTTGTCCAGAGGACTGGGTTGAGAACCCCTGCCATATAGGGAAGTAGAGTTATCAAAATCTACCACTGTCTGTTGTTTTTCCCTTTTCACTCTTTTTGAAGGTAGGGGATGCTAAATTCACAATCCCATTTCACATCTTATTAACATTCTGCAAAACAATTAGTTGATTATGTTTCTTTTTAATTTAAATTGAAAAGAAATATATTGTGATGGCCAGTGATAAAAAATTGCAGACATTTCTCTATCTTCACTGAAAAACATTACTTCACATTCTCAGGTTAGTCATAAATATTTTTGTTTCTAAAAACACCATTAGAAATGTAAGGCAGCTTGACAGAGGAGACCAGGGCTACTTAAAAATTAATATTTCTTATGCTGTAATGGGAAAACAATATTCATTCATTCATTCTCTTTTTAAAGTAGGATTTAACAAGCTGGAAAGTACATGCTATAAGCATGGCACAAAGACATATTTTCCTTACTGTCTCTTTACGCTGTGCCTGCTCGCTACCTCCCTCACCTTCTGAACCTGCCCAGGAAAATGGCAAGACCCAAACAAGCTCCCTGCTTGCCAGCTCTAATCTGCACCATGGACTCCCTCTGTCCCACAACTGTTACTTATGATCCACAGCCTGCCCAGTTTTTTCAACCCACACAGTTGAGCAATGGTGGTGGCGACGGTGGAAGAAGCACAGACTGCCACTGCGCCTCCTACTCTTCTCTCAGTCTCTACCTTAGATGCAGCATATGCAGACACTTGAAGAAAACTGCATGGCTGTACATGTCCACCTTTTGTCCCACGGTGACTGCAAAATGCAGGCAGATGGACAGACAAGCAGGCAAACAGATGGATACACCCTCAATCATATGAGCTCTCGCTCTAGCGAAAAATTTCTACAAACCAGCTTGATATTTAACTTTGTTGCATGTACTTCTCCACCGTGGCATGCTAACATTTTGAGTCATCATTATTGGGAAGTTTGCCATTCAGCAATCTTCCACCATCCAAGGTTACAAGTTGGAATGATCCTGAATCACTACAAAGAAGTCTTTTTGTCTGGGTTAGTATAGCTGGTAAAATCTACAGGTGTGCTGTAAAATTCCCATCATTTAAAACACTAAATTCTGTATTTTGCTGAAACAACTGAAATATGAGGTTGCAGACCTGCTATTAGTAATCTGTGAACTATCATTAAGATCATCTGTAGTTCCTGAAGATTGGAGAATGGCCAATGTAACGCTAATTTTCAAAAAGGGTTCCAGGGGTCATCCAAGAAACTACAGACTGGTAAGCCTGACATCAGTACCAGGCAAAATGGTAAAAACCATTATAAAAAAATAAAATTACTCTACATGTACAGTTGTGGTTAACATTATTGGCACCCTTGCATTTTAGGTATATTGTGTACAATATCTTGAGAAATAATTGGAAATATTCCAACTGTATGTCATCATGATATTTTAATAGTATGTTCAAAAGTAAACAACTCCAAAAAAAAGGATATCTGTGCAACTTAAACATAGTAATTTCTGAGAAAAAAAAACAAAATAGGACCTGGACAGGATTAATGGCACACTTCACTAATATTTAGTTATACAACCCTTGGCAGTGATGACAGCCTTCAAACATTTCTTGTAGCTATCTTTAAGTTTCGTACATCTGTCTGCTGGCAGTTTCTCCTACTCTTCACCTGTGATTTGTTCCAGCTTATGAATGTTTCTAGGATTCCTTTCACTAATGGCAGATTTCCGCTCTTTCCAAAGGTTCTCGATTGGACTGAGATCAGGACTCATTGCTGGCCAGTTTAAAGTTGTCCATTTGTTCCTTTTTAACCATTCTTTTGTATTTTTAGGTGTAGGTTTTGGGTCATTGTCCTGCTGGAAGATCCATGACCTTCAACCCAGACCTAACTTAGCAAATTTTGATCCAAAATACCTTGCTATTCTGACTTCATGATTCCTTTAATATGTTCCAGACCTCCAGTTCCTGAGGCAGCAAAACAGCCCCACAACAATATGGAACCTCCACCAGATTTAACTGCAGGAAGGGTATTTTTCTTCCTTATAAGCTTTATTTCTTTGCCTACAAATGTATCACTGGTCTGCATTGCCAAAGAGCTCAAGTTTGGCTTCATCTGTCCACAGAACATTTTCTCGGATGGATTGTGGTTTCTCAAGGTGGGTTTGGGCAAAGATCAGGCATGTCTTTTTATGTCTGTCTTTGAGCAGTGTAGACTTTCTTGGTCTTTGTCCATGAAGTCCTTCTTTGTTTAGTGTGTGGCATATGATGTGGAATGAAACTACCACTCCAGATTGCTCCAGGTCAGCCTTAAGCTCTTTCATGCTGTACATGGTGTTTTTCCAACAGTCCACACTAACCTTTGAAGACTTTTTGGATTAATTGTCCTCTTCCCAACACGTTCCGAGAGGTTCTTGACAGTTCCTTGAGCAGAAAACTTCTTAATAACATTGTGAACTGTAGACAAGAATCCCAAGGTCTTTGGAAATAATAATTGTGTCCTGGTAATATCCCAGTTTTTATACTATTTCCTTTTTTAATTGATCTTGTTCTATTTGATTCTTTTATGTGTCAAATATGTTTGCATATATAGTCCAAAGCCATTTCACTGGCCACATCTTTTTTAGGAGATATTGGACATTAAGGGGTTGAACTGCAAGGGTGCGAATAATGTTGACCACAACTATAGAAAGTCATGGTTTAATGGGAGAAAACCAACATGGATTTAGCCAAGGAAAGTATTGTCTTACAGTTATATTTGTTTGAAGGTGTGAATAAACAAGTACTGTAGATAAAAGTGAGCCAGTTGATATAATGTATCTAGATTTTCAGAAAGCCTTTCACAAGGGCCCTCATGAGAGACTCTTGTTGAAATTAAAACGTCATGGGATAGGAAGCAGTTTACTATTCTGAATCAGGAACTGGTTAAAAGATAGAAAACAGAGAGTAGGGCTAAATAGCCAATTTTCTCAGTGGAGAAAGGTGAATAGTAGAATACCCAAGGGATCTGTGCTTTTAACATATTCATAAATGACCTGGAAATGGGAATAACGAGTGAGGTGATCAAATTTGCAGATGATAGAAAATTATTCTAAGTTGTTAAACCCCAAGAGGATTGTGCAGAATTGCAAGAGAACCTTGATAAATTGGAAGACTGGACGTCCAAATGGCAGATGGAATTTAATGTGGACAAGTGCAAAGTCATGCACTTAGGGAAGAACAACACAAACTATGGTTACACAATGCAAGACACCACATTATGAACCATCACCCAGGAAAAGGATTAGTTTCATCTCTTTAATAAGCCGGTAAGGCATTCCAACACTCAGGACCAATCACACTGCAGGCTTTAGATTTCCATTTTGCCTTATAAATAAAGGAAGTACCAGGAATTTACAAGAAATTATCATGGAAGGAATGTAGTTGTTTTCTAGGAATATATTATATACTGAACTGTGCTGTTTAGTATAATACTTTTGCCATCTGCGACATATTTTTCGTAGGTAGCTTATAAACTTGTAAACATTGTAACTTCCCAAATGTAGAGAAAAACCATGGGATAGACTGGTGTATGGTAATGAAGCTCTATAGAACTGTTTTGGGCTAATTTACAATAGAGCTACAAACCTATGAGTCCTTTATCCATGGATTTTCAGCCACTAGGAGGGTCATTCTGTGCTGACCGTCCACCCCTTGTACAGCCGGTCTGAATCGGGGCATTCAGCATTAGACCTGATTCTGATCCTGCAGGGACTAGATAAGCCTGCAGGATCAGAATAATGTCTAACGACCTGGGCATGCAGGCCTGGTCCCCATTCTGATCAGCCACATGTCCTGCACCTATCCAGCTAACTCAGCTAGGCACCAGAATGGATCCACAGTGCCATGGCAACATGACTCCATTCTGGAGCTGCGATCACAGACTGCCAATGACAAGCATCTTTCCCCACAGCTCGACCCCTGATCTGGCCTCCCATGGCCAGGGTCGCGCTATGGGGAACCCCCTGCATCCCTCACCTCTTTGTCTCCACCGGGCTCAGCGGTCCACCCACATCCAGGGGGACTTATTCCACCTCTGAGATTGAATAAGTCCCCTGTCTACCAGGCCGACCCTGGATGTACAGGGCCGACTTCAGAATCGGTCCTGTACGTTTGGGGTCAAGCGCCGCCCACTGTCACCTCTCGCTCCTCCCCAGCCTCCTCTCCCGCACACGAACAGAGCTCCCCATATGCTATATGTGGGGGGAGCTCTGTCCCCGGCAGTATGATCCGGGCATTTAGTGAAAGTCCAGACCCGCTAAACACGGGTCAGAACAGACCCCTATCTGAATAATAGTGGGCTTAAAATCCATTTAACTGCACCACCACTATCTGTATAGCAGACAGATGGCATTAGGGCAGCAACCCAAAACTATCCATATAGTGGTGATATTCAGTAGCTTTGGCATGAAGGTGCATATTTTGTTGGTAGGTGTAACTAGCAGTTGTAAGTGATCACATCTGTATTCAAGGCGCATTCTCTTTTTATATAAGAGTGCTTACATTGGCACTTATTTAGGTGCCTATCCTTGGCACCCTGTTATAAAAGTACTCTCCACATGGAAAGCTTATATGTTTACTTTAGGCTTACTGAAGGCAGGCCTAAACTGAACAAATAGCACCAGCAATAGTTAGCAGCGAACACGTATATTCAGTGCTACAGAATATATATATTTGTTTGAACACCACAGCCAGTATTTAAATAAACACACTGACAACCACTGCTAACTACTGACCTCATTATTTGCAAAGAAGCAGCTGACCTTTGTAGTGGCAGCAGTAGAAGACACTTGTGAAGTGTACATATTTGCAAAAAGCTTACTTTACCCAGAGACCCACATTTCTGGCACCTCTGTTCCATGTATAAGACATTCATGGTACACAATACAATAGCTTCCCTGTTAAATTGTACTGATTTTTCGACACAGGGTGACAACCATCACCTCTAGTGCTTCTGTATAAGTCTGTGTTGAGACCTCATTTGGATTATTGTGTGCAATTCTGGAAACCATGCCTTCAAAAGGATATAAACAGGATGGAGTCTTTGCAAAGGGTGGCTATCAAAATGATCACTGGTCTTTGTCATAAAGCATAGTGGGACAGACTTAAAGATCTCAATATATATATTTTGAAAGAAAGTCAGGGGAGCTATAATAGAGAAATTTAAATACTTCCAAGGCATAAATGCACAGGAGGAGAGCCTCTTTCAATTGAAATAGAACTCTGCAATGAGAGGCCATAGGAGGAAGCCGAAAGGGGATAGACTCTGGAGTAATTTGAAGAAATATTTCCTTATTGAAAGAGCGGTAGATGCATGGGATAGTTTCCCAATGGAGGTGGTAGAGACAAGGACTGTATCTGAATTCAAGAAAGCATGAGACAAGCACAGAGGATCTCTAAGGAAAAAAAAAAGACTGTAAAGCTTAGCAGTTGGTGCAGAAGGGCATACTGGATAGGCCATATGATCTTTATCTGCTGTCATTTTTCTGTTTCTTTTTAGGTTCATATTCAATGTGTGAAGTACAGGTGCGATATCAAGCATTCCAGAAACTTTTACAGTTATTTCTTGCACAAGGTCAGAATGCAAGCCTTCTTTGTCTGGACTTGTTTCAGTCTCTTGGCATTAGTCTCGCAGGTGTGCATTACTTAGCTGAAAATGCTATTCAAAATGATTATTTATTAGTATTCAGAGCTGATATTTGATGCTTTGCTAATGTCCCAAAGTGGTTACAAAAGTAAAAAAAAGGTAAAAATTGTAAAAATATAAAAAACAGTATCATGTATACGAGCAATCATAAAGAACACCCTCCCCCATTCCCCTCCCACAGAATTTGAAGAAGGTCTGGGTGAATATGAGGACCCACCTGTGACTTTAGTCTTAGATCCAGTAGTGATTCCATTACAGATTAAATCTGACCATGTCTTGTTTGCAATCTGTGCAAAGGTGGATCACTCAGAAGCATAAGCAGCTATTGCCATATCCCTTGTAGAAAACATTGATTGTGACCCTGATGAAGGCAAATGGAGACATGAGGTTATGGCGACTGTAAATGCATCATAAATATCACCCTGAAACAGTTCCAATATCCAATTTCAGTAGTGAGTCATCTCTAGGCTTCACTTCCAGGAGGGAAATGTTTTGCCAAGTTGGATCTAGCACAGACATGCCAACAGCTGACTTTGATGTTGCAGTTAATGTTACTCAGAAGGGCTTTCTGAGTGGTAAATGCTGTTCAGAATCCATGTAGCTTTTCCAAAGTTTCGAGGAAAATATCTCAAAGGGATTCCTGGGTTGCCTCTTATTTTAATAGTGTTCTGATGGCCTCTGTGTCTGCTAAGGAAATGATTGCGCAACTATGAGAAGTATTAGACTGAGCTGTCAAAGCTCATGACAGAAGTGTGTGTTTGCTGTTCCCTAGGTTGAATTTATTGGCTATTCTCCTAACAGCTGTAAATGTTCAGGCAATCTTATACAGTGCTATACCTCAAAATAGGGCCAAATTTAAAATGTGGGTGCCCATAGACAATGGAGTGAGGCTTCCTGGGGTTCCCCTTAGAAGTTATTGAGAGATACAAGGAGACATTCTCTGCAACCGTTGCTCTGATCGTCCCCTTTCCTGGGGTCCACCATGCCCCTACCATTTGTTCTGTAGAGTGACACTGGCCTCACAAAATTAATGCTGCAAAAAAATTCACTGAGAGCCCCTACAAGCCCTTGTGGATCGACAGGCCCCATCCTACCTTCCATGGATTCAGTCAAGGAAAGTCTTGTCTCACTTATAAAGAAGGAGATAAAGAGAAGCCTGTTGATATAGTGTATCTGGATTTTCAGAAAGCCTTTGACATGGTCCCTCATGAAGAGAGACTCTTAGCAAAATTAAAAAGTCATGGGAAAGGAGGCAGTGTATTATTGTGGATTAGGAACTGGTTAAAAGAAAGGAAGAGAGTAAGGCTAAATGGACAATTTCCTCATTGGAGAAAGGTTAATAGTAGAGTACCTCATGGATCTGTGCTGGGCCCACTGCTTTTTAATATATTGATAAATGACCAGGAAATGGGAATAACAAGTGAGGTGATCAAATTTGCCACAAAACTATTCAAAGTTGTTAAAACCCAAGAGGATTGTGAAAAATTGCAAGGGGACTTTGGAAAATTGGGAGACAGGTTGTCCAGATGGCCGATGAACTTTAATGTGTACAAGTGCAAACTTACGCACTTAGGGAAGAACAACCCAAACTACAGTTACACGATGCAAGGCTCCACATTAGAAATCATTACCCAGGAAAAGGATCTAGGCATTATCATGGATAATCCAGTGTGTAGCGACGCCCAAGAAAGCAAATAGACTGCTAAGAATTGTAAGGAAAGAAATGGAGAAAAAAACAAGAATATTATAATGCCTCCATATCGCTCTCTGATGTGAACTCACCTTCAGTACTCTGTGCAATTCTGGTCGCAATATGTTAAAAAGGATATAGCGAAATTAGAAAAGGTACAGAGAAGATCACCAAAATGATGAAAGGGATGAAAGGATACCCCTATTAGGAAAAGCTCAAAAGGTCAGTGTTCTTCAGCTTAGAAAAAAAGACGGCTGAGGGGAGATATGATAGAGGTCTATAAAATAATGAATGGAGTGAAATGGGTAAACATAAATAGGTTGTTTACTTCTTCAAAAAGTAGAAAGACTTGGGAACACTCAATGAAGCTACAATATAACACATTTAAGACTAATTGTAGAAAATCCTTTTTCAGGCAACGCATAATCAAACTCTGGAATTCGTTACCAGAGGATGTAGTAAAAGCTGTTAGTGTAACTAGGTTTAAAAGAGGTTTGGACCTGGAAGAAAAATCCATAAACCATTATTAAAGAGGATCAGGGAAATCCACTGCTTTCTCCTGGGACAGGCAGCATGGAATATGTGTACTTTTTTGGGAACTTGGCAGATATTTGTGACCTGGATTGGCTGCTGTTGGAAATAGGATATTGGGCATGATAGATCCTTGGTCTGACCCAGTATGGCATAACTTATGTTCTTATGTTCCTGCTTGGGTTTTTTGTTAACATGGAAATCTATGCAAGAGACAGTGGAGTGGGGGAGTGGCCTAGTGGTTGGGGCAAGGTACTTCAGGCCAGAAGGTCAGGGGTTCAAATCCCACTAGAGGACAGCAACCTTGGGCTGGAAGGACTGGGGTTTCTAGTCCCACAAGTGCTCCTTGTGGTCTTGGGCAAGCCACTTAACCCTCCATAGCCCATGTTCCCTGTAAAATAGTTATCTCCAAGTTGTAATGCCCTGTTCAATGTAATTTCAGTTTGTTCAATGTAAACCGCACGGATGCAGAATAGCACAGTATATAAGAGAATGTAAATAAATAAAAATAAATAAAGAGTCACCACAGAGCTTGTCGTTGTGCAAGGAATTAGAAGTCCCACGCTGAATTTTGTTGCTGGAGCTTCTGCAGCTGCATGGTCAGTGCCGTTCTACAGGATAAGCAGCACTATGTCAGCAGGCCCAGATGGAGGCCTGGTAGAAATAGTATATTGCCTATTCTTAAATCCACGCTGGCTCAGAACAAACAAGATCTTCAGACTGACCTGAACTTTTAAGTTTTTATTACACCTTCCTCTGCCAGAAGGCCTCCAAAGCAGAACCAATGTGTTGACTTCTTGACATTCATGCAGAGTGCAAAAGGACATCCCAACATGATCAAACTTTCATGGATATAAAGTGACTTCTTATGGGTTCTCAATCCAGTTGTTGGGGCACACCCAGCCAGCCAGGTTTTCAGGATATCCATAATGAAAATGCATATGAGAGATTTGCATATAATGGAAGCACTGTATACAACTCTCTCTCTCATACATGTTCTTTGTGAGAATATTGAAAACCCGAATGGCTAGATGTGCCCCAAAGGCTGGGTTGTGAACTACTGTGTTAGTTCACTAAGATGAGTGGAGGGAGGAGTGGTCTAGTGGTTCGGACAAGGTATTGAGGGCCAAGGGTTCAAGTCCCACCTGGGAACAGCAATCTCAGGCCAGAGGGACTGGGATTTCTAGTCCTGTAGGCACTCCTTGTGGTCTTGGGCAAGCCACCTAACCCTCCATTGCCCATGTTCCCTGTAAGTATTAGCATATGTGTCTCATATCCCCTCATGTTAAATGTATCCCCCAATTGACCGCTTTGACCCGGTGAAAAGCAGGATACAAATACAGCTAAATAAATAAATTATATTTTCTTATTCGTTATGGGGTTATCTTCAGTCATCCATTGCTAAACTGTCAAGGGACCCTTGCCCATGTTCTCGACTAAATGTGATGGGGTGGCCATCATGGAAGCTTGATGAGAAATAAATGCATTTTCTTTTAAAGAAGCTTGAAAATCTGAGCTAGAGTGGAGAGGTCCACTAGTACAAATGTAGCTATTTGCATATTAAGCACCTAATACTGCCTCTACTCTTTCTATATCCTTTCAGAAGCACCAAAGAAAGACACATATCATTTGCCTTTGCTTCTTCCATTTGTGAAACCTAAATTTATACTTCAAACACATTGCCTATAAATTTCCTATAAATCTTACTCTTTGGGGCAATCCACCCTCAGGATATCTGATCTCTACCAGAGGCAGTGAACGGTGAAATGAACATTCCCAGCTTCCCTGGTTCTCAACCCACTGCTGAATTAGTAGGCCACTCCATTGAAAGTATGTGCTTGCACAGGTCCTTAGCTTATTCACGCTGTGCTACTGCCACAACAAAAACCCTCCAGCTTTATCAATGCTATTTCTGTACAGGTGAAGTGTGGCAGCCTGGGGGAAAGGCCATGAACAAAGATGCCAGGGGGAAGGGCAGGAAAAGAGTGAACCTGACTGTGGAGGAGAAGGGTTGAAAAAAGAAATAATGGGAGTCCATGATAGGGGCCCACAAATATATTTTTGCCTAGGGCACAGTATTGGGTTAGTCTGGTACTGTTCTGGTCTAACTGAGCCAGGGACCTTTTCTCTACTAAAGGATTAACCAGCCATGAATGGAAGCATTCTCCATGGATCCTTCAACCCTTGAGTCCCCTTGGCTAACATTCTCTGCAACCATTCCCCACCTGAGGATCTCAGATTCTTATATTCTCACTTTATACAATGGATGCCTATGAAGGTTTTGCCACCCTCTTCCTACTTCACCACAATTAGGGCAGAAGCTGGAAGAATTCACACATCCTTATTATGAAGTGGGAATTTTGAGGATCGTGTCACAAGAGAGACTTAGAACTAGAAAAGAATGATAAGAGATAAAATGAGATGAAGGGAAAAGACCAATGTCAGAACAGTAAGGAAAGAATTAGTATAAAGATGAGTGCTAGGGCAAACCAGTTCTGACTAGCATAAGAACGTAAGTTATGCCATACTAGGTCAGACCAATGTCCATCAAGCCCAGTATCCTGTTTCCAACAGCGGCCAATCCAGGTCACAAGTATCTAGCAGGTTCCCAAAAAGACACACAGGTTCCACAATGCTTGTCCCGGGGCAAGCAGTGGATTTCTCGGGTCCTCTTTGATAATGGTTTATGGACCTTTCCTCCAGGAACTTATCCAAACCTTTTTTAACCCAGCTACACTAACAGCTTTTACTACATCCTCTGGTAAAGAATTCCAGAGTTTTATTATGTATTGAGTGAAAAAATATTTTCCCTTATTAGTCTTAAATGGGTTATATTGTAGTTTCATTGCGGGTCCCCTAGTCTTTCTATTTTTTGATGGTGTAAACAACGGATCTATGTTTACCCGTTCCACTCCATTCATTAATTTATGATCCTCTATCATATCTCCCCTCAGCCATCACTTTTCCAAGTTGAAGAGCCCTAATCTTTTGAGCCTTTCTTCATAGGGGTATCCTTGCATCCTCTTTACCATTTTGGTGGCTCTTCTCTCTACCTTTTCTAATTCCGCTATATCCCTTTTAAGATACCATGACCAGAATTGCAAACAATATTCAAGATGCAGTTGCATCATGGAACGATACATAACATAACATAGTAAAATGGTATATTATGGCAGATAAGGACCAGTATGGTCCATCTAGTCTGCCCAGCAAGGTAGCAAGAGTAGGTGCACTTGCCGCTCCGTGCAGATCACCCCTACACATGCGTTTGTTTAGGGGTGTACCCACCGTTCCGTATAGGTCACCCCTATTTGTTCAGATATAAGAGATAGTTATGCTTATTTTGATTTTATCCTGTTGCTATAAAGGGATCCACTGTGTCTGTCCCATGCCATTTTGAATTCTATCACTGTGTTTGCCCCCACCACTTCCATCAGGAGGGCATTCCAAGCATCCACCACCCTTTCAGTGAAAAAGTATTTCCTGACATTGCCTTTCAGTTTACCCCCTTGCAACTTCATGTTATGCCCTCTAGTTTAACAACTTCCCCGTCTTTGGAAGAGGTTTGTTTGTCCATTAATACTCTTAAGTATTTAAAGGTCTGAATCATATCTCCCCTGTCTCTCCTCTCCTCCAGAGTGTACATATTTATGTCTTCAACTCTCTTTCATAAGTCTTCTGATGCAGGCTCCAAATCATTTTACAGAGGCATTATAATATCCTTTGTTTATTCTCCATTCCTTTCCTTATGATTCTTAGCATTCTATTTGCTTTCTTGGCCGTCGCTGTACACTGGGCGGAGGGTTTCAATTTGTTTTCCACAATGACACCTAAATCTTTTTCCTGGGTGGTGGTTCCTAACATGGAACCTTGCCTTGTGTAACCATAGTTTGGGTTGTGCTTTCCTACAGGTGCATAGCTTTGCACTTGTCCACATTAAATTTCATCTGCCATTTGAATGTCCAGTCTTCCAGTTTATCAAGGTCCTTTTGCAATTCTGCACAATCCTCTTGAATTTTAACAACTTTGAATAAGTTAAGTGTCTCTGGCCAGTAGATCTTCTATGAACTGAGGGCACACTCAGACATCTGATTTAAAGGCTATGCAAGGAACATAGGCAGGCTGAAGATTCCTAAAAACCTATATTCAACAGTAAACGTTTATCAAAAAACAGGCAATAGTAAAGTTTGAAAGCCTTAGCTGAGTGTGTAGTCTCATCTGGTCTAGGCTTCCAAGCTTATATTTTTAAATAATGCCCATGCTTGATGTAAATCTTTAACATTTGCAGCTGCTCCTTTTCGATTTTCCTTAACTATTTTCCTCATTTTATCATATCTCCCTTTTGAAAGTTAAAGATAGTACTGAGGATTTTCTTACCGTCCTTCCTCCATTTATTAGATCAAATGCGATCATGCCATGATCACTATCGCCAAGTGGCCCCAACACCCTTATCTCTTGCACCAGATCCTGTGTTCCAGTAAGGACTAGGTTCAAAATTTATTTATTTATTTATTACAGTTTCTTATATACCGCGCTATTCGGCATCAGCGCGGTTTACATCATAACATAACTACCATGACGACAAGGTGTCTGGTTTTACATTGAACAGGGAAAAAAAAAAAACTTGGATAACAGGGTTAACTATATACATACATGGTTTTACATTGAACAGGGAAAAAAACTTGGATAACAGGGTTAACTATATACATAAGCTATTTACACTGCAGGATAGGTAAAATCAGATCATAAGTAAGGGGGCATCTCTAGAGGGGTGATTTCTTGAGAGGGATATCTAGGCTCAAAGGTCATCAGGGAAGTATTGGATGAAGAGGTAGGTTTTGAGTGCCTTCCTGAACTGATATAGATTGGTTATGGCCCTAATGTCAGGGGGTAGAGCATTCCAGCATCTGGGGATATAGAAACTGCACGCTCTGTTTGTGGTTGTCTTGTTGCACTTTGTCGATTCCTTTGGTGTGATTAGCAGGTTGATAGCTGTTGCTCTTCTCGATCTGTTGGGGGGTACCATGTGGAAAAGATGCGTGAGTGAGGGGGAGGAAATGCCTTTGATTGCCTTGAATGTTAATAGGAGGGTTTTGAAGGTGATCCTCCCATGAATAGGTAGCCAGTGCAGCTGTTTGAGAATGGGAGTTACGTGGTCGCTTCTGGAAGCTCCGTAGATGACCCTGGCTGCGGCATTCATGGCCAACTGTAAGGGGGCTAGTGTGGATTGGGGAAGCCCTTGTAAGATGGCATTTGCAAAGTCGAAATGTGGCAGGATAAGCGCTTGATATATGGTTCGGAAATCCTCTGGGGCCAACAGGGCGCGTAGGTGTTTGAGTGAACGGATTTTAAAATAGACAGCGTTGACTATATTGCTTATATGGCTTTTCATGTCCAGTCGTTGATCGACAGTTACTCCCAGGTATTTTATTGCCTCTTTAGTCTGCAGGTCGGCTTCCTTGACACTGACGTGGGATGGGGGAGTAAAGTTGGGGTCTCTGGTGATGAATAGCACTTCAGTTTTTTTATGTTGGATGCGTAGGTTCTGTGATTGGAGCCAAGTTGAAACTGCATTGAAGCAGTCCGTGAGTGGGGTCAGGTCCATGTGAGTTGTGGAGAAAGGCATGTATAAGAGGATGTCATCTGCATATATCAGTCAGTTCACATTGAATGATCTTATGATATTGCAGATGGGTTGCATGTAAATATTGAAGAGTAAGGAGGATAGTGAGGAGCCTTGGGGTACCCCTTGCTTTTGATGGAAATGTATCGACTCTTCTGATCCAGACTTCACATATTGCCATCTGCCATCCAGATAAGACTTGCACCATCCTAGTGCACTGTTGCAGATTCCCTTCTCTTTCAATCTTTCGAGGAGTATTTCGTGGCTGACGGAGTCGAATGCTGCAGCTATATCTAAGAATATAAGCACACAACCTTGACGGACGTTGTCAATTCTTGTGATGATGTCATTGAATAGAGCAGTGAGTAGTGTCTCGACCCCATGATGTTCTCTGAAGCCATGTTGACAGTTGTCTAAGGGAGCAGCAGCATCAATGTGGTCCTGAATTTGCCGTTGTGCCTCTTTCTCAATTATTTTGGCTAATAGAGGGATGCTGGCTATTGGCCGATAAGAGTCAACTCTTTGGGGGTCTAGTTTGGGGTTTTTCAGTAGGGGCCTAATGGAGGTCTGCTTGAGTGAAGTGGGAAAGTATCCTGTTGTGAAGGAGATCTGCATTATATTTGCGATGATGGGGCTGAACACATCACGTAGCTCCTTGATCCAAAACGCTGGACATGGGTCAGTCTGAGCAGTAGAGGTGTTGAGGGTTGCTATGGTGTTCTGGATAGATTTAGTGGATGGTGTGGAGAGTATGTTCAGTGGGGATAGGCCCGTCGGATCTTGGTATGAAATTACTGACACTTTGTTAGTTTGCACGATCTTGGATTGCAGGTAATCGGCAAATTCTTGCGGGTGAATCTCACTATGGCTTTGCTTCCCCTCTGGTCAGTTCATGAACCAGCTGCTCCAAGAAGTAGTCATTTATTTCATCTAGAAACTTTATCTCCCTAGCATTTCCTGACATGACACTGACTCAGTCGATACTGGGGTAATTGAAATCACCCATTATTATTACTGTGTTGCAACGTTTGTTAACTTCCCTGATTTCTTTTAGCATCTCTTCATGCATTTGTTCATTCTGGCCAGGCAACTGGTAGTTCACCCAAACTGCCATCGCCTTCCCCTTTTTACATGAAATTTCTATCCACAGAGATTCTACAATGTATCTTCTTTCCTGTAAAACGTTAATCCTGTGTGACTCAATGCCCTCTCTAACATAGAGCACAACCCCTCTACCATTTCAATCTACTCTATCATTGCAATATAGTTTGTACCCTGGTATCACAGTGTCTCATTGGTTGTCCTCCTTCTACCAGGACTCTGAGATACCAATCATATCTAACCTCTCATTTAGTGCTATATATTCTAACTCTCCCATCTTATTTTTTAGATTTCTTGAATTAGTATACAGGCATTTTAGAGGTTGTATTTTATTGATATTAATCTGGTTATCACTAAGGGGTAAGTTCAGCTCTGTCTGCTCTGTACTTAAGAGCATCTGGGTTACATTTATCTTTATTGGAACCTCTCTGCTGGGATGCCCTAACTTCCCTCTTTTGCTAGTATCCTTCAAGGATATGTCCTTCTGAACTATGTGCTCTTGGGTGACTGTCAGTTTTCCCTTATTATCTAGTTTAAAAGCTGTTCTATCTCCTTTTTAAAAGTTTATGCTAACAGCCAGATTCAAGCACAGTTAAAGTGGAACCTGTCCCTTTGGAAAAGCCCTCCTTTCCCAAGAATGTTGCCCAGTTCCTAACAAATCCAAAGCCATCTTCCTTGCAACATCGTCTCATCCACGCATTGAGACTCCAGAGCTCTGCCTGTCTTTTGGATCCTGTGCATTGAACGGGAAGCATTTCAGAGAATTCTTCCCTGGAAGTTATGGATTTCAACTTCCTACCTAAAAGCTTAAATTTGGCCTCTATAACCTCCCTTCCGCAATTTCCTATGTCTTTGGTACCAACATATGCCAAGAGAGTAGATTCCTCTCTA
The DNA here is from genome assembly GCA_033557465.1 of Ichthyophis bannanicus. NCBI lineage: Eukaryota > Metazoa > Chordata > Amphibia > Gymnophiona > Ichthyophiidae > Ichthyophis > Ichthyophis bannanicus. The sequence goes on from CM066035.1 coordinate 397,974,987, forward strand.
GCACTGTCTACAACCTTTTCTAGGTGGCATGTGAGGTCTGCTACTCCCCCCCCCCCCCCCGATCGGCATGTTACCAGGTGATCCTCATGTTCACCAGTCGACCAGCTATCTACATGCCTAATGATCGAATCACCAACTATAACGGTTGTCCTAACCCTTCCCTCTTGGGCACATGGCTCTGGAAAAACCTCCTCAGTGCTAGAGGGTTTTACATCACCTGGAGGACTGATCCTAGCTAGAGAATCACTTCCTACCACACCAGGGTGTTGCTCTCCTGTCATGTGACCTCTCCCCTCCAATGGAGCAGGAAGGCTGCCAGACTGGAGGTGGGACTTCAGTACTATGTCCCTGTAGGTCTCATCTATATACCTTTCTGTCCTCCTTATGTCCTCCAAGTCTGCTACTCTATCCTCCAGAGATCAGACTCGTACCCTTAGAGCAAAGAGCTCCTTGCATCTAGTGCACACACAAAGACCCCTCACCAACTGGGAGAAAATCATACATGTAACATTCAGTGCAAAAGACTGGATAGCAGAACTCAAGCTGGTAGATTGCTGGTGGGGCTGGCAGTCAGCAGTCTGCTGTGAAGTCAGAGTGGCTCTTGTGGTAGTCTGTTCTGGTTCTGCAGATTTTACCATATAAGTAATTTGTACATGTTTAGAAAAGGCTGAAAAAAAAGTCAAATTCCAGCTGCATGCAAACTACCACTTTTGCTAAGTGCTCCTTAATAATCGTGGAAGCTGAAAGAAGCTACTGAATTTGCTGACCACATAAAACGGTAAATGTAAACTGTTATTGAGAGAACTGCAGCACATGCAAATTCACGAGGTCAAGATATTTTTCTCCTGCTGCTTGGAAAAAAAATGGAGAAAAGACTTTTCGAAGCAACCACAGTCCCGAGATGAAACTTTATCATGTTATGTGCATTTAAATGGTTCAGATGTGCTACTGAAAAAGTATAAGGCGTGAGATGAGACCATGAAAGTTTGGAAGAGTTGTATCGGTGTCTCGAAGCAAGTGCTGGTGCAGACATCTGAACTACCTGTCTTCACTGTAATGTGTAACAAGCAATCCACAACTGCTAAGTAAGTTAATGTTGTTAGGTGCCATCGAGTCCATGTCTACTCCTGGGGATCCTTTGGATACTTGTCCATGCTGTGACTATCCCCTGGAGTTTTGTGGTAAGGTGCAACCAGAAGCAGACTGCCAAGCCTTTCTTCCACATAGTGTACCTACATTTCCTAATATTCCAAGGTGATCTCCCATCTAAGTACTAACCAGGCCCAATCCGGTTTAGCATCTGAGATCATATAGGATTGGGCTCCCTCAGAGTGACATAGCCATAGCCAGAAAATAAGTACCAGAGCCTTCACTATTGAACATTACTCCTCTTGAGATGCACTGAAGATAAATAAGCAAATTTCTGCATAAAGGTAGACTATAAATCTGAACCACTGTACAAAGATTTTCTTCATAGAAAAGGTTTCAATCTGGGTATGCTGCTTAATTTATAAAGTGCCACTTCATTCATCTCATTCCCTCTATTATTTCATTAACGGTCCAATTTCACATACTTAATCATAGCCAAAAACCAATTTCAAAAAGAGTTCAAAATTCAACTTATCTTATTAGCAGTTCAGATTATTCTTCGACATGTTACATGTTTCAAAGAGTTTTATCTTCTGCATCAGGGATCTGCATTGTTGTGTGGTCCCTTCTTCATTATGGAGTTTTCAAAATGAACATCTGAAAGCACAAGGAATGATGCCAGTATTTTGATGGTCCTAAAAAACGTTTTTGATGGAGTAAAAGCTAAGTGTGTGATAAGCTGTTATTTGATACTTAGCACAAGTGATACCTGTAATTTTTAATTTATAACGTGCAGCTTTAGAAGCCTTTCAAACTTTCTGTTGCATAGAGAGCTAAGTGTCCAAAATGACATCCAAGTTGCAGACTTGATCTACATAGCAGTTTTCTTCATTCCTATATGTATAATGTCACTGAAAGGTCATACAGACAACCCCAGCAGTACCTGGATAGGGCCAGGTGAAGCGAGGGTGGAGTCAGAGTGTTCTGCCTAAGTCCACTCTTAGCCAGCAATATTCAGATGCTATTCATATAGCTATATGAAAACATTTAGGACGACAAAAAGGCTGTCCTAAATCTATCAATATATCTATAGAATAGTAGCTGAATATCATCAGTTATTAGTATAGTGGCGGCCTAGGCTACTGTTTACTCAAATGCAGTGCCAAAACTTCTACTAATGGCAGCACTGAATATCTTTAAATCCTGCAGCTGGCATTTAAACCAAATGCTCACTGTGGCATTTGAATATCAGGCCATATTTAGGGGGGGGGGTAATTTTTTTTATTTAATACTTTTAACTATACAGTTCAAAAAAAGAAAGTAATTGCAATTCAGAAATACAAAGTAAATAATAAAGCATGCAGACATGCAAGAAATAAATGCCCCATTCAGCCACAATTAGAGGAAAAGAAAAGCGATCCAAGTAAAAAAATAAAAACATGAAATAAAATACAACAAAGGAGCCCCCCTCTAAAGAAGCTCTTCCAACCTGCCTTACAGTGCTGCCTCTGGGGTGCCTGTCTGGACCATAACATCTTCTTTAGTTACAAGGAAATCAGAAAGTTGTCTTGGTTCAAAAAATGAGAACTTTTTACCCTCCAAGAACCACTGGTCTAGAGGGTTCTATGTATCCAGTAAGGTAGGAAAACATTTTGGTAGATAAATAAATTCTAACAACCATACACTGAGTTTGCATTTATAGATGTGGGCATTTGCTGTACTGCCCTGAATTTCTCAGGGTCAGGGAATGGACCCTGGAGGGTCATCAAGTGGTACATCCTGAGGTATAGTCTCAGCTTTGTTTTGTTGAGTCCGAGATTGATTTGTCTAATTCTTTCAACAAGGCACATAGCACTGCCCAACTGAATATCAGGCCCTACATTTTTAATAAAAGTGCCTCTTTCACCTACTCCATGTGCCAAGCTTAGACTCCAGTTCCGCAGCTGCCTTTGCCTCCAGGTGCTGTTCTTGCTCGCTCATCCTGTGGCCCAACTCCACCAGCTCGTCCTTTATTTCTACCACCCTTCCTCCCAGTTCAGTTTTAGCCACTTTTACTTCTGCTTTAAATTCCTGGAACCAACTTTTTAACTCCACTCTTGTCACTTGCGCTAAGGTCACTACTCCTGCAGAGATTTTTCCACTGATCTCCTCCTCCTCCTCTTTGTCAGAGCTCTGCGACCTGCTGGCAGCCATTTTACTGGCAGTAAGAGCTCCTGCTTGGTGCCAGTGTATGAATATTCTTTTAAGCTGACAGTTTTTCACCAAGTTGCCATTCTGGTTGCTCTACAGTTATGCTGGATCTTTCCGCCACAATTGTTTAGTTTTTAGGCTCCTCGAGAGGTACTAAGAGCATCAATTCAGGGGGTTCTGTGCCAAAGCAAATGACTCAGACTGCCATTCAGTAAGGGAACATCCCTTCCTCCCTTTCTGCCTGCTTTTATTTCTGAGCACAGTATATTAAACCACAGGGCTCATAACTTAGAATTAACCAATCTCACTGCATCTGGTATAATTCTTTTGACCCCTGTAAATTTCCAGTAGTTGGAGTGCGTATTGAAAGTTCAGCCTCCAGCCTCTTGAAGATGTCTTTGGGCCTGTCTCCTGTGGGTTTTAAGCAACTGCAGGGCAGAAAAGGAAGACCCAGGTTACAGAAACATCTGCAGTATGAGTCTCTTGGTGATATCATTTACCACACAGAAACAGAAATGTATATGGCAAAACCTCTTACCAATAGAACTGAGATGAGCCAGAATATGAAATCCTAAACCTGCCAATATAGAAACACAAAAGGGATCTTGACAACATCAGTCAAGCTAATTTCATTCCCATCTTACAGCAAGCACTATAGAGTCCAAGAATGCACGCTTATTGGATAAAAAGCTAAAAAGCCTATTATCTGTTCTTCTAAATAGATGACATCATGAAAAGACCCCAAGGTCACAGAACAAAACTGGAATTATCATAATGAGCTTAGTGTGTAGGACAATCTTACTGTATATTCAAAGGCAACAGAATTATCATATCTGAAACCTTAAGAAGAGAGTCATTACCACAGATGCATCACAGCCACATAGGAATATAAACCAAATATCACAAGTGAAATATTACTAATGAAATTAAAGATTTCATCAGGAATTGTGAGGTATGCACAGAGGCTAAAACAAGGCAGTCAATGTAAACTCTGAAAATAATGTAGTATTTAACAAAACAGATGTCAACGGTCCACTCAAATATCAACTCATCAAAATACTGCCAATGAAAAAATCTGATAATAGTGTGAAGAAGGGATAAATTGCAATCAATTGGAGACTTTCCATGAGTATTTATTACTTATTTTTTAATGAAGGAAAAATGCAAAAAATCTAAAAAATAAGAAAAGAAACAAATGTCCACAGCACAAAGTACATGTGAAAACATAAGAAATAGTTATTTGAAAATAGTATGGGCTTTTATTAAAATTGTTTAAAACATGAAGTCAATTAAATAAGGCTAAAGTCATGTTAGTGTTTATTGTAAAATAGTTCTGAAGAACCTATTCCCTGTAAAACTGTTTGAGTTCATTGTAAACCGCCTTGATAAACATGAAAGGCGGTATATAAATAATGTCTAATAAATAAATAAATATATTTTGTTGGTTTGAGTATCTGTATGTTATCGTCAGTGCTTTGAGATTGGGTAAAGCTTTAATTTGATGTGTTAAAAAAGCAAGAGCCTGATATTGAATTGGGCAGGCTATGTGCCACTAACGTGCATAGCCCTGTCCGCCGACCCCTAACCCCGCGTTGACAGCATTGAATATCCGGGGTTGCCGAAACTAACTGAGAAACAGCGATATTGCATCGCTGCCTGGTTAGCTTCTGCGGGTAAAACTAGGCCAGCTTTTGCTACGCCTAGTTTTACCCGCCAATCGCTAACCGGGTAGTGGTGCAATATCGCCGCTACCTGGTTAGCAACAGTCTCCGCCTCTGCTCCTCCCCAGAACACCCCGATGCTAACCACATAGCAGCAGGGTGTGTAGCAGGGTTAGAAGGGGATATTCAACGGCACTAACTGTGTAAGTGCCATTGAATATCCTGATTTAAGGCAGTTACACAGTTTACTGTACTGTAAACCGGGTAAATGTCTTTCAGGCCCCAAGTGTTTAACATATTAATTGAAATTTCAAATTAAATGATTTGAAAAGTAGATTGAAAATCACAGTAGAATTATGGTGGTGGAGACAGATAAAGCTTGGATCACTGGCTTTTAACAAAAGCGCATGGCTAATTTTAATATATGATGTCATTTGATGGACATGAGCTCTTGAAGGCTGCTGTTGGTGTCCTTTTAAAGCATGGCGCCACATTTAACCATAGCTTTAGAAGAAACCACTGGAGACTATTGAGAGCTGTGAATAAGATAATTTGATTTTAAAGATAAATTCAGTAGTTTTTAAAGATGGACTGATAATCTGGAGAGAAATTAGGTTACTGGGAATTTGTATGTGATCAGCAATATTCCATTTTCAGTACATTAAAGCTGCGAAAAATTAGTAATCGTACTAATAAATAAAGAAAATAATAAATGCAGGAAATGATATGAACAGGTATGATAGTGATTCCATAGGGTTTATATAAGGAAAATGATGGATTATAAGAGTAATGAATAGACTCAGCATGTTAAGAATGGGCTCGTAATTTTTATTCTTTCAAAGTAATTCACTGTGCAGTGGAAATTTTAAAATTATAACTTTCAGAAATAGTTATGCCATAATTGATTTAAAAATCCAGTGTGTGGTTGATTTTAATGAATAAAAGTGGCATTGATAAAATAATTTGATTTAATATTTAAATTTAATATTAGAAAGTCAATGCACCCCTGATGAAGCAGAAGAGGCACTGGCCACTGTTGGGTGCTTAGGTGCTCCTATCAATGACTGGGCTTTCCTAATGAAGATAAGTTTCTATTTTTACATGTAAATAGTTCATTCCCCCACTTATCTCCAAGTTGCACGCCCCTGTTTAATGTAAAGCAATTCCTATGTAATTGTTATGTTGTTGGATATAAACCGCCTTGGATAAAGGCAGTATAGAAAAGCTGTTAAATAAATAAATAAATAAGTCAGTAAGAATTAAAGTGGGATAGTGAACAGGAGTGGTTCTGGAGGTTCTTTATGACCTGTGAGGAAAATCCTGGTTCCCATCAATACAATGTTTTGATGGTATATAAGAGAAGTAATGTATTGGATATATTCTGAGGTCTTTTTCCTCCAGAAAGTTTTGATGAAAATTGTGTTGCTGGTGATTGATGGCTATCACACTGACTCATTAGCAGTATTGTTATGACTTGAACTTGTGCATATCTTTAACCAACCTTGGAGCAAGGTAGAGATTAACCTTTTTGTGGTAAATAATACTAACTATGGTATCTTATTATAGTAGCTTACTACTCAGAGTTTTGGAAGACAAACTGTTAGAACCCTATGCAGTCACAGCGATGTGGCATACTAAGTTATAATGGAAGACAATGGAGATAATAGAATCTCTAGTTTGCCAGGCAATAGGAGTTTTGTGGCAGTTGCAGGCCTGTGACCCACGGTGTCTGACATAAGCAGGCCAGCATGGCTAGCTTGACCTGTAAATGAGGCCTGTGGAGAGGCATATAGGATTGCACATCCCCCAATATGCTGCTATTGTAAGATAGAACTCAGTAGAAGTATTGAATTAGCTTAGGTAGGCAGAACTGCAGAGCTGAAAGATGGAAAAATACAGAAAGACATGTTTAAAAGTTACTGATAAGAAAAAGTACATCTGCAAAGAAATAATTGGGAGTGCTGACAGATGAGTTGCAGAGCCCTGCTCCTCTGCATGCACAAATTGGCTATATGGCCTTGAGAAGTGTGAAAGTAACAAGTTGATGAACTGACCATTGTAATTGGGACTAGAAGGGGGGCATGCAGGTGTCATGCCCACAGAAGGGACATAATTGGATGAACTTATCAGTACCGGGACCAATGGAAGGGGTACGGGAGGTACGGGAGGTTACCGGGACCAATGAAATGTTTTTCTATACCTAGAATGGAACAGAAGTCTATAAAAGTTGTTGTAATGCTTGAAAACTTTGCTCAGCCATTTTGAAATTGACTGGTTCGAGACTTGTGCACAAATAAATGATTTGGACCTTCTGAACAGACTCCTGGTATCATTGGTTTGTCTGCGCTTTGCTGCTACAGTTTAATGATATCAGAGCATTTCCATACAAAGAAAGTTACAAAGAACCAAATGTATGGCAAGCCATCTTGAAATAGAGATATATTTTCACTGAAGGCATGACATGTGGCCCGGTACAGCATCGGATGTCCAGGCATACACATTCTTTACGCCAATAGTCATTCAGCTATTAAAACCAGAAGCAGTGGAAACAGTCACAGACCATCTAGACAGGAAGTATAAGAAAACTAAAATGTGCAGTGAGGCAAGTTAGGGATCCTTCCAGAGTTATAACCTGCATAACCAATGTGAGACTGCTGTAGCAAAGTGCAATCAATGAATAAGTCCAGGAGTCAATTGACAGGGTCCAAGCCAGTTTAATGTGCACAGGCCCAGTCAGTCAAAGCTTTAAAAGGAACTGAGCAAACGTTTATACAGAGACATAACCATTTATACCTCTTTTTCAGTTTGATACATTGAGGTAGGCTATGGCCTAGCATGGCCTGCTACTATGAAAGGCCTGTAAGTTAGGCCTGGATCCTAACTCCCATTATAGCTAGAAAAGAACCAAAAATCTGTGTGAAATAAGAAAACTGTTTTTGAAATGCTTAATAAGAAGTTTTTATGAATTCATAAGTCTTCTATTATTCTCTTGTGTGTGAAAGAACAGAAATGTTTCAGAATATGCATTCCTAAGGCCAAGGTTAGCCTTGAAGTAGAATCAAGAGCTGAACCATTGTTAGAACAGTCCCGAGGGAGGGGGCCAGTTGCTAGGCTACGGAGGGATTTCTAATTGGATAATTGAAAGGAATGTATAGCCAATGAAATGTTTGCATGTATCAAATGTATTGAGCTAGAACCAATGGAAAGTTTTCATGTATCAAGCTAGAAAAGTGGTATAAAAAGTTATGTCTCTATGGAGAGCTCCGCTCAGTTCCTTGAAAGCTTTGACTGACTGAGCCTGTGCACAAATAAACTGGTTTGGACCCTGTAAACTGACTCCTGGACTTGTTCATTGACCGCAGTTTGCCACTACATTTCTTGGTGCGTTAGCCTGGAAGTGCGAGTGGTGGATGGTATTCAAGTGAATAATCCACGTAATTCGCCTTGAGGTTTGGTCCGGTTGGAGCCATGTCTGTCTGACTGCAGGGGAAGCCTCAGGCGTCGCCGATCACTTTGTATCGGAGAGGTTTCTGCCTGCCTCGGCGGGCCATCGGGTCCAGCTGGTCAACACCTCCAAACCAGGGGAGTCCAGGGTCCAACTCAGAAGCTGGTGTGGTATCGGGGACCGGATCCGGTGAGTGTTTTTGTAAAGTACTAGTGAGATTAGAACAGCCTGGGACAAAGTCTTGCATGTGCAGGACAAATTTGGTAAATTTGGTAATACTTGGGAGATCTCGCACAAGTGCGTGTGAGACAAGGGAGTCTGATCACCTCCCATAAGGGCGGTCCTAGTAAGCTCTGCGTAAGAAAGGCGGAAGCTGAAGCCATCGACCCTTCTTGTTTGAAATAGCTAGTTAGTCAGAAAACCTGGGCACATGAAATATTGAAAAATGATTTCTTGTTAAGCGTTTGGTGTACGTCTGGTCTACGATCTTACTGTTTTTTGTTTGTCTCTGATTTTTGTTATCTGTTATCTGTTTCCCTTCTGGTATAAATGTGAGATTATTCTGTTGGGTAATTTGTGACAGTTTACTGATTAAGAAATAGTATTAAGCAGAACAGAAGACAGAAGGAAATAAACTCAGTTGTCACTTTTTCAGTAAAGAAGCTGTCTCTCATGCATTCCAGTTGTTTTTCCTTTCGCACAGCATGAAAACTGGCTAGGGGAGTGAGAAGGGGAGTGTCTGGAGAATGGAATGTATAGTAGCTGTTAACCCTGTGAAGGCTTAATTTCAGCGTTCTATAGCTGAGTTAATTTATGCTTATTTCAGGAAAATTGTACCTGTTTTATTCAATGTGGTTTAATAGTGATGTTCCTTCTGCTATGGTCATGTATTATGTATCATTTGATAGGAATGTTTAGTCAGAATTTTGAATCCCGATAGTTTTGGGCTTAGCCTAGGAAAGGGTTAAGTTCTTATTAACCCCGTTCGAGTTCCTGGACTTGTGCGGACCAAGTGAGAAGAATTTTTGTAGGGCTATAGGTATGATGCAGTTGTGGGCTTAGCCTTGTTTTGTGTTGTTTATGTTCAAAATCTTCAGTAAGCACTGTAATAGTTTAAATAGGCAGTGATAGAAAAATTCAGGAAACTGCTTTTGTTTTCCCTTTGTCCTACGAAGTAGAGGTTAAGAACATGAGACAGGACTATGAAGCCTCCCGAGCCAGAAGCACCAGATCGTGACTTGAAAGTGATTTAAATCCTGAGTGAATAAGGAGTTTATCGTGCTTGAATTCTAGTTCCTGATATATTGCGGCAAGCACCTCATAGAAGACATGCTTATTGTTAATAAAAATAAAATGAGGGGAAAAATGTATATGTATTCCAGATATCCACCCACTTTATTGAAAAAGTATCCGGAATGTCTTTTGAATATCTCCTTCCTAAACTGTAAGATTTAAAGTACTTTCTTTTGCAGAGATGCTGTTCAGCTTAAGTGCAGATTATGGCTGGTAGTTAGCTTCCATGCCAAGTATTATCATTCCAGTCATAAGTAACAGATATGTGGTCGTCATGTTCGGTTCTTTCTATTGGAATTCTGTTATCACATGTTGCAAAATAATAGTTTTATATTTTAAGGACTTTATCTAAATTGTTCCTATTTAGAATGAGCACACACATCTATTATGCTTATTGCAATCAATCTACGCTCATGTTTTCTGCCTACCCTTTGTTTACAGCAATAATATGTTTTTTTCTAATAAGTGCACCCAGAGGAACATTATTGTATAGTTCTGATTCGTAGTCCATAGGAAAATGCAGCCTGACTGGCCGCCCCCTCTGTCTGTTGTTAACAACGTCACCATGGGGGGGGGGGTCAGAGTCCATGCAGATTTCAGTGTAGTTATTTCCTGGCCTCGTAGTTTCCCGTGAATGTTCCCTGATCAGTTCCCCTAGAAGCCCCGGCACAGTTTAAAGTACTCAGAGTAGGCCACAGCCCACTGATGACACTACAAGCAGGGATTCATTTGCTAGTTCAGCCTGATTGCCGTATGCCTTCAGATGTACAACTACCAGTAAAAGAGAGGGTCACATTATCCCATTGCACTAGGTCCAGGGCCAGCTTGACATTAGAGAAGTGAATGCCCGTATCTTGACTCCACCCCCAGGAGGGGAGGAGGGAGTACCTGATTTTAGAAGAAAAAAAATAAACCAAGCACAGTGTTCCAGCAAGGAAGGGAAGCAGCCATAGAGTGAGTGGCAGTCAAAGAGGGCTACAGCATGAATGAAGACTAGGCCAGACCGGACTCCAAGTTTCCCTAGGTCTGAAAATAGGGGACCAATATATGGACTTTATGGGGGATACAGGAGCAGAATACTAAAGCCAGTAGCCCCTTTGTTTTCTTGATGCAGCACCATTGTCAGAGCTACTGGAGCTAAGGCCACAAAGCCTCTCCTGCAGAACCACATGTGTGAACTAGGGGGACAGAAAATAACGCACCAGTTCTTGTATATGCCTGAGTGTCCAATTCCACTTCTGGGCCGAGATATGCTTGTTAAGCTCCAGGCCCAAATATCTTTTGCAGAAGGGGGAGAAATGCAAATGACTGTGAACCCAAAGCCTGCTGGGTTAATGGTGCTTACTGTTCCCCGAGAAGAAGAGTAGTGGTTCTATAGTGCATCTCCAATCAAGCCAGCTAGTTCCTGTATACCTACCAACCTCATAGCCCCACCTGAAGTATGGGCAGAAGATAATCCACCTGGCCTAGTGAAGAACATAGCCCCTGTCATTGTCACCCTCAAGCTGGGAGTGGAACCAGTGTATGTAAAACAGTACCCTCTCCCTCGACCAGCCATTGAAGGAATTCACCACCATCTGATGGAACTGCTGAAGTATGGACTTCTTAAGGAATGTCAGTCACCTTGGAACAACCCCCTTCTCCCAGTAAAGAAGCCTGGGACAGGGGATTATCGCCCAGTACAAGATTTGAGAAGAGTAAATGACGCAGTTGAAACAATACACCCAGTAGTACCAAACCCTTATACTCTCTTGGGACTGATCCCCGCTGAGGCTGCTCACTTTACCGTTTTGGACCTGAAAGATGCCTTTTTCTGTGTGCGCCTAGCACCCACCAGTCAACTCCTATTTGCATTTGAATGGCAAGACCCCACAACAGGAAGGCGGGGCCAACTCACCTGGACTAGATTACTTCAAGGATTCAAGAATTCACCTACTCTCTTCAGTGCTATTTTAAATCAAGATCTTTCCAGCTACTATGTGAACCCAGGAGAAAGGGCTCTTCTCCAGTATGTGGACAACTTGCTTATAGCCACCGACTCAGAAAGTGAATGTCCACAAGCCACCAGTGAACTCTTGCACCTTTTTAATGAGGCTGGATACAAAGTCTCAAGAGCCAAGGCGCAATTATGTCAAACAAGTTAAATACCTAGGATTCCAGTTGTCCAGCCGAATTAGACGCCTGGGACCAGAATGCAAAGAAGCTGTATGCAGTATTCCTACTCCAACCACCAGGAGGCAAGTGAGAGCCTTCTTGGGTGCGGTGGGGTACTGTTGTATATAGATCCCCAATTTTGCGCTGCTAGCAAAACCGTTGTATCAAGCTACCAAAGGAATGGAAAAGTCTCCATTGGACTGGGGACCTGAGCAAGATGCAGCATTCCAGGAGCTGAAAAAGGCCCTGATGTCAACCCCCGCTTTAGGTCTTCCAGATGTCCAGAAAACCTTTCAGTCTCTATGTTCATGAGTCACAAGGAAATGTTCTAGGAGTGTTGACTCAACATCTTGGATCCTGGCAACAACCAGTAGCCTATTTGTCAAAACAATTGGATGAGGTAGCAAAAGGATGGCCCCCTTGTTTGAGAGCTGTTGCAGCTACAGCCCTCCTAGTGAGCAATCTTCAAGTTACTGTACCACCCTCTGTTCTAATCATTATGAAACACAAAGGAAACTTCTAGCTAATTCACAAACGTTGAGGTATCAGAGTATGCTGTGTGAAAACCCCCAGATACAATTAAAGGTCAGTCAAGCTCTGAATCCTGCTACATTGTTATCAGTTGGTCTTGAACCCCCTGATCATGACTGTTCAGAAACTAAGGACATTGTTGTGCCAGATATGCAGTAGTGACCCTTGATCTGGTAGTTAAGTCCTCAGCCCTGGCCCCAGGAATTTCAGCACAGAAAGCTGAACTGATAGCTCTTACTAGAGCACTGACAATAGGAAAAAGGGGCTCTGTCTAAATGTGTACCGAGATTCCAAGTATGCCCTTACAACCTTGCATGCACATGGGGCCCTGTACAAAGAATGAGGGTGGATAACCTCAGGAAGCAAGTCCATTAAGTATGGCCCCAAGATATTGATATTATCAGATACATACTGCCTACAGATTTCAGAATTTAGGAAAAGTAGAATGTATGAATAGAACCCTGAAATCTCAGTTGTCCAAACTTTGCCAAAAGGTTCGCCTGAAGTGGCCCCAGGTTCTTTCTATAGCCCTTCTTAGGATATACTTAGCCCCTGCTAAGTCTTTAGGAGTTTCTCCTTTTTGAGATTCTGTATGGGCAACCCCCGCCTATTGTATAGGGCAGTGATGGCTAACCTTTTTGAGCCCGAGTGCCCAAACTGCCGCACAAAACCAAAGAATTTCCTCAAAGTGCCAGCACGTCAATTTGCATAAATATTTGCATAATGCTAACATACACTAACTTTTAGTAAACATGTCTCTTAATGAGTGTATGGATAAAGACAGACTAAAAGATTTCTACATTACTATAATCCAGTGCCAACCGCCAGGCACATTAGGAACTACTACAAACACTGCCCATTTAGAACCAATAGCAAACCCGCTGTATCCTAAAAGCACTACCAGGACTCACAAAGCACCACACCATACCTATCAAAAGGCAACACTGCAAATATTAAACCAATACATTTCAGACAATAACAATACATGACCTACTGGGGAAAGAGAACAAGTGGCAATGTCAAAAAGGAATTACATAAACAGAATACCTCAGCTCAGTTACACAGTTGCAATTGCTCCAGCCACTTTCTTCTGGTTTCTTCATGTCTTCTGCTAACTCTCCATCATCTGCTGTCCATTTGTCCTTTCTTCTCTCTTCTAGTTTTTTTTTTCCATTCTCTCTCTCTACATCCGCTTTAACATACTAATCTTTCTCCTTTTGCTCTTTCCTCATTCCTATTTCATCCACTCAAATTTTACCCCTCCATCCTCAATCCCCACTTACTCTCCCAATACCCGGCCAATTGTAGATTTTTTATCCCTCCCACACAAAATATTTTTCCCCTCTCCATTTTACTCTCCCAGCCCCATCCCATTCTAATCCTCCCCCAACATCAGCTCCCTTCTAGTTCCAGCCTCACCCAGCATCCATTCCCTTCTAGTCCCCTGCATCAGCCCATTTCCAGTCCTAGCCCCCCATCAGCCCATTTCCAGTCCTAGCAACCCCCCAACCCAATACCAGTCCTAGCCCCCCCCCCCATCAACCCACTTCCAGTCCTAAACCCCCATCACCCATTTTCAGTTTAAGCCCCCCCTATAACCCATTACCAGTCCTAACCCCCATCACCCCATTTCCAGACAGCCCCCATCAGCCCACAGCCCATTAGCAGTCCTACCTCCCCAGCCCATTAGCAGTCCTACCCCCCCCGCCCGCCCGCCGACCCGCCCGCCCATTAGCAGTCCTAACCCCCCCAGCCCATTAGCAGTCCTACCCCCCCCCGCCCGCCCGCCCGCCCGCCCCCCCTGCCCATTAGCAGTCCTAACCCCCCCTCCCTCCCTGCCCATTAGCAGTCCTAACCCCCCTCCCTCCCTCCCTCCCTCCCTGCCCATTAGCAGTCCTAACCCCCCCCTCCCTCCCTCCCTCCCTGCCCATTAGCAGTCCTAACCCCCCCCTCCCTCCCTCCCTGCCCATTAGCAGTCCTAACCCCCCCTCCCTGCCCATTAGCAGTCCTAACCCCCCCTCCCTCCCCATTAGCAGTCCTAACCCCCTCCCTCCCTCCCTCACTCCCTGCCCATTAGCAGTCCTAACCCCCCCCCCCTCCCTCCCTCCCTGCCCATTAGCAGTCCTAACCCCCCCCCTCCCTGCCCATTAGCAGTCCTAACCCCCCCTCCCTCCCTCCCTGCCTCCCATTAGCAGTCCTAACCCCCCCTCCCTCCCTCCCTCCCTGCCCATTAGCAGTCCTAACCCCCCCCTCCCTCCCTGCCCATTAGCAGTCCTAACCCCCCCTCCCTCCCTCCCTCCCTCCCTCCCTGCCCATTAGCAGTCCTAACCCCCCCCCTCCCTCCCTGCCCATTAGCAGTCCTAACCCCCCCCCTCCCTCCCTGCCCATTAGCAGTCCTAACCCCCCCTCCCTCCCTCCCTCCCTCCCTGCCCATTAGCAGTCCTAACCCCCCCCCTCCCTGCCCATTAGCAGTCCTAACCCCCCCCTCCCTCCCTCCCTCCCTGCCCATTAGCAGTCCTAACCCCCCCCTCCCTCCCTGCCCATTAGCAGTCCTAACCCCCCTCCCTCCCTCCCTCCCTGCCCATTAGCAGTCCTAACCCCCCCCTCCCTGCCCATTAGCAGTCCTAACCCCCCCCTCCCTCCCTCCCTCCCTCCCTCCCTGCCCATTAGCAGTCCTAACCCCCCCTCCCTCCCTCCCTCCCTGCCCATTAGCAGTCCTAACCCCCCTCCCTCCCTCCCTCCCTGCCCATTAGCAGTCCTAACCCCCCCCCTCCCTCCCTCCCTCCCTGCCCATTAGCAGTCCTAACCCCCCCCCCTCCCTCCCTCCCTCCCTGCCCATTAGCAGTCCTACCCCCCTCCCTCCCTCCCTCCCTCCCTCCCTCCCTGCCCATTAGCAGTCCTAACCCCCCCTCCCTCCCTGCCCATTAGCAGTCCTAACCCCCCCTCCCTCCCTCCCTCCCTGCCCTGCCCTGCCCATTAGCAGTCCTAACCCCCCCTCCCTGCCCATTAGCAGTCCTAACCCCCACCATCCTCCTCCCTGCCCATTAGCAGTCCTAACCCTCCCCCTCCCTGCCCATTAGCAGTCCTAACCCCCACCATCCTCCTCCCTGCCCATTAGCAGTCCTAACCCCCCCCCCTCCCTGCCCATTAGCAGTCCTAACCCCCCCCTCCTCCTCCTCCTCCTCCTCCCTGCCCATTAGCAGTCCTAACCCCCCCTCCTCCTCCCTGCCCATTAGCAGTCCTAACCCCCCTCCTCCTCCCTGCCCATTAGCAGTCCTAACCCCCCCTGGCAAATTTTTTTTTAAAAAAAAGCAGGCTCTGGCTGCTGCCGCGGCAGATTGCAATGTCCCGCGGGGCCCCCTCCACCCGCTAAGCCCCTCTGCAAGGGCTTTCAGATTCGCGAGGGAGAGCGTCTCCCTCGCGTCTCTGTTAAGCCCGCAGGGGCTAATGGGAAATTTCCCATCAGTCCCTCGCGTCTAAAGGGGCTGATGGGAAATTTCCCATTAGCCCCTGCGGGCTTAACAGAGACGCGAGGGAGACGCTCTCCCTCGCGAATCTGAAAGCCCTTGCAGAGGGGCTTAGCGGGCGGAGGGGGCCCCGCGGGACGCTGCATTCTGCCCTTGCCGCGTCCGCGGCAGCAGTCAGAGCCAGCTTTTTCTTTTTTTGCGGACCTTCACGCGTGCCAGCTGCAAGGCCTTCACGTGCCACAGCTGGCACGCGTGCCATAGGTTTGCCATCGCTGGTATAGGGAATAAAAGGAGATATGAGACAATTACTAGACAAGAACTATTGGTTTTAAGTTCTGTTTTGCAGAGTCTTCATACGTGGATACGAGATCAGCTACCCATCAACTTGACTGAACCGCTGCATCCTCTCACGCCTGGAGTCTCGGTGTGGATCAAAGAGTGGAGAAAGACACCGTTGGCATCGCATTGGAAAGGACCTTATGTTGTCATCTTGTTAACCCCAACAGCAGTTAAAGTTGCAGAACTCGAACCCTGGATTCATCACAGCCGAGTAAAGCCAGCAGCCGCTTCTGAACTTGGTTATTGGCTTCCATAAATGATCCTGAAATTCTATTGCGGCCCACCCTACGACGACAACCACCATCTTGAGAGACTGTGTTATTTTGAGAAATCGTGATCTTCTAAAGAGACTGTGTTATATTGAGAGACTATGCTAGAGTCTGAGACATCCTAAAAGACTGTGATACTTTGGAATCTGCAGCCCTACTCCTGCCACAAAGCTGGTAGGTTTCCGTACGGCAGAAGCCTGAGGATCTACAATCAACTCTACATCTGTCACGTTGTGGAAGCCGACAGTTCCACCAATTTTCCAGAGACTATACTCATCATGAATCCTTATTATTGCTTCATTCTGGCAACAGCTTTGGGGTGCTTTGAAATGACTTTTGCTCTACCTCCCTGTGCAGCCTGCATAACTATTACTCAAACTGGGATAAAAGTAACTCAAACTTTACTTTATCACTCTTACTATACCTGCACTGGTGTAGTCAGTCGATGTGTGTATAATGGGACAGAATTGAGTATCTGCACAAAAGGAAATACAAGGACTTGCTTTAACCCCTGCCAAAATTCTTCCTATCATGTTTTGGAACTGCGATGGAACAATGAGGATGGAGCCCTTCTGAATGCTACCCGTCAACTCTCGGATCCTACACGACCTGTTTTTCTGGACTTTCATGCATGTGATGCTATTAATAGAAATGGTTATTATCATTGTGGGTCATGGGAGCAAGCCTATTGCTATGATGATCAGTACATATGTCATTCGTTTCTCCTATGTCTTCTGCCCCTCTGCTTATTATGGATAATACCGTAGAGCTGCTATCAGGCTTTACCCCAAAAGGAAGCCCCACTATACACTGAGCGTGCTTTGTGATTTAATTCTCACCCTTTCTCACTTTCGGGTGAGAATTATCAAAGGGGGGAATGAGGTAGGCTATGGCCTAGCATGGCCTGCTACTATGAAAGGCCTGTAAGTTAGGCCTGGATCCTAACTCCCATTATAGCTAGAAAAGAACCAAAAATCTGTGTGAAATAAGAAAACTATTTTTGAAATTCTTAATAAGAAGTTTTTATGAATTCATAAGTCTTCTATTATTCTCTTGTGTGTGAAAGAACAGAAATGTTTCAGAATATGCATTCCTAAGGCCAAGGTTAGCCTTGAAGTAGAATCAAGAGCTGAACCATTGTTAGAACAGTCCCGAGGGAGGGGGCCAGTTGCTAGGCTCCGGAGGGATTTCTAATTGGATAATTGAAGGGAATGTATAGCCAATGAAATGTTTGCATGTATCAAATGTATTGAGCTAGAACCAATGGAAAGTTTTCATGTATCAAGCTAGAAAAGTGGTATAAAAAGTTATGTCTCTATGGAGAGCTCCGCTCAGTTCCTTGAAAGCTTTGACTGACTGAGCCTGTGCACAAATAAACTGGTTTGGACCCTGTAAATTGACTCCTGGACTTGTTCATTGACCGCAGTTTGCCACTACAACATGAGAATTTTCTATTGGTTCCAACTCGATACATGCAAATTTCTCATTGGTTATACATTCCCTCCATTTGTCCAATTAGAAATCCCTCCGGAGCCTAGCAACCGGCCCCCTCCCTTAGGATTGCTTGAACAATGGTACAGTTCTTGATTTCATTACTTCTCTACTGCAAGGTTAACCCTGGCTTCAGGAATGCATGTATTGAAACATTTCTGTTCTTTCACACACAAGAGAATAATAGAAGACTTATGAATTCATAAAAACTTCTTATTAAGCATTTTAAAACAGTTTTCTCATTTTTCACAGATTTTTGGTTCTTTTCTAGCTATAATGGGAGTTAGGATCCAGGCCTAACTTACAGGCCTTTCATAGTAGCAGGCCATGCTAGGCCATAGCCTACCACATTCCCCCCTTTGATTATTCTCACCCGCAAGTGAGGAAGGGTGAGAATTAAATCACTCATTAGTCAATTAATACATTATACTGGTGTAATAGCATCATCATCGTGGGGTATAGGGTAATATTGCCACATAGCTAATACCTTCGCAGCTGCCTTCCGCTCTATAGTGTTATCAATTGATGATGTTATCATGCGTAAGCAGAGGGGTAGGAGACAAGGGAGCAATAAGCACATGGCTAATATGAATAGTACAATAAACATAAGGGATTTCAGACCACCAATCCAGGAAAACAATGAACCAAACCACCCATCCATCTTTCAACTGTGCCAAGTCTGGACAGGCACAAATGTCTGCTCTCTCATCTGAGTGGCTAAATCTTCAACTACATGCCCATTATTATCAATCTGTAAACAACAATTACTGAGATTCAGCTTCCCACATACCCCACCTTCAGCCGCTAACAAATAATCCAAAGCTAAACGATTTTGATAAATGGGTGTGAGCATTTGCGTACTTTGCTTTGCCAGAAGGGTTAGTGCTTTACTAGTTTCATTGGTTATTATTTCAACAACAGCTTGAAAACGTATTATTCGATTAATCATATAAACAGGAGTACGATACCCCCAAGTCCCATCCTGCTCCCAAGTAGCAGGTCCATAGTATGAGATGATTCTTTTTGGGGGCCATTCTTCAGATGACGCATCCCATTTGTCCCATTGGCCTATTTTCAAGGCCTCCTTCAGCTGTCGACTTCTGTACACAAGATATCCCAGTTGTTCTCCCTGGGATGTAGGCAGAAGAAAGAAGGAAGGTCGTATGGTTCCCAATACACATGCGCCTCCCCAGTGGTGAGGAAATCTGGCATATGCTCGGGTTCCGCAAATCCAGTACAGTCCAGGTGGTGCTTGCCAAGAATTATATGCTGCTAAGTTAGTCCAGATACTGGCAAGTTTGGGGAACTGAACTAGAGGATTGGAAGGTTCAGTAGCATTGACTCCTGACCACCAAGATGTCTTCTTAGTGGTACTATTGTAGAACTTCTGATTGAAACAGACCAGCTGCCCCACTTCCATATTAAACATTGGTCCATAGCGAGAAAAACATAAGTTACCCACAATGGAGTGGGCCAATACCCATTCACTTGTGGTATTGTGTAGATTAGTCTGATTGTATGGAATAGAATAGTTCAGTTCTTGTGCTTCCCAAGGCCATTGGTCTCCCATCATTGTTCCTCCACAAAACAAACAGTCTGAAACATGGAGACTAGATGCAACTGCTCCCGCCAATTCAAGAAACAAGTTCTGGGAGGCAGGAGGAATTTCAAATTCTGATTTCATGGCTTCGTAGAAGGAGTGATGTATACGATAGGGTGAGGATACATGAGTTTTGGTGTTTAATTGCAGATATAAGATAGTCCCAAGATCTACACCTCCTCCTGCAATACGCAACCCAAACTTGTATCCTTGCTTCCAGTGGCTGGGGATGGCTATGAGGAGTGGTAGAGGATTACAAGCATCTTTCTGGCATTTCTTGGGTTCTGGTAGTCTGATCTTTGTTAGGCTGCCTTTGTGATGATCTCCATCTCGTCCCGTCGGTGCATTTTTCCAGGTAGCAAAATATACACATTCCCATTTTGGGCAAAAGTAATCATGTCTAGATGCGGTGGTGTAAATGGTGGCTGCAGAACTCTTTCCTGTACACCGTCCCCATCCGTAGGCTCCTTCTGGACATATGTATTTATCATCATGGTAGTATGCTCGCTCCCATGACCCACATCTGTGGTAAGCATTTCTGTTGATTGCATCACAAGCATCAAAGTTCAAGATGATAGGTTTTGTGGGGTTGGTGAGGAGTTTTGTCGCATTCAGGATGGCTCCATCTTCATCATTCCAACGTATCTCAAATGTATAATATGATGGGTTTTGTCGAGGGTTATAACAAGTCTTACTTTTCCCCTTTGTGCAAATGTTCAGTTCAGTGCCATTATAAATACACCGGCTGATGGTACCAGTGCAAGTATAGTAGGAATGATAGAGCAAAGTCTGAGTAATCTTTTGTCCTGTTCGGGTGGTGGTTATGCAGGCTGCACAAGGGGGTAGAGCAAAAGTCTTTTCCAGGATTCCCAGGATTACCACTCCCACAAGGCAATAGTGGAAGAACATTATGATTACAGTCTCTGGAGGTTAACTGGAAAGTGGGTATGATGAACTTGTTGAGTCTTCTTCTGTTTCCGCTGCGATGGTCACTCTCGCGTGACGTAGGTGGATTCTGAAGATTCTCTATAAAGCTAGCTGTCTCCTCAAGGTGAGTCGCAATGGAGTCTCGGGATCATTCACTGATGTCCATTGGCCAGGATCAGGAGCAGCTGCCGGCTTCACTCGACTGTGGTGGATCCAGGGTTCGAATTCTGCAACTTTCACTGCGGTGGGGATTGACAGGATGACGACGTAGGATCCCTTCCAATGCGGCGCCAGCGGGGTCTTTCTCCACTCTTTCACCCACACGGATGTTCCTGGCTTGAAGGGATGCAGAGGCTCGGTCAGGTTGATGGGTAGTCGGTCTTGCACCCACGTTTGGAGTTTCTGCAAAACAACCTAAAGCTAATAGTTCTTGTCTAGTTATTTCAGATCCTATCTGTCTCATGTCTCCCTTTATTCCCTGCACTAAGGGTGGAGGTCGCCCATACAAAATCTCAAAAGGGGAGACTCCTAAGGATCTGGTGGGAGCTGAATGTATTCTAAGAAGGGCTATGGGTAGAACTTGGAGCCACTTCAGGTGTGTTTCTTGGCAAAGCTTGGATAACTGAGTTTTCAAGGTTCTATTCATATGTTCTACTTTCCCTGAGCTCTGGGGTCTGTAAGCAGTGTGTAACTTCCATTTTATTTGCAAAGCTTGAGCTAACTGTTGGGTCACTTGGGATACAAATGATGGACCATTATCTGACCCTATAGTTGATGGTATTCCAAATCGGGGAATGATCTCATGGAGCAATACCTTAGTGACTTCTCGGGCTTTCTCAGTTCGGGTGGGATAGGCTTCTACCCACCCTGAAAATGTGCAGACTAACACTAAAATATAGTGATATCCATTTGCACGGGGCATTTCAGCAAAGTCTATCTGTATATCACTCATGGGGGTCACCCCTACTGACTGGACTCTTGGGGGTGGAACAGGACCTTGCTTGGCATTATTTTTGGCACATCTCAGGCATTGCTGTGCCACCGAGGCGGTCATGGATCCTAGCAGTGAAATACAGAAATGGGGTCTCAGGGCTTTCTCCATGGCTGTTTTTCCATAATGTGTGGCTTGATGAAAAGCTTGGACAAAGGCTGGCCCTAATGCTTCAGGGATGACTGTAGGACCTGGAGGTGGACTACCTTCTGGGGGTGGCAGCACTATCCAACCTTGTTCTGTCAAGACTCCTCCCTCCTTTTCACAATAATAGTCTAACTCTCTTGTAGTGTATCGGGGTGCCCAGGAACTAAGGGGCACAGGGAATAGGGCTGCTTGCATTACAGTATCTTGGGTCCTAACTTGTCCTGTGGTGGCTGCCTTTCGGGCTGTGGCATCTGCAAATCTATTCCCTCGGGTGACTTCTCCTGCTCCTGCCTGATGATCTCGGCAGTGCATGACTGCCACTTGTTTGGGGGCCCATACAGCATCTAATATCATCAATATCTCGGGCCCATACCTAATGTCCTTACCCTCTGAGGTGATCAACCCTTGCTCTTTATACAAGGCTCCATGTGCGTGCAAAGTAGTGAAAGCATATTTGGAATCTGTGTACACATTTATGCGGAGTCCTTCTCCTAATGTCAAGGCTCTGGTGAGGGCTATCAATTCAGCTTTCTGTGCAGAAGTTCCTGGGGTCAGGGCTGAGGACTCAACTACCAGATCAAGGGTCACCACTGCATATCCAGCACAACGATGTCCATTGATGACCAAACTGCTTCCATCTACAAAGAAAGTCCGTTCTGGGTCCTCTAGAGGGACATTGGTCAAATCAGGGCGACTTGAAAATACAGTGTCCATGGTTTCTAAGCAATTATGATCAGGTGGCCCAGGACCAATTGGAAACAATGTAGCAGGGTTCAGAGCTTGACTAACTTTCAACTGTATCCGAGGGTTTTCACACAACATGCTTTGATACTTCAACATTCGTGCATTGGTTAGCCAGAAGTTTCCTTTGTGTTCCATGAGAGTCAGAACAGAGTGTGGCACGGTGACTTGAAGAGTTTGTCCTAGTGTGAGTTTGTCTGCTTCGCCCACTAGGAGGGCTGTTGCTGCAACAGCTCTCAGACAAGGGGGCCATCCTTTTGCAACTACATCCAATTGTTTTGACAGATAAGCTACTGGTCGTTGCCAGGATCCAAGAGATTGGGTCAATACTCCCAATGCGTTTCCTTGTGACTCATGGACAAAAAGATGGAAAGGCTTCTGAACATCTGGAAGACCTAAAGCTGGGGATGACATCAGGGCCTTTTTCAAAGTCCGGAATGCTACATCTTGTTCGGGTCCCCAGTCTAGTGGGGATTTTTCCATTCCTTTGGTGACTTGGTATAGTGGTTTTGCAATCAGGGCAAAGTTGGGGATCCATATGCGACAATATCCCGCGGCCCCCAGGAAGGCTCTCACTTGCCTCCTAGTGGTTGGAATGGGGATATTACATACAGCTTCTTTGCGTTCTGGTCCTAAACGTCGGATCCCACTGGACAACTGGAATCCTAGATACTTGACTTCGGTTTGGCATAGTTGTGCTTTGGCTCTTGAGACTTTGTATCCAGCATCTTTGAGAAAGTACAAAAGTTCACTAGTAGCTTGTAGGCATTCACTTTCTGAGTTGGTGGCTATGAGCAAGTCATCTACATACTGAAGAAGAACCCTCTTTCCTGGTTCCACTGGGTAACTTGAGAGATCTTGATTCAGGGCAGCACTGAAGAGAGTAGGTGAATTCTTGAATCCTTGGGGTAATCTGGTCCAGGTGAGCTGACCCCGCCTTCCTGTTGTGGGGTCTTGCCATTCTAAAGCAAATAAAAGTTGACTGGTGGGTGCTAGGCGCACACAGAAAAAGGCATCTTTCAGGTCCGGGACGGTGAAGTGAGTAGCCTCAGCCGGGATCAGTCCCAAGAGAGTATAAGGGTTTGGTACTACTGGGTGTATAGTTTCAACTGCATCATTTACTCGCCTTAGATCTTGTACTGGGCGGTAGTCCCCTGTCCCAGGCTTCTTTACTGGGAGAAGGGGGGTATTCCAAGGTGACTGGCATTCCTTGAGAAGTCCGTACTTTAGCAGTTTCATCAAATGGCAGTGAATTCCTTCTATGGCTGGTCGAGGGAGAGGATACTGCTTCACATGCACTGGTTCCACTCCTAGCTTGAGGGTGACAATGAGAGGGGCTATGTTCTTTGCTAGGCCAGGTGGATTATCTTCTGCCCATACTTCAGGTGGGGCTATGAGGTTGGTAGGTATACTGGGACTGGTTGACTGTATTGGAGGTGCACTATAGAACCGCCATTCTTCTTCTCGGGGAACAGTAAGCACCATCAATCCAGCAGGCTTTGGGTTCACAGTCATTTTCATTTCTCTCCCTTCAGCAAAGGATATTTGGGCCTGGAGCTTGGCAAGCATGTCTCGGCCCAATAGTGGAATAGGGCACTCAGGCATATACAAGAACTGGTGCGTTATCTTCTGTCCCCCTAGTTCACACATGCGGTTCTGCAAGAATGGTTTTGTGACTTTATTTCCAGTGGCTCCCACAATGGTGACAGATCATGAGGACAGAGGAGCTACTGGCTTGGCTACTACTGACTGTTCTGCTCCTGTATCTACCATGAATTCCATGTATTGGTCCCCTATCTTTAAACTGACCATAGGCTCCTGGGGACCCAGGGTGAACTTGGAGCCCGGTCTGGCCTAGTATTCATCTATGTCGTCCAGGTCATAGCCCGTTGCTACTGCCACTCCCTCAATGGCTTCCTCCCTCTCCTGCTGGAACTGTGTTCGATTCATTCCTCCCCTCCTTCGAAATCTTCCTCCTGGCCTCCAGGGACTCCCTCCTCCCCTGGCAGGGGCGGAGTCCAGATGCGGGCACTCATTTCTCCAATGTCCTTCTTCCTTGCAGTAGGCGCACTGATTTGCACCCAATTGAGGCCTTTCGCTTCCATGGCCTCTTCCACGTCCTCTGGTCCTTTGATTAGGAAAACCTCCTCCACATCGTTCGGTTATAGCAGCAGCAAGAAGATCTGCCTTCTTCTTCATCTTTCGTTCACTTTCTCTGTCTCGTTCATTTTCACGATTCACAAATACTTTCTGAGCAACTTCCATTAACTGAGCTGTATTCATGCCCGCAAATCCATCCAATTTCTACAATTTTCACTTTATGTCTCTCTGGGACTGACTAACAAAGGCCGCATTTACCATGCGTAAATTTTCCTGAGCGGCGGGATCATATGGGGTATACAATCTATAAGCTTCAGACAACCGCTCATAAAAGGCCGCTGGGCTCTCATCTGGACCCTGGAGAACTTCCGATACTTTCCCGATATTCATGGCCCTCTGGCCTCCCTTCTTCAGGCCCTGCAATAAGGCCTGGCGAAATCTGGTTAGGGCCGCCGCCCCCCTTTCCTCATTTGGGTCCCACCCGGGATCTTCATTGGGATATTCTTCAACAGCTGCTTGCAGGGGATTTATTCCTCCCCTTTCTACAGGGTTCTCTTCTAACCATCGGAGGGCTGCTTGCCCGATTCGGCCTCGCTCCTCAGTAGTGAAGAGGGTGGACAGGAGCTGGCGACAATCGGCCCAGGTAGGCTGATGGGTTTGCATAATGCTAGACATTAATTCTGTTAATTCCTGGGGCTTGGCTGTGTAGGAAGCATAATGCGTTTTCCAGTTTAATAAATCTGTGGTGGAAAAGGGTACATAAACTAAGCTGGTTGGTCCTGGCGCCATCTGGCCCTGATCATTTAAAACAGGCATTCCAGGCACTTGGCGTAATGGCATTAGGTGCCCTGCTTTCTCCTTCTTCTTTGGAGTTACGCTTCTTAAATCATAAGGCTCCCGGACACAAATCTCCTTGGTGGATGACCCTGAACTGGCAGGAGAGCCTCCGCTTTCTATCTCATCAGAGGACTCAAGTCCCCCTGCTGTGCTTGGACCTGACTCGGGACTTTCACTCGGGGTAGGGCGCTTCTTAGGATGCTGTATCGGTATTTTCTGGGGCTCCTCTTCTGGCTCTACTTCAGGTCGTGGTGCTGTGGGGACTAACTGCTGTGGGTGCTGGGGTAACCTATCCAGAATATCTGGGGACTCTGGGTCAGAATACACAGGCGGCTTCTCTTCCTTAGCCTTTTTGGTTCCCCTAGTAGTAGCTACAAATATTTTACAGTGCTCCTCATAACAGCGCTTCATCCATGAGGGCTGCTGTTCACATACACTTAACCAGGAATCTATATAGGGGAACTGGTCAGGATACACTCTTAATATGAGCTGATGGATTCGTAAAACTGTCTCAAAATCAAAGGTGCCCCCTCGGGGCCATGAAGCAGCTAATGCGGGCCACTCCCTTTCACATAACATTTTTAATCTGGATGGAGTCATTTTCGTACCATAATCGCCCGAAAATCCTTTACGGAAATTCTTGATCATACATGCCAACGGAGTTTGCGTGGACTCCGTCCCTCCCATAATCTAAACGTACCTACGTACACTACCTACGTACTCAACGTACCTGCGTATGTTACGTACCCTACGTCCCTACGTACACGTAATGATGTACAAGACAACAAACAATAAGGATAGGTAGTATGGCTGTAGGTAAGGGGTCCGTACAGCCCACAGAACACTGGGGGGGACAAACACCACTCGCTTCCTCCTGTTCGCGACCTGGGCGCGGTCGCCCTGCCAGGAACTGCGCTACTTAGGAGTCCGCTCTCGCTCGCTCTGTATTTCAAGACCTCCCACTCACACAAGCAAGCATATTTCAACAAGATATCATATTTCAATATTTCAAGTGCCCAGGTTTTCTGACTAACTGACTATTCCAAACAAGAAGGGTCGATGGCTTCGGCTTCCGCTTTCCTTACACGGAGCTTACTAGGACCGCCCTTATGGGAGGTGATCAGGCTCCCTTGTCTCACCCACACTCATGCGAGATTTCCCAGTTAGTCTATACCAAATATACCAAATCAATCCTGCGCACGCAAGATGTTGTCCCAGGCTGTTCTTTCTGACTATCAAATCATGAAAATGTCTACTCACCGGATCCGGTCCCCGATACCACACCAGCTTCTGAGTTGGAACCTGGACTCCCCCGGGTCGGAGGTGTTGGCCAGCTGGACCCGATGGCCCGCCGAGGCAGGCGGAACCCTCTCCGGCACAAAGGGGCCGGCGGCGCCTGAGGTTTCCCCCGCGGTCGGACAGACACGGTTCCAACCGGGCCAAACCTCAAGGCGAACTGCGTGGATTATTCACTTGAATACCATTTACCACTCGCACTTCCCAGCCAACACACCAAGAATATGCTGTAGCAAAGTGCAATCAATGAATAAGTCCAGGAGTCAATTGACAGGGTCCAAGCCAGTTTAATGTGCACAGGCCCAGTCAGTCAAAGCTTCAAAAGGAACTGAGCAAATGTTTATACAGAGACATAACCATTTATACCTCTTTTTCAGTTTGATACATGAGAATTTTCTATTGGTTCCAACTTGATACATGCAAACTTCTCATTGGTTATACATTCCCTTCATTTGTCCAATTAGAAATCCCTCCGGAGCCTAGCAACCGGCCCCCTCCCTTAGGATTGCTTGAACAATGGTACAGTTCTTGATTTCGTTACTTCTCTACTGCAAGGTTAACCCTGGCTTCAGGAATGCATGTATTGAAACATTTCTGTTCTTTCACACACAAGAGAATAATAGAAGACTTATGAATTCATAAAAACTTCTTATTAAGCATTTTAAAACAGTTTTCTCATTTTTCACAGATTTTTGGTTCTTTTCTAGCTATAATGGGAGTTAGGATCCAGGCCTAACTTACAGGCCTTTCATAGTAGCAGGCCATGCTAGGCCATAGCCTACCACAAGACCAGCTTTTTCCCCCAAAACAAATCCAGTCCCTGGAAACATGTATAAGGATCTTTCCAGGATACTCACCAGTCCAGCATGCTTTAGTGTCCAGGACAAAACCACTTTAGCCCAGTCAGTAGATGCATATCATCCTATTGGGGATGGTTGCTTGGTCCTTCTTGTCCATATATATATACCCCCCAGGATTTTCTTGTAGGTAGTGGTAGTGTTGGCTGTTTTTTGAGAGTATGTAAGTTAAGGTTCATCCTCAGGCCTAGGATTTTGTTAAAAGGAAAGTGTGAAAGAGGATTCCATAAAGCAAGGAAGAGACTGCTACACTCTGCTAACTGAGGAGATAAGTGTCAATGTTAGGAATACCCTGTCCATTGCAGGACTGACAAATAGTCAGATGGAGATCACAGACACAAATACCATAGGTGATACAACAAGTGTTACCAAAGTTGATGAAATTGCTATACAGGAGGACTGTTAATGGAACACTGAGTTGCAATTTCTAACCAGCAAAGTTGGTTGGAGCACCTTAATCCATGTCTGAGAGTTTTTTGGACTTGAGTGCAAGGGTTGTAAAGAAAGAGAGGACCAGGGAAACTGGGTAACTATTTGTGGGCCCTTGGGTATGAACGGCCCCATAACAGGAAGGACCCACTTAGAGATGGCACCCAATATGAGGCCCTACAGCACAGAAACCAAATTTGGGGATGAAAAGAGACTTTTTTGAAATTCCGAAGCCTTCACCGAGTTTTGGGGAAAATCAGCGAAACTGCCCCTTGACAGGCTTAGGAAACCCTGTCCTATCCTTACCCTATCCTGATTCTTTTCTAGCCTCAGATCTCAGCATTCGCCCCCCTCTTCCCCACTCCCCCAGCATTTAATGCCTCATCATCATCTCTTCTAGCATTCACCACTCCTCATTTTCACCACTCCTCATTTTATCCATTCCTAACATTCATCCCTTTTCATTGCCCCCCCCACCCATAGTATTCACTCCCTCTTCACCTTATCTCACCTTATCTCACCCTCAACATTTACCACTCACCCCCTAACATTCACTCTCTCTTGAACCCCTCCAAGTATTCACCCCTCTATCTTATTTCCTCTAACACTCTCCCCCTCCTCATCACATTCATAATACTCCCCCCTCCTCCTCCCCATCCCCAAGTAGTTGCTCCCTTCTGGTTAACTTTCCCATCCAGCATTCACACCCTTGGCTTACGTAGGGCATAATTTGGTTCATCTACTGGCTCTTGCTTCTTGAATTTTTTACTTTGTTGCATTTTTTTTCTATCTAGAGTCAGTAACTATGCCAAAACCTAAAGTAGTTGGATGTATCATTTTTCCCCAGCAGATAGCTGCATACAGTGCTGGCTCAGTGCCTCGTTAAACTCAGTGATGTCATCCTTCGTGACTGATGGTTTTTTATAAAGGACATTCTCTGAGCTGATCTTGTATGCTGAAGCCAAGGTGAATAGGTATCTGGATGTGCTCCAGGAAAACAATCACATCAGCATTAGCTTTGCAAATGTTTGGCTGAACCTATAGGAAACTATAATTAAGGTTATAATTCCAGATAAATGCTCATCTTTGTTCCTATCTTAGATGTTAATAAATTTGCAAATCATAAAAAAAATTATCCTTCCTGAGGTATCAGATGCATTTGATAGTTAAGGTATTTTTTACATCAGATACCAGCAATCCTTAGTCTCAACCCCAAACACTGTCTACTCTAACGAGACAAATATGAACAGGAAAAAATAGTCAATATGTGATCTGTTTTCACACCTAATGGAATAATTCATAATTTTCCTGACATATAAACTTAAGATATGCCATACTGAGTCAGACCAAGGTTTCCAACAGT
Source organism: Ichthyophis bannanicus (assembly GCA_033557465.1). NCBI lineage: Eukaryota > Metazoa > Chordata > Amphibia > Gymnophiona > Ichthyophiidae > Ichthyophis > Ichthyophis bannanicus. Next base: position 398,004,204 of record CM066035.1, read on the forward strand.
GGCCAATCCAGGTCACAAGCACCTAGCAGGCTCCCAAAAAGACACACAGGTTCCACAATGCTTGTCCCAGGGCAAGCAGTCGATTTCTCGGGTCCTCTTTAATAATCATTTATGGACCTTTTCTCCAGAAACCTGTCCAAACCTTTTTTAAACCCAGCTACACTAACAGTTTTTACTACATCCTCCGGTAATAAATTCCAGAGTTTGACTACGTGTTGAGTGAAATAATATTTTCTCTTTTTAGTCTTAAACGGGTTACCCCGCAGTTTCATTGCATGTCCCCTAGTCTTTCTACTTTTTGATGGTGTAAACAATCAATCTACATTTACCTGTTCCACTCCATTCATTAATTTATAGACCTCTATCATATCTCCCCTCAGCCATCTCTTTTCCAGGTTGAAGAGCCCTAACCTTTTTAGCCTCTCTTCATAGGAGTATCCTTCTATCCCCTTTACCATTTTGGTGGCTCTTCTCTGTACCTTTTCTAATTCTGCTACATCCTTTTTAAGATATGGCATCCAGAATTGCATACAATATTCAAGGTGCGGTTGCACCATGGAACAATACAGAGGCATTATAATATCCTTTGTCTTATTCTCCATTCTTTTCCTTATGATTCCTAACATTCTATTTGCCTTCTTGGCTGTCACTGCATACTGGACGAAGGGTTTCAATGTGTTAGCCACAATGACGCCTAAACCTTTTTCCTGGGTGGTGGTTCCTAATGTGGAACCTGGATGTCCTGTAACCATAGTTTGGGTTGTTCTTTCCTAAGTGCATAACTTTGCACGTCCATATAAAATTTCAGCTACCATTTGAACGTCCAGTCTTCCAATTTTTCAAGGTCCTCTTGAAATTTTTCACAATCCTCTTGGGTTTTAACTACTTTGAATAATTTTGTGTCATCTGCAAATTTGTTTACCTCACTCATTATTCCCATTTCCAGGTCATTTAGGAATATGTTAAAAAGCAGCGGATCCAGCACCTATCCCTGGGGTACTCCGCTATTTACCTTTCTCAATTGGGAAAATTGGCCCTAACATCTGCTTTCTATCTTTTTTTTTTTTTTTTTTAAATGTTGAAATCATTTTTTTTAAACCTCCACCAAATATAGACAGTACACGTGGCGGACCCTGGCCCATGGTAACACTTACACGTGATCAAGATCCAAACACACAAGAGTAGTAATAATACAAGTTGTTTTCACATTTTCCCCCCATTTACCCCCACCCACCCACTCTAAGTGGACCGTGCAAATGTAAGCATGGAAGGATGCCCCACAAATCAAATTACCAAATAATGTGGTTAACAATCAGTAAAAAAGGAATGAGTAAAAAGATACCATGGAGACCAGCGCCCCAGTGTCAGTAGGACCCAGAGCGGCTCTACAACAACTCAAATAGGTGGCCCCTCAGACCACCTCCCAATTGTGTCCTCCCATGGAGTTGATCACTGGGATCCAAGGCAAGCTAGGGTCAAATGAAGACACAGTTCAAGGCTATGCTAAAACCCTGAGACGGCAGAGACTGAATATATGATTCCCAAATAGTCAGAAAATGCACGTGTCTGGGGCCTGGACCCTGGGAGGACAAATTTTCCATCTGCATAAGTTTGTGTAGGCCATTACGCCATGCCCAAAATGCTGGCAGGGTAGGGTCCAGCAACATCTGGAGCACGCCTTGAAGGCCAAGCACCCACGCCTTGCATACCAAATGTTTGGGACCCTGACCTTACTCCCTGATCCCTGCAGGGTCTCCTAATATAATCCCTTCTACCTGAACATAGAGGGTCTGAACCAAGATGGAGCCCAGATACGTGCCTTTTGGGACTCCATATGGCAGTGTCACTGCACAAGACCAGAACATATGTCCCAATGTTCCACGGATGGCATTGCACTTTGGACAGGCTCCGGAATCCGCCAATCCCACTGAACATGCCCTTGTAGACCCAAACAAGGCATGTAGACCACTTTATAAATGGTTTCCTGAAGTACCACCATAGACCCTATGTATGGCTCACATCAGAGTCTCTCCCTCCCAGGCTGTGCCGAGCTCCTCATTCCAACGGTGAGCCAGTTCAGCATTACTGCATGCAACCTCTAGAGTTGCTAACACTTGCTGCATCACAGAGAGCAACATGCATTCTCTGCTGTCAACCTCAAAGAAGGATGCCAGCTTGTCTATGAATCCCTGGCCGAGAGCAGAGCGCAGCAAGAAAGTAAGGTAATGTCTAACTTGTAAGTATGCATAGGCCCCCGATGTCAGGCAAAACGCCCATACCAGGTCCGTTAGTGATTTAATCTGGTCATCTCCCATCAAGAAGTGGAAGAGTTGGTCTAGGCTCCACTATTCCCACAGACAAAACACCCGAGACATCTGTCCTGCTGGAAACTCAAGATTGCCTTGTAGTGGGAGAAGTCCAGAATGCTCTGGATCTTGTTGCAGTATTCGACAGAGATATTGCCACACTCCACGGAGAGCCCATAAAAAGGCTAGAGCCCAGATGCCATGGAAGCCAACCATGAGAGGCAAGAAGAATAAACACCCAGGGCCATCCTGTCCACTAGGCAAGCTAAGCGGTCACCTAGAGTAGCTGGCCCAGGTGGGGGCAGGACGGGGAGACGGGCAGCGGAGGTATTTCCAATAACACTGCTTTTTAACACTCTTTTTAGAAATACTGCACTGCCTGCCTCTCCCTCCTGAGACTGAATTGGTGGCAGTAGCAGTGGCAGCTTGGGGGGGGGTGGTCAGCACGGCCAAGGTTTCTGCCTAGGGTGGCAGAAACCCTTCGGCCAGCCCTGCAAACACCAGATGTAAAGTCCCCAAAAGCGCCAGCTCCAGAAGCAATGGAATACACAAAAGGTCAAGTATACCCAATCCCTCAGATGTCGCAGGAGACAACTGACGTTATATTGTTCTAGATCTGAAACCCCCAATTCTCCCTGGCCTATTTCATCCCGAAGACAACGAAAAGCAATCCTGGGCCTCCGGCTCTGCCAGAGAAATCAGCTGTTGCCACTGCCACAATGAAGCACTCAGATGGGGAGAACTTGAAATAGATAAAGCTATCTAGGAAAGAGGGATATCTTATACACAACCGGATTTCACTCTGCTAGAAGAATGCCTTGACATGCTACAAACATGGCTTCAACAAAACAACATGTCAATAAACCACAAGAAAACAGAGGTCATGTTTATCTCCAAGAAAACTAATTTCATCCCGCCCACCACAGTCACCCTCAACAAAAACATATCATACAAAGCCTGCAATAAAATATCTAGGGGTCCTACTAGACAGCAACCTTAAGATGGATAAACACCTCCGAACAATTAACCGAGCCATTTTTTACAAATTGAAAGTTCTTCAACCACTTCGCAATATCCTCGAGAAATCTGACTTCAGGACTGTTGCACAAGCTCTAATCATTCCTCACCTAGACTACTGCAACGCCATTCTGCAAGGGCTTCCGAAGAACACCCTAAATATCTTGCAAATGGCTCAAAATGTTGCAGCAAGAGTCATCATGGAAAAAAGAGTCACAGATCACATAACCCCAGTGCTAATGGATCTGCATTGGCTCCCGGTAACCGCTCGCATCATTTTCAAACTTCTCATAACAACGTTTAAGCTCATTCACAACATTGCACCCTCTTACCTCGACAACCTAATCACTATGCAACCACACAACAGGAACAGAAGAACCATAAATCTCAACACTCTCTGTGTTCCGATCAGCGTAAGAACTGTCAAAGCAGAAACAAGCAATAGAGCATTCACATATACAGCACCAATCCACTGGAACCAACTCCCACACGAGTTGCGACTGACAAATAATTTGAGTGAATTCAGAAGGAAACTCAAAACCCACTTATTTCAGGCTCACTACAACCCGACCTAAGTGCGACACCTTACCTCAACGAGATGGCTTTTGACTGCCATGACGGCATTTGGAATACCGGTATGTAATCTTGTATATATGTATATTTTAGGCCCCTCCCACGCACCTACAATCAAATGTATTTTTAGATTTGTGAGCCCCAATCCAATGTATAATGTATCTAATTGCTATTTCCTGTGTTATGTAAATCATTGCCCAATCGAAATGTGTATCTTAAAAATCACTGTATTGTACGATACATTATGATTCTGTAAAGTAAACCGCTGCTGATCATAGGAAGCAGAGGTATACAAATGTTTACTAAATAAATAAATTATACGCTACACATCCCAACAGAGAAAGCGGGAGGCCCTCCCATTTTTGCATCTATACACTCTCGCGGCGCAGCAAGGTCAGCACATTTAAATGGTATAGGTGGGATAGGTCTGCCGGTCGTGTATCTCCAAGTATTTAAATAACTATGTTGTCCATTTTAAGGGTAAGGGGCCGGCCCACTTTTGAGGCAGCTGGGGATCCAAGGTGGTGTGTCAGACTTATCTGTATTCAATTTGAGACCTGAGCAGGCCCCAAACGTCCAGAAAACATCAAGCAGCACTAGCAGTGACATTTGCAGATTCCGTAGGTGCACCAGGATGTCATCAGCATACGCCGCAATTTTAAAAACCTCGTGCCCGATCTGTACTCCCTCGATTTGCAGATCTGCCTGTATCATATGAAGTAGCGGTTCAAGAAAAAGAAGACACGAGAGTGGTAATATAGGGCAACCTTAGTGGGTGTCCCGAGCAAGATCAAAAGCCTCAGAGACCTGCCCATTAACCACAACTGCCGCTCGGGGCATCCTATATAGAAACTTCACTGCCTTGAAAAACCACCCATCAAAGCCAAACCTTGAAAGAATCCCACAGAGAAAGTGCCAGTCCACCAAATCAAATGCTTTTTCTGCGTCAAAGCTTATCAGCAGTGATTTGCAGCCGGAGATACGATTCGCCTCAATCAAAGAGGTGAGGACCAGATGTTGGTCCTTCATAAAACCAACCTGGCTATCTTGAATCAAGGTCAGCATTAGAAGCGCAGGGCAGTTAGCAAGGATTTTGGCCAGCAATTTATTGTCACAGTTTAACAGCAAGCTAGGTCTATAGGAGGCTGCGAGTAAAGGGTCCCTCCCAGGTATGGGCAGTACAATAATATGGGTCCAATTGCTATCATGTGGGTATCACTAGAGTTGAACAAGGTAAGCAAAAAGCCACTGTAAGGGAGCCCGCAGTTCCTCCCGCAACAGGCGATACCATTCTTTCCGAACCCATCCAGCCCTGGGCCTTTGTGAACCTTAGACTGTAAGATAGCTCTATCTATCTCCTCCTCTGATATAGCTGATTCAGCAATGATCATTGCACATCTGTGAGAGCCAGTAAGACCACTCCCTCTAAACAGCTGAGTCCACCTAATTCGGGTGCTCTGCCTTTCTCGTAGAGCGTCCAATAGAAATTGCAAAATACGGTAAGAATTTGCCCCTCTTTGGTCACCACCAACCCCTCATCATGCAGCGCTGTAACTCCATGTGATTCCCAATTGCATTTAAGCAGAGAAGACATCAGGCACCCTGCCTTATTGCTATATTGATGTAGTTTACATTAATAGTATAACATGGATTTGTAGGCCTGCTGGTATACAAGGGTATTCAATTCTATCTGCAAAGCTATCATCTTGTCCCTCTGGGCCTCCATGTAACGGTGCCCAAGAGCACACCGCACCTCTCTAAGGTATTTTGTGAGCCACAGAATTTGAGCATCAATGCATTTCTGCCGACTGCATTCATAACTGTTAATTTCTCCCCACATGACTAACTTAGCTATTTTACAGGAAAGAGTTGGGTTGTCCTTACAGCAAGCATTAGTTGCACCATAAGTATCCTGCTCCTCCCATAAGAAGCGCTGGAACCCAGGGTCCTGATAGAGATGAACTGGGAAATGCCATGGCCACTGTTTGAGGCATCCACCCGAGTAGACCACTGTACACCAAACCAGTACCTGATCGGAAATTGCCAGCGCCCCAATTTCCAACCTTTGAATCCGAAGGAGAAAAGATGAGGGCATCAGAATATCATCGAGCCAAGACAGTATGCCATGAGCTCGCAACATATGCATAAAATCCCGTCCCTGTGGGTGTAGAAGTGGCCATGCATCCACCAGATCAAAAAGTCACACAAGTGCTCTACCTGCCCTGCTAGAACCCCTCTTACCAATGGCACTATAGAGGGATTTATCCATGGCAGGATCGAGAACATAGTTGAAGTCCCCTCCCATGATAAGCAATTGCAGATGGAAGCCCCCCAGAGTTTTACCCAGGCCTAAAAAAAAGGCTTTGTCTGGGGTGTTAGGCCAGTAAACATTACAAAAGGTGAGGGGGGTGCCTGCCAGCATTACTCCGAGGATCAAGTAACGACCCCGGGAATCCAACACTTGGCACTCCAGCACGAAATCCATGCCTTTACAAAATAAAATAGCTACCCCTGCCTGCCTTGAGCCAGCCAATGCCCCATATATTTGTGCCACTCACCAACGTTGTAATTTAGCATGCTCTGCCGAATCCATATGCGTCTCTTGTAGCATGGACACATTGGCTCTCAGATCACAAAGTTGTTTCAGGATTTCGTATCTTTTGATTGGGGAACACAGACCACAGATATTCCAAGTAAGACACCGAATTGTGGAGTCACTCATCATCCAGGTAGATAGAGCAGGTTATCAAAAGCAGCCAATTTCTCATGGCCCGGGATGCCCCCCAGCCTAGGGATCCCGTATACCATCCTATCAGGCACCAGTCTCCACGCAACCCATAGCAATACATTAGGTCACAAAATACCTCTTATTAGCTTCTCTCACTTCCCTCCCCACCCCATCACTCCCCACTTCCATACCCACCCCCTCCCTCCCCCATCAATCCCCTGTCCCCCCAGTCACAAAAATGCTCCATCCAGGAGTCCTCCAGTAGGAGCACACAGAGCGTAGGGGCTCCCCACCCCATAAAGTCATACACTGACCACTCCTTGTCATCCTCAGCCCCCCCCCAAAAAAACAACCCCACCCATCCACTAGTCCATAATCTTTCTAGTCATTCCAGCCCAGTTATCCAGCAGGCAAAGCATGTGCCCTCCCATATACCCAAGACCCTAGTGTCACCTTTCGCACTCAGTTGTCATAGTCAAAGTCATGCCCCCACAGCACATTAACTCTTCTTCAACATTTCATGCATCTCATACCACACTCCCTAACCCCCTCCATAACAATATCATCCTATGATCCACATTAGCACAACCTCAATCACATTCCCCTTCCCATCCATCCCCCCAGCCATGCATCAGTCATTCACGACCCCGCACACTGAACACCACGCACGGACCTGGAGTATGCAGTAAACATCCCACGGACATCTCCATCCACCCGCAAACCTCAGCAATTTGAGCAATCACCTCTTAACAAGTGGAGAGGGCTGAGAGGAAAGGTGAAGGGAGGGCCAAGAAGAGACAGGAGGAAAGCAGTATAAGTCAGGGGCCCTTTTCCTGTCTTAGTGAACTCAGTAGGTTCCTTCCCCTTGTATAGCAGTAGGCTGTGAGGCCGTCCCTAGCTGCTGCAGTGCGCAGATAAGCAAAACCCTCGCCTGTGTGATGCCAGTAATAGGCACCCTATCTTACCTAATGCCTGTTCGTGGTAAGCCCAAGAGCCAAGAGGAGGATAAACAGAGCAGCACAGGGGATCCCCACACAAGTCTCCAGCTGAGCTTCACAATTCCATCTCCCACCCTTGCCAAGGGACCACTTCATATCCTCACAAGCCCCAAACAGTATGCCTGTGGAGCACATCCCTGCCAGCCATCCACCCCATATAACCCACTCACACATACCCCCATGCATCCACAAACCACTGTCCTCTATTACATCCTCCCTCCCCCTCACGCCAGTCCACAACCCAGCTCATCAACCCTGCTGACAAAACGTCCCCATATACCCCCCACACCCCCCCCAATCTACGCATGATTTTTCAGCACCTAATATAGGAGCCAGTGATAATCCAAACTCACAGTAAGGCCCAGTTAATAAGCAGCTCCAAGAGCTGGGCCTACAAGGAAGGTAAGGGAGAGAACAGCAGGAAATGGGAACAGAAGTGTAGGTGTAGCTGCAGGGCCGTACCAAGCTGCAATCGCGCCCTGTGCAACTTAGAGCTTGGGCGCGTGCCCCCTCCTCCTCCCCATACCTCCGTCCAGCACTGCCTCTTCTTTCCCTGCTGCTGCCGCCCTCTTTTTTTTCACGGTGGCACTGGCAGCAGGGAAAGAGCAGGCAGCGCTGGACAGAGGTATGGGGAGGAGGAGGGGGGGCATGCGCCCAATCTGAAAGGCGCCGGCACTTTAAGCAGATCTGTCCCTCCCTGTTCTGACATCGCATCAGAGGAGGGAGGAACCAGACCTACTTAAAGTGCTGCGAAAAGGCTTGGGGGGTGCATTTCGGCTGCCTGCTATTGTCCTGCCAGCAGCGGCAGGGCAATAGCAGACAGCTGAAATGCGCCCTGTGCGGCTGCACCGCTTGCACAGGGCTAGGTATGGTCCTGTGTAGCTGTCCACCCATCTACCAAACGGCCCACAATCAGAAGTCCAAAGCACATGGTCACAAGAGTTCCACCATTAGGCCTTCAACAGGTCTCAAAGACAGAGTCAATTCAGGTGGTCCCAACAGTAATTGATGGCCTCCTCCAGAGCAGTGAACACTTTTTGTTGTCCCATGTGGGTAAATCAGAGCTTGGTGGGGTGCATAAACGCAAAACAAATCCCCTTTTGAATTAAGCAGCTGAAAGCTTCTGCAAACACTCATCATTTCATGGAGACTCTAACAGAATAATTTTGAAATATAAGGATCCTTTATGTTGGAAGTTAAGAAAATCTGCGATCACTGCCCTGGGTCAGTGGTCTCCATCACAGCGAGCCCCAAGGCGAAGCACCCGCTTGATTGTAAATCTGCAGCTCAAGTTGTCCAGCATAAGAGCTAAGGGTAACCATGTCTCCAGAAAACCCTGCAATCCAGGCATGGCAACCAACTTGGAGATGCCGATGAAGTGGAGGTTGTTAAATGACCCCAATTCTCAAGGTCGTCTAACTTCTCCTCCTGCCGCCGGAGTTGTTCCTCTAGGCAATGGATGGATGACCCAGTGTTGTGACCATTATCTTCGACCGCTAAAATATGCTGTTCCAGGTTTGCAACTAGAGTGTCTAATTCAAGTAAAGATTGGGCCACCTGCGCTATCTGCACTAACAGTGCATCAAAACAGCTCTCTAACGCCTTTGCCCACTGCTGCCCACATCACATCTAGCACTGCAGTTTGGTCTGCTGCCTCTGCACTTGGGCTCGGAGGAGCCCTATCCACCATTTTGGAATCAATTGTACGGCCCCTATCTTTTTTCAAAATTTTCGCCGCCATCTACAACCGCCAGCCAAAACAAAGCCTCCAATGTTGGGAATCTGGTCTCCACCACGGGCTGCAGTAGGTTGTGGTGTGTGAAGTCTCCCAAGAAAGCAGGGGGAATAGGTTAACATAAGAACATAAGATATGCCCATACTGGGTCAGACCAAGGTCCATCAAGCCCAGTATCCTGTTTCCAACAGTGGCCAATCTAGGTCGTACGTACCTAGCAGTTTCCCCAAAAGACTCAGGTTCCGCAATGCTTGTACTGGGCCAAGCATTGATATCCTGGGTCCCTTCTTAATAATGGTTTATGGACTTTTCCTCCAGAAACTTGTCCAAACCTTTTTTAAACCCAGCTACACTAACAGCCTTTACTACATCCTCAGGTAACAAATTCCAGAGTTTGATTACACGTTGAGTGAAACATTTTTTTCTTTTATTAGTCTTAAATAGTTTACCCTGTAGCTTCATTGCATGTCCCCTAGTCTTTCTATATTCTGATAACGTAAACAATCGATCTACGTTTACCCGTTCCACTCCGTTCATTAATTTATAGACTTCTATCATATCTCCCCTCAGCCGTCTTTTTTCCAGGTTAAAGAGCCCTAACCTTTTTAGCCTTTCTTCATAGGAGTATCCTTCCATTCCCTTTATCATTTTGGTGGCTCTTCTCTGAACCTTCTCTAATAACGCTATATCCTTTTTAAGATACGGCGACCAGAATTGCACACAATATTCAAGGTGCGGTCTCACCATGGAATGGTATAGAAGCATTATAATATCTTTTGTTTTATTTTCCATTCCTTTCCTTATGATACCTAGCATTCTATTTGCTCTCTTGGCTGCCGCTGCACACTGGGCCGAGGGTTTTAACATGTTATCCACAATGACGCCTAAATATTTTTCCTGGGTGGTGGTTCCTAATGTGGAACCTTGCATTGTGTAACGATAGTTTGGGTTGTTCTTCCCTAGGTGCATAACGTTGCATTTGTCCACATTAAATTTCTTCTGCCATTTTGATGCCCAGTCTTCCAATTTATCAAGATCCTCTTGCAAGTTTCCACAATCTTCTTGGGTTTTAACAACTTTAAATAGTTTTGTGTCATCTGAAAATTTGATAACCTCACTCGTTATTCCACTTTCCAGGTCATTTATGAATATGTCAAAAAGCAGCGGACCCAGCACAGATCCCTGGGGTACACCACTATTCACCTTTCTCCATTGGGAAAATTGGCCATGTAGCCCAACCCTCTGCTTTCTATCTTTTAACCAGTTCTTGATCCACAGTAGTACACTGCCTCCTATCCCATGACTCTTTGCCAAAAGTCTCTGATGAGGGACCTTGTCAAAGGCTTTCTGAAAGTCCAGATACACTATATCAACCGACTCACCTTTGTCCACCTGTTTATTCACACTTTCAAAAAAACATAACAGATTAGTAAGACAAGATCTTCCTTGTCTAAAGCCATGTTGGCTGTCTCCCATTAGGCCATGACTATCTACATGCTGAATAATTTTATTCTTTATGATGGTTTTTACCATTTTTCCCGGTAGTGACGTCAGGCTCACCGGTCTGTAGTTTCCCGGATCACCCCTGGAACCCTTTTTAAAAATTGGTGTTACATTGGCGATCTTCCAATCTTCAGGTATTACAGATGATTTTAATGATAGTTCACAGATTACTAATAGCAGGTCTGCAATCTCATATTTCAGTTCTTTGAACACCCTTGGATGTATACCATCTGGCCCAGGTGATTTGCTACTCTTCAGTTTATCTAAATTGAAGTGAGGAGCCCCGACTCACCTTTGTCCACCTTTGTCCACCTTTATCAACCGACTCACCTTTGTCCACCTGTTTATTCACACCTTCAAAAAATATATAACAGATTAGTAGGACAAGACCTTCCTTGGCTAAAGCCATGTTGGCTTTCTCCCATTAAACCACGACTATCTACATGTTCAGTAATTTTGTTCTTTATAATGATTCTACCATTTTGCCCGGTACTGACGTCAGGCTTGCTGGTCTGTAGTTTCCCAGATCACCTCTGGAACCCTTTTGAAAATTGGCGTTACATTGGCTATTTGTCATTCTTCATGTCTTACAGATGATTTTAGTGATAGTTCACAGTTTACTAATAGTAGGTCTGCAATCTCATATTTCAGTTCTTTCAACACTCATCTGGTCCAGGTGATTTCCTACTCTTTAGTTTATCAGTTTCTTCCTGCTTTATCAATATTTTTTTCAATTCAACCGATGCATCACCTTTAAATACCATTTCAGTCATGGGTAACTTCCCTACATCTTCTTCAGTAAAGAATGAAGCAAAGAATTCATTCCGTCTCTCTGCTATGGCCTTGTCTCCTCTTAGTGCCAGTTTTACCCCTCTATCATCTAATGGTCCAACTGACTCTCTCACGGGTTTTTTTGCTATGAATGTACTTGGAAAAGTTTTTGTTATGCGTTTTGCTTCCACAGCAAGCTTTTTCTCAAATTCTCTCTTTGCCTGCCTTATCAATGGCTTGCATCTAACTTGCCAGTGCTTATGTTTCCAGTTTTTTGTCATTTGGCTCCTTTTTCCATTTCCTGAAAGATGCTTTTTTGGCTACAACAGCCTCTCTCACCTCACCTTTAAGCCATGCTGGCAGTTTTTTGGACTTCTTACACTTTTCTTAAAGCATGGAATACAGCTGGTCTGGGCTTCCAAGATAGCATTTTTAAACACCCATGCCTGATGCAAATCTTTAACCTTTGCAGCTGCTCCTTTTAGTTTGTTTTTAACTATTTTCCTCAGTTTATCATAGTCTCCCATTTGAAAATTTAAAGGTAGCACTGTGGATTCCTTGCTGTCCTTCCTCCATTTATTAAATCAAACATGATCATGCTATGATCACTATTGCTAAGTGGCCTCAACACTCTTATCTCTTGTACCAGATCTTGTGTTCCACTAGGTCCAAAATGGCTTCTGCTCTTGTCAGTTCATGAACCAGCAGCTCCAAGAAGCAGTCATTTATTTCATCTAGAAGCTTTATCTCCCTAGCATGTCCTGCCATGGCAATGACCCAGTCGATACCGGGGGTAATTGAAATCACCCATTATTATTACTGTGTTGTAACTTTTGTTAGCCTCCCTGATTTCTTTGAGCATTTTATCATGCATTTGTTCATTCTGGCAAGGCGGTCGGTAGTACATTCCCATTGACATCGCCTTCCCCTTTTTGCATGGAATTTTGATCTATGGAGATTCTATAGAGTATTTTGTTCCCTGCAAAACTATAATCCTGTGTAACTCAATGTCCTCTCTAACAGCGTGCAACCCTCCACCAATTTAATCTACTCTGTGAGTCTGACATCAGTACTGGGCAAAATGGTAGAAACCATTATAAAGAATAAAATTACTGATCATGTATATAGTCATGGTTTAATGGGAAAAAGACAACATGGATTTAGCCAAGAAAAGTCTTGTCTTACTAATTTGTTATAGTTTTTTGAAAGTGTGAATAAACAGGTAGGCAAAGGTGAGACGGTTGATATAGTGTATCTGGATTTTCAGAAAGCCTTTGACAAGGTCCCTCATGAGAGACTCCTGGCAAAATTAAAAAGTCATGGGATAGGAGGCAGTGTACTATTATGGTTAAAACTGGTTAAAACTGATTAAAAGATGGAAAGCAGAGAGTAGGGCTAAATGGCCAATTTTCTCAATGGAGAAAAGTAAATAGCGGAGTACCCCAGGGATCTGTGCTGGGCCTGCTGCTTCTTATTCATAAATGACCTGGAAATGGGAATAACGAGTGATCAAATTTGCAGATGACACAAAATTATTCAAAGTTGTTAAAACCCAAGAAGATTGTGAAAAATTGCAAGAGAACCTTGAAAAATTGGAAGACAGGGTGTCCAAATAGCAGATGAAATTTAATGTGAACAAGTGCAAAGTTATGCATCTAGGAAAGAACAACCCAAACTTTGGTTACACGATGCAAGGTACCACCTTAGAAACTACCACCGAGGAAAAAGATTAAGGCATCATTGTGGATAATTTTATTTATTTATTTACAGTTCTTATATACCGCGCTTTTTAATATCAGTGCGGTTTACAAATAACAAAACATTTTTTGCATCAGAACAAAAGATCTTTTGCTTACATTGTAACAGGATTTGTAACTTGGGACTGTAACAGGGGTAACTATATACAAATCAACAACAGTGGTAGTTGTAAAAACTATTTACAGTTTATATTGCACATTGGAATCATAATGCAAGAGGCTTGTAATCTATGCTCACTGTGAGTGTGCCTGAGGGCGGGTCTGCTTTGTATGTCGTTAAGAGTTATGTTGTTGGAATGTCGGACTTTTTTTGAGTCTTGTTGGCTGATTTCTTTAATGCTGAATGCTGTTTTTTCTTTGCCCTGCTCAAGCTTTATCAGTGGGTGATATGTTAGAGGTTTTTTTATTGACCTTTGATGTAAAGAGAGTCTTTTCATGATTTATGGGACCTGTTCCCTTGTGTTAGACTCGTTTCCTCCATTATCTACCCGGAGGGCTACTGAGGTCTTTTTTCCTCTATCATATTCACTCCATCTGGTTGTTTTGTCTCACACTTTTGTTTTTGTTTTTGTTTTGTTTTGTTTGTTTTTTGTCTGCCTTGTTTGGGGTTTTTGATTGAATGTTTTTTGTTCACATGAAAGAGACATACGATAACTTAAATCATCTACTGACTTCCATTAACTATAACAAGTACAGCTGGCACCTCTGTGGTGACTTGAAGGTAATTGCCCTTTTAATGGGACTGCAGCAGGGATATATAAAATACATGTGTTTCTTATGTGAGTGGGATAGCCGAGGAAGGAATTGGCACTACTTGCGGAAGGAATGTAATCGCAGACAAAATGTAACAGTTGGAGAGAAGAATATCCAGCACCCAGCTCTGGTTGAGGCTCACAAAATCCTGCTACCACCCCTTCACATCAAACTAGGTTTGATGAAAAACGTTGTGAAAGCCATGGACCGCACTTCGCCAGCTTTCCTATACCCAGAGGCGTAGCGTGGGGGGTGCAGGGGGGGCCGGCCGCACCGGGCGCAACATGGGGGGGGGCGCTCGCACTCGCAGCTCTCTGTTGCCGATGAGGGGGAAAGGCAGGTCCCTATGATACATGTTGGCGCGTACGCCATCTGGTGGTGGCACTGCAAAGAGGTTTGCGCTATAGCCCTCGAGCCCGCAGTCCTGGGAGTCGCATTGTTCTTGGCAAACCCTCGGCAACAAAGCGCAGGCGATGCGATTGACCCCCTCTAGGTAGCTATTTCACACAAGCTGCCGGGGCGGGGTGGGAGGGGGACTGTTTATCGCGTCGTCGCCCCTCGATCTCAATGTAAAGCTGGGGTTGGGGTCGGATCGCCCTGTGCGCTCGAGAAGGCAGAGCTGCAGGGCGGCATCGCGAGTTTCTGGTTCCGGATCTCCTCCTCTTCCCTGCTGTTGGGCGTTTAACCATGCTTGTCGGGCTCTTGCTGCTGTGCTGTTCGTTTCCCTGGACTCCGGCTCAGCGAGGTCAGTGCTGACGATCGCTCCCTCCCGGGGTAGGATCACGGTCGGCTCCCCGCGCAAAGAAGCTCCCCGGCGGCTAAAATCCACGGGTTAGGGGGCGCAAATTACTTGCCTTGCCCCGGGTGCTGACAACTCACGCTACGCCACTGCCTATACCTGCATGAAAACTTCCCTCGACTCAGCGAAGCAAAGATTAAAGAGGGAGTTTTTGTGGGTCCTCAGATTCAAGAGCTCTTCAAAGATGACCGGTTCAACAACTTGCTGCAGGGTGATGCGAAACAAGCATGGAATGCTTTTCGCCTAGTGTCAACAAACTTTCTCGGGAATGTTAGGGCAGAAAACTACAAGGAACTAGTAGAAGACATGCTGATGCAGTATCAGAAACTTGGCTGCAATATGTCTCTAAAGATCAATTTCCTTGATTCCCATCTCGATTTCTTTCCTGACGACTGTGGTATGGTTCGTGATGAACAGGGCGAACATTTTCACCAGGATATCGCAACGATGGAGCAAAGATACCAGGGAAATGGTCCATTACAATGCTGGCTGACTACTGCTGGACACTCCCCAGAGAAGCTCCCAAACAGCTGTACAAGAGACAGGCGAAAAAATCTAAGAAGTAGTCTATGACTTGTTTTTTACAGGCATTAACCTAAGGCCTATTACATTTACTATTGACATGCATTTCATGATGTAAACATTAATTCTTGTAGATTACAAAAAAACTAGAGCCAACTTTGCACTTTCACTGTCATATTCGTGTTCAGCATATAAAAATTGATAAGAAATGACTATTTTTATTTCAGTAACATGACTTTTGTAAAAATTGTTGACCAGTGAAAGAGAAGGCTGAAGGGAGATATGCTAGAAATCTATAAATTAATGAATGGAGTGGAACCAGTTAATGTAGATCGGTTGTTTACGCCATCAAAAAGTAGAAAGACTAAAGGACATGCAATGAAGCTACAATGTAACCATTTAAGATTAATAAGAGAAAATATTTTTTCACTCAACGCGTAATCAAACTCTGGAATTTGTTACCGGAGGATGTAGTAAAAGCTGCTAGTGTAGCTGGGTTTAAAAAAGATTTGGACATGTTTCTGAAGGAAAGGTCCATAAATCGTTATTAAAGAGGACCCAGAAAATTCACTGCTCACTCCGGAACGAGCATTGTGGAAGCTGTGGACTTTAGGTACCTGCCAGGTACTTGTGACCTGGATCGGCCACTGTTGGAAACAGGATACTGGGCTTGATGGACCTTGGTCTGACCCAGTATGGCATTTCTTAGTTCTTATTCTCTTAATTCACCTCTCCAGAATCTACCTAAAATTTCCCTTTATCTGGTTGACTCAGATGCTAAATATCCGATTCTAAATTTAAATGGATAAGGGCAGTTCTTTGTGCAGTCCTATTTAAAGATATAAAATAATCCAGATAAAGCTGAATTTTTCTGCTAGCCACACAGCTTTTGGCAACAGCTCCCCCCCCCCCCCCCACCTCCCGCCAAAGATCTCCATCCTTCCTCCTTCTAAATTAGTAACTTTTGGGCAGACATTGAGTATTATGCAGTGGCTAGTCCCAAATTTTCAGCATAAACGATTTATTTGTTAATTCCAAAGTCAACCACATAAATTGTTTTGAATAATCAACTTTGAGATGCCTTTGGTTCAGGAAACAGCTGATCTAATTTATATAATAGCTGCCTTTTTCATAGTGTCTAATTCTATCTTCGCAGGATGCCCGTTTTTGTTAGGTATAAATTCTTGGCCACAGCACTTCAGTAAATGAGATAGCAGTAGAAGTCAAAAAGCTGAAGTCTGTGAATGTTTTTAATTTGGTCCTATTAACTGTGCCTTTTCCTTTTCTAGGGAAGCTTTATTTTATTTATTTCTTTTTGTAACTTAGGGGTATGTTTACTAAACCGTCCTAATGTGCGCTCGGCACTAGTGTGTAGGATGCCATATAAGGAGTGGGCGTTTCAGTCTTAACCTAGCAAACCGGGATTATCGCGCGCTCTTGTGCGCCGCGCACATTAGCGCACGAGAAACGTGCGCAGAAAGCATAAGCAGGCGCGCTGATGTGTAAACAGAGGAACAGGGCTGCAGTACAATGGTGAAAGACACTGCCAGATGGTGCAGGGGCCATGGGTTCAATCCCCTACTGTGCCCAATGAATAAGGTTGTCTGAGGCACTACCTGTTATGTGTAATATTGCATTATGAGGCATTTTAATTTTATTTTAATTACTGCTGCTAGCAAACGCACTCTCAAAGTGCTGTAACATAAGGTGCTGCATAAGGCACCCCATAAGGTACCCCAGAGGGCACATTTTAAAGTGCACTGTCGGCAACGGCACCCTACAATGTTGCTTAAAGGGTAACCTATAGGGCGCCATATGTTCAGTAGGTGCGCTGACATGCAAGGAGAAACAGCAGTGTAGCACAATGGTTAAGACACTGACTGATGGTGCTGGGGTCATGGGTTCAATTCCCCACTGTGCCCAATGAATAAGGCTGGCTGAGGCACTACCTGTTATGTGTAATATTGCATTATGAGGCAATTTAATATTGTTTTAATTAGTGCTGCTAGCAAACACACTCTCAAAGTGCTGTAACATAAGGTGCCGCATCAGCCGCCCTATAAGGCACTCAAGGCATACTATAAAGTGCACTGTCCGCCCAGGCACCCTAGAATGTTCCTTATAATGCACTTTATAGGTTGCCGTATGAGGCCCCGCAAGGTCATAGCACTGTTTTTGATGGCAGCCCTGTGCATTTTAACACATGGAAACCTTAAGTAGGTGCACTGACATGCAAAGAGGAACAGCAGTGTAGCATAATGGTTAAAACGGTGACTGATGGTGCAGGGACCATGAGTTCAAATCCCCAGTGTACCTAATGAATAAGGTTGGCTGAGATAATTCCTTTTTCTGCTTGCAACTGTACAACAATCTGTGCTGCCATCTAAAAAGAACCCCATCCCAGTACCATAAATTAATGCACCCTTTAGGGTGCACCAGAAGGCACATCCTAAACAACCACGTCAGCAAAGGCGAGTTATAATGTTCCCCAGAGGCCATGTTGAAAGGTTGCCAACTCCCAAGGCACCATAGTAGGCACCCCATAAGCTGCCTGAATAAAAGGTGTGGCATAAGATGCCCCAAGGATGTATAGGTGAACCCAAAAACGTTGGCCAAGAGCAGTAAGGTTCCCCAATTTGAAGGGCAAGAGAGGTATGTGGCAAACACACACGTAACCCAAACACTGCACAGAGCAGAAAGGAAAGACAATGCATAAGTAAAAGAAGGATGTAGATCAGAGCTGATGGACCACACAAAATCAGCTGCAGCCCATGTGGCAGCTAGAAAAATGGACAAACATATCGGGGGCAGCTGTAGCTATGCACAGAGTGATGGTAATGTACCATGCTATAATGACAGTGTGTGACAGAGGATGGGAAGATGTGTGCAGCAGAGGAGCCAGAAATGGCAGGATAGGTGAAATATCAGGATGACAGTGGAGTAGCAGTGCTATGCAGAGCACACACAGGAGAGGCAACCAGGGAGAGCTGCAATGCAGGAATGTGTAGGAGTGCAGGACGTGGGGTAGCAGCATGCACATCAGGGTAGGATGGCACACAGCTGGCAGACAGAAGATGGACAGAAGGATGGTTCACAACTCTGATGAGGGTACATTGTGCTCACAGCACAGATCTGCACAGATATGACTGTCACACGAATGAAAACTAGTTCTGCAGGACAAGCATACAAATGAAAGAGAACAGAGAGGAATCACACCTATGACCACTACCACAAATGGCAATGCACAAACCGGTAGGCCACACCACCAACGTGAGCTCATTAGCAAAGGCTGCATACAAAAATAGTGCAGGGCATCACACAAGATGCCTGCTGGCTGTCAGGACAGGCAAACCCCCAACAGTAACCATGACCAAATGCACATGCAGATCTGCTGTGTACAGATCAGATCACAATCTGTAATTGGGACCAGAGACACATGCACACACACAATGAAATGTTATGCAGTGGATACAGCATGCAAAAGAGGAAAGAATCTAAACCCCAAGGGCAGCAGAGGATGCTCTGTGGAGCTGGGGAAAAATCTGGAACAGGACAGGAGAGAATTCAACATGCAAACAGGTGTACCACACACCAGCTGAACCACAGCAATACAAAACCCCCAAGTGCACTGCCATGTAAACACCATAAAGAAAGAGACCTATCTAACAGATAATATCTGATGGCTAGGCAGCACAGAGGGCACACCTTGGTGTACAGTGAAGAGAGGGAAGGGTGTGTGTAGAGGTGATGAACCTGCTCGTACCTAATGGTCCAGTTAGCACAACAGAAAAGAAAAAGGTAAACCACATGTGGGGATCAAACCTGCAAATTAGGGAGTTATAACACATGTCTCTAACCATTACCCCAAACAGCACACTGAGCACAACGCAAAAAAAATACCCCAAAGGGAGGGTGTGTATGGGAACCTGTAATACCCAGTGATGTGGCAAATGGCTGGCAGATACACAGCTGCCACCGTACAAGGATGTGAACACAGGTGGGCCATGTACATGACCAGCAAATCAGTAGATACAAGTGTCAATGTGATCAAAGAGTGGAGGAGTAGCCTAGTGTTTAGAAAACTGGCTTGGACACCAAGCAACCTGGGCTCAATTCACACTAGCACTCCATGTGGCCTTGGGCAAGTCACGTAACCCTCCATTAGCTTGGAAGAAAGACCTGACAATCTACTTCCAGTGACACTGACAAGAAAACCCTGGAGTCTCTGGGTCACAAGGAGTCAGGACTGACTCAAAGGCACACATTGCATTGCAAGTTTGTCACCATGATCAAGCAGCAGCAGAGACAAATGTATATCAAACACATATGTTTATTTGGGTTCATCTTCACAGATAGTGTAGATCCCGCCATCATAATACCAAGGTGAGTGGATCCAAGGTGAAAGACAGAAAGGTCACTGGACCGTCTACAAATGAGGGGCAGGAGACATAATGTGCAGCACTATGCATTAGGCCCTCACCCCCCACATGCTGACGCACGCCTCAAATGTGTTACTCACATATGAGTGCATGTAGACAGTAGGCAGTGCATGATGAGGGACCAACACACATCAATCCTGATCTGTTCCCTAAAATATATCTATCTGGCAACACAGGAGGCACACAAATGAAAACAGCATATGTTGTTGAAACGTTGTAACTTAGAACCACAGATTGAAAATAATGTTACAGCTATCACATAATGCCTGATATAGGAATCCAAGGTGCCAGCAGTAGCATATGGCCTGTATGTCCACAAGTGGAGATTTGTACACATAAAGGCCCTGTGAAATGCAATGATACCCTGGTGTTGGCTCATGGTACAATGTCGGGGAAGGGTGCACGTGTAGGCCACCACCCATAAACTTACAACCTCCACACACATGCAGCTCTGTTGGACATGTCCCAGAGACAGTGTTGCTGAAGACATACTGGAATAGGAACACATGGGGATATGTGTGTCAACAGCAAAATATGGTTTAGGCAGGTGCAGGGAAAAGAGGTGAACCACAACATCTGGACAATAGGAAAGATCACCGAGGACATGTGTTCCCCCTGACTGCTGGCACAGACAATATAGCTGTAGGTCCACCTACCCCAGCCCACAGCATGTTGGCTGATGTACAGTCCCCTGCCAATGCACCACAGCACCAGGAGCTTCAACAACTATGTCCTGTGCATTGGGAAACACAAGGGAAACATACATATGTCATATTCTAGCTGTGCAACACACAATGCACATTCCTGTCCCCAGCTTCCACACCCCCCAACATCCTTTACAGACTCACTGTTCACCATCACACTGTACACATCTCTCCCATGTGAGAGGCATCAAGGACATGTCTTTGCCAAACTACAGGGGTCTGTACTCTGTCTGTCCCCTCCCTCACCTCCCTGTTGTCGCACACACTGGTGAACATGAGTGTTTTTTCCCTACCGTGTTCCCAACTCACTCCAAGGCTGCAGTATTATCCTGGGTCCCCCATGTTGCTCCCAATGGCCCTTCACTGTGTGTACTGTTGTCCCAATGTCGTCTGCTACCCCGCTGTCAATTGCTGTAACACATGGAAATATGCAGGGCCACCTCCGGGATCCTCTGTCCAAACACATTTCCTGGTGTGTATATCTCATACCTTGACTAACATTAACAGCTGTGTGCTACTGAGTTGCTAAACATATATCTCATTGTCTGCATTATATCCGCTAAACCACACCCCGATGTCTGCTTTTGACATGACCTTGATGGCTGCATGTCAGCCCACTGTGTGAAAGTGATAATGGCAAAGCATGGATAGCCTATATGTGCACCTAATAACCCCCCTCCCATCAGAGCCTCTTTGTATATGTGGCCATTACGTTCCTTCTCTAGGGTATGCAATGTAGTTGGTGTCTTGGCATGCACTCTCCTCCTCTATGCACTTATATAGCCTTTAGTTGAGTCATGGGTTGACATGTCATCAGCTAGATTTGCTTAAAAAAGTTTGATGAAAAAAATTATTTCATTTCCCTGAAAACAACCCTAAAACCCAATCCACCCCCACATTGATCTCTCAGCTTGCCTACTGTAACCTACACCTTGTTGATCTTTCCTGAATCACTTCTGTTTGTGTGTACATATGCAACACTATTCTATTCTATTCTGCAATGGAAAAATAAAAACAAAAAACCCCTGGCTGGACAATGCACACTTTCCCTATCCTTCTCCGCATCCATGTTAGGGCTACGTGATGACTTATACAGTCTGCCACACTGTGTTGTTCCACTAACTCCCCGTAAGGGTTTCAATTACCATTATGACAGATAGTACTGAGCATGTATATAGTGCTACATAGCACATGTAGCGCTATACAAAAATTACAGACCAACACATCCAGCTTACAAGAGCATACCACACACACAATCAGCTCAAAATACCAAATGAAAAACACACACAGCTGCACAAGTGGCCCCAAACATGGTCCTCTCTCCCAGTGTAAAACCCACACCACATACCTCTCACCTTGCTGCACCCAAAGCATAACACAAACTAACAGTGGTTGCACAGCATCCGCTATCACAATCATCCACAAACCACGAATGTTACCCCAGAACATCCCACAAGCCTAAAACCACCCACCCACATCATCCACCTCAGCCCTCTGTTCTGCCCTGCCCACATCGTTTTGTTCCCAGTCATGATGATATTTGACGTTGGGATGGCCAGCCAGTGTCTGTCACATGTCAGTGCAGTGTTGCATCCTACTGATATTGATCTATAAATGTTAATCTGTATTAGCACTACACACATATAGCAACAAATGTGGAAACATATGCAGTACGTACATGAGAAGAGCTGTGCAATCACCTGCCGCCTGATTGCTGTGCCCTCACGTGTGTCCTCACGGGCACGTACAGGGGGGCACGTCAGATCATCCTCCAGACCCTCATTAATCTCTGCAGGGATATTGTGCCTGAGAGCAATGTTGTGCAGGATGCAACAGGCCATGATGATCTCTGCCACAGTCTGTGGAGTATATTGTAAGGCACCGCCTGTCCTATACAGACACCTGAAGCGACTCTTCAAAACGCCAAAGGTGCGCTCTATGACAGAGCGGCTGGTGGCATGGGCCTCATTGTACCTCCGCTCTGCACGTGTCCGTGGTTGACGCACAGGGGTCAGCAACCAGGGGCGACACCCATATCCTGCATCACCTGTAGAAAGACATGAGGTAAGTTAAAGCATGAGCTCATGTCCCCTCAAATGGACACAGGTATATATGTGCAAAACAATGCATTACACATTCTGTAAGAAACATATGACATCACAACTATGCAGCATTGCAACATTGAAATATGATGACACAAAAGGACCACATGGCCTATCTAGTCTGTCCGTCCATATCAACAGGTACAACAGTCCCCTTTTTATCCTTTATAGATCCTCTGTGTTTGTCCTATGCTGTTTGGAATGCAGTTACTGTCCTCCTCTCTACCACCTACACTGTGAGAGCATTCCATGGATCCACCACCTATTCATTAAAGAAATATGGTGGCATATCACCCCTGAATCTATCTCCCTCCACCCTCATCCCATGTTCCCTCGTAGCTGAACTTGTGTACAATTTGCAGAGGCTCTCTCCCTCAACATATATGCCACGGAGGTATTTCTACATCTCCATCATATCACCTCTATCCCTCCTTTCCCCAAGGCGTACATCCTAAGATCCTTCGGTCTGTCTTCATATGCTGTATAATGAAGACCACTAATCATTTTAGTAGACACCCTCTGCTCCGACCCCATCCTGTGCACATCCTTTTGAAGGTGCAGTCTCCAGAATTGCACACTCTACTCCAAATGAGGTCTCGCAAAAGACATATACAGAGGCATTCTCCCTTCCTGTTTTATGCTAGCCATTCATCTCTGTATGCATCCAGCCAGCCTTCTAGCTCTTTCCCTCGCCTATTCAACCTGGTTAGCTACTTTGACATCAGCAGAAACAACCACACCTAGGTCCCGCTCTTCTGTAGTGCACAAGAGTACTTCACCCCCTATACAATAGCGCTCCCTTGGATTGCTTCAGGCCAACAGCCTGACCTCACATTTCCTAACATCACATCCCAGCTGGCCAATTTAAGACCATTCATCAAGCTTAGCTAGATCACTCCTCATGGTTTTTAGAGCTTCCTGGTTGTATACTCTATTACAGATTGAGTGGGTGAACCTAAGAAACACCAGACAAGGGGTAGGTGTATGGAGTGGCAACAACATAATATGTAACAACCTCACAAATGCTTGCATCCAATCAACCAGCATCACACAGCACCATAGCAGGGCGCATTTGGAGGGCAACCCCCCCCCCCTTCCCCCTATATCCAACACAGGCAGATGAGACACACACACAGTGAGTGATCTACTGCAAGACACACATTTGCACATACGCCTAGTCACATGAGCACCATGTGCATGTCAGAAATGGGAAACACCCACCCAGCAATATGCAGTCCTCATACTGTCCTGCCTCAAATTGTTGGAATAGTGCCGAGTGATGCAGGATATAGGCGTCATGGGTGGACCCTGCAAACCTGGGGACCACATTCAGAATATGCATATTTGCATCACATACAACCTGAACATTCAGGGAATGATAGTGTTTGCGGTTGCGGAACACTACCTCCCTGTCCCTAGACGGGACCAGGGCAACATATGTGCAATCAATAGCTCCCATCACGTGTGGTATCCCAGCTAACGCCTCAAAGGCCTGGTTCAGGGTCCACCACTGTTGCCTAGTGTGTGGAATGGCAATATAATTCCGCACCCGGCTGACCATTTCACGCAGTACTTGGTGGAGACAGCGTGAGAAGGTGGGGCGGCTCATGCCACCCACTGCGGCCACAGATGACTGGAAACAGCCAGAGGCAAAGAAATGTAGGGCAGCAAGGAGCTTGACCAAACCTGGTATGGCATGTGACCGATCAGTCAGGGGCTCGAGGTCAGGTCTTAGATCCTCATAGAGCTCCCTAATAGCCCCTGTGCTCAGTCTGTACAGGGAGATGACCTGGTCCTCTCGCATGCCCTGGAGCTGGGCCCTGGGCCTGTAGAGGCGTGGCTGACGAGCCTGCACCTCAGCACGCCTCCTGCGCCGTGCATGCACAGCCCCTGCCTGCCCTACCCCCACAGCTGCAGGTCTGATTTGCTGCGGGACTACACCCATGACCTGTGCCTCAGCCCCATAGACACCATCTCCCCTGTCACGCAACCGCACCACCTGCCCACCTCGCGCTGCAGCTGCAGCAAACACAAAGGCCGCCATAACCTCCACCCGCCCTGCTCCTCTAAATCAGTCAAACACAGACAACACTTCCCTAACCAAGACACACACCTTACACACCACACAGAAACACAGCCACACAATACAACCAACAATAATCACAAACCCAGTCACGCTCCACAATACACCTGATTCAGACTCGCTCCTTCCGTCACTGCCAACGCACACCTTCTTTCTCCCTCGCCTACAAAAAACCCCTCAACATGCAACATGTGCTCAGGACAATTTATAGAGTTTTTTTACGTAGCGCGTGTTGCGCGTGCGCATTTGCACGAGCGTGAACGCTGTGCATGTGCAGTTGGCTGTGCGCATGGCGCATGCGCCATGCACACGCAACACTGCGCATGCGCCACGGCTCACGCGCTAACTAACACACGCACCCACATTCTGCGTCTTCATGGTGCATGCACAATGCACACAGCCAACAGCGCATGCGCAGTGTGCATGGCGGCGCGCGTGCGTGCACGCTCTGCATAGTTGACTGTGCAATGCGCAAGCACCCATTTCCCGCCTCTGGGCGGCGCATGCGCAATGCGCACGGCCAACTGCGCATGCGCAACTATGCAGCCAACGTGCTCACGCAACTGCGCACACGCAACGTAAAAAACCCTATAAATAAACCTCTACACGTGCTGCACGTTGAGGGGTTGTTGGTAGGCGAGGGAGAGAGAAGGTGTCTGTGAGAGAGAGAGAGAAGCAGGTGTCTAGGAGAGCTAAGGTTTTGTGGTGCGGGTCAGAGTGTTAGAGGCTTGGTTGTGGAGGATAGGTGTGAGGTACAGCAGGGGATACAGAGAGGAGGGGAGGCAAGGAGCAGGTGAGTGAGAAAGGAGGTGAGGTAAAGAGCAGATAGCAGAGAGAGGAGGGAGGTGTGAGGTGGAGCTGAGAAGGGCAAGAGAAGGAATGTCTGACAGGGAGGGAGAGGACAGGGAGATGGAGCCACAAGACAGGGCAGGAGTGGAGAGGGACAGGGAGAGGGAGAGGGAGGTGGGGCCACCTGTTGGGGAGGAGACAGATATGGCAGGGAGTGTGGTGGAGGCTGCAGGGCCATCGGCCCAGCCCACACAGGGTCCTCTCACTACAAAACGTAAACGCATACCGGTGCCAGCTCTGCAAAGGAAGAGGGCCCAGAAATTCACACCACAGGAAAATCACATCCTGCTGGCGTCTGTTCTAGAAAATTATGATGTCCTATACGGACGACTAAGCAACACCACCACTGTTGCAACACGCACCCAGGTGTGGTAGGAGATGCAGGAGGCGGTGGCACAAGCAGGGGGCCCAAGCAGAGACCTCGACAGCCTCAGGAAGAGGTTTAACGACATAAAGAGGGGTGTGCGTGCACACATGATGGCAGAGCGGCAGCATGCCGTGGGCACTGGAGGGGGAGGCCCCTTTACACCCTCCCTAACATCCCTGGAGCAGGAGTTGGCAGAGCGACTAGGGCCAATATACCTCTATGGACTGCCAGAGGCACTGGACACTGCCCATCCCCAGGCAGGTAGGTACCCAAATCACACCTTGCTGCTCCCAACCCATTGAGTACCTGCCCTTTGGATGTGCATCAGGCTTCTTATTAACACCTCCTCATACCTGCTCCCCTGGATCATCTCCCACCCTCTGCCTTTGGCTCATTAGTGTGCTGTCCCCCATTCCACCCCTTTTACTCTGTGTTTTGCTGCCCTCCAAACACATGTTTCATTGGCATCATCCCTTTTTATATCTGCCCTGCACATGTGGCTACATGTCTGCTACAAGCCCCCTCTCAGACCTGTACGTGTTATGTCTATGTCTAATCTAAGCACTGCTGAGCAGGGATGGTCCTTCTGTGGGATAATGCACACCAGGGGTCCTCAAACATTCTAAACAGGGGGCCAGTTCACTGTCCCTCAGACCATTGGAGGCTCGGAATATAGTGGTAAAAGAAAATATGAACAAACCACAAAGAACACTGCAGAAATACAAAAAACAGAGAATGTTTCCAAACATTTTGGTTTTGTTTTTCCAGTGGCAATTGCTCTAGCCACGTTAGTCTGGTTTCTTTGGGTCTTCTGCTAACTCCCCATCATCTGTTTTCCATTTGTCCTTTTGTCACACGTCTAGCATTGTTTCCAATCTCTGTCTACATCTGCTTTAACATAGTAATCTTTCTCCTTGTGCTCTTTCCGCATTCCTAGGTCATCCACTCAAATGTTAGACCCCCATCCTCAATCCCCACTATCTGTCCAATTGTAGATATCTCTTACCTCCCTCAAAATGTTTTTTTCCCTCACCATTTCATTTGTCCAGCTCCATCCCATTCTGATCCTCGCACAACCTCACCTCCCGTCTATTTCCAGCCACACCCAGCATCCTCTAGTCCCCTCTAGTCCGTGCATCAGCCCATTTGCAGTCCTAGCCCCCCATCAGCCCATTTCCAATCCTATCCCTGGCCCAACATCAGCCCAGTACCAGTCCTAGCTCCACACCCAGGTCGAGTCCTATCCAAGTTCCTCCAGAAGTGCATTTCCAAACCCCAGCCCCCCCAAAAGCTTATTGATAGCCCTCTCCTAGCCCCACCATCAGCCCATTTGCAATCTTAGCACCCCAACAGCACATTTCGACCCCTATCCTAGGCCCCCCATCATCCCACTTCCAATCTTACCACCACCCATAGGCCATGACCTGTCCTAAACCCCTCCCCCACATCAGCACACTTCCAGTCTTACCTCTCCCCCCCCCCCCCATAGCCAATTACCATTCCAAACCTCCTCCACCCCCATCAGGCAAGATAGGGTACGAAATAACCCAAGCACGTCTACTGCTGCTGCTTCCACCGTGGCAGCAGGAGATTCAAGCATCCCGTGGAGCCCCCCCCCCTGCTCTGCAGCGTCCTCCATGCGGCTTCAGTGTGGGCTTGTCAGAGCCGCGTGAAGGGAGAGTATCCCTTTCTCACGGCCATGTCAATGCCGCCACGGGCCTTATGGAAATACCATCAGGCCCATGGCGGGATTCACAGAGCCACGAGAGGAGAAGCTCTTTCTGTTTGCGCGGCTCTGACAGCCAACACTGAGGCTGCATGGAGGACACTGCAGAGCAAGGGGAGGCCCACGGGATGCTGGATTATTCCACTGGCACGGCGGCAGCGGCAGCAGCAGGTTTGTGAGGTGTTAACTTAGCTGGGCTGCTGCTAAATGAATGCTGCGGTCCTGTGTAGAGCTGCCCCTGAGGACTGTCAGCGGCGGCAAAAACACCCGTCGGGCTGCATACATCTCCTTGGCGGCCCACATGTGGCCCTTGTCCCATAGTTTGAGGACCCCTGATGTACACATCGATGTGTCTGCTAGGTACTGGCCTATATATGCTGTCATGAGGCTGATACTAATAAAGATGCAAAGTTGAAAAGAAACCCTGTTTCTCACAGAGATCTAGATGTGCAATTACCTCAAAGCACAGCTAAAGGGGGCAGGAGTGATCATACAGAAGCTAATGAGGCTAGGAGATCTAACCAGTTGCACCTGGGAATGAGCCCGGGAGATTCAAAGAGAAGATCCCTTTATAAGCAGAAGTTTAATTCTAGCAAAGCAGAGTGGGAGAGAAAAAGCCAAGCAGTAAGGAGCACGGCTGCAGAAAGGGAAGCAGCAGAACAAGGAGCAGAAGGACTTGGAGAAGGAACAAGGAGCACGGCTAAGGAAAGAAGGAGAGACCTGAAGGAAGGGATCCTCCTTGAGCAAGCCCAAGGGAACGGAATTCACAGAGGTGGAGTTCAGAGGGGCCAAGCTACCAGAGCAGCTGTTCAGAGGGAGTCTGCTGGGGAAAGCAGTCAGGCTGGAGAGTGTGCCACTCCCTGCTCAAGCAACTTTCCTGAGTCCAAAGCTGAGAGACGTAACCAGAGAACCAGGTTTGGAGGAAGACCTGCAGTCACTGGAACCTGCTGGTCAAGTTTTACCAGGTACTCGAGGAAAAGGAGTTTTTAGCAAAGCTACTTTACCACTGAAGCAGAGAGCTGAATCCATACCAGGTTTTGCTAAGCTGCCAGGAAGCACAGCACTGCCCAGAAGCTACCGGCAGAAAAACTGTTGCAAAAGAGACGTTCTTGGGAGAGAAGGCTCCAGGGAGTCCAGCTACAGAAACTCAAGGTATGAAAGCTTTATTCCTCCTAAAGAATGCTTAACTCCTAGAAGCACTGCTAAAGCAAATACTCACTTTGTAAGAAGAAGAAAGAAACCAGAGTGGTTTCAAGAATTACCAAGAGAATTTAAAACCCAGTCTTATTGGAGGCAGGTCAGTGGAGACAGTCCATGTAAAGCTGTGACAGCCAGGGACAGTATTTACTCCACGGGGGAAAGTAGTGAGGCAGAATCTATGGACGTAGAAGAGATAAATGCTATTCCCATGCCTCAGGAAGAAGATATGGATTGTGGGTTGTGTATGGCTACTAGCCTAGAGTCTATTGCCACTGTGTAAATAAGAAGAAAACTTGTTTAATTGTTTTGTTTGGAATGAACTGAATTCCTCCATTTTCCTTGGTACTAATTGTGAAGCTACTAACAGTTAGTCCACCTGTTTATTACTGGAACCTTTTCAAACAAAGGACATTCTTTGATTTCCACTGTCTTAAAGAACCCTTGCACAGAGGGGAAATAAAAGCCTTGTTTCCCTACACTCTTGGCTGAATTATTATGAAAATAGATAAGACCAAACTCCATTTTTGGCCTTACATTACACCACGCTCCTTGAAAATAAATACATCGTGGAGCATGCCCTTACCACCCTTGGCCACTAGGGGCTGCCATCACGACAATGCCTAATAGTGGTAGCAGGAGCTGTAGTGGTAGCTATTTAGCACATGTACAGGCCACGGCCAAACACACATTGATTGTGGGGTGGATGTGTTAAACAGTTGTATGTAGTTGAACCATGCAAACCAATCTGTGCTGTGTATGGTTTCCACAACCCAGGTGACTACACAACCATGGCCCCAGCTGAGGAGGAGGAGGTGCAATTGGCCGAGGATGTGGAAGAGCCCCAGCCCACAATGTCTGGGGGCAGCACCAGCAATGGTGACGGGACACCAAGCACACACATACAGCCTGAGCCACAGGACCACACCCCAGACGTCACTGCCACAGAGGGCTCGGAGGAGATCAGAAGACAACACCCCAGTCATGCACCAGCACCAGATGAAAACCCTCCACCAGTAATGGACCCAGTCGTTGAAGAGCTGCGCACACACACTGCTGCAGCACAGCGCAATGCAGAAGGTGGGTAACAGCATACCCCACGATCCCGACGGGGTTGTCCTAACATCCCCAAAATTATTGCATATTGCCCACATAGCATAGAGTTCTGATTTTGGGAGGTTGTCTTCTGTGCTCTGTGATTCTACCTCCTGTAGCATGTCTTGTCAGGTGTCAGCATTTGTGAGGGGCTCACACACATGCACACTGTGCTTGCCCATATACCCCACATAAGCCCAAAGAGAAGAGCAATGATTGCAGGTCACCCAGACACCCTATGTGACAGAGACCTCGTCATGGGTATTGTCACGCAGTATCGTTTGACAACATAATCTGCAGTGTGTGCCAGCATTATAGAAATTGGGGAACCCCAGATATGTGTATGTGTGTCTTAGGCCCCCTCAGATCATCTGACCAATCCCAGACAAGCAGTGTGCAGACCTGGCATAGTCATATTAAACTGTGGCAATGTGCCATGTGTGAGATCTGTGTTTCTCATGACCCCACATCCAGACCCCTTCCAGACATGGGGATGGCTCATGGGAGACACAGATGTAAACGTTGGTAGGTTTGGCAGGCATGACTGTTCTGCAGACTGCTCTTCTGGGATATGCGTGACATGTATATGTGTGACAGGTGGTAATGGAGAGGAAGCTCACATATCACCCTCTGTCCCACCCACAGGCACTCATCAGGCACTCCAGCGTCTGTACATGACAATTGGAGAAAATACCAGGGAGCTGAGGATGATCCGGGAGGAGATGCGGTCGGGGGCGCTTGCCCACATTGCGGATGCCATGGAGGACATTGTGGGGCTAATGCGGCAGCAAGCACCAGCACCAGCACCAGTACCAGCACCAGCACCAGCACCGGCACCTGAGGCACCAGGACAAGGTGCAGTTCCGCGGGGGGTGGTGTGCCGTGGGAGGCGTGGGCGGCCACACAGGAGGTGACTCTGGGTCCAATAAACAGCTGTTAACCAGTACATACGAGTGTTTTCCAATGTGTGTCCCTGTGCTCCCCTTAGGTAGTGTGCAAATGCATGTTGTGTCACGCACACAGGTCCCTCAATGGTGGGGTGTCTGTACTGGCAGGTATGACTGCACAGACACCATCACATGCCATGTGTGCCATGCACTGTGTCAGATCCCAGCCCCTGGGCTGCAGTGTGGTGGTTTACGTATCCTCCCGGGTTGCACAGGGGGAATGTCCTTGAGCTACATGTCCAGTGTTGGGAGCCGTCACAGTTAAAATCCTGTCATACCCCCTACATTGGACGCACATGTGTGACCCTTGTCCCTGCCTGCAACACTGCCTACGTGCCTGTCCCCCCACAAACGTATACGGTTACTCACCAACCATCCCTGTGACATGTATTGTCCCAGGACACACTCAACAGCTTTACCCCTGAGTAGCTCCTGGGCTCATCAGTACATCTTACCCTGCCAGCACAGACGTACTGGTTTGCAAGTTGTACTATTGGCACACAGGCATGTTGCATCAGAAACGGTTCCCACACATTGCACACAGCATGCACATGCCTCAGTATACTGGGCCGTCGTCTACATTTCTGCATCTCAGGGTCCACCCTGGTCTCACACACCTACACACATGGTCATCCCCCACGACTGCATGTGGAGCCAGTCCATGCATGATACCCATGTCTACCTTTACAACACATACCTGTCTACACACATATCCCATGCTTGCATCCATAGTGTGTTGCTAAGGGAGACACGTGACCATTTCGAATTAACAAACAGTGTGTATATTGTAAAAAAAATAGGGAATATAATACAATGTTAGGGATGGGGACAAAACCCATCACCCTCCCCCCCCAAACACCCCCTTCTCCCCCCTGCCACCCCCACCCGCCCTATACACCCTCCTCCACCCCTTCCCCCACCCCCACATCAGCCACACCCTCTCCCTGCATACTGCATGCCCAGTGATGGAACACAGGACAGCACAGGGCACATGTGTGGATGTCACAGGCACCATCAATGACTCCTGTGACGCCTTTCAGGGAATGTCCGCTGACATGGCAGCCGCACCACCTCGGCAGCCACCTGCTGAATGGCTCCCGCCAGCCACTGGTGCGAGTGCACTAGGAGGTGCACTCGCCGCTCCAAGGCATCCAGGGCCACATACAGGTCCGCCACACACTTGCCACCACACACACACATAGTCCCAGGGGTCTGGGTGGTGGCATGTGCATGCGACATGTGTGTGCCCCTGGATGGTGGAGCGACATGGCATGGCTGGCGGGAGCCCACAATGCCCTGTGCTGCACTGTGTTCCCCATCACTCTCCCACACCCACACATCCCCCTCCTCCCCCCCTGCCACCACCCACCCACCCTCCACACCCTCCTCCACCCCTCCCCCCACACCCACATCAGACACACCCTCTCCCTCCCCCACCACCCCGCCACCCACCCCTTCCATGCCCCCTTCAGCCCCCTCCTCCGCTGCACTCTCCACCGGCTCTTCATCCTCGTCCTCCGCCTCCACCTCAGGTTCCTCCTCCACCACCACCACCTCCACCTCTGGGGCATGGTGGGCAGGGGGGCGCCTCAGGGCATACGCAGATGTGGTGGGCTCTTCATCGTTGTCATCACCCTCTGTGGAAGATGACAATGATCAGCACATTATCAAGTGTGTCACATAACACATGTACATATGCAGGCACCACACAGGCTGGTGGGCCAATGTGACATTTGTTACTGGGCAGCAAGGTTGTCAATACTCACCATCACGCTCTGCCTGCGCCACCCTCTGGAGGCGGGCAAGGTAGTCGCTGTGGTGGAGCCGCAACTTGCGCCCCTTCTTCCGGAGATCCTCTACCTGTGGATGTGAAAACAATGTGTGGGGGCATCAGTGACTGCTTACCTCTGGTGGGTGGGCAACATAAACAAACATCTGTGTGTCCAGCATCTTGCTGCTCCTGCTCCACTGCTGTGTGTGTCATGTACAGCATAGTTAGTCACGTGTAACAGGTGATCTCCAGGAACACCAGGAATAAGTCTTCACACGTGGGTAGCGTCGGTACCAACTGAGCCTGTATGGGAACGCTCCCCAGCGTCCTATATGAAAGTTTTTGGGAGCATCCCACAGTGCATGCATGCTGCCTTCCCGCCTTTCCAAAATGCCTCTCTCCAGTTGAGTTTAAAGCTGACACAAGGAGAGAGAGAGAGAGAGATAGGGAACGAGAGAGAGAGAGAGAGACACAACCCGCTAGGGGAGATGGATGGGTTGTGATTACCTCATCCTGCTGTTCCCGGAGATCACCTGTTACAGGTGATTAACTATGCTATCACCAGGAACAAGCAGGACGTGGTCGTCACATGTGAGGAAACCCTAGATGTAGATGCCAGGGAAGGATCCCCAGAGTGATGAGGGCCTGTGGAGGGCTTCCACTTCCTCCCATGGATCTCTGGCATCCTGTAAGAGAGACGGCTAGGAGTGGATTACGTATGGAAGAGGTTTTGGAGAGCAGCCTGACCAACCATAGCATGCCTGCGGGAGCCTCTTTTCAAGCATTAGTAGGCCGTGAACCGAGGACCAGGTAGCTGCTCCACAAATGTCGTTAATATAGACGGAATGGAGGTGAGCCCGTGAGGCTGCCATGACTCTCACATTGTGAGCGGGAACATGGGCCACCAGTGAATGGTGTTAGCTATGATAGATAAAAGGTAATACATTGAGCAATCCAGTTGGATAGAGATCTTTTTGAAACTGCTGTACCCAAATGTGAGGGATCAGAGACTCAGAATAGCTGAGGGGACCTTCTGTGTTGCTGGGTCCTCTGCAGATGAAAAGCCACAGCTCTTTCACAGTCCAAGGTATGAAGAGTCTTCTCTGCATTTGAAGCATGCGGCTGTTGAAAGACTACAGATAACTACACCTCTTGTTTCAAATGAAAGGAGGAATCCACCTTAGGCATGAAGTGTGGATGTGTCCTTAGGATTACCTTATCATGGTGAAACGGTGTGTAAGGTGGATCAGCCACTGGAGCTTGAAATTCACTGATAAGACTTGCTGATGTGATTGCAAGAAGGTATTTTACTTTCCAGGTCAGAGACTTTAAGGAAGTAGTGTTTAAGGGCACAGAAGGCGGCAGCATACGCTGCCCTAGAAGCAGATTGGGATCCCATGCCTCTGGAGGTGGTCTAAGGGCAGGTTTTGGTAGATGCAGGCCTCTCATGATTCCGGATATGAGAGGATGGGATGAAATGGGTTGTCCATTGATGGGTTCAGAAGGAGCAGCAATGGCACTTAAATGGACTCTGACTGACTCAGTTTGGAGACCATTGTTTGATAAGTAATGGAGTTTGTCAAAAACATGTTTATATACGGATGACAAGAGGGTTGCAGGCCTTTTGTTATCACCAAATGAAATGTCACGTCCACCTGATGGCATAGGACTGCCTTGTGGAAGGTTTCCTGGAAGCATAACGGACATCATGCACTTCCTGAATGAGGGGAGGGCTAAAGCAGTTACAGCCGTCAGTAGCCAGGCTCTGAGGTGCAGAGACGGGGGGTTTGTATGCCATACATTCCCCTCCTCCTGCGACAGTAAGTCTGGAGCTGACCCTACGTACAGGGGTGGAACCTGGGACAGATGTAGAAGCAGAGGGTATCACACCTGTTGTTGCCAGCGTGGGGCTATGAGGATCATGTTGCCTCTGTCCCTCAGGAGTTGCAATAGGGTCTTGGCAATCAAGGGAATGGGAGGAAAGGCATATAGGCATTCCTGCCCCCGGTTGAGGAGGACAGCATCCCTCGCTTGGTAGCTCTGAGCTGGGATTCGTGAACAGAACCGGGTAGGTTTGGCATATGATGGACTTGCGAAGAGGTATGAATCTTGAGTTCCCCAGAGTTGCAATACTCTACAGAGTTGGTCCATGTGTAGAGACCATTTGTGCGGAAGCAGAACATGACTGAGTTTGTATGGCTAAGAGTTCTGATTGCCAGGGAGATAGACTGGCAGGAGATGGATCTGCTGCTGTCTGGCAAACGACCACAGTTGAAGAGCTTCGTTGCAAAGGGACAGAGAGCCTGTTCCTCCTTGTTTGTTCACATAGACTATGGCTACCTGATTGTCTGCATAAAGTAGTATTCCATTGGCCTGTAGAAGGGAATGGAAGACATGAAGAGCCAGGCAAATTGCTCAGAGCTCAAACAGATTGATGTGGAAATGACTCTCCTGACAATTCCAGGTGGCTTGGGTGGAGGTGTCCAGTACATGTGCAGCCCACCCCACTTTGGAGGCATCTATTGTTAATGGGATCTGAGGAGGGGTGTGCAGGAAAGGTGACCCCTCCAACAGGTTTTGTGCTGACCGCCACCAGTCCAGGGACAGGGTATGGCGGTTTGAGTTTACTATCACATCTGAGAGACAGCCTGTTGCTTGCATCCACTGGGAAGAGAGGGCCCACTGGGCTGGTCTCATGTGGAGACAAGCGTAGGGGACCACATGCACCGTGGATGCCATGTGACCCAGCAGCTGATGCATCTCTCGAGGCGAGAGGTGAGTTTTTTGTAGTGCTGTCCAAACACGTTGCACAATGCGAGGACAGCGAGGCTGAGTCAGGTAGGTCTTTGGCAGCGTTTACATGGGAGTCAGAAAGGATTCCACGAGATCTCTGACAGGGCCTAGATATTGGAGTCCACGCATTGTGTAAGAGAGAGAGGCCTGGGCATGTGTTTGTGACTGTGCCTGGATGAGGCAGTCGTCCAAGTAGGGGCACAAAAATATTCCCCTGGTACGGACCAAACCGGCTACCACAGACATGCACTTTGTGAATACTCTGGGTGCTGAGGCACGGCTGAAGGGAAAACATATTTTTGGATAGTGGTTTCCTTGATGGGGGGACCAAAGGAACTTTCGCTGTGCTTGTTGGCAGAGAAGATGGGTGTACGCATCCTTGTGATCTAGAGAACAAAGGCATTTCTGCCTGTGTAGGTCAGGAAGTATGTTTCCTAGAGAAATCATTTTGAATGTCTTTTGGAACAGGAACTTGTTCAGTTCTCTGAAATGTCAGATGTGTCTGTGACCTCCTTTTTCCGTTGGTATGAGGAAATTGGGGGGGGAGAACCCAGAACCCTGTTGGGGATGAGGTACCTCTTCCATTGCTCCTTGAGGTAGAAGATGTTTTACCTCTGGATTCAGTTGGGGGGATGTTTGCAAACTGAATGTCCTTACTATTGTAGGAGGCGGCAGGCTATGTGAATGATGCCTGTACCCTCTTCTATGATGGATACAGTCCAGGGTTCTGATGTTATTTGCCTCCATCTGTGGATGAGGTGACCTAATCTTCCTGGGATTGTTGACGGTTGCTTTCCCTGGAGGGCCAGGAAGGGCAGGTACTCCATCACAGAGTCAAAGACCCTGTGGGGGCTGAGGCTGCTGGGTCTTCTGAGGCAGAGTAGCTCTCGGCTTTCTCTGCTTAGTAGCTTGTTGACCCTTTCTAGCAGCTTGTACTGCAGGTTGTCCTTGCTGAGCATAGGACTGATAGTATCCTTTCTTTTTGGAGAGGAAGCGCTTTTCTAAGGCTCTCATCTTTGCAGGATCTACAATATTTGAAAGCCTTGTCAAGGTATAATTGTCCTGCCGGTTTTTAAAAACCAGTTTTCACCACTACAGGGGGTGTTGGCCAGTTTATCCTGTACCCAGTGTTCCAGGTGAGAGGCTTGCAGCCAGCCAAGTTTCCTTGCCCCAATAGCAATGGCAGAGACTCTGCCTTTGCTTGAAAAACAGTCAAAAGCTGCCCTGTTCACAACTTTTGAAATGTTCTGGGCATGCTTGACAGGTGCTACATAGTAGTGACCTCTGTGATCTGCGAGATGTGGACTTACCAGTTGTAGATCTTGTGTGACCTCCATCAGGAACATTCCCATGTACATGATATAAGAACCTGTCCTGTCTGAAAGCTTGAATGTATGGACGACACAGCGACCAAAGGCATCTAATGTCTTACACTTCCTACCAGGAGGATTGGTGGCATATTGTTTGTAACGTTTAATTCTCCTCCTAGCACACTCCACCATGATGGAGTGATCAGGGAGGTGTCCTTTCTGCAAACCAGGCGACGGAGGCACACGATACATAGTAGGCACATGTGAGAATGTGGAGAGGTGGTAAGAGGAATCTTCCACATTCTCAAAAGAGGATTCCTTAAGATCTGATGTATTGGCAGGATGTCTGCCTCCTATGGAGTTTGGTGATATTGGTGAATCTCTGTCTCCCGTGGCCTGTGCTCACATTGAGTTACTAATGAAATGGAGAGGCCCTTGACTACATGTGTGTGGAGATCCAGGAAGGACATATCCTGAGGAGGGGACATTCTCCTCTTGGGAGAGGCAGGCTTGTCCTGGAGAGGTACATCGTTACCCTCTGAGCTGTCAGAGTCATCAGACCCCTCAGGAGATTGGATGTATCTTCTCTACGGAGGCTCAGGTAAAGTGAGGTATCGGTACCAATTGGCCTCAGTATCGGAGTGATAGGGTACTGGTGTGTGGATACCGGTACTCATCAGCACCAATGGTGCATTTGCCAATGCCAGTCCTGCAATTGCTGCACATACCGGTGCTGTACTTTGCAGGGTCTGGGGTGGAACCAAGGTCTTTGATGCCGCAAGGAGAGCTACCAGACTGTGTTCGATGGCCACGATCCTCTGGTCAATCAACACTGACGATGTCTGTGTATGAGTACTGGCCAAAGCCAGGACCCCAGAGCATAGCACCAAGTGGTCGGACCAGGTTGAGGCCTCCAGAACTTCATGGAGTCCCAAAGTGGCTTTGGAGGCCAGGGACTCCCACTGGGGCTCTTTGCCCAGAGCGTGCTCCTCAAGGGCAATGCCAGTGGCAGTCCGATATTTCGAGGGGGATGTACCCTTTCAGGAACGGACAGATTTGTGTTTGGTTACCTGAGATCCACGGGAAGAAGAGGAAGCCCTTGACGACATGGCTGCCACCGAGGCCACGTTGGAGGGAAAGAGGGTACCGAGCTTGGCTGCTCTGTTCTGCCAATCACTCTTGGATAACATCCCACAGGCCAAACATTCAGACATGCATTGATCTGGCCATTAGCATTTGCGACACCAATCATGGCTGTCAGTGACTGAGAAGGTACCGGCACATTATCAGCATATGTTCTGCAGCCGAGGAGTGCTTTTCCATGATGGAGGAGGGATTAGGGCCTAATGCCAAACCGGGGGGAGACCTACAAAGGGGGTTGTTGCTCTTTTGTTAAAAAGGTTTCTTTGTGTGGGGGAATCTGACCTTTTAGAAAATAAAATTAGAAGACCAGTGGTACCAGTAAAGAAAAACAGGCAGACACTGCCACAGGAGTGGCACTACAATAGCTGTTTTTCAGCAATGACAGGAACAATGACCTGCTGGCTCTGTGGAAAACAATGGACTGGAGAGAGCCATTTGGGAAAGGCAAGATGGCAGCACACAGGCGCTGTGGGGTGCTTCCAATAGCTTTCCTATTAGACACTGGAGACCGTTACCATGCAGGCTCCATCGGTACCGATGATACCCACATGTAAGGACTACTTCCTGCTTGTTCCAGCCGATTACCTGTTCCCAGTGCCACCTGCATGCGTAGCTGTGTCTCTGGACATGTGTGCAGTGACACCTATGTGCAGTGTGCCTGGCACCTGAACACATCATTCCAGTCCCCTGTGGCCCCCTTGCATGACATTGCATGACCATGCCACATTTTGATTGCCAATGATGGTGTCCATGGTAACTCCCGTAACCCCGTATGTGGTCTGTTGAACACATTTGTGTTGTCATGATCTATGCACATCCTCGGACCCAACTCCACTGGCAACATGATATCCTAACAATCATGGGTGCTGTGTCCATACATGGAACATTGTGTGGGTGGCCCTATTCACCTTGCCAGGGGCCACTACCATGACATTTGGGTTTCTACAAGGCCCAGGATAGCAATGCTTGACCCACTACAAGCATTGTGTAACGTGTCTCTCT
The DNA here is from genome assembly GCA_033557465.1 of Ichthyophis bannanicus. NCBI lineage: Eukaryota > Metazoa > Chordata > Amphibia > Gymnophiona > Ichthyophiidae > Ichthyophis > Ichthyophis bannanicus. The sequence continues at coordinate 398,043,194 of CM066035.1, forward strand.
TGGGGATACTGCTAGGTACGTATAACCTAGTTTGGACACTGTTGCAAACAGCATACTGGGCGTGAAGGACGAGGGAATGACCCAGTATGGGCTATCTTATGTTGTTATGTTCCTATGACCTGGGCTTTGTATGCTTACGGCAGGTGTGGTTGCCAACACCAGGGGCAGGGGCCATTGCACCAGAATAGGCTATTGCCACCTGTGCTCATGTCAGGGTTTCTGTCTGTGCTGTGCAACCACAACAGGTGCATGTATCCTTCCAACACCATCAGTAATGTTCATCTGCAACAAGGTTTGGGATTCGTAGCAAGTGGGCAGATGTGTGACCTGACTCAGCATACATTTATGGGGACATGGCTCTGTTACAGGCCTTTGTAATCAGATCTCATAGCTCATGGGGGTGGGGTGCTGTTACACACATCCACATCTGCACCTAGCATACCTTCTGGATACATCAAAGACGTGTGTGATGAGGTGCTGACCTCACAGACTACGGGAGATGTGCAACCTACCTGCCATAACCTAACACAATATCTGAATGACATACCCACCATTGCAATCAGGTCTCTGGCCCCCTGGGGGTTGGGTGTCCTAGCACACATCATCAGCTGCATACACCATAGCAACAGGGTGACTGACAGTACACCTTACACAGGTCTCAGGTCCTGAGAGCCCATCAAAGTGGGCTGTCCGGCACCCTGGTGATATGGTTCTGTGTGCCTAGACAGTTGAATACATTCTCCCTATCCCCAGGAGTCCTGAGAGTCCACAAAGTGGGCTGTCAGGCACCCTGGTGATATGGTTGTGTGTGCCTAGACACTTCTATACATTCTCCCTATCCCCAGGGGTCCTGAGAGCCCATCAAAGTGGGCTATCACTCACCCTGGTGATATGGTTCTGTGTGCCTAGACAGTTGAATACATTCTCCCTATCCCCAGGAGTCCTGAGAGCCCATCAAAGTGGGCTGTCAGGCACCCTGGTGATATGGTTCTGTGTGCCTAGACAGTTCTATACATTCTCCCTATCCCCAGGAGCCCTGAGAGCCCATAAAAGTGGGCTATCAGTCACCCTGGTGATATGGTTGTGTGTGCCTAGACAGTTGAATACATTCTCCCTATCCCCAGGAGCCCTGAGAGCCCATCAACGTGGGCTATCACTCACCCTGGTGATATGGGGTTGTGTGTGCCTATGGGGTATGTTCATTAATCCATCTTAATGTGAAGCCAGCAATGATGTGCAGGATGCCATGAGGGGGGGGGAGGGGGCCTTCTGGGCTAAACGTTGGACTCACGCAATAGGTTATGTACCGCACATTATGACACGATGGAGGTAGGTGTAGCACATTACTGTGTGTTAATCCTAGGCATGTGTGCTGGCATACAGACCTAGTGGAGGTAGGTGTAGCACATTGGTTGACAAATTGCCTGATGGTACAGGGGTCATGGGTTCAATGCAACATTGCGGCTTTTGCATATGACTGCCTGAGACATTACCCTTTAATATCAGCAGTGCTTTGTGAGGCATTTGGATTTTTGTATTTAATTCTGCTGCCAGCAAACACACCCTCCCATTGGCATAACCTAAGGTGCCACATCATGCACCCTAAGCGGCACTCCTGAGGACACATAATAAGGTGCACTGTCCAACACGGCTCCTTATAATGTTCCCTTTGGGGCACCTTATAGGGCGCTTTGGAGGCACCTTCAGGCTACAGCACTGAGGGTGTTGGTGGTGGCAGCACCAATTTAAATTATAACAAATAATTTCTCAGACAGCCCTATCACATAACCCCACTGTGGGATCAAACCCATGACCTCTGGCTCCACAGGCAATGCAGTCACCCGTGGCCTACATCTCCATAGCTGCTAACAAACTCCTGGCTGGCTACAGTTGGACTGCAGCCCACCACACGAACTGTCTGCTGTAGTTGGCAGGATAGGGTTAAACCACACATACCCATGATGCACTGCACATGCAAATCAACAGTCTACAGATAACCACAGGATGGGGTATGCACCCCCACACCACCTCAGCCTGGTAGGGAGTACTGAGCATGTGTGTTACTGGCACAGATAGGTAGTGACCGTCACATTGTGCGGGTCCTGTGCTCACCCTGAGGGTGAGGTGGGCCACCCAGCACCATGTCCACAGCACGTGGCTTAGCTGAGATAGGCTATGGTGCGAGTCCCCATCAGTGCCAGTGTGTGATGGGTTGGTCTTGCAGCTACACTGCCAAATACACCTGTGTCCATCTTTGATTTCTCAGTCAAGTGTAGCCCTTGAGCACTTTGATGCACTCAGAATAGTGCATATTCTGTGTGGGTGCCATGGCCACATGATTTGTGGGGGTGGGGGCACAGAAACATTGCATTCCCTGGGGAGTCCATGGCTGTTCGTCAGACAGGGCCTGTCTATTGCAGTGCACAGCGCCCACGTGAAGAGGGCTAGGCCATGGTGTGCTGTGGGCAGCAGACACTGCCCCCTCCACCACCGGTACCCCTCCGCCACCATGCTGACATGGCCTTCTATTGGAGACAGCTTCAAACCTGAATGATTTGTGGCCCTCCAGGGCTGCATTTTGGGGAATGTGCTCTAGGTAATGTCCATGTTTATGGTGTTTGTGCTCTGTAGGGTAAAATATAGGTGTTTGAACCATGCTTATGTTCTCTGCAATAAAGGTTTGTCTGTACTTTCACGGTTTAGTAGTGATTAAAATATGGGGACTGGATTGGCAGGAGCCCCAGCTGGGACTTGAACTGCTGACCTTCTGCTCCTGAACACACTGGCTGTGTTCACTGCACCACACTGTGGCCACAGAGACAGTGCAGTCCCTGGAGATAGGAAATCTGGCCAATGAGGTTGGAAACCCTGCTCTGGACAATTTCACTGTGGGCTCATTCACCTTGTATGGGGACGGAGCATAGACCCTTCCAAAATTCTTTTCTTTTTTTTGGAGGTTTTTTGGGAGTGTTTTTTGGTGCTGCCCATTGATATCACTATTGGCCAGCTTGGTTATGTTTTTTTTCCATTTTGTTGAGGTCATTTTCACTGTTTCTTTGCCCTTTTGTTCCGTGCACATGTATCACACTTATCACTTTTTGTAGGTTTCCCTGGTTTTGCTGTATATTGCAGACGGAAATGGTTTCTTTTCCCTTTAAATCGGCTGTAACGTGAGGGTTTCTCTGGCGATATTTTTTTGCCTCGGATTTCACAGCGTTAGTGTGCGGGGAGCCTCTCCCCTCCCACTCTCCACCCATTGACCCCTTCTCTCCGCCCCTGGGGCGCCTTCCTCCGCCCTCCGGGAGCCTTTGCCCGCCTTCATCGCTCGTTTTCGCCGCGGCGCACATTATCGCGCGATAACGTACCTGTGCGCCGCAAGATGCGACATTATCGCGCGATAAGGTACCTTATCGCGTGATAACGTTACAGAGCGCACATTAAGATGGTTTAGTAAACATACCCCTTAGTCTTTATTATCACAACCTCATGTACATCACAAATCTTATATCCAGCACGAGACATAAATTCTTATCTTGTCAGGCTATACCCTTAGTGCCCTACCTTGTAAGTTGTATACTATGGGGGGTCATTCCGAGCCACGTTCAGTGGGGGTGGATGTCTGGGTCGGGATCGTTGGGATCGTATCCCCTGCCCTAAGCTCCCCGCACTTACACTTGGGGAAACTGCTAGGTACATATGACCTAGATTGGCCACTGTTGGAAACAGAATACTGGGCTTGATGGACCTTGGTCTGACCCAGTATGGCATATCTTATGTTCTTATGTTCTTATGTACATAGGAGATGTATGGGGACTCTGAACGGGAGCAGGAGGGGGCAGGTCGAGGGAGAAGCGAGGGCGGGCGTTGGGCCAAGGATGCGACCGTGGACATACAGAGCCGATCTTGAGGTTGGCCCTGTACATCCAGGATCACCAACATGGATGGGGGACTTATTCCACCTCGGAGGTGGAATAAGTCCCCCTGGACATCGGGGGAGGACAACATAGGACCAGGTCAGTGGGACGAGGGGGTGCAGGAGCTTCCCCACAGCCTGACCCTGCCTTTGGAAGGCCACATCAGGGGTCAGGCTACAGGGAAAGAACTTTGTGGTGGCGCCCAGGATCACAGTTCCTTAATGGAGCGACGGCACCGCGGCTCCATGCAGGAGCTGGAGCAGGCCTGTGCAAGGCCTGGTGGCACAGAATCGGGGACAGTCTTCCATCCACGCATGGGCCAGCCGTGTAGACCCAATTCTGATCCTGCAGGAACATCTAGCTCCCACGAGCTCAGAATCGGAGTCTAGATCAGCCCATCCAGATCCTGGACGTCCAGGCGGGCAGGATGTTCCCTATTCGGAATCGGGCCCTATATATATATGTATATATAATTAGTTATTATACATTCTTTAATGCTTACTACATAACTTGAAAAGGACCTTTCAATCCTTATATCCTGTTGGCACATTTGAGTAATATATATCACCAACTGAACTATAGTAACATCTGTATGCATCTCTATATGAACACAGTATGCACACAACATATAAAGAATAAATTGACAGCAGTATATAAAGTAGCGACTGTGTCCACTGCCTTTTATTTTACATTACTACATGTATGTTATACTTTCCCCTCCAGCCACATATCCAACTCTACTCTATTAAAGTGTCATTAACAGAATCATCACAAATCAAAATATATCTCTCTGAACCTTCAAGATTGGTTTTATTTATTTATTTATTTGTGTATTTTTATATACCACCCCTTCCAGAGATCAAGGATGGTTTACATTGAACTTGTGCATAGGACTAGAAATGTTACATTGAACTGAATTTAGCGAATATACAGTAAACGCCAAGATTAATTCACTGGAACAATATTATAGTTAACATATTTACATAAGGTGTTTAGTACATGAGAACAGATTTACATAAGAAGTATGTACATGAGATTAGTATCAGCCAGTGTTAGTCGTTGAAGTTGGGTTAGTGGGGACTGATTTTGTAGTATGTACGTTGTTAAGTTGGGGTATTTTGTGACTATTATCTGCTTTACCGAAATATTCTATAAAGAGAAGGGGTTTTAATTCCTTTTGGAAGTCTTTAAGGTTGTTGATGGCTCTAAGCTTGTCCGGAAGGGCATTCCAGAGAATTACCATTCCCCCCCCCCCCCCTTCACCTTCTGTCCACAATTACTTAGTTTCCCCCTATCCCTTCCCCTTGTCTTCCCTTCTAACCCACCCCCCAACTTGTCCCTACTCCACCTCAGACACTTCTGCTCCTGCTACCCCGACATAGGTGTGTTTATTTGTGTAATGTCAACTTTTCCCTCTATATTTGATAAGAGTGCCACCTACTTTGCCATAATTGTGGCCTTTGTGTTTAATGCACCATAATTTCACTCATCCTGTTCAGGTAGTCCCATCTGCTTATTATCTTGTGCTCATCAGGCCTTTCTTTTGTTTTCCTCAACTTAGCTTTTTCCAAACGTACCCCGATTGCTTGTAGTCTTAACATCTACAACAAGTCTCCTTCACCTCCTTTTCCCCAGTCATTGAGTAAAAGTTTTCTGGGTCCCATTATTCCGCTCCAGCCCAGCATTTGTTTAAAGACTCTACTTAATCACTCTCAAGTTTTCTGCAGTAGGGGATTACAAATGCATATAATCCCCTACTGCTCCACAATCCCTCCAGCATCCCTGTCCACTCTTTCTAATTACCCTGACAGGGGTCAAGTACATTTGATATAGCATTTTATAGCTATGTTCTTGCATCCTAGCAGATACCATGGGGATTCGACTGGCCTCATAAATCCTACTCCAATCATCTTCATTCCATTCCATTCCCCTCCTAGCTCCTTTTCCCAGTCCTCCTGAAATCATTCCTTCCCTCATTTGGTTGTACACATTTATATATTTTTGTAATTAGTCCCTTACCATATTTCTAAATAATTTCATAGGGCAATTCCTCATATCCCCCCCCCCCAACTATGGTCTGTTTTATCTGTAAAAAAATGTGTTCTCTTACCTCCAGATTATATTCACCCTGCAATTCCTCAAAGGATCTCATCTTCCCCTTTCCTGTCAGCACTTGACCCACAAATTGGAGACCCTAATGTGCCCGTCTCCTAAAAATTGTATGTAACCCCCCTTTCTAAATTCTTCACAACTAACTATCCATTGAAGACGTAGCCCTCCCCCCTCCCTTAACAATGTCTTCCTTTCATGTTGCCATACTTTCATTGTCAAATCTATATAGGGATTTATTACCTCCTCCCACCCTCACTTGATTTTATTCCCACAACAGGTCAATAAGTGGTGTCTCACCGACCAAGGCCTGTTCAATCCGTACCCATTGCAGTTTCTCCATCCCCACCCTCCATTATAGGATCACTTTCAATTTTGCCGCTGTGTAATACCATTCTATATTTGGAATGGCAAGACCCCCCTCCTCTCTCCCTTTATATAATATTTCCCTCCGTACTCTAGGTGGTCTATGTTTCCATATGAAATAGTATAAATACTGGTCCCTATCAAAGCCATAAATGATACTTCATCCAACAAACTATTTGGCTTTACTTAATTTACCAAACTGCAGTATTCTTTAACCTAGCAATAAGGTGGAAACCAGACCTCAGAAACCTCAGCTAAACCCCCAGTAGTCACCTACCAACTAATTGGGGTATAGCATTAGGTGAAATACATCAACGGTCTGTAATTTCCTAAACTACCTTCCACCGACAGAGTTTAATAGTCATAACAAATATAATTTACAATCACTTTCCTACCATCTTAATATATAAATTTATCATAAATGGCACATAATCTCCGTCCTAACACAGCAGACAATAAACTCCCTGACGCCCCCTCAGACGTCCTTTCTTGCATTTCACATCAGCTGTTTCAAGGGGATAAAACTGAAAAAACAAACAAAATTGCTTAATCCTCATACCACAATATATAAACCCCCCATTCTTCTAAGCTGAACCAGGATAATATCAGCTTACTAACCTAACTCGATCAAAAATTCATCAACCAAATCAGAAAGCTGAAGGGCAGATGGCAACCATTGTCCCTTCTACAGCTCAATCATATCTACTGCTAATCATCTCACAGCACATGAATGTTATGCAATGCAATGTGTGCCTTCGAGTCAGTCCTGACTCCTGGCAACCCAGAAGCTCCTGGGTTTTCTTGGCACCTGAGTTCAAACCACCAGGTGAAATCGTTCCTAATTGAAAGATCCAACGCTGTTCTTTATATAAAAGGTATTAATCACACGATTTCAACCCTGATCCAAAAGATACCCGCTCAATACAAAAACATTGTAACTCTGCAAATGAATGTTTATATAATAAACAATGTTCCCCAATTGGAGCCTCACTCCATTTACAATGTAACTTGCTTTTATGCTCACCTATTCTAATGCGGAAAGGGTGAATAGTTTTCCCAATATATAAAAGTTTACATGGACAGAAAATTCCATAAACTACAAAATCGGAAGCACAAGATTTTTGAGATCTAAGAAAATATTGTCTTCCATGATAAACAAAATAATCGGTCTCCCACATCACAGAACAAAATGTGCAATATCCACATTTCTTATGCCCTATTTCCATTACCCCATTAGAATCTATTAATCTGAAGGACTTAGGGGTATGTTTACTAAGCAGTCTTAACGTGCGCTCTTCCATGTTATTGCGCGATAAGGTACCTTATCGCGCAATAATGGCGCTTCATTGGGCGCAGAGGTACCTTAGCACGCGATAACGCATGCAGCAGCACAAATGAGCACTGAGGGCTGAGAAAGGCTCCCAGAGGGCAGAGGAAGGCTCCCCAGGGGCGGAGAGAGAGGGTTAATGGGCGGAGAGTGGGAGGGGAGAGACTTCCTGCACACTAACGCTGTGAAATTCGAGGCTGAAAACTAACGCCAGTGAAACCCTGGCATTAGAGCTGATTTAAAGGGAAAAGAAACCATTTCCGTCAGCAATGTACAGCAAAACCAGGGAAACCTACAAAAAGTGATAAGTGTGATACATGTGCACGGAACAGAAGGGCAAATAAACATTGAAAATGACCTGAACAAAATGGAAAAAAAACATAACCAAGCTGGGCAATAGTGATATTAATGGGAAACATAAAAAAAACCCAAGAAAGCTCCAAAAAAAAGATATGAATTTTGGAAGGGTCTATGCTCCGTCCCCATACAAGGTGAATGAGCCCTCAATGAAAGTGCGCTGAGCAGGGTTTTCCCTCTCCATTGGGCAGGTGTCCTATGGCGTGTGCATGTTCCGCAACAGCAGGGTGGGCATGTCAGAATGGGCAATTGGACAGATGCTTGAAAAGGGGACACAGAGGGCTGCAGGCGGCACATACTGTGGTGTAGCTGGGCCACAGTGCGGACTAGGGTGATGCCTAGGTGGCCCATAGGAATGCTGAAACAGTAGTGCAGCCAGATTGCAACTGATGAGGGCCCAACATGGGCACGAGTTTGCTTCCCACAGTGTCACAGGCGATAGTACCCAGCAGGTACCCCCAAGGGCACAGAACATTGCCAGGCAGTGCTGGGGGAAGCATGGACAGCTATGCAGGCACCCCTACCCCAGAACCCACACCATAAGCAGCCGCCTACCCGCACACTGCATGGCCTGAGACTGCGCTCCACCAGCACCACCAGCAGAAGGGCATGTCAGCAGGGTGGCAGAGGGGTACTGGTGGTGGAGGGGGCAGTGGCAGCTGCCCAGAGCAGACCGTGGCCTAGCCCTGTGTAGGTGGGTGTCATGCACTACAACAGACAGGCCCTGTCTGACGAACAGTCATGGTATCCCCAGGGAATGCACTGCCTCTGTGGCAACACGGTGGTGCAGTGCACACAGCCAGTGTGTTCAGGAGCAGAAGGTCACAAGTTCAAGTCCCAACTGTGGTTCCTGCCAACCCAGCCCCCATATTTTACCCACTACTAAAACATGCTAATACAGACAGAACCTTTATTGCAGATGACGTAGACATGCCCAAAACACCTACATTTTATCCTACAGATCACAGCCACCATACAAATGCGCATTACCTAGAGCAGAGTCTCCCAAATGCAGTCCTGGAGGGCCAAACACCATTCAGGTTCCATGCTGCCTCTAATAAATATGGTTGTGCTACATTTCTATGCACCGCCCCCATGGTATGCAGATGTATCTCATGCATATTCATTAGGGACAGCATGAAAACCCGAACAGTGTTTGGCCCTCCAGGACTGGAGTTGGGAACCTCTGCCCTAGAGCAGCAGCCAAAATGGCAGACACACCCGCACCCACAGGCTCCATTATCCCAAGCCTCTTGGAGAGGCAGGATGTTGGGCCCTGCGTGCATCTCCCAATACTAGCACTTGCATACTTTAGCAATGCCACCCTAAACATGGGAAAACTGTACACAGCTATCGAAAGATTGCTATGATAGCTGGCAGATAGCAATTCCTACGTTAAGCACAATTGGCTGATTGAGCTGCATCATAGCAACCTTTCTGATGTCTGTGGAGTGTGCCTCAGGTCTGGTGTCTGACAGAGTGACCCCAACAGTATTGCGTACCATAGCCATGCGTGCACTGTGCCCAGGACTGGTGTGGTGGCCAGGGCTGCCAAACACCTCTATAGTTGCACAATGCTGGCATAGGTGTGTGGAGTGTGTGTCTGTCTATCCAGTGTGTGGTGGCTGCCAACACCCTCCACAGCCCACATTGCTAGCACTGTTGCCAGTATTGGCCTGCCAATGTGCATAATGAGGAGCAAGGTACTGTGGGAATAGCCTGGATAGGGTGGCCTGACCTGGCTGCATCTGCACAGGGCATAGGGCAATGGCTCGGACCTTGTAGTGCCTGGCCACCACCTGCATGGACAGGGTGGCCACAGCATGTCCTGCTGGGAGGTCATTCTTACCCTGACTGAGCAGTGACCATGGCATGGCTAGGTTCCCCCATAGTGCTATATAATATTTTTCTCATGTGATATTTATGGGTTCCCTTTTGAGGCCCAATCACTGACTTATCTGCTTGGTGTGTATGCTGACATCCCAGTTCTGGGTACACGCATCTTCTCTAGGAGCATGCATTATGGACTAGCTAGCAGACTGTCTGTAGTTAGTATGTGTCTGGCTGGAACAACTTGTAGGGTGCAGCGGCTGGAGAATGTCAGATAGTGGTGGGGGGCAGCTGAGTGTTTCCAGGCCTACTGTCTGTCTGCCTTGCCTTATGGATGTGTACAGATCAGCATTGCCTGTCCTGTAGGGTGTCTGTTCCCCAGCAGGACTGGGGTTGATGGTCCCCTCTACTGCCACCACTACAGGGAGGTAGAATGTGGATCTGTTGGTGGGAGATCCTGTTTCCAACCCTGAGCCACAGAGGGTGGGTTGGATGGTGGTACATAATCCGCCTATGGGTCTAAACACCCCCCTTCACCTACATCATGTGACCATGGTGCCAACACAGGATATGCACTATTCTGGGTGTATCATAGCCCATAAGGGCTAGACATGACTGAGACATACAGATGTATTCTAGGTGTGTCTGCAGGAACTACCTAGCACACATACACGAGCACTGATGGGGACCTGCAGCATAGCGTATATCAGCCATGAAAGGTGCTGTGGACCTGGTGCTGGGCGCCCCACCTCACCCTCAGGGTGAGCACAGTACCCGCACAATGTGACGGTCTGTAGCTACTCTGTGCCAGTAACACACACGGTCTGTACCCCCTAACAGGCCGAGGTGCTGTGGGGGTGCATACCTCATCTTGTGATCATTTGTAGACTGCTGATATGCATGTGCAGTGCATCATGGGTACGGGTGGGTTAACCCTATCCTGGTAACCACAGCAGACAGTTTGTGTGGTGACCTGCAGTCCTTCTGTAGCCAGTTAGAGGTTTGTTAGCAGCTGTAGCCCACTGGATACTTCACTGCCTGTGGAGCCAGAGGTCATGGGTTCACACCCACGGTGGGGTTATTTGATAGGGCTGTCCAAGACATTGTCTATTTTTAATGTACATTAGTGCTGCCAGCAAAAACACCTTTAGAGTACTGTAGCCATAAGGTGCTTCATAAGGCACCCCATAAGGCGCCTTCTACGGTGCCTTATAAGGTGTCCTATACAGAGTCTTATAGGGTGCCCCATAGGGGACATTATAGGGTGCCTTGGCGGACAGTGCACTTTATAATGTGCCCTATGGAGTGCCTTATGCGGCACCTTCGGTTACGGCGTGTGAGGGTGTGTTTGCTGGCAGCACTAATTAAAATATACATAACATGCCTCAAAAAGCAATACTTACACATAACAGCTAATGCTTCAGCCAGCCATATGCATTAGGCACACTGGGGGATCAAACTCATGACTCCTGTATCAGCAGTCAGTGTATTAAACATTGTGCTACACCTCTGTTTCTGTGTTTGCATGTCTGCGCGCCTACTTAATATTACCGCGCATTAACGTGCTTAGCGGCGTCTCGCCCGATAATGTGCGCAGCACACATTATCGCACGATAATCCCGTTTTGCTACATTTGTACCGACACGCCCACTCCTTTTATGGCAGCCTGCACACTATCGCCGGGCGCACATTAAGACGGTTTAGTAAACATACCCCTTAGTAATTCTTCTAAATTAGAATTCCGCTGCCATACACACCGCAAGCATTTTGATTCTAATCCTGGTACAGTTTGCAGAACATTCACATGTTTCTGCAATATTTGCTGAATCTGTGTGCTAAACGGAGAATATCTCAAAATAAAATTAATGTGATCACCCCCTTCTCGTAATCGCTTCCTAGGGGATAGCAACCATGACCGATTATGCAAAGCTCTTTTATATGCACGATTTAACACCATCTCACCTGGTGGTTTGAACTCAGGTGTCGATTGGGGAGCCTGTGTGTGAGGTTTTATAGGGATTTGCAGGAAGTAGTAGGGTTGAATTACGTTAGTCAATTAACTGATATCTTTTTAGTTATCAGAGGTGAATTTAGGTAGGTGATGATGGATCTCAATGTATAAATGCAGCAATCTTATAGTGACTGGATGTTGGGTAGTATGGGTGGGGTTTTAGTAACTTTATAACATTCATGTGCTGTGAGGAGGTTAGCAGTAGATATGATCGAGCTGTAGAAGGGACTATGGTTGCCATCTGCCCTTCAGCTTTCTGATTTGGTTGATGAATTTTTGATCGAGTAAGGTTAATAAGCTGATATTATCCTGGTTCAGCTTAGAAGAATGGGGGGTTTATATTTTGTGGTATGAGGATTAAGCAATTTTGTTTGTTTTTTCAGTTTTATCCCCTTGAAACAGCTGATGCGAAACGCAAGAAAGGGCGCCTGAGGGGGCGTCGGGGAGTTTATTGTCTGCTGTTTTAGGACAGAGATCATGTGCCATTTATGATAAATTTATATATTAAGATGGTAGGAAAGTGATTGTAAATTATATGTGTTATGGCTATTGAACTCTGTCGGTGGAAGGTGGTTTAGGAAATTACAGACCGTTGATGTATTTCACCTAATGCTATACCCCAGTTTATTGGTAGGTGGGGTTTCTGAGGTCTGGTTTCCACCTTATTGCTAGGTTAAAGAATACTGCAATTTGGTAAATTAAGTAAAGCCAAATAGTTTGTTGGATGAAGTTCCATATGAAATAGAACATCCTCCGCTGCAAAAGATTCAATATTTGTTTAGGTACTGCTATTGGGAGTGACATGAACAGAAACATAATCTGGGCAGAATATTCATTTTTATAATGGGCATTCTTCCCAGCTGTGTAAAGTAAGGTTTGTCCCATCTTATTAAATCATTTAATATCCGACTAACTAGGGGATCATAATTTATTTTCTTTAACTGGGTCCAGTCCCTACTCACTTGTATTACCAAGTACCGAATCTGAGTTTTCGCCCACTGGAATTGGAAACTGGCTCACAGACACTTACAACTTGGATTCCAAATGTAATTTCAAAATTTCAGTTTTCCCATATTCATTTTATACCCTGAGACTTGGCTGTGTGCCTGGATTTACTTTATTAAGATCAGAAATGAAGTAAGGGGCTGCCTCAAAGCATATAAAACATCATCAGCAAATAGGGAAATCTTAAATTCATACCCTCCCACTTGAATACCCTTCACATCAATCTGCTTTCTTATCCTCTCCACTAATGGTTTTATTACCAACGCAATCAGTAATGGGGATAAGGGACAGCCCTGTCTTGTTCCCCTCTCTAACCTGAATTCTTCCGAATATGTCCCATTAATCCTAATTCATGCTCTGTGTTCGCTATACAGGGCTTGGATCCATTTTACAAGATTTACACCGATTCTCATCCCCCAGAGTACCCCAGACATAAAGGGCCATTCTACCCTGTCAAATGCTTTTTCAGCATCATCCGCCATCAATAGTGAGGGCATCTTCTCTTTTGGCGCTACTCATATCAGATTCAAAATTTTTTGTATGTTATCAGTTATCTGTCTTTCTAGTATAAAACCTGATTGATCTTCCTTGACTAACTTAGGTAGAAACTGCTTCAGTCTTCTCGCTAAAATCTCTGCATAGGTCTTTGCATCCAAATTTATAAGTGATATTGGTCTGTTTGAACCACGTAGGCCCACATCTTTTCCTGGCTTTGGTATTACTGTATTCTCACCTCTACTATAGACCTGGGCAGACTACTTCTTTCCAGAACCCCATTGAATACCTTCATCAGGACCAGGCGTAGCTCTATCTGAAATGCCTTATAAAATTTTGCTGTCGTCCCATCTACGCCCAGGGCTTATCCTTCTTTCAGCCTCTTAATTGCTTTTATTACTTCCACTTCTTCTATTTCACGATCTAACCACCTCCCTTCTTCTTCAGCCAGCTTATGTAGTTCTGCTTCCTTTACATATTGTTGGATTGCATCCAGATCCCCATTATGCTCAGATTTATAGAGGGACTTATAGAAGGCACAAAAGGTCCACTGTATTTTATCGATTCCCAGTTCCCACTGACCTTGCTTATTTTTAATTTTCCCTATCCTCTGTTGTGCCGTCCACTCTCTAAACTTTCTCACTAGGTCTCTCCCTGGCTTATTCCCCGCTATAAAATGGGCATGTTTATTGAGTTGAATGGCCCATTCCTCCACATGTAATTGGACTATTTGTTCTCTGAGTTCTTCAATTTTCCTTAACACCTTTGGTCCACTTCTCTTCTAGTGCCTCTCTACTAATTGACATAGTTGGGTCTGCGATTCTTCTCTCTTTACCAAAATCATTTTTTCTTAGCTGCTAGGGCTATAATATGTCCTCGTATCACCACTTTCCACCCATCCCATATTATCTCTGGTGCTGTTTCTCCTCCCCAAATATGTTTGAAGTACTCCTTAATTTTTTCTTTTATAGTTTGGACCATCTCCACATCATCCAGTAATGCCTCATTAAGGTGCCAGAAATGTATACCTATCTGGGGCTTATGTAGGTGCATACATACATACTACCACTGGAGCGTAGTTGGTCCACGGAATATTATCTGTCTTTACCCTCTCCAGTTTTTCAGCCAGTTTCTCATCCACCCATATCATATCTATTCTATTGTACATTTTGTGGGGGTATGAGTAAAACATATACTGTCTTTATTCCCATGCAGATGTCTCCATGCATCCACAGTCCTTATTTTATTCATCCACTTCAATTTCATCCTTCCTCTACTACTGCTCCCTTCCTTCCCCAATGAGTTATCAATTTTAGGATTAACAGTGATATTAAAATCTCCTCCCAATATTACTGGGTCCTCCATGTGCCTATTTATTATTTTGCGCAGCATCTCAAAGAATGCTCCTTGATGCAGATTTGTGCATAAGTACTCCCAATTAACAATCAATTTCCCCTATACTTTGGCTTTCCATAGAATAGCACCCATTATTATCCGTTATGACTTCCTTCTCTTCTATCATTATGTCTTTAGAAAACAGTATTTCTAACCACCTCCCTCCCCCCTTTTTTTTGTTGTTGCTGTTGGTTCATTGCCAGGCATAGCTTATCATATTTCCCTCCTTTCAACCACGATTCCTGTGAGCATTTATGATGGGACTCCTGAATAAGGAGTATGTCAGCCTGTAGTCTACCCTCCTCCTTCTGCAAAGACTTCCTCTCTTTCCATGAATTTATCCCCTTTACATTCAGTGTTACAAACTTTAGGTGGTTTCCCTTTCCGGTAGTATTGTGGTAGTATCACCTACCCATTTGAAAAACTTTTATAAATAACCTTTAGTCTGAGATCCTCCTCTTCCCTCCTCCTCCTAATCCACCCACCTTGCATATCTCTCTCCCCCTCTCCCCCCTCCCTCGCCCCATCCATCAAGCATCCTCCGCTTCGCCTACTAGGAGTTGTTAACCCCATCCAACCCAAACTGCGCTCACTGCATTATCTCCTTCAATCCTATTGTCACCCAAAAGTTAAAATTGGCGCTTGCGCTAAAGTGGGTGACTGGTTTGAATTGTTGTTAATTATACTTGATAGTTTGGAGTCCTGAGTGAATATTAATGTACTGGTTATTTAAATTGGACAAAGTTTTAGGTAATTTTATGGAGGAAAATGTATAACTCCTAAAAGAATGTATAAATTTAAAATTGGAAATAATAGGATATTTAAGTTAGATAAGCTGAATAGAATCATAGGTTTTGGATTATTTTGGAAAGATTTTAATGTGTAAACTTTCCAAATTAAGGTCTTGCCATTCACTTTAATGGGAAATTACAGTTGAAAAGAAAACTGATTTTTCTTTGCAAAATTTAGAACATGCTTTAATGCCTAATCTACATATTCCAAAAGCATGCTTGTGATTGGTTAGCAGCTCTGGAATGTAAACAGATGTTGTCAGAAGAGTCACTGTAACCTTGACAACAGGAAAAGATATAGTTGAAAAGAAAGAAGAGCTTGAACAGTAACAGAAAGCAGAAGTATGTTGTGCTATGCCTGGAGAGATGTACTGTTTATGCCAGTAAAAAGGTACCAATAGATGAAAAATTGTTTTTGAGAGTGGAATTGCTGTTGGAACTATATGAAAATCAGGCAAAGTAAATGACAGCCCTGATTTTGTGTGGCACTGGACAATACTTATTGAGAAGTATTGCCAGGTAGTAAAAGCAAGTGACACTGGTTGAAATTTCCATGAGAGCTCTCTGAAGGAGGGAGGCTGAGAGGAAGTGGCAGTGTCTGTGAGGAGTGCTTTGCTATTAAGTAGCTTATAGTATGTGTTGCTTGAAATTCTAAAGTGATAGGATACCTGCACAGTAAGTGACTGATGTCATTGCGGAAGAGAAATATGCCTGGAGTCATATAAGGAAATAGATGAATGAAGGCATTGTCTTGAAAAAGTGAATTCATAAATGAAGCTCTATTAATAGTTAGGGAAAAACAGTAAAGATTAGGCTTTATTATTTAGGGACTTTAATTATATTTTGATTTATTTAGACAGTTAGGAATCTATACTGAATAATTTCACAATGATTGTTCGCTAGTTGGTAAGCTAGATAGGGTTTTCTATTTTTGATTTGTTTAAAGCTTAGGTAGTAGGTTGGAGATTGAGAAGACTACCGTCAGCTGAGCAGCAGTGGTGTTTCCATCAACAGGAGCTCCCATAAAAGGAATTCCAAAGTCATCAAACGTAACAAGAAAATTCTGCAGCTACAGATACCAAACAACTGCTGCAACTACGGAGAGTTAAGTGCTCGTAAAGACTGTGTTTTGTGAGAAAAAGGACAATTGATGCATACCTGAGAATAGAAATTGATAGAAGTGCTGTTCTGAAGTTTTCTGTAGAGATAAAAGTTATACAGACGTTCAGGTTTTAAGAAACCAAACAAGTAAATTGTTATATAGAAATTAGTAAGAAACAAAGGAAATAAATACTACTACTTATCTGATATGTTGTTCAGAAATGTTAACCTTTGATAGACGAATCTCACACTTGATTTTTGTTTTTTTGCATTTAATAGTGAAATGTTCTATAGTAAAATGAACAATAATTAGTACAAAGCAAGATTTTGAATACAAAGTAAATTAAATCTGTTATTAAGTCTAACCATCTATAATAACAAATAAAATTGTCATACTTACCACTTGGAACTTGAGTTCTAAAAATCCTTTTAGTTTAATTCCTTCATTTTGCTTTGAGCAGTGAACGAGGTTAGTTTATTTTTGTGCCTTGTTGTCTGGGTTTGCGCCACTTCTTGGCCACGACTACTACCATCATATCTAGGGGTGGAAGTGAACTCAGACACAGCGAGGTTACACTATGCTTAAGCCTCCATCACAATTTATTTCCCTATTTTCCTTCTTTTTTTTTCACCTTCCTCCCCATCTCTCCCTGAATACCCCCTCATCTTTAATCATAGCACCCCTTCATTATTTCTCCATTATTTATAGCATCCATTCATCCAACTCTTTCTTTTACTCATTCAACTCTCTTCTTTTCATTTTTATACCACAACCAACATTAGTTTTAAATCCATAGTCCTTCAGGTCTCTAGTGCTCTGCGTTGGCCCCCTTTTCTTGTTCTCTTCTCCTTTTGTGCCACTCTGTTCCATTTATTGGGGCGCAGTTCAGCAGGTTTTTGTTCTTGTTTCAGTTCAGGGATACCCTTCATTCCAGCTTCCTTCATAGCTTCCAATAAAGTCTCCAATTTCAGCACTCGCCATGTTACTCCATTCATTGTGAATGCTAAACCTGCAAGATATAGCCATCTATCTATCTATTTAACATTTATATAGTGCTTCAAACATACGAAGCGCTGTACATACATTTAAGAAGACACAGTCCCTGCTCATCAGAGCTCACAATCTAGTCAAGAAGCTCACAAAATACAAATACAATCAAGTAAGACAAAGTATACAATAACAAGAAGAGCAAAAACAAGAATCAAAAACAGAAAGCAATAGAGAAGAGATGGGTTTTCAATCTGGACTTGAAGAGGTCCAGAGAGGGTGCTTTGCGCACAGACAGAGGTACATTGTTCCAGGCAAAGGGTGCAGCCAGGTAAAAGGAGCGAAGTCTAGAATTAGCAGTACGAGTGGGGGGCATAGATAGACGAATGCTGATCGAAGAGCGAAAAACGCAAGAGGGGATGTAAGGAGAGATAAGAGATGATAGGTAGTGGGGGGCTGAAGAGTGAATGCATTTATAGGTCAAGAGGAGGCATTTGAATTGGATCCAGAAGCAGATGGGAAGCCAATGAAGGGACTTGAGAAGAAGAGTGATATGGGAAAAGCGATGCTGACGGAAATTTAGTCGAGCAGCAGAATGTTGAATAGATTGAAGGGAAAGAGATGGTTCGCGGGAAGGCCAGCAAGTAGAATATTGCAGTAATCAAGACAGGAGGTGATTAAGGAGTGGACAATCATTTTAGTAGTGTCATCAGAAAGGAAGGGGCAAATTTTGTTGATGTTATAAAGGAAGAAACGTCAAGTCTTAGCTACAAATTGGATATGAGTGGAGAAAGAGAGAGAGGAGTCAAAGATAACACCCAGGTTACGGGCCGAAGAGACAGGAAGGATTAAAGAGTAATCCACAGAGACTGAGAAAGGGGGTAGAGGAGGGGAGGCATTGGGGGGAAAGATAAAGTGTTCAGTTTTAGCCATATTTAATTTGAAGTGGCGGTGAGGCATCCAAGTAGCAATGTCTGAAAGGCAAACAGTGATCTTGTCATGGATTGCTGGAGAGATATCAGGCGAAGAGGGGTAGATTTGAGAGTCATCAGCATAGAGATGGTAATGAAAGCCATGGGAAGAGATAAGAGCACCAAGAGATTGGGTATAGAGAGAGAAGAAGAGCGGTCCCAGGACAGAACCCTGGGGAACACCAACTGGGAGAGGGGTGGCGGAGGAGGAAGAGCCACCAGAACACACACTAAAAGAGCGATGGGAGAGATAAGAGGAGAACCAAGACAGTACAGAGCCTCTAAAGCCGAGTGATGACAGGGTGGTAAGAAGAAGGTTGTGGTCAACAGTGTCAAAAGCAGCAGAGAGATCAAGAAGGATGAGGACAGAATAAAGACCTTTGGATTTTGCTAGGAACAAGTCATTTGATACTTTAGTGAGAGCTGTTTCAGTGGAGTGCAAGGGATGGAAGCCGGACTGTAAAGGATCAAGAAGGGCATAAGACGAAAGGAAATCAAGACAGAGAAGGTGGACAGCACGCTCAAGTAGTTTAGAGATAAAGGTAAGGAGAGAGATGGGTCGATAGTTAGATGGACAGGTAAGATCGAGTGAGGGCTTCTTGAGGAGGGGTGTGACTATGGCATGCTTGAAGTCAATAGGGAAGGTAGCAGTGGAGAGGGATAGGTTGAGGATATGAGAAATGGAAGGGACAATAGAGGATGAAATGAGGCATAAGAGACGGGTGGGGATGGGGTCGGAGGAGCAGGTGGTGGGTTTGGAGGAAGAGACCACAGGGAAGGAGGAGAGGGTAGCAGAACTTAGTGGGGAGAGATGGGAGAAAGGTGAGGTAGAAGGAGTAATGGGGAATTGGAGGGTAATCTTATGGATTTTGTCATGGAAGAGAGGGAGGAATCAGCGGCAGAGGCACTTTGAGGAGAGAATTGAGAGTATTAAAGAGACGACGAGGATCAGAGGCGAGAGTTAGTCAGATGGGTGAAGTAGGCTTGTTTGGCAAGTGCTATGGCTGATTGGAATGAAAAAAGCATGAATTTAAAGTGAAGAAGGTCAGCACAGTAGCAGGATATAAGCCAAAGACGCTCAGCAGAGCGGGTACAGGAACGCAAATATCGGGCAGTGGGTGTGAGCCAGGGCTGGGGAGAAGAATGCCTTACAGGGCGTGGGATAAGGGGATCAAGAGTATCCAGGGCAGAGGAGAGTGCAATATTATAGGATGTCACAACCTCATCAGCAGATTTGTATAACAGAGTGGAAGAAAGGAGTGAAGAAATAGAGGAGGAGAGGGCTAAGGGATTAATAGCAAGAAAGTTTCTGAATAGATTATGGAGCCATCAGTAACATTTGTTCTCTGCCCTCAATTTTGCAATATATGGGCTCCAGTCCCTCCGTCTTAGTAATGTTGCTGTAGCCAGGTCCACAAATATTGCCACTTTATGCCCTGTCCATTCAAACCTCCCAGTTTGTCTCATTTGGGCAGCAACCCGCCCTTTTACCTTGTAATCATGCAGGCAAATCACAATATCTCTGGGCTAATTTCTTCTTGCTGGCCCCAGGCTTCTGTGTGCTCTCTCTACTTTAATATCCAGCACATTGTCCATGTTATTTTCAGGCCTTGCAAATTTCTCGGGCTATTTGTTCACAGTTCTGGTATTCCTCTCCCTCTGGTACTCCTTTAATATGCAAATTATTTTGGCACGATCTATTCTCTAGATCTTCCAACTTAAGTGCCATAGTTTCATTTACCTCCTGAAATTCTCTCACATATTTCTGCAGATTCTCCACTGATTCCTTCACCTCCTCAGCTTGCATTTCCATTTCTTCCACCTGCTGACCCATCTCCCGAATGTCCGCTTGAAGTTCTGTTAACACTGTGTCCACCTCTGATTTTATACCCGCCATCTCTTTCTTAAGTTCTTCAAACCATGAACAGAGCTCTTCTTTAGTAATCTCCAGCTGCGTGTTTTTGGAGCTGCTTTGCTCTTTCACATGTGGTTGGCCTGTACTCTCCTGTACCATCACCTCCTCCAGCACCATTTTGTCTCCATCTCTGCCTTCAGAGCGTGGGCCCATATAAGAATACTCCTTCAAATCAGCCATCTTTTTTTGGGTGTTTTCCATCTCTTACTCCTCTGGTGCCCCAACATTTCCCACACCTTCTCAGGGTATAAAGTCACTTTGGGGCTTCGATTTCCACTTTTTATGGGTTGCTTCATCAGAGCTGATCCCTTTGCCACCCATTCAGGTTGGTGACATCACCAGACTCCGTGGGAAGCTTTATTTTAAATGGTTTTCTTTCTCTGAAAAAAACAATCATGCCAATACTAGGGATATGCATTTGGTTTGAAGCTTCATTTAGGGAAATTTTTTGCACATAAAAAATGCACACTAAGGGGGTCTTTTACTAAAGGGCACTAAGGTGTTGCACCTAACACACCAATAGCTTCAGAATCATGGCACATTAGATGCAACATCACCACATTAACAGTCGAAGGTGTGAACAGAATTGTCCCAGCGGTTAATGTCCTCTAATGCGTGCCACATCAGCATTTATTTATTTATTTCTTCTATACCGCCCCTTCCAGTGATCAAGGGCGGTTTACATGGAACAAGTTAACAAATTAAGTATACTTCCGTATACATTACATTGAACAGAAAGAAACTTTCCAACTTTTTACATATAATAACAGATGTAGAAATAAAAACTGTCCAAACTATTTACATAAGTTATTTACAAGTGGTTCTATACAAATGTGTTACAGAGTAATCGTACAATGTGTTACAGAATAATGTGTGTCATGTGTAGGTGGTGGAATTTATTTCCATTATTATCATAGGTTTTGTGTGTGTGAAGGGGGACTGTGTGGGGTTATTTAATTGTGGTTTTGGGGGTTCTGAGTTGGTGTGTCTGTGGATGTTGTGGGACAGAGCATGGGGGGTAGGGAATTTGGAAATATTCGGAGAATAGGTATGTTTTAAGTTCCTTCCAAAATTGGGAGAGGTCTTTTATGGTGCGGAGGTCTAGTGGGAGATCATTCCATAGTATGGGGGCAGTGAACGTGAAGGCTCTGTCACTTGAGGATTTTTTCACCTATTCAGAATGCATTAGGTGAACCCATGCTAATCATGTGGGATGCAGTTAGCACACGGTATGTACTCCATGCTAACTACATAGAGCTCTCCACAACCACTCTTCACCTCTAACCCACCCACTCACATTCCTAACGTGGAATGCACAGTTAGTGGAGGACTTGGCCTGTGTTAACTGTCATGGCCCCACACTAGCTGGCAATGCTTGTCTAAGGAGTGCTTTTATCATGCGCCAGACACATGCTGCCAGCTAGCGCCCTTTAGTTAAAGACCCCCCTAAATTAACTTTATGTACATTCAGTTTCCGAATTGATGCAAGTAAAGTTGATTTGCATGCATTAAAACATTTTGTACATGTGTTAGGGATGTACATTCATTAGCACACATTTGGTTTATTAGCACACTTAAAAAAATACAGTGCATGCAAAATCAATTTAACGCATGTTAACCTACAAATTAACTTACTTTGAGCCAATTTGTACAGATCAAAAGCCTGTTAATACATTTTCATTAAGATGATTGTGTCAGGAGAAAAAGCTAAATGAACCAAAAGCTTTTGCTGTGTGCACACATTAATTTCTGAAACAAACCAAAAAAAGTCTGAAATTGACCAAAAAATTCCAAAATGATCTGAAAATGAACTGAGCATTTTTCTATGCACACCCCTAGCTACAAGTAATACAAACTGAAATATAGAAACAGAAAACCATGGCAGATAAATCCCATACAGCCTATCCAGTCTGCTTATGCATACCAAATACTAATGTAGCCCCCCCCCCCACTCTCGGAAAAGGGTGTAGCCAGACAACAATACCTGGGATGTTATAGGATAGTCCAGTGGGCCAAGCGGGTACCTCAGAGTCTAACACCCCCTTCCGGTAGTGGCAGAAGTCACTAACCTCATCTCATCCAGCTCCACTGTTGGATGGAGAAAGGCTGAGAGGAAAATAAGCTAAATTGCGATAAGCCCCTACCAACATGATTTTACAAGTATGGTAATAGGGTAGACTTTGCAAGAATGGGACATAGAATACCTTAGTGTCTATAAACAGAATTTTCAGAAAAATTTAATAAGCTCATATAACTTGTTGAACAAGCTTAAAGATGGATTCAGAAATTTTAATTGTTAGTTAAACAAGTTAAATCAATAAGTTATTTATACACAATTGTACCTTAGAACTCGGAAATAAATCAACATTAAGGGGTATGTTTACTAAACTGCGGTAACGTTACATAACGCGCGTTATGTGACGTTAACAATCGTTAAGTAACGTTAACGATCGTTAAGTAACATTAACGCGTGTTATGAGACATTAACGTCTCATAACGCGCGTTAACGTTACTTAACGATCGTAGACGTTCCGCAGCGCGGTAAAACACCGCAGAAGGTGGAGAGAGGGCGGAGAGAAGGGGTCAATGGGCAGAGTGTGGGCGGGGAGAGGCTCCATTCACACTAACGCGCAGATCTGAAGAGCTGAATCCTAACGGGATTGAAAACCTGCCGTTAGATGCACATTTGCAGGGGAGAGAAACCATTTAAGTGTCAGCAATGTACAGCATAGGCAGGGAAACCTACAAAAAGTGATAAGTGTGATACATGTGCACAGAACAAAAGGGCACATAAACATTGAAAATAACCTCAACAAACTGGTAAAAAATTTAACCAAGCTGGCCAATAGTGATAATATTGGAAACAGCAAAAAACACTACCGAGAAAGCTCCCAAAAAAAGATATTAATCGTGGAAGGGTCTATGCTCTGTCCCCCGACAAGGTGAATGATCCCACAGTGAAATAGCGCTGATCAGGGCTTTCCCTTGTTATTGGACAGGTTTCCTATGGTGTGCACATGTTCCCCAACAGCAGGGTGGGCATGTCGGAACGGGCAACTGGACAGATGCTGGAAAAGGGGATACAGAGGGCCGCAGGCGGCACATGCTGTGGTGCAGCTGGGCCACAGTGCGGACTAGGGTGATGCCTAGGTGGCCCATATGAATGCTAAAACAGCAGAGCAGCCAGACAGCAACTGATGAAGGCCCAACATGGGCACGACTGTGTTTCCCAGTGTCACAGGGGATAGTACCCAGCAGCTACCCCCAAGGGCACAGAACAGTGGCAGGGGTGCTGGGGGGAAGTGCGGACGTCTATGCAGGCACCCCTACCCCAGAACTCGCACCATAGGCATCCGCCTACCTGCACACTGGATGGCCTGAGACTGCACACCACCAGCACTACCAGCAGAAGGGCATGACAGCATGGTGGCAGCGGGGGACTGGTGGTGGAGGAGGCAGTGGCAGCTGCCCAGAGCAGACCATGGCCTAGCCCTGTTTAGGTGGGTGCTGTGCACTGCAACAGACAGGCTCTGTCTGACAAACAGTCATGGTATCTCTAGGGAATGCACAGTATCTGTGGCAACACGGTGGTGCAGTGAACAGTGTGTTCAGGAGCAGAAGGTCACAGGTTCAATTCCCAGCTGTGATTCCTACCAACCCAGTCCCCATATTTTACCCACTACTAAAACATGGTAATACAGACAGAACCTTTATTGCAAATAACAGAAACATGACCAATACGCCCACATTTTACCCCACAGAGCACAGACACCATATACATGTGCAATACCTCGAGCAGAGTTTCCCAAATGCAGTCCTGGAGGGCCAAACACCATTCAGGTTCCATGCTGTCGCTAATAAAGATGCCTGTGCTGCATTTCTATGCGCCGCCCCCATGGTATGCAGATATCTTCCATGCATATCATCAGGGACAGCATGAAAATCCGAACAGTGTGTGGCCCATCAGGACCGGAGTTGGGAACCCCTGCCCCAGAGCAGCGGCCAACAGGGGCAGAAACACCTGCACTCACAGGCCCCATTATCCACAGCCTCCTGGAGAGGCAGGATGTTGGGCCCTGCGTGCATCTCCCAATACTAGCACTTACATACCTTAGCAATGCCACCCTAAACCCGGGAATACGGTACACAGATATCAAAAGGTTGCTATGATTACTGGCAGATAGCAATTCCTAAGTTTTGCACAATCTGCTCAGTGAGCTGTATCATACCAACCTCTCTGATGTCTGTGGAGTGTGTGTCAGGTCTGGTATCTGACAGTGTCCACCACCCTGGGGAGTGACCCACAACAGTACTGCATACCATAGCCATGTCTGCACTGTGCCCAGGACTGGTGCGGTGGCCAGGGCTGCCAAAAGCCTCTATAGTTGCACAATGCTGGCATGGGTGTGGGAGTGTGTGTCTGTCTATCCAGTGTGTGGTGGCTGCCAACACCTTCCTCAGCCCACACTGCTTGCACTGTTGCCAGTGTTAGCCTGCCAATGTGCATAATGAGGAGCAAAGTACTGTGGGTATAGCCTGGACAGGATGGCCTGGCCTGGATGCATCCGCACAGGGCATAGGGCAATGGCTGGGACATTGTAGTGCCCAGCCACCACCTGCACGGACAGTGTGGCCACAGCATGTCCTGCTGTGAGGGCACTCTCACCCTGACTGTGCAGTGACCATGGCATGACTGGGTTCCCCCATAGTACTATTCAGTTTTTCTCTTAAGTGATATATATGGGTTCTGTTTTCTGGGGCCCTGTGTGACATAGTGGGTCCTTCCAGCCCGTTAGATGAGGCTAAAAAGCCAGGAACAGGAGTAGGGCTGAGTTGTAAACAAAAGCACATGGCTCCTGGTTACCTTAGAAACTAAGCACAGAGGCAAGAGAAACGCCAGGGAATGAGTCACGAGCTAATGCAGGACACCTGCTAGGGGGTGGAGTTGAGCACTGCCCTAGAATTCACCCTGATAAAGAGAGTTCAGTTGAGCTTATGGAGTTAGAGGAAGGAGAAGAGGAGTTAGAAGAAGGAGCTGAGGCATGTGTGCTGGATAAGGAAGCTAATGAGAGCTACGGTGAAGACAGCAGTGCCAGGAAAAAGCCAGCGTCTCTGTGGAAGGGTGAGACAGAGTCTTTCTTCAGGAAAAGAAAAGAAACCCCAAGGGAAAGATATAATAAGGGCAGAGTGGATTACCTGCAGTATCCAGGGGAACACAGAAGTGAAAGGAAGCCAGGAAGGCAAGTGAAATCTTCTGTGCAAGGCTTAGGTTGGGAACCTACAGCCAGTCCAAAGCCACAAAGAAAACCTCCACCAGCTAGGCTAAAAGGTAAGCCAAAAGGCTGGTATAAAAATAGTTACAGTGACTGTATTTACCCAGAGGGTTGGAGCTGGGAAGAGAATATCTGTGCTGATAACGTTTGTAAAAGCCAGTATTTAACTCAGGAATATCAGGTGAAACCTGAAGCAGTTAGAAAGGGCGTGGCATCAGAAGTGCCGTTACAAACGTTTCCTTCTAGCCAGGAAGAGTTAATGGACTTTGAACCTGAGTGTGTGAATATTGATGAAGATATCATGGACTGTACAATATCGCTTGCTAATGAAATAATCTCATTACGCTGAAGGCATGTTTTGAAAGAGAAAGTACAGCACTACTAGCATTGGGAAGCAGAGAGCTGTGAAGAAACAGCATTGTTACGTTGGAATGCTAGATAACAACCTGTTTATTGCTGAAGTAAGCTTTTTCTGTTAAAGAACCTTTGATTTATCCTTATGCCAGTAAATACCTGGTTTGTGTTACTTTGTTCATGGTGAAATCCACCCCAGGAGGGGAAATAAAATCCTTTGGTTGCTTAAACCACTTTTCCACAACTGCTCCTCATTGATTCAGTGAAGGGACTACATTTCCCAAAAAGCCCAGCTTCAGGATTTGTAAAGTAGCTGCTTCAGTGGGGAAGACCCACTCACTTAACCTCTACACACTTATATACGGGGGTTTAAGGAGAGCTGGTGACAAATGGCATAGTAGTTTGGATTTTTACCTGGATTTGAGGACACCACAAGGATGAGGTTCCTGCAGCAAGAGCTGACAGCCAGGAGGAAAAGATCCGGAGTTCGGCTGACGATCGGTCAGACTGGGGAGTTCCCTTTTCTCAGTGCCTGACTCTGCACTGGTGCCAGGTAATTGTAGCTGGGCACGGGTGGAGGAGGATACAAAGGAGAAAGGGTGGTGCACAGGAATAGTGCACGGCGTTGAAAAAAAAAAGTGAATTTTTTTTTCTCTCTCTCTTTTTTTTGGGCCACACTTGTTTTTTTTTGTTTTTTTTTGTTGTTCTGTTGCAGATACCAGGAGATCGAGAATGGACCCGCAAGAAATACTAAGGTGGATGTCCCTGCAATGGGATAAGCAGCTGGAGATGTCACGAAGGGTGCATGACCAAGCGATGACTGCCTTGCAAGAACAGCTGAGACCAGTAAATGCTCTCATAGAACATTTAGCAAAGCAACAGCAGGAGCCAGCGGAAGTTTTTTCAGGATTTACCCAAGGGGTAGGACTAAATGGAACCGGTTCACTTTTGCTGGGACAGTTATCTCCTACTGACAATTTAGATGATAATGTGGATGCATTTGAACGGATTGCAGAAGCCGTCAAACTGCCTAAGGAGCAGTGGGCTATAAGATTTGCCATGTCCTTATCTGGTGAAGCTTTGTCGGCATACAAGTCAATGCCAGCTACCTTAGCAATGAATTATGACGCAGTAAAGAATGCTGTACGAGACAGGTTAGGGCTCACCCCTCTGTTCTACAGGCGCAGGTTTAGGGAGGCAAAGTTAAAGCCTGGAGAAACCCCTAAAGCCCTGTATTTTAGAATAAAGGGATTAGCCTGTAAATGGCTCAAACCTGAGCAGCAAAATGTAGAATCTATGTTAGATGAGATATTGTTGGAACAGTACATGGAAGCTATACCTGCTGAGGTTAAAAAGTTTCTTATGTTACAGAACTGTAAGACAACAAGTGAAGCAGCTGCCATGACAGAACGGTATTTTGAGGCTGAATGCTCAAGGACCTCAAAATCCGGCGTTCTGGGCATGACACAGGCTGATAAAGTAAGTAAGAATTTTGAATGTAAAGCACCTTGTGAAAATAGGGGTTTTTCCTTTACTAAGGGAAAATGTTTCAAGTGTGGAAATGTTGGGCACTTGCAAAAAGACTGTATTATACGCACTGCCTTAGTATCTGGTAATGGGGAAAACCTCAAAGCAGGCCTTTTACTACCAGTCCAGGTGGAGGGCATAAAGGCCCAAGCGCTACTAGACTCGGGCGCTAACCAGAGTATGGTGTCCCAACGGCTCTGGGAAGCCATACAAGCTCAAGTAGCGCCGAGTCCAGCAGTGGGGCAGGTGAAAGTACAGTGTTTGCACGGATCAGCTTCCTATTACCCGGTATATGACCTCATGATAGAAGGGTTAGGATCAGCCACGAAAGTAAAGGTGTCAATAATCCCACAGCTGTTACACGATGTAATTTTGGGAAATGATTGGCCCCCATTTTGCCGGGGAATTGAAAAGGGTATAGAAGAGAGGACAGGCTATGTCTCTACCCGCTCCCAGGCAAGAACCCCTCATAGGGAGGAGGACCCCGCTGAAGAAGTGGAAGGCCCATCCCGAGTTAGGGAAGATTCCCCTGACTTAGAAAGGGAATATGATGAGGAAGCAATAGACCCATTGCCCGCACAGACTGACCTTTTTGATACCATGCCCAAGGAGGTGAGGAAAGGAAAGGCCAAGAAAAAACAAGAAAGGCAACACAGGACCCAAGGAAGGGCTGATTTGGGAGCTGGGGAGGGCTTACCATGGGTACCCTCGGAGTTAGTAAAGAAATTCCCGTCCTTCCCAGGGGAACAGAAAGCGGATCCCGCTTTGAAAAGAGCCTTTATGTTTGCGCAAGAAGAAAGGGATACTCTGCCCCGATTCCTTTTAGAAAGGGATATCCTGTACAGGGAGAGTAATAACCCACTTACCGGTGAGGTAAGAAAGCAGTTGGTAGTACCGACTACATTTAAGGCCATAGTAATGCGTCTAGCCCATGACCACCCAATAGGAGCCCACAAGGGGATTCAGGGGACATTGGACCAGGTCTTGGCCCGTTTTTACTGGCCAGGGGTCTACAAGGAAACTTCCCGCTATTGTGAAGTGTGTCCCACCTGCCAACGGGTTACTGCCTCGAAACCGAGAGCAGTGCCTATGATACCCACCCTTGCCATATCCACACCCATTAGGCGAATGGCAATGGACATCATAGGGCCACTCGTTAGGACTCCCCGGGGTTTTCAGTACGTGTTAGTGATCGTGGACCAAGCTACCCATTTCCCATGGGCCATACCCATGAGAAATACCTCCGCCAGAACAATAGCCTTAGAACTGATAAAATTGTTCTGTGAGGTTGGCTTCCCTCAGGAGATGCTCACTGACCAAGGAAGCAACTTTTTGTCAAAATATTTAGCCACTGTGTGGGATGCCTTTGGCATACACCATGTGCGGACTGCAGCATACCACCCCCAGTCCAATGGGATGGTTGAAAGAACAAACCAGACCATAAAGCAAATGCTTAGGAGGGGACTAGATGGGCAGATGTCCGAGTGGGATACATTGTTACCCTTTGTATTGTATGCGTGTAGGGAGCGTGTACAGGCGTCCCTAGGGGCATCCCCGTATGAGCTGTTATTTGGTAGAGCCCCCAGAGGAGTTCTTGATATACTCAGAGAACAATGGGTGGAACCAGATAGGGGGGAGACAGAAGTACCCCAGTTCCTCAAAGACTTAAGGAGTCGTTTGAAGAGAACTGCTCAAGCCTCTTTAGAAAACTTACAGGCTAACCAAAAGAGGCAGAAAAAGTACTATGACCGGGGAACAAAACCCCGTCAATTAGCAGTAGGCGATAAAGTGGTGATTATGGTGTCCGAGGTAGGACCAAAATTCGAGTCCAGATGGAAGGGGCCCTGTACGGTAGTGGAGAGGGTATGTCCCGTCTCATACCGGGTAGAGAATAGTAAGGGCCGGCGCCAGGTATATCACATTAATGTTTTAAAACCCTGGCAAGAAAGGGTAGCCACAGTACAATTAGCTATGAAGGAACACCACAGGAACCCTACACAAGGGATTACGTGCTGTCCGTCGCAGGCTTTGGCAGCCCGTAATATTTTAAGGGGGGGGATCTGTGACATAGTGGGTCCTTCCAGCCCGTTAGATGAGGCTAAAAAGCCAGGAACAGGAGTAGGGCTGAGTTGTAAACAAAAGCACGTGGCTCCTGGTTACCTTAGAAACCAAGCACAGAGGCAAGAGAAACGCCCGTGCTACCATTCAGGGAATGAGTCACAAGCTAATGCAGGACACCTGCTAGGGGGTGGAGTTGAGCACTGCCCTAGAATTCACCCTGATAAAGAGAGTTCAGTTGAGCTTATGGAGTTAGAGGAAGGAGAAGAGGAGTTAGAAGAAGGAGCTGAGACATGTGTGCTGGATAAGGAAGCTAATGAGAGCTACGGTGAAGACAGCAGTGCCAGGAAAAAGCCAGCATCTCTGTGGAAGGGTGAGACAGAGTCTTTCTTCAGGAAAAGAAAAGAAACCCCAAGGGAAAGATATAATAAGGGCAGAGTGGATTACCTGCAGTATCCAGGGGAACACAGAAGTGAAAGGAAGCCAGGAAGGCAAGTGAAATCTTCTGTGCAAGGCTTAGTTTGGGAACCTACAGCCAGTCCAAAGCCACAAAGAAAACCTCCACCAGCTAGGCTAAATGTAAGCCAAAAGGCTGGTATAAAAATAGTTACAGTGACTGTATTTACCCAGAGGGTTGGAGCTGGGAAGAGAATACCTGTGCTGATAACGTTTGTAAAAGCCAGTATTTAACTCAGGAATATCAGGTGAGACCTGAAGCAGTTAGAAAGGGCGTGGCATCAGAAGTGCCGTTACAAACATTTCCTTCTAGCCAGGAAGAGTTAATGGACTTTGAACCTGAGTGTGTGAATATTGATGAAGATATCATGGACTGTACGATATCGCTTGCTAATGAAATAATCTCATTACGCTGAAGGCATGTTTTGAAAGAGAAAGTACAGCACTACTAGCATTGGGAAGCAGAGAGCTGTGAAGAAACAGCATTGTTACGTTGGAATGCTAGATATCAACCTGTTTATTGCTGAAGTAAGCTTTTTCTGTTAAAGAACCTTTGATTTGCCCTTATGCCAGTAAATACCTGGTTTGTGTTACTTTGTTCATGGTGAAATCCACCCCGGGAGGGGAAATAAAATCCTTTGGTTGCTTAAACCACTTTTCCACAACTGCTCCTCATTGGTTCAGTGAAGGGACTACATTTCCCAAAAAGCCCAGCTTCAGGATTTGTAAAGTAGCTGCTTCAGTGGGGAAGACCCACTCACTTAACCTCTACACACTTATATACGGGGGTTTAAGGAGAGCTGGTGACACCAGTCACTGACTTATCTGCTTGGTGGGTGTGCTCACATCCCAGGTTTGGGTGCACACATCTTCTCCAGGAACATGCACTATGGACTAGCTAGCAGGCTGTCTGCAATTAGTATGTGTGTGGCTGGAACACCTTGCAGGGTGCAGCAGCTGGTGACTCACTGTGCTTGCTGCTGGAGAATGTCAGATGGTG
The DNA here is from genome assembly GCA_033557465.1 of Ichthyophis bannanicus. NCBI lineage: Eukaryota > Metazoa > Chordata > Amphibia > Gymnophiona > Ichthyophiidae > Ichthyophis > Ichthyophis bannanicus. Next base: position 398,074,437 of record CM066035.1, read on the forward strand.
GTGGGGGGCAGCTGTGCATTTCCAGGCCTACTGTCTATCTGCTATTGCCATATTTATGGATGCATACAGATCTGCATTGACTGCCCTGTAGGGTGTCTATTCCCCAGCAGGACTGGGGTTGATGGTCCCCTCTACTGTCACCATTGCAGGGGGGTAGAATGTGGATCTGTTGGTGGGCGATCCTGTCCCCCACCCTGAGCCCCAGAGGGTGGGTTGGGTAGTTGTATGTAATCAGCCTGTGGGTCCAAACACCCCCCCCCCCATCACCTAAATCATGTTACCATTGCAACCACACAGGGTATGCACTATTCTGGGTGCATCATAGTCCACAAGGGCTAGATGTGAAATACAGATGGACACAGGCATATCCTAGGTGTGTCGGCAAGAACCACCTATCACACACTGGCACTAATGGGGACCTGCAGCATAGCCTATCTCAGCAAAGCCAGGTACTGCGGAAATGGTGCTGGGCACCCCACCTCACCCTCAGGGTGAGCAAAGGACCCACACACTGTGACGGTCTGTAGCTACTCTGTGCCAGTAACACACACTGTCACTACCCCCTACCAGGCTGAGGTGCTGTGGGGGTGCACATGGTCAGTACCCCCTACCAGGCCGAGGTGCTGTGGGGGTGCATACCCCATCTTGTGGTCATCTGTAGACCGCTGATCTGCATGTACAGTGCACCATGGGTACGGATGAATTAACCCAAATTCTGGTAACCACAGCAGACAGTTTCTGTGGTGACCTGACGTCCTTCAGTAGCCAGCCAGGGGTTTGTTAGGAGCACTAGAGATGTAGCTCACTAGTTACTTCACTGTCTGTGGAGCCAGAGGTCATGGGTTTGATCCCACAGTGGGGTTATTTGGTAGGGCTGTCTGAGGCATTTTCTTTTTTTAATTTAAATTGGTGCTGCCAGCAAAACACCCTCACAGTGCTGTCACCTTACGGTGCCTCATCAGGCACCCTATAATGCGCCCTCTAAGGCGCCCTGTAAAGCGCCCTATATGGCATCTTATAAGGCGCCCCATAGGGAACATTATACGTTGTCTTGGTGGACAGTGCACTTTATTATGTGCCCTCTGGAGTGCCTTATAGGGCGCCTTATGCGGCACCTTAGGTAACGGCCCTGTGAGGGTGTGTTTGCTGGCAGCACTAATTAAAATTACAAAACAAAATGCTTCAGACAGCACTGATTTAAAGTAAAAGGTAATATCTCAACCAGCTTTACTCATTAGACCCACAGGGGATTGAACTCACAACCGCAGCACTATCAGTCAGTGTATTAACCATTGTGCTACAGCTCTGGACACCTCAATAGACACCTTATGAAACGCCTTATAGGGCGCCGTACAGGGCGCCTTGCATGGCGCTTTACACGGCACTTTGTAACGCTCGTTACTCTATGGCACCTTGTAACGCGCGTTATCTGCAACGATGTACCGCCCATGTCCTTATTTGGCCATTTCTGCTTCTACCGCGGAACGTAACGCGAATGGCATTACCGCAGTTTAGTAAACATACCCCTTAGTGTTTCTCTTTGGTTCACAGTAATCTTCTAATACAAAATACTCAAGTGTTTCTGTTTTTCTCTTTAGGATACTCTTTACAGTTTATCTCATACTATGAATGTACTTCTTTATACAGGAACTTCCACCTTTAGCAGGTGAGTTTTCTTATCATCCAGAGTATTCTGTATGTATTTCAATTGGTAATGTAAAGTATGAGCTCAGAAATGTAGTCCTTTTTGTCTCTCAGGGTCTCTGGGTACTGATACCTTTCTTCCCAGAAACTTTCTTGTGAAGGGGCCCAGTCTCTTGTCCAGAAGTCCTGCTGGGTCCTCTTCCAAGAGATCCAATGTCACAGGAACTCAGGATTCCTCTGGTTCAGCACTGATCAGGATTTTACCTACTCCTTAACTTTAATAAATCAATAAGTAAAACTAATCTAAATTAAGGCTGCATTCACAGTCACTTAGTGGTTAATATGTTGACTGGGATATGATGTGGAATATTCCTATCCAAAAATATAAGATAATTGAAGGTCCCTATCTAAGCCCACACACTGTCCAGTCACACTTTTCACAGTCATAAAAATGTATTCCTTTCCAGTCCAGCCTGTCCATTGTGCACGAATGTTGTTCGCACAGGGCCCTGTGCCAACAATATCCTGCACATGTTTGGCTCCCGGCTGGCTCAGCAGAAGCTCCCTACAGCCGCTGAAGTGAAGAGCGTTGTTTTCCTTCACTTCGGCAGCTGTATTGTAGATCGCTGGCGCGCCGGAGGTCAAAAGACATTTCCTGTGTCCCGGTTCTCTGCGCGCCAGCGATCTACATTACAATACAGCTGCCGAAGTGAAGGAAAACAACGCTCTTCACTTTGGTGGCTGTAGGGAGCTGCTGCTGAGCCTGCCGTGAGCCGCAAGCCGCTGTAGGGAGGTGAGCCGGGGCCTCTAAAGGCTGCCACAGGGCTCTTCAGGGAGGGGCTAAGAGGGCCTAAGATTGGAAATGGGCTGAGTGGGAGGGGGTCTAGGATTGGAAATGAGTTGAGTGTGGGGGGACAGGACTGGAAATGGGCTGATTGGGGGGGGGCTAGGTCTGCAAATGAACTGATGGGGAAGGCTAGGACTGGAAATGGACTTTTGGGGGAGTAGGAATGGAAATGGGCTGAGTGGAGGGGCCTAAGATTGGAAATGGATTGAGTGGAGGGGGGGGCTAGGATTGGAAATGGACTATGTGTGGGGGGGGCTAGGACTGGAAATGAACTGATGGGGAGGACTAGGACTGGAAATAGGCTTTTGGGGGTAGGATTGGAAATGGACTGAGTGTGGGGGAGCTTGGACTGGAAATGGGCTGATGTGCGGCTGGAATAGGATTGGAAATGGCTGATGGGGGGATCTAGTATTGGAAATGGCTGATGGGAGGGGCTAGAATTGCAAATGGGTTGTTGGGGGGAGCTTGGACTGGAAATGGGCTGGGGGACTGGAAAAAGACTGGAAATGAGCTGATGGGGGCTAGGACTGGAATAGGCTTAGTGGGGGGAGGCTGGACTGGAAATGGGCTGATGGAGGCTGGAATAGGACTGGAAATGAGCTGACTGGGGGGCTAGGACTGGAAATGGGCTGATGCGAGGGGATGGGAGAATGGAACTAGAAGGAAGCGGATGCTGGGTGGGGCTGGAACTAGAAGGGAGCTGATATTGGGGGAGAACTAGAAGGGGATGGGGCTAGGGGAATGAGGATGGAGGAGGAAAAGATATTTTGTGTGTGAGGGAAGAAAAATCTACGCTTGGTCGGGTATTGGCAGAGTAAGTGGGGATTGAGGATGGAAGGGTAAATTTGAGTAGATAATAAAGGAATAAAGAAAGAAATGGGGGAGTGGAGGAGTGGCCTAGTGGTTGGGGCAAGGTACCTCAGGCCAGAGGGTCAGGGGTTCAAATCCCACCAAAGGACAGCAACCTTGGGCCAGAAGGACTGGGGTTTCTAGTCCCACAGGTGCTCCTTGTGGTCTTGGGCAAGCCACTTAACTCTCCATAGCCCATGTTCCCTGTAACATAGTTATCTCCAAATTATAATGCCCTATTCAATGTAAACCACCTTGATATCATGAAAGGCAGTATATAAGAAATGTATAATAAACAAAGTGCAAAAGGGAAAAGATCAGTATCTTGTAGAAAAGAGAATGGAAAAAATCTAGAAGAGAGAAGAAAGGACAAATAGACAGCTAGCAGAAAACACATAAAAACCAGAAAAAAGGGACTGGAGTAATTGCAATTGAAAAATAAAATTCCCAAACAACAAAAGGTAGAAAAATACATTTTTATTTTGAATTTATTAACTGGAATATGTCAGCTGTTCAAAATATGCATTGCTAATGTCTTTGCGTTTTTATTTAGTACAATAGGAAATTAATTTATAGTTTTATTTCTCCAGTGTTGTTATATGTTCCAACTTTGATCTTTGGGGTTCCCAGTTTAAATTATTGTCTTTCTATTCTAAATTGTGATCCCTTGTTCTTTGTTTGGTGATGGTCTATGTTCTGCATCTGTAACCAAGCTGAGGTATTCTGTTCATGTAGTTTCTATTTGACAATGCCACTTATTCTCTTTCCCCAGTAGGAGATGTATTGGTATTCTCTAAAATGTATTGATTTAATATTTGCAATGTTACCTTTTGATAGGTAGGGTTTGGTGCTTTGTGAGTTCTGGTAGTGCTGTTATGATACGATGGGGTTGCTATGGGTTCTAAATGGGAAGTATTTATAGTACTTCCTAATGTGCCTGGCGGTTGGCACTGGAGTATAGTAATGTAGAAATCTGGTAGTCTTTCTTTATCCAGACACTCATTATGAGGCATGTTAGCATTATGCTAATATTTATGCAAATGAGGCCCACAATGAGTCTCAACACATGGCCCCGCACCCCCCTTGGGCCGTCCCTGATTCCTTTAAGAGCTCAGGAATTTCCATTTTAAACCTTAATTAGGCAGTGTCCTTCTGCCAGAAGTTTAAAACCAGTGCCTCTCTCTCTCCCTCTGCATTGCTTCCAATAGCATGCAGCAGTGTCACTACTCTTAGGATTCTAAACTGCCCAGACTCAGCAGAGCTATCTGGATTCCTTCACAGGATTAAACATATGTTTTCCAAAGAGCTTCTCTATAGTTTCAGCTTCCAGTAACCTTAAGTTTCTTAGAGGAGCTCAATGCAACTTTCCTTTCCAATTTCTTAAGCTGTTATAAAGAAAGACATTTTCCCTACCCCCTTGCTCAGAGGACTCCAAACTGCCACGCCCAGCAGAACTACCAGCTTTTTTGCACAGGATTTAAAATATTTATTTCCTCTAAGAAGCTTTGCTACAATCTTAGCTTTCAGAACATTTAGGGGTATGTTTACTAAAACCCCTTTAGGTGCGCGCCGCGCTAGTGTGCGGGATGCCATATAAGGAGTGGGCGTTTCAGTCTGAAAAAAGCAAACCGGGATTAATCATGCGCTAATGTGCGCTGTGCGCTCATGTGCGCCGTGCACATTAGCACATGAGAAACTTGTGCGGGAAGCATAAGTGGCGCGCTGATGTACAAGCACAGGAACAGAGCCACAGTACAATGGTTAAGACACTGACCAATGGTGCAGGGATCATGGGTTCAATCCCCCACTGTGCCCAATGAAGAAGGCTGGCTGAGGCATTACCTGTTATAGGTAATACTGCAGTCTGAGGCATATTAATTTTATTTTAATTACTGCTACTAGCAAACGCACTCTGAAAGCACTGTAACATAAGGCGCCCCATAAGGTACCCCAGAGGGCACATTTTAAAGTGCACTGTCCGCCAAGGCACCCTAGAATGTTGCTTATAGGGCGCTTTATAGGGTGCCGTATGAGGCACCGCAAGGTCACAGCACTGTTTTTGATGGCAGCACTGTGCAGTTTAACGAATGAAAATCATAAGTAGGTGCGCTGAGATGCAAGGAGGAGCAGCAGTGTAGCACACTGGTTAAGACACTGACCAATGATGCAGGAGTCATGGGTTCAATCTCCCACTGTGCCTAATGAAGAAGGCTGGCTGAGGCATTGCCTGTTATAGGTAATATTGCTTTAGGAGGCATTTTATTTTTATTTTAATTAGTGCTGCCAGCAAACACACCCTCAAAGTATTGTAACATAAGGTGCTGCATAAGGCGCCTCATAAGGTACCCCAGAGGGCACATTTTAAAGTGCACTGTCCGCCACGGCACCCTACAATGTTGCTGAAAGGGTGGCCTATAGGGCGCCATATAGGGTGCCCTATGAGGCACAGCAAGGTCATAGCACTGTGTTTGATGGCAGCACTGTGCATTTAAACGCATGGAAATCTGAAGTAGGTGCGCTGACATGTAAGGAGGAACAGCAGTGTAGCACAATGGTTAAGGCACTGACTGCTGATACAGGGGTCATGAGTTTGATACCCAGTGTGCCTAATACGTAAGGCTGGCTGAGGCATCAGCTTTGACATGTACATATTGTTTCCTGCAGCACTTTATTTGTATTTTATTAATTGCTGCCAGCAAACACGCCCTCACGTGCCGTAACTGAAGGTGCCGCATAAGGCACCCTATAAGGCACTCCATAGGGCACATTATAAAGTGCACTGTCTGCCACAGCACCCTATAATGTCCCCTATAGGGCACCCTATAAGTCACTCCACAGGATAACGTATAGTGCACCTTATATGGACGGTAACCATAAGGTGCCCTATAGGGTGCCCTATAAAGCGCCCTCTGAGGCACCTTATGGGTACAGTACGCTGAGGGTGTTTTTGCTGGCAGCAATAATGTACATTAAAAAGAGATAATGCTTTGGGCAGCCCTATCAAATAACCCCACTGTGGGTTTGAACCCATGACCTCCAACTCCACAGGCAGTGAAAGAACCAGTGGGCTACAGCTCTATAGCTGCTAGCAAGCCCCTGGCTGGCTGCAGAGGGACTGCACGTCACCACACAGACAGTCTGCTGTGGTCACCAGGATAGGGTTAGCCCACCCGTACCCATGATGCACTGCACATGCAAATCAGCTCTCTACAGATGAACACAAGATGGGGTATGCACCCCCACAGCACCTTGGCCTGGTAGGGGGAACTGACCATGTGTGTTACTGGCACAGAGTAGCTACACACCGTCACATTGTGCGGGTACTGTGCTCACCCTGAGTGTGCGGTGGGGCGCCCAGCACCAGGTCCACAGCACCTTCCATGGCAGAAATAGGCCATGCTGCAGATCCCCAGCAGTGCTAATGTGTGAGATAGGTAGTTTCTGCAGACACATCTTGGATATATCTGTATGTCTCAGTCAGGTGTAGCCCCTATGGACCCCTAGGAGGATTATGTACCACCACCCTCCTCCTCCCCCAGGGCTGAGGGTGGTAAACAGGGTCTCCCATCAACAGATCCACATTCTACCTCCCTGCAATGGTGGCAGTAGAGGGGACCATCAACCCCAGTCCTGCTGGGGAACAGACACCTACAGGGCAGTCAATGCAGCTCTATACACATCCATAACACAATAGCAGACAGACATTAGGCCTGAATATGCTAAGCTGCACCCCACCACTATCTGATATTCTCCTGCAGCAAGCCTTCAGCCGCTGCACCCTGCAAGGCACTCCATCAAGACACATACCAGCTGTAAACAGTCTGCTAGCTAGTCCATAGTGCATGTTCCTGGTGGAAATGCGTGCACCCAGAACTGGGATATCAGCATACACAACAAGCAGATAAGTCAGTGGCTGGGTCCCAAAAGGAAACCCATAAATATCACATGAGAGAAATACTATATAGCACTATGGGGGTGCCTAGCCATGCTGTGGTCACTGCACAGTCAGGGTGAGAGTGATCTCCCAGCAGGACATGCTGAGGCCACCCTGTCTGTGTAGGTGGTGGCCAGGCACTACAATGTCCCAGCCAATGCCCTATGCCCTGTGCAGATGCATCCTGGCCAAGCCACCCTGTCCGGGCTATACCCATGGTACCTTGCTCCTCATTATGCAAATTGGCAGGCCAATACTGGCAACAGTGCTGGCAGTGTGGGCTGTGGAGGGTGTTTGCAGCCACCACACACTGGATAGACAGACACACACTCCCACACCTATGCCATCATTGTGCTACTATAGAGGAGTTTAGCAGCCCTGGCCACCACACCAGTCCTGGGCACAGTACAGGCATGGATATGGTACGCAATACTGTTGGGGGTCACTCCCCAGGGTGGTAAACACTGTCAGAGACCAGACCTGAAGCACACACCACAGACATCAGAAAGATTGTTATGATGGAGCTCAATCAGCAAACTGTGCTTAACGTAGGAATTGCTATCTGCCAGTAATTATAGCAAACGTTTGATAGCTGTGTACCGTATACCCAGGTGTAGGGTGGCATTGCTAAGGTATGCAAGTGCTAGTATTGGGAGATGCACGCACGGCCCAATGTCCTGCCTCTCCAGGAGGCATTGGCTAATGGGGCCTGTGGGTGTGGGTGTGGGTGTGTCTGCCCCTGTTGGCTGCTGCTTTACGGCAGAGGTTCCCAACTCCAGTCCTGGTGTGCCAAACACTGTTCGGGTTTTCATGCTGTCCCTCATGAATATGCATGAGATACATCTGCATACCATGGGGGTGGTGCATAGATATGCAGCACAGGCATCTTTATTAGAGGCAGCATGGAACCTGAATGGTGTTTGGCCCTCCAGGACTGCATTTGGGAGACTCTGCTCTAGGTAATGCGCCTGTTTATGGTGTCTGTGCTCGGTGGGATAAAATATAGGCATATTAACCATGCGTATGTTCTCTGCAATAAAGGTTTGTCCTTACTATCACGGTTTAGTTGTGGGAAAAATATGGGGACTGGATTGGCAGGAGCCCCAGCTGGGGCTTGAACCTGTGACCTTCTGTCTCCAAACACACTGGTTGTGTACACTGCACCACCGTGTTGCCACAGAGTCAGTGCATTCCCTGATGATACCATGACTGTTTGTCCGGCAGAGCCTGTCCGTTGCAGTGCATTGCACCCACCTACACAGGGCTAGGCCATGGTCTGCTCTGGGCAGCTGCCACTACCCCCCTCCACCTCCAGTACCCCTGTGCCACCATGCTGACATGCCCTTCTGCTGGTGGTGCTGGTGGTACGCAGTCTCAGGCCATCCTGTGTGCGGGTAGGCGGCTGTCTATGGTGCGGGTTCTGGGGTAGGGGTGCCTGCATATCTGTCCGCACGTCCCCCAATCACCGCCTGCCAATGTTCTCTGCCCTTGGGGGTACCTGCTGGGTACTATCCCCTGTGACACTGTGCTAAACACTCTCGTGCCCATGTTGGGCACTCATCAGTTGCTGTATGGCTGCTGTTCAGTTTCAGCATTCCTAAGTGCCATCTAGGCATCTGCCTAGTCCGCACTGTGCTCCAGCTGCACCACAGCATGTGCCGCCTGCAGCCCTCTGTATCCCCTTTCCCAGCATCTGTCCAGTTTCCCATTCCGACCTGTCCGCCCTGCTTTTGTGGAACATGTGCATGCCATAGGTAACCTGTCCAATGGAGAGAGAAACCCTGATCAGTGCTATTTCACTGTGGGATCATTCACCTTGTATGGGGACGGAGCGTAGACCCTTCTAAAATTCATATTTATTTTTTGCGGCTTTCTTGGGAGTGTTTTTTGATGTTTCCCATTACTATCGCTATTGCCCAGCTTGATTATAATTTTCTTTTATTTTGTTGGGGTCATTTTCAATGTTTATTTGCACTTTTGTTCCGTGCACATGTATCACACTTATCACTGTTTTGTAGGTTTCCCTGGTTTTGCTGTACATTGCTGACAGAAATGGTTTCTCTTCCCTTTAAATCGGCTCTACCGCGAGGTTTTCACTCGCGGTATTTTTTGCCTTGAATTTCAGCCCCGCTAGTGTGCGGGGAGCCTCTCCCCTCCCACTCTCCATCCATTGACCCCTTCTCTCCGCCCCTGGGGAGCCTTCCTCCGCCCTCCGGGAGCCTTTCCACGCCTTTATCGCACATGAGCGTGCACTTTAGTGCGCCACGCACCTGTGCGGAGCACATTTGTGCCCCGTAACGCGACATTAGCGTGCGCTAAGGTACCTTAGCGCACGCTAATGTGCGCCGCGCACATTAGCGCAGTTTAGTAAACATACCCCTTAGTTCCTTGAAGGAGCTTAATCCAGTATTCTGTAGAAACTTTCCAATTTACAAAGCAGGAAAAGTTTCCCTGTTTCTTCTCAAATCCTGCTCCAACAAATCCTTTTTCAGGATTTTGGTTGTATTTATCAACAGACAAAAGCTGAGCCAATTCCTTATGCTCGGAAGCCTTTCACTACTCCAAAAATTTCTTAAAGAAGCTCCCTTCTGTTCCTTCCTTATACACTCTCTCTTAGTTCTGCTCAAAACCAGAACTTTAAAAATGAAAACTCAGTCAGAAGGTTTTGTTCTGAGATGTTTGAGCAAATCCTTTCCCTCCAATACAGCTTGTACACAGCAAATCTGTGCTTCAAACACAGGACACAATTAATAGAACTCAGAGTCTGTTAACTCTCTATCTTCCAATTCTTTCTCTAAGCAGGCATCAAACAATAAGCAGACCAACGACTTAACAAAATTAAACCTTTATAACCCAATTTCAGTTACCTTAAACTTTTACAAAACACACAGACCTTCTTCCCTCTGCTTTTCCAGCCCTCAACTACTTCTATCAGTTTCACTTCAGTCCTCCCAAGATAAACAGTTTAGTGGTCTTCCACTGCTAGAACTGCAAAGAGTACCCCAGCACTGCTCTGGAAAAGGGCAAAAAACCCCAAATCTCCAAGTACTGTATAAGTATCTTTCCACAACACATCAGAATATATCCTAGGGTTCTGTGCTGTTCTTGTAAGCCTCTGAAGCAGCCCATCTAAATACGGCCTCCCTACATCAGTCTCTGCAGTTTCCCTCCTGAAAGACTGCTCACTAAATAGATCCCTGCACTTCCCCCAGCACACTCAACGCTTTCCTATGGGGCCAGGACTTTTTAAAAATTAAACTTCATTTTTAGCATTAAAATAGGCTTTTTAAAGCCTGCAAATCCAGGATTACACTTATTTTAATTTATCTGAAGCTCTAGTGCTCTCTCTCTGAGTCCTAGGAGTGAAGCCCTGCACCCCTCTTGGGGTATCAAACAGGTAATCCATTTATTTTAAACTACTGGTTACACTAAGGGGTATGTTTACTAAAGGGTGTTGAGGGAACCAGTGTGCTGTTAATGCCCGTTATCAGCACCCTTAACACAGCAAAAACGCTGCGTTAACGGGCATTAAAGGATCCAGCAGCATTAAGGGTGCAGTAGGCGGAGAGTGGGCGTTAACACCATGTGCTCCCTTAATACCCGTTGCGCAACGTGTCTTAAAGCTCTTTAATGCTGGGAACCCTAACGCCAAGTAAAACCTTGCAGAACGAGTGTTTTTAGAGGGGAGAGAGCCTATTTAAACATCTACAATGTGATGCACTGACAGGGGAGCCCCAGAGAGTGATGGTACTGCTCCATTAGCAGCAACAGCATGGTGCCCAAGTATGAAAGGGCACTATGTTATGGTGCAAATGGGGCAAAGGAGATGGCACATGGGTCATGCCGTGGGGGTTGCTGATGCACAAGGCAGACCAGGCAGCTGCCCAGGTGGCACATAAGAACATAAGATCATAAAATATGCCATACTGTGTCAGACCAAGGTCCATCATGCACAGTATCCTGTGTCCAACAGTGGCCAATCTAAAAGACACACAGGTTCCACAATGCTTGTATTGGGACAAGCAGTGGATATTCCAGATCCTCTTTAATAATGGCTTATGGACCTTTCCCCAGGAACTTGCTACACTAACAGCTTTTACTACATCCTTCGGTAATGAATTCCAGAGTTTGATTACGTGTTGACTGAAAAAATATTTTCTCTTATTAGTCTTAAATGGGTTACACTGTAGCCTTATTGCATGTCCCCTAGTCTTTCTACATTTTGATGGCTTAAACAATCAATCTATGTTTACCTATTCCACTCCATTCATTAATTTATAGACCTCTATCATATCTCCTCTCAGCCGTCACTTCCCCAGGTTGAAGAGCCCCAACCTTTTTAGCCTCTCCTCCTAGGAGTATCCTGCCATCCACATTACCATCTATGATGTCCGTCATGATCCCACAGTGACAGTGGTGGCACACAGACATGCCGCTGCTGTGGAAAGAAGATGTGCCTCATGGAGCGGCCAAGGGTCCTGGCACCCTAGGCAGAGATCCCATCTGCCCCACACTCCTGCTGCCACTGAATCCAGCTGTGGGGGAAGAGGCTGATAGTGCCAGTAGCTGTAGCCTTCCAGGTAGCTGCAACATGCAGGCGCCCAGAGACTACCACAGCAGTGGCTGTTATCCTCCTCCCAAGATGTATCATTGGCAGGCTTTGATGTGGTCTCTGCAGAGGCAGATGTTCGGGGGGCTGCGTGGTTGTCCATATATGCCTCTGCACCCCCCATCCGGACCACACCCTAGGCACCTGCCAACCCGCATGTTGGACAGGCTGGGACTGCGCACCACCAACACTGACAGCATACAGGCATGTCAGCATGGTGTGGGGGTGTTGGCGGAGGGGGCAGCGGCACCCGCCTGCAGCAGACCAAAGCCATGTCTTGGTCCTGTGCGCTGTGCACTCTGCAACATGTTCCAAGGTCTGTCTGATGTGGAGCTTCTCAGCCCCAAGCACTGTTGCAACCATATGGCAGCAATGGGGTTCAACCCACACAAACGATGTGTATATAAGAGTATAGTCACAGGTTCAAGTCCTGGCTGTGGATCATGTATTGCATGTCCCTGTAGCTAAACTTTAGTCTACAGTGCAGGTACAACACCAGCATGTGCAACCCCCAATGAATTGGCCAGCAGGGGTACAAACACCCATCAGCCCCATAGACAGGCTCCATTATCCACAGCCCAATGGACAGTCAGGCTGATAGCGCTGGAACACTGAATGGGCACTAACATCAGAATGCGCTATGAGCACCCTCACAATGAGCACATGTTAACAATGCTTGAGCTGATATGGAGACCAAAGTGGCAGGCAGGAATGCCAACCATCCCCACCTTTGCACAGCATGGCGATATGAATGTGTGAGTGTTTGTGTATGTGTGTATGTCTCTCCATTGTTTTGTGGCTTTCTACCCTCACTGAGCCTTGCACTGCCTAAGCTGTTCCCAGCGTTAGTCTGCAAATGTGCATGATGAAGAGCATAGGATTGTGGGTATGGCCTGAAACAGGGTGGATTGACCAGGATGTGTCTGCATCGGAAGTAGGGTAAATGGCTGAGATGTCGTAGAGCCCGTCTGCCACGTGCATGAACTGGGTGGCCACAGCATGTCATGCTGAGAGGTCACTCTCACTCTGACCGAGCAGTGACCATGGTACGACTATGTATCAACATTGTGCTATATAGTGTCTGGCTCCAGTGATGTGGGTACATGTCCTGTCCTGGGAGTCCAATCACTGAGCCAAATGCTGGGTGTCCATGTTGTTTATCCCAAGCCTTGGTGCACATGCAGACTCTGTGCACATGCAATGTGTATGCTGATCAATGGACTGTTTGCAGTAGGTATGTGCATGGGTGGAAAACCCACTAGTGGGCAGCAGGTGCAGTCTGACTGTGCTTGCTGTGGGGGAGTGTTAGTCCTAGGTGGTTGGGACAGCAGTGTTTCTGGCCTACTCCCTGTGGTAATGGTAGGACCAGAAGGACTGTAGTTACAACCTTATGTAAGCCTAGAAGCCCCCACTGCAGTTGGCGTCCATAGCATCAGCAGTTTAACTCTGGGTACTGACATGCATTGTTCTAGGACAGTCTCTGTCCAACAGAGAAAGGACACAGGGCCTAGATGTGATTGGCATATACAGCATGCTGCAATTGTGCAGAAAACAAGGTGACTAGCATAACACACTACAGACAATACCTACCACTCACTGACTGTGATGGGGATCGCCAGCAGAGATCGTCTCTAGCACTTCAAGTTCTGGGGACTAGGTGCTGGGCGTCCTTCCTCACCTACAGGGTGACCGTTGAAACTGCGCAGTAGCAGGGTTTATAGCTGTCATGTGATTGAAGCACACACTGTCAGTGCATTGTACTGAGCTGATGTAATGGATCAGTCCATTCTCCATTTGGTTATCAGCTGCAGACTGCTGTTCTGAGTGTGCAGTGCATCATGGGTACTGGAGGGGCTAACCTATACTGGCACACACAGTAGATAGTTTAGGCAGAGACCTGCAGGCTCTTTGACTCCAGACATCACAGTGTAGAGACATGTGGAGGTGTAGCATATTGGTTAGTGCAATGTTCCCATAAGCAGGGGACAAGGGTTTGATTCCCACTTGCTCATTTTGCGCCTGTGTGTTACTCATGGCATTTCCCTGCCTGTAACAGTTCAAGCTCTGTTGTGACTCAGAGACACTCATCCTTCTACTTTACTATGTGTTCTAGCCACACTTTGGATCAGCAAACATACTATTCCCCATTATGGCCTTCTGAGAGCATGGCTTTATTGACTCCTCTGCAGCACATTGCAGGGGGTCAGACATGTTCTCCCTGCGGATGTTAGGCCCCCTGCTTCAAGGAATGGTATGATGGTCATAGCAATGGCTTGGGGTCCAAGATACCAGGGTTTGAGTACCATTACCACTCCTTATGTGACATTTCGGAATGTGTTTCTGTCGCATTTTATGTCTGCCACAACCTTCATGGACTGACAACACCTTCTTGTGACCTTGAGCTGATCACTTAACCCACTAATGGTTCAGCTGACCACAGGTCCCTACAATCTTTGTTTATCATCAGACATTACCAATCGATAGTAAGATGTACCCTGATGTGACTGCATTGCTACAGCGGTATGCTAACAGGCAGTTACATGCATACAGCTGTAACCTACTTGGGTAACATGAGTCATCTATGACATCATGACTGTAACTGCACAGCTTTGGCTCCATTACATCTCTGCAGTACATGTGGACACATCCTACCTCTCGTATAGCTGCAGGTACCACCTCATGTCCGTTTGTGCCCCATTTGCCCAGTTTGGATGACACCTGTGCAGTTGTTATCTGCACATTTGTTTGAGCTGTTGTATGGTGGCTGGGTGGCTGGGACAGGTGTGAGTCCCACATGTCTGGCATCAGGCCTTCCAAGTAGCACTGACACACATTTTCACGCATAATATAAATACGTTGGGGATGGCACCTATGGCACATCAGTGCTGCCACCACCCTCTCCTCAGCCGCCACTCTTCCTTCAGCCCATCCATTTGCCTCTGTTGGCTGTGCATAGTCATGACCAATCACAAAGAAAACAAATCTCGACAAAAAAGATCCAGCAACATACTGACCAATCTCCAGCATACCATTCCTGGCAAAAATCATCGAAAAAACGGTTCAACTACAACTCCAGGATCACATCGACAAACATGAAACACTCAACGACAACCAACACGGCTTTCGCCCCAACCATGGAGTCGAAACGCTACTGATCTACCTCTTCGACAGCATCCTAAGAATAATTGACAACACCAGGAATGGAATCATAATGATCTTCATCGACATCTCCTCAGCCTTCGACACAGTGGACCACAACACGCTCCTGGAAAGACTAAAGAACACTGGTATACACGGTATCACATTGAAATGGTTCCACTCATACCTAACCTAAAGACAGCTACAGGTCAAGGTGGGACACAACACCTCCCGACCCATAAATGTCCGTCAAGGAGTACCTCAAGGATCCGCACTCTCAGCACTCCTATTTAACATCTACATCCAACCAATATGCAACATCATGAAAGAGAACAACATTCAATACACAATATATGCAGACGACATCATGATATACACCCCGATATCAATCGACAACCCGGACTTCTCTAAGATAACAGACTGCCTTACCCAAATGACGAGTTGGTGTCAAAACAACAACCTCGCAATAAACTACAACAAGACCGAAGCTTTAATCATCACTCGGAACCAAAGCTTCATACACCCGCCAAATATCAAGATACAAAACACTACTATACCAATAAGATCAGAAGTGAGATACCTCGGAGTTACTCTGGACAATAAACTAAACCTCAAGCCACACATAGACAAAACAATCCAAAAAGTCTACTACAAGATGCGAATCATCAGGAGACTGAAACCACTCCTCGCCCCAGAACACTTTTGTACCGTCTGTCAAGCACTGATAACCCCACTACTGGACTTCTGCAATCCGATATACCTTGGACTAACGAAACAAGCCCTCAAACCACTCCAGCTAGCACAAAACACTGCAGCACGAATAATATCCGGTACTGCAAGACAGGAGCACATCACACCTACCTTAAAGGACTTACACTGGCTCCCAATCGGTGCACGCATCAGATACAAAACTATCATAAACCTATTTAAGATAAATCAGCACACATCAGCCAACAGCCTGCACACCCTCATACAACCAGACACCAGCACACGTCCTAGAAGAAAACAAACAAACAAACAACCGAGTCAGCACCCCAAGTGAATTCAAACACACACGCAAGGACACAACAGACAGAGCACTCTCAATGGCTGCTCCAACAATATGGAACAAACTACCGGACGATTTAAGGGCAACTACAGACCTCAAAGACTTTAGAAAACAGCTGAAAACCATGCTGTTCATAGAACACTATGGACACATCACATAACCTCAGAGAATGTATAACAGCTCATGATTCCGCCTAAACACTGTATGTATAGAAAATATTTTTAGCACCACTGTATATAGCCCACATTGTACATAGCTCAAACCATTCTAGCACACAATACAACACACATTGTACATAGCTCAAACCAATCTAGCACACAATACAACACACACTCAACTAAATTTCACCCTCACTGCATGTTTAACACACTCACTTTACCCGATTGTTTGCTGTGATACCACCTTGATTAATAAGATAAGGCGGTTTAGAAATATTGTTAAATAAAATAAATAAATAAATAAATGTCTTCTTATGCAAGCTGCTACACCATGGCCTACACTGGTACTCTTTTCCGTACTTCGACTCTTCACGCATGCCTCTTCTGTGCCTGATCTGCACGTCACCACTCCTACTCTGTCTTCCTTTCGCTGCACACATCCTGCCACTGCTGATTCCGCTAGGAGACACGTCTTCCCCATCCTATGCCACATACTGACATTGCACCATTTTATATTGGCACCCCCCTGTGCATCGGTATAACTGTTTCCCACATACTCGTCCACTTTACTGGCTGCCACGCAGGGTGCCCACGGATATGGCAGGTCCATCAGCTCCCCCTGTCCTTCCATCCATCACCTTCAGATTGACTTTCCTTGGAGCTCCTTTATCCAGCTTGAGGGTTACAGCTGTTTTTGGACGTTAAGGTACATGCTTGACACCTCAACGCCCAATGTCCTGTCAATACACGTTAAATGTCCCATAGCGCCCTTAACGCCGGATCGCCTCCTACATGCCCAGAGCCCTTTGCGCATGTAACACCCCTTATCATTGCTATTGACACATGCTACCTTAGCGCTCTTTAGTAAACATACCCCTGAGTTCTACAATCCCTCCCTCTCCTCCAGATCTTGTGTGCTTGTCCCATGAATTCATATACAGTCCTTGTCTCTGCCATGTACACTGGAAGGCTATTCCACACATCCATCACCCTTTCTGTAAAGACGTTTCCTTAGATCAGTACTTCTCAACCTTTTTTAAATTTGTAGCATACTTTTGAATTTCTTCAATTCTCATGGCACACCAAACCAAATTTTGCATAATCCTCTTCCCCCACTCCCTCCCACTGGCAGAAGTGCATCATGTTTTACTTGTGTATGCCTCATTCTGCTGGCTTCAGCTTGAACGTATGGAGACTGCAGGACCTCAAGTATTGATGTCAGAATGAAGCTGGCAGAGGACGTACATATGTAGGAAGCAGTGAATTCCTGCCAGTGGGAAGGAGGGAGAAAAGGTAAAATTGCCAGTTTTCTAGCAAGCGGATCTGGGACACTTGTTCCCTGTAGTGCCAGTAGTGAACAAGAATTTCATTTTGGTGATGGGGAGAAGGCATTGAGGAAATAATGAGGAAAATACAGTGGACTGTCTCCACGGAAAACTGTAGTAATCTCTCAAAATATATTTAAACCACATTCTTTTTGGGCCTAATACCAAAGTCTCAGGGCTAGTGGTTATGTTCTGCATACAAAGAATGAATTATGCACCAGAAAAAAATATCATATTAGCCAACAGAATCCAGCTATTTCCAACATGTAAATTCTTTGTGGGGAGTTATGCTTAAGTCAGAGATTTTGAACTAGGCTACAGAGCATCAGTTTACTCCAGGACCTGTACTATAATTACTAAATTATCATGTTACATATGCTAGTCAATAAAGTGGAAATGAAATGCTTTTTTCTAACTTTGTTGTTTGGATAGAATTTTTCCCTAATTATAGTCCCAGTTTCTTTTTTTGTTTGTTTATTTCCTTCTTGTCTGTTTTCATCAATCATTCCTTCAGGCTCTTCTTTCTATTTTGCTTTTCTTCTCTTACCTATCATTATCCCTTTCTCCCTTATCCCTATTTCTGACATTGATCTTTGCCTGTACTCATTTCTCTTCATTTCTTTTTTACTCTAAGGGGCATGTTTACTAAAGGTTTTAATGCACATTCATAAAATGAATGTGCATTAAGTGTCCAGAGCCCTTTTATTTCTATGGGTGCAGTGGCACTTAACACACATTAACCTTTAGTAAACATCTCCCTAAATCTCTGTCTTACAACACTATCTCTTCACTCACTTTCTAATCATACCTCTCTGCTTTCCTTTACCAACTTTCACTCTCCAGCTCTCCCTGACTCAAAACCTGCTGGGTTGCTCCTCCATCAATTTCCTATTCCTTTTCGTCCCTCTAGTCCAGTCCCGGAACCATAGAGTTTAGAATCTCCTCCAGCAGCCTTGGAGACTGAATGACATCACAGCTCTTCTCTCTCTGGTATAAATAGGCAAGGACCGCCCCCTTCCACCAGTACTTCAGTCTCCAAGCAGCTGAGGAGATTCTGGGCCTAGGGATAGGCCCAGCACAAATAGGCAGAGCTAGGAATTTTTTCTTTGTTTTCCTTTTCTAATTCTTGATGGTTTTTGTTTGGTTGCCTTTCTAAAATAAATAGCCACTTTTTTCTTCCCTCTGGCTCCAGTCCTGCTTCCTCCTTTCTCCCTCAATTTTCCCTCTCGTGGGGGGGGCTGCCCCTTGGTGAGAAGGAGCAGCTTTACAGAGCAGAAGAAGTAGCCTCCCTGCTCCCGAACCCGCAAGCAAGGGTGAGGAGAAGGTGGAAGGCTTAGCCCCAGCCATCTCTAAGGGACAGTGAGATTGGTGGTGGGAGCACCGTCGGAGCCGAAGCCACGAGCAGGCTGAGCTCCGGCACGTGTCTGTCTCATTGCAGCACCTCAGGTTGAAGCAGCGAACTGTAAGTAGGTCTCGCCGACTTTAACAGCGTTTTTTTCTTTTTGAATTTTCTTTTACTTGTTTCTTGGAGGGGAGTTGAGAGGGAAGTCCCTGCCTCAGCGGGGGATCTCATAAAGGAGTTCTTTGCCCTCCGGACACTTTTTTGCTGCGCGGGAAAAGTCCCGGCGGCCATTTTGAAAACCACGTTTTTTTATAGTGGCTTTTTGGAAGCGTTTTAAGCCTCGTTTGCTGCAGACCTGCTATAGGCTCATCAGGCGCTTACAGAGCATTGGCCTGTTGGGAAAATAAAAAAAAAATGAAAAGAGAAGTTCAAAGGGAAACGAGCTATGCTGTAAATTTCCCTTATTGAAATATTGAGCAGGTGTATCTAGGCTGTTTTTTGCAGGGCTCCAACCCGGAGAGAGCCCTTCCTTCCGGGGCTGGCGGTCAGGGTCAGCGGGGGGGGGGAGGGGGAGTTCCCGGGCTGGTTTAGAGCAGTTCTTTGAGGCGGCTGCTATGCCTGCAATTCCACGCTGTCTAGTGTGCGGCAGGAGGAAAAGTTCAGTGCTGGGATCAGGAGTCTGTGTCCCTTGCTCCCTAGAGGCGCAGCATATGGACGGAGAGCCAGGACAGCCCCTAGCAGGCCGGAAGGCTATTCGTACAGGCGCTGAAGCACTGTTATCTCCGTCTCTAGATCCTGAGGAGCCAGTGCCGGGGCCCTCCTCGGGTGGCGGCTCTGCTGGATCACAAGAGCAGGGACAGGCGAGGGAGGCGACCGGGCTTCCGCCGAACTTCGTTGCCTTGTTGCAGCAGGCTTTTGTCTTCCTTCAGCCCGCGATGTTGGCTCTTCCTCACGGACCCCAGAGTCAGAAGCGCTCGGCCTCTCTGGTCGGTTCAGGGAACGGTGCTCCGGTGGCTAAAAGGTGTAGGGCCACTTCGGAGGGTCCCGCGCCTTACCTCGCTGATGACCTCAGCGAGGGGAACGCCAAAAAGGGAAGAGTTCTCGGAAGATGAGCTGGAAGACGGAGAGTTGCCTGACTCGGAGCAGCAGTGCTGGGTAGTCAGAGTCTTTCGGTGTGAAGGGCTTCCAGCCCGGGTTTCGGAGATGCTAAAGACACTAAATCTGCCTTCCAGCGAGGAAGCAGCGGAAGAGACATTAGAAGATCCGCTGTTGCAGGCTTTGCGGACATCCCAGAGAGTGTTTCCCCTCCATAGAGTATTTCGGAATATGATACAGGAAGAATGGATTTGCCAGAGGCGGCCCTGAAGGGGGCTAGAGCGTTGGCTCGCCTTTATCCGCTCGCAAACTGCGATAGGGAGCTGTTTCGTTCTCCAAAGGTAGTTGCGGCGGTATCGGCGGTCACTCAGAAAACCACAATTCCCGTGGAGGGGGACCGCAGCGCTGAAGGATGTTCAAGACAGGAGGTTAGACACTCTGTTGAAGCAGGTGTTCCATGTTTGCGCACAGTCCATGCAGACCGGCTTCGGTAGCACGTGGCTGTTTGAGGTGGTCCCAGAGGTTGCAGGAGACCATCTGGAAGGGCAGCTTGAAGATGCCACGCGACTGGAGTCGGGAACCGCGTACTTGGCGGATTTTCCTTCTGAGCTCCTCTGCGGCTTGGCTAAGGGGATGGTCTCCGTAGTAGCAGTTCGGAGGTATATCTGGTTGAGAACTTGGCCGGCGGATGGTTCGTCTAAGGCTCGGCTTAGCAAGTTACCCTTTGGGGGTACGCTTTTATTTGGGGAGGATTTAGATAAGTTGGTCCAGGACCTCGGGGAGTCCCAGGAGGGATGTCTCCCAGAGGACAAGCCGAAGCAGGGCCGCAGTTCTGTGGGATTCAGGGAGGTCCTGAGAGACTTTCGTAGTTTTCGTTCTCCCCGTTATGGACAGTCCCAGCGGGGGAAGTTCCCGCTTAGGGGTCAGGGGTTTCGAGGATTCAGGGGAGCAGGCCAGGGGTTCGCTCCTTTCCAGTCCTCGGCCACAAAACAGACACAATGAGATAAGGCGGGCTTAGGAGAGGGTAGTTCCCAGGGGAGGTCGGTTGCGGGAGTCTTACCCTGCCTGGGTCCGAATTAAGTCAGATTAGTAGGTCCTGGAGGTCATTCGCGAGGGGGTACGTATTAGAACTCCATCGACCCGTCGTAGGTTCCTTTGTCCGTTCTCCCTGCTTAGCCCTGGGCACTGGCAGGCGGTCCAGGACACGCTACAGCGGCTGCTGCAGCTTGAGGCGGTGCTGCCAGTGCCCGCGGAGCAGTGCGGTTCCGGTCGCTACGCCATCTATTTCGTAGTGCCAAAGAAGGAGGGCACATTTCGCCCGATCCTGGCTCTGACAAGGGTGAACCGTTGTCTCCGGATTACCCATTTTCGGATGGAGACCTTGCGTTCCGTGCTGGCAGCGGTCCGGACCGGGGAGTTCCTGATGTCATTAGATCTCACGGATGCTTGCCTGCACATCCCGATTCGGCAAGAGCATCAGAAGTGGCTGAGATTTGTGGTACCCATGGGACATTTCCAATTTCAAGCGCTGCCCTTTGGGCTGGCAACGGCACCACGAACGTTTCCCAAGGTCATGGTGGTGATGGCGGCGGCGCTCCACAAAGAGGGAGTACTGGTGCACCCATATTTGGACGATTGGTTGATCCGAGCGAAGTCGAGAGAGGGCAGCTCGGCAGCGACGGTTCGGGTGGTCCAGATGTTCGAAGGCCTGGGCTGGGTAGTCAACTTTGCAAAGAGCAGGTTGGTACCATCGCAATCCCTGCAGTACCTTGCAGTGCGCTTCGAAACAAAGCAGGGGAAGGTGTTCCTGCCCAGGGCCCGTGCTCTAGGTCTGCGACAACTCGTCAGGCGTTTCTTTTCGAGTCCGTCTCCAACAGCATGGCAGTATCTGCAGTTGTTGGGAACAATGGCGGCCATGATAGAAGTGGTTCCGTGGGCCCGAGCGCACGTGCGGCTGTTACAGGCGGCGCTTCTCCGTCGTTGGTCGCATCAGTCGGATGTCCTATCGCAGAGGTTAGTTTGCCCTCAGAATGTGCGTCACGAGCTGCGATGGTGGTTGAGAATGGAGAATATGGAAGCCGGCATGCCGCTGGACCGCCGCCCTGGGGACTGCTCACGACAGACGCGAGCCTCATGGGTTGGGGGGGGCTCATTGCGAAGGCAGGTTTGCCCAGGGTCGTTGGTCTCAGGAGGAGACGTCTCGGTCCATCAACAGGTTGGAGATGAGAGCGGTGTTTCTGGCGCTACCGGAGTTTCAGGACGCTCTCGGTCGGGAGGTGGTCCGAGTCTTGTCAGTCAATGCGACAACGGTGGCCTACATCAATTGGCAGGGGGGCACAGGAAGTGCTACACTGGAAGCCGAAGCGGGTCAGCTGTGGGTGTGGGCCGAACACAATCTCCAGGCTCTCGCGGCTCAACATGTGGCCAGCGTAGACAATCTCGAAGCAGATTTCCTCAGTCGTCGCAGAGTAGACCCCGAGGAGTGGGTGCTACATCCGGGGGTGTTTGCTCTTCTGGTGAGGTGCGGGGGAGTTCCGGTAATGGCTCTCATGGCGAGCTTCGAGTCAGCGCAGGTAGCAAGGTTTTTCAGCAGGCGCTGGGAATGGATGTCAGAGGGCTAGATGCCATTAGCGAAAAGGTGGCCAGAGGGAGTTCTCCTTTGTTTTTTTTTCCACCTTTGGCCCTCATGGGCAGGGTGATGCAGCGCGTTGGGAGACATCGCGGTCGGGTGGTTCTGATCGCGCTCGATTGGCCCTGAAGGCCGTGGTATGCAGATTTGGTTCGGCTGTTAGTGGATGATCCGTGGTAGTTACCGCAGCGGGAGGAGCTCCTACGGCAGGGTCCATTGCGCATGCCCTATGTGAGTCGGTTCTTGCTTACGGCTTGGCTCTTGAACGGGCTAGGATGATAGCTAAGGGTCATTCGGCGGCGGTCATTTCTACCTTGCTAAAGGCACGCAGGTGTTCCACCTCGCTGGCGTATGTCCGGGTCTGGAGGATCTTTGCAGCTTGGTGTGTGGAGCGTAATATTCAGCCGTTGAGGGCTTAGATTTCGCAGGTCCTTTCCTTTTTGCAGGATGGAGTGTGGAAGGGATTGGCGGCCAGTTCCTTGCGAGTGCAGTGGGCGGCGATTTCCTGTTATAGGGGGAAAGTGCTCGGTCAGCCGGTAGGATCTCACAGTGACATTAGGCTTTTTCTGAGAGCTGTCTTGCTTCTTCTTCGTCCATTGGTACGCTGTTAGGTGCCGACATGGAAGCTGAATCTGGTATTGGAGGCTTTGCTTGAGCTACCGTTTGAGCCGCTAAGCATCGCCACCCTGAAGGATCTCGCGTTAAAGAAGGTATTTCTGGTAGCTATTTGTTCCGCAAGGAGGATTTCGGAGTTACAGGCTTTATCCTGTAGGGCACCTTATTTGTCTTTCTTCCATGATAAGGTCGTGCTACGCTCAGTGCCGGACTTTCAGCCGAAGGTGGTCTCGGCTTTTCATGTCAATCACGTGGTGTCGCTTCCAGTATTCTCTAAGCAGCAAAGGAGAAATCAGAAGGCAGGTTATATTCCCTAGATGTTCGTCGGGTTCTTCGGAAGTATCTTTGGCGGACGCAGCCGTTTCGGCAGACTGACAGATTGTTTGTGGCTTTCGGGGGGCCGCGGAAGGGTGAAGCAGCAGCGAAAGCATCCATTTCTAGATGATTAAAGGCGGCTATTGCGTCGGCTTACCTTTTGAAAGGTAGGGTAGTTCCAGAAGGTCTCAGAGCGCACTCGACCAGGGCGCAATCGGCGTCGTGGGCGGAGTACAGTTCGGTTTCAGTCGCGGACATTTGTAGAGCGGCGACTTCATCATCGTTGCATTCATTCTCGAAGCACTATCGGTTAGATGTGCAGGCGGCGGAGGACGTTCGTTTTGGCTCAGCGGTGCTTCAGGCTGGGTTTTCTGGTCCCTCCCGTTGATGTGCACTTCTCTGTTACATCCTCTATGGTTCCGGGACTGGACTAGAGGGACGAAAAGGAAGAATTAATTAGACCTGCTAATGTTGTTCCTTAAGGAACTCTAGTCCAGTCCCGGACCCCTCCCAGGGTATGCAGCCTGAAGCTGTTGTCCGTTGTATCTTAATAAAAGGGGTCAAATTGGAGAGGATGTCTCCGGAAGAGGAGTGGGGTTCCGGAGGACGCGGAGTGGAGCCGCAATGGGAACCCCGCAGAAGCGCGGTTTTGTTTCTACGTTTTTGGCATTTCTACAAGGTGCTTCGTCGAAGAGAAGGTTAGAATATGCACAGGTTTTTAGGTTCTAGCCAAAGTTTATTTAGTTTCTCTTGTTGTTCTTTATCTACTTATTTGTTGCTCTGCTGAGTTGCTTTGTCAATAGGTACTGGTGGAAGGGGGCGGTCCTTGCCTATTTATACCAGAGAGAGAAGAGCTGTGATGTCATTCAGTCTCCAAGGCTGCTGGAGAAGATTCTAAACTCTATGGTTCTGGGACTGGACTAGAGTTCCTTAAGGAACAACAATTAGCAGGTTAAGTCTAATTAATTCTTTTATGGTTATTTTCTTCCCCAACACCACCCCCCCCCCCCCCCCCAGTTTCCATTTCTAGTTCTCTCATCATTCCCCATCATCCCTACACCGACTCTTTCTCCCATAGTCTCCCATTCTTACTTTCACTCCCCGTCCTCCCCTTACCTCAACCATTTAATTTCACTCAACTTCTGGTTTGACTCATTAATCCCCAGTTATTCTCTTTCATACTCTTCTAATTATCCACTCTCAGATTCATTTTAATTTAATTCATTTAATTAACAGATTTTTTATATACCGCTCCTTCCATTGATCAGGTGCGGTTTACATGGAACAACAGTAAACAGGGAGAGCTGTTTTTACATATAACAAATTGGAGCTTACAATCAACAATTAACAATAGTAAATTAACAATGGTAACTATGTACAATGGAACAGAATTAAACTATATACAGGGTATTTGTTATTCAATTGTTTTCAATACATTGGTTTAGGACTGCAGTACTTCATTCTTTTTCTGGACGAAATATGTAATCTGGAGTAGGGTTATCCTTTATCTAGTGGAGAGGTGAGAGGTGAATTCGTCAAGGAACCATAGTGCATTGTAAATAGGTGTGTTTTAAGTCTTTTCCTAAACTCCATGATTTCAAATAAGGATCTTAATTCTGATGGGATTGTGTTCCACAGTATGGGGGCTGCATGGGAGAAGGCTTTCTTATTTGTGGTTTTTTTGGCCTTTATAAATTCTTTTGGTGTTGTTAATTTGTTTAACTGGTCTCTCCTTTGCAGATTGTGAGTAGGCTCTATTTTGATGAGGGTATTTATGGTTGGGGGCACTGTTCCCTCTAAGCTGTGCGCGTGTGCGCGCGCACACACCTCACCGAGCGAGCGCACATACTTTACAACAGAGCGCACAAAAATTACGGCTCTGATTTTGATAGAAAACAACACAGACGTCTTAAAATTTAAAAGTTATGATTGTAATTACTAGAAATTTCCCGCTTCATTTAGTAATCGTCTATTTTCATTTAATTTGATTAAAATCAATGTGGTGTACATACTGCATTCTGACGTGTAGTCAAATTTTAAAGTATTTAACTCCGAGTGTCATTATGTGGCGCACAAAAATTAACCTTCCTTCAAAAGCTGCACACAGCTGATATTTTATGCGCACACAGCCTACAGAAAATTAGAGGGAACATTGGTTGGGGGTGCTGTTTTATTTATGACTTTGTAGGTAGTTAAAAGAGTTTTGTAATCTATTCGGGTTTGAATCGGGAGCCAGTGTAAATATTCTAATATAGGTGTTATATGTTGAAAAGGTGGGGCCTTCGTTATGGTCCTAGCTGCCGCGTTTTGTGCTAATTGAAGTTTTTTCAAGGTCTGTTTTGTTGCACCTAGTAGGATTTGATTTGCAAAGTCGAAATGGGGGGTTATTATTGCTTGTATAACTCGTTGAAAATCTAACAGGTGCATTAGGGGACGAAGTTGCTTTAATATTTTAAGTTTAAAATAAACTTTTTTTGTTATATTTCTTACGTGTGTGTCCATGCTGAGTTGTTTGTCTAGAATGACGCCTAAGTAACATACTTCAGTTTTTAGTTTGATGTCGTTGTTCTGCAGTGTAATATGTGAGGGGGGTATAAACGTTGTGTTTTTAGTTACTATTAGTGCTTCTGTTTTGGAGTGATTGATGTATAGGTTATTTTCATTTAGCCAGGTGTTTATTTCATTGAGGCAATCGTTAATAAGTTGTAGAGGGATATTTGGTATTTTGAAAGGGACATACATCATAATGTCGTCCGCATATAGGTGATAGTGGACATTGAATTTTTTAAAAATTTTACAGATGTGTTTTAAGTATATGTTAAATAGTAACGCTGACAGTGCCGAACCTTGGGGGAGGCCTAGTTCTTGATTGTATGTATTTGAAGTAAGGTTACCGATTTGTACCGTTTGAGTTCGATCAGTTAGATAAGAGGTAAACCAATCTAGAACAGTAGATTTTATACCTATTTGCCTAAGTTTATTGATCATTATTGAATGGTGGACACTGTCAAAAGCTGCGGAGACATCAATGAATATGAGTAAGAATGCTTGTTTTGAATTGTCTATCCCTCTTACAAGTGTATCAATTAGAACTGTTAGAAGTGATTCTACTCCGTGTCTGGGGCGAAACCCATACTGCTGATCATCAAGGGGGGCTGAGCTGTCAATGTAATCTTGAGTTTGAATTTGTACTGCTTCTTCAATTAATTTAGCCATAAACGGAATACTCGATATGGGTCTGTAGGATTTGGGTGATGATTTGTCAAGGGTAGTGTTTTTTAGGATTGGGCGGATCTGTGCGTGTTTTAGTGAGGGGGGTAGGTATCCATTTTTTAGAGAAAGATTTATTATTGGGAGGATGAATTGAAAGAGAATAGGTAGGGAGTTCTTTATCCAAGTTACTGGACAAGGGTCAAGGAGTGAGGTTGTTGTATTAATATTTGTGATAATGTTCTTGAGTGCAATTTTAGTTAGGGGTTGGAAATCAGACCATTCGTCTGCATAATGTATTTGAGAAATATTTATGGGTTTAGGTAGGGGGGATGGGACATTGTTTTGTTCATATAATAATTTGCCAATGCTTGTGGAGTAATATCTGTGATTTCGTTGCTGGAGTTGTGGGTGTTATTTGTCAGCTTTTGGACTATTGAGAAAAGTTCTCTGGGTCTGTTTATTGCGTTATTTAGGATGGAGGCATGGTAATTTTTCTTGGCATTGTTAATTGCATCTTTATACTTATTAAGGAGCGTGAGGTATAGGTCTTTTGTAATCGTGTTTTTATTTTCATTTTGTATAGTCTCCCCTTCTCCTGGTATCTCTCTCATACACCATTCCATCATTCCTATAGGCCAGCGATGGCGAACCTATGGCACGCGTGCCAGCTGTGGCACGCGAAGGCCTTGCAGCTGGCACGCGTGAAGGTCCGCAAAAAAAGAAAAAGCTGGCTCTGACTGCTGCCGCGGACGCGGCAAGGGCAGAATGCAGCATCCCGCGGGGCCCCCTCCGCCCGCTAAGCCCCTCTGCAAGGGCTTTCAGATTCGCGAGGGAGAGCGTCTCCCTCGCGTCTCTGTTAAGCCCGCAGGGGCTAATGGGAAATTTCCCATCAGCCCCTTTAGACGCGAGGGACTGATGGGAAATTTCCCATTAGCCCCTGCGGGCTTAACAGAGATGCGAGGGAGAGCGTCTCCCTCGCGAATCTGAAAGCCCTTGCAGAGGGGCGTAGCGGGCGGAGGGGGCCCCGCGGGACATTGCACTCTGCCGCGGCAGCAGCCAGAGCCTGCTTTTTTTTTTTTTTTAAAATTTGCCAGGGGGGGTTGGGACTGCTAATGGGCAGGGGGGGGGGTTAGGACTGCTAATGGACAGGGAGGAGGAGGGGGGTTAGGACTGCTAATGGGCAGGGAGGAGGAGGGGGGTTAGGACTGCTAATGGGCAGGGAGGAGGAGGGGGGGTTAGGACTGCTAATGGGCAGGGAGGGGGGGTTAGGACTGCTAATGGGCAGAGAGGAGGGAGGGGGGGTTAGGACTGCTAATGGGCAGGGAGGAGGGGGGGTTAGGACTGCTAATGGGCAGGGCAGGGAGGGAGGGAGGGGGGGGTTAGGACTGCTAATGGGCAGGGAGGGAGGGGAGGGGGGGGGTTAGGACTGCTAATGGGCAGGGAGGGAGGGGGGGTTAGGACTGCTAATGGGCAGGGAGGGAGGGAGGGAGGGGGGTTAGGACTGCTAATGGGCAGGGAGGGAGGGGGGGGGGGGTTAGGACTGCTAATGGGCAGGGAGGGAGGGAGGGGGGGGTTAGGACTGCTAATGGGCATGGAGGGGGGGGGTTTAGGACTGCTAATGGGCAGGGAGGGAGGGAGGGGGGGTTAGGACTGCTAATGGGCAGGGAGGGAGGGAGGGAGGGAGGGGGGGGGGTTAGGACTGCTAAGGGCAGGGAGGGAGGGAGGGAGGGGGGTTAGGACTGCTAATGGGCAGGGAGGGAGGGAGGGGGGGGTTAGGACTGCTAATGGGCAGGGAGAGGGAGAGGGGGGGGTTAGGACTGCTAATGGGCAGGAGGGAGGGGGGGGGTTAGGACTGCTAATGGGCAGGGAGGGAGGGAGGGAGGGAGGGGGTTAGGACTGCTAATGGGCAGGGAGGGAGGGAGGGGGAGGGTTAGGACTGCTAATGGGCAGGGAGGGAGGGAGGGAGGGGGGGGTTAGGACTGCTAATGGGCAGGGAGGGAGGGGGGGTTAGGACTGCTAATGGGAAGGGAGGGAGGGAGGGGGGGGTTAGGAATGCTAATGGGCAGGGAGGGAGGGAGGGAGGGAGGGGGGGGTTAGGACTGCTAATGGGCAGGGAGGGAGGGAGGGGGGGGAGGGGGGTTAGGACTGCTAATGGGCAGGGAGGGAGGGGGGGGTTAGGACTGCTAATGGGCAGGGAGGGAGGGAGGGAGGGGGGGGTTAGGACTGCTAATGGGCAGGGAGGGAGGGAGGAGAGGGGGGTTAGGACTGTAATGGGCAGGGAGGGAGGGAGGGAGGGGGGTTAGGACTGCTAATGGGCAGGGAGGGAGGGAGGGAGGGGGGGGGTTAGGACTGCTAATGGGCAGGGAGGGAGGGAGGGAGGGGGGGTTAGGACTGCTAATGGGCAGGGAGGGAGGGAGGGAGGGGGGGTTAGGACTGCTAATGGGCAGGGAGGGAGGGAGGGGGGGTTAGGACTGCTAATGGGCAGGGAGGGAGTGAGGGAGGGAGGGGGGGGGGTTAGGACTGCTAATGGGCAGGGAGGGAGGGAGGAGGGAGGGGGTTAGGACTGCTAATGGGCAGGGAGGGAGGGAGGGGGGGGGGTTAGGACTGCTAATGGGCAGGGAGGGAGGGAGGGAGGGAGGGGGGGGGTTAGGACTGCTAATGGGCAGGGAGGGAGGGAGGGAGGGGGGGGGGTTAGGACTGCTAATGGGCAGGGAGGGAGGGAGGGAGGGAGGGGGGGTTAGGACTGCTAATGGGCAGGGAGGGAGGGAGGGAGGGGGGGTTAGGACTGCTAATGGGCAGGAGGGAGGGAGGGAGGGGGGGTTAGGACTGCTAATGGGCAGGGAGGGGGGGGGGGGTTAGGACTGCTAATGGGCAGGGAGGGAGGGAGGGGGGGGGTTAGGGACTGTTAATGGGCAGGGACGGAGGGAGGGAGGGGGGGGTTAGGACTGCTAATGGGCAGGGAGGGAGGGGGTTAGGACTGCTAATGGGCAGGGAGGGGAGGGAGGGGGGGTTAGGACTGCTAATGGGCGGGAGGGTAGGACTGCTAATGGGCTGGGCTGGGGGGTTAGGACTGCTAATGGGCTGGGGTGCTGATGGGGGCTGTCTGGAAATGGGGTGATGGGGGTTAGGACTGGTAATGGGTTATAGGGGGGGCTTCAACTGAAAATGGGTGATGGGGGTTTAGGACTGGAAGTGGGTTGATGGGGGGGGGCTAGGATGGTATTGGGTTGGGGGGTTGCTAGACTGGAAATGGGCTGATGGGGGGCTAGGACTGGAAATGGGCTGATCAGGGACTAGAAGGGAATGGATGCTGGTGAGGCTGGAACTAGAAGGGAGCTGATGTTGGGGGAGGATTAGAATGGGATGGGGCTTGGAGAGTAAAATGGAGAGGGGAAAAATATTTTGTGTGGGAGGGATAAAAAATCTACAATTGGCCGGGTATTGGGAGAGTAAGTGGGGATTGAGGATGGAGGGGTAAAATTTGAGTGGATGAAATAGGAATGAGGAAAGAGCAAAAGGAGAAAGATTAGTATGTTAAAGCGGATGTAGAGAGAGAGAATGGAAAAAAAAACTAGAAGAGAGAAGAAAGGACAAATGGACAGCAGATGATGGAGAGTTAGCAGAAGGACATGAAGAAACCAGAAGAAAGTGGCTGGGAATTTGCAACTGTGTAACTGAGCGGAGGTATTCTGTTTATGTAATTCCTTTTTGACATTGCCACTTGTTCTCTTTCCCCAGTAGGTCATGTATTGTTATTGTCTGAAATGTATTGGTTTAATATTTTGCAGTGTTGCCTTTTGATAGGTATGGTGTGGTGCTTGTGAGTCCTGGTAGTGCTGTTAGGATACGGCGGGTTTGCTATTGGTTCTAAATGGGCAGTGTTTGTAGTAGTTCCTAATGTGCCTGGCGGTTGGCACTGGATTATCGTAATGTAGAAATCTTTTAGTCGTGTCTTTATCAATACACTCATTAAGAGACATGTTTACTAAAAGTTAGTGTATGTTAGCATTATGCAAATATTTATGCAAATTGACGTGCTGGCACTTTGAGGAAATTCTTTGGTTTTGTGCGGCAGTTTGGGCACTCGGGCTCAAAAAGGTTAGCCATCACTGCTATAGGCTCTCACACTTCCATTCTACCCCACCATCAGCTCCCTTTATATGTTTTTTCAAACCTTTATACCAAGCAATCACAGCATTTCTCTCTCCCTCAGTGTAGTTCATCTTCCTCATTACCTCTTGCTCTGTTGCTGGCTCACCATTACCACCTTAGCTTATCTAACTCTCAAGACACCCTCCACCTAATACTATATCTCTGGCTTTCTTTCACATATACTCTC
Organism: Ichthyophis bannanicus; assembly: GCA_033557465.1. Taxonomy (NCBI): domain Eukaryota; kingdom Metazoa; phylum Chordata; class Amphibia; order Gymnophiona; family Ichthyophiidae; genus Ichthyophis; species Ichthyophis bannanicus. Next base: position 398,105,537 of record CM066035.1, read on the forward strand.
TCCTCTAGCTCTCATACACCTTTGCGTCTCGCACCCATCTACTACCTTTCCATATTCTTACCCTTTCCCCAGCCTGTGGCTCCTATGTTCCCAAACGACATACAGCCCCTCCTCCATATTGGCTCCCATGCACCTCTATCCAAGCTGTCTCTCAACAGCTTCTATTTCTGAAAACCAAGTCTCAGTCCTTTCAATTCAGTTTTGCATTGCTGGCTTCAGAGACATGGAAGGAGATAGCTTTCACCTCTCCTTCTCACTCCTTTCTCAGCATTTATATTCTCTCCCTCCCCACAAATCATTCACAGGAGTTACAGCAGTGGCCTAGGGATGTTTCTGCTCCATCCCTTCCCCTTCTTCCTGCTGGTCAAACAGCTTTCTGAGGAGGGGAGGAAAGAGGAGAAAGGGCCTGGAAACTGACATTAGCAGGGAAAAAGAAAAACTCTCCTGTGTTTGCTCTGGTCCATTCCTTCCTGTCCTCTGTGCTTCATAGTAGGCATTTTGACTACAGGACAGAAATTAAAAGGGAATGGCAGCAGTGGAGTGAAGAGGTTTGTATCTGCTCCAGTCACATCTCTACCCTCCTGTCCCTGAATGGGACAAGAGGCGGGGAAGGATTACGAAGCAAAATGGTTCTTCCTTTTCTGTCTGATATAGGATCATCCACCTCACTTCCTGTTCCCTATATGATGCCCAGAAAAGAAGGGTCTCTTCAGCAGGAAGCAGAGGGGACTCTTTTCAAGAGCACTGTCAAACAGAGATGAGGCAAGAGACCTCAAAAGGCCATATCTAGCTTTGGCTCTCGCTGTTGCCATTCAGGAACACCAAGAACTCTTTCCAAGATTGACAAGCCATGCCTTAGATTGTAGTGCCCAGAGCGCCACAATCAATAATACCACGGAGCTTTTTTTTTTCTTCTGTTTTCAGAAGGTCCCAATCAGTTACTTTGTGCACCCAAGTGACTCGAAGCAGAATCACAAGTTCAAAATGGCAACTGAGCAATGGCTGTTAGTAAAACACCATAACCTTTATACGGGTCTTTCCCATTCTAGACATAGGCAAAATTTCCATTGGTCCCGGTAACCCCTCTTGAACATCTAATTGGCCCGGGTAAGTTAAGTAGTTGTCCAATGAGGACCCTGGTATGGGCTCAGCACAGGCTTGCCCACCTACCAGTCCTCATTACAATGGTCAGTTTCTTAGAATCTTGATACATTTCTCCATAGGTCACTGGCTAACCAAAAACATATGGGATTAGCAGGGGCACTGTAACTTTTCTTTCAGCAAAGTTAATTAATTCCATAGAAACCCACACATTCTTATCAGTTCCAAGTTAAAGGTGTTGTTCTGTCTTTTGGAAGTTTTGATTCGGTCTAGCTAGGCTTCGGTTGATGGCTTTAGTTAAGTTTCGATTTTCTGGAAGCAGCATTGGGGGGGGGGGTTTCAACTCCTCTGGGCCTAACCACTAGGCTCTCATTACAGGTCATAGCTGCTTAGGCTGGTCTGGTTAGTTCAAGCAG